>CM034152.1:157633931-159050181 GCA_019776745.2 Taxus chinensis | reverse complement strand
TTACTCAATGACATCTAGACAATCTACATTTGCATGCCCTTGGAATCAGATCAAGGGCAACTACAATATTATGCATTCCCTTGAAATAGTGAAGAAAGTAGGAGTGAATCCCTTGTTTTTGCCAGTGTAGCTCATAGATGTAGGCAGTGAGGAGCATTTTATCAGATAAGAGCAAACTCTTTTCCCTGTCATATCTCAAGGCATTGTGATGTTATATCTGATCTGCAAAAAGTTGATAAAGAAGTCCATAATCATCTATTGTTAGACGTGGGTTTCAAGCCTGATATTTGAAACACCACGATGATGCTTTGGTAAGTGTATAATTGTGGATCGTGGTTCAGTTTTCCATAAAGTGCAAGTAAATCAGCTTCAGACGAAATGTGGCCCACAGAAGAATTTTTTCTAGTATACAACCCATTCATAGGCACTACCAAGTTGAAAGAGTCCAGAGACCATGGCATTGAACTTTGTTACAGACATTGTGTTTTCAAGCGTGAGAAGATTTTGGATTGCAATGTTAGGGATCAGACCTTAGTGCAGGAAGAATATTCAACAATGACATGATAGCAGGCACATAGCATAGAACCCAGTGTAAGGCATGTGAGCTTCTGGCAAAAACATTGTCATTGGAAGGATGACACAGAAAAGAGTGAATGAATAGAAAGGAAGAACAAGCTTACGCAGCAGGAAAAAAAGGAATATTAAGTTGGCCTTCTTCGAGAATCCAACCTGTAAACACAGTGAACACCAGCCACGACCAGCGAATTAAGAAATATTTGACAATCACTCAAGTAGTTGAGTCAAGTGTACTAAAACAACAAACTTGATAAACACTTCACCAATTAAAAGACTTAAAACTATTGCACAAGTCAGGTAGCTTTTTCTGAAATATAAGTTTGTGCTAGGGAGACAACCTTAGAACGGATTATGTCCGGAAGACACAAACGGAATAACTGCATTGGACCGGAATGCCACCGATGTTGTTGCTTTCTGTATGCTTCATAAGACTCGGGAAGCTCACAGAGGCACTGCTATGTCCTAGATGTAAATATGAGATAAGGACACTAGTTGCTCAAAGATGGCATATAAATTCTAGTGATGTCATGCATATCAATGTAACTCTAGAAAGTATACACGCCTAGAGTTTTGTGAAGGTAATTGGGGTAAATTTGCAATACCTTGAATGATCATTAAGAAATATGAATTTCCATCCATTGAGGTGAGCACGCACAGCAATATCCATGTCCTCTACAGTAGTTCTTTCCAACCAGCCCCCAGACTCCTCAAGAGCCTTGATTCTCCAGACACCAGCAGTCCCATTGAAACCAAAGAAATTGATGAATACACCATTAACCTGCTGCTCAACCTCGAAGTGGAAGGACAAGTTTATATTCTGTAACCTTGTCAATAAATTCTCATCCTTGTTAACAAAGGCCCACCTTGCTTGCACCAATGCCAAATCTTCATTGCCCTGATATTTGCCAAAATAGGATTAGATTAAGAAAATTGGAGATAAGTATTTTGAGAAACTAAAACAGAGCTACTTATAATACACATAAAAAGCATACAAACCTTGAAATGTGGAACAGTTTTTTTCAAGAAATCTGAACTGGGCTGAAAATCAGCATCAAAGATGGCAACAAATTCATAATCCTTAACATAATCACAATTCATTGCTGATTTTAAGTTCCCTGCCTTATAGCCAGAGCGAACCACTCGATGCCTGTATACAATGTTAATACCCTTCTGTTGCCATTTTTGTACTTCTGCCTTAATAAGTAACTGCACATCTATGTCGTCTGAATCGTCAAGAACTTGAACAAGCATCCTCTCCTTTGGCCAATCTAGGTTACACACTGCACCAATGGATTGCTGATAAACCTGCATTTATGCAGAAGCAACACAATGCCACCCAAAATCTCACAAACTGTAATGCAAATGAAAAAACCCAATGAAATCACACAAACAAAAAAGCATGCCATATACTATTTATATCCTCAAAGACAGGATACTATATGCAATCAATGGCAAAATTGAATAAACAATCCAGAAACTCTGACACAACATATATGAAATGACAAGCCTGTGTCCTTCCAACCTATCAAAAGAATGGAAATATGACATACTTATTGTTAATTAACATCCACATAAAGAGAGTACCATTACACACCATCTGGAGCTTTCAATTATGCAAGAATTCCACACACATCATACTCAGAGAATCCAAGTCTAGGAAATGACACCTGACATCTTAGAACCTAATTGAATCCCACTAACTGCTGTTGCAAAAATTCGCTAAATGGGCTGGCAATAATCGTCACTTAGTGATTCAATATAAGCACTACTTATATCTTGAACATTTTCACAACACAACCAATACGATACGACCCTTGAAATGAAATGGATAAAATATTTAGTAAACGCCACAGAGAATAATTAATTTGATTCTCATAGACCACAAAACAAAACATGAGTATATATAAACACATAAGAAATCAAGAAAGAGGGCCAAACAGACCTAAAAATGGTCGAGGGATCTGAACAAGGAATGAGAGTACAAGGTAGAAAAACCCTAACACTATTGCTAACAATTGAGACCAAAGAATCTAGCGACTGTTTGCACTATTCCACCAATATACAATACACTTCTTCAAAAATTCAAAACATACCTCTCTTTCATTGCACATTGGAATTTGGACGAGGACCATCGGATAAGTTGCATTGTTTCCCTGCTCCAAATCAGCTCCAGCTTCCAACTCGTATTTGTGTACCGGCTTTATCTTCTTGAACTTGATCCACAGATAACCCAGGCACAGCAGCAGTCGATCAATTGACTGAATAAGGAATAAAATGATGCATATGTTGGCCATAAACTGAAGTGGGGGGGCCAGATAGTTTGCCCTGGTGTAAACCCATGCCCAGTATATAGAATGCATAAGGCCCTGTATGCCTACATATGATGGAAGATGCAGGTTTTCTAGACCCATAGATGATGGAAGATGCATATTTGGCCGAGTAAAATGCCAGCCTTTAGAATAAGCTACTAGCTCAAAGCCTAGCATCAAAACTGTAAAGAGAAGGAAACCCCTGATAGTTCTGTATAGCTTGCTCTTCTGAGAAAACTTCTTTGTGCCACCAGTGTCCTGAGTGAGCCGTTTCCTGATTGCAGATATTACCGTCCAGATTCCATTGGCAAGCCAAGCTACACATCCTGCTGCCTTGTGGGCTTTAAGCAGAAGAGCCCATGAGAACTGCTTAGCATTTTTACCCTTACCCTTATCAACATGAAAATTGTCACCCTCAGGAATCGTCAATTCTACCATCGAGAAATTAGGATTCTCCATTTTTAAAACAACAGAGTTACCCCTGTGATTCTCTTTGCCCCACCATTGCACAAAGTCTAGATTGAGTGCCATGGATTAAACTGTTATCTTCTACGTTAATCAATAGAATTGCAGAAAAATGTCCAACAGAGTACTGATCCTAACACTTTGAAACTCAGATCCAATTAAACCAAATCACTTGAACCCACATCCAGGATGCAGAAAACTGTCGAGCAAACTACTTGGGATTACAGCATTGGCCCACATTCAATTTTGCAGAAATATCCACAGAAAAAATATTTGGATTACCAGTATTGATCCTAATCAGTAATACCC
The DNA here is from genome assembly GCA_019776745.2 of Taxus chinensis. NCBI lineage: Eukaryota > Viridiplantae > Streptophyta > Pinopsida > Cupressales > Taxaceae > Taxus > Taxus chinensis. The sequence continues at coordinate 159,046,522 of CM034152.1, read as the reverse complement.
ACATCCAATTGCAGAAAATGCTCAGCAAGATAACACGGGCTCACAGCATTGGTCACTTAAACACACATGCAATCAAGCTGATCATTTAATCCCAGGTCCAATTAATCCTAGTCACTTGAAACCATATTTAACTGCAGAATCCAAAGAGAGTATTTAAATTTGCAGCACTGTTGATGATCACTTAAGCTCACATCCAATGGCTGAAAATGTACCTGTGTTTAAAGCACCGATTTTAGTTAGTTATAACCACTATCAAACTGCACAAAAAAAATTGCTTATTAAGTTATTTGAGTCACTTAAGGACACATCCAAATGCAGCATTATCTGAGTTTACAAAGATGGTCCTAATCATTTAAAACAGCTTTCAGGTCCAGAAAATTGCCCTGCAAATTGTTTGAGTTGACAACACTGATCCTAAACAGTTAACCCACTTCTAATTTCAGAAAAAATTGGAGAGCAAATATTTTAGGTTTTACAGCATCGATACCAATTATTTAAAAATTAAAAGTACATCCACTCATTTCAATCACTCAATTTACCGTCCAACTCGAGTAAAAATCAAAACAAATGTGATCTTGATCGGTGAATCCACACCCAATTGCAGAAACAATGGACAGCATATTGTATGGCTTTACAACATTGCACCTAATGACCTAAAAACATACATCCCTTTTACCCACATACAACCAGTCCCAATCACTTAAAACCTAAACCCAAATGTAATAAATCCCTTAAACCTCCATTCAATTAGTCCCAATCATTTCAAATTACAAACCCTATCCAATTGGTCCCAATCAATTAAAAAGCTAAACGCGCATTCAAATTGCAGAAGAATGCCCATAAACATTAATTGGCTTCGCAATAACAATCCTCTTCACTGAAACCCACATTGCAGAGAAATGGGTCATTTCGGAAGTGTTTTTTTAAATCCTAAAAACGAAGCGCAAATTGCGAACCACGTCCAGTTAATGACAAGCACTAAAATCTCCAAAACACATCAAAATTGCAGGAAAAAAATCCCAATAACGTCGCGTGGGTTTCACTGCAATGGTCCCATTCACTTGAAACCACATTGTTGAGACCGGATATATTTCAAGTGGATCATAGAGTGAGATTTGTTGAGGGAAAAAAAAAGTCAAATTGCAACCCACATCCCAGTCACTCAAAACTCCAACCCACATCCAAATTGCCCAAAATATTACTCGGTTTCACATCATTGACCCTAATCACTTAAACCCACATTGTTGAGACCAGATGTTTTTTTAGTGGGTCATTAAAAAAACACAAACAACCTGCAAAACAAGATTTGGGTGTTGTTTTTCTACTCCCTCAAATGCTCTAAAATGTTCTACAACGTGCATAAAGCCAGCAGATCCAATGCCCGAAATACCCTCTACCAGGCTACAGAGTATAGATTAAAAAATAAAGAAACCAGTAGATTTCTCCGCCTTTAAAAAAAAAAAAAAACAGGCCTGTGATAAAGAACATCACATGAAACAGGTGCAGAGAGCTGACATACCAAAGAAACCCATTCAATAATAGTCGCTCCTCACAAGAGAATGCTGCAGCACAATGCTCATAATGTCACTCTTTTTTAACATTTATGCAAGCTCCTGCCATGGCAGAATAAACTCGATTGTAAGCAGATAAATAAATGGAAAAAACTCATTTCTGGGGTGTGTTCAACTGAAAAACGCGGATTAAAGTTTCAATGATTTTGTTTTCTTGCGTTTCCGGAACGTGGTTGGTCAAACCGGGTTGCCAAAATGATTTAATAAGATATATTATCTAGTTTTTTCTAAACATTTGCAAAGCTTTTCACTACTTTTTCTAAGATTTGCCACCTTATTTCCGCGCAGTGCAGCGAAGCTCTACAAGCGCATGTGACGAAACATCGGGTTGGTAACTAGTGCCACGCTGGCATCTTACGTGACAGCGACGGAAAAAACATTTCGCGTCTTTCCGATGACGTGGACGCGTCGTGCCAGCTGTTTTTTGGCATGGCGTGAGCTGTCGTGCATGCGAGTGTAGATCGTGCACGTGGGACCCACAGAATTCGGTCGACCCCGTAGATTCGGGTGCTCGGCTGGCAATTGAAAAAACGTTGTAGTTAGGGGAGGCGTTACAACGTGGTGGGACCCACGTCGCTTACCTTGCCGGCTTTTGAGCTTCGAGTATTTTGGGGTTTGTTTATAATTTATGAGGTTTGTTTTTCCCTTTTAAATTTGAAAATTTTAGGATCTTTTTGCCCGTAGCACAAGATGCTATTTAGGTACTCCTAGGATGCTTCCTACACTTTTGACCATACAAAAATAATGGAGACAATAATATACCCTTGATTTATGGGGAGGCTTTGGACTATCCGGCATTATACCCATATGGAAAGCTAGATTCAAACTCTTGACATTATGTGATGCAACTCTTCCCAATAATGATGAAGTTTTGGAGTTTTTTTCCACCCTCCCTTCTAATGGGACAAGAGAAGAGAAGGGCAAAGCTTCATCTATTCTATAATGAAAAAGATACACATTATATTATTGTGTTTAAATTATATTGTGTAGGTTGTATTTATTAATTTTAGGTAGGAGATTCGACATGGAATTTGACGTTGGTAGTAGGATTATGTTTGGGATTGTTTTAATTGTGGAAGAGTTATTCTGGACATGGAATTCGATGTTGGTGGTAGGACTGTGTTTGGGATCGTTTTAATTGTGGAAGAGCTCTCCAAGCGGGTTGTGAGTGTTTGGAGCCTTCTTCCTTCTCCTTGTTTGGTTCAGGGTTCTTCCAAGTGACCTTCAATAGTCCTACACACACTAAATTTGTGTGGATTGGTGGTCCTTGGTTTTATGGAAGGTTTGGTTTCTTGTCATCTTTTTAATCCTAAAAAGGTGCAAATCAGTTATGACCCTCTATGGTAAAGGCAATATAATTTTTTGCATGTCTTTTTGCAATGAGGACCACATTAAGCTGCCAGTAAAAAAGATTTGATCCTTCATCAAGATTGACTCTATCTCTTTTGGAGGCAGGTTCATTAAAGTATGTGCACTCATTGACTTGTCTAAACCATTATTTCATTAAATCAAATTAGTTTCATCCTACGGATTTTAGATTTAGTTCATCAACAATGAAGGGCTCGCTTTTAGATGCTTATGATTCAATAAGGTCAGCCACATGATTGTGTCATGCTCTTATAACGATAGACTACTCGTTTCCTTTCATAGGGTCTGGAGGAAAAGAGATGGGCCTCGTGCCCCAAATTCATTTGGCAAATCCATGATAAGTCTTTAAAGATTGGTGCCTCTCCTAGCCATTCTTTGTCCTGTGAGAAGACTCTTGGAGGAGATCTGGTTCACCCTTAGCTGAGGGGCCTATCTTAGAGCATGCCTTTTGGAGGAGGAATCAAAATGCGAGGAGGTTGTTGATGTAGGTTCATGGCCTTTGGGCATCAGTAGTAGGGATCTTCCCAACTCTTGCTCAAGTCGCAAACTAACCGTGGAGAAACTGGTTGTCGCAGCCAAAAGTAAAGGTTATAGATCTGAAGCAAAAAGGAGGAGACTGGAAGCTAAGAAGACCGTAAGTGTAGGGTCACAATGGATGATGGAGGAAGTGTTTGCCCTTTTTGGGAAGACTATAGGTGGATAACTCTAATCTTTGTAGAAGTGGTTGGATAACCTTTTCAAGGAATTGTTTGGATGAGTCATTGTTGACCAGTTGTTAATCATTTCCTACCTGTTTTTTTATGGTGGTTGTGGGGTTCTGGGATGTTATTTATGGTTTTTATGGTTATTTTGGTGCTTATTTTTTGTCATCATGTATATGTTGATTTGGGAATTGGGATCCTATTTGTGTCCCAAGCCTATTCATAGCTCCGGTCAAAAGCATTCACATTTTATTAAAAAAAATAAGTATATAGATAGATGTTATTGTATGGTGGGGGTTTGTTGGGGTTGGGTTTAAAGGTTTTGGGGACTAGGCTCCTATTGTTGTCCAAGTGCTAGTTTTTAGCTCTAGTTCCTGTGAAAGCTACTTTTTACCCTTATCAAAAAATATTGATCTAAGTTATTTTAGAGTGTGGTTTTTAATTATATTGTGTAATTTTGTTTCCTTATCAACCTTAATTACTAGGGTCATTAAGTGCTTCACCTTATCTTGGTTGATATTGTTTTGGAGTAGTGTTATCAATTCTTGATAATAAATAGATAGAGATAGTACAATAAGGTTCATTAGATTAAAATAGACTATTAAACAAAATATGGTTGAAGGAAAGGTTAAAGGAGGTTGAATTTTGAATACTACTCGACTCATTCTTGCTTCTTCAAACAAAAATGATTACAAAACTAGTTGACTAAAAATGTAACCACTACAAAAATTGTCCTTTATGACAAAATGTGATTATGATTGCAAAGGTGATCATATGGTCCTAGTCATCAAAAACCTTGCTCTATTTATTTACTTATGTCATGAATTGACAAGAATATGGTCTCCTTCTTCAAAACCCTAATTCAACCTCACCTCCTTGTAAAACCCATAAATAGGGATGTCAATGGGAATCTATGTTATCTCTCCACTATTATCAATCCCTGCATCTCTTGATAACATATAATCAACAATTTATGTGATTCAACAATCAATCCCATGTATGCAAGTGTCCCAACCCTTATCTTTCAATACGTGCAACATCAACTAGAACAGGCTAGGGCGAATCTTCAAAAGATTGACTTCAACTTTTAGCACATGGATGCTTCAAAAAACAATAAAGTATGGTCTTATAACTTCAATGTGATTCTTGTGCAAAATAAATTTCATATTTGATTGTCCTTCTACTTCTTCTAAATTAACACAATGTAGCACCTTTGTATTTATAAACTTCTTGGATTCAAAGCAAGACATTATCAGTGTGTAAACCAAAACACAACAAGCGAGAATGCTAATATGGGAAACTGTGTAAACCTAGGCGAATTCAAAATTGGGGGGAAGAAGGGATCATGAAGGTGGTGCCCATTTATGTGACATGTATAAAAATGGTTGGCTAGTTCCATATTATACATAAATGGTCATTACCTAGGACCAAGCCCAAAATGGGGAAAAAGTGAGAAAAATAGCGAAAGAAGGAAATGGAGAAAGAAAGCGAAAAATACAAAGACAAATGAGGTCAAAGAGGCCAAAAGTCACAAGGAACATAATGGAAACAAGCTTAAGATTGAATGACACAACGGCGAATAATTATATTGTGTCCCACTCAAGTGAAAAACTAAATTTAAAAATAATCAATAAATAAACCCTAAAAATACTTAACAAACAATATTTTTTTGGTAAGTGTGGATGCACTATGTTTGTGTATATATAAGTTCAAAACATATATTTTAATTAATGTTAGGAAACTAAATTCAAGTTTATTTGGAGGGAGAATGACTTCAGGTGTTTGTGGGTGATTTGTGGCCCCTTAATGCTAAAAAATGATCTACAAATTTAATGTCTTCTTAATTCACACACACACACACACACACACACACACACACACACACACACACACACACACACACACACACACACACACACACACACACACACACACACACACACACACACACACACACACACACACACACACACACACACACACACACACACACACACACACACACACACACACAACACACACACACCATAAGGATAAAGAGCACAACCCAATAAGAGCCTAAATTGGACCAATTCAATAAACACATATATATACTAGCACCATAGCAACTATAGTCTCGTACAAAAATTAGATGTCTATGTAAAGCCTCACTTTGATGTGTGTGTGTGCATACATATCAAATTAAATGAAAAAGAAAGAGAGACACACACACACACACACACACACACACACACACACACACACACACACACACACACACACACACACACACACACACACACACACACACACACACACACACACACACACACACACACACACACACACACACACACACACACACACACACACACACACACACACACACACACACAAAAAATAACTTACCATGAGAATATGTTTTGATGTTGCCTCACTATTTGTTGAGAGCTCTCAAAGTTAGCAAGAGAATGATAGTAAATTGAAAGTGAAAAAGAAAGAGAGGTCACCTTATTTTCGAAGTGGAGTACTATGAAGATCATGTAAATAGTTTATGTTCTCATATGTCTAAAAATATATGCTCCTACAAATATATAGACACATTTTATCTTACAAACATGTGCAAGTAAAATAATCAAAATTAAATTAAATTGTTGAAAAAGTATATAGGAATGAATATGCCTAGTTGTGTATCGATTATGTGTTGAATCTAAATCTAATTGAGTGTGCCTTGTGATGGGACAAATGTATCTCAATCTAACTTGGGCGTATCTCATGATGAGACCACTTTCAAGGTATGTCATGCATCATCATCATGTAGGAAAGTGATAAAATATTTTAGAGTTTGGAGAGTTGGAGGTAAAGATAAGCATGATATATGCCCCTTTCGAGATGTGGGATTAAACAATGAATTACATATCTCAAAGGAAATGGATTATGTGCACCATGTGTACGATAGGAAAATAAATCCCACATGTAAACATATATAAAGATACCACCATACAAAGCATGTATGTATAGAAACCTAAATTTGGACTTTAGCACTATGGTAACATCAATTTTTACATACCGGGACACTTCACATATAGTTAACTCTAGAGCACACTTTCCCTCTATTAGTATACTCATTATATACCTTGCCTACCTCCATTTCCCACTCATTTCTCTTCAGGATCAACTTATTCTATACAATAACACCTTAATAATCCTAGACAGACATTCACCATATCTCAAATCTTCATTTTTCATTCTCAAGACACTACCATTAAACATGTGTAATGTTAGTTATGGCATGGGTTGTTCATTTTCTTAAATTCCTACAGGTCCTAAACTACTATGCAAATTGGCCTAGAAACATTTCATAGACCGGATATGGTATGAAACTAAGTAAGAGTCACCTATTTATATGAATAATTTTTAAAGGTATACCTTACCTCTTTACCTCTTACACACTTCAGACTCTCTTGGAGCTCTTTCACTACTATGAGGATCATTATCGAAGAGTAGAAACATATATGAAATCTTCAAAGAGTAGTCATAAATCATCTCACATATCTGAATTTGAATTCAAAGAGGTCAAGTTACACGATGCCAAATGTTAAATTATGAATGAAGTTCAATTGTTTGTACACATGATTTCGTGTGCATTCACATAGGAGGGAGAACTACATGTGGTTAGATTCATCTTTATAGTGTTTTTATGTAGGTAATTATCATCACATCATTAGTGGTGTAGTGAATTTTTCCAGCCCAAAATCATAACCCATCTTTAAGGGTCTTTCGTGATGAATAAAAATAACTAGGGTTTGGATAGAGAAGAGTAAACACATGCATCATCGTGTAGGATTAAAAAGCTTGCTTGAGTGATATCTTTAATCACATGTGAACATGATCAAATAAGAAAAAAATCCTTATTCATATACTAACTGATGAGAAAAGTGAGATCTTAGTTGGTTTGAATAAGTTAGACATGTTCAGGTATGAGACTATCTGTCTCAGACTATACTGGGTCTAAATCTATCTAGGTGCCACAAATGTGTTTGGGGTAGGATGTATGAGATTTAGCCCTTTTGTGTATGTTTGAATTGATCTACACTTCTGATTTTTGGATCTTTAATGGTTTAATAATCTATGATGAACCTAAGATATATTCTTTTTTATCCAAACCATGGCTTTGCTTATTTTGAAAGTGATAGACCGCAAAAAGGAGTTATCATTTTAGGTTGGAATGGCCCCAACCACTCTATGGTGGTTGAGAGTTTCCAATGTAAAAATAATCACAAGATGGTTCAAACACATGTATCTCTCCCCAATCTTACAATGAGATGTGTCTAGAAATATATAGCAAATTGCACTTAGAATGAAACCATTGATTTGAATTTGGTAATTTAACAATATGAACTTTGAGACCTTTTATGCTTCAAAACGATTTGTTTGACTTATCCATGACTACTTTTGGAATATTTAAAAATAATATGTTATTTATATTCAAAGGAGAAGTGATGTCCATATGATTTAAATGGTTTAGTGTTCCTTTAAGTACATAAAAGGAATTTTAGTAGTTTTCCTACTCAATGACTCTAAAATCTTGCCATGGTCCACTATGACAAGTTACCCATTTAAAATTATGATTGTTGAATGTGTCAGTATGATTTTAGGACAACTAGATAGATTCAATTTTGAACCTATCCTAATGCCACAAACCCATCCTAAGGCCATGAAACTCAGACTTGAAAGATTTGTGATGTACGCCTATAATGCAAGCTAGTTTTTATATAATGGTGAATTAGAGATCAGCGAAAACTAGTGGATTGAAGGGTGTTTGGAATAGGTAAATATGTTGAATAAGGATAAAAATTTATAGTGGACCACATCTCATAAAGGTATAAAATTGTTATTATGACTTTCTTGAGACCAAATTTAGGGTATTGCACTTTTAGTGCAAGCAACAACAACTAGCAATTTTTTTATCTTATAGTTTCAATATCACTCTTAAGCAATATAAATTCAACATATGATTGATCTCCTCCCTATAAATGCATCAACACATGCATCTTTGTATATATAGACTTCTCGGATTTGAGTTAGGATACTATTGTCACACATATACAACACAAACAAGAGAGCTAATAAGGAAATCCAAAAACCTTGAGGAATTAAAAATCAGGGGGGGAAAGGGCCCAAAAAGGTGGTGACCATTTATGGAATAGGTATGGAAATGGTCAATCAATTTTCTACAATACAAAAAAATTCACTACCCTGGACTACGCCAAAAATAAGGGAGGCTAGTGAAAAATGGGGGGAGAAGGAAATGGAGGAAAATGGTGCTAGAAAGTATAAAACATAGATACAAATTATTTTGAAGATGTCAAAAGTTGCAAGGAACATAATATTAAATTAGAAATTACACATGAGTTGCAAAATGTTTTGTAGAGGGTTTGAATGTGTGTATACAAAATTGTGTGGTGTATAGTGTTTGATAATGGAGTGGTGATATTTTTCACTTTTGGAAATGAGGATTATTACTTGTTGCTATCTGGACTTAGATGGGCGGAGGCTAGTAAGAAACAACTTGGCTACCAATTTGAAGGAATGAAATTACTAGTCCTTATTGAGGTTGTGTGCTTTGTGTGAATGTAAACAAATATGCTACAATATGTGCACACATGCTCTCAATTAAGAGTGAATTCTATATTTATTTCAATTGTAGTTATTTGCATTACCAATGGTTTCATGTTGTATATTATGAAGGGTACTGCATATGTATGTGGAGGTAGATATTGAATGGGTAAACACTACTCTGTGTTCAACATAGGTGGTACATTGTAAATGTGTTGTATGTGAAGTGGATCTTATTTACAACATAGTATATGCTCCTCCTCCTTGCATGTGTTAATATTTTTTGTATATTGCATTCTTGCGTAGTGCTCAAATGTAAAAGCAGGTGAAATTTTAAGATCACTAAGGGTACACACTCTTGAGATTGTTGTAAATGTTAGCCCTTGATGGTCAACATTTCCAATGTCTATTGTGGTCTTGTCAAGCATTAGGCCTTGTGCTTTATGGATGGTGAGGCCCCAAGAGATTTTAAGCGAGATTTGGTGACAATTTCCTCATGTGACAGGAGGCAGTGGTAAATGTGTTGGATTAAGTACGTCCCCTGGGGACCCTTGGTAGTTCTTGAAGTTGACAACAACAAAGGATGACAACTCTGGGGGTTGTGATTCTAGATTGTACACAACCTCCACAACTTGACCGAGTGCCCCATTAACCAATCCTGAGTTGACCCATAAGTTAGATGTCAACATAACCTCTTGTCCCTTGCACAAGAACACTGTGAGCTCTAGTTGAGTGTCGTTGAGGTCTGATTCTGAAGCATTTTTTCTTTGCTCGGTGATACTCCTTGCAACTGACAAGTGCAAGGATTTAAGCATTTGCTTATTGTGCAAGACCACTAACTCTTTCATTGTAAAGAGGTTCTTTTCACTTGTGAAGCTTGTTTTATCTGAGGTAGACATGAATGAATCTATATAATTGACATGGGAAGATACCAATCCTTCATTGTTGGTTTTCCATTTATGATGTTGGTCAACAAATGTCTGAATTGGAGTTGCATTAGGTTCAAGCCTTATTTCATGAAGTTTGTGTCTAAGGTAATGATCACTGTGTCAAAATCATGCCAGAGGGAGCGACCTAATCTTTTTCCTACGTATAGTGGTATGTCATTAACAGGGGGAGTTGGCCTAAGTCACCCACCAATATCATTGAGCAGCCACCAAAATCATGTTGTTTTGTTGGGGGGATGCCTCACTCAATCTACAGTTTATGTTGCTCAACATTTTAGGCCCTACAAAGATCATTTCATCTATGAGAATGTACTATGTGGCACTCATACACTCTTGGAATAATGCTAGGGACTGGCATTCGAGATCCCTCATTTCGTGAATGGGTATCCGGAGGCTAGTTTGTATAGTAGATGCATTTATGTTGAATGCATCAATACTTGTTGGGGATAGTAGGAGAATAGATGAGCTTTTATTTCCCATGAACATTTGCAATCCTTTTTTAATGCATTGTATGAGGTAGGATTTTCCTGTACCAGTTGTACCTTGAATGATCATCTTCAACAGGTGGAAGTTTTTCCTTTTTATTCTTGCGCATGCAATTATAATTGAGTATGCAAGTTGTTGTTTGGATGATAACGGGAGGGGGTTTGGTTGGTTAGATGAAGCAACAAGTGGTAGTTCATTCTCGAGTCATGACTGGTCTATGAATTTAGGTTCCACGTCTACAATTCAATTGGGACATTATGTTGTGTCCAATCATGGCTAATGTCAAAGTCTCAAAGGTTTATCATGTCTAGGTCATCAACTATTGCATTGAGTGATGGGTGAATGTGGGATATATGCTCTCATTCTAGCAGCTCTATTTGTATGGGGCAGTCTCCTTACGAGTTATTATCGTTGCTACTTATTCCATTGGTGGTTTCTTCTAGAGTACTGGTTCTCTATATATGTGAAGGGAGTTAGGAGCTTTTGATTTCTTCACCATAGGTTAGTTATCTGAGTTGCAGTGATGTCGATGTCTGTTTGGATTTGTCATAATAGTTTATAAAGTAAAAGTTCCATGACCAGACATAAATATTCATAGGTCGGAGCATTTGTGGTGGATACATCATAGTAGTGAGGTAATACTCGAATAATTGCATGGGTTTTCCTTTGTAGTAATTGTGTGTCCTTGTCTTTGATTGCTAAAGGACTGTGCATGAGCAAAGCTCAGAGAGGGAGATATGGTCTAGGTGTAAAGGGCATGTTTCATGTATGCATCTATGAATTAAGGCATTTTTGTTATTGTTACCGCATCTGTGAGGACACGCTTGAATACCTATTTACCAACTAGAGGGAAATGAATGTACGGCTACAGATGGAGAGGGGAAGGTTTTGCATCATGTGGCATGTCTCTTATACACCAATGTCTCGATCAAAAATAGTTTCTAATAAGAACTTGATGTAGGTGGCCTTTATAGGGTTGTCGATGCCAAGTATATTAGATATCTTTGTCAACATGTAGTGGTAGCTCTCTTATTTTTTCCTTGCCTTTGTTACATACTTTGTAATGTACTGTAGAACTACATGGCTGGACACAACGGGTTGGTAGTCAATTGGCTTGCCATTGGCAGTCGACATTAGCTCACCATAGTGTTAACATGTTTGAGTTGTGTATGTTGACCCGTGTGTCATCACGTGCGGGGTTGTATCGTTTTTTTAACTTGTTTCATCTATAACTAGAGTTGAATGCTCCTGCAGTGGCCAAGGGGATTTATATCTACATTGAAGAGTGACACCCTTTCTCTACAAGTAGGTGGCCTCGCTACATTTCATGTGGTGTTGCATGTGGTTTAATCAGGTCTTCATAGTCAGCTGCAAGTGTTGCATGCAAGTATCCCTTGTGTGTCTAACAAGCACGGGTCATCAAAGGGGGAACGATGAAGCCCATAATTTGCATTTTCAGGTCCTCTTGGATTCCATGTTATTACTAATTAATTGAAGAAACACTTCATTGCATCTAGTTAAAGGGGGTCATCCTAGTTTAGCACATCCATGTTTGGAAATTTTGGAAGCCATATAAACCCATGGATATGAGTCGAACCTCTATGCTACCATTTGTACATGTATTTTGAATGAGAGGAAATGTGTTGGTAAAAGAGGAAGGGATGTTATAGTAAGGGAAGGTAAGTGATAGTGAGCTCACTTGTACCAGTAGTCGGTGTAATGCATTTTCTTCTGAAGCACTTCCTTGCAGACGATTATGTTAATCTATTTTCCATGTATGCAGATACAATATGAGGGTGTGTGACTCAAGTTTTTATTTCTCCAACAATGGCTATCTGTGGAGGGTGTTGGAGGGGATCTTGGCATTACTCTATGTAAGTCTATCCATTTAGTGTCTATTGCACTCAAAGTGAAGAAAAACATAGGGATTGCCTAGTTGTGTTATCATATATGTGAACTCATGCTTGCGTTTGTAGCAAAATGATATTATCCCCCTCAAACTTGACCCGAACTTCATTAGTAGTTTGAAATATGGGTGTCAGGAAAGTGTGTTAGTTGTTGGCGCAACATAGAGACTGTGGTTGGCAAGTTGTCCCCAATGCTTTTTTGGTCCAAATTGTAGATGTTGCTTGGATCCTGTGGCACAACATAAGGTTGAGAATGAAGTAGCAAAAGTGTGGGTGGATTCCAAATCTATTATCATGATAATGAAAAAATTGCAAAGCATACTGATATGTACCTTGGGATATGATATTATAATGTATATGGGTTGATGGAGATGCCTACATGTGGCACACATCCCTTTAGTTAGTTATAGGGGCTCACATAGGAATTAGTTATATTGGGTAATGAGTCGACCTACATTGGGATTAGGTGTTACCCATCCTATTTAAAGGATGTGAGTATCATTATGAGAAGGTCATGTATGTATGATTTTATTCTTCTACTTGGTAGAGGTATATTGGAGGTGTCCCCCTTGAAGTGGATTCCCATCTTAGGAGATTGTGGAGTTATTCCTTCCTTAAGGAGCATTATATGGTGTTGCCTTACCTTAAGGGTATTAATCTGAATTATATTGCATTATTAGGGAATATTGGCCCACCCATATATCTTTTTTTTTGATATATTCTGTAATTTATTGATTTATTAGATGCAAGGTTCTTATCAAGTGGTATCAGAGTGTCGATTTTGACAAAAATTGGGTTCAAACCCTAATTTTAGATATTCATCTATATTTTAAAATAGGATATGAATTTTTTCACCAATTTTTTACCACAATTTTGAAAGGGTTTTACAAAGGTACAATCCAAATTTAATAAATTTTCAAGGTTTTTTGTTGAGAATATTGCATTTTTATGGTTTTATCCTAAATTTGCTTTACAAGCAGCATTTTTTGGAATTAATTTTATAAAATTTTTACCAGTACTTCAGACTCCCCTCATCAGAAAGCTATGGTAATAATTTCAGAATTTTTGGATTTGGTTTGTAGAAGATATTGAGAGTTTTAGGGTTTTTACAAGAAAACCGGCCTACATGTTGCAATTTTTTGTCTTTCTTTTATTATTTTACATATTTGGAAATCTCTCAAAATATTAGTAGGGGTTACTTCTTTTTTGGTTTCAGATTTGAGGTGAAATGATAGATGAAATCATCAGGTCAACTATTGGTCAAATGAGTAAGTTTTTGAAACCCTAATTTTTATGCATCATGGAAATACCAATTTTCTATGGTAATGGGGAAATTGATGTAAAAAAATGGTGGATACAATTTAAACAAATGTATTTTGAAGAATGTTTAGTATGGGTTAGTTTTTTATCTTCATCTTGGTGGGAATGCATGACATTGGTATTCTTATTTAGATATAGATCTATCGGATTAGGATTGGGAGGAAATGGTGGATATTTCTTAGCTAGATGGGAAACAATAAAGAAACATAATTTTGTTAAAAAGGAAGAATAATAAGAATAAGAAAATGTTGATGATGAAGTTGCTACACATGATAGTGCATCTTCTAAAGAAGGAAGCTTCAATATTTCAATTTGAAGGGTGTATTCAAATAAAAAAGGTAATTGTTTCCATAAACGCTAGTAGACAAATTTAACTTCATCAATATGGATATAGCTCAAAATCTACATGTGCAAGCAAAACATATTAAGGAAGCTCAAGTGGATGGTAAGCATATTCAAGTTTTTGAAGATTTAAAGCTTTCTATGGATAAATATGTTTTACATTCAGATTTTTATTCTTTAGGTATGGATGGTATGGATATTATTCTTGGATATCTTTGGTTAGAGACATTGGGAACAATTAATCTTAATGTGTAAAATAAATTCATGAAATTGTGGTACAAGACGAAAGAAAATTACATTGCAAGATATCACACTTACTAGGAAAAAAATAATAATATAAAGGAGGATCATGAAGATGAATTTGAAGATGGTGAAGAAGGGAATAGGGATGACTCAAAAGGAGAGGATGCAGAACATGATGAAAAAGTAAAACAATAGTTTCATCTACTCAAGAGAAAAAAGAAATAACAAACAAGTTGGAAGAGGAAAATAAAGAAAAGGTTGATAAGGTAGAGCATACTAAGGTTGCACCATATAGACACCCACATCATCATGAGAGGAAAAAAACATGGAGACATGCTAGGACACACAAGGGCAGCAATCTATATGGATATACAGGGAATTGGAGGAGTAATAATTTGGGCTATACACGGAATCAATGGATCAACAATGTATAGGACATGAAATCACATGAATAATTATCATGGATATGCATGGATACCGAGGAGTATCACATATGGAAAAAGATGGAATCAGATGAGTCCAATGGAATATGGAATCAGATTTGAAGCAACATCATCCACTAGGATCTCATATGGGTGGTTGGATGATCGAGCATGTCGACAAGTGTGCAATAATTTAAAGCACACTAATTATTATGGATACTTCTTATGTTTTGGGGACGAAACATGTCAAAGAGGGAGGAACAATGCTATGGACCTTGGGATATGATATTAGAATGAGCACAATGGAATGATGGAGATCAGGTGACATGTGAGCACACATCACCCTTACTTAGTTATAGGGGCTCATATGGGAATTAGTTATATTGGGTAATGAGTCGGCCTAGCATTGGGACAAGGTGTGTACCCATCCTATTTAAAGCATGTGACTATCATTATGAGGCTGTCTTGGATGTATGATTTGAGTCTTCTACTTGGTAGAGGTATATTTAATATGTCCCCCTCGATAGTGGAGGCCCATACTATGGGACATTGTGGAGTTACTGATTCCTTAAGGAGCATGTATATGGTGTTTCCCTCTGTTAAGGGTATTATTCTACTTATATTGATTATTTGGGAATCTTGGCCCACCCATATATCTTGTGTTTTGATATCTTCTGTAATTTACTTATTTATTATATGCAAATTTCTTATCATGTACTCATGCATGTGAACCCGTTTGATGCGTGGTTAGTGGAACAATGAAATCCTTGTAGGAAACAATCATGGGAAACCCATAGAGAGAAAAACCTCAGTGTTGTTTTCATTGACTAGGGATGAAGCAATATGTAGCCAATTAATTGGTTGTGGTGGAGTTTGGTTTTGGACTTGCAGGAAACTTATAATTTGGTCAACCTCTATAGTTGTTGGAGGGAGGGAAAACATACTTAGGTGTTATGTTATGGAGCCTATTTTCATGTGTGGAAGTGTTGAATACTGTATACTAAAAATTATTTGGCCTCGAAAAACATGTCTGATATTTTGGGAAACATGCATCTTCTCATATTGGCAGGGATTTTTGACCCCTATGTTTATGGGACAGTTTTGGCCCATGGTTTTGATACCCACGGTTTTGTAAAACTACTTAAGCAGTTGTCTACTTATGTGGTTTTTTGCATATGGTAGGGTAAAATGTATCATTGCAGATGTGTATGAATTTGGGTGTGAATTCTGAAGATTTTATTGAGCATAGCTCCAAACAGATATGGGTATTGTATTGAGAGAGTGGTGGCTTGTAATAAAATATGATAAAGTGATTCTTGGTGGACATAGCCCAAATTGGGTGAACCATGTTAAATACTGTCTCTTTAGGTTGTGTTATTTTTATTCTACACTTTTATTTGAGATATGTAATATTTTTCTGCATATTAGTTTCTATTGTTGTGATGCTGTGAAGGATTCTTCTGCATACTTTATCCCTTAGTCCCTCACAATTAGTATCAGAGTCATGGTTTGGTTTGATGAAGTGTTTAATCACAAGGGAAATTTTTAGCTTGAGTGGGAGCTATGGCAGATGATGGAAGATCAAGGGTTGATAAATTCAACGGGCATAATTTTAGTCTTTAGAAGATGCAGATGGAATATTACATTTATTAAAAGGATATTTATATTCCACTGTCTGAGAAAGGTGAACAAACCCCTCGAGAATGAGAGATGCGGAATGTGATTTACTAGATAGGAAGGTACTTGTAACAATCCAACTGGATGTCTCTTGCATATTCAGTATTATTTAATGTTTCAAAGGAAAAGACTACAAAAGAACTAATGGATGCATTAGAGAAGTTGTATGAAAAATCCTCTGCCTCTAACAAGATATTTTTAATGAAAAAATTGTTTAATATGAAAATGTCTAAGAATGGTTCAGTGATCAGATCATTTAAATGATTTTAATATAGGTTATAAATATGCTAGCTTTGGTTACAATATAATTTGATGAAGAAGTTAGGGATTTGTTAATTCTATGTGCTCTTTACCTAGGAGTTGGAATAGCTTGGTAATGGCGGTAAACAACTTGGTTCCAGATAACTCAAAGTTGAAGTTTTAGGATGTTGTAGGGGTGATTCTAAGTGAGGAAATGCAAATGAAAAATCATTTGGGGAGTCTTCTACTTCAAGGAATGCTTTGATAGTGGAAAATAGAGGGAGATAGAAGAATAGAGGAAGCCGTGAAAAATAAAAGGATCGGGAAAGGTCAAAATCCAAAAGCAAGATAGCATGCTGGCACTGTGGAAAGTTTGGGCATGCAAAGAAGGAATGTTGGGAGCTTCAAGACAAGAAGAAACAATAGGAAGAAAACAAGAAGGAAAATGTGGCAACGGGTAATGTATGTCAAGATGCTTTGATTCTTTCTTTGCACAATATTACTGAATCTTGAGTTTTAGATTCAGTGGCTTCTTCCATGCTACTACACATAGGCATTATTTTATTGATTATGTTCAAGGATATTTTAGGCATGCTTTTCTTGGTGATGATGAGCCTTGCAACATAGTTGGAAAAGGTTCTATTCAGGTTAAGAAACATAATGAGAATACTTGGATATTGAAGGATGTTAGACATGTGCCTACATTAAGATGAAATTTGATATCGGTAGGGAAATTGGGAAGTGATGTTTGTACTGTGATATTTACAACGTAATCTTGGAAGGTCACCAAGGGTGCTCTTGTGGTGGAAAGAGGTACGAAGGTTGGAACCTTATATTTAACCACTTATACCACTAATGTTTGTAATCTTGTGGCTTCAGAAGTAGATATAATATTGTGGCACTATAGGCTCGGTCATATGAGACCCTTAGGGAGTGGAGATCATAAAGAAGGATTTTCTCAAATATACAGAAATAGGTTTGGAGTTCTATGAGGACTGCATATATGGGAAACATAAGCGAGTAAGGTTTCTCAAGGATGGACCTATAAAGAAAGAGGGTAAGTTAGAGCTGGTGCATTCTGATGTTTGGGGAGGAGGTAGCTTAGGTATTATCTCTTAGGGGTTCAAGTTATTATGTTACTTTTATTGATGATGCAATAAGGAAATTTTGGGTTTATTGTATTAGAAACAAATCTGCTGTATTTGAAACTTTTGTTAAATGGAAAGCCTTGGTTGAGAATGAAACAAACCTCTTAAGCTAAAATGTCTCAGGTCAGATAATGGAGGGGAGTATTGTAACAATGAATTTAATGATTACTATTCTAAGAATGGAATCCATAGGAAAAATACAGTTCCAAGAACTCCACAGCAGAATGGGGTGTCAAAAAGGATGAACAAAAAATTAATGGAACATGCTTGGAGCATGAGGTTACATGTAGGACTACCTCTTTCTTTTTGGGCAAAATCGGTGAGCATGGCTATATACTTGATAAACAAATGACTCTCAAGTGCCTTGGATGGAGGCATTCCTGAGGATGCTTGGTATGGTAAGAAAGTTGATTATTCATTTGTTAGAGTCTTTGGATGTGAGGTGTTTTTCCATATAGACAAGGATGATATGACCAAGTTAGAGGCTAAATCAGAAAAATGTACTTTCATTGGTTATGGTGGTGATGAATTTGGATATAAATGTTGGAGTATTAAGGACAAGAAAATCATTTGATCTAGGGATGTGGTCTTTAATGAGAAATTCATGTATAAGCAACAATTGTAGGAAAATAGGGAAGAATCCAAGAAAGAATATGCAACAGTAGAGGATCTTCCAGATGGGAAAGTGACACATGAATCAGTTCAAGAACCTCCTCAACAGGAACCCCAAAATCCTATATTAAGGAGGTCTTCTAGGGTAAGAATAGAACCTAAAAATTTTTCTCCTTATCTTTATTATTTATTACTCACTGACAGTGGAGAGACAGAAAGATTTGATGAAGCAATGTAGATAAATGCCAAGAAGAAGTGGGAGAAAGCCATGGATGAGGAGCATCAAGCTCTCATAGAGAACCAGACATGGGATTTGGTGAAGCTACCCAAAGGGAAAAGAGCATTACAGAACAAGTGAGTGTTTAGAGTCAAAGAGGAAGAAAGAGAGTAATAAAATATACAAGACTCAGTTGGTGGTTAAGGGGTTTACACAGAAAAAAGGTATATATTTTAATGAGATTTTTTCTCTTGTAGTTAAAATGACTTCTATAAGAACTGTTCTTGGAATAGTTGCAGCAGAAGACTTTCACTTAGAGAAGCTTGATGTAAAGACTTCATTTCTCCGTGGTAGATTTGGAGGAGGATCTATATATGTGGCAAGTCAAAGGGCTATGAGGTCAAAGGGAAAAAGGAGATGGTGTGCAAACTGAAGAAGAGCTTGTATGTCTTGAAACAAGCTCCACGTCAATGGTATAAGAAATTTGATAGCTTCATGATGGAGAAAGGTTATATTAGATACCATTCTAACCATTGTGTGTATACAAAGAAATTTGAGGGTGGAAAGTTATATTATCATGTGTTTGTATGTGGATGACATGCTGGTTGCAAGTAAAAACATGCAGAAAATAAAAGTACTTAAGAAGTATCTAAGTGACTCCTTTGTTATGAAGGATTTTGGGGCAGCCAAACAAATCCTTGGTATGAGGATATCTCAGGATAGGAAGGAACAAAAGCTGACTTTATCTCAGGAAGAGTTCATTAAGAAGGTTTTAAAGAGGTTTAACATGCAGGATGCTAAACCAGTTGGGACTCCTTTGGCAGACCAATTCAAGTTATCAAAGGAGATGTGTCCTAAGACAGAGCATGAGAGAAACCTGACGTCCAAGGTACCTTACTCATAAGCAGTTGGCAGTTTGATATATGCCATGGTGTGTATTAGGCTTGATATTGCCCATGCAGTGGGAGCTGTGAGTAGATTTATGATTGATCCATGTAAATATAATTGAAATGCAATAAATTGGATCCTTCGATAACTTGAGCTCCGGGTGTCTGTTTGAATCCGTTTTTTTTTTTAACTTTTTGACTCATTTTTGGGCCCTAAATCCGCCATCTTGAGGCCAAAAATTAGGATTTAAGTTATAGTTCGATTTTTTCCTATTTTTGAGCATTAGTTAATTTTAGTCTATTAATTGCATTATGAGTTAGAAAGTTGGAAATTCCTCTAATTTAGGGATGTAGAAGATGTGTTGAAATTTCTGTGCCCGTAGGAATAAGCATGCGTACTTACTAAGAATAGCAGGTTCTAGTAAACTGCTAAAAATAGTAATTTCCGCCACCTAGATAGAGTAGATTTAGTCAGAGTTAGCTAGAGTTTACTTGGCAACTCGAGTTGGGAGTTGTTTTCCTATTTAGGAAACATTGTAATTCATTATTTGATAACAAAGAAGGAGATCTGTCTTCTTTTGGAGTTCATATTATTTGCATTATATTTGGTTTGTTCTTAATTTGGCTACATTAGTGGATTAGACACCACTTTGCATGGTTATGTAGATTATGATATGGATGGAGATGTAGACAATAGGAGGAGCATGACAGGTTATATCTTCATTATAGGTGGGACAAAAGTGAGTTGTATTTCACTACTACAGAAGCTTGTGGCTTTGTCAACCACATAGGCTAAGTATGTTGCTGCCACAGAAGAAAGCAACGAGATGATTTGGCTAAAAAATTGCTTGAGGAGTTGGGGCATAAGCATGAGGAATAAAAGCTACATAGTGATAGCCAGAGTGTTATACACGTAGCTAAGAACTTTACTTTCCACTCTAGGATGAAGTATATATAGTTAAGGTACCATTTCATCAGGACAACTTTGGAGGAAGAGAAGTTGAAGCTAGAGAAGATTCATACCAGTCAGAATCTTGCATACATGATGACCAAGGTATTCACAAGGGAAAAACCGAAGTTGTGTTCAGCTTTGGTTGGTCTTTACAGAAAGTAGTGAAGGGTTAAGAAGCTTACTCAGAGGAAAAATAGTATTCAAGTGGGATATTGTTATGTCGTGGAGCCTATTTTCATGCGTGGAAGACTGTATATTAAAAAAATTTGGCCTCGAAAAATGTGCTTGATATTTTGGGAAACATGCTCTTCTCATATGGGTGGGGATTTTGACCCATAGGTTTATGGGATGGTTTTGGCCCATGGTTTAGGTACCCGTGGTATTGTAAAACTTCTTAAGCAGTTGTCTACTTATGTGGGTTTGTGTGTATGGTAGGGTTGATGTAACATTGTAGATGTGTCTGAATTTGGGTGTGAATTCTAAAGAGTTTGTTACGCATAGCTCCAAATAGATTTGGGTATTGTATTGAGAGAGTGGTGGCTTGTAATAAAATCTAAGCAAGTGATTCTTGGTGGACGTATCCCAAATTTGGTGAACCACGTTAAATATTGTCTCTTTGTGTTGTGTTATTTTTATTCTGCACTTTTATTTGAGATCTGTAATATTTTCTACATATTAGTTTCTACTGTTGTGATTCTGTGAGGGATTGTTCCTCATATTTTATCCCTTATTTCCTAACAAGATGATGGTTACCATTCATGTGCATTTGGTGGGGTACATAGTAGTGGGTTTGTTTTAGATTCTACATCGACAATGTTAGAGATATTTGAAGTAAAATGGGGTAGGGAAGTAGAGATATCAATACTTTTAGAAGGAAGGGCATGTCATGTTTTATAGTCTAGGACAACATCTTTATACTTAGTGTCATGAGTTATTTTGAATTTCAATATAGCTAAAACAAGATATCTACTAATGAAGCATTCGTAGGCCCTTTATGTGGACCCAATTCTTCAGATAACCAAGATGTCTAAGTCCTCGATGCGGCAAGGCAAGTGCCTAGTTATGGAAGACACGTCCTATAGGAAGCATATGGTGTGGCCCCTCTATTTGTATTGACCACTATGGCACATGTTACTTATAGTATTAGGTTGATCATTGCTATAAACATTTTCTCAACTTGAGTAAGTGAGGATAACACTCCGAGTTGAGGGCGTGGGTCTATGTTGTTCCAACTTGAGAAATGGCATCCATATTTTTCAACAATGCATCTACAACAGATGTAAAACCTGTGTTATGATCATCCAAATTAAGGGATTTTTTTTATAAAAAACCCTTAATGTAAAATTGATGCTATTAATGATTTAATCTATAATTTAGATTGTTGTTAAATAATCCAACATAATTAAATATTCATAATCCATCTAATAACATATGATAACCATGTACAGTTGTAAGGGTATATCCAGATCTCCAGGAAATCCCTTTAGTCACTCTTTCTGAGTGTGTATACTATGTATAATTGGTTAAAAAATTTATAGGTTATGAGAAACATATGCATCTCCTTGGTTCCTACCTAGAAGATATTTATGCAACTTCCATCCGGTATCTGACACTGTTGATTTAGGGGATTGGTGAAAAAACAATGTACTCAGCAATTACATTACTTTGGCCAAATTTTTCAAGAAATCATTTGCAAGCTTAGTTTTGATACTGTACACTAGCCTACAAAACTTTTCTTCCATCACCATATAACCATATCAATATAGTTATTTGGATTCATTTTTGTTTAAGAAGGGGATTTAGTTAAGAGGAGGGAGAGACCATTGCTGGCTTATTTCCATAAATGATAATATTCCCATTTGTACCATCTTTACATCCTCACTACCCTTCCCGTAGCCATCCTAGGTTGGAATGAAATAAGATATTAGCGAGAAGACGAAGGGACATTACGCTCACGCTTCTTATATTCGTAGGTTACCTTAGTTAGAAAAAGTATTGTTTCATGATATTTAATAGATTCTCTTAAGAGGGTCATAGTAACTCAACGAGTTACTAACTTTTGTTAGTTCCTCTTAAATTATACTTTCACAACTTAGTATTTGTCATTAAGTATAGGTTCATCATTCATTTTCCCTATTTAACCATTTAGATACATTGTTTTTCAAGATCAATCCATTAAATACCATAAGGTACAAAAATATATTTATTTCATTTTTGTGGTTATCCTTTTCGTTTATAGATCATTATTTTGTTTGCTTTGATTATTGAATATGAACTTATGTAATTAGATTTAATCATATAACTTTAAAACAATAAACATATTTATTAAAATAGTTGTATAAGTAGAACATCCATATCTTCAATTCAAACAATATAAGTCATAAAATATGATTTCAAATAAAGATAAACCTTAATCTTCATTAATAAATATTTTCATCAATAAACAAGGATAATACATTGGGCCATAATTCCCTTAATATGATGTGACGACATTTCAGTCGCATTATCAATTGATTACAATAATCCCTTTCAAATTTATTACAAAATAAGCTTAAGACATAAAACATTCACAAATCAAATCCAAATAGTCACTTCAAGTATGCCGGCCTTTCTTGTGAAATTGTAGGAGAGAGATGGATATGGGTCAGTTCATATGAATAGGCATTCAAGCCTGCATACTCTTAATATATGTTATGATTATAATGAAGTAACTGAATAAGAGATTGGTTAAGATTATTCTTAATCAGTAAGTTATAACCATAAACTCCCTAGTTTACATTAAGAGATCTATCTCAATAACAAGTAATAATGAACTTCATAATTATATAAAAACAATATGTTCATTATCATTGTATGCAACGAGCCTATTATAACTTAGATATTTTAAACAATAATGGAACATATACCGCATTGCTAATCAATATTTACAAATGTAATAACTTACTTTTTTTTTTAACTTTCTTGTCAATTAACAACTAGAAGTTCATAATACAGGCAGTCTATAATGACAACAACTCACATAAAACAATGCTAAATTTGATAAAGTTTACAACAACCATTCATAGCCCAACTACTACCTTTATTAATTGGAACAAATAAAATAACTGTTATCCATCCCCCCGAGAAAAATAGACAACATGGAGTATAGGACTCGGGCACCGGACAAGGACTCCATAGGAAAATCTAGATTTGCAAGAAAAATTGAGTGTTTTGGGAGGATTTGGGGAGGATTCAGGAGCTGGAAGTCATCAAAGGATTTTTTTCCTCTTTTGGGTTTTGAGGGGACCTAGTTTGATCTTAAGATGAAACAAGGGGTTCTGGCGGGCCCACTTTCGGCCAAACAAGAAAATACGGCCAAATTTGGTCATCGGGCCTGAAATTCATGTCATTCGATCTTCAAAAGCCTTATGGTTTGGAAAGATCCGAAAGATCCAGTCTGAGAATAAAATTGCAAAACAACCCCATAGGAGCACTGAGCTAAAATAAGAGCTCACAGAGTAGCTCAGTGAGCTATTCAACAAGCTGGCAAGTTGTTTGTGGTCTAGGTATTCACATGGCTCAGGCCAACCACAAGTACTAGCTCGGAAAAGGGATCAATCTGAGTTACAACTTACAAAAGGAGCCCGCTAGCAATTGAGCCGAGCTCAAAGGAGAGTGAGTTAAATGAAGGAGCTTGAGTTGGGGTATCAAGCTCAAGAGCGAGCTCATGGTAGAAGGTCAAGCTCGGTCGAGCTAATAGGAGCCAAGGATGCCAAAGGCTTAAAACGGTGAGATAAAGGTAAGGATCTTGGCCATAGGATGAGCTAGCAATGAAACTTAAGCCACATTAAACAACAAGTGAGAGCCCACGTTGGAAGTAGGTGTCCACCAGACATTGGGTCATCCCATGAAGGAGGAAGTGTGAAGGACCAACTCGGCCAAGACTATGGTAAGTCCCACAGGTACGGGAAAAAAGACTCGGTAGATAGGGAGCTCACCTTAGCAAGCCTCAAAGCATATGAGAAGGGGATGGCCATGGAGCTAACAAAGAAGAGCATGAAAAGACAAGGTGTCGGTGAATTTGATGATGAACACGAGTTCAGAGAGGCCTGGTTCATGGCTCTGTGCAATGGTTTGATCGATGCAGAATGGCAAGTTACTCCAGGGAGCTGAGGTGGCAGGAAAGCTTGCGTGGCTTGCGAGGGGTCGACATTGAGCGGGAGGAACTCAGTGGACAAGCTTGTGGGCATCAAAGTGTGACTCAAATGCTAGCTCGGGACGTGGAAGAAGACAGTGAGGCTGACATAACTAAGCATGATAAGAAGCCCGCGGGAAAGATGCAATGTAGAGCTTGTTCGTGGGGATGAGCCATTTTTGGGTTATGAATTTTCAGGGTCAAAGACCTATTTTCTGGTCAACTTCTGAGGAGCGAGCATGAGAATTTTAGAAATGACGAGCTGCTCGTGTAAAAAGGAGAGTTAAATCTTTAAGCCTGAAACTTTGAAATTTGGAGTTTCGGGACTTCGGGATTTTAGAGAAAATGAGAGGGCGACCGAGTGAATAGTGTCATGCAAAGGAGGAGAAAATCCCAAAACCCAAATTCTGAAATTTGGACTTCGAGATTTCAGAATTTTGAAGAAATGCATTGCCTAGGTGGATGAACAGTAACTAAGCTCATGAAGTCAAAATACCCAAAATCCTGAAAAGAATAAAACTTTGAAATCTGATAAGATGGGTTTTTGAAAACACCAAGTTACTTGGGGTGCAATCTAGTACAATGTGAAGGTAGTGCCAAGAGTTAAAAGGTTGGCAGGCTCATGAATCAAGCTAGTCAATGTGGAGAGAGCTGACACATCGAGTCATTACAAGCGGGAGATTCGAAGGTTTTAGAACTCGCCACACAGGGGAGGATCAAAGCCCAAAAAACAAGCAAGTAAGGAGTTCACGGGAGAGCAATGGGTGCTCGAAGCCAATGAAACTCAGAGTAAAGAGAACCTCGGGGTAATCATTTCTAGCCAGCCAATGCGTCAACTTGTCAGGTGTTGTAGAGCGAGGGGTTTGAGATGCACATCAAGAGGAGTTGTAGCAGGGGGCTCCACAAAGGTATGCATCGTATGACACAAAGGAATTCACCATGGTATATTTTAGAGCTCGCCAAAAGGCCATTCAACTCAGTAGATGAACAATGTAAGAAATGTGGTGAGAAGGGGGTTTAGTGTACAATAGTAAATGTAGAACTCAACGTAGGAGCTAACGCAAATGTGAGGTTCGGTAGAGGAGCCCGATACACGAAAAAGTGTTCGCCAACAGTGCAGAGGTGATTTTGGGTCAAAGGGGAGCTGATCCAAATGTGAAGTGGGAGTCAAAGAAACTTGGCTGCAACATAGGGAAGTTTTTTTGGATCTTGGTGGAGGCGAGCTAGCTCGCCACTAACACAAACATAAACCCAGTAATGCAAAAAAACTCTCCTCACTAAAAGGCCATATTTTGAGCACCGGTTGTTCGTATTTTACAAACTTGTAGTCATTGGAGAGCTAAGAGGAAGGTCTACATAATAGAGACCTAAAAAATAGATTTTTGGAGGTTGTGGAAATCTAAAAATTATAGAAACCCCAAAAACCTGTAATGTCATATGTGGATCCATGTATGTCAGATTTTCACAAAGTTGTAGTCATCAGAATCGTAGAGAAATGATCTATAACATGGCACCATCGGAATTAGAATTTCAGAGGTTTTGGACCTCCAAAAATGGTGAATAATGAACAGTCATATGGTAGGTGAGGTGCTGTTAATGAGGGAATGGGCATGCTTCTTTCCCCAACAACGCAAAGTATATGAAGAATGGGTTTTGCAGGTTTTCCCATCCTTGTTGCAGGTGTAATGATGGATTTTGTGGGTGGTTGGAGAATATTTCAGATTTCCTCCCTCTCTCATCATAAATTTCTTCTATAAATGTAAAGGGGTTGCAATATTGCAAGTTGTTGGCCATTCTTCCTCCTCTACATCCCTATTCTCCTTTCCTTCAGCTGAGTTGTTGTGAATTTCATGGGGATTAAGGTCTTCACACAAGATTTTTAATGACATTCTTTCCTCTCCCTACTACAATGTATTGTGTAAATTCATATGGAGCAATGAAACTGTGATTGTGTTAAATCTTCTAGCCTTTCATGGTTGTATTGTTCTTTCTTTCCTCTCATTGCTATCAAGTGTCTTGTGCATATCTAATGTTTCCATTGCAGGGTTTTTGTGTTGTTGTGTTTGTTTGGGAGTGTTGTAATGTGTACATTTTGGTATGTGGTGCATGACCACCCTCTTCAAGTGTATTCTTCTCCATTTTGCAAGGTTGGGATCTGTCTAACACTCTTTTTCTTGGTGTATCACCACTCTTATTGTAGGTTATTTCATGCAAATTCCTTTGTCCTTGTCTTCTTGGAAGTATTAGTTTAGGTTTAGATAGGTATTTGCTTATTGGTAGGTAGGTTTAGCAATAGGAATCGACCTTCTCTGGAGGGTTATCTCAAGTTTTCACAAGTCCCACAGGTTGAGGGGAAACCCCATGTTGTGCAATCACACTGAATGCCCCATTCAAAATCAGGCCATTCAGGGGGTGATGTGATTTTGTCACAACAATAACTATATTTAAAGTCTCTTAATGAGTTTCCTACACTGAAATATAATTACGATGTTTACTAAAACTCCTTGATTCCATTAAAGAACTCATTCATTCAAAACAAAAGTTACCAAAATGTCTAATTCCAAGATGGAAAATGAATCCCGTCATTAATAAGAAAATACTAAATTACATATCTCAAAATAAGCAATAGAAGGAGGCGTAAACCAAAACAATCATGTTCAACCATCTCATGATCCGAACCTATTTCGTATCAAAATAAAGAGTGATAACTACAAAGCTCAAAGTATGAGCTATAAAATTATCTCTAATTTATTTTTGCAGATCCTATAATCCAAACCATAAATTTATCTTGAGAGAGAATAGAAACAATAATTCCCTATAAGAGAGTTGTAACATTCTTATTTCCCTTCCCCAATTTCGAAAAAATAATCAAACCCAAAACATAAACAAAATGATAGCAATAATTGCTCAAGAAGGATCCGTTACTAACTCTTTTATCATTTTTCCAAATTCAAAATTAATGAAAACCAAAATGTATCTATTTCTAGTTTTATCAAATAAACCAAACAAGTGTGTTCATTTTCAAATTCCACATAATATCCCAAATATAAAAACGTATGCAGAGAGATATACAACAATAATGTTCTAAAGGAGAGATTTAACATTCTTGTTTCCTTGCCTAGATTTCATCAAATAAACGCATCCCAAAAAACGTATTCATTTTCAAGTTCCTAATAATTACCCAAAAATCAAAATGTGTTTCCTTCCTAGATTTTCACATAATAACCAGAAGCATAACATGTTCAGGGAGAGTTTTATAACAACCATGCTCTACAAGAGCTTTATAAAACAATAATATCAACATAGCTCAAAGATGAGATGAAACCAAAAAAACAACATTGAATCTCTCTAAGAGTTATTGAAATAACCACACCGAAATGCAATCATGTTTCCATATTTCATAATAAAATAAAACCTAAAAGGCATTCAGTCGTTTTCTTCTTTATTTTCCAAGTATGATAAAAAACCCAAAACGTATTACTTCCAGATTTCTCATATTAACCATAAACAAACGAGTTCATTTACCATATTTTCCCAACCAATATTTCCTACAAAAACGTGTACAAATTTCGACAATAAATATTCCATAGACGTAGTTAAATTTATTTAATCATTATCTGATTTTGCACACAAAAACTAAAGGAAATGTATTCATATTTTAACACAATAATCTCACAACCAAATGTATTCATTTTATAGATTTCAAACAAAATCACAAAACCAAAAATGTATTCAAGTATTTCATAATAACAACAAGCCTGAGTGATAGTAAGAACACATGCTTGTGTTTTGCTTGCCTCTAATATTCATATAATATGTTTCCAATGCTTTGTTTGCCTCTAATATTCATGCAATCTGTTTCCAAATCGAATGCTTCCAAAACACCATCAAACCTTCTAACATCATATTTAAATAATAATGTCTTGTTTAATAGAGATTTACAGTCATAAATTACATGCACAGTCATCCACAAAACCGGTCCCATCAAAACCTGCATGCAGAGCTCAAAACAAACCAAGAAAATGAAACAATGTGTTTACTTGGGATGCCTTAGCTTCTCCAAGAAGCTAACGGTTCCCAAGGAACCTAACAACTTTAACTTCCTCCTTAATTGCCCATGCCACATCGTGGATTCAAAAACCATAAACCTCAATAGCTAGTTCATTTTAAATTTGCCAAACAAGCTTAAGTTAAACTTAAGTTTAGTTAACACTTGCTAAATCAATAACCTTGTATGGTGGGCATTAAAATGCCACACCCCAAATTTTAAACATTACTTAAGCTCAAATTTTCATTGAAAACTTACAAACCAACAACAATAACCCACGATGGTCCTATGAAAAAAACAAAACAAAACATAAGTATCAATACATACATACATACATACATACATATTTGTGTGTGCGTGTGTGTAAATATTTGTTATTAACTTATTAAATAATTAACAAACGCTTTGTTATTGACTAGTATCAACAAAACTAGATAAAACAATCATTCCTTTACTTAGCCAAGTTATAATGATCTAACTAATTCAACGAATGTATTAAGTTGGGATGTTACATACTTTCCCTCTTAAAAAGAATCATCGTCCCAATGATTTAATTATAACCATTGCTATCATATCAACCGTAAGCAAATTTTAAAACAACATAGAAGAATACAATTCATTTTTTTCATAAGTTGGAAAATTCCAAAATTTTAATCAATCATAGTTCTATAACTTGGATGTATCATCCTTATCCCAACAAGTTAATTCCCAAATAGTTTTCAGTATGGATTAAATTGCCATCCATTCATAATAAGTATCAAATAGTTTTAAATGAATCCCTTACAAATCATCAAAAATATCAATTTGTTTACTTAAACAAGAAAAGAAAAAGAATCATCATATCATCCATGTTCTTCCAAGTTGCGTTGTTCTTAGAATATTGGTCCCATTGGACCTTACATTGAGCAACTTCGCAATTTCTAAGACGTAATTTGTGAGTTTCTAGCACTCTTATTGGTTCAACTACGACGATTCTCAGGTCATGAACCTGTAATGAGTTTTAATTAATAATATGTGATATATCAAAAACATACTTTTTAAGCAAAGATATATGAAAAAAATTGTATATCCTGGAAACTTGGGGAGGTAAAGCTAATTGGTAAGCCACCGAACATATAACTTCTACAACTTTAAAGGGTCCTACATATCAAGGTGATAATTTGGCAACTTTTCCAAATGAAATAAATATCTTTTTGGGTTTTACCCTAAAAAAGACCTCGTCTCATTTCTCAAATCTTATGCCTATCCTTTTCAAATCAGCATAAATTTTCTGCCTATCACCAATTTCTTTCAACTGTTCACGAATGAGCTTAAATTGCTCTTCCATTTTAGTCAACAACTTTATTACCTATGGCTGCCTGGAGTACAGTGTTCAAGAAATTATTTGAAATATTTTAATTGTAAGATTACTACCTAAGGGCACACATATTTTGTTGTTAAATCGTAGAATTCATTCATTTTTGAACTTAAAACCCTTGTACCTTCTATCATTCTGATTTATTTTTAAAGCATATTTTGACTTGTTGATAGTATGAATCAATTTGAAGTTGGTTCTTAACTTCCTCCTTAAACTGAGTTATGAGGGTCACAATTGCATAAATATGCTTCCTATGGCTCAATGCATCAGCCAATCGATTTTACTTTGATATAACTAATATCAAATTCATATTAGAATAAAATTTCAAGCCACCTAAGTTGTCTTGCATTTAAATTGGGATGCGTAGAAATGCATTTCAACCCCAAATGATCTATTTTCAGTTCAAATGGATTTCCTAACAAATAATGCCTCCAGATTTGTAAGGAATGAACTATGGTAGCGATCTCTAAGTCATGGGGAGTATAGTTATTCTCATGCACCTTCAGTTTGATCATTTTGAAGAAGTATTCCACCCAATCCTTCACATGAGACATCAGTTACCACGGTAAAGTTTCCATTGGGATCCAGAACCTTTAATATAGGTGGAGTTGTAATTTTTTCTTTCAACAAGTTAAATGCATTCTCAAATTTATCAATCCATAAAAAAAAATTATCCTTTTTCTGCAATGAAGTAATTGGTCTAGCCACTGTTGAAAAATATTTAACAATTTTTTTGTAATACCCAACCAATCACTTAAAACTTCTTACCTCATGTAAAATTTTTAGGTGTTAGCCTCTCAGTTATAGCTTTGATTTTCGATGGGTCAACATAAATTCCATCATTTTTTATGATATGGCCAAGATATTTTACTTCACTTTGATAAAAAGAACATTTTGAAATCTTACCATAGAGTTTTTTTTTCTCAACACTTCTAACACTACTCTTAAGTGTTCATTGTGCTCATCAATGTTCTTTGAGTAAATCAAAATATCATAAAGAAAAACTAGAACAAACTTATCTAAGTATTCTTGAAAAATGTTATTCATAAGGTTCACAAATGTTGTTGGTGCATTAATGATTCCAAATGAATAAACGGTAAACTCATAATGCCCATATCGTGTTCTGAAAGTTGTTTTGTGAATATCCCCATCTTTTATACTTAACTGACGATAACCAAATCACAAATAAATCTTAGAATAAAAAAATGAATCTGTCATCTGATCGAAAATATCATCAATCCTTGGCAAAGGATATTTATTCTTTATCATTCCTCTGTTAAGCATATAATAGTCAATGCATAACCTTAACGTTCCATCCTTCTTTTTAACAAAAATGACCGGTGCTCCTCTAGGAAACACACTAGGTCAAATCAATCCTTTGGATAAGAATTCATGTAGTTGTGATTTCAGTTTTACTAGCTCTGTGGTCATCATTCTATAAGGTGACTTTGATATGGGTTTTGTTCCAGGTATAATGTCAATTGTAAAGTCAAACTCTCTTTTAGGAGGAAGTCTAGGAAATTCTTTCAGAAACACATCTCTAAACTTTCGTAAAAGTGGAAAATCTTCCAAAGAAGTCTTACCTTCCTCACTAAAATTTGAAATTTTAATTGTGTAAACACATGCAACCTTTGTTTTTGGCTTTCTTTAGCTGTATTCCAGATATTTTTCTAACTTCAAAATCTCTCATAGTGCCCTAGATGATGACTATTTTTTGCATATCATCAAGACATTCAATTACGTTTCTCAAAGTAGTCCACTGATGCCTGATGTTTGGACATCCAGTTTACTCCTATTATGATGTCATAAGACCCTAACAAAGTCACATAAGGGTTAATTTTAGTGGTAAAATTGGGTAGTACCATTGCTGCTTCAAACAAACATTATTCCAATGTATGGATAACATCACTCCCATATTGAACAATGTTAGGTAAACTTAGTTTACTAGGTTAATTATGCATTGTATTTACATTTTTATCTTAGGTAATTAGTAAATCACTAAGGGAATTAGTTGTATAATTGTTACATGGTTATGTTATTGTAACCATTATATTTGTTATTTTGTGCAGTCATGTATGTATATTGTTATTTGGTTATGTTTCTATAACCATATTATTGTCTTATTCACAAATGTGTGTATTGTTGCACCTATGCAACTTATTCTTTGTTTATACTTGGTGGTGCAATATCTATAAATATTGCAGCCTCCTCTACTGTAAATGATTTGATTGAACATCAATAATATTTGTGAGGCTTTCATCCCTCTTCTAGATTTGGTATCAGAGCAGGTTGGAACCTCTGTGAATATAGAAGGTGTGAAGAGAAAGTGCATAAGAGATAGAGGAGCTTGGAGAATCATTTACAACACTTGGAGAGACTATGAAACCTCTTGTAACTTCCCATCCCCATCCCTGCATCCCCACAACCTCTTGTTTAGCTCCAGGCGTTTGGAAAGAATTTTTTTTTTTCACATTGGTGCCTCCTACACCAGGAAAAATTTGCTTGCTGGAGGAATTCTGGTTTAAAAAAATAAATCAGAATTCTGATTCAAGAAAATCAGAGTCAAAATAAATTTAAAAATCAGTTTTCCTGTATTAGGGGTTTTACCTCTAATTTAGAGGTGCATTTAATGACTACTACACCTAGTAGGCTACTGTAATTGGAGGGAGTTGTTCCAGATTTGGAGGATATTGAACTCTGTAAACCAAGTTGATAGTGCAAAAGCCTCCACCAAGCCAAATGGTGAGCTAAGCTCCTTACCCAAGCTCCTAGGTGAGTTGAGGGTAAAAGAGCTTTGAGGCCGAGTTTCTTTGAGGATTGTTGGCCAAGCTAGCTGCCTGATCTAAGTCCACATAGCTCATGAGTGAGAAAAAGGATGTTTTGAAGGTTTTAAAACTGAGCAAAAAATTTGCAAAAGCATGCACCGAGCCCACTTACCACCTACAATCAAACTATGCATAAGAGAAGGTGAGCTGATCTTGGACGAGCAAGTTGTGGACCACTCCACCGAGCCCAATCTACATGTCATCCCTATCCAAATCTAAGCTCCTACTGAACCATACGCCGAGCAAGTTGGATCTCCATTAGAGTCAAATTGAGCTCCCAACCCTACATTGGCGAGTCGACGGTGAGCACCCTGACAACGAGTTGAACGGACCATGCAAACAAGTCTATGAACCAAGTTGTTACATTGTGGATCTAAATTGCTTCACAAAGGCATGCATTTGAGGTTTACTGGTTTACACAGTAACTGACATCAGTTAGCTAATCGATGTCAGTCACCTGGGAGGAACTGGTGTCAGTCATCGAACCGACATCGGTTAGGATAGGGAACCTACATCAGTTAGGGAACCGCCACTGGTCAGGACAGGGAACCTACATCGGTCAGGGAACCGACACCAGTTACCTGTGCGTGAAATTTTATATTTAACTCATGGGAATTAGATCTAACTTTAGTTATAAACTGAATCTAAAGGTTGTAAATGCATAGCTAAGGTGCCCTAAGTTTGTATATGCTTACATAAGCATGAAAGCTAGTGTTATAAGGTTAATTGGACAAGGATTGAATTAGATCACTTGATTCTCCTAGATTAAGAGAATGAAGAAGAAGAAGAAAAAGAAAGAACAAGTTACATGAAGAAAGAACTTCCATGAAGAGAAGATGGACAGAAGGAAACAACAGATACATCTAATGGTGAAAAGAGGGTATTTTCTTCTATTACATTTCCTTTGTATTGTTATTGTATCATTGTAATGGCTTGCATAATATGCAAAGCACATAGAGTTTCTTCTTGTAGATCCACATGTTGGTGAGATCTTGTATTGTAGATTCTTCTAGTTAGATCCATAGGTTGTTGTGAGATCTTGCATTGTTAGATCCACAGGTTGTTGTGAGATCTTGTATTGTTAGATCCACAGGTTGTTGTGAGATATTGTATTCATAGATCCATGAGATCATGTTGTATTATTGATCCATGTAGATCTAGATAGAGTAGAGGAGGTTGTCTTCTTGTACACACAGGTTGATGCAGTGAGATGGAGGAGAGACTTACTTCTTAGTGCACAGATATGGTTGCACATTGGTAGAACCTTGTGAGTGGTCTTGTTTGCAGACTCACATTGAGAGCTTGGTTGCACAGTGGTAGATGCAGAGTAGTTCCTGGTTATGTGAGACTTGTTGGTGGTTTGGAGGCACAGTTTGTAGTGCACTCATGTAGATCCATTTAGAGATCTGGAGGAGAGGAGATACTCTTGGAGAGATGCATTATACTCTTGTATGAAGAGTTGCTTTGTACTCTTGTTATATTATATATATGAGATCTCTATCTTTGGTGGATGTAGCCCACATTGGGTGAACCATGATACATGTTGTGTTATGTGTGTGTACTTTATTTTGATTTGGATTATTCTAGTTTATACTTCCACTGTTGTGGATTTTGGGGAATTGTTTAGATCTTGTGTGCATGATTGGGTTTTTTATTGAATCATAACACTATTCCACACTCCTGAATTCCCAACAATTGGTAATAGAGCCTGGTTATTTCAGATCAAGGTTTTGCTTCAGTATATTGTTAGTGGTTTACACATAGGTGTATGAGAGCAGGGTTTGTTTTTCCTGATGTGAAAATTGCAGGAATAGATTTAAATCTCAAGTGGAAGCTAGAAATGTGAGGTTGCTGGAGAATACAGTGATCGACGTCAGTTAGGTGGCAACCAAGGTTGGTAGGGTGACTGTGGTCTGTTACAGGGTGACCGTGGTCGGTTACTAGGCAACCTGGTTTTAAACAGAAAATCACAGATATGAATAAATTGAGAGATGCATGGAATGTGTCTTGTTTTCTGAGGTGCCCTGGTTCTTGGAGGCACAAGCATGTTGGTCAGATTGCAGATCCAGGTTACAGAGGTATGGTTTTATCTTGGTATTGTAGTGCTTGTATGTTTTGGTTGCACATGCATGGTTTGGGATTACAGATCTGAGTATGAGATAGAAGAGAAATTATGAATCCTTGGTGTAGTTAGATGCACGAGATTCGATAGAGAGGTAGTAGTAACACAAAACAAAGACGGGGGCTTCCATCAGAGAAGCATGTTCTTCAGTTGAAGATGTGGTTGAGTATCTTGGTACTATTAAGTTGATGTATTTCATCTTGGTGCAATTTATTTGCATGTATTATTGTTGTTAAGTTTTTTGTATAAGATTTGAGTACTTCTTGAAATGATTGGCTCAACACAGCTATCGGCTTTGGTCGGAGTAGCCACCTAGTTTGGTGTACTATGCCAATTTTGTGGTGTTGTGTTCATTCCAGCAACACTAATGTCAGTCACAGAGGAATTGGTACCGTTCAGGTGACCGAGATTGGTCTATGCGGTAGCTTATCCGTATAGGGTTTTTTGTAGCAGGAGAGGGCATGGTGGTTTTATGTCCTGTTTTGGAGGATCTGGTTTCTTGCATAGAGTGTAAATGGCAGAGATGGTGTAGATCAATTCAATGTTTGAATCAAAAAGAGGATGGAGTTGGCTTGGTTAGTCCAGTGAGACTTTGATTCAAGTATCTCTATATGATTCATGTTTTATTTCTTTCATTTGGAACAATTGATATTATGTTTGGATTGTGTGCACAAGTAAAAATTTACACCATGGATATTTGATGGGTTTGAATTTTATTTCTAGGATGTGTTGGAATCTTGAGAATCAAGGTATTCAATCCAAGGATGATATCCTCAATGAAAATTCATGTTTAGACACACAGCTGCAGGTAATGAAACAGGCTTAGTACACATGGATAGAAAGAAGGTAATTCACCTAATTCACAAGAAGTCTAAACTTCTGTGATATAGAGGTATTCTTAATTTAAGATGAGAATAAATTTATATTTTTTTCATTTGGTTTTATTTCTCACTGATATATATATATATATTGGAGCTTTTGAGCTTGTTATCATATGCAGTGTAGGGGAGTTCATGTTAAGCAGGAACAAGCCATGGTTGTTGGCATTACAGGTTGGACACAGATGCACGTGTGTAGTGAGAGGAGGATATTACTATTTAGAGTGGCAGGAGGCACAAAGTCTTTATGGAGGAAAATCATGGTTTTATAGGTATTTTGAGTTTATTGCATGATGATGTCACTTCTAGTTTATTTTGTGATGCCTAGATATTCCTATGGGATTGTAGTTGATGGTTTATTCAGTTGGGTTGAGATGATAGAGCATTTTTTCAGAGTTTAAATGGTGTAGAAAAGAAAATATAACTGTTACAGTGACTGATGTCAGTTAGGGGTAACCATGGTTGGTCATCTGGGAACCGTGGTCGGTTAGGTCACATGTTTGAAAATAATGTTTATTTATCATTTATGGATGGTGCCCTTGTTTGCTTTCATCTTTGATGATTGTGCAGAGTATGTTGATGACATGTTTTCTGGTATTTGCACTTGGCATTAGTGGCATGGTTTAGCATGGATGTTTGTTATTGACATTGATAAGCAAAAGATTCATATTTGGCTTTGGAGTTAGTCGCTGGCAGACTTGGAGCTTCTAGAGAGCCTGGTGATATGGATAGATGTACATAGTGAGTTTGTACATGTGGATAGATTCTGTTTTGTGAGTTTATGATGATGCAAATATTTTTTTTGCACATGGATGACTATGAGCATGGTTTTGATGCCCTTGAGCATGAGTAGGGGATGTTTGTATTTCCTCTTATTACTATGTTACTCCATGATAGATATGTTATCTACAGATGATTGTCTTGGACATTCAAGTTGTTTATGCAGGGTTGGATTTAAGGATTGCAGTGTTTGGATTCTTTGAGTTATATAGGTGTTTTTGGATTGATCACCCACTGGTTGCATGTAGAACTCATTTGGGTTGTCTTACCCAGGATCTTGTTTATTGCTTACGTTTATTCTAGTTTGACTTGTCTTTGGTCAGTTGCATTGGTAGTAACATGGAGACATGGATAGATGGTTGGAGAACATGGTTGATTTTATAGGTATAGATATGGTTGTAGTTGAAGATCAATATTTCAGTTTGAGTGTGAGCTCTTGCAGATGTGTTAGTCATGGTGGCTTAGTTGCATGAGAGGCTTGTAGTTATGATTTAGTGGGAGCTTGATGTATGGATAGCTCGTGTATCATGGATCAGTAGTAGCTTTGTGCAAGTATATGATAAGACATGGTTTGTTATCTTCTTGGTTTTAGAAGATGATTTAATCTTCCTAAGTTCATTTTAGAGAATTGTTGATGTAAATAATAGATGGTATTCATGGTATGTAGAGGAGGGTGATGTATAAGTACAAGTACAGGTTCAGAAATTTATCCCCAAGTGGGAGATTGTTAGGTTGTGGATCTGAATTGCTTCACAAAGGCATGCATTTGAGGTTTACTGGTTTACACAGTAACCGACATCAGTTAGCTAATCGATGTCAGTCACCTGGGAGGAACTGGTGTCAATCATCGAACTACATTGGTTAGGATAGGGAACCTACATCAGTTAGGGAACCGCCACTGGTCAGGACAGGGAACCTACATCGGTCAGGGAACTGACACCAGTTACCTGTGTATGAAATTTTATATTTAACTCACGGGAATTAGATCTAACTTTAGTTATAAAGTGAATCTAAAGGTTGTAAATGCATAGCTAAGGTGCCCTAAGTTTGTAGATGCTTATATAAGCATGAAAGCTAGGGTTAGAAGGTTAATTAGACAAGGATTGAGTTAGATCACTTGATTCTCCTAGATTAAGAGAATGAAGAAGAAGAAGAAAAAGAAAGAACAAGTTACATGAAGACAAAGCTTCCATGGAGAGAAGATGGACATAAGGAAATAACATGTACATCTAATGGTGAGAAGAGGGTATTGTCTTCTACTGTATTTCCTTTGTATTGTTATTGTCTCATTGTAATGGATTGCATAGTATGCAAAGCACATAGAGTTTCTTCTTGTAGATCCACATGTTGGTGAGATCTTGTATTGTAGATTCTTATGGTTAGATCCATAGGTTATTGTGAGATCTTTTATTGTTAGATCCACATGTTGTTGTGAGATCTTGTATTCATAGATCCATGAGATCATGTTGTATTATTGATCCATGTAGATCTAGATAGAGTAGAGGAGGTTGTCTTCTTGTATGCACAGGTTGATGTAGTGAGATGGAGGAGAGACTTACTTCTTGGTGCACAGATATGGTTGCACGTTGGTAGACCCTTGTGAGAGGTCTTGTTTGCAGACTCACAGTGAGAGCTTGGTTTCACAATGGCAGATGCAGAGTAGTTCCTGGTTATGTGAGATCTGTTGGTGGTTTGGAGGCATGGTTTGTAGTGCACTCATGGAGATCCATTTAGAGATCTGGAGGAGATACTCTTGGAGAGATGCATTGTACTCTTGTATGAAGAGTTGGTTTGTAATCTTGTTATTATTATATATATGAGATCTCTATCTTTGGTGGATGTAGCCCACATTGGGTGAACCACGACACATATTGTGTTATGTGTGTGTACTTTGTTTTGATTTGGATTATTCTAGTTTATACTTCCACTGCTATAGATTTTGGCAAATTATTTAGATCTTGTGTGCATGATTGGGTTTGTTATTGAATCATAACACTATTCCGCAATCCCGACTTCCCAACACGAGTTTCCATCGAGCCATCCAAAATCACGTCGACACTTGCAATACAAGTCGAGCCGTTGCTAGACAAAGATGAGTCATCCATTGTGTAGCTGTGATCCCGTGTGAACCATTGTAACTTGCATTACAATACAGAGGCAATGCAAACAAATAAACAAAAGCAAAGCATAAACAAAAAGAAAAGTGAGATCCACTTTATCAGAAGACCTAATCCACCTTCTCTCCAATGCATGCCAGGTGATTGACCAGGTCACTACCACGTCCTTCTTTCAAAAGGTCATACTTTTATTGTCTTTAAATATATTGTTTTCCATTTTATATTTCAAGCGTGTTGGGCGTTGAAGTGGCTATTTTAAAGTTTAACAGGCGTTGTGAGTGGTAAGTTTGCGAGTTTGATCCTAACCAAACCTTCCAATTTTAAAATTTGGTGGAGGTTTTAGTAGGTACCACCATCTTTAGTGGCCAAAATCATTGTCAAGCCCACTTAGTTACAGCTAAACCCCCTTTAAAAATTGTGAGAAAAACCCTACTTTTGGGGTAAGAAATTTTTTCTCCCATTTTGCTTAAAAAATTATTCTCAACATCTTTTTCCAAAGGAGGGGTACCTGAAAGGGTGAAATCAATCTATTTTTTGTGGGTTTTTTTGTATGGTGAGCCATACTGAGCTCTAAAGGCCACTAGGGCCTTGCAAAATAGAAAACAATTACCCGTCATTCAACGTTTTGGAATATTTGGATGTAATTGTATATTTAAGTGGATTGTACTAATTTACAGGTTGCCATATTCAACTGCAAACATTGTAACTGATAAAA
This sequence comes from Taxus chinensis, assembly GCA_019776745.2. Taxonomy (NCBI): domain Eukaryota; kingdom Viridiplantae; phylum Streptophyta; class Pinopsida; order Cupressales; family Taxaceae; genus Taxus; species Taxus chinensis. The sequence goes on along the minus strand of CM034152.1, from coordinate 159,006,868 downwards.
AACTAATAGAGATTTGAAATCAAAATAAGTAAAATTTGGTTCTATAACACTCACGAGATCTTCGGATCTCTTTTGCAATGTTCGGTATATATAGTGCCTCTGGGAAGTGCTTACAGGTAAAGCTGTTGTGACTACTACTACAATTAATGCCTAATATAGCTGTAACAACATCATCTGGGCATTGTCCCTATAAATCGACGGGGAGTAGTAAGGACACAGTGCACACACTTTGAGCCCTTCCATCTATCTGTGAATGATTGTACAAAATAAATCCAAACACTAAAATTATCTGAGTATATAGCGAAGTTATGCATGTGTGTGAGGATATTTATTTGAGCTAGTTTTAATAATCACACAGACCCCTTTCATTATTATCTTGGTACGACATATCGAATTCTTTCACGTACGTTAACATCTCTTTCACATACCGGTGGGTATATAAAAAGGGCAAGCTTTTTCCATGTACCGATGGGTATATCGGAAGGGCGAGTATATATAAAGGTTCGATATATTAGACTAACGGTATATAGATTGGTAGACCTTATACCTGGAGTGATAAGAGCCTTACCCTTTGTCAGTTGATTTAGAAAATGGGAACCAATGCCCCAAAGTTCTTTCTTCTAGACTCACGGCTCCTAAGAGGAAATAATTATGCTGCATGGAAGAATAAGATCAAAACACAACTTGAGTTTGAAGATATTTGGCCTGTTGTGAATGGTTCTACAACCAGATCACTAGATGATGTATCAAAACAGAGACAATTTTACAAGGCCAAATTCATAATCTGGCTCACAATTTCTGATGAAGTGTAACCCCACATCTGAGATGCCAAAATAACCAAAGAAGCATGGGATAACTTGAGCACTGTGTACGAGGCCAGAAACAAGAACACTATATTAAATTTGTAGAGTCAGTTACATAGACTGAAATTTAAACTGAATGAGAAAGTGGAATCTTTCTTGATGAGAGTTTCATAATTGAGGGCTTCACTTCTAGCCCTAGGAGAGGAGGTTACTGATACAAATTTCGTTCCCATTGTTTTAAGAGCACTACCTCCTTCTTATCGCATTTTTTTGACAACACTAAACTTGTTAGATCAAATAGTTACTTTTGAAAAGTTAGTGAATCTACTGCAACAAGAAGAAGCAATGTACAACAAAGATGATGAAGAGGAAAAGGCACTATCTGCTCATCAGAAATGAAAAGGAAAATCTCAATATTCTCAAAAGTCCAAAAAAAAACATCAGTAAGGGGACAAACAAAAGAAGAAATGTCCTTTCTACAAAACAGGACATGCGTTGAAAGATTGTTGGTTCAATACATACATGAAAGGTTCATCTAGCAATTTTGGACCTCAAAATCAACAATCTCATCAGGGTCACTCAAACTACAAGCAAGGGAAGAAGAAGGGGAATTGGCGAAGAAAACCCCATCAACGAGGTAATGTAACTTAGCAATAAGACCTTTTAGATAATGAATACTTCTTGTAAACTGCTCATTCCAGTGAACCATCCACGTCATCTAGTGTTGTTTGGTATGTTGATTTGGGAGCCACTTAACACATGACCAAACATAGAGACTAGTTTATCACCATGAGGGACACACCTTCTAAAAACCATGTTTTGTTAGGTGATGATTCTTCTTACACTGTAAAAGAAATCGGTAACATTTCTCTACCTCTTGGTTCACGAACTTGTAGATTATCAGATGTATTGTATGTCCCTGGATTAACAAAGAATCCGCTATCAGTGAGTCAACTTCTAGATCATAATCTAAATATTTATTTTGATAGTCATTTAGGTAAGAAAGTGTGTTTGATTTGAGATAAATCATGAGGCTCAAATTTTTTTGCAAAGTCCTCCAATGTGGGATGTATGTTCTAGCTTGAATTTTTCCATAGGGATGATCAAACACTTGTGGTTAAGAATTCTTCCTTATCACAGTTGTGGCATCGAAGACTTGGTCACATCAGTTTCAAATATCTCAAAACACTTCGCCGATACAACATGGTGAGAGGCTTTCCATCTCTCCAGAAGGATATAAATAAGTGTCCTAACTGCCTAGCAGGTAAACAACACAAAGCTTCATTCTAGAAAAGTACTTATCGAGCTCCATGTAAGATTTATTTGATTCATATCGATCTTTGCAGTTTGATGCAACTTAGTCATTCTAGATTTCAATATTTCATGCTATGTGTTGATGATTAATCAAGAAAAATGTGGAAATTTTTTCTTCGTAAGAAAAGTGACGCTTTTGAGAACTTCAAAAAGTTCAAAGTGGCTGTAGAGAATGAGATTGGTTGACATATTAGATCTCTCCTCTCAGATCGAGGGGGGGAATTCACCAGTAATGAGTTCAAATCCTACCTTCAAGCTCACATGATTTTTCGAAAAATGCCTCCTCCAAACACACCGCAACAAAATGGTGTTGTTGAAAGAAGGAACCGTACTATCATGGAGATGGTGTGTTGCATGATCAATGATTCTGGACTATCGAGGAAATTTTTGGCAAAACTAACGAAGACAACAATATATTTTTTGAACAAAGTTCCCTCAGTTGCTCTTGATGGAGTAACAACACATGAAGCATGATCGAAACATAATCCATATGTTGCACACCTCAGAGTATTTGGGTGCAAAGCTAGCATGTGCATACCCAAGTAGAATAGAAATAAGTTGGATATGAATCACAAAAACTCATCTTCATTGGCTACAGTGAAGAGGCTCTTGGGTAAAAATTGATGGATCCAAAGACCAGAAAATTCTACACCAAAAAGTATGTTGAGTTCTTTGAGAAGAAGGAAGCTGTGACTCCTCCATATTCACCTATTGTAGATATTTCAAAAATAGTGAAAATAGAAGTTGATGTTCCTGTTGATGATGACAGTGATGATCAGACAAGACCACAACCCACAGGAACAATATAGTGTATGCCCAAGTGGTATAAAAATGTGATTCAAGATGCAAAATTTGATGCTCCACTGGATACATCCACCATTGGACCACAAACTCATAGTAAAGCATGAGAAGAAGTAAAATTTTCTTTGATGAGTAAAGTTGTTGATTATGTTGAGCATTCTACTATCTAGGAACTCCTACAATCAAAATCTTGGAAATATTTCATGGATGCTGAGTATCAGTTAGTGACGAAAAGCAAAACTTAGCAGCTTGTCGATATTCCACCAGGAAAGAAACCCATTGGTTCTAGATGGATATTCAAAACAAAGTACAAAGTAGATGAGACCATAGACAAGTACAAAGAAATACTGGTAGCAAAGAGGTATACACAAAAGGAAAGCATAGAATATGAGGAGACATTTTCTCCCACAACTAAGATCAAAGTGATCTTTGCTCTAGTTGCTCCTTTTTGTTGGAAAATTCATCAGATGGACATGAAAAGTGCCTTTCTAAATGGATATCTACAAGAAGAAGTCTATATGACTCAACTTGAGGGATTTTTCATACTTGGTGAAGAAACAAAGGTATGAAAACTAAGGAAATCTCTGTATGGCCTTAAACATGCACCTCGAGCTTGGTACATCAAAATTTATGAGCATCTCGTTCAAGATGGATTCTTCATAAATCCATATGATTCCAATCTCTACCTAAAAGGAAAGGAGGAGAGATTGTGATAGTTTTTGTTTATGTCGACAATCTCGTCATCACTGGAAGTTCAATGAAGATGATCGATGCTACAAAGAAAGATCTTAATTGATCGTTTGACATGAAAAATCTCGGGCTCATGCACTAATGTCTTAGATTGGAATTATGGTAGAAGGAGAATCACATATTTATTTCGCAGTTGAAGTATACTAAGACAATGCTCGAGAAACTTAGGATGATGGATTGCACACCTATTGTTACACCTATGGAAATGAGACTGCAGTTATCTCGTTCAGATCTATCTCCTCCGATAAATACAACTCTTTATCGACAATTGATTGGGAGTCTCATTTACCTAACATATACTACACCAAATATCAAATTTGTAGTCAGCTATATTTCACGGTTAATGCATGAACCCAAAGTTTACAATTGGAAAGCAGCAAGGCAGATCTTGAGATATCTCAACGATACAGTGGATCTTGGTCTAGAGTACAATAAGAATGATAACTTCTTTTTGATTGGATATTCGGATTCAGATCATGAAGGTAACATTGATGACAGGAAATAAACTTCTATATTTGTATTGTTTTTAGGATCTGGACGGATATCATGGGGAAGCAAGAAACAAAACTTTGTTTCTCGCTCTTCTACATAAGCCGAATATCGTGCTATAGGTGGAGCTGTCTGCAAAGCGATATGACTAAGTCACATACTAGAAGGACTTGGAGTACCACAGGATAAACCTACCACCTTGTATGTAGACAATGGATTTGTTCTCAAAATTTTTCATAATCTAGTTTTTCACAAGAGAACAAAGCACATCGAGGTACAAGTTCATTTCATATGCGAGCATGTCTTGAAAGAAAATATACAACTTTAGTTTTTCCCAACAACTGAACAACGAGTAGATATTTTCACAAAGTCACTTGCATGTGACAAGTTCGAGTTGTTCAGAGAGTTCCTCTCCTCACCTCTTGAGGAAATGAAAAATTAAGGGGGGAATGTTAGGTAAAATTAAATTACTAGGTTAATTATGCATTGTATTTACATTTTTACCTTAGATAATTAGTAATTCATTGAGGTAATTAAAGTTATTATATAATTGTTACATGGTTATGTTATTATAACCATTATATTTGTTATTTTGTGCAATCTTGTATGTATATTGTTATTTGGTTATGTTTCTATAACCATATTATTGTCTTATTCACATATGTGTGTATTGTTGCACCTATGCAACTTATTCTCTGCTTGTACTCGGATGTGCAATATCTATAAATATTGTAGCCTCCTCTATTGTAAATGATTTGATTGAACATCAATAATATTTGTGAGGCTTCTGTCCCTCTTTAGAAACAGTCTAATAATTTTCCATAAATCAAGTTTTCTTAGACAATTTACCAGCTAACTTAATTGAAATAAAACACTTGGTAGCACCAACGTCAAATGAAACAGTAACAGGAAAACTAGAAAGCTTACCTGGAACTTCTATTAGGGTAGCCTATTTTTCTACTTGGTGATTACCCACAATAGTGTGAATTCTTTGCTTTTGGTTATTCCCCTGATTCCTTTAGGGATAGTTATTTACATAGTGATCACCACCGCATTTAAAAAAACCCCTAATAGGTCCTTTCCTCTCAAATTTGTTTTCACCAACAACAACATTGTTATGCTCATTCTTTCTTATATTTACAACATGTTCAACTGTTGTATTTTTCCTGGAAGTATTCATTTTCTACCCTCTCTCTTCCACCATGTTTTCCTAGGAGGTACTGGTACAAGTGAGCTAACGCTCTTCTTGATTTTCTCATCCTTGAAGGTTGAAATTGCTTGCAATTTCTGTTCTTGCCTTATGGCCTTTTCAAAAATCACTTCCATTGTAGATGGCCCATGAACATCCACTTCACCTCCTATATTTGGGTTTAATCCCATGATAAACTTAAAGATCTGAAACTTTTCATCCTTTTGGTATTGGGGCATGTATTTTAACAACTTAGTAAAACGTTCCCAATACTCACAACACTCAGTTTACCCTAAGTTAAGTTTTAAAATTCAGACATTTTCTAATCAAAATAGAGTTGAGGCAACCAACGTTGATGAAAATAAACCTTAAAGTGATAGAGGAAATATCTACTCCCAATTCCATCTTATGGTTATCCCTCCATGAAGATGCTTCGTCAGAAAGTTGGAAAGCACCCCATTATGCTTTAGTTTCCTCAGAAAATTCCCTTGTTTTAAAGTACTTATACATTTCACTTAACTAATTTTCAACACCATTCCCCAAGGTTGTTCCATAAAATTTGGGTGGGTTGATTCTTTCTATGTCCCTAGATAATTAAGCGACCAAGCGAACTCTTTTATCCCCTTGCTCATTATTATTGTCTTGTTGTTCAGGTTGTTCTTCTTTAAGTTGTTCTTCCTCATACTCTTCATTTCCCCCTACTTCCTGCTCCAAGGCAGCTATATGGTTACAAGTATCCTGAAGAACTGTTGGAATTTCATCTAACTTATCAACCATTGAACCTTTAACATTTGTTGAACGAGTTCTAGATTCACGGTTCACCCTTCTTCTAACCATCATTTCCTATTAATGAAAGGATAAGATGTATGTTAGGGTTATGAACCCATTGAGTCCAAGAGTTGATTAACCCACAACTCTAATACCAAACTATAACACACATGTTATGATCATCCAAATTAAGGGATTTTTTTTAAAAACATACCATTAACGTATAATTGATGTTATTAATGATTTAAATTATTATTTAGCTTGTTGCTAAATAATCTAGCATAATTAAATATTCATAATCCATTTGATAACATATGATAACCATGTGCAACTGTAAGGGTATATCCATATCTCCACGATATCCCTTTAGTCACTCTTTCTGAGAGTGTATACTATGCATACTTGGTTAAACCTTTTATAGGTTATGAGAAACATGTGCATGTCCTTAGTGCCTACCTGGAAGATATTTATGCAACTTTCATACCATATCCAAAACTATTTATTTAGGGGATTTGTGAATAGACAATGTAGTTAGCCATTACATTACTTTGGCCAAATTTTTCAAGCATTTCTTTGCAAGCTTAGTTTCGAGACTGCACACTAGCCTACGAAACTTGTGTTTCGTCACCACACAACCATCTCTATATAGTTATCTGGATTCATTGTTGTTTAAGAAGGGGATTTAGTTAAAAGGATCTTAGAGAGACCATATTTGGCTTATTTCCCTAAATGATCATATTTACATTCGTACCATCTTAGGATCCTTATGGGAAACATAGGGACCATGTAATGATTACCATCATCACGTCCTCACTACCCCTCTCGTAGCCTTCCTAGGTTGGTACGAAAAAGGATACTAGCGAGAAGATGAAGGGACATTACGCCCACGCTACTTATATTCATATGCTATCTTACTTAGATAAAGTAACTAAATATTTCTTAACGATGCATTAAAAAGTATTGTTTCATGATATTTAATAGATTTTCTTAAGAGGGTCATAGTAACTCAACGAGTTACTAAATTTTGTTAGCTCCTCTTATCGTACTTTCACAACTTATTATTTTTCATTAGGTGTAGGTTCATCATTCATTTTCCCTATCTAGCCATTTAGATACATTGCATGTCAAGATTAGTCCATTAAATACCATAAGGTACAACAATATCTTTATTTCATTTTCGCGGTTATCCTTTTCGTTTATAGGTCATTATTCAATTTGCTTTGATTATTCAATATGAATTTATGTAATCAGATTTAATCATATAACTTCAAAACAATCAACATATTATTAAATCATTTGTATAAATAGAACATCCATATCTTTAATTCAAACAAGATAAGTCATAAACCAAATAAGTCATAAAATCTAATTTCAAATAAGGATAAACCTTAATATTCATTAATAATGATTTACATCAATAAACGAGAATGATACATTGGGCCATAATGCCCTTAATATGATGCAATGAAATTTCAATCACATTATCAATTGATTACAATAATCCTTTTCAGATTTATTATGTAATATAACGTAAAACATTCAAAAATAAAATCCAAACAATCACTTCAAGTGTGCAGACCTTTCCTACAAAAAATGTAGGAGAGATATGGATATGAGTATATTCATAGAACTGGCATGACTCTGCATACTCTTAATCAATTTTGTGATTATAATGAAGTAATTTTTGGAATTAGGGTAATTTTTGACGGTGTTTAAAGGACCTATATCCTTGTACAATTGAGGATTTTTTGAGAGGATCCACAACCTAGGTTACAATGAAGGGGACCACCATTAGGAACCCAATTGAAGCAACCATGAAACCATAGTGAAGATGCAGCGACCACAATGAGTGGAGCAACAACTAGTGACGACAGCAAGAGGAGAAACAAATAGTGACGACATCGAGAGGAGCAACAACCAGTGATGATAGTGAGAGGAGCAACAACCAATGATGATAGTGAGAGGAGTAGCCACCAGCAAGAGGAGCTATCACCAGTGACAATAGCAAGAGGAGAAACCACCATCGATGACATCGAGAGGAACAACCACTAGCGACGATAATGAGAGGAGTAGCCACTGGTGGCAACACCTAGAGGAGTAGCCACCAACGGCGAAAATGAGAGGAGCAACCACTAGCAATAACAATAAGAGAAGCAATGACCAATGATAACACAACGAGAGAAGTAACAATGAGTGACAACACACAACGAGAAGAGATGTTGTATCTAGGGGCGGAACTATCTTCAAGGAGATTGTGCCTCGGGGAGATTTGAACACGGGTGGGAAAGCACATAACCATGTGACTTGACCGCACCACTCCCACCTCATCGGTAATTATAATGAAGTAATTGAATAAGAGATTGGTTAAGATTATTCTTAATCAGTAAGTTATAATCATAAACTCCCTAGTTTTCATTAAGAGATATATCTCAATAACAAGTGATAAAGAACTTCATAATTATATAAAAAACAATATGTTCATTATCATTGTATGCAACAAACCCATTATAAATTAGATATTTTAAACAATAATGGAACATATACTACATCACCAATCAACATTTACAAATATAATAACTTAAAATATTTTCTAACTTTCCTGCTAATAAACAACTAGAATTTCATAATGCTTGTAATCTATAATGACAACAACAACTGGCATACAATAGTGTTAAACTTTATAAAGTTTGCAACATCCATTCATAGTGCAACTAATACCTTAGTTAACTGAAACTAATAAAATTACTCTATTTAAAGTCTCTTAATGAGTTTCCTACACACACACACACAATGTTTACCAGAACTCCTTGATTCTATGAAAGAAATTGTTCATCCGAAACAGGAGTTACAAAAATGTCTAATTCCAAGATGGAAAAGGAAGCCCATCGTTAATAAGAAAATACTAAATTACATATCTCAAAATAAACAATAGGAGGTGTAAACCAAAACAATATTGCTCAACCATCTCATGATCCGAACCTATTTCCTATCAAAATAAAGAGTGATAACCCCAAAGCTCAAAATAGGAGCTATAAAATTATCTCTAATTTATTTTTACGGAACCAATAATCCAAACCATAAGTTTATCCTCAGAGAGAATAACAACAATAATGCCCTATAAGATATTTGTAACATTCTTATTTCCCTTCCCCAATTTCGACAAAATAATCAAACCCAAAACATAAGCAAAATGATAGCAATAATTTCTCAAGAAGGAGTTCTTCCTAACTTTTTTCTCATTATTTCAAATTCACAATTCACCAAAACCAACATGTATCTATTTTTCAGTTTTATCAAATAAACCAAATGGGTGTGTTCATTTTAAAATTCCACATAATATCCCAAATACAAAAACTTATGCAAAGAGAGATTGACAACAATAATGTTCTGAAGGAGAGCTTTAACATTTTTGTTTCCTTGCCCAGATTTCATCAAATAAGCTAATCCCTAAAAACGTATTCACTTTCAGGTTCCTAATAATTACCCAAAAATCAAAATGTGTTTCCTTCCTATATTTTCACATAATAACTAGAAGTATAACGTGTTCAGAGAGAGTTTTATAACAACCATGCTCTACAAGAGCTTTATAAAACAATAATATTAGCAAAGCTCAAAGATGAGATGAAACCAAACAAAACTGAAAAGCACTATACGAATTATTGAAATAACCATACCCAAACACAATCATGTTTCCATGTTTCATAATAAAACCAAACCCAAAACACATTCAACTATTTCCTTCTTTATTTTCCAATTATGATAAAAAACCCAAAACGTATTACTTCCAAATTTCTCATATTAACCAAAAACAAACAACTTCATTTACCAGATTTTCCCAACTAATATTTCCCAAAAAAACATGTATAAATTTCCATAATAAAGATTCCAGAGACATATTCAACTTTCCTGAATCATTATTACAATTTTGTAAACATATACTAAAGGAAGCGTATTCAAATTTTAACATAATAATCTAACAACCAAATGCATCCATTTTCTAGATTTCAAATAAAATCACAAAACCAAAAATGTATTCAGGTATTTTAAAATAATAACAAGGAGTGAGAGTAGGAACCTATGCTTGTGTTTTGTTTGCCTCTAATCTTCCTACAATCTATTTCCGAATCAAATGCTTCCAAAACACCATCAAACCTTCTAACAACATATTTAAATAATAAGAATGCCGTGTTTAACAGAGATTTACAGTCATAAATTACATGGAGAGTCATTCAAAAATATGATCTTGTCAAAACATCCATGCAGAGTTCAAAACAAACCAAAAAATGAAACAATGTGTTTACTTGGGATGCATTAGCTTCTCCAAGAAGCTCACGGTTCCCAAGGAACCTAGCAACATTAACTTCCTCCTTAATTTCCCATGCCACATCGTGGCTTCAAAAATTCTAAATCTCAATAACCAACATTCCAAATTTGCCAAACAAGCTTAAGTTAATCTTAAGTTTATTTAACACTTAGTAAATCAATAACCTTGTATGGTGGTCCCAACTTTTAAACATTGTTTAAACTTGAATGGTTAATGACTACTTACAAACCAACACCATTAACCCACAGTGGTCCTATGACCAAAAACAAAAAAATCATAAGTATCAATATATATGTATGTATGTATGTTCAATATTTATTTCTTATTAGTTCATTGGATCATCATCAACATATATATCCACGTATATATTTATATATATATATATGTAAATATTTTTTATTAACTTATTAAATCATTAACAAACGTTTCGTTATTGACAAGTATCAACACAACCATATAAAACAACCATTATTTTACTTAGTCAAGTTGTAACGATATAATTAATTCAATGAATGTATTAAATCGATTACAACAAACATTTCCACCTTTGTAAATCATTGCATGTAGTCCATCATATAACTCGTTGCATAATAAATATTTGTGTAGAAGGGGAAGGTGATTTATTCGTTGACAGAATTTCCCTCGTGCATCAGAAGAAAGAACTGAAGTATGTGCTTTGAGAGGGTCGTAATGATGTTGGCATTTGAGTGTTTAAGTTCTAACGTTTGATGTTAGTTATATGGCAGTGGCATTCATTTAATGTGATTTTGTTGATGGTGTACTTTAAACGATCCTTTGCATTTCTATCAGAGCATGTCATTCCTAGTTGGGATGATGGAAAGTGAAAATCAAAATCAGGTATATGATAAATCGCATGAATTCAAGGAATATAGGTACTTTTTGTGTATTAAGTGGAGTGTAACAACTTATATCAAAAGTGCATAATACCGTGTAAAATAATTGTTAGAGCTTGAATTCCTTTGAAAATGTGGCATGCATTTATGGGAGCGACGCATGTGAAACATAAAATTGTGTGTAAAACAAATGAAATTAAATTTACTAATTTAAGCACTTATATGTGGAGTAGGTGGAAGGAAAAATATACAATGAGAAATACATAGTATCATGTGTGTAAATTATAATATGCCTCCACTGGGGCGATGGAGTGCCTATGGCGATGCGATGTTTATTTCGAAGTGGTGAAGGTTTGTTTTACAAATTGCATGGCTATAGGGATGTTGTCAATGCATCCAATGAGGATTCACTCTCATTTAAACTCATGTCCTTAACTACAGTGAAAACAATGCATTGGGATTTCTCATGTTCGTTGTAGACCTCTAACTTTGTGGAGATTGTGAACTGATGTTTGTGGAAGAGAATTGGCCTAGCAATAGGCTAATTTTTTTTTCAAGTGTTGATTCAAGAAGTTGCACTCTCTTGTGGTGGTATGCCCATGATCAATGTAGTAACATCATCAAAAGTAGTTACCCATATTGTTGTTGTGGCATTCTCAATGATGGAGTGTAATGCATATTTGTATTTGTAGATGGGTACACTGATTTTGCATTTTTTGCAATTCCAAGAGGAGTCTACGTTCATGACAAGTTTTTCTTGTAGTGGTTATTGTTAACAATTGATGTGTAAGTTGGATAGCAAAAGGATGACATATTGAGGTGGATGATTATCGACATAGTGGAGAATGTGGTTTCTTTACCCAGTAGCGAGGAGGATTTTATGCATGCAATATATTTTTCTTTAATGTTGTCAATACTCGCTAAGGGATATACATGCATTACACTTGTGGAAGAAAACCATGCACTTATAAGTGTGTGAGCTTGGGATATATTAGGATTGATGAAGAATTATGTCTTTGGGCTTGTTCCTATTGTTGTGCCTTTGAATGCTATAATTTTTGCTTTCCTTATTGTGATAATTGGCCTTGGTGATGTCTTTAATGCACACAATTCACTTACAACTTTTCCCTCGTTGTCGCAGAAAGAACTCCATAGGGTTGCCTCAATACATGGTGAGGAGTTATCATTGAGGAGAATTGTTCGTTTTTGGTTATACATTCCATCTCTTTTTCTAATAGTGGAGCTGACAGTAATGGATATTGTTATAACAAGGAGGTTTACTATGGCTTTGGCAGACAAGAATTTGATTTCTCTATTTTTTTTGAAATGGAAAAGGTATTGAAGAATATCAATGTCTTGGTTTGCACTAAGCTTTATAGAGGAGTCCAAGTTTAGGATGATGTCCTAAGAAGTTGTTAAATCATTGTATTCTTTATTTACATACCACAATGTACCTCATGTGATTGTGTATGACTTGCCTATTTGTATTTGGTTGTGGTACACTTCCGCAACTTGGTTGAAAGAAGTTACCACTATGTTTGTGTTTGTCTTGTTGACGGCATCGAAGCTGAAAAACCTGTCTTGTGCAATATTTGGTGTAGTATTTATGTAGACATCCCTTTTGATCACTCTACTTTCGATAGTCTAAAGGATTTGGTAAGAATTTAGTGCCTTTATTGGTCTGATTTGCTTATGTTATGCATGGTGTGCGTCATGTTCTATTGGTGGCATACTATCACTGGAGAAAGTTGTGATGTTGGTGTCCATTTGGGGAGGAATAACATCAAGGGAAGTGGAAGAAGTGATGTTGTTGGTTCCTATACAATGAAAAATAAAGTACAAATGAATTAGAAATGGTGTTGGCTAAAAGCATTTTCAAATTGTAGTATGGTTCTATGTGGAAATGAAAGTTTAAGGTGCTATTGTTTGTGCCTTATTTTGTATCTTTATAATTAAGTGCAAAATGCAACTTGAAAACTTAACAGTAAGAGGGGATTTGCATTACCCAAACAAGTAAATTAAATATTGTAGGCAAGGAAATATAATCTATACAACGAGGAAGTTGTATTTCAAAAAGCTGTAATTTACTTATACATAAGAGCAATTGATACAACATATTTGTATAAACATAGTTTTATCGAGTAAGTTTTTCTTCAAAAAAAGCACTTTGTATGTATACTGAATGTAAATCCTATGTGTGCTAGTAGTGGAGGTATGGGCGGGTATCTTTTGAGTCAACAAAAATGGGTCGGTGCAAGTATGAACAAGGCCAATTCAAAGTAAAGGGGAGTTGTGTTGTAACATGACATGGCTGCAAGGTAAGCACTAAATGCATCTCTAATGTATTGGTCATTGCCGCCAACATAGTATTGGTCTTATCCCAATTCACTATGGAAATTGTACAAGGCTTCAAGACAAAGATATGTGTCATCTACCTTTTGCATGAGGTCCCACACGACTTGGAAATCACTAAAATCACTATCTATAATTATGGTTGACGGGAATAGAGATTTCGATGTTCGACCACAAATGCTAGAGCGCGCGACAGTAATAGTAGTAGACAATGAGTGAACGAAAGTTGCGAAGGTTTGTTGCACACCATACATGGAACTTTAATTTGCTCTGTTGTGACCTGGGTTGATAAAGAAGCGGGGGACCCGTTTGAAGCTATGACCTCGCTATAAGGGCAGCCAACACTGATATCAGAGGTGTCATCCGATATGGTAACAATGGGTGAGTTTCCATAATACCTACAAGAAATCATGAAATTATTAAATGGAAATGACATTTTGTAGTGACCATTACAATTTAATTCAACGGAAATAAATAAATAAATAATTTACTATTAATATTTACAAATTTTGATGTATTTCAATTTATTAATGAATAATTGTGCTAATGCTTTTACAAAAACTTAATCTACTCTTAAGAAATTTAAAATTACAGCAAACCCCATACACAATAGAAAACCATGAATATGCACAAACGAAAATAGTTTAAGACAATATATATGTTATTATTGACTATTTTATTTAGTATTCATCGTTGTTTTAGTGCATACATAATAGAAGCGCTCATATTAATATATTCAGATCATATTTGAAATTGGATATCAAAGTTAACGCAAAAGAGCCACGCTAAAAAAAAGTTAATTACTATCTATATTTACAATCAAACAAACCATAGCTAATAAAGATTAATAGAGGAAAATTCACTTCCATTTTGCAGGAAAATGATAAGACTGAAAACATCATTCATTTCTCAGTAAATGGTAGGATAGAGGCAAAAGTAGAGCAATTTTATTTTCCTGAAACAACCAAGAAATAGATGAGGAGAAACTATATTTAACTAGAGCAAAGTAAAAATGGGCTTTAAAAAAAAAAAAACACAACATCAAGACAACTAAAAAAATTATTTGAACAAATAGTACAAATAAGCAGAACAATAAATTTCTATACTAAACAATCAAAAGTAAGCAAAAAAAATCAAGTTAAACATGTAAAACATAACAGCGTAAACATATGTAAAGACTCATTTTCAAGGGACCCAGCGTTCTATCTTTTAACACATAGGCGACAGAACAAATCAATAAATTAAAATAGCATTGAATGATGACCATAAAATAGAGCAAAATTCAAATTTCCACATGCTTGGACACTGTCAATGGAGCAGAAATAAAATGTCATTTAACTGCAGGAAAAACACAACTATTGTTGCCTTTTTCATTCTAATGAAAGATTATAAACATTTGGCTACCCAGTCTCATTTCTTCAGGCAATAAGGACCACTATCTTAAACCTGACATATACTATCATTAAGAGCTATTTTAGCCCAGAATATTTAAATAAAATTCATATTTACATATTGCAAGGATAATACGAAGACCACTTTAATTGAACAATTTCAGCCCATAATAGTGTGTAACTGTTAATGTTTAAATAAAACTCATATTTGAATATTGTAGAGACAATACAAAGACCAATTTTATCTCATATTTGCTCCTTAAGGAACATACTTTGAATATCTTCATTGCCAAAATTAATGCATAACAACAGAAAAATATTAAAAATCAAACATATAACAATAACCATGCAAACCTATTATAGTTCTGAGATGTGGTGTTTATTAGGAGAACCATGCGGAAGCATTGTAGGATGAATATGGTGATTTGTATTTATAGGGGGATACAAATATTTGAAGCATTCATGAGGTCATTGTTACAACTACTAACAATTATCCAGCAGGAATAACTCTGACGTCAGTGAGTGGAAACCAACTTAATCAATAATGGCGTTGGCTATGTTCCCTAGAAAATGTTGCATAGAACAATTGCGTATGGAGAGGGGGCACCCAAGAAAGGAGCACTACAGATAGTAAACTAGCAATTGCACATGAGTTGCAAATTACGTCGGATAGGATAAGAATGTTAAATTTGTTAGAGTTGTAATTCTCAATGATATATATGTTATCATAAATTGTTTTAAGTTCATGTGATGAGGAGTGAACCATGTTGGGCAACTACAAGAGTTGACAAAAAATACTTCCTATTATGACTCAATGGATGTCCACATAATGTTGTTAAACTCTTATTTTGCTATGACTTGTGAGTACGCTAGAGAAGGTTAGCTAATTGAGATGAATATATGTTTGTTGCATTTGGTGAAACGGTATTTAGTTTTAGTTTGTTTTTACTATCAATGTCAATTGTCCCAACAAGAAACATATGAATATCCCACTCTAGAGCATGCTAATTGGTGAACACCGTATTTAGTGGATCCTATGGGTTCAAGCATTGTGTTGAACTAAATTTCAATTGGAAAAGATGTGGAGTAATAATTGAAAACTAACCTCATCTATCTATTGGGTTACAAAATTCCTTGGTCTAGCTATTTGAGGGATAAGTTCAATCTACGTTGTCTGACGTCAGCTGAGTGGACCAACAAAATTAGCTTGGAAAATATTTTTTTTACTAAATAAATCTATTGAACATATATTCTTTTCCCGAGTATCATTTGAGCTAAAATGTAAGTGTTAAGCATGCAACAATTGTCTAATAATTTGTTGGGGCGATTACTAAAAAGGTAATAATAACAGTATATCATTGAGTGGAAACCAACTTAATTTTTGAGCTATCATTGCCTAGAAAATGTTGCATAGAACAATTGCGTATGGAGAGGGGGCACCCAAGAAAGGAGCACTACAGGGTTGAGAGCAAATTACGCCGGAGAGGATAAGAATGTTAAATTTGTTAAGTTGTAATTCAATGATATATATGTTATCATAACATTGAAGGATTGAATGTTGGATACAAGAATTGACAAAAAATACTTCCTATTATGACTCGATGGATGTCCACATAATGTTGTTAGCTCTTATCTATGACTTGTGAGTACGCTAGAGAAGGTTAGCTAATTGAGATGAATATATGTTTGTTGCATTTGGTGAAATTGTTTTAGACTATCAATGTCGGTTGTCCCATATGAATATCCCAATGTTTTAATAACACCGTATGGATCATATGGGTTAAGCTTGTGTTGAACCAAATTTCAATTGGAAAAGATGTGGAGTATTTGAAAACTAACCTCATCTATCTACCAACAAAATTCCTTGGTCTAGCTATTTGAGGGATAAGTTCACTACGTTGTCTTAGTTTGGAAAATATTTTTTTTACTAAATAAATCTATTGAACATATATTCTTTTCCTGAGTATCATTTGAGCTAAAATGTAAGTGTTAAGCATGCAACTTTCTAAAATGTTGATTTAAAAATAATAAAAACAATACTATTTTTTAATCGGGTTGAGAGCAAAGTGATTAAATAGAAGAACACTAACATTGAATAATGTGGATATGACCAACTACTATTTGAGCCATCTGTGCCACTGTCATGTGAAATTGTCAGACTATCCTTTATACAGTGTTTACCGCGGTTAAAAAGATTGAAACGAAATTAACCTAATCCTGTAGTATCAAATATCTTCTCGACCAAGCATGTGACTGAGTGGGTATAATTCAGCTCACCGATATTTTACACCTAGGGGTCATGTAAATAATAAAATAACGAAGAAACAATAAAATGGATAGGGTTTGAAATCACAAGAAAATTAGGGTTGGTTGCTAAGTTATAACATGTAAACATTACTCGACAAAATAAAATTGGAAACTACGTAATTTTGTAAATGTACCTATATCTTACTTTTCTTTCTAGATACAAATGTGCCTTTAGATATAAAAGGACAAATTTGATTACGTCACAATTTTCGGTGGATTTCCATGTCATTTTTTGTTTTCTGTCATCCCCAAATAATAACACTCGTGAAATGAAAGATTTTAATGATGTCCACAGGGCCAAGCAACCTATGAGACCAGAAAAACAAAAATAAGCCAGCGAAATACACCTCACACACAATGGGTTCTGTATACGTATGCCCAAATTGCTTATGCTCGTGCTCATGTGTGTCATCTTCACAAGAATGATGACCATGGGGGTGGCTGTGACTGCGAGATGCTGCATGAGCACGCATTGGACTATAATATGCATATGTCTGTCACCATGTTCATCCTCTGGCTTCTTTCAATTTCCATCCTCAATAGATGAAGCAAAGAACGATTCAGGCCATGTGTGTTGTACCTCATTATTGTCACTCGTAGTGATACCATTATGCTCCTGCTCCTTTAGGTGTTTCCTCTCATAGTATTGTGTCCCGACAAAGTCTGTTAGAAGAGTGCACAATGTAACCAACATCGCAAAAAAACCAAAAAATGGAATATTTGACCATGGCATATCCAACAAACAGTCATCAGTAAGAGTCTTTTCCACATCTGATAGCATATGAAAAAAACCTGTTGCTAGAATAACTCCAACAACAAATGCCTTAGCAACCACAAAAAAAGTCCCCATTTGTTCTAATGAAGTTTAACCTCCTTCCCAAAAGTGGAAAAGGCACTCCAATAACACTTGCTATTAGAATTAGAAAAATGGCAATTGTCTTTAAATGCAATGCAGCCTCCTTGTCTCGACATTCAACGTCTTTGGAAGCTCTTCAATCAGATGTTCCCATTGTTTTTAGTGCTAACCCCGCTATACTCTGTGCCCTCTCTTTTTAGACATAAGAAGCAAATCCCTATTCCGTTAGTCCATCTGCCTACTGAATCCAGGAATGACATTTTGGCAGAATTTACAATTCTGCTAGAATTGGTATGCTTCCGGTCCAATTTACAAATTCAAATCTTTACAGATTCTCAATAGACAATTTCCCTTTTAAAGGCGATTAAGAACAAAGAAAAGGCCAGGAGGGCGGACCACATATGTATGAAAAAGCAATGTTAATGGTGCTCCAAGGTTGGCTGCCGACAAGTGAAGATTCCTACGAAATTATAAACAAAAATTAAAAAAAAATGCAAATTGAGTGAACGCCCACAAATACCTTAAATGGCACTGTGAACAGACAGATAAGTGAGAAATGAGCTGACCTAGAAATATCTATATTCCATATCTATTTTATGTAGCATTCATTTATGAGTAGTGTGACAGAAATTGATTGCTGGAAAAGTTTGCCGAAATTTGACACTTTCCAGCAAAGACATCTTCAAAGGTGGATGCCTTCCGGCAAATAATATTTCATGTTCAATATATAGTGATTGTTGTTTTTTTATTCATTTATTGTCGATTATGCATTATATGTGGCCACAAAATTTTTTTCGCATTAATCCATACAAGAATCAAGAGAATAATGAGTGACTCGGCGTAACTGATGAATACAAAATGCAGTTCAAAGAATCATTTGTTGTACCTGCTGCAAAAAGAAAGTCAATGAGAAAAAGGAGAATACGAGGATTGTCACTGGTTTTTGACACTTTCTAACAAGAACATCTCCAAAATGGACACTTTCTGACCAAAAAAATAAAAAATGGAATGACATAATTAAAAAAAAAACATATAAAAAAACCCCAAATTAGACCAATAATAAATAAACACATAAAATCCACTAGCGTCATAACTTAATTGCCTAGTTCCATACCAAAAATTGTTGTCTACACCTTCGTAATTGTTTTGCGCACAGGACTGGTTTAATTGTTTCTCTGATTATGTATTTTCCGAACCATGTTTAAATGTTCATACATTTATTGTTTTATTTTTCTGTCTTCATTCTTGTGTACAAAATCTTCTTCCAGCAACTATTTGTGAGCATCAATAGCGTCAATAAATTTATTCGAAATCCTCATTTTCCAAGACGTCGACTTATTACTTATTAGCACATGATGGCCGTCAGAATCTTTCCATTTCATACGTAAAACTCCCTCTCATATTTTCCTCATTGTGTGTATTTCCAAATATCCAAAGGCGCCTAACGAGGAAAATGCCATTTCCGAAAAAAGAATGTTCGACGAAACTTATGGAAACATGGTGTCAAATTTCAATAATGATTTTGAGTGCCTCGATGCCTCGTATGAATGCAGTATTTTTTAAACCATCAATTGTATCATAAGTGTGCAATGGAAATATCGATAGGGTGGTATATTAGCAATTGTATATAAGTAGCAAATTACACTAGAGAGGGGTTGAATTTTGTGTGTACAATATGGTTTGGATGTGAAATGAAAGTGACTTTTATTTGTATTGCATTACAAGTGGGTTTTGTATTTGTATTTGTGGAACACTTTGCTTATATATGCGGGTTGGAAGCAAGATCTAGGCACACTACTGTGGGTATGATGTAGGTAGTAGGGTGCACATGTGTTGTATGTCAAGTGGTAGTTGTGTGTTACATAGTCTTTCCTCTTCTTCCTTGCGTGCATTTACATTCTTTGTATATCTCATTCTTGCGCAGCGTTCAAATGTAAAAGTTGGTAAGATCTGTAGATCTTTGAGGGTGCGCACTCCTGACATTGCTGTGAATGTCAGTCCTTGACTGTCAACATTTCTGATGTCTATTGTGGCCTTGTCAAGAGTTAGGCCTTGTGATTTGTGGATGGTGAGGGCCCAAGACATTTTAAGTGGAATTTGACGACGATTGCCGTGTGTGATAGGAGGTAGGAGCAAGTGGGTTAGGTTGAGTATGTCCCATGGGGGTCCTTGGTAGTGTTTGAAGTTGACAACAACAAAGGACGACAAGTCCGGTGGGTGTGATTCTGGATTGTACACCACATTGATCACTTGCCCGAGTGCACCATTAACCAATCATGAGCTAACCCATAAGTTAGATGTCAACAAGACCTCCTGTCTGGTGCATAGGAACATTGTTTGCTCTAGTTGAGTGTCGTTGATGTCTGAGTCAAACTTATGTTTGCTTTGTTTTACGATGCTCCTTGCAATTGGCACGTGTAAGGATTTTAACATTTGTTTATTGTGCCTTCATGTTAGGTTCTTTGTTGCGAATAGGTGCTTCTCAGTTGTGAAGCTAGATTGTTCTGAGGTAGACATGAACGACTTTGTACGTGACATGAGAAGAGACCAATCCTTAATTGTTGCTTCTACATTTATGATGTTGGTCAACATTTCTCTGAATTCAAGTTACGTCGAGTTCAAGCCTTGTTGCCTGAAGTTTGTGTTCAAGGTGATTACTGTATTGAAAGCATGCCAAAGGGAGCCTCCTATTTTGTTGCCTGCATATAATGGTACATCATTGATCAAAGGGAGCTGGCCTAAATCACCCACCAAAATCATTAAACAGTTGCCGAATGCTTAGTTATTTTGTTGGGGGAATGCCTCACGTAAGTATTGTAGTTGATGTTGTTTAGCATTGTAGAACCTACAAAGCTCATTTCATCTATGAGTATGTACTTTATGCCACTCATACGCTCTTGGAATATTGATAGGGATTGGCCTTCAAGAGGTTTCATGTCAGTAATGGGTATTCAAAGGGCACAATGTATAGTAGATGATTTTATGTTGAATGCAACAATACCTGTTGGGGCTAGTACAAGAATGGATCGATTTTATTTTGCCTGTGATATTTTGAAGCCATTTCTGATGCATTGTATGAGGTATGATTTTCCTATACCAGCGGTTCCTTGAATGATCATCTTCAATGGTGGGTGTTTCCCTTATTGAGTTGCATGGGCAATTACAATTGAGTATGCAAGGTGTTGTTTTGATGATAGTGGGAGAGGCATCTAATTGGATAGGTGGAGAAACAAGTGGTAGTGCATTCTCATTGTTTGCGTGCTTGGTCTATGAATTTAGGTGCACTATTTTGTAAGGCAGTAGGGATGGTATGCAACATCCAATTGTGGTTAATGTCAAAGTCACGTTGGCCTATCATGTTTTCATCATCAATTGTTGTATTGAGTGTTGGGTGCATCCATGATATATGATCCCATTCAAATAGATCTTCCTACAATGGATTAGATCCCTACGAGTTATTGTCATCACTGCTTGTTCCATTTGTAGTTTCTTCTAGAGTAGTGGCTCTGTGTACGTGTAAAGGGATGTAGGAGTTTTTCATTTGTTCCCATTGGTTAGTTATTTTAGATGTACTGATGTCGATGTCTATCTGGATATGTTGAAAGGGTTTATAAAGTAGAGGCTTTGACCAACAAAAATCCTCATAGTTTACCACATCTGGGGGGGACATCACAGTAAATGGGAATACACAGAACAACTACATGGGTTCTCCTTTGTAGCCACTGTGTAACTTTCCTTTGGTTGTTGAAGGACCAGGAACAGGGTGGCCTCAAAGAGGGAGGTGTTGTGCAATTATAAAGGGTGTTTTATGTATGCATCTATGAATGAAGAGAATTTTGTCGTGTTCCCTACATCTATGAGGACACGTTTGAATAATTGTTTATCGACAGAGAGGGTAATGAATGTATGACTACAACTAGAGAGGGGGAGTTTTAGTAGCACGTGACATGTCTCATGTGCACCAATGTCCCAATCAACAATAGTTTCTGAAAGGAACTTGTTGTAGGCGGCTTTTGCAGGGTTGTCGATGCTAACTTCATTAGATATCCGTGTCAACATGTGATGGTAGATTTTTGATTTATTTTCTACCTTGGCTACATATTTTTTAATGTATTATAGGATTGCATGACTTGACACAAGAGAATGATAGTCAACATTGGCTCGCCATAATGCCAACATGTCTGAGTTGTGTATGTTGACCTGTGCATCATTGCGTGTTGGAGTGCACATTTTTTTTTTCTGTTTCATCTATGCCTAAAATTGAATACTCTTGGAGTGGCCAAGGGGATTTATATCTACATTGAAGAGTGCCACGTTTCTTTTGCAAGTAGGTTGTCTCACTACATTTTGTGTGTCATTGCACATAGTTCAACAAGTTTTCATAGTCGGTTGTAGGGTTATATGTAAGTATCCCATATGTGTCTAACAAGCATGGGTCATCATCACGGGAAGGGTGAATCCAAGATGTTCCACTGTCAGGGCCCCTTGGATTCCATGTGGTTACTAATTGGTTGAAGAAAGACTTTGTTGCATCAAGTTGAAGGGGGTCATCCCAGTCTAGCACTTCCATGTTTGGTGCATTTGGAAGCCATATAAACCCGTGGATATGAGCCGAGCCTCTGTGTTTCCATTTGTACCTATACTTTCATAAAGAGGAACCATGTTGAAAATGGGGCAAGGGTGGTACTTTATGAAAAGCTAAGTAGTAGTGAGCTCACCTGTACCAGTAGTCTATGTAATGCATTTTTTTGAAGCACCTCCTTGCAAAATATTGTAAATATTTTTTCCATGTATGCAGACACGATATGGGGGTGCATGTTCAAGTTCTTGTTTCTCCATTTTTGGCCAGTTGTTGTTGGTGGCATAGGGGATCCTGGCATTGCTCTGTGTAAATCTAGCCACTTAGTATTTGTTGCACTTAAAGTGAAGAAAAGCGTAGGGATTTCAAGTTGGGTTATCATATCCGTGAGTTCATGCCTACACTTGCACCAAAATGATTTTTTCCCTCGCAAATTAGACCCAAATCGCATTAGTTTTTCTACAATGTGGGTGTATGGAAAGTGCGCAAGTTGGTGACGTAACATAGAGACCGTGGTAGGTAAGTTGTCCCCTATATTGTTTTTACCAGTGAAAATTGCAGATGTTGTTTAACTTCTGTGGCGCAACATAATGTTGAGAATGAAGTAGCGGAAGCATGGGTGGATTCCAAATCTGTTATAATGGTAGAGCATTAGGTGCAACACGTATTCATGCATGTGAACCATTTTGATATGTGTTTGGTGGAACAATGCAATCCTTGTAGGGAACAATGTTGGAAAAGCCATAGAGAGCAAACCCTCAGTGTTGTATTCGTTGACTGGGATGAACCAATGTGTGGCCACTCAATTGATTGTAGTGGAGTTTGGTTCTTGCCTTTAAGAAAACTTGTTATTTGGTCAACTTTTGTAGTGTTTAGAGGGAGGGAGGACACAAAAGATGATGGTTTTCATTCATGTGTATGTGGTGGGGAACATGGGAGAAGGTCTACTTCAGGTTCCACATCAATATTGTCTGGGATAGTTGAATTGAAGCTGGGTAGGAAAGTAGATATATCAATACTTTGAGGTGGTAGGGAATGCAATGCATTGTGGTCTATGACAACATCCTTGAAATAAGGGTCATAATCTATTTTGAATTGCAATGCATCTAAGACATGAGATCTACTTATGAAGCATTCATAAGCCCTATGTGTTGCTCCAATTCTTCTGATAATTAAGATGTCCAAGTCTGCGACGCGTCGAGGCAGGTGTCTAGTTATGGATGAAACATCTTGGGGGAAGCATATGGTGTGGCCCCTGTATTTGTATTGACCACCTCTAGCATGAGTCACCTACAATATTGGGTTGACCCTTGCTATCAACATTTCCTCAACTTGAGTAAGTGAGGATAGAACTTCAGGTTGCGGGCCTGGGTCCATGTTATTCCAACTTGAGAAGCGGTGACCATATTTTTCAGCAATGCATCTACGACAAGTATTGCCACCTTTGTAAACCCGTGTCTGTAGCCCAACATATAATTCATTACAACATGAACATGTGTTTGGAGGTGGGAGGTGATATAATCTTTGACGGAATTGATGTTGTGTATCTTGCAGTGAATGTCGATCTAGAGTATGTTCTTTGAGATGGGTGACATGGTGGGTTACATAGGTTGGCTCCTATGTGTTCATCTTTTGTCGTTTGATGCAAGCTATATGGTGATCATGTTCATTTAGGTTGTTTTTGTTGCTTGCATACTTCAAATGAGCCTTTACATTTTTTTCAGTGCGCACCAGTTCTACGTGGAATGAGGACAAGTGGAAACAATAATTAGGTATAGAAGAAAGTGAATGAATGTAAAAAATATAGGTACTTTTGTATGTTTTATGTGAAGTGCAACAATGTATATCAATACTACATAATGATGTTTAATAAGTTTGATAGAGCTTGCATTCCTTTAATAAAGTGACATTTTTTTACGTTCAAGACATGTGAGACCAGAAAAATGTTTGTGCAACAAATGTAATAAAACTTGCTGAATGCAAACACCTATATGTGGAGTAGGTGATATGGTAAATATATATTGTAAAATACTTAACAATGTGTGTGTAAAGTATAGTATGTATTCTTTTGGTAAATAGAGATATTGTGGTGGTGTGAAATTTATTTTGAAGTGGTGTAGGCTTATTTTCAAGAATACATAGTTATGGGGATGTAAGGAATGCATCTAATGGGGATTCATGTGTGTTAAAGGTCACACCCTTAACTGCAATGACAATAGTGCATTGGATTTCTCTTGTGAGTTGTAGACCTCTAGCTTCGTGGATATTTTGAACATGTAGTGGTGGAATAAAATTGACTCAACAACGAGCCAAAACATGTCAGGTGTTGGTGCAAGAATTTGAAGCTCCTGTGTGCTGATATGCCCATTATCGATGTAGCAACTGCATCAAAAGCAGTTACCCATGTTGTTGTTGTGGCGTCCTCAATGATGAAGTGTAATGCATATTTGTATTCGCAACTGGAGACACCATGGTTGCATTTTTGGCAATACCAAGAGGAGTCTGCATTTAGCTCAAGTTTTTTCTTGCAATGGTTATTGTTAACAATTGATGTGCAAGTTGGATAGCTAAACGAGGACATATTCATGTGTATGATTGTTTCCGTAGTGGAGAAAGTGATTGCTTTATCTGGCTGTGAGGAGAATTTTATGCATGTGATATCTTTTTCTTCAATTTTTTCAACACTCATTGATGGGTATGCACATGTTGAGCCTAGGGAAGTAAACCATGCACGCATTGCATGAGCCTCACCTATATCAAGATCAATGAAGATTTGTGTATTAGGGCCCGTGCCTAATGTTGTTCCTTTGAAAGATGTAATTTTTTCTCTCTTTATTGCGAGAATTAGTCTTACTACGATGTGTAAAGCACACAATTCACTTAGAAGTTTTCCCTTATTGTCACTGAAAACACCCCATAGGGTTGCCTCAATACATAGTGTGGAGTTATCACTAAGAAAAAATGTGTGTTTATGTTTGAAACTACTATCACTTTTCCTAATAGTGGAGGGGCTAGTAATGGATAGTGCAATAACAAGGAGGTCAACGGTGGATTTGGCGGGTAAGGAGTTGATTTTTGCTATTGTTTTGAAATGGAAAAGGTATTGAGGAATGTCCACACATTGATTTGTACTGATATTTATAGAGGATTACAAGTCTAGGATGATGTCCCAAGGAGTTTTGGAATTTTTGTAATCTTTGTTTACATTCCGCAATGTGCCTCCTTTGATTGTGTATGTTTTTCCTAGTTGTATTTGGCTATAGTATAAATCCACAACTTGGTCAAAAGAAGTCGCCACTATATCTGCACTAGTTTTTTCGATGATGTTGAAGCTAAATATTTTCCATGTGCATTTGTCCGTGCTATATTTGTTTAGGTAGCCTTTTTTGATTACTCTTACTTTGATAGACCAAAGGATTTGGTAAGGATTTAGAAAATTTATTGGCATGAGTTGTGTGCATTCTTCAGGGTGTCCTTCATGAGCAGTTGGTGCGAAAGTATCAATGCGTGATGTTGGCATGTTTATGACCAGTTGGGGAGGCACAACATTGGAGGCAGTGGAGCCTATGATCGTTTTGGTTCCTAAACAATAAAAGACAACGTAAATGAATTAGCAAATGAGTTTCCTTAAAGTAGTTTTATGGCGTACTATAATACATTAAGCATATGGCAATTCAATGTGCTATTAGTTGTTATGAGCTTTGTATTCTAAGGATACAAGGGGTTTCCCGTTAAACAAAAAAGTGTGATGAATGACACAGATAAGGATAAAACAATATAGTCATTCACGAAAGAATAGTAAACAACGTAGGGTAGGAAAATGTATTTTATATAACTACAATGATATTAAGTATGGTGGATGTTGTATGTGTAAGAGTAGGGGTGGTCCGGGGTATGTAAAAATCAATCCATACATTCACAAAAGGGGGCGGTGCTAACCAATAAATGTCCTCATATAGTGTTACTTTTTTAGGACATAATCACGTACAAACATATGTACAATGTGGAAAGTGTTCATAAAACAGTGAAATTTTCATGCTTATTCAAAATAAATTAAGAAACATATGTACGGAAACTACAATGTATATTTCATGAAAGGCAATTTACAAAACATCTATAGGGGGTTATAAAACAGAGAAAGAAGTACAACATATTTATGTAAACATAGAGTTTTTGAGCCAGTCATTCAAAAAGAGGTATCTGTGGGTTAGAAAAAAGAGGTTGGTGTGTATATGAGCATTGCAAAGTTATAGTAGGCGCAAGCTAGGTGCTAAAATTATAGGGACACAAGGTAAACGTTGAATGCGTCTCTAATGTATTACTCATTGCCACCATAGTAGTACATGTCATATCCCAATGCACAAAGGAATGTGTACAATGCTTCGAGACGAAGGTATATGTCATGCATGAGGTCTAACACACTAATCAAATCACTATTTATAACTATCGTTGACGGGATTAGAGATTTTGATATCAAACTAGAAATGTTTGAGCATGTAGTCATAACATTAATAGCCAATGACTTAACAAAAGTTACAAGCGTTGGTTGGACACTATTTATGGAGCTCTGATCTGTGGCCGCTCGGGTTGCATAAGAAGTAGGGGACCTTTTTGAAGCTACCAAATTGCTATGTGGGATCCCAACACTGGCACCAAAGGTGTCATCATATATTGTGACAATGGTCGGGCTTCCATTTGGAGTGGCCATAGTACCTGAAAATATCGATAAATTTGTTAAATGTAAAAAAATGTTTCTACTGACAGTTACAATTTAAAGGAAAGGATTTAAAAATAAATACATATACATATATATGTTACGAATTTCAATAACTTGCGTGGTATTAAAGGTGAAAACAAGAGTTATTGAAGAATAATATTTTTATTTGGAAGTGATAGGAAGGGAAAAAACAGTGAATACATTGTTTATAGCCAAAAACATTAAAAAAAGAAAAAGTGCATTGATTATTTTTTAAGCTAGTGTCAATAAATAAATGATGTGTATATTTGAATAATGCAACAACAATAAAAAGACCAGAGTATTGCATGCCTAAACTTAACTTGTGATATGCATCTCATAATTTTATTTGCCTTGTTTGGGTAAATTATACTAATTGGAAGTTGGCATCTCAGCCAATAGTTTTCCCAGTCTACGACAACTGAAATAAGAGCTTTAGCAAATAATATTCAATGGCATGATGTAATGATTCTCATTTCATTGTTGCCATTATAATCACACTATTTACAACCAATAGGCAAATCATTAAAAACTTGCCATTATAATCACACTATTTACAACCAACAAGCAAATCATAAACAAATTTATAAAAAAGTAACTCAAAATAAAAGAAAGAGAGTAACTTGAAGTTTTAAAGTGGAATAATGCTAAGGCCAACTTGTCGTATTCTATATACATAAATAATGAAGACCTAAGTCCACTCTTTTCTAAATTAAAGAACTGCATGTGCCATTACCGATATTATGGAGAGGGTGAAGGCCATGGGACAGGCTAGACTAATTGAAAAAATTACAAATTGGAATTTGGGAGAGGGATTTCTGGGTAATATATCATTTTAACAAATGTAAATGCTCAGGATAAATATCACTTCACTGACTGTCACAAAAGTTCAATGCATCTGAAAACTGAAGTGGGAGTTTTATATTATAGATAATCTGTAAAAATGAATTTCTATATGCCTAAAGGGGAAAAATAGTAAGAAATAACCGTGCATCATAATCTATGAATAAGTTAAACTATCAGTGTAATGATATTGGAGAATGAAGAATTCATTAATATAATAAGTGAAAAAATTGCTTATACATTTTATTGTGACATTTTCAAAACTTCCAAAATAAAGCAAATGTAAGCATTATGAGAAATTGCATGATGTCATTCAATACTCACATCACTATTCTTTTCCAGATAATGACTTGGAAAATGAAAAAAATGTTTCAACATGAAATAATTAAACATAATTAAAAGAAAATTTATAGAAAAAACTAAAGTGCGCTAAATATTGACATATGGAAATTCCATTTTACAACAGGTATCAAAGTTATGTTTTAATAGAGCCACGTTGTAAGAGGCTACAATATATATGAGTTATGCAAAACATAGACGGTAAACCTAAAAGTGGATACACCCACACCTTTAAGAGATTATCTTACTGTGGTTTTTCTCATCCGTCCAAATCACCATTTTACCAACTCCAGAAACTGTGGTTTCCTGGACTTTGATTATAGCAGGGTATGCACAGAACTATTATGGTGAGATTCGTTGAAATTTTATAAACAAATGTGGAAAACAAACCTAAAACTAGATGGTTTTATCATGGCTAGTGTTTTCAATGTTTGAAAATATGTCTAAGCGGAATCCTGGAATTCAATAATAATAGGTTGTGCACAACATGGACAACAAAAGAAGGCTCCACAACTAATTGGAAAAATGGTGCAGGGTGGCATGAAACCAAACATGGTTAGCTTTGTAGGTCTTCTCTCTACATGCAGACATGCTGACCTGGTTGACGAATGTTGCCACTACTTTGATTCAATGGCATGTAATCATGGAATCATTCCAGATATATCACACTACACCTGTATGATTGATCTTTTTGGGTGTGTTGGGTGTTTAGATGAGGAAAATAAGCTTATAAATGAAATGCACATAGAATGAAGCCCAAAAACATTGCACAATATGATTCATAAAAACTAAACGTATAGTAACTTCATTTAATTCATGTAATCTATGATTGAAAAAAATGAGGTTATGTGATATCAAAACGCAAAAAAAAAATCAGACATTGGCTTAATTATACAAAATGAGCAGAATAAAAATTCCTTCATGATACAACAACAATAATTTAATTTTAAAAAGCATATAACAATCATGTAAACCTATTATATTTCTGAGTTGTGGTGTATATGAGGAGAGCAGGGTGCTACAGGTGCTGAAAAAACAAACCCAATGGAGGTGTTGCAGGATGGAAACATGAAAATGCAGTGGTATATTTATAGATAGACAAATATTAATTTAAGCAGTCATATGAGGGGAGGATAAAAACTACAACAAAGCAAATATAAAAAATCAGCTACAATAAATCCACTATTGTTTCAACTACTAACAATTATGACAGGAACAATTCCAGAGTCAGTGAGTGGATACGCATGTAGGAGGGCACTGTTGCAACTTACATAGTTATAATAGCGACTATATGTCCCCTGCAAAATGATGTACAAAATAGCCATGTACATCATAGTGTATTTAGGCAGTGTGTGTTTCCTATGCAATATAGACAACATATGGGACTGTGGAGTAGCCGGTTAGGAGGCTGGGTGGATTCGTTGCAGTTGTCATAAATAAGTAGGGAGAACGTAAACAAAGGGGAACATAAACAATGTAAACAATGCAAATAGTGTCATTTATGAACTTTGTTTTGTCCCCAAACATGATCAGATATTGGGATGACTCAACCCATGTTATTTTATACAGATATCAAGTAGATTTTGTAGATTTATTTTGTTTACGTAAACCATCCATCAGTCAAGGTGATATCTAATATTGTATGCCAGGTACATTTATCATGAGAAGACATGTAAGTTCAGGGAATAAGCATTCAAACAAAATTGTTAATCCGGGCAGAGTTGCTGGAATTTGACACTTTCCAGCAAGGGGTTCTTTAAAGGTGGACACCTTCCAACAAATAAGAAGGGGTGACATTTGTGGCAGTGATCACGAAGTTTATATTCAAGAGAGTTGAATATTGTCTATCAAATCAGCAACATTCAAGAATTTAAGCATCAAATGAAGTGTTTCCTTCCAACGCATAATTGGATAAGGCATAGATACTCACAAAATAATTTAAAGTACACAATAAAAAGCATTTACAAGAAGAAAACAAAGAGTTAGTAGAAGAGAATAAATCTTGTGTACTGCAGTCCAATTTTATTAACCACAAAAAAAATCTTTGAAGATGTACAGTAAAAAATTGCAATGTGACAAAACAAAGGGGATTGTTGTTCGATACATGCCATCTCAACTATAATCCCTCATCAAGCACCTTGGAGATTTGCAATCCTCTCCTCCACATAAATTGACATTGTAGAGATATGTGTACAAAAGAAAAGAGAGATATTCATCTTTTAGATACCACCTTCAGAAACATTATTACAAATGACAATGAAATTTTCCATAAGATATTTCTCAAATTTCTTGTATTTACCTGGAGGAGCATTTCAACTGAATCACTGATAATGACCCACATTTACACAAACCCGACAAATTTCCCAATGTGCTATTCTTATTTGCTAGTCCAAGGTCAGAGTTATGTCTGTGATAACACATAACAATGATAAGAGAGTGTTTCAGATTTCTTTACATAACATTAGCTTGCAAAATACAAGAGGGAAATCCCAGTATGAGCAATGAAAACCAATATCTATAAGAAGAGAATAGTATGTGACAATAAATGCAACAACTTAAATGGTAAACTAAACCTTTGAAAATAACATGTTTGCATATATAAGTACTCGTGCTACAATCCAAATCAAAGAAATAAGAATAAAATGAAATATTTGATCTATGGAAATCCAGTATTGTAGTTGAAGACATAAGTTAACAAAGAAATGATGAAAAACATGTGCAAGAATTGAAAAAAAAGAAATTGTCAACATTAATGTACTTTTTGTGTTGTAGTGCAAGATCACCGTGGAAGTTTATACTACCTAGTATTTTGATTCCTCTTTTGAGACACGTCTCCAAGGAAGATCATTGGCTTTGAATGGAAGATCTTGATTCAAAACAAGATCAACCTTGAAGATAAGTCAGGAGAAAACACAAAATTATGAGTAACATAAACTTCTATAACACCATCCAAAAAACAATACAACACAAAAGTATGCCTCAAAACAACATGAAATATGTATGAATTTACTTTCTTTCTTTATGAAGATTGAAGATATAAATAAAAATTGTGTTATAATAATTAGGTACCTTGACAATGAATATGATCGCTTCTGGCAACCTGGTAGCACAAATGCTATATATAACAACACTCAGATTGTTGTAAATGGCAACTACATAACAACCATTTCAAGTGAAAATAGTGGTAGCAAGTTCCCTTCTAATAACATAAAGCAGACTTCAATAGTTGCAAAACCTGAGAAATATTTAGTTTCCCTATACTTTGGAGAGATAGAAGCTAATCAAAATCTCAAAAATTCTTAAAAACTACACCTAGGGGGGAAATTTTAGAACAATTTTTTTTAATTATAATTGCAGAGTTTAAAATGTGCATTCTTAATCAATCTACTTCTACCATGCATACACCCGACATGTGACAAAGTATTTTTTTTAACAAAGAATGGACATAAACCGCAACATTTTGTTAGATGTTTTTTGTTAGAAGGCATGATAATTGTTTGAGAAAATCCCTCCACCAAACAACTTTTGGCCACAAAGGGTTGCTTGCAGAAAAATAAGAGTGTAGCAATAGGGTATCGACTACCATCAAAGCACAATAAAAAATCATGACTACAAACCTAATGTGTATCAAAAATAATTTCATCAAATCATTTTCAAACTTGAACCTTTATAAATTTTAGACACCAACTACAAGGTTGGAGTAAGACAATATTTTTTTTTGTATTCTTGATGCATACCCAACATCAGAGGGGGCCAACATAACATAACCATATGGAGGGGAGGGGCGGGGTTTGCCTACACATATATATTTGGTAGGTAGAGGGCCCATCAGTATAGATTATAATATGGATATGATATGGGACACTCACAGACCTTTCAATGTTAGGTCTAGGTCATTTATGTGACCCTATATCTAGTTACTCCCCCCGCCATATATAGATTAGATAGGATAACTTACTATATATAGTATAGTCAAGACTATGGGGTGTTGCAAGGGGTGGGAGCACTCAAATGGATAGGGCCAGATCCCAAATCTCTATAGTTGGAGGGGGACATAACTCCATACAGTTGAGGGCGACATATATCTTTCTAGTTATTAGATAATAATCATAGTTGGCACTTGGCCAACTGTATAGATCAAGGATCAAAATCCTTCTCATAATAGCATATAAAATGAGCCTATATCATGCTTATAAGAATGGTGATCTTTAATTTACACTTCCATACATGCCCTTTTATCTATGTTCAACTCCAAAAGTATTAATGACCATGTTAACCTTTGCAAATGAACATTATAGAAATGAATTGGGCTATGTATAAAAATCCTGAACCAGAGTAACGAATCAACACCTGGTTAATGTGTATCATCAGAATAATTTTAAACGAAACATTTGATTTTCCAAATTTATCCCCTTGAGCGGTGATTGGTTTTTGTTCTATAAACTATTAGGCAATGCTTTTTTTTCTCAAACAAACTGACCAAGAGCCCACAAAAATTTATCTTGTGAGTTATATGTTGATGCGAAGGTATTAAATAAAATTTAATTATTTTTATGAAAGAAAATAAAATAAGCCTCATGGATTGACAGACACCCAGATTGCACAAATAATAATGTTATTCTTATTGTACACATCCAGTCATACCCTTGTATTGTTGGGTAATCTAACAATATGCGATGTTTGGACCTTTTTAGAGTGTCAATTAAACCTCCAACATTGCTTTCAAGCCACATAGAGCTCAAACACACCTAGCCACCTAGCTCCACTCCCATGTTTTAGAAAATGACCAGCTAGGACTCAAATATAGGACCTGCTATGAACATTGTTGGATACTCCGCCACTATGCCACCTGCCCTTCACAGGTTGATGTTTTTCTAGAGTGGAGATCAAACATACGACAAGACACACTATTGTATAGAAAACATGAGAAATTGAGAGAAAGGTAATTGAAATATACAACAGTATAATCCAAAAGCAATTAGAGCTGAAAATTATAAGGAATTGGGGAAGGCTATAGATATGGGTGCGGAGAAACTATTATACATAACACATTAGAAAACTGAAAGGAATGCACTTCAAATATCCATTATTGTAATCCAAAATCAATTAGGTTTCAAAAAGAATGTAAATCTCAAAGTTTGTAGATGTCAGATAGGGATGTGGAGAAGCTTTTATGCAAAATATAGAAACTTGAGAGGTCTAATACTGAACTATTCAATACTCTAATGCAAAATCACTTAGATTTCAAAACAATGAAAAAATGGGGAGGATGTAGAAGATGAAACATATTTCCTTTTAACTTCTCCACCATAAAATGATATTAGTGCCAATTGGGCACATATTTGCAGTCAAAACATGGTGCATGGAGTCTTAAGCCACCTCAATCCAACAAAACTTGGGAACCTTATTTTAATCGTAGACACCCATAGAGACCAGTATACATACTTTGATAGGTCCTACAGACCACTTTGGCCTTCCAACAAAACTTGGGAACCTTATTTTAATCGTAAACACCCATAGAGACGAGTATACAAACTTTGATAGGTCCTACAGACCACTTTGGCCTAAAGAATATTACAAATCATCTCATCTCAAATACCTTAGCTTTCAACGTATAGTGAGTTAGATCACCATAGTCATTCTAATTCCCCTTTTTGTAACTTTGTTTATGAAGTGTACAGAGCAATATATTGCCTTTAATTACACGAGGTTTGCAGTAATTGAAAGTCTTTGGACATGAATTCCCATACATTATCTGTGTAGATAATTTGATATTCCTTTCTGAATAAAAGATATACAAGTCTTGATAAAAGAGATAACTGTAACACATGCAACCGACGTTATAAATCAAACTTTTCCAAGAAGATAGCACACTGAAACACTTATGTGTGCTGAGAGGTATCCAAAAGACTCAAGGTTCTTATCCTACCAAAACATAAGTGTAAGAACATACTTCTCATCCCAAATATTTAGTCTACCTCTCTTGGACATTATACTCAAACTGTGATCCTCTAAATTGCTCCTACGTAGGAAATTACTCACAGGCCAACACAAGCTATATTGTTCAATCAGGAAATTCCCATTTCATAGTAGCTAATGATACTTACCAAGGGCTCTCCACTTTCCAGGCTATTGGGAAACAAAACTTTGTGGCTTCCACCACTCTAGATGTATGTATTCTCTTCTTGAATTGGTTTTTTTTGGGTCTAGATTTTCTTGGTAAATTCTGAGTGTGTGTATATATATCAATCAAGGAATGGTTTGATAAAGGAAGCTTGATGTGAATGTCTGAACCGTAGTAGTCAGAAAATGTTGAAAGAGAGATTTGCAGGAAAATGGTCCACTTCAATGAAAAACATTTGCCCCGCTGAATTTTAGATCCAAATTTTGTCAAATAGTTCACCTCTTTAAGGAATTATCTCAAATAGTTCATCTAAATAAACTTGAAAATGCAATTAGTTCAAATATCCAACAAATTAACTATCTGTATTGCTACTAATTTCAGTCAAAACTCCAGTGTTTTATAACCCATACAACTTTAAACAGAGTTTTTTAAGCTGGGAGGTAATTAATTGCTCATATTTTGTTGTTATTGAATTTTCATGACTTGTAGGGAATATGGGCTTTTGGGTTCATTGTAGTCTTTGTGTGCTGTTGGATTCATATGTTAAAAGCCTATTGAATTACAACATTCCATGTACGAGATTACATGGGTCTATAAACAATGAGCTAAATGTGTCTAGCAAAGAGGAGCTCTGCCCCCAATTGTCTTTGGAACTCACTGCAAGGGATTGTGAAAATGAGGTTTTATGCTTCCTTAGCCATGAACAAGTAACTAGAATTTCAACTTTAATCCTTCACTTGTAAATACAAATCCATACCAAAACACCAAATATATTTGCAAACTGATAATGTTTTTCTAGCGGCCATTTTGAGGGAGAATAACATGAGTAATAGTGAGGAGGAGGTTAAAAGTGTAGCTCCATCAATATACTGATTTTCTTAACTTCAATATTAATATAAGAGATTATCTAAAATTGATTCTTCAATATGTTCATATACACAAAGAATAATATGCTTATTGGGTTTGTGTTCTCTTTATATGCTTTGCTTACATGATCCGAGGTCATGTTGACATGAAAAATCTTTTAGAATCATTAGTTGTTGCTTTGTTTTCAAATTTCAACTTTTTGTGCCTGATTATTAGACTGCAATGTTCCATCCTTTGTGGCAAAACAAATATATTAAGTTGTAAGTTATCATTTTGTATTGAATTGAAATTTCTGATAGCCATGTCATTAATACCTTTTTTTAGTTTTCTAAAATGAATGCAACACAAAAATTTCTTCTTCTCATATTGCAAATGACATTTAGAAAGTAGAGCCTTCTTTCGAATTTTAAATATGAAGGGGTTATTTTTTGTTGCTTATATTGAAGGATTCAATGAGATGGAGATATCGGTGATTACCAATTTCAAGGATTACAAATGATCATTCTTTAGCTATGCATTTTGGGCTTTTCTTGAAACATATGCATATTGTTTGAATATTAGCTATCTTAGTGTCATATAAGCCCAATGCTATGGGTATAATGTAAGATGGGATCAGTTCTGGACACATAGACTCACAACTTCCTCTTGTTCATCCAGACAATGGTCAGTGATTTAGTTTTAATATGTAAATATGCAGTCTCACGGCACACAAATTTCTTTTGTTTATCAGGGAACGCTCAAATATTAAGTTTTTAGATGTGGATTACAATTCAATGATTGATGGGTGACCAATGATTGCACATTATCATGATGTTCTAATCTAACTTTCAAGCATCCATATGGAAATAGTTGGTCATTGCCACTTTCTTAGATATGCCTCTTAGTGAAATATATTACTGCTACGTAATTTTAGGGACAATTTGCATCAATATAACAATTGCATACTGATAGATTTGTAATAACTATCCCTCTAAATCAAATAACATATACCGTTCGATGTTCACATTGCATTGTGCACATGCGATTGCTAGTGTTATTCTTATTGTACACATCCAGTCATACCCTTCTACCTATTTTCGTTTCTTATTAATCTTATTCAATAATTTCAAACATGCCCTATACCATCCATGGCACTTTTACAAGAAACTTTATAACTAATGAAATTTGCTTAAAGAAAATTAAACATGATTTAACTAACCGTAAAATTCCTATGAACTTTGCTAATTTTCGAGTAGTACAAATAGTGAATATAGATCAGTTACAGTTTGAATTTTATACGTGACATGTGTCTTCTGTTTGAACATCTCCACATGCCCGTCTTTCTGCTCTTGTCAAGGCATCCTCAGGATTCTGGAACAAGATCCCCTGTTTTCAATTCCACCACACATTTTTTTATTGAAAATAAAAATGCACTATTATGCAATAAACGGTGACTGTAGACACATTTACACCATCTTGTGATAAAGAAAAAAGGGAAACACCTCAAAATTACAGACAGAGAACTACCGTTGCGTCTTATTTATTTCTTTTTTCTTACCCCTCAACGTGATCGACAAGTGATTTGAACACACTTTGTGCGCAATAAAACATAGAGTATGGAGCCATTACTGTAATAATTTGGCTGAAAAATGCAAAGAACCATGTGGCGTGTAAAACCCGATGATAAAGATGAATGCATTAAACCAGCAAGCAGTGTATGTCTACAGTCAGCCAAGAAGAATCGAACAGTCCATGTTGCTCCCATGGTTGTCCTCTGTACAGATGGAAGGACAACTATTGATATGTCTCTCCCAGGTCATGGAGTCCCGCAGTGTAAACACCTATCGACGTAATAATAGTTTAAAGCATCTTTACTCTCAATCATATGATTTTAGTTTAATTTGGAGTTGGAGAACACACCAATCTGTTGTATAAGAAATCTTTTTTGTTTAGTGTAAATGAATCGAGAAGAAATTTAATTTTGTCGGGATCATTATATGTAAAAGTATCTAAACTTCAAACACATATGTAGTTTAAATTCTTTTATTTAGTGCAGACAAATTAGCAACGAAGTATCTCCCTTCTAATTACAAGAGTTAACATTCCTAGTCTTATTGATTATTGCATACTTATACATAATTTTTCTTATTTTGCATACGAAATAGAAGTTTCAGAATATGTATATTAGACTTTCAGATTAATTTCTTTAGTCTTTTTTTATGTATTTTACAATCCGCGGCTTATAGTCAATTATGAGGTTGGTCCTTGGCATATAGTCTCGGGCCCGTGGTAAGAACCATAACTCCTAAAATTTGTGTGAAAAAGAAAATCGTTGTTCTAAATGATGTTAATATATATTGCTACTGAACTTGTGATTTCTCTTCTCAATGATGTTGTTTTGAATAAAAATGTTATAAATGGTCCTCAAATTCCCATTGAATGCAAACTTAGTAAAGGGGAATACATTTATTTGAATGATAAAAAAAGGATTCAAGATGTTACATACATTAGAAAATATATTTTAAAACACCCCTGTGATATGGTTGGCTTGATGAAGCTTATGTTGGTTCTTGTTAGATATTTTTTCAAGCATAAACTTCTTCCTTGATGATGGGTCCAATAGTGGACTCGAAATGTCATAAATTATAAATCTTTTATGTATTCTAAATACAAAAAAAAAAACATATCTAATCCCTGCAAAATGTATCTCAAATCTCTATATTACACAATTTTACTAGAAGCATTTACTCTATATTTTATGGACTGTGGCTATCTTGTTTTGTATAAATCAATAACTAAACCAAATCAACACTTGATATTCTTCACAATTCCCCTTCAAAACTATAGTGCCTGAACACAAGAGCAAAACAATGTTCATATGGTAGATGAAAGGGATAAACCAAAGACTTTTAATACTCATCTACTTGATGGATTTATTGGTGTGGCTAAGATAGCTTCAACTAACAGAGAGCCTCCTCTTATTGTGTTTTATGACAGTGATATTTCAAATGGTAAATCTTGCAATTGACCACTATTTATGCTCACTCTTATTGGAACATATCCACAACAAACACATGAAGCTATGATTGTGGAGATACCGAAATTGGTACAAGCCTTGTTCTAACATTACTTTTGGTGTGTTTTGTGTATATTATCAATCAAATGTTAGGTTGTGGACCCTGATTTCATGTTAGATGTGTTGTAATTTTTTTGGGGAATAACTGAAAATGTTTTCTTTTCATGTATTAATTATATGAGTGGTATTTAACCCACATGTTTATGAGTCAGTTTTTTGGCCCATGGTATTGGTACCCACAATATTGTAAAAATGTTACCTACTGATGTCTTTATAAATAGTTAGGCATACGATAGGGAGTGATATAAAGGAATGTGTGAATCCAAGTGCAAATTTGAGAGAATTTGTTGAGCACAACTCTAAACAAGATTTGTGTTTTGCGAGAAGACTGATTTGAGAGTGGCTTACACTCTTGTTGGCTTATAATAAAATATGAGAAAGTGTTTCTTGGAGGATGTAGGCCACATTGGGTGAACCACATTAAATATTGTCTTCTTGTTTTGTATTTTGTTTATGTTCATAGTTCTTATTAATGTGATTCTGTGGGATTGATCTGCATATATATTTATGCTTATCTCTAACACAAAAATTGGTGAACGTAAAATGGGCAGATATATGGTAAAAGAATGGGTATTTTATAGTTAAATTTTTTTATTGGAAGAGGGTGTTATTAATCGATGAGTAAGATTTAGATTTGGAAATAGGGGTATTATTTAGTATCCTATGAATGCATGTGATTGGCCACAGATTTACTTATTAAATCCCCCATGTATAAAGTTACATACCAATGCTAGATAACTCTTAAGATGTGAGCATGGAAAACATTATGATGTGATAAATTTAAACGAGTAGACATATACTCATAAGATACCCAACATCTAAGAAGATACAAGTAAAGCATCAACACCCCATTTTATTGTGGCCAACAACATGGGGAGTTGATAGGGGTTGAAAAAAAGGGAACATCATTAGATGGCTCACATGGAATTTATTGTGTATGATTTTTAAGAAAGGTGTTCTCACTTTTTATTTTTGGTAAATACAATATCCTTCATCTTCGCATAACTTTGAAATAAAAATATAGTTATCTTTACATAATTTTAAAGAAAATGTTTATATTGTAACGATTAAAGTTGTCCTTGGGGATGTAGTAATTTATAAAATGTAATTTGTTTACATATTCCACGTGACAAGAATATTTGGTGCACGTTTTAATTATTAGGACCCCATGGTGGATCGACATAGCCCTGAAAGTGCAAGGAAAATTAGAAGCTTTGATATAGGTTTATAGATAATGGCAACTTTCCCAAGAGCTCCATTACCCAACCTAAAAGTAACCACAATTTAGTTTGTGAGCATAACTGATTTTTCTTAACACCATATGACATTATCCTCTAATTGTTCATCAACAACTACCATATAATCCTTCACTTGATATGTTGGACATTGCATAATTCCTCCACTTGATATGTTAGACATTATGTGATTATCCTGATAAAAAGTATTAATATTTCTTTTATATAAAGTAACCAAATTGTTTGTTACATAATAATGTACTAAAGATTGAAATGGGATTTCTTCTTCAATAGAATGGAGCATATATGTTCTACTCATAAGAAGAATCCAATCCTCAAATGTCGATGCCACAGTTCTTCATTTGAATTATTGTTTTATCAGCACAATTTATGTTCCAATGGTCCCTTCTTTATTTCCCTACACACTTCCACTATCAACTTACACCATTTATTCATTCTACGTTATTTATGACCCTCCAAGCCTATAATGTGGACTGTGTCAATACTATCAAATTTTATATTTAAATTATTGCTTTATTGGCACAATATATGTTTCAATGGTCCCTTCTTTACTTCCCTACACACTACTAGTGCCTCCTCACCCCATATGTTCAATATACTTTTTTTATAACCCTTCAAACCTAATTCCACTATCACTTCACCCCATATATTCATTTTACCTTGTTTATGACCCTAGCCTATAGGGTGGAGCGTGTTGATACTATCAAATGTTATATTTAGACTATTGTTTTCTTAGCACAATTTATGTTTCAATGGTCCCTTCTTTATTTCCCTACACACTTACACTGCCTCGTCACCCCATTTGTTCATTATACTTTGTTTATGACCCTCCAAGCTTACTTGCACTATTACCCTATATATTCATTCTACCTTGTTCGTGATCCTCCAAACCATCAAATGATTATATTTAAATTTTACTTTATTAACACAATTTATGTTCCAATGATCCCTTATTTATTTCCATGCACGCTTTCTCAAATGATATATTTAAATTATTACTTTATGGACATAAAGTATGTTCTAATGGTCCCTTCTTTATTTACCTACACTCTTACACTACTTTATTGACATTATATTCCAATGGTTCCTTCTTTATTTACCTACACGCTTATTATGTCACCTCCTCGAGTGTTCTATTTTACTTAATGTTTTAGTATGGCACAATTTACAGGCCAATAGTTTATTCTTTATTTTCTTACATACTTCCATTACCACCTCATCCCATTTGTTCCTTCCACCTTGTTTATGACCCTCCAAGCTTAAAATTGGAGCGCATTGAAGTGCACTAGTGTCAACTAGAGTACACATTCGTTTAACAAACTTTCGGTAATGAAGTGCACATTCTTATGGGAAACGACCCCATAATTGTGATGCACGAAAACATGTACATTTAGTTTCACCAGAGGTTGCTAAAAATTCCTAATAATAGTTCACTTTTAAATGAATAACACTTTCTAAAGAGCCAATGGCAATATAACACATAGGGAAATATAGGGAAAAAAACTATTTTTCCTTCCAAATAAACACAAACGAAACAAAAACTATTTTTCCTTCCAAAACTACTATTTTTCTTCCAAATAAACACACAAGATAAGACACCACCCTAAAATTAAGATTTGAATAAATATTTTAATAAACATCATTTCTTTGCCACATCTTGTATCTAATTATCTACCTTTTCTAAAATGTTAATATAGTCGGATACGAGACACCACCCCTAAAGTTAAGATTTCAATAAATATTTTCAATGAACATCATTACTTTGCCAAATCTAATTATCTATTTTTTGCTTTTTTATTATAATGTGGAGTGTGTCGAATGTTATATTTACATTATTGTTTTATTGGCACAATATATGTTTCAATGGTCCCTTATTTATTTCCCTACATGCTTCCAGTGTCTCCTCACCCCATATGTTTCATATACTTTGTTTATAACCTTTCAAGCCTACTTCCACTATCAACTCACCCCATATATTCATTCTACCTTGTTTATGACCCTAGCATATACGTTGGAGTGTGTTAATACTATCATATGTTATATTTAAATTATTGTTTTATTAGCACAATTTATGTTTCAATGGTCCCTTCTTTATTTTCCTACACACTTCCACTACCTCCTCACCCCATTTGTTCATTATACTTTGTTTATGACCCTCCAAGCTTACTTGCACTATCACCCCATCTATTCATTCTACCTTGTTCACAATCCTCCAAATCGTCAAATGTTTATAACTAGCAATCGCATGTGTACATTGCAATGTGAACGCCAAATGGTATATGTTGTTTTATTTGGAGGGATAGTTATTATTGTTGTAGCTATGTTGATAAGGGGTGTGATTGTTTTTTGTTGTGTATAAATATAGATGAACCACTTCATTTAAAAATCGTAAACATGAGGTCTAACCCTTAAAACAACCTTAAATATGAAATAAGTGATATAATGTACAAAGCTTTGGATGGAAAGAACAATAAATTGCATGGTTCTTACTCAGCATTTTAAAACTACAAGTATTTGTATGTCATTAAAAATGTGTTGTTGGTTTATATAAAGAAGTGAGCAATAGTAAAATGGTAATATTGAACATGTATGTTGAAAAGTTAGATTTTGTAAGTTTAGTAATATAGATGAACCACTTCATTTAAAGGTATCATCTCTACATTTCAAACTTGTAACAAATTCGTACATATACATTTGCAATTCTCATATCATGAGTGGTAGCACTTTTCTGTCAATTTTATTTGTACTAAACATGTTACATGAAGACTTTCGTACATGTGCAGATTTTATATCATGAGTGGTAGCCTTTGTGGCCATTTTTTTTGCACTAAACATGAATACATTTGATATTTTTTTGGATAGTTAATTACTTTTATAGTTGATGTGGTTTGTAATTATTTCGAGGAAATTATGCTAGTGTTGCATCAGTTATTTGGTTCGTCTTTTGTTGAAAAAACCTTTTTTGTATAGTCGATAACGGGTGGGATTGATAGTGGTAGTGTAGGAATATAGATGAAACATTACATTGATTTGTTCTATGTGTACATTTAAATTTTTTACAAATTCGTACATGTATAGTTGCAAATCTTATATCACTACATTTGATCTAAACATGTATACATGAAGACCTTTTTACATTTACAGATTTTATATCATGAATGGTAGCCTTTTGTGGGCAATTTTATTTTCACTAAACATGGAGACATTTTATACCTCCTGAACGACACTGATGCTTTGGATACAAGAAGTGTTGA
Source organism: Taxus chinensis (assembly GCA_019776745.2). Classification (NCBI taxonomy): domain Eukaryota; kingdom Viridiplantae; phylum Streptophyta; class Pinopsida; order Cupressales; family Taxaceae; genus Taxus; species Taxus chinensis. Next base: position 158,963,558 of record CM034152.1, on the reverse strand, counting down.
ATAGAGTAGTAGTGGAGGTGCTATCAAAGTAGAGGGTAGTATTTATGACATGATGAGTGATAGTAGTCTTGACTCCTCCTTTCTTCTTGCTCCAAGTGTTTCTACATGCGCCATTTTTTAGTATCTTTTGAATGAAAAAGGAGGTGAAATCCAAAAATTTGCAAGTGAGGGAACTCTAGAGAAAGGTGTGAATGTCAGACCTTGGCTTTCAGTGGTCCCAATGTCAACAGTTGATATATGCAAAGTAAGTCCCTGAGACTTATGGATAGTTAATCCCCACGCCATTTTAATCAGAAATTGTCTTCGATTCCCTCGAAATAGGGGGTATGGGAATATGTAACGGGTTGGAGGGATCCCAACATGGGTCATTATATCAATAAAATTTGACAACAACAAATAAAGGTAATGTTGGTGGTGGCATTGATGCGTCGTAGACATTGTTGCTGATTTTTCCTGTAGACCCATCTATGAGGCCTATGTCAACCCAAAAATTCGCAATGCAGAGGCCTGCCTGGATTGTGGATGCGGAGATGTTGAATGTTGAAACACCGGTAGGGGAGAGTAGAAGGAGAGGTGAGGGAGATGTGGTTAATGCTGTTGTGAATGAATTTTGTATTTTATTTATCAGAAATTATTTTCATGTGCCAGTTGTTCCTTGAATTATCAATCTTAGTGGAGGTAGAAGGGATTTGTTTGTTGAATGCTCTAGTATGGTATCAAGAGCTAGTTGTTGTTATGAAGAAAAAGGTAGTGTGGAAGATGGTGGTGTGGCTTATATGTTGGTGTTAATTATGTTTGACTTTTCTCTCTCGATGAATGATGAACAAGTTATCTACAAATCATGTGGAATGTCAGGTATGTTCCAATAATTGTGTATGTCGAAATATCATTTCCCCAACATTTCGAGACTATCAAGACTCGTGTTGTTTCCCGAAAGAAGTTGTGCAAAGACCTTCCATTCATGTAATGGTTCATGTTGAATACTGCATTCAACCTCAAAGTTAGAACTAACATCTGTAGCATGTCATGTGTCTGCAGTAGTGCGTTAAACATGCCACAGTCTGTAGTTGTGCTTGAACAGGTCCCAAGTGCCATTGATGTCATGTGGGGTTGAGCCAAATTTGGAGGCAATATTTCTAAAAGGCTTGTATAAAAGGAGTTATGACCAATAGAAAGGGTCATAGGATGTTGAATCTTGAGTAGGGACATCCACAAATCTTGGGTGGACCCGAACAATTGCTTGACTCAATCGCAGTTTCCATTTATCACCTTTACGGTTCTTGTTGTACCTCTAATCTCGAGAAACCTGAATAAGAGGTAGGTGTTCCATGGTTGCAAGGTGAACTCTATATGCATCCAAGAAAGCGGTTGTTTCTTGTACATTGGTGTCACTTTCAACGACACGTCTCAAGATTTTTTCCCAACATTTAATGATACAAATGAACGGCTGCACATAACAAGTGGTAATGTTTGCAGCATGTGGCATGTTTCTTGTGTGCTTATGTCATCTTCAACAACACTTTCTGTGAGCATTTTACAGATCACAATATGTGATGGAGAATCCACGTCAACATCTCTTGAAAACATGGATAGCATTTGGTGATAGGTTTCTGAACATTGCTATGCTTTTGAAGCATATTTTGCAATATACTTAAGAACTGATCTTCTATTGAAGCATATGGATATCATAGTTTGATTGTGGATGTTCAATCTGTCATCTTTTCTTGAAGGGAGGTACTTAATTTTCCCATCACTTTTAATGAGCAAGGATGAAGTAGGTTGCGTGGCCCAGGGGGCGTTGTACATGCACTGCAACTGTGATTAATTTTTACGCAAGCATGTCTGCTTTGAACATTTAGTGTGGTGCAAAAACAATTAAGCAGTTCTTCAAAGTCCACATGTGGGGAGGATGATAGAATTTGTGTTGTATCTAACAAACAAGTTGGGTTGTCTAGGAGTGACCTGCGAACAAAATCCAAGCGGTTGCAAGCTGGGAGGGGGTTCCAGGAAGACATGAACTTATTAAAGTATTGTGTTTTCATCTCAATAATTGTTGTATCCTCCCAGTCCATTACATCAACTTTAGAGGCGTTCTCAAGCCACAATAAACCGTGGACATGTGTGGAGCCTCTATGTTGCCATTCATACGTGTGAGATGAGGGAACATAAATATTAGCTATGTAGTTTTGAACAAATAAAAAAGTGGATTTTATTACATGTACCAAAAGTCTACTGCTCCAAGTTCCTTCTGCAATATAAACATGTTTGATATTCTTTTTTTTCCTATGGGGTGTATTTCCAATGTTTTTACTACTTTTGGTAGGTCCTTCTAGCCTCTTCTCAGACCGTTCAAATCATTTGACCTTTCATTTGACATTTGATATGGCTGATTGAAGTTCTTTCTTTTTATTGTTCAAGGCAAATTCCAGTGATTACCTCCCTCCTCCTTTTAACATAGATACATCTATCTCCAAAAGAAATTACTAATGCAGATGTAGTAATGATTTTATTTGGTAAATAAAATGATGCTTTTTTGTTACTTTTTAAGATGTAGCTTTGCAAGTAAGATGAGCCCCTGTATTGGGATTGTTACATCCCAAATTAAAGCAAAAATAAAAACTCAATATTGGATGGAGTACATGTTGCTTGGGAATTTACTTGTCATTTTTGGGCTCAAAATACCTTATTTTAACAATAATCTTAAATGACAGTATGTTATGTTTACATGGGATTTGAACGTTTAATATATAGTCGTGAACTCAAATGGTAGAGACCTCATGCATTTTCTTAGATAGATCACTGTCATGTAGTCGCAAGAACTTTGCAGTTAATAGCATAATTATGGGAACTTATGAGATAAATGGTTCATGGGAACATGATATACCTGAGTTCAAATCAAATGCACTTGAACTAAATACACAATAATAGTAGTGATGCTTATTGAAACATTGTACTGATAAATGTTGGGGGAATGCATTAACTCTAAATTTTTCGTTGTAAATTCCTGCAATACAGACCATTCACAACTGCTCTTCCTAAAGTTCACTATATTTTATATTCTTTTAAATTGTGTATCTTTCTTGAGCTAGTTGGACAAGTATATGCTCTGTGCAGTTTCCAACAACAAAATTTATTTTATTAAAATACATTGAGGAATGGTGGCAATTGTAGTTGAATGGTTGAAATACAAAAAAGTGAGCAATTGTAAGTGCAAATTCTAAGCCTGTCATAGACTATAAGCAAAAGAAATTATCTTCGTGCCTTCTTTCATCTTGGGGCAATGTTTGTGGATAGCGGTTGGCAGGATTTGTTACTATAGCAAGGGTTGCAATTACTCTCTGCCGTTCTTTAATATAATGTTCTTTATATGTCTGTCACATGTTGTGAAAGCATATAACCAAAAAAACATGTATTTGCGAAGCCTTAATAGATTGGGTAGTAAGATGCAATCAGATCGGATATGTTAGCAATAATTAACACGTGGTACTATATGATTTAAATCTGGAAGCCATATTGTGAAGTATCCTACTTTTCTTTATAAATATGTAACAAAAAAATCATAAAATATTAACATAGTTTAAAGATATAATTTCTCTCAGTAGACTCCGCCTGGTCGGCGATTCCATAGTTCCATTTGGACCATTTTCTCCTACACCATCTGATTTTAATGGCGAAAGCATGAAAAGAGTGCTATTACAGCTGGTAAAAAAACCCTTCTACAACATCTCTTTTCATATGCACAAAATTCTCTAGATGTAGCTCTAGTAATCATTAAAACATCACTTTGTCTGCTGTAGTAGTACTTTTCCTGCAACACTTTATGCACTGTCTTCTTTACAGTGGTAAAACATATTCAAGCTTGTTGGGCATTAGAATTTCCCTTTGGTTTCAGGTTTCACAATTTTCAAAGGAAAATGAATGGTCGAGTCAGCAACAATATCAGTGTTTGAAAGCAATCCCATGTAATAGGTTCTATTCTTCTAGATATTAATAACAATGTCGAAATTAGAAGGTAAGTGAAATGGCCTAATATTTTGTTTGCATTTTTAATGTGTTGTTTGAATAATTCATTGTCTATTGTAAGCAAAAATATTTCACAGTTTGTTTCCCAAAAAATATGTTTCATTGTCTATTTAATTACTAACATAGAGAAATTTTATGTTGTTAAGTTCTTTCATGCTAACATGGAGAACATTTAATTACTGAATTGAAATGGATACAAATTTGATGATGTTGATTTAGATTGTTCCTTTTTTAATTGAATTTGGAGTTTGTACAAGTCAGATACACCAAATTTTTAAGCTTTAACTAAAGGACTAAGGAGTTTTAATTCTCCAAATTCACTGGATTTACTTTATATATTTTTTAGTTATTAGAATTCCTTTTAACCCTCTTTACTGGAATTCAAAAAAGGAATATATCAATTATATGAACCAATGGGATTGATCAATGGGACTGACTTGTGAAGATGCCACTAGCAACATGATATACAAAAATTGCTAAATTGTTACAAAAGAAAAAAACATATCACATTTGTCATTCAATGTTGTTCAGTTTAATGGACTAAATATCTATATAAGTGAGCATCTTGAAGGACCTATTATGAAGTTTTTTAGTGTTTAGTGGAAGCAAAACAGGACGAGCTTAGCAGCAGGTCTCTTGGCTAACTTGATATTGCTCATGAATAAAACCCAGAGGGCCTGCATGGCACTGGACAATTACAATGAGGCAAGTGCTCTGCCCACTCTATGGAATGCCCTTTCCTCTATCGCCATTTTTGGTGGACAAAAAAGCATCATTATTATTCAAAATAGATTTTTTATTTAACAATATCAAAACTTTTAACTCAAAATTTTGGTACAAGTAACCCAAATATCTATTTTGTATTCATGGACTGTGATAACACAAAATCTCTAAACATTATAATTGTTATTTCCATTTCTCTATGCTTCCATTTCTTAATAATTCTCCAAAGACGCACAAATAGCACCAATCAGATTATATTTGTTTTGTTAAAAGACATGGTTCTAAGTTTTTATAATGTCTATGTCATTCAAGTCTAAAACTTTTGCTTGAGAGACTATCATATATCATGAAAATTTGGAAGTACCTTACCAAATAGATTTGGTGTTTTGGTGTGGACTTATATTTACAAGATAATTGACCCAAGATATGTTTGTGTAAACAAACTAGGACAATTTCATAAATTCACACTAATAAGAGAGTCCCAAATAATATGAGGCACTACAAAATAATAATTTATATAAATTTTACCTATCAGAATTACAATGACATTCAGACGGGATATTGATCGTAAATTAATGAATAATTTTAAAACTCAAATTGATAATAAATGCCATATAAAAATTGAAACAACTCATTACCCCAAAATTCACTGTAAAGCATATCTTCATCCCTGTCTGTCATTTCACGAAAGCGCTCTTGCCATGCTTGAGTGTCTATGGTAGATAATGCTATTGTTTGCACCTTGGTCATTATTGGTATTTCAATTGTATCGAGAACCATCGTGCAACCATACACTCTTATCTTTTCCACGCTCTTCAAATTCCAGTAACTCTCTGACAACATCTGCAAAGCCTCGCATTCCATGATTGTCAATGTTTTAAGAGAAGGCATAGCTCCTTCCTCCACTACTGGCAGCTCCTCTAGTTTATCCAGCTGAAACATTGAAAATACCTCCAGCTTAGGAAATGCTCCACTCTCGCCAAATTCCTCTGGTAACTTCTCTATATTGGGGCAATCAAGGATCTCTAGGTGCTTAAGGCTCACAAGTTTGTACAAGGCAGACAGTTGTTTTGACGTGTCACATTTGCATAAATTAATGTAGCTCAGATGTTGAAATCCACAAAATGAATCATCTATTGAAAGTAATTGAGGGCATACTAAGAGGATTTTCCTAACATTTGACATGGTAATCATGTCATGAGGCAGGATTTCCATCTGTGTGAGTTTCAAGGTCAAAGACTCTATTTCCTTCATGCTTTCTAACATTCCTTGTCGAATTGTTTTGCCATTCTTTTCAAGCTCCAACCTTTTGAGTTGTTTTAAGGTGCCCAAATCATTAATTGAGAGTAGTCATTCTCTGCACTTATTCCTTCCCGTCTCTACACCAAAACCATTCGGACAACCATTGACACTCAGGTATTCCAGAGACGAAAGCTGTGAAATCCCATAAGGTATGGACTGCAAATGCTCACAATTATTGATGTCCAAAAGTTTTAGGGAAGTCAACTTAGAAATGTTGGATGAGAGTTCTATAATATGGGAGCTATTAAGATTTGTAAGAGAAGGGATAGAGTTGGGGAGTCTCCTTATGGCGGTAGAGCCTAACCTGAGGCATACTAAATGCTTCAAACATCCTATGCTTTAGGACGGTAGTCCTGGACAAATCCAGAACCCTCAGAGAGATCATACTCCCAATCACCTGTTGGGGAATTTTTTTCAAATCAGGATTGTTACGCATTAACCAAGAGCGGTTATGAGAAGATTCAAAAGTATTTGGAACATTAGTTAAAATGTTACCCATCAATGAAATTCTGAAGTGTGCCAAACAATCATCAGCAGGAAACTCTTGCAAATTTCTCCCTGCACGAAAGAAGCATTTCTCTTCCTTCTCAGCAATTTGTTGTGCTAAATCGTGCAACATATCATGCACCCTGAAAAAGACTACCTTTCCATCAGAATCCTTCAAGAGTGGCTCAATAAGGCAACAATCGGCTAACAAATTGACGAATCATTGTCCTGTTTGGAGAGGATCCTATCCAGTCACAAACCCTTCTCCAATCCATAACTGACTGACATATCCAGTAAAGATAACTTCATCTTCTGGGAAGGCAGAGAGGTAGAGAAAGCACAACTGCAAAGCAACGTCAAAATCAGCCAAAGCATCATAGCTCAATCTTAACCTAACAAAGAGCTTGTCTTTAACATCACCATCTATTAAATATTTACAGTTCATATAATATATTCCATTTGATTTCACTGTATACCAATTTTAAACAGGAATCACCGTGAATTTGAAATTTGTGAAATTTCTCTTACTCGAATCTCATTGGTGAGGGAGGGTTCGGGATGGTGTACAGAGGTACACTTTCTGACCTAAGTGAAATAGTAGCAAACCAGGCCAAACATACCATGAATGAATCCGAGTATGCAGGGATCAAAAAACCGTTAAAAATAGTAGGAAAATGTGAAAACGTCCAGACGGCCGTCAAACCGTCAAATTTAACACAGTCGCAGAAACGTCCGCAAAGGCCTTTCCCATAGGGGGAACGCCTTTGGCGTAATAATTGTTGGATGATTAGTATGTCCATAGGGAAAAACATAAAGAACCCGAATCTATGGAAATAATTGGATAGTACATGTATACATAGCTACATATGCATCAATGAAATATCTTATGCCATCTTATAGTTCTATAAAGTATACAATTAACTCATAATAGAAGTCTAAGCACACATGTAAGCAAGAAACATATGAGTCATTGAATCACGCCATCATATATATAAAATGACAATATATAATACGAGAAATAAATTCATTACTATATCTCAATACAATAATTCATACAATTAAATAACATGATCCCAAGGCAACACATAATAGATCGCTCTAAGGGGCATCTTGACTGGAGGCCTCCAAGTCTATCTATTTATAAATGTGATTTAACAAAAATAAGCTTTCTGTAAAACTATAATTATAGAGTAACTAATAGAAAAAACGAAGTACAACTGGAAGATACACTATGACACAAGCAATAAGCTAATAAAATATGAAACCCTAAGTACAAGAGAGGGAAAAAATGACTTAGTTGATTTGCGCTCTTCCTGGAACTGATCTGGACTAGAAAATAGGGAAAATTTTAAGGAACCCTTGAAAAAACTTATAGAAATCGTGGTGAATATACCTGTAACCAGTTTCATGGATTTGGTGAAAATACATGTAACCATTTTCGTGGTTTCTGCAAATATCCCCTTAACCTATTTCGTTCTTTCGGCAAAATGGTAAAAATATTAAAACTAGTTGGAAATTGAATGGTGAATCTCTGTTGGCAAAATTTGTACTAAATATTGTATCACATATATTAAAATATATTGGCCCGATATAAAAATCCATGGAAAACTATATAAAATAAAGCGGACCTGAAATATTATGCAAAACAATGCATTCTGGGACTTTGAAGTCTGCTGGGAGAAGAAAGGAGTAGAAAGCCCATAATTTCTCCACATGGAATAAACGTTGCTAGGGGTTTAATCAATTTTCAATGGCCAAAACTATTAATTTACTTTTAACGGACAACATTATTAATTCAATAGCCAAATAACAATCTAGCAGTCCATGGTTCAATTTCTTTCACCCCAACATCAAATCAAGGACTGATGACCCCACACTTGTTGAGCCTTCCATTGAGCTCTATGACAATTTTTCCAGCTCTGTGATCATCAACAAGCACAACAAGAACAACAGATCATTGAATAATCAATGATCAAATCAAATAAAGATGTCAAATGGTCATATTCGAATACACAATTAGGGCCATATTCATGGGAATAGGGATAAAGATGAGTGCCTAGTATGCCTTTGCATGCAACTATGGAAAGAAATAGAATTCTAAAATTCTAAAAACATGCCAAATACACACGAACCAAAAATCATGCCACTAAAAGAGAAAAATTAGTTTCCAATAGAGAATAATTGCGTGCCTTAAATATAGAGCTTTCCATTTTCTGGATGCTTGGATTTTAGAAGATAGACCATAATAGTAAAAATAAGAAAAATTGCTACAATTCTGTAAATTTTATTTAGGAAATAAATTTATAGTTGTCTTAAATCAGCTTGGGCTCAAAGGCGATGCCACCATTATAACAAATCCCATTTGTGTTTATATATTCTAGTAGCCATGACCAAGACCCTTGCTTTGAATGAAAACAAAGGATGAGGATATTTCAAAAAAACACCTTTCTAAAACATAAAAAATCTCCCACCATAGTGCAACTAAGTAAGAATATCCTTTTCCTTGCATAAATATACTAGCACATTGCGTGGGGAATCCTTACAATTTATTTCCAACACCAAACATTGCCTCTCCTCCTTCCAAACTCAAGCTCGAGCTCAAACACAATTATTTCCTTCAAATGGTCCCCATCTACGATTGGTGCTACAAGTAGCACCCTCTCTTAAGATACAACCAACCTTGGTGTGTAGTGAGGGAAGTGGTCTCTGCCATATCTTAAGAGTAACAACACAAAATACACAGTAGCATAATCTTGAGTGCTATAAATTCTCACACGCAACATAGGTTCATATGACGTTAAAAAGAAAAAAGTGTTGTTGAAGACAACAGGTCCATAGAAGAAACAATCTCTCAATCATGCTACAATCCTCCAAGTCCCCGTAGAAGAATCATAAATTTCTATAGTACCATTGCCTGCATTAAATCTAGATATATTAGCACCTGCTTGAACCACTTTATATGCCTTTTTATCATTCACAACTAGATTTCCCTGTGCATGAATATAAAAGTGCCATTCATTAGCTAATAACATTCGAGGAAGCTTAAAGGAGGTTCAAGCCTTCAGTGGATTACATACCCTTGAAACGTGACTCGATTGACTCGAAAAAAATAACATTATCCCTCGATGTGAATCTTCAAATCGTACCCCATCAAAGCATGATAACCACGAAAAGTTGAGAATTTTCCATGTCCTACTGTAATAATTGTATGTTAGCCAATGATGAGCACTACCATGATTTACAAGTATCCATGGATGTTTGTTCCTTGTTTCACTGTAGCGCCTGAAGAATGTGGTGGAAGACATGAGTGCTTTCCATTCCTTAGAAACTAGAGAGAACCTACATATGGATTATAACGAAAGACAAAACAATACATTTTCCCAAACATCTTGAGGCAATGAATGATCCCATTAAACATGATTTCCATGTTGTTCCTCATTCTTTGATATTAAATCATCATCCATTTCCAGGATTTCTCTTTTTCCTTTTCTCAGTGACCGTTGAAAAGAAAAGGAAAATCAAAATCAACGTCAATTGATGATGTTAAAGGGTAGCAAGTAGCAAGCACACGATACGAGTAGGGGGTTAATGGGTTGTAGGTTAAATGGCCAGGTAGGGTTTCAACGCTTACATTGGAAATAACCTAGAATGAAGAGAAAATTTTGTTGTTTCAAGAAGGAGAAGACAAATCAAAAGGCATGACTTTATAACAATGCAATAGTATCCACAAGAACAAGATCTGACAAGGAAATTTTATTTTTTTGAAACATAAATATTACATATCATAACATATGCATACCAAAAAAGCTATAAGCTTTTATCCTATAACTATATTATAACATAAATATTACATATCATAATATATTTCTCAGTTATTGTACCGCTTTCCTAACTACATCGGTATTGATCTTCTCCACCAGAGTGTCGGCCAGGGTTAGTATCAAGACACATTATTTATCAATGATAGCTTTGTAGGTGTCTGTTAAGTCTTGCCAGGTTTTAATCACCTCAAAAGATTGTTACAGACTTGTAAGGATGGAAGACATTGTTTCGAATTGACTATCCATCTGAGGGGTCACCATCGGGGATTGATTGCCATCAATTTCCATATCCATACCATTTATAGCAGCATCTGGAGAATCCATAGGTTCCTGGTCCTAGGATTCTAGATAAACAATAGAGACTTCTAGTAATACTTCAAGAATCGGTTGCTCAGACATGGAATCCGGTTGGAGCTCTGCAGAAGAAGTTCCAAGAGAATGAAGGGGAACAATGGTAGAAGTCAACTAGCAATGAGAGGGGGGGTGGAAGCACCATTAGGACAAGAACTAGAAGCATAGAGGGCAAAGGATTTCCCAACAGTAATCTCGTCTCAGTCCGTATTAGAACTAGAAAAAACCATGAAATATTTATGGCTTGATACTGGTTTGATGCGCTCAATTTGATCCCCCATGATTTTGTAAAAGAAAACAAGTGTCAGAAAACGACCATGGGCCTTAAATTTATAAATTGTCAAGTGAGTTCTTTGACTGGACCTTTACACGTGTCAACCAACCCCGAGTATGAATTGACGGTTAATATTAAATGCAAATCGTGGTGAAAAATTCACATTGAAACTGGCATCACTATCCCAGATGCCTCTGCCTTCCTTTTAAATGTCCTTTTATCATGATGAATATGATAAGGATATAATGTTATACATTAAATCAATAATACTTAACTTCCTTCGTAATAGGCATTTAACATATCAAGATAGTGACGTCGGTGACCAATTATCGATAGCCTCGCCCCTCGACTTGATTTTTAATTAATTACAATTTACCTATTCATGACACATGTAAAGTGTGCCGCCAAAGATTTAATCGGTACCCTCGCAGTTAATAAATGTCATATCAATTTTAATTCTTGGTGATGTTATATTTTTTGGCATGAAGGTCTAGGAAACAATATATATATAATACATATGGAAAAGACTTATTTCATAAAATGATATGAGAAAATATGTAAAATGAAATACTAAACCCTAATATGCAAGAGAGAAGAGGAAAGAACTCAGCTGATAATAAATGCTTGTTGAACAATGTTGTAGAAGTAAATGGATAAATCAGAAGTAGGAACGACTATGTTGAGGTCCTGCAGAGGACATATCTAGGTGATGTGGCTAGACTAGAGTTCCTGGGAGAGGACTGGGGCACCCATAGACGCTTTGGTAAGCAAAACAGGTGCCCTGGTCTGGGAAAAAGGTCTGGAACTAATCTTCACATGTCCTGGAGATGACTGATAACCTTCGTTGTTTGTCGCATTAATTTTCATGTATTGTGCCAAATGTTCCAAATATTCAGAGAGGAAGAATTAACCTGCAAAAGACAAAAAGAACGTATCAAAAACCTTAAAAAAAGAAAGATGCAAATGAATGGTTCAAATTGACCTCAGCTGCCACAACAGTGGGCTTACTAACTGAGCGTTACACTACATTTCAGAACCAAATGTAGTTTTGGTGAGTGTGTGCATGTTATGCCCCAGGTGCTCTTGTGTTAGTCACACTTTGTGAAATAACAAGCAATAGCTAAATGTAGAAAATGTAATAGAGTGTGTGCATGGAATAGAATAGAATCCCTCCCCTTATGAAGTGTGATGCAGATATCCTAGCTTATGCTTGATGATGGAGCTATGTGGATGCCAATGCAATAGATGGATGTAACTCTAGATGAGTGATAGTAGTAGATGATGCTAGGTCCCTCATTATGGTCTCATAACTTTATATTTATAGGGTTCTCTTGCTCTAATTTCGTAATTAACCCTGAAAATGCTGGCCACAAGAAAGATAAAGATGAAAAATGGATAGAAGAGGCCCAAAAAGTGGCGGGAAAGTGCTAGAAGGATCGGGGTGTCCCCAAGTGAAACCAGGGCACCCATGGGCATGCCAGTACTAGTATGGGTGCTCCAACCGAGGCTAAAATTTAATTTTGAGTTGTTGAGCTCAATTACTTAAGTTTAGCATGCCTTATCAACTTGTTGGAAAACACAGTAACCGAAATCGGTTATATAGGGACCGACATCAATCACCTAGGACCGACATCGGTTAGAAAAGAAGGAACTGCCATCAGTTAGGGATAACTGAAATCAGTTACCTATGCATGAGTGTTTTATTTAACTCACGAGAATTAGATCTAATTTTAGTATTAAAGCAAATCTATTGATTGTAATTGCATGACTAAGTGTCCTAAGTTTATATAAGGTATATATAACTTGGTAGCTAGGGTTAGAGAAGCAAGTGGAGAGAGAATTGATGATTATTATGTAAAATAATTGTGAGAGAAAATTCTTGGAGAAGAAGGAGAAGCTTGAGAGAGAAAAAAGTATTGTACATCGTAAGAGGTGTGGAAGATTGTAAATCTTCATTGTATATCCTCTAAAAGCTTTGGATAATAGATTGGCTTGTTTCTTGGTGGACGTAACCCACATTAGGTGAATCACGTTAAATCTGGTGTTGATTTATATCTCTTGTTGTGTATATTTCTTCTGGTAGAACATCCACTTTTATTGCATGTATGCTTAGATCTGATATATTATATGTACAATCGATGTGCTAACCCCAACAACTGTTATCAGAGTTTTGTTTTAGGGTTTTGTGTGTTGACAGATTTACTCACATAGAGTTTTATGATTGAGCTAGAGCTACAATAATGAGAGAAGAAAACAAATACAAGGTAAAGAAGTTTGATGGACGAAATTATCAATTATGGAAGATGCAGATTGAGGATTACTTGTATCAAAGTGATATGTACTTACCATTGGATGAAAAGTCTAGACCTATGAAGATGATTGATGAAGAATGGAAGATTCTTAACAGAAAGGCTTTGAGATCTATAAGATTGAGCCTGACAGCATTTGAGGCTTCTAATATTACAGAAGCGACATCTATAATAGAGTTAATGAAATATCTTGATAATTTATATGAAAAACCTAGTACTTTAAATAAAGTTTATTTGATGAAGAAACTATTTAGTTCTAAGATGCATGAAGGTGGGTCTGCATCTAGTCATTTGAATGATTTTCGATCTATTGTAGATCAATTAAAATCAGTTGATATTCCAGTTGATGATGAATTGAAAGAACTCTTATTCTTATGTTCTTTTCCTGATAGTTACGATAACTTGGTAATGGATGTTAGTAATACAACATCTGCTAATAATAGTTTGAAGTTTGATGATGTGGTGTAATGTCCCCTTTCCCTCGTCCAAGGCCTGAGGGCCAGTGCGAGTCCTAACCCTAGTCATGCCCAACGGGTTACAAACGCTATGAGCTATTGGGTATGAATATCTAGTCCAGTTGTTATTATTTTCCATTGACATGGTTATAAAGTGTTTTCGAAGGGACTAGATGTTATGTTTTATCATTGGGAGGAGCCACTTAACTCCTAATGTTCTAATTTTGCGTTGGGGTCACCTCTTTGGGCCATGACGCCTTGAAGGGGAAAAAGTAACTTTAAGTTACTTTATTAATTGGGCCCTCTCTAGAAGAAAGTGCGACTTGGGGGTTTTAGGGTTTCCTTGGCATGGGAAAAGTTATAAAAGGAGAAGAGGGGTGAAAGGATATTCATTCATGCATACACTTATATTTATTTTCATTGCAATTACTGTTTGCAACTATTTAGCTTGTGGAGTAAGATCCCACGGGAACCCTAGCTTTGGTGGTGAGAGATCCATCCCTAGCTAGCAGGGCATTCTTCGGTAGTGAGAGATCTACCCTAGCTTGTCATTTAGAGCTGTTTTCAGGGCTGATTCACAGAGATATTTTTAGGGTTTTCAGAGATAGGGTTTTGAGGGTTTTTGTGAGTTTTGGTGGAGATATTCAGCTGGTTTTCGGATCAGACCTACGATAGCAATAAAGGAAGGGTTTGGCATCATTTACAGAGATTTTCACAAGGGTTTTGGCCATCTACCAAAGAGGGTGACTTGTTTGGGAGATTACAGCCCTAATTTGAAGGGTTTCCGGTTGGCCGTTTTCAAATCTGAAGGTTGGAAAGTCATCTTCTATATTTGTATATGTTATTTCCCAAGTTTCATAATTTTTGCACTTGTAATTGGGAAGATATGAATTTTATAAGTTTTCCAGTTTTTTTAGGCACGCTGTAATTTTCTGGCAGCGTTATATTGACTGAAAAATTCCAAAAATATTTCCGTTGTGTTCTTTATATTATTATCTAGTTCTCTTTAAATTTTCAAGTGATTTGAGTGGATATTTTGGGAGTTATTCATATTTTACTATTCGCTGCCCTAGCTACAATTTTCTGCAAAAAACCATATTTCTGTTCGGCTATGTTTTGTCTATCTTTTGCATATTTTATAGTGGTATCCTATAAGGGATATTATAGTGGTATCAAAGTTGTTGTTCCTCCATCCTGTTGGGGTTAAAAGATGGGAGATAGAGACAAAGACAGTGAAGAGATGGGAGTAGATCTGATGAAACAACTGTTCACCAATATGGTGAAGTAACAGGAGACTACCAACCTCTATTTGAGCTAGCTTACTGAGAGGTTAGCACAGGGTAGGATTGAGGCTCATGCGGAGAAAGGAGAAGCCAACAATATCAGACAACATGGTAATAGAGGTGAGAGTGGACATTCGGGAAAAGGGTCCCCCCATGCTTCTATCAGGCCCTTGGGACTCCACGAGCCTTCTTTCTTGAAGGATCTGGAAGTTTCACAGACATGACAGGCCGCAGACGTTGTGGATGAGGAATCTTGCTGGGAGAAGTACCGAACATTGAGTGAGGGTTTCCGGGACAACATGCCATTTCAAGAGTATTGCAAAATGAAGATTGGTAGCAAGCCCAGGAGAGATTACCAGACACAGGTACCTGAGTTTCAGAGGAGATTGGGACAAATCTCTATTCCGCACTTTGATGGCTCTAAGAAGTGTACCACCCAGTCTTGGATTCAGAAGTTGAAGACTTACTTCGACTTGAATCCCATGTGTGAAGAAGATGTAATTAAGTTTGCTATCCTACACCTCGAGGGAGATGCTTATGACTGGTGGCATCATAGATTGATAACAGAGGGGCACATGCATATCACTACGTATGCAGCTTTTACACAGAGATTGATGAGCAGGTTCGACAGGAGAGACCCAGATAGGAACTTCAGAGAATTGACCCATTTGAGGCAGACAGGTTCTCTAGATCAGTACATTACAGATTTTCAGAGGTTATCAGTGATGGTATTCGATGTTTCAGAGATGAGGTTGACTTCACTCTTCATGGCAGGATTGACTGACGCTTTAGCAGGATTTATGAAGGCATTTGAGCCTTCCTCCCTACATGAGGCAATTAGGCGAGCACGTGATTTGGAGTTGTTCACTCCAAAATCGAGGTTTCCCCCTCGAATTCAGCCTAAGGTATTTCCTTCAAGAGCTGATGGTTCACAGCCGAAGGGGCCCCCACCTAGGCAGGATACCACAAGGAGACCATTTGTATTGAGAGAGGACAGGGATGAGTTGAGGTGAAAGAAACTATGTTTTGATTTCTGCACACCATAGGTTCCAGGACATGATTGTAGAGGAAAAGGGAAGGCCCAATTCATAGAGGTCTTCGAGGAGAGAGAGAACGAGGAGGAGCGGTACGCTCAGGAGTTAGAGGATGAAGATGAAGAGGCATTGGATAGTGCAGGGGTTGAACAGGAGGAGGAGACATTTCCCCATGAGACTATTGCTACTTTGTCGAGTACCCTGAGGTACAAGGCATTTAGAGTTAGGGGAATATTACAGGGTCAGAGAGTAGTAGTACTCATTGATAGTGGGGCAACCCATAATTTCATTGATGCATCTTTGGTAGAGAAGCGGGGATTACAGGCAGAAGACTTTGAGGGTTTCAATGTAGTGGTAGCCAATGGTGAGTCCATGAGATGCATGCAGTGAGTTCCATAGTTGAGTATCACCATGGGTAACCATACAGTCACCGATGACTTCTATGTGGTTGGTATTGGAGAGACCAACCTTGTGCTCAGTGTATAGTGGCTCCATTCTCTTGGAGAATTTCGGACTAAATTTCAAACAATGGAACTCAAGTTCAAGTCCGAGGGGAAGAATGTAACCTTGAGGGGTTTATCTTCAGATGCACCCAGGGTTGTTTCGGCAAAGAGGATCGAGAGGATTCACAAACACAATGGGGTTGATTGGGCAGTACAGTGTTTGGTTTTTACCAAGAAATTAGAGGATGGACAACCAGAGTATCATGTGGATATACAGGGGCTATTGGAAAAGCACAGTACATTTTTTAGCGACATACCACCTGGTGTACCTCCAGATCGGGGATTTGAGCATGTGATTGAGCTGGAGGACACTAGACCAGTAGTTACTACTCCTTACTGCCACCCCAAACAGTTTAAGAATGAGATTGAGAGGACCATCCATGAACTTATTGACATGGGACACATTAGGCCGAGTTCTAGTCCTTTTTCTTCTTCGGTGGTGTTGGTGAAAAAGAAGGATGGGAACATGCGAATGTGCATCGACTATCGGGCATTGAACAAGAAGACAATCAAGAACAAATATCCAGTGTCATGTATTGATGAGCTACTAGATGAGCTACAGGGGGCAATCTATTTTTCTAAAATAGATTTGCGATCTGGATATCACCAGATCAAGGTTAGGGAGCAGGATGTGCATAAGACCACTTTCAGATGCCATTATGGACATTTTGAGTTTCTAGTGATGCCATTCGGACTGTCTAATGCACCAGCTACATTCCAGTCTTGCATGAACGACGTGTTCAACCACCATTTACGGAGGTTTGTATTGGTTTTGTTTGATGATATATTGGTCTACAGCAGGACTTGGGAGAGCCATACCCGCCACCTTGACAAGATATTGGGAATATTAGAAGCTAATTTGCTATATGCAAAAGCTTCTAAATGTGAGTTTGGCATGACAGAGTTGTTATATTTGGGATATGTGATTGGTGGAGGGGGAGTAAAGGTAGACAGAGAGAAAATACAGACAATTTTGGATTGGCCACCACCCAGAACATTGACACATTTGAGGGGATTCTTGGGATTTTGCACCTATTACAGGAGGTTCGTGAAGAATTTCTCACGGTTGAATGCCCCACTAACAAATTTGACCAAGAAGGGAGCTTTCACTTGGTCAGAAGTGGCACAATAGATTTTTGATTATCTCAAGGAGGTAATGAGTTCATGCCTTGTCCTTGCATTACTAAATTTTTCTCGACCATTTGTTCTAGAGTGTGATGCATCAGGTGAGGGGGTTGGAGCAGTGCTTATGCAAGATAGGCATCCCATTGCTTATGAGAGTCAGAAATTGAGCCCAGTGGAGAGGGGGTAGTCGATTTACGACAAGGAGATGTTGGCCATCATGCATGCTTTGGCAAAATTTAGACAGTACCTTGTGGGCAGCAGGTTCGTGGTACGTACAGATCACAATAGTTTGAGGTTCTTTTTGGGGCAGAAGGATCTCAATGACCGCCAGCAGAGATGGGTGAACAAGGTACAAACGTATGAATTTGACATAGAATACACTAGAGGTAAGAATAATGTTGTTGTTGATGCTTTATCTAGGAGGCCTTACCTTACTACTATGTTGAGTTCTATGTCCAAAATTTCAGCAGATTGGAAGGCTCACATACTTGTTGAGTACTCCAAGAATCAGTTTGCATGTGAGATCATGGATGGTATTATCAAAGATGACCAATACAGGGTGGTAGATGATCTCATTTTTTACAAGGATCAATTTTCCTTGTACCGGGGTCTAAGATGAAGGACAAGATCCTTCGTGCAGTACATGACACACCACTAGCTGGACACCCCAGATATTTCAAAACATACAGGTACATCAGGGAGATATTCACTTGGAAGGGGATGAAGGACGATGTCCTTAATCATGTCAGAGAGTGTATGGTTTGCCAGCAAACCAAATCGAAGCATTCTTTTCCTGCAGGATTACTTCAACCTCTTCCCATCCCTGAGCAGAAGTGGGAGAGCATATCGATGGACTTCATCACAGGACTCCCTATGGTACATGGGCACAATTTCAGTTATGTGGTAGTTGATCGATTGACCAAGTATGCACACTTCTTTTCTCTACCTAAGAAGCATGAGGCAGCTAAAGTGGCTCAGGTATTTTATACAGGGATTTTTAGGCTACATGGGTTGCCTAAAAATATTATCAGTGACAGGGATAAGATCTTCATGAGCACCTTTTGGCAGGAGATTTTTAGACTTGTTGGTACCGAGTTGACTCCTAGCACGAGCTACCACCCTCAGACTAACGGGAAAACAAAGATTGTCAACAAATGGATAAAGGGCTATTTGCGAAGTTATGTGACCGGACATCAGCAAACATGGAACAGATGGTTGCATATGGGTGAGTATTGCTACAATACCATATATCAGATGAGTATCGACATGACTCCTTTCAAATCTTTGTATGGATACAATGCCATGTCATTTGCTGATTTGGTATTATCAAATAGTCAAGCTCCCAAAGCTCAGGATTGGTTACATGAGAACCAAGATATCCTACGAGCTCTTAAGGAGAACCTCCAGAAGGCGCAAAATCAGCAGAAGGTTTATGCAGATTGGCACAGGAGAGAGAGGTCCTTCGAGGTAGGAGACTTGGTGTTCCTACATCTGTAGCCGTACAGACAGTCATCACTCAAGTAGAAGGGGGCAGAAAAACTGAAACCACGGTTTTATGGTCCATACAGGGTAGTCCAGCGAGTGGGTGCAGTTACATATGAGTTGGAACTTCCAGAGCACAGTAAGATACATAATGTCTTCCATGTGTCATGCCTTAAGAAGGCCCTAGGACAACACATTGTACCTTCTACAGAGTTGCCACCATTGGATGAGGAGGGGAAGCTGGTTTTAGAACCAGACTATATTATTGAGGTCAGACATAGGAAGCTCATAAGCAGAGATATAACAGAATATTTGGTATAATGGAAGGGCTTTCCTCTTGAGGATGCTACTTAGGAAGGAGAATAGATTCTATAGCATCCTAGTTTGCATTTTCTTGGGGACAAGCAAATTTTCGGAAGGGAGGACTGTAATGTCCCCTTTCCCTCATCCAAGGCCTAAGGGCCAATGCGAGTCCTAACCCTAGTCATGCCCAAGGGGTTACGGACGCTATGAGCTATTGGGTATGCATATCTAGTCCAGTTGTTATTATTTTCCATTGACATGGTTATAAAGTGTTTTCAAAGGGACTAGATGTTATGTTTTATCATTGGGAGGGGCCACTTAACTCCTAATGCTCTAATTTTGCGTTGGGGTCACCTCTTTGGGCCATAGCGCCTTGAAGGGGATAAAGTTACTTTAAGTTACTTTATTAATTGGGCCCTCTCTAGGAGAAAGTGCGACTTGGGGGTTTTAGGGTTTCCTTGGCATGGGAAAAGTTATAAAAGGAGAAGAGGGGTGAAATGAGAAGAGGGGTGAAAGTATATTCATTCATGCATACACTTATATTTCTTTTCATGTGCAACTTTTGTTTGCAACTATTTAGCTTGTGGAGTAAGATCCCACGGGAACCCTAGCTTCGATGGTGAGAGATCCATCCCTAGCTAGCAGGGCATTCTTCGGTAGTGAGAGATCTACCCTAGCTTGTCATTTGGAGTTGTTTTCAAGGCTGATTCACAGAGATATTTTTAGGGTTTTCAAAGATAGTGTTTTGAGGGTTTTGGTGAGTTTTGGTGGAGATATTCAGCTAATTTTTGGATCATACCTACGGCAGCAATAAAGGAAGGGTTTGGCATCATTTATAGAGATTTTCACAAGGGTTTTGGCCATCTACCGAAGAGGGCGACTTGTTTGGGAGATTACAGCCCTAATTTGAAGGGTTTCCAGTTGGCCATTTTCAGATCTGAAGGTTGGAAAGTCATCTTCTATATTTGTATATGTTATTTCCCAAGTTTCATAATTTTTGCACTTGTAATCGGGAAGATATGAATTTTAGAAGTTTTCCAGTTGTTTTAAGCACGTTGTAATTTTCTGGCAGCGTTATATTGACTGAAAATTTCCAAAAATATTTCCCTTGTGTTCTTTATATTATTATCTAGTTCTTTTTAAATTTTCAAGTGATTTGAGTGAATATTTTGGGAGTTATTCATATTTTACTATTCGTTGCCCTAGCAGTAATTTTCTGCAAAAAACTAGATTTATGTTCGGCTGTGTTTTGTCTATCTTTTGCATATTTTACAGTGGTATCCTATAAGGGATATTACATGTGGTTAGTATAATCTTGAATGAAGAAATTCGTAGGAAAAGTACAGAGGAATCATCATCTGGAAATGCTTTGAATGTAGAAAGCAGTGGTAAGAAGAAGGAGAGATCCAAGAGTAAGAATAATGGGAAATTAAAGTCTAAGAATGGCATATCTAAATCCAGAAGTAAGGGAATTACCTGTTGGAATTGTGAAAAGAAAGGACATGCAAAGAAAGATTGTTGGTCAAAGGATAAAAAGAACCAACACCCAAACAAAGGTAAAGAGGCAAATATTACAACAGAGGTAATACAAGATGCTCTTATTCTTTCTTTGGATTATAGAATATAATCATGGGTTTTAGATTCAAGAGATTTTTCCATGCAACCTCTAATAAGGGTTATTTAAAAAATTATGTCTAGAGAAATTTTGGGCATGCTTATTTGGGTGATAATGAACCTTGCAGTATTACTGGTAAAGGGGGAGTTCATCTAAAATTACAGAATGGAAATACATGGGTATTGAAAGATGTGAGGCATGTGCCAAGCCTCAAGAGGAATCTTATTTTTACAGGGAAAATAGGTAAAGTTGGTTTCATGGTTACATTCACAGTTTACTCTTGGAAATTCATCAAGGGTGCCCTTGATGTGGCAAGGCAAGAAGGTAGGAACGTTATATTTGTCTACCTGTGTTATTGATTCATTTTATGTATTATCTACTTCATATTCAAATGCATACATGTGGCATAATCGGTTGGGCCATATGAGTCAAAAAGGAATGCAGATCTTAAAGGGTAAGGGTAAGTTATCAGATTTGAAAGATTTAGATCTTGATTTCTGTGAGCATTATGTCTTTGGAAAGCAAAAGAGAGTGAAATTTCTCAAAGTTGGGGCAACTAAGAAGGAGCAGAAATTGGAGCTTGTACACTCATATGTGTGGGGACCAACCTAGGTAGATTCTCATAGAGGATCCCAGTATTATGTTACTTTCATTGATTATGTTACAAGAAAGGTATGAGTTTATTGTATTAAACATAAATATGATGTTTTTGAGACTTTTAAAAGATGGAAATCCCTTTCAAAGTTAAAGTGTCTTAGATCTGACAATGGTGGTGAATATTGTAGCAATACTTTCAATGATTATTGTTTGGTGAATATAATATGTAGAGAAATGATGGTTCTAAGAACACCACAAGAGAATGGTGTTGCAGAAAGAATGAACATAACAATCATGGAACATGCTAGAAGTATGATGATACATGTTGGATTACCCTTGTAGTTTTGGGCTGAAGCAGTTGACATAGTGGTTTATTTGATTAACCGTGGGGCTTAAAGTTCAGTAGATGGAGGAATACCAGATGATGCTTAGACCGGAAAAGAGGTAGATCTTTCTTTTCTTAGAGTTTTTGGTTCAGAAGCTTTTGTGCATGTTGATAAGGAAAATAGAAAAACGTTGGATGTTAAATCCAAGAGCTGCACTTTCATTGGTTATGGATCTTATGATTTTAGATTCCATTTTTTGGATTTAGAGGATTCTAAACTTGTTAGGATTCGTGACATTGAATGGAATGAAAAGAGAATGTACATTGATCAAATTTTGGTACCCAAGGACCAATCGGTTGAGAATTTTGTGAATGAGAATGAACTCTCAAATTTAAAATCCATACCTATAGGGTTACACACTAACCGATGTCGGTTGAACCCTGATCGACATCGGCCTTCTAAACCGGTATCAGTTATAGAAGAACCGGTATCGGCTATAGATGACCGACGTCGATCACTATCATAATTGAAAACAAATGTCCAGGAGGTCCAGAATGAGCCTCTGGTACCCCAAACTCCTGTGAGAAGGTCACAAAGGGTAAGTCAACCTTCAGAAAGATTTACACCTTCTCTATCTTATTTATTAGTAACTTATAATGGTGAACCAGAAATTTTTGAAGAAAATACACGATGAGACCCACATATAGTGGGAGCATGGCATGGATGAGGAGATGGACTCCTTGGAACAAAACCAAATTTGGGATTTGGTTAAGTTGTCAGCATGTAAGAGGACATTGCAGAACAAATGGGTTTATAGAATCAAAGAAGAAAAGGGTGGATAGAAAATGTACAAGGCAAGACTTGTAGTAAAAGGATTTACACAAAAAATAGGTATTGACATTGGTGAAATATTTTCTCCTGTTGTTAAAATGACTTCTATACGTACTGTATTGAGTATAGTTGCAGTACATGACTTGCATTTAGAGCAACTACATGTGAAGATGAATTTCCTTCATGGTGATTTGGATGAAGAGATTTATATGCAGCACCCGCTTGGGTATGAAGTCAAGGGTTAGGATAAGTTAGTGTGCAGGTTGAAAAAGATTTTATATGGGCTCAAGCAAGCTCCAAGGCAATGGTACATGAGGTTTGATAGTTTCATACATGAGCATGGTTATTTGAGATGTGAATCTGACCATTGTGTTTATTCCAAGAAGCTTGAAAATGGGAGCTATATTATTTTGTTACTGTATGTGGATGATATGATTATTGCAGGATCTAGTATGTAGGACATTGATAAGCTAAAGGGAAAGCTAGCTCACACATTTACTATGAAGGATTTAGGAGTTGCAAAAATAATCTTTGGCATGCAAATACACATAGATAGGAAGAACAAGAAGTTGTATTTGTCTCAAGAGGATTATATCTACAAAGTGTTAGAAAGGTTCAAAATGCAAAATTCAAAACCTGTAGTAAACCTATGGCTGGACACTTCAAATGGAGCAGAGATGAGTGTTCTTCATCACCTGAGGAGGTCAAATACATGACACGAGTGCCATATGCTTCAGCAATTGGGAGTATCATGTATGTTATGGTTTGTACCAGACCAAACATTACATAGGCAGTGGGAGTTGTGAGTAGATTTATGGTCAATCCAGGTAAAGAGCATTGGAAACACTCTAATGGATACTCAGGTATTTGAGAGTGAAAGATATAGCATGCAATTATGCTATGAAGGTTCAACTATTTCTTTATATGGCTATGTTGATTCAGATATGGCTAGAGATCTGGATGGTAGGAGGAGCACTACTGGATAAATTTTCACAGTAGGCAGGATGACAGTTAGCTGCATATCGAGATTATAGAAGGTTGTCACTTTTTCTACTACAAAGGCAAAGTATGTTGTAACTATAGAGGCTAACAAAGAGATGATATAGATGAACAGGTTCATAGAAGCGTTGGGAAAGGAGAAAAATGATTGCAAATTGTTTAATGAAAATCAGAGTGCAATTCATTTAGCAAAGAACTCAATGTTTCATTCTAGAACGAAACACATTCAATTGAGATATCACTTCATACAGGAGGTATTGGAGGATGGGCAGCTGAAACTGGAGAAGATTCATATGAGTGAAAACCCTGCAGATATGCTAACGAATCCATTAGCAAAAGAGAAGTTAGAGCTGCACTCCAATTCTCTTAGTTTTCGAGTTTGAGACTTGAAGAGGAAGAAACAAATCTAAGGAAAGGATCCAAGAATGACGTTATACATGTATAGTGCAGTAATTTATCTCCAAGTGGGAGATTGTTGAGTTGTGGAGCTCAATTGCTTAAGTTTAGCATGCTTTATCAACATTCTAGAAAGCAAAGTAACTGACATTCATTATGTAGGGACCGACATCGGTCACCTAGGACCGACATCAGTCAGGAAAGAAGGAACGTCTATCAGTTAGGGATAACCGACATCATTTACTTATGCATGAGTGTTTTATTTAACTCACGGGAATTAGATCTAATTTTAGTATTAAAGCAGATCTATTGATTGTAATTACATGACTAAGTGTCCTAAGTTTATATAAGGTATATATAGAATGGTAGCTAGGGTTAGAGTGGCAAGTGGAGAGAGAATTGATGGTTATTGTGTAAAATAATTGTGAGAGAAAATTCTTGGAGAAGGAGAAGCTTGAGAGAGAAAAAAATTACTATACATTGTGAGAGGTGTGGAAGATTGTAAATCTTCATTGCATATCCTCTAAAAGCTTTGAATAATAGATTGGCTTGTTTCTTGGTAGACGTAACCCACATTAGGTGAACCACGTTAAATTTTGTGTTGATTTATATATCTTGTTTTGTATATTTCTTTTGGTAGAATATCCATTTTTATTATTTGTATGCTTAGATCTGATATATTATCTGTGCAACCGGTGTGCTAACCACAATAACATGGAATGTCAGAAAATGGATGGCATATGGGTGAAATAGGTCACAAATTACGAAGTAAAATAAACAAGATGGCCAAAGAATGAGGCTTAATTATTACTGTCTTCACTCAAGAACCTTGTAAATAGTAGTATGAGACTAGGATAAATAAATGTCTAAAGTGCATGATTTTGTGACTGCACACACACACACACACACACACACACACACACACACACACACTTGTGTGTGTACTAAGTTGATCCTAAATAAATATAACTAATAGATGAAGGTGAAGGTGGTTAAGGCAATGGATGGGTTAATTGATAAACAACAAGTGTGCTCAAGATTTATATATATGTCAAATGTTTTGAAAAGTGTTTACATGGATGCACCAAAAGGGCCAAAGACAAAATTTAAACATGTTTACTCTTTGACACTCACTTTGTCAAGATGAATGATGCTTGGGCCATGACATTTTGATCCCTCAATTTTGATTCCATGATTTAATAATATATGAAATATCTAAATAATAATAATAATAAATAAATAAATATGGTTGTCTTGTTTAAAAATTTAAATTCAAATTAATATTACCTTTGAATTTTTTTTTTAAACCAATATGTGAGTGATTTAGAAAATGAATGAATGTGTGAGGATTTTAGGGTTGTAGAAGACATTTCAAGATGTACTTAAGAGGCATATCTAACTTGGATAAGTAAGGAATCTATTTTAGAGGCTAGTTGAATAATTGTTTTTGGGACTATAAAGCCAAAAAAGAGGGGATGAGAAGGCTAAACAAGAAAATCGAATCAATATGTAACCAATCAACCATCATCTTAGTAGGAGAGACACTTCCATCGTGACGTCGCTCCCATTGACATAAGGATCACAATCTATTGGGTTTATGTGTTGATGTGGACCAAGCCTACCAACAATGTGTGATTAATTTTTTGAATGAATGAGAATTTTACAGTTGTAAAAGCAATTCCACAATTAAGAGACAAATTTGACTTGGGGTGGTAAGACATTTATTTTAAAGGGCATTTAAACAAGGTTTTTTGGGATTGTAGAGCCCTAAAAGAAGAGAGAGAAATATCAAACAAGAAAATGTGCTCATCCAATAACCAATTAACCATTATGCTAGTAGGAGGCCACTTCCATCATGGTCTTTAGGTTTATATGTTATCGTGGACCATGCCTACCAAATTATGTGGCAT
This sequence comes from Taxus chinensis, assembly GCA_019776745.2. Taxonomy (NCBI): domain Eukaryota; kingdom Viridiplantae; phylum Streptophyta; class Pinopsida; order Cupressales; family Taxaceae; genus Taxus; species Taxus chinensis. The sequence goes on along the minus strand of CM034152.1, from coordinate 158,937,410 downwards.
TATTTTTTCGGATGAAAGAGTTACACATGTGAAAAACTACAAATAGTTAAGCTAGACATTTTTTTATCCGTAAATGCTTTTGACCTAATATATGAATCAATACTACATTCAACCTCTACGGGCTTCAAATTCACTTCATTTGGCTAAAAACAACCCAAATTCGCATCAGTCGACCCAATATGACATGCGTGTAGTAAGAGTTGAACCTATATGGAGTGGGAAACAACAAACCTACTTTACCAACCCATATATACCTCATCAACGGTAAGCAAGACATATCTTCTCTATCTGAGTTACAAATTGCTGAATACATAACACACTCTAGTTAAACAAGAAGTGGAAAAACCATTACACATTCGGATGCAATACCTTTGCAAAATAATGTAACTTTTACTCAAATGAAAGAATATGGTAGAATACATATACCTACAAGGCACAATAAGATTGAGAATGATAACTAATGTGATCACAAGGATTAACATGTATTATCTGATTTGTCTAGATTGCAGATGGTTCTAGAAAGGATAAGAATTGTGATAAAAAGGGGGTAATACTTCATATATGATTTACTTAGTATGGGATGAGATCACATATGTATATGAGAGATACAAATAACAATTTATTCACTTCTATCTATGTGTTTGACTAGTGTTTGACCCTTTGGTCATTTTAGTGTTATATATATATATATATATATATATATATATATATATATATATATATATATATATATATATATATATATATATATATATATATATATATATATATATATGTGCGTCATTATAAGTAAGCAATTACCACAAACAATAATTATAAGAGAGAATACCTACAAAATAAAATTCATCTTCTGCTCAAGTGATAATTGACCTTCTTGTAGATGTGACAATTGAACTCTTTCAATGTGTAGTACATTGATAGGTGCTCTGACATTGTGAGTGCATGGGGTTTCCACTTGGCGTGTCATGTGACAACAAGATGTTGAGTTCTGGAGGTCCAACATAGCTACAAAGTGTTGTGAGATCTGTTGTGTGGTACTATAAGAAGTTGTGAGTATTGTGAAGTGTCGTGTGGAATACATCTTGGATTTTTAAAATCAGACAGGGATGTAGATGGTTTCCATGGATACCGCATATTTGTTAAATGTCCCTTGTAATTATGTTGAGGTGCAATATGCATCAAGGCACTGTGAAAAAATTTAAGGGTACTACAAGTCTCCATGCATAGGGGTGGTAACACATGACAAACACTTCCATACATGTGAATATGCTATGTAGGATGAACTATCATGCATGATATTGTGCAGTATGCCCAATGTTTCCTTAGTGGTTCACTTCAGATTAGGGTGTTCCAATCAATTATAGAAATGCCTAGCAGAAGTATTAATATGTTAAAATGTGGTGTGAAGGTTGTTATAGAAAACACCTTGTGAAGAAGTCCTTGGTGTCATGTGCTACATATGGGTTTTCTAGTTGAACAAGTAAAGCTAAATGTGATGTTGACAGTCTAGGGTGAGTTATTTAGATGGCGTGAGCCAAGTTTGATGATTTCTTCATGCAAAGAGCATCAATGCTTCAAGGTAAGTTACATTAAATTGCAAGTTGTAGTGAGGTGTGCTCACACTAGTTGTCAATCTAGGGTAAGCCATTCACATGTGCAAATGTGGTGCATGATACTCTATGTGTGACCAAAAATTGTTAGAGTACCATATAAAAGGTAGTCTTGAGGGACCCCTCATGTGCTTGGATCAACGAATGAGGATTTTAGAGCCATATAAACAATTTCGAGATGTACTCAAGAGGCATATCCAACTTAGGGATGTAACAAACACATTTAGAGTGCATTTGAAGGTTGATCAAGCAAACATGCTCATCTCACAACCAATCAACCATTATTTTCATAATAAGGCCACTTCCATTATGACATCCCCCATTAGCATAAGGATCATGGTCTATAGGGTTTAAATGTTGTTGCTGAGTAAGCCTATCAATCAATGTGGGATTAAGTTTTTGAATGAGTGAAGGTATTAGAGTTGCAAAAATAATTCCAAAATACACTTTAAAGGTATGTCCAACTTGGAGTAGTAAGATGTATTTTAGAGGGCAATTAAATGAGATTTTTTAGAATTATGGAACCTTAAAAGAAAAGAGAGAAATATTAAGCAAGCAAACATACTCATCCCGTAATGATCAACCAACCATAATTTTAATAGGAAGGCCACTTCCATTATGACATCCTCCCATACAAAGATTGAAACATAACTAGGCAGAAAGGCGAATCCCAATTAAATATTCCCCTCTCTAACAGTCGTCAAAAAATCTACGCTAAACAATTGCGGAGAGCATACGCTGACGCACGAACGTCCAGGAACCGTTGATACAAAATATCTATCTTCTTTGTTGTCACAGCGCACCTCCAAACAAAATATAGACGACGTTTGTCAAGATCTATCTTCATTGCCAGGCCAAACAAAAACAGAGCTTTAACGTGTGCGTCGGGCACACGTATTTACTGGCACACGTTGGCCTGTGTTTGTTGTAATCCGATATGCTCGGATTCCAGAATGCTCATCGCTTTCTAATTATCATTATCATATCATGTACTCCGAATTCGCCATGGCCATTGCCCCCTCAACAAATATCTTTAATTTCGTTAATGTTAAAACTTCAGATTCGCAAACGTTTACAAAAAAAATATAAACAGGTGACGTGCGGGATTCGTCCAAATCACAATCTGGAGCATAAGCAAATCTCGCTTTTATGTGTGATCTGATGTGATGTCTGTGTGTGACTTATTTAAATCTTTACTTTTTCCTCATTTCCAGCGCAGTTGTTTTTATCAAATTCAGTCACATAAATACAGATATTATTCCCTCACCGACAAATGAAATTTGTATATCACGTGACCCGTGAGTGCAATTTCCAGTTAAATTGCACTCACAATTCGTAAATCACGTGGGTTCCCTGTCTATAGTCACGTGAGTGCAACTTCCAGTTAAAGGGAACAAACTAAAAATTTGAGAAAATCTGGAAGTTTCAATGTTTGAGACCCTAACTGAAAATGCTTGCTTCCTGGAGCACTTTGTAGTCCCCTTTTTTAACTGAAGGATGGAGTAATTGAGGGAAACATTTGATGCATGAACAATCAACGACTATGGTGGGCGAGAGAATGTTTTAGACTGAGACTCCATTATTCACTTGCATGCAATTAGATCTTAAAGCGGCCAAAATAAAAAAGGGAAAATTGAATACATTCTAGAGTAGAAACCCAACCACATTACTTTCTTTATGTGGCACTTAGCAACCCCATTTTTTTAAGTTTTAACCTCAATTAAATGCATGAGTAATTACAAGATAATAGGTGAAGTGTGAACAATCATGGATAAATGAGGCCCTTTAGTGATTAGTCATATGAGTTACAAGATCTAATCTACTAGTGGAGCTCTATTTTTTTAAATTTTAATTTTATGCTTTATGGCTTTCGAATGGACGGTGTTTGATTTAATAGAAAATATGAAGCCATCAATGGCAAGATGGAAATGAAATAGTAAAAATTAAATACATGCATGGATCACACTTTTTCCATGACTCAAATAATAAGACCCAAATAATATTTGTTATATGTGTTCCACTTTATTATCTCAATCTCACTCGAATCATTCACATGAGTGCACTTTGTGCTTAAAGGGGCCGAACTTAAAACGAGAAAAATCCAATAGGTTTCAAGGTCGAAACTTAACTGTGAATGACATAAAGGTGTTCGATTAGATTACATTTAATTTGTTAGATAAGACAAAGACATCAATGGAAAGTTGCAAATAAATAAGTGATAATTAAATACCTGCATGTACCACATCTTTTATATAGCTCAAATTGTAAAACCCAAATAATATCCGCTATTTTAGTTACACTTTATCAACTCGATCTCGCTCACATTATTCACGTGGGTGCAATTTGTGCTTCAAGCACAGATAAACTAAAAATGAGGAAAATCCAAAAGTTTTCATATTTGAGAATCAACCAAAGTGCTTGCCTCTTGGAACACAAGTTTTAGTCCCCACTTTTTAAGCTTAAAGATGGAGTAATTGTAGGAAAACATGTGATGTGTGAATACGCATGGGTAACTGAGTCCCTCTAGCTGTTAACCAAACATGTATAGCGAGCGAATGTTTTAGATTGAGAAACCATTATTCAAGTGCATGCAAATTGATATTAAAGTGGCCAAAAAAAAATCTGTTAAAATTCAATAGGTTCCACGGTAAAAACCCAACCACATTGATTTCTTTGATATTTTGTATCATGTCATGCACGGCATCAATGGCCACTAATATGGGAGTGCCAGGATGATTTTCTGTCCTTTTTGTACAACTGCCCCTTTTTTCTCAAAAATACGCAAATTTATTGGTTTTTCAAGGCCACATTCATGTCAAAGGTACCTCTTCATCTTCAAATAATCAGCTTTGATCGTCATGTTATTCTCTTTTGGTTTTGATTACTTAGATAATGAATAAGAGAAGAGCTTTTCAATAATTACATGTACAACGGATCAATAATTCGTACAATATCTTTTTGGTGTGGGGAGAATATTAAAACCTTATTCACCAAAGGGACCACCTTTGAAGTTGCCTTTGCTGGAAAGTGTCAAATTACGACATTCTGAGCATTTTTTTCCGACTATACTATTTTCCCCTATGCCAAAATAAATAATTATTTATTTATATTTTTTTAATACCTCTGCAATAACCATCTATGACCAATTTTTTTTTGAATCAAAAACGTATTAAAAATGAATAATTCCAAGTCCCTGAAAATATCTGCATCCACGATTTTTTTTAATAAGTAACATGACCATTGGAATTGAATCATCGTTTCCTCTGCCGACATATATGATATATATTTTAGCGACTGTGAGTTCGTTAAATATAAACTTAACACATCAACCTAACAACTGTCAAGAATGATACACACCAGCTACATATTTGCCAACAAAACTCAGAGCCACCGTAATCGCCAAGATTTTTCCCTTTTTATCTCCCTCCCTTCAACGACATTTTCTCTGGCAGTTGTATTCAAAATCCCATTAATATATAAAACACACAGGAAAAATTAAACTTTGTCACCCGCATTCTGTGAAATGCTCTGCAGTTAACTATTGGATTTTTAGCATATCAATGACAGGAATGGCCTCTGGTGCTTTGGAATGTTCTGTGTTGTTTTTCATGTGCTTTTAAGTAATATGCAGGACTGGGGTCTTGAAAACATTGTTCATGGAATTTGTAGGGCATTAAGGATAGAATAAAGGACAACAACCTTGAAAAAGAATGATGACAACGTTCCTTCTCCAACACACAAGGAGAACTAGAATGAGGAGGGGAAGCAAAAAAAAGTATTAGATGTTTTATGAATCGAACATGTCTCTACTGGGAACAACATGAATCCAAGCTCATCTACGAAGCGGTGTTTTATGAATCAAAATGGTCGAATGAAGCAGACTACGTCGTGGTGAACACAGGAATTGGAAGGGAGATGTCGCAACGACATTATCTGTTAATGGGTTTCCAGCTTTGGCAATCAGACTGGTGTTTCACCCCAAATTTTTATTGGCCAACAAATTAAAAACACACACGTGGGCGGTGGAGATAATTCAGAGAACGTTGATATAGCTTGAGTTAAGAATGGTTGAGATTAAATCAACCACTGACATGTTGTCAGAATTGGCTCCCTCATTCTCACTTATAAACGCCTTCGACGTAAATATACCTCTGAGCTGAGATTTAACTTCGTTGTCACAGGGAGAGAAGCAGCCGCATAACCACGCACAAACAATTCATAAGGCGCAACTAATAACCATATATTTGTTGGCCATTTGAAGAATGTGATTGTTAAACCTATTGGATTTTCCACCCTTTTTTATTTTGATCGAGATTCAACTCATTTCTTTGCTACCAAATGAAAGGAATGTGTGAATCCATGAAAACGTGTATTGTGTATTTGTGTATATATGCATTTTATTTGGGGACTATTTCACTTTGCCTTGTATTTAGTGTTCAAATTTTGAACCCTGTAATTTTGGGCTCGTAACCAAATTAACATGTAAACCTGCCATATCATTCCCCTACACCATTTTGTGTTATATTGGTTGAATGTTACATCTAGATTCGAATCCTGTGCTTGACAGCATGATAATGATTCAACTAGAAATGATTGAATTAAAAATGTCAATGATGAATTCAATGTTATTCTCAAGGAGCACGCCTCTGTTCAAGGTTTGGTATAGGCTTGCTCTGTAATCAAGTTCGTTTACATTTTATGTGTATCTTTTCTCTTTTTGGGTTAAAGATTAAGTATATTAAATTTTTAAAATAGATTACAACTATGTAAATCCTCATGATGAATACAAAAACCATGACATTGAGAGAAACATAGAAAAATGTCTCTCAACCGCGGAGAAAAAAATGGAAGAACATTACAGAGTCACCAAACCAGATAAAGAAGATCATAAAGAGACAAAACAGACCAGAGCTTTAGAGATAAAACTCAATCACTTCATAACAATAATCCAATTTTTTGCACCTCTTAAATGGCAGAAGGTGCTTCCACAAATTCTATAGTATTCATAATGGTTTTCAAGCCAAGATACAAAGGATAAATGAACAAGGTTACCGCTATATTATACAACACATTAATATAGCTCGACAACCTTAGGCGTCCTAAAAATTATATTGATGATGTTACTTTTGTATTGATCAATATTTTCAATATGGCATTAAAATGTTATATAAAACTTTTAGAACTTCTTAATTTCTTAATTTTTTACCTTATTACAAAGAAAGATCTTATATATAAAAAAGATTTGAAATTTTTAATCAATTATTTTAAAAATGTGGATGTGGTCTTTAGCTACATCCCCCAACACAACTAACCTATCATCATCATATGTGCATGTAATTTCTAATACAAGTACCGAGGAATAGGAAATTCAATGTTTCGTACATGATTCATACCATGGCTCTCCCTTCTCTTTTACATGCTCAGAACTTGGTCTTTCTCCTATAAATGAATACAAAACTGAAGCATTTTTTTCGATGGTGTTTCCAACGTTGTTTCCCACAAAGAAACCCATGTTTAAGAAACCACACCTAAGGGAATTCCAACTTAATTAACACACAATGCATTTGATTCACCACTATGATGCCCAATTTGGGAGCCACCCAAGATTTAAGTATTTTTTGCTTAAGCTCATTATGTGCCACCGAAGCCAGGCTACAACTATTGTTTTCATGAAACAAGATATCGAACACGCCATTCTTTCAACTATAGGGGCTCTCTACAATAAAAAACATGAAACTTTGAGTGATAGCCTCCTAGAAAGTTTGATGTGGCTTGTAAACACTCTTCGGGGTAAGATTTATTTTTGTTATAAAAGTAGAAGCGAGGTTTCTAAAATGATTGAACAATCACCCCCCACATTTTTATTTACTCTAGTGCAACTCACACCAAGTGGCTAGACCTACATAGTGTTATGCTTGGTACCACCCCTGATGACCCTTGTGGTGCGCAACAATGGAGGAACCATAACATTATTTCCAACCCTTGAATCATGTTTCGGCATACTTGCACAAGATATTCACAATATTTCGTGAAGATGTCTTGGAAAAACACCTTGGGGCCCCTGCCTATTGATACATGTAAGACTTATTTCCCTTCTCTTTTGTGTTTACTCAATTACGAACCTAAATATATGTTCTTCCTTCCTCTTTTAGGTACGAGTGGAAACATTGAGGTTGTGCACATGTGATTGGATTCTTATGGCTTCTAAATGCCCCAAATGTAGTGACATTACACTAGAGTGACGTATTTTTTTATCGACACAACAAAAAACTATGTTGACCCATTCATTTCTACATGGAATCCTTAACACTTGGCCTACCAAACAAAATATATTCAACAATTCATCGAAGATAATCCATGCCCATTAAACACATCACAAATAATGGATATCAATGTTATTGCATACTTGGACGAACTGTTTAATCATATTTAACAATTCACCAAGTTCTTATAGCAAACTTACCTTTGAAAAACAACAGGGCTGCGATGTCGATACAAAGCACCATGAGACATGCAATCACAATCATCTCTTCTTATTGAGGATAGTGTAAAGGTCAAGTATTTGCTAGCCAGGAACGACAAAAGACTCAACATCCAAAACCAAACCATGCTATCCATATGGAGAGCAAATGTTGACTATCAACATGTGCTTTCTTGGCATAAGGTTCTAAAATATATTTCAAAATATTCTTCAAAAGCAATGAAGCATTTTAAAACCTACCATGAACTACTCTTAAGGATTTTTCCATCTCAAACCCTAACCATCCTGCATATATTGCACTTTGAAAAATATTTACCGCTCAAGTGTTGTTCAGCATGAGATGCGTGCATGGGAAACATTTCACGTGTTACAAAAATTACCTCTCATTCTTTCTAGAAGTTCTTCTTATTTATTTAAATGTAGGGAAAAAGTTCATGCAATGTGTTGCTGAAACAAATGGCCAAAGTAATGATACATCTAACTTCTACATGCCATCAAATATGAAATCTATATCACGTATTGATATTATCTATTCTTGGTCATATAATAAAGAATGTGCTAGGGACAAATGGAAACAATGCCATGTGCCTAGAATTGTATATTTGATCCCCTGATTTTATCAAATTACCACTCCACAATCAAGTTCTTATGAACTTTTTTGCTATAGTGAATTATTTTCTTTGCATAATATCATTTCATCTTTTACATGAGTGGGTAATGTTACTTTGAAAGTACCTTTCACTAAGTCAAACTCCACACCAAGCTCCCTTCCTTTGTTACCAAAACATAAACAACCTTTTGATATTTTCCTTCATCACTCCATGCACAAGCATCAATTGTCACCACTAAAAATGATAATTCTAGCTATTGCAGGAACATACAAATTATATCTAATAAATGTTGTCAATTCAACACATTCAAATGCAAAACCTTTAAAAAAATCACATCTTTTGTTTCTTTCACCACCTGGGGCCATTTCCTTTAACAATTATGCATCTACTATAGATGCTTCTGTGTGCATGCTAATTAAGGAGATCCAACTGCTTGAAGGGCAATAACTATTATCGTTTTAAGACTCCCTCAAACATATTGAGTATATTCTCATCGACGAGATGAATTTCATTGGCCCCAAGATACTTGTTAAGGTTAACTATTACCTCCACACATCTCCCCCTACATCAAAACATCCATTTTTGGTAATAGATCCATCATTCTCGTCGACACCCTTGGCCAATTGCCACCTATCAAAGACATCTCATTGTAGGTAGGGGACTCATATGGAGCAAAACCTATGTAACAGATTTCCCACATTTATAACATTACAAATAGTCTTTTGCCAACAAGGTTCAAATCTAGCTCAAATTTCTTTTAACCAAATCTTTTTTTTATTGATAAGGCGGGTTGAAGGGACCTGTTCCCTATTCAAAAACTGAGGCCAAAACCTCTGGAAAACAAAAGGCTTTATTAGCCAGAAACAAACAACGACTACAACTGCTTTTCAGCTTACAAATGCATCTAGAAAATAATAAGCTAACCATACAAAAAGATTATCCCAAGATTACTTCCCACCGTGCGATGGAAAATAATCTTCGATGTTGCCCATTCGTCCCTTTTTGTTTTTCCTCTTATGTACTTCTTGCTAGTTTCTAAGGTCAGACACAATAACCAGTGCCAGTTCACTGGAATTCTCCACAGCCATCACATTTTCTGACACCGAATCCTGGTCTGATTCCAAATTTTTGGATGTATGCCCCCTTTTTATTCCACCTACTACCAAGTGGTTTTCCTGCATTCCCTTCTTTGAGTCATTCTTCTCTGAAACCATTTTACCGCCTGTGTTAGGATTGCTCATATTATCTTTAAAATTTGAGGCAGATACCAAATCCAGATTTACAAAACCCCAGCCACTAGATGAAGACGATCCATTCTTTTTTTCCGATTCTGATTGAAAGGACAAGAATCTTGTAAATGGCCCATTTTTCTGCATATTCTACACCGAAATGCAGTATTCTCATAGTCTAAGACCTGTGAATGCTGAAAATTACCGAATTTAAGATTAATTCGGTCAGGTAGTCCTTTGCTCAAATCAATTTCCATACACATTCGGGCATACGAACACAAACCCGAATGTGTTATATCTAAATCCTCTTTAATAAACTTACCCAGAGCATTTCTGATATCTTCCACGGCATACCACAGATGCAAGGGGAGATTACGTAGCCTAACCCAAACCAGTGTTTTGGCCACTGAATAAGTATTCAGATCGAAATCTGGAAACCATGGAGTTAAAAATAAACCTGCATGTCCCCAGAACCAAGGACCACCTGTCAAACAACGTTGATAATCTTCAGATTCCCTAAAATGGACAATAAAAAATCCCTTGGAACAAAGAGAGATTTCACATTTATTGGTCCAGTTTTCGAAGACCCACTGATATAATGTAGAGGAGGAAGGCCAAAAGCCATTAAACCTACCAATCACTGCATCCCGAGATAAATTTTTGAAATATTCCTCAACTTCTAGGTTCGCGATGGTTAACGAAGGAACATCCTTGGCCAAATCGACCAAGTAAGTCTGAGTGCATGATGTTTGTTTTCCTACGAACCGGCCTCCTCTGTTAGCCAGTGCCTCTTTGAAAGAAGCAGATTTATGGGGCTGAGCCAAGCCGCCATTACCAGTAGCCCCGTCCCCAATCTTCCTGCAACAGTCGTTGCCCAACCCACCTGTCCCGAACGAAGTCGCATTTTTTTTGGAACCCTAGGATTAGGGCACGGATCCGCTGCGGATTTATCCTGATCGCCAAGGCCCTGCTCTCCTCTAGTGGCATGAAAACCTTCCAAACCCAGGCTAAGCCCAATTGAATCTCCTTTTAGTGCCTGCGGATCCTCACAGTTCCTCCCAACGGCCCCTCCATCATTCACAACTTTCGCACATTTCCCTCTATCATTTGCAACTTTCACATTTCTCTGATCCATTTTCCAATGTTCTTGTTCTCTTTTAACCGAAGCTTATTCTACATTCAAAATGTAATTTTCCAAATTGAGAATTGGGAAACACTTTTAATGCGTACAGATATAAGGATGTATGGACAAGATATTTTTGGTTTCCATTCTACCCCACATTTGTTCGCTAAAAAGAGCTAGTCAACCACTATAACCTCAATATGTTAAAATCTTTGAACCTTACAGTCACCCATTCTATTGCATAAATCATCAGCCATTTCTACTCAATGGATCCCAATGACGAACAATTGCAGCAAAAAGTTATGCTATGTAAATATCAGAAAATAATGTTTTTAGCTAATTTGCGGGTTGAAGATGGACTTGTGAATGGTTCAATAGACATGATCGTGGACATAGTCTACACTATTTCAACTTCACCTTCAAATATGTCAATTTGTTGTCATCAAATTTGACAAATACATAGGCCCTCCTTAGGATGCAACTAACACTTTGCACGTTCCCCTGCCACCAATATCCAGAGGGAACTACAAGGAACTACCTCTTAAAATTTCATGGGCCTTGACAATCCACGAGTCTCATGACCTTATATTGCCAAAGGCCACTGTTGATATTGATAACACTGAAAGGCAAAGTTTCACATTTACCGCATTGTCTAGAGGCCACTTCCTTAAAAACCTTCACATAACACCTCCTTTTTCTTCCAAGTGTTACTCTAAGATGTCTTTTGGGCCTCTTCTCAAAAAAAAAAAAGACGAGGATGCACACCTTTCAATTCTTCAACATTCTAATTTTAATATAAAGTTGTATCTTCCATCATTCCCCTTCTACCTATACCTTATATTAAATTCCCCCTTCTCTTTTCCACCCATACTTATCTCAAATTTGTTAGCTTACACCCATACATTAAAGCAAAGTTTGCATCTTTGGGTTTTCTAATTTCCATACATAACTTCTTCTCTTTCTTTATGTGTAAAATATTTTTTTCTTCTAATTTTTTTATCGAGCTAATAAGTGATTCTCTAAAGATTGATATTCATTTTTTGGTTTTGACCAATTACACACTTCATCTAGCTTCTTGTCCTAATTCTCCAATTACAATTCTTCCTCTTTCCAATACATCATTACATCATTACTCTCACTTACATCCCACGTCAACATTTATTGTGGCCACTGCCCCTTTCCTATACCCAACACAATTCCCCCCCCTCCGCCCCCCCCACCTTCTTCTCTGCACTCCCTTTCGGATCCCTTAAGGCGTACCCATCACACAACCCGCATTTGATTTTTGGTCCAAACCTCTACCATATTTGACGGAAAAACATATAAATCTTAATTGACTTTCGTGGACATTTAACTACTAATTGATTTATCTCTCCATCAAAGTATCCCAAAACCTTCAAATTCAAATAATGTTCACTTTTTCAAAATTTATTATCTAAACTGAAACGACATAACGTAACAGTGTTTTTTTTGATCAAATAAATTCTCATTCAAACTTTAATTTAAACACTGACGTCTCTGTTTTTTTCTTCACCGCCTTTGATGTTAAATAATTGGGTTTTATAAATTGAAATACACGGAAATTTGCTTTGCAAGACAGGCAATTCTAGTTCTGTAAGATGTAAAACATTTTCCTGTGAATTTAATTTAACTTTATTGGATCGCCGAGTGGTTCTACCAATGTTGGTATTCTTGTTTGTATTGATTTAGCATGGTTAAAATTGCAGAACAGAAGATGAGCGAAGGATTAGGACTTGCATTCGGCCTCTGATTTTTGAGGTAAGCTGTAGATATGATTGAATGTGATATATTAATTAATTTTACACATTAACAGAGCTTTTGAAAATTTGAACCTGTGCTAAAGCGCCATTAATTTAGAATTTAGGTTTGATTAGTTTTTTTTCTGTTTTTTTTTAAATTTGAATAGACAGAAATACATCCATTTCATTAAGTATTGGCTGATTTTCTTTTTATTTTCAGCAGAAGAGGGCAACCTCTGTTTTTTTTTTAATCATCTGAATTGGGTTCAGTCTTTCTATTGTTCAATCCCGGCATGTGTGCTAATCAGTTTTATATTTATCAGTGCGAATCTTATTTTATGAAAGCCCCATTAAATTAAGTTTGCAGTTAGTATTGATCGACATCCTTCGATTGGAAATTATATGTCATTTCCGCTTTCAATTGTAGATGGGATGGTTGGATCTGGCCTTTCAGAAGAATATCGGTGGTTTATCTTCGGTGCAACTTGAATTGTATGTGATTTTACACATCAACATATCTTCTGGGGATTTGAACTGAGGGCTTTGCCACGGAAGTCTAGTTAATTTAGTTTTTAGCCTTTTCATTGGTTTTAGGGCAGATAGAGATAGCTGCCTTCCATTAAATATTAGTTGTAGGGCAGATAGAGATACCTGCATTCCATTAAGTATTGGTTAATTGCTTTATTTTTCTAATAAGAGGGCAAACCTTGTTGTTCTTTTCTTTCTTTGAATCTTCTGATTTGGGTATAAGATTTTTATTGTTCAATCCCAGGATGGGTGCAAATCACTCTTATTTCTCAGTTGGAGTGTTGTTTGGATGGGGCTATGGTATTATAATGGATAATGGATATTGCTAATTTGCCATTTATTTTCAGCTGAAGTGGTTTCCCTCTGTTGCTGGAGCTGTTGCACCCAAGCACAGAACCATCTACTCACAATAAATTGTAGAAACCTGTCTAAAACCCATAGATGCTAATAATTCTGGAAACCCACCTAACAAACAGTTTCTAAATGTGGTTTGGAGTCCCTGTACCCTGAAACGAAAAATCCTTTGAACCTTTTATTTATCCTGTTTTTGGATCCACCATTGAGAAGGGCAATAACAAAACACAGCAGATCAGAGCAGATCATTGCAGCGGCAGAGTGTCGAACTAAAGAAGAGCAGAGGAAAGTATGCTGATTGCAGATTTTCTGATTCACATTTACTCTATTAGTCAGAGTCTCCTCCACCTTGTAACTTCAAATTTTGCTTGTTTTCTCAATGCTTTTGATATAGTAATTTGTTTCTCAAGTTCTTGATTTTCATTGGCATCTCCATTGGATCTCTTTATCATTGCAGATATGAATTGTTCTTTTCTCTACACATCCTTTTCCAAATGGGAAATTTTCAATGAAAGCCTCTGCTTGTCTTTTCCCATTGAAAATGATTGGATGTTCTCTGTTCTGTTAAATAATTTTAACCAGCCATCATGCATATGTGACCCATCTAGCTCAGTCTAGAGTCTCGACTCTGTAGAAGACTAAAGATAACAACATAAAATCAGAGACAAATCTTAAAGACCAAAACTGATAAATCATTCAGACATTAAAATTACTGCAGTTAATTGAAAACTAAAAATCCAAACAATCACAATGGAAAGACAGTTCAATCATCTGTGATGCCTAAAAATTATAGTACACTAGCCCATATGGATTTTAAACACTATAGGATCATAATGCTATCTAAAATATTCAACATTGACACATTCTGCAGATGGACTGTCGCCAAGGTGAAACTCTATAACCAGCCTTACATTTTGTTATCCATTTTTACCCCTCCTATATCAGGGGAAAAAGTTAATAGGTTGGCCGTATTGGTAATTTTTGCATCTCAAAAAAAAATCCAATCATGCTGGTTGCTTACCGTTTGTAGTTTCCTAGTTGTCATCTCCGAGAAACATCTCTCCAACTTTACTTCATTGTTGACGCATTCTCATAATTGAGGCCTGAAGCATATAAAATGACTTAGCCATATTTTATTTGTTAAGACTGAGGCTAACTATTTAGGAACAAACTATATGGTAGAAGTTTTCCTACATATATATTTATATCCATTGTTTTAACATTTCTAAGACTGTTTGCTTTATTTGTTAGGAAACACAAATCCTGCCACTCACAAAGAAGTGTTGTTGACTAGGGCCATTATCATCATTATTGTTGATATGCCCTTGGAGATTGTGCAATCCATTGAGATTAATATCATCTTTTTATCTACATTATGTACTCATTATACCCAAATAGACTGACTTGTGAAGCACCCATACTACTGGTTATACCATATACATAATTGCACCAAGATATTTACTATATTCTATATGATGTATTAGTACCTCTGAGAAAGAGCTTGAAGTTTATTTATATTCTTGAAATGCTTCAATTTGTTATGCTATGCTTATGTTATGTGGTCCAGATTTCATTTTACATCACAAACATGATAGTGTGGTTACCTGGACATGTTTCATTTTGAAAGTTCTTCATTATCTTGACAAGGCAAAGTATTGGATAAGGAGGAAAACAATCATGCAAAAAGATGTTTCTTGGAAGAAGATCCTGGCACTTAAGAATGATGGATTGAATTTATAAACTAACTGTGTTCAAAACTGCCAAATTTATTTGCAGGCTATTCTACAAATTAAGTGTTAGCGAACAACTGCAGACATTTACAGGTTTGAGACACAAACCAAGCAGAAGTTTGTTTCTTGCATTACATTTGGACCTTGGTGTCACTCTTTTTTCTTTCTTACAAGAATCCTTAGTGGTTCAGGCATAGGTTAGTTAATTGCATTTAAACATCGTAGTTTTTGTTTTGTTTTATGTTTCTTTCCACTTATTTGCAACTATTGCAAAGTTATTTTGCCTATGATTGGTAAAGTATATCCTAGGTTTTTGAGTATTTCAATGGTGATATGAATACTTGGTGGAAGATATGACAAAAAAATTGAAGCAAAACAACCTTGTACAGTGTGGATCCTAAACTATAACTATGCCTATCTTCTGTAGTGTTAACATCTCCTTAGGAAAGCAGCAGAAAAAGAATAGCTTAAGAATATGGCTAGGGCTTCACTATCAGTTTTTTTTTAATCAAATAATTGATTATACATTATAAAATTCTGTCTTAATATATGTTCTTATCATCACAAGAAGGAAATTCATTGTAGAAAAAATTGCCAATGTCAACTGTATGAAATGCATTTGGAAATGAATCCCAGTGTTGCATTGCTTACAAATCTTTCACTGATATCGATACACTCTAGCCGCAGATGCCACTTGTGATATCAGCTTGGGAGCTGAGAACCTTTTTTTGTTCTGCATAAAATATGGCTAATGCTTCTGGCTTTCAGAATTATCTGAGTACAAATTCATGTTTATAACCATTTGATGCTTAGTTCAGTTGGAAAATCCATACATAAGAGCAATTATGGTCATGATTTAGCAGAACCCATTTACTTTGACACAATTACTGGGGTCATGTTACCTTCCGGGTTAAGGTTAGCCTAATTTACTGAATTAATAAAAAGTTACGTATTATGAAATAAAGGCTCCTTTTAGTCAAATAGTATCAGAAATCAATGGTTTGATTGTGGATTAGCTTACTAATCATGATATTTCCAGGAACATGTGCAATCTAACAATATAGTCAAGTGTTTTGACTAGTATAAACAATTTGACATTGCTGAATGCTTTTTCAGCTTTGTCAATTTTGGCTAGGTTGCCAGGAAATGAGTATGGGTCAAAATGTGGAAACTTCAATTTTAAAAAAACCCTTCGGTACGAAACGACACGGAAACGTTTGTACAATATGGAAGCACCGCTGAAACAGCCTGGGTATGGCTCTGCTGTACCGGGGCCATATCCGAGCCTGTGATGCATTTCAGGCACGTTTTGCCTATGATTCAGTACCTTTACCCATTTTTGGTACGTTCGTACACGGGTATGGTGACCCTAGGTTGCGTTTCTAGGTATCCAAGAATTTTGGTGTGTGTATTTATAGAATCTTCAAAAGATTTTCTACACAGAAAAAAGAACACCATATGTGGCATTTCTGGCCTTGAAAACATTTCACGTTAACAAGTAGGCCTGACCAATATATTAAACTTTAGTCCATAGTTAACTGGTGGCTAAACATACATATAATTAAATAGATTATGCCACATATCATATGTTCTTTTGATATGCATACTATATGGAGGCATGTTAAGATGGTATTGCACACAAAAGATTGGGGGCATCCTCTAACTTCACATTCACATGATTTTTTTAAAAAGGTAAAATATATTGATAGCCAAAAAGTATTTTCACGATGAAAATGCTTATACATTCTGATACACTACTAGCTATACTCTAATCAGACTTAATATAACCACAATTTTTTTCTTTGATATGCCTCTGAATGACTCCAATAGTATTAAAGATGCATAGCTCTTCATAGTACAACGTTACGTTGTTTACTGCAGTCTTTTATAACATGTAGTTTGTCATATTTTTGTTTGCCATTTAATCAACATTGAGAACCAATATATAAGATATCCGGTTCAGTTTGGTGCTTGTTTGGCAAAACTCCACACGCATTCAACCCCATATCTCACCAAGTCAATCTTCTACATGAGTGATCACAGATCAGTTTTCTCTTGATCTTATTGACCTGAAACTTTTCCTTTTTGGTCTTTTGCTTTAATCATTTTGTGTTTGATAGGCTTTTGATCATTCTTCGTTTGATATTACTGACCTTACGGATTCATAATATGTCATTTCAATTTCTTGGCACCTCTGTAGGGCTTAATGCTATCTGCACATGCCAGTGCTAGAATGTTCCGATTTACTGAGTAGGATGCTATAGACTAATCAAACTCATTTGATGGTAACCCCAGCTATAAAACTTGAGATATTACCTGGATAAATTGTCAAATCCTCTTGTTGGTTACACAAATATAGAACTATTGGGCTTTTCCATTTGCAGCGATTCCTCCTGTGATAGCTTTAATCATCAGTTCGCCAATATTGTCTATTGCCATCAATTGGTGCATAGTCCCTACTAGTAATCTATTTCCTGCTGAGCTTGAACATGGGTGTCTTCATTTAAGTGTGGGCTATCGTTTGAGACCTAAACCTCAGCATATCAAAATTGAAATTGAACAATACCCTATCAATAAATCCTATTTGTTCCATTGGATCTAATGTTCTGTTTGTCGGGTCCGAACAGTTAATTTACTGAACTCTTGGAAATTTTAGGAGCTTTTCCTCATTTTTTTGGGAAAATGTTACAATGGTTTTGGGTACGTGTGTGTTACTACCTGAATCTTGGTGCCCAGTTATGGTGGTACTTGTGATGTATATTAAAAATAGTATATACAGAAAGTTTACAAACTACCATAAAAGCGTAAAATAATGATATTAAATTTAATAAGTCAAAACATAAACACATGAAGAACCCAAGTCTCAGTTACATGTGCAGTATGGGTGCGTAGACCTTGTTGTGTTGCTCTGAAACTTTAGATTATTTTTGGGCGGTGTAGTCTGTTCAGACCTTCAATTCTGATCTGCTAGATGAGCCACCAAATAACTCTTTTACTAATAAAAGCAATTCGATCTTTGAAGCCCGACTCAATGTGGGTCATGACTCTTTGCTACTGTAGTCTATACGATTCATCAAAAAAATTGCACAAGTATATAAATTATGTTTCTAGGGAAGCAATCTAATCTAAAACCCCTCTAAAACCCAATGCTTCAAGAAAACTATGGCCCACACATTATGGTCATGGACTAAACTAAATTTATCTATCTCTTTTGAACTTTATATATTATCTAATAGGGGAGGAGGTGTAGGGTCTCCCTAGACGGAGGGCATTTATGCTCTTGCGCCATAGAAAGGAGGCCAATGAGGGGAAGAAATTCAGCTGACAGTGGATGGAAAAGGACCCCCCGAGGCCTCTATTCATAAAGTGGGGGGAGGAGATAGACCGCCTCTACCTCTACCTCTACCTCTACCTCTAGGGTTGGGGGAGGGCAACTATATATAGTTTGGCCCATATACCATGCACATAGATAGATAGAGGGGAGGGTGCTGATAGGAAACTATAGTTGAAGCTAAGGGAGGATGAAATCGAGGAGAACGAAGACATCTATAGTCTAGGCAGCAATTGACCTTCAAGTCGAGGAGGTTGAGGGACTCCCCCGCTCTAACAATAGAAGAGGATAATATACATAGGGGGCCAACCAAGGGGGGAATCAAACACACTAAATAGAGGTCCTTTTGGCATTCAACCACCCACCCAAACTATAGCCACCCTCTCCCTTCCGAAGCCAAATAGATATATGGTGTCGGAGCTGGGCATATCCAAAGTAGCATTCCCCACCTCTTCCCTCCAGATAACCAAACAGATATATAGGATAAGGGCAAAGCCTATCTATAGTAGCCCCCTTCTCCCCCTGTAGATAAGTAGATATATATATATATATATATTGAAGGCGGGCAAATCCCTCCTAACCAGATATAGTGAGAATAGATGTATAGGCTTGGGCTAGGGGAGACCCTCTCCTCCTTGGGTTCCTTTTGTTGGTGTGAGGGCATTTATTCTCTCTCTTGATGAAGGGCCTCCCTCAATGTAAAAGGGGAGGTGGGAGAAGGAATTGCTCGGAAAAGAAGGGAGAGGGAACACCTCAGCCTCCTAAGCATAAATTTCATTAGCACAATAACATAAATGCCCTCTGTTAGAGGATACCCTATCCTGCCAATAGATATATAGGGGTGGGGGAGATCCTCCTCCTCTTCCCTCTCTAGATAGATCTATATGAGCAGAGGAGGAGGTAGAGTGCCTAAAGGCCTGACTATTTATCTATAACTGCATTTGACCCTAATCCAACCACTAGAGGCGGAGGTGGGCAGTTAAAGGCCTAAAATATTTTCCTATGGTTAGTGTGGTTCATTGATGGTCAAAGGTCAATCTCCTTGGCCTGCTTTGCCTTGTTGACTCTAACCCCCCAAATTTAAATGTTGGGGATCGAGTGCTTAACGAATCTTTGTCGGCAAACTTTATGGCCCAAAGTGAATTTCTTTGTTTGGTTGGTTTTAAGAAGAAGAATTCTAACGGGGGACAAGCTCATGAAAAGAGACTTTAAAGGCCCTTTTAGATGTGTATTATGCTTAGAGAATGATGAAACTATAAATCATATATTTGTAGAGTGCCCCTTTGTAGTCCATCTATGGCAGCTTTTTACCAAGTTGTTTGAGTTACACTGGGTTGGAATTCAATCTCTTGAAAATCTGATCAAAGTATGGGAAAAACATTTGACTAAGGGTCAAAATCTTTTACTAGCTTTGTGAGAGTATCACCCTCCTGCTATGGAATACTTGGAAGGAAAGAAATAGAACAATTTACCAATAGGGAGTAGAGACATCTCTTATGTGTGGGTGAAAATAAAAATGAATGTTGTTGAATCTATTAAGCACAAGATCCTCATACCTCAAACCCCTTCAAAAGAGTGGTGGGTTCATTTGGTGAAAATGCTTCCTTTATAGCCCATTCTTGGTTTCCCCGACAGCTAAGGGAGGAATAAAAGGGAAACTTAGTCATAATAAATTAATCATAAAGTGCATCATAAAACATATTATTATAAGCACTTTATTAATTTGTTAATGACAAAGTGGAAAAAGAAAAGAAAAGATAAAGTAATAAAATAAAATTAGAAAAAGAACCTTATTTTATTCTATTTTCCCTAAGGAAAATGCTACCCATATGGAGGAGGAAAAAAGGTAAAGGAAAATATTAAATGCAGGCAAAGAAATCTGATTGGTGGCAAAAAGGCCAAAAATTGTTATAAAAGTAAGTCAACTTGCAAGGGAAGGATATCTTTTGCATTTTGACAAATTCTAATTTTTGGTAGAGCTTGTATGCTTTTCATAAAAACTCCAACGGACGAAAACCCTTTGAAGTTGGTTTTAGAGGACGAAAACCCTCTTTAAGCTTAGAGAGGAACGGAAACTCTTCTTTCTTTTGAGAGGGAGTTTTATTCAAGAGCTTCCATTGGTGTTCAAAGATATATTTCAGCAGTATTTGAAGACAAGTGTAATATCCCTTTTGGGGACAAAACTGAAAATTAAGGAAATTAGCTCAGACCTCCAAAATAAGCAAGTCTGATTTTTATGACAACAATTAATAAAGGACCAGAAAAACCCTAGCAACTAGGAGAGAGAGAGAAATCCACCATAGAAACACTCAAAAATTATGAGAAGTTATTCCTTGGATTGCCCTTGATTTTAGAAGCCAGAAAATGTGATCGAATCATCAAACTCAGAATTCTGGAATTTATTATGGCACATAAACAACTGAAACTTGTCAATTCAATACAAGGAATCTCCACACATATCAATACTCAAAATGACCATAAAAATACCAGCAATCAAATGAGACCAATATCATATGGAAACCCTCTCAAAATTGATCCTGAAATCTCTAAATGAGTAGATAAAGTTGTCTAATGCTAATAAAAATATTAATTTGAAGTATTCTCCTCAAATATGCAATATTCTTAAAGCTCACACAATATAGGAGAGTTTTCGTCCCCCTAATAAGTCACTAGAAGGGTTTTCGTCCTTCAAGGAATTGCCACACACTTGGGTTTTCATACAAGAGTGGAGAACAAGGAGCCACAAGCTCACAATGCCCAAATAGAGAAAATGTGCCAACATAGCTAATCCAAATGAGCTCTCTAATCTTCTTTTATAACCTCCTTTTGGCACCAAAGCTTGGAATAGCAAGGCCGACCCCTTAAAGTATTCTTTTAATCTTTAATTGGCTTTTAAGGTGCATAAAACCCAACCGACCTACTAAAGGCATACACATGCTAAAAAGAAACATTAAAAATTAGATAAATAAATACAAAAGAAGCTCAATTTCCTTCACCCAACTCTCCTACTTCGTTGCCATGACAAGGTGAATGGCAAGAAGTCTAAATCATGCTCTTAAATTGGAAAAGGGGACATTACAATAAGATTTGCAGATTTGGGCTAGGGTTTGAAGGAGGATAATTGTTACTGTGATAACCCTTTATTTTCCAATTGGTTCATGGTGGAGTGATCCATATAGAGAGCTATTTGGAGTGATATAGAGTTGTTTATGATCAGATCTGAGTTGTTCATAAATCAGATTTTTGGATACAAGATCAACCACTTTGCTTAATTTTTGGGCCAAGGAATTTGTATTTTTTCAGCTGTGTCTAAGGAATATCATCAACAAATTTTTATTAAATAAATTTCAGCCTTCAGTTGACCGAATCTGGTATTTTTCTCATTGATCTTGCATATTAAAATTTGCTGATTTGTTTGGTTGCAGAATTCAGTGGTTGAACTTCAGTTTTGAAGGGTTTTCATTCCTATACCAAGTCGCATTTTCCTATATAATATTCAGATCTGCATTTTATAATTTTTGTATATCTCCTATAAATTGCTATTTTGGTTGAGATTTGTGAATAATCCATTTGGGGTCAGAAATATGTCCTTCCCCAACCCATCAATAGGTAGATGGGGGGTCGATACCTATGCCCTAGAATAGAATAAAATAGAATCAACTATATAGATAGATATATAGATATATATGGGATTTGAGATATGGGTCCACCTCTATCTTCATAGATGTAGTTGCCCTCTTTGGACATTCCTCTCCTCTATCTATATAGAAAATATAATCTAGAATGTCGAATATAGAATATATATATTAAGTTGTTCGGAGACAACATATCATAAACGCTCAACTATAGATAACCATCTTGAAGAAAGGAGGTCGAGGCGGTCTGTAAGGTGGATTGACTATATATAAGCTATACACAAAGAATATATAAGGCCCTTGATTTATTGGTAGAGGAGGGACCCCCCTTCCCCGCTCAACCAATAGGAGAATCTGTAATGCCCCTTTTTCCAACTTAGAAGACTAAATATGGATTTTTTGGCCATTCTTTCTTCGTGGCTAGAAAAGGGAAAGCAAGGAGAAGTGCAACAAATAATTTTCATCAATTTTTATTTGTTTTTTATAAAGTAATTGTAGAATATATGAGTCGGCCAAGTTAAGGACAAAATAAATAATTATAAGGGCATAATGAATGGTCATAAGGGAGCGGCCATGTCTTTTCAAAAGTATAAATAGGGGACTAAGGGCAGCCATTTGGATGTGTGGACTTTTATTTGTAAATCTGATTTTGAGAGTGTTCTCTCATTATCTCACCACTTGGGAAGAAAACCCCATGTGAGGTCCATTGTGAGGGAC
Organism: Taxus chinensis; assembly: GCA_019776745.2. Classification (NCBI taxonomy): domain Eukaryota; kingdom Viridiplantae; phylum Streptophyta; class Pinopsida; order Cupressales; family Taxaceae; genus Taxus; species Taxus chinensis. The sequence goes on along the minus strand of CM034152.1, from coordinate 158,914,301 downwards.
GAAAACCTCTCATTTTTGACTTAAAACAATTTATAATTGCAAATTATTATTATATTGAAGATCAAATTGTGTCAAACCTGATTTATGTCATTTATTACAAAAGTGCGACTTGTTCTAGTAAGATTTTTGAATTGTTGAATGTTATTAGCATCATATTAAATTGATATCCCTAGTCGATTTACATTATAAAGGCCAAATCTGCATTTTGCATGGATTCCTATGCATGTTTAATGGTCAAAAAGAATTGTTTAAGTTTCCAGCGACTTTCAGTTTGATAATCATTTCCAACAGTGCGTATTTTGCACAAATCAAATCGATTTGGGCATAAGAGTTATCAAAATCAATAAATAAACATTTCTCGGTATTTATTAATATTTATAGAAGACTTTGGGCACATTTTACGAAGGTTTGTAACTTGCTGTAATTAAATTACAATCTGCTGCAATAATTTCCAGAATTCTATAAAATTCATATAAACCCTCAACAAGGGTTATTACATAATCATATACATAGGGGATCACTTGCATATAGGGTTGAGGCATTGGGGTCAAGGGCAACTATTTTATATCTATAGTTGGGCCTAAAGAAAGGATCTATATATAGTTGGGCCTCAACGATCTACAATATATATAGTTGGGGGCCTTATGCTACCAAGAATATTTATAGCTATTCTTAGGAGGTCTAGGTCTTCCTTCTCCCTCTGCCTCGAGCATGGCTAATTGAGAATTCCATCATTGTGAGTACCCCAAGGCACTCTACCCTTTCCCAGTCCATATATAGATTAGATAGGGACCATTCATGACCTCCTTTTGTCAGTCAAGAGCCTCCCCATATATATATGTGCAACCTTCACCCTAACCCTCCAACCCGAAAGGTGGTCAAACACATGTATTATCTAAAATTAGATATTCAAACTGAATTTTGTAGGTCCAATCACTCTCCCCTAGCTATATAGAATCTAGAATCTAGAATATAGAGTAGTGCACCAAGAGAGAGCATAACATAAATGCCTAACTATAGACGTCCACATTCTCTTTGACGACATATATGCTTGGGTGGTTGAGGGGGCATTTAAGGAAGCTATATTTATATATAGTTGGACCTAAAGAAAGGTAAAGGCTCGAACACCCCTATTTCGTCTACTCATAAAGCAAGGGCATGGGCAGGGCTAAGGGTAAGTGATAACGAACTTGACCTTTGTTAAGAGAGAGCTGCTTGCCCTCGACTTTGATCCCAACTCCGACCCGACTATTATATATAGCCTATAGCTTATAGTATTCCTATCAGTTGAGTGGCTCCCTCTCCCGAGTCCCAACTATATATGTAGTAGGCCATTGGGAGCATAAATTTGCCCCTCGATCTCTTCAAAGTACAATAAATAGTCTATCGTATATCATATATTGAATAATGGATTTGGAAGTAGGTATAGTATGATATCACTGAACACCTTATGATGCTTACATGGAAGTGGTGTTCTCTCACCTCGTATGAGAACTTGTACAGAGAAGGATTTCCCATTTAGGTCTTTCAACAGTTCTTTCATTTTGACTTGGCTTAATGGCATTGGATTCTGGATAAATATGATACACTATAGGCTAGCCCAACTCAGTCCTCTCATACTAGAATTACCTCCTCACATTTCTCCTTTCAACACTAGCCGTGGCCAAGAACCAAATTGTCTCAAGATGTTCTAAACCCAACTCATGTACCATGAAGCAAGAAGAGGATAATGGGTATCCAGAAAGGTAAACATTTCTTCATGAAAGATGGTAGTTTGTTCTGAGCTATAAGTTGTGAGTACTTTCAAGGCTACATGAAAGGGCTAATAGGAAACGATAGGGAGAGAATATAATGAGTTGGCTTGATAATTGAGTTTTGAAACTTTGGAAAGAATTAAAACCCCGTAAAGGGTATTCAAAAATCTTGACAGTCAGCTTTGATTCCTTGAAAGGTTTTCTGTACATCAATATTTGACTTGGAGAAGGGCTACAAGCTAGTGACAAGGATAGTAAGGTAAATGATAGCAAATGAAGTTTTGATTCTTATCAAAGGTTCTAATCATGTTAGATTGATTATATAAAAAAGAAAGAAAGGAGAATACAACCTCTGTATCGTTACTAAAAGGTGATTTGGTGTTTGAATGTGATTTGCCTTCTTGAAATCTTTCTTGGTTTGAATGACATTGGTGACTAACTCATTGAGATTGGCTAGAGTTTTGTTTGGACTTAGAACTCTTTGTTATCAGGTGGTATCAAAGCAGGCTTATTAGGAGAAATAAGAATCTAACAAGATTTGGTGCAAGTGTGTATTGCTCAGTTGAAAGGTTAGCCTTTAAGAAGAGACAAGAAGCCATGAAGACAAATAACAAGAAGCAAGAACTAGAGTGGTTCAAAGAAATAGCTGAGTTAAGAAGAGATTTACAGAGGTTTGAACTCTTGGAGAGGTTGTGGTTACAAGAAAGAAACCAAGAATATGGTTGGTGGTTGAAGAGAAGAGTGAAGTGGCCTATAGAGTCACATTGTCAAGAAAGGAAGAAAACAAATGATGAATGCCATGAGAAATAAGAAAGCAAAGAGGGAAAAGCCTATGAGGCTTGAATAAAGGAAAGTTGCCAAGAGAGAAACATGAAAAAGAAGAAGACAAAAAAGTTCTCATTGTGGAGAATATAGTAAAAGATGAAGAAGAGTGGAGAAGAGGAAAAGTGCAAAAAGAAGCACTTGGTGAAGAAATGAGGAAAAAGAGGTAAGTGTCCAAGAAAGAGGCACTCATGGAGACATTTTGGTCTCTCATTTTATTGTCTAATGTTGTGTTTAAGTGTATGTGTACAAGTATGAAGAATTTTCTGAAGAAAATCAAGGACAAGACATTGAAATTTGAAAGAAATGGGTCAAGAAGAGCATCAGTAGAGGCAAATGAATGTGATGAAGAAAGAGAGCTAAGTTGTGGATGTCTACAAACATGAGATTGAAGTCCTTCAACATATAAATGAAGAGATGGAAGAGAATATAGAGTTTCATGATGCTTTGGAAAGCATTCTAGCAGAGGAAGATAAGAAAGAAAGAAAAAACAAGAATATTGCAAGCAAGGAAATAATGAAAAGAGACATGGATCATATAGTTGGATTATAATCAGGTATGTAGAGGTTTGAATATTGATTTTTATCATGCATTTTAATGAATAAATTTCTGATATAGAGGTTGGTATAAAGAAAAGTGAAGTTGATTCTTCAAAATTTGAATTGAATCATGGATATATAGTGCCAAAATGGCTAAGAAATCAGTTGTTTGTAAGAAAGGATACAAAAATTCAAGCAAGAGGATAATGAAACTACAAAATGCAATGGAGAACAAGAGGCAAATGACAAGGAAAGAACAGATTTTAAAATGAAGTAAGCACACAGTGAAAGAGGTCACAAATGGAGGTATGAAAGAGGAGTTTCAAAGTATGGACCAGCTTATGATTCAAGAAGAAAGAATGAGATCATAGGAAGCATGTATCAGCCCAAGGTGATGAAAAATAAAGTGTGGAAAGTTAAAGGAATGAAAGAATAATAAGGATAACAATGTCACTAAGCATGAGAAGGAAAAACATTCCCAAGAAAGCAAAAAAATTGAACAAAAAGAGATAATTGAACAAACAAGAGATAAGATGAAGACCTCACAGGATTGTGAGTCCACTAAGCAAACTAAAAGTGATGGAAAGATCCTAAGAGAACAAGTAATTCTAAAAAGAGCTTGGAAAGGTACAACAGAAGTGAAAGAACCAATTTGTTTTGAATACAGGAATGCATCGAATAAGATCATTGAAAGTGATGATGAGATAATTATGAGAACTAACATGCAATATGAGGAATGTGTGGATGAAATCCAAGAGAGAGAGACTAGAAAACTGAAAGAGGATGAAGATAAAGTAGTAAAGAGAAAGTGAGGGCTGAGTATAATGTTCTATGAAAGAATTTAAGAGAATATGAAAAGCAAGAAGGTCCCAAATTTGATGTGGAAGGTGAGAAAGTGAATGGTATTCTATTATATGAGGAAATGAAGATGATTGAAGCTATTCATGACAGGTACAGGTTCAAATCAGTTGAAGGAGCTCATTAACAAGCATGAATATGAAGAGGAAATGAAGGAAAAATCATTACCAATCTTGGACAAAGAATAGAGTATAATGAGAATAAGGCATAGTATAGGTGTAAGAACAAGAAAAAGGAGGAAAATATGATGGAAAATATCCAAGTATAAGAGGGATAAGAGAGATTGCTGATCAGAAAAAAGAAGAAGAATTCAAATGGTGGAAGAAAAAGATAAAATTAAGACAATTTTGTCTCATTCTTTTACATATAATGTTGCTTCTAGTTGTGTTTGTGTAGGTATGAATCAAAAGGTGAATGATGGAAGGTGGAAAAAGACAATAAAAAAATGAAAAGGTACAACTAAGATATAAAGAAAAAGAAAATAAAATGAAGATGATAAAGAGAGCTTGAAGAAAACTAAAGACAAAGTGAGGAAATTCAAGACAAGAAGAACCATACAAGACAATGAAGAAGCTAAGGAAGTTGAAGGTGAACTCAAGAAAATAAAGAAAGGAGACAATTCCAAGAAAGAAAGAGATTGGAAGAAAAGGAAGAAGAATAATTAAACAGGGGTTCAATTCTCTCACTAGGGGAGAATGATGCAAGAGCATCACCATGAAATTGGCAAATTTTTAGCTTTCAATCCATTTTGGAATCACTTGAGTTTTGTTGGACATTTTAGATGATGTTGTAATCTTCCTCCACCTTCTTCAGCTCCTACATTGGTAACATGGGGAAATTTTGAAATTTCCCTCCAAAACACATTCTTATAAAATTTGAATTCCTAAGTCATAAAAAGGGGGTTGTAATGTGAGTGAGAAGACATGTAATGATTTACATGTTAAACTCAGTTCACACTATGATTAGGTTCCTCGAACCATGTTGTAGCCACCTCCTCTGGGAGGGTAAAAAGGAGTGATTCGAAAGAACAAGGGATATGAAAAATAAAGGGAAGGAAAAGAGTGGAGAAATATATGTACCTAATGCCATGAAGGCTCTGAAGAACTCGATTCAGTCTTGGTAAGTCGTGCTCATAGGGTTCTTTATAAAAGTTTTGTAATGGTGAAGCTCATATTGGAATAGAAACATTACTTCCTATGTGGTGTATATATCATTATGACCGGTATGACCTTTTCATTATTCAAATGATGATGTATGAATGAGTGAATGTGTGTTGACATGCCCAAGATTGCCCTCCATTATTAGAAAGGTTAAAACTTTGAAAACAATCATGTTAAGATAGTTTATTGATAATAGAACACCTTAATAATCTTGACAAGAAGTTAGGAATGTTTGAGAGTCTTGGAAAATAGTGAAGGAAGCCCTTTGAATGGAGTAAAGGTATGTGAAATCCTGATAAAGTTTGAAAAGGTAAAGAAAAGTAAAATTAAATTAAATTGCCCTCCTCTCAGACTGGCAACCTAATTTAGGGTTTAGAGAGTTTGAAAACATACATCTTGGGTTTTATTCGAGATAAAGGTCTACACATTGGTATGAAGGTGGAGACTTATGTATACGAGAGTCTTGTTAAGTTTCTAGAGAAGTGGAATAGTTTTGATAAGCCAAATGCTTAGAACTCAGACTATTATGAAGCAAAAACCCGGTCTAAGGTTTAAGTAGGAGAGAAAGTAATCATTCCTTGCAAAATACATAATAAACGATGCTAAAATTTGGTGAAAAGGGACTTTTAGTGAATATATTAACAAGGATGAAGTTTCAAGGCAAGATATCAAGGTTTAATGACCTAAATGATAAAATCTCAGTTAACTGTGTACATAGTACCCTGTCTTAAGGGTCAAGCAAATAAAAGATAGTCATATATTTGTTATTCTTGTTTATATTCATTGGTATTGTTAAAATTGATGAATAAATACTTGATGAAGACAAGGGCCTTGTTAAAAGGAGGAAAGAGACCTTGTTGAAGAAAATCTTACTAACTTAGACTTGTACCTTGTTTCTTGACTGTCCTAAACAAATATTGAACAATGCATTTAAGGGGACTACTATATCCACCGTAGAAAATCGGTTACAAGAAAATAGAGGCATATAAAGATTAAGAGGAGGGTCAAAATAAGTACTTAAGGAAGGATCCCTTGAACTGTTTTCAAAATCTTGCTACTTAGACTTGTAGATTAAGATTTCCTACAAACAGTTTTATACAAGCCAAAGGGATATCATTAGATATGATGTTTGAAGGAAAAGGGGTATACAGTGAGGTAGACAAGGGAATAAAATACCTACATGTTTGAAAGAGTCCAGTGAAGAAGATATACTACAAACTAGACATTGAATGGTGAATAGTGAGCTAGAGAGTAAAGCATAACTGTATTTCTTGAAACTAGTGCTATGAATGAAGTTTAAGAACCTAACAAAGTTGATTTGGGTGTTATGTGAGCTTTTGTAACTAGCTACAAAGATCAGGAACTTTGAAATCCATTTAAGATATCAACATCCTTGTGGAAGGTATAGACAAGCCTAGAGACCTAGTGAGGGCTAATTGCAAAGAGGAAGACTGTGTGGGGAAAAGTGGAAGGAGAGTTGGCCCATGAAATTTACCATGAAGCAAGAAGAGGATAATGGGTATCCAGAAAGGTAAAAATTTCTTCATGAAAGATGGTAGTTTGTTCTGAGCTATAAGTTGTGAGTACTTTTAGGGCTACAAGAAAGGGCTAATAGGAGATGGTAGGGAGAGAATAAAATGAGTTGACTTGATAATTGAGTTTTGAAACTTTGGAATGTATTAAAAGCCCTTAAAGGGTATTCAAAAATCTTTACATTTAGCTTTGATTCCTTGAAAGGTGTTTTGTACATCAAGATTTGACTTGGAGAAGGGCTACAAGCTATTGATAAGGACAATACGGTAAATGATAATAAATGAAGTTTTGATTCTTATTAAAGGTTCTAATCATGTTAGATTGATGATATAAAAAAGAAAGAAAAGAGAATACAACCTTTGTATCAGTACTAAAAGGTGATTTGTTTTTTGAGTGCAATTTGCCTTCTTGAAATCTTGCTTGGTTTGAATGACATTGGTGATTAACTCATTGAGATTGGCTAGAGTTTTGTTTGGACTTAGAACTCTCCGATATCAATATTTATCATTCTTTGTTGGTATTTGAAATGTCCCTTTCAAGGGATTAGACCTACAACCAAGGAAATTCGGTAAAACACGAAATGATTCAAATCTGATTTTTATAGGAGCAGACTAAAATTAAAATCAGCGAACTGAAAATATATGCCAAGCACCAAATTTATTTCTTATAAACTTGCCACAAATTAGAGAAATATTTTATGCATCCAATAGAACCATAAACAATGATAAAACGGAACCAACACACTGTTGGAAATTAATAAATGTCCAGCGAAAAGCAGCCACAACAAAATTATAGATTATGGGTCTAGAAACCCCCAAAAATCATGAAAATGCAAATTCTAGCCTTGGAAAATATGCCAAATCATATTATAAACTAAAAATGCAAATATATGTTCACTAAACTCTCAAACCCTACACCAAGGTAGGTCGCTCCACATGTAGGAAGCAAATAACCATATAAAAATGAATATTCTCTCCTCAAATCTGCCTTAAACTTCAATATCAAGCAATGATGAAGGATTTTCGTCCTTACCAAATCACTAGAAGGGTCTTCGTCCTTCTAGGAAAGCCACACGAGAGGGTTTTCGTCCTCAAGTGGAAGAACAAGGAGCAACAAGCTCTTAATGCTCAAGATTAGGAAAATGCACCAAAACTATATGTCAAATGATGTCTTAAGACTCCCTTTATATTCTTTCATTGGCGCCAAAGCTTGAAAAGGTAAGGCCGACCCCCAAGAGATGTTCTTCTCCTTCATTAGCTTCCACTAATTTGCTTTAACTCAGCTGACCTGCTATAAGAGGGAAACACTCTAAAAGAAAATATAAAAATTAGTCAAAAACAAAGCAAACAGAAGCTCAATGTTCTCCTCCATCTTTATTTATTTGCCATGGATAAGGAATGGCAAGAAGTCCAAATAGTGTCTCTCAAGTGGGAAAAAGGGACATTACAATATTTCTTTGAGTTTGTTGTTTATCTTCCCTTTTTGAGTGGAGCAACCCACCTTGGAGGGAAAAGTGTTATGTGCTGGTGGTAAATTGGCTAATTTGAGTGTATTATCTTATTCTCCATATTTTCAAGAGCCAAGATCTCAAATTTCATGAATTTTGGAATTTCCTAGGTAAAGTTATGAACTTTTAAAATAACTTTGCAGACAAGGGTTTATAGAAATTCATATCTCCAATTCTAGGGCACTAAAAATCAGTTTTCTTGCATGATATAATTGTTGGTGATATATAATAATTTTAGAGACTTAAGTGGAGCTGATTTAAAGGGTTTTGAAAGCACAAAAGTGGATTTGAAACCCCAAAAGGGGTCGCTGCCCTAGAAGGGTGTTTGCTAGCAGGAGTTAAGGGTTTTTAAATATTTGTTTCAGTCACTAACAACCTACTAAAAATATGAGAATTGTTGTTTATCTTTAGCTTTGCATAGTTTCCTGTGAGTCCCCAAAAAAATACATTACAACTTGGTGGACAGTGTGCCGGTTTGTGTTCTGGAGGGAAAGCGCATGGAGATAATGTCCCATAGGGCTTCTGCAGAGGGTAGTTGAAGAAAAGATGTTGTATAGATCATAGTTGGAATACTCTGTAAGTACTCCCCAAAAATTTGAAACAACAAATATTTGCTGATATAACTCACCGAACAGACTCACGAATATTAGTCGAGTATATTCGGCAAATATTGGCCAATATTCGGCGAGTCTGTGTCCTTTACTCGCCTGAAAACATTTTGATTCTTTTAAAAGACTAGCAGCATTTCAACAGGTTTTTTATTCCTCATAATGTAGGTAGAGAGACATACTTGCAGAAACATCTATACATTAGTGCCATGCTGCTAGAGAGCTTTCCTATTTGTTTTTTTGCAGAATATAGCTCAAAATTGCAGGTTACAAGTCAACCATGCTCGCTTACAAATCTGTTACATTTCAGCAGGGTCACAAATGCCATTTGTAGCAGATTTGGTGGTTTTTAGAACCTCAAATGGAGAAGACCAACCTACAAATCCCTTTATCGTTTTTTTGGTTTCCTCCCCAAATTCAAAATTCATAACTCTTTCCAGTCGGTTTTATGTTACATGACTGTTAGAATGCTCTTACAATGTTGTTGTACTCTCATACTGAATGAATATGCTCTAACGACTCATTCATAATACTCTGTGTATGTAATTGTGTTATGGGATGGGCAGAATGATTAGTCCTAAAGCTTAATTACAGGGAAATAACCAAAAAAATTGTAGGAGTATGAGGTGGTAAGGATGATATGGATGACGTATATGACGTGTCATGAATAATGATGTGTAATCATATATACATGCCATGATATTATTATGCGGTAGGGATGACTGCATGGCATAAGAGGTTCCTTTGTAGACACATATTGTTCACATGAGAAGCCCTAACTAGCAGCACAACATTTTATAGACTCATTTGATACATTTTGTAGCTATATTTTTCATAAAATTTATGTTTTTTAAAGAAACTTGTGTATTTTTTAAGTTTTCGAATATTCTAGAATATTCGGCGTGCTGAGTTTTTGGCGAATCAATTTTTTTTGGGTTTGTTGAATATTTTCCGAATACGAATATGCGAACTATGGTATAGATTATGCAACATGTAGAAAAATCATGCAAATGAAAGGGCCAATAAAGCCCCTACGCTAAAGATTGACTAGAGTGAGGAGTTGGCAATGTGCAATCAACCAAAGAAAAGACTTGATTTTAGCCCAGGTCGATACATGCTAGAGTTCATTCCACTTAGGTCCTTGAGTTATGGGGTCTTGGTTCAAAATGCCATCTACAGAGGAATTCTTGACATCCCCAAAAGAGGGTAAACGACCATATTAGTGTTTTGTATCTAAACACAACATATAGTCATGTGCTATTTATGTGCTTAGTATTATGTTTGTTATGTTATGTTGTTGCGTATAGAGTTAGTGAATGGTTAAGTTCGTGAATTGTCCATGGGTTAATTAGGATTTTTAGTAGTTGAATACAAAAGGGGGAGAAAACCTAAGAATGTATTATCTTATTTTACAATATCAAAAACCTCGTGCAAGTGATAGCCTCCATTGTGTGAGAGCTTTTTTTACAGTCAAATTTGTAAATGCAATCCACCCGTAGGGAATCTAGTATTAGTATTATTACTTTATTTTTGTAGTTCTATTTTTTGTTGGTATTTGGAACACACCAAGCGATATCAAAGCTTTAGTCGATTTAAGCATTGGCTTACAAAATGCCGAGAGGAGCTTATCCAAGAAGAAACTAAAAGTTTGTGACCAAGGATGAGATGAAACATTTAATTGCTAATTTTGCTAAGGAAGTTCAAAGGGGGATTTTCTCATTTGGAAAAATAGCCAGTGTGGACAAATCTGAAATATTCAAACCCTTGAGGCACATCCATTGAGGATGAGGGAGAGTAGTATATCAACCCTTGGGGGGATGTTGATCAAGGCCCACCTGATGATGAAGAGGAAGAGGCAAAATGGTTGCATTGTTTCTCTTTTAATCTACCAATGAAGATCCTTCAATATGAATTCGGAGGTGGTATGGAGGTCCACACATAATTGAGCAAGCTCAGATTGGCTTTTAGGGTGAAAAATATTAGGAGGCAAGATGACAAGTTGAATGTTTTTGTACAACATTTGGAAGGTGCTGCCCACACATGGGAGAAAGACGGCTTTTTTCAAATCTATATGGAGACTTTCCTAATGCTTTGATTCAAAGAGCAGATCGCTATTGGGATGAGTAATATGATACAATGTTGATGTACTTATTTCAAAAGATATTTCTATGGAGGAGAACACGGAAGAATTCCAAGTTTTGGAGTCCAAGGCTAAAGCTTTCTTCGAAGTTGGTGCAAATGATCTATATTTCCAACCCACGGGTTGATGTTCGAATATAAGTAATGATGTTTGAACCCAACTCATTTGAAAGGTCTATTATTGTAGCAAGAAGAGCTGAAAAACATATTGATGCCCTAAAAAGGGAAATTGTAGGAAATATGTCTTGAAATCTATTCACCTTTGATAGGAAACCTAAGGATGAGGGAGATTATGAGTCTTTATTGTTTAAAACCTCTGGCCACTAGTTCGCCCCTATTTCTAATGTTGTAAACCCATATCGTAAGTGTTCTAAACCATGGAGAAAGGGCCATATATGTGACATAAAAAGGTTTTATATAGCAGAAGATGTGTCTCCATCTAAGCCGGAGATAGAGTTTGATTATGAGGATACCCTTGACAAAGATAATGTAGAGTGTGAACCAGAAAATATGCCTCCCTCCATACTAGAAACAAGGGAGCCATCAATATCACTTTCTAGAATGATAGGGTTGGACTGTTCGGACACCTTTAAGTTCTTTGCTTATATCAAGATATCTTGAATTTTGGACATGGTTTATCCAAGAAGCACACTTACTATTCTTAATAAGAAACAAGTCCACACATTAGGTCTCCATTTAGAGATTTTTGGAAAGTTTTCCGATTCAGGTTCTAGGTCGCCAAAGTACTAAATGCATAGTAGTAGTCCATAATGTGGAACTTTCAATGGCAGATTATGTCCTTAGAGATAAATTTTATGTGGTAGATATTGGGGATGTGGATGTTTTAGGGGTTCAGTGGTTATCTTCACTTGGAACATACTCCACCAATCATCAAGAGATATTCTTGACATTCAAGCAAGGGGATCATGAGTGTACTATCAGGTCTTTTCCCCCAAGGGAGCAAAAATTGTTGATTCAAGTTAGATGATCAAAATTTTGAAGAGGGGAATTTTGACATTATGGCCCGCCTTTACAATATGGATGTAGAATCATCTGTCCCACATGAACATGCTCCAAGGATTTCATAGTCGCTATGCAAATATAAGTTAGTTTTCCAAGGTCTACCAATTATCCTACCACCAAACAGAAAATTTAAGCACATTATTAAGTTTGATCCTATAAAGGGACCAACAATGGTAAACCCCTATAGTTACAAGCATTTTTAGGAGTCGGAGATAGAAAAATGGTGAGTGTATTGTTGGAGGTTGGCATCATCGTCCCTAGTAAGAGCCCATATTTTTCTCCAATGGTACTAGCTAGGAAGGAGGATAGGCTGTATAGACCATATATTGATTTCAAGGCCCTAAACAAAATCATAATTAAAAATAATTTTCCAATGCCAATGATTGATGATCTGCTTGATAAGTTGCATGGGGCAAAGTATTTCTCAAAGATAGATCTGGATACTATCAGATACCAATTTAGATTCAAGACCAGAACAAGAATGCATTTAAAATGCATCAAGGCCATTACCAATTTAGGGTTATGCCCGTTGATCTTAGCAATGCTCCAGCTACCTTTCAGGCATTGATGAACAACATAATAATTTTTTGCGTAAGTCAGTTCTAGTAAATATTGATGATATCCTTGTTTGTAGTAAATCATTGACATCCCATATTTACCATTTTGATGTTGAATTTGATATCCTGTGTAAGGAGAATTACGCCAAGGCCTCTAAGTGCGAATTCACAAAGGCATATGTGGAATACATTGGTCACATTATTTTTTGTTGCGGGGATTCGCACTGACCCTGCAAAGATCAAGGCCATATGTGATTGGCCTGTGCCCAAAACTCTTAAGAAATGTTGTGGTTTCCTAGGCTTGGTAGGATTTTACAGAAGATTTGTAAGGAACTTATCAGCAATAGCACACCCAAGTCGTTTTTGATTACATGTGATTTATCCATGCAGTGAGCATGTCTAACATATGGATCTGATGATTACATTCGAAGAAATATAAACCTTGACAATATGTACAAGTTCATGCCATTCATGAGATTCTACGGAAATAACTTTTCCAAAAGGGAGAGAATGATCTGAAATAAATTCATAACTATCAGGATTCCAATGGAGAAGGATTCGATTGGCGGGGCTAAATACTATTTGTTTTGTTCGTCAATTACCTGGAAACCATACCCTTTTGTTGGTGGCTATTCTGGCACACTCTTGAACAACCATATCTGTTGCTTCTTGTTGGATAACATTTTTGCGGAAGCTGTGTTTTTTGGGAGTGCCAAAACTCGAATACCCCACGAGATGATCCCCATCAAGATTTAGTCATTGGGGAGGGAATTTCCTCTGGATTATCTGGAACTGTTTCTGCAGAAGATGCCCATATGTGTAGCAGACTTTCATGAGTGATACTGAAGCTATGAGCTTGTTTAGGAGCAAGTTGGGCAAAATCACTCTGGTCCTCGACGGTTTTTTTTTTGAAGAGTTGGTTCCCATAAAGGGAGGTTTGTGGGGATTCAATACTCTAATGATGGTGGCTGCTATTTTTTCCCCTGTTGCAGGTGATCATGCTTGAAGTGATGTTGACAAATTTTAAACTGGGGGCTAATTTGTGAGGATGAAAGAGGACATAGGTTGGAGGGAGGAGGTGGCACCGGAGGGGTGACTTTGCTCCTCATGAGAAGTAGGACACAACAAGGCTTCAAAAGGATTGCAAAAAGCTATGGGGCTGCCAATGGAGGGTGGAGGTTTGGCTTTGTGAGTGTATGCAATCTGGAACTTGGCAAGGGGAGAAGAGGGGCTAATTTCTAAGGGATTAACTAAGGGAGTGTCCAGGGGAGATACGTGGTTATTCCATTGCAATCATGGCTACTGAGAAGTTCAGTGCACAGGAGGGTGTTGGGGGCTTGGATGCTCATTTTTGGGGCAGACTCATGCAAGATGACCATGTTCATGGGAAAATCTGCAGTGGAACAAAATATTTTCGTAGTCCATGTGTTGCTTCCATTCAATGCCTTCCATATCTAGGATAATGCGGTCGGAAAGAGGTTGGTTGAGATCACTATTGATGCAGATCCAAGCATAGTTCAGAACTCCTGGATTCTTTGTGAACTATGAGTTTGTGATTTATTCTCACAGGGCAGATCCAATCTTGTATAGGTTGGATTCATGCCCTTATTCGTTGGGGAGTAATGGAAGCCCTATCCAGACTGGGATCACACTGGGGAGATCTTCAATGGGGTTGAAGGCCGGAGACCAGTGTTTCATGAAAAGGCCTGATTTGTTGTAGAACCAAGGTCGCCCTTGGAAGGTTCAATCTTGCTGCCATGTAGTACTAAAAATAGCCATAAATAACACTTGGGCATCATAAGAATGTCCACTGTGCCTGAAGGTTTCCAATTAGCTTGAACCCAAAGCTTGAGAGTTTTGGGTCCTTAAAAAACTCCCATCAAAACTCCCTAAAAAACTCCCGTGAATCTGCAAATGAGAGCTTTTTCTTTGGGGTGCCAGAGACAATTTTCCATCTCATCTAAGGAAAATGAGATTTTGGGAGGTACCTCCTTTTTGAGATAGCAGCCTTTTGTTTTCTTGTCTGGAAAGAAGGGTCTGGTGATGGTTCTTTGAGTGTGATAGTGTAGAAATTGCTACAAATCTGTCTTCCCAATGAGAGGTATGTCAGCTGAAACTGTTGATTTGAAACTCAAGCCATTTAGAGGCGGTGGAGCAGAGGATGCCATTCCTTTTCCATTGGTGCAGAAGAAGAGATCAGATCAGCAGGCTTGTGGAGTGGACAACTGGATTATGGAGAGAGATCTATGTTGCTAGGATACGGGTAGGGGTACAGGCACCTAGGTATGGTATGTCTTGGGTATGGCCGTACATATATATATGTACTCATTTAACTCATTTTTTAGTCCATAAGAAATACAAAACTTGAAAAATATAGTAGTATCAAGGTTCAAAACATTTAATATGCTTAAAATTTAACATTTTCATTAATCATGTGGCAATAAAAGGGTTTAGGCATAGCTTTGATTTTCATGTTTGAAATTAAAACGTTTTGTAATCTTGTGTGTGTGTTTGGTTCAACATTATACTACATATGTGTAGTTAGCCCCAATAGGAAGGCAAGAGCTAGATGATGATATTGAGCAATGAGATGGCCATGATTTTCCAGCATCGATCTAAAGGTAAAAAATGGTCTTTACTAGGCTGCAGCTGCAAGGGTTCAAGTTGATCAGCAAACCTACCATCAACTTGAGGATGAAACCCTTATCTTACTAATGCGATGAGATCCTCACATTTTCCAGCTGTCTTTTCCATTCTCTCGTGTGATTTTTATTTTGTTTCATAGATGTTTCATTTGCTAACCAAAGACGTCCTGGATTTTTTACTTGTATTCATAAGCATTGTCATCAATGCCTCCGGACACTCTTCAAAGACATTAGGTGTGTTTCAAGATCTGGAATAAATGTAAAACTTGAAAACCTCAAATAAAACATTATAGTAAAGATAGTGCTTATGGTTTATGATGTAAATATAATGGGAATAATATGGGGGTGGAATCATGATTTTGCTTGGAAAATGCTTTTCTTGGCTAGAGCCCTGTTGGGCCCTTCTTCCTTGGTCCTCCGCAAAAGTTTGTACCTCGGATGAGGCTGACCTTGCCAAGTGCTTGGAAGCGGTGTTTGGAGCCAGTATGGAAGGTGATTTCCTTCCGTGTTGCTTGTGGAATTGTTTGTGTGTTTTGGAAATGGTTGAGTGTCTTTGTATAGCTTTTAGAGGAGTTTAGGGTTGATTTTTTAATTCATTTATGTGTTTTTACGGTTTAGGTTGATTGAGTAAACCAAAAAAATATTAAAAAACATTTTTTATAAGCAGCAATGCTGTTTTTGATAGGGTGCATCCTAGGTACATTTGGGACGTACACAGATGTACTTGTACCCAGTACGTACCAGGTCAGGGGTGTACCAGTGCTTCATAGAGAGATTATAGCTGATTGGAGGAGCTGAAGGTTCATTAGTGGGGTTTCAAGTTACAGACTTATTGTAGAGGGATCATGGATTGTGGATTTTTCAATTAGGTTTGGTTTTCGGTTGACTATTGAAACTGAATGAATGGAGCTACTTATTGACCATGTATGGGTAGCTACCCCTCAATAGTACAAATATGTAACCGTTTATTATAACTTGGATGTGCATAGGATTGATTTGATGCAACTTTGCTATCACCATTCTAAATAGTTTATAGTTCTCCCTACTTATATAATGTGTACAGATTCTCAACTCACGTTTCGTGGGTAGTATATTAGGTCATTTTTATAATTTCATATACTACAAGAGATTTATAGGGTTGATTGCTAAAATTCAACATTAATGTTGGTTTTTTTAACTTTTTTCACCAGTGTAGAACTAGATAGGCCTATGTAAAGTTGGAGATGTTAAAACACCTTATGCATATACTGAAAATTCAGCCTGATGTATACATGGTTGTATTTGTTAAGGAATAAAGTCTCTCTGGTGGCATGAGGTTATATTGGAAAAGAGATGATTTAGAGGAAGATAATTATGTAGAATCGCAAGTCATGAAAGGGGAGACAGCATTATTCATTTAAGAAAAATAATAACATTTGATTGTAAATCATTTGAACTACTATATTCAGCATGAATGAAAATAGGGAATGAAGGTCATGCATTTGTTGTGTAGGCTGCCCAGAATAGAGTTGAGATGGGAGATCTCCTGTAGGAGGGGTGTTCATGACAATAGCATGCTTCTTGTTTGGGTGTTGTGGAATCAAATGGATGCAGGAAAAAGAAGAGTTCAACAGATCTGGATGTGTCAAATGCACAGAGTATAGGAGAAGCAGGTTGAGAAATACTGGCAGGAGAGTATTCAGTTTTGAAGATATACTGCTATAAGTGGACTTGGGAGAAAACAATTATCTAAAAATAATAGGGAAACAAAAGATTCAACATGAAAATTATGTATATTAAGTATAGCATATTTTTGGGATGATGATAGAGCTCCTAAAGGAAGGGTGTCCATAACGATACTATACTTTTGGTAATGGGTTTTGTGGAATCCAAGAAAGGTAGAAAAAATATTTCACATAGTCCGGAGTTATCAAATGCAGTGAGAATAGGAGAAAATAAGAAAGTTGAGAAAGAATGACATACATGTATTGAGTTTTGAAGAAATACTACTATAAGCAGTCATAGAAGAAAAATATTGTAGAAAGATAATAGCGAATCCTAGGATAGCCAAACACCTAAGTCGAGAAATTTTTACAGCCATAAGACTTTTTAGCATTGTCAAATAAAAAGATAGTTGCAAATGCTATCTTGTTATACATGTTGTAGTAGTCACGCATTGGTTTTTTTTAAATACTCTTTGGGAAGCAAGAAACACTACACGTATTGCTATAAAGAGTGAAACTTTTGTAGCAGCATTGAAGTGAAAATCATTGTTTTAGAAGAACAAAGCATAACTAATATTAGAGAAGTGCCTAGCGTATAGCTAAAACAAGCTTTCATTTATATGTTCATGATAAAGACATTTAGAAGAACAAAGTTTAACTGATATTAGAAAAGTGCATAGTGTACATTTGGGGGAATATGTTAATGAAAATTTATAGAGGCTTGCGTTCATTGATGGCTTAAATAACATATTAAGCTTTGTGACGATTTAGTATTGTTTTGGCAGCTATGATGAAGTTTCCAAAATGAACTTAAAGGTACGAAGATAATGAAAGGTATGTATCTTATTTAATTATTACTATTGGATAAGAAATAAAATACAGCAAATTTAAGTACAAATGCAGGCCATCTATTAGAATTAGAAAACTCTTGGTCACAGGAAAATCAAATATCAAAAATCAAGTAAGAAACATATCAAGATTTATAGAGTTTTTGGTCTTGGAGATCATCTAATAGAGGATGCACTGTGATTTTGCAATTTGTGGAAGAAAAGAGAGAGTTAAATATGGTGCTATTTCTCAGTTTAATGTCAAAGGAAATAGAGTAGTTCAGGAAGATCCTTTAGAATGGTTACTATAGCACGAACAAAGACATCGAAAAACGCACGCAAGGGAACTACTCTGAACTTAAAACAAATCAGAAAAATGCCAATATCATGTTCCGTATACAGATGAGATTGGTACGGTATATTCATTATGCATCACACACATCATTCATCCACGCCAAGCATCGTGCATGTTGGGTCACTTCGGTCATACGTATTACGTATGCCCCCTATAGATATCTGGGCATTGATCATTGATAGACTTGTTCAATCATTGATAGACTGAACGCCAAGCCAATAGCATTGATAGCCATATAGAGTAGGCCATCGGGACCCTCGATTGGAAAACCGAGTGGAGTACCCCATATATAGATAGGGCCCTCTATATAGATGGGATGGTGTTGGTCGAGTGCAGTCAATAGGGTAGGAATCATCAAGACACCAAACCAGCCAATATAAAGACGGTTTTCGGTGCTAGTGATCCAATCGCAAAAACAAATCCATAGGCTTCCGCTTTCGCCTGTTTCTACAATTGCGAAATGAAACCCATGTATTCAGACTAAAACAGATACCTCATTGGATAAATAAAGGAATTGGTAGAATCTTTCAAAGTGATACTGCCCAAGTTAATCGAGTTAATAAAATCTTAGAAGATGTTAAATTTCTTGATACTTACCATATAGAGGTTCGAGGCAAATCTGTATGTAGCGCAGTTTCACCTATTGGTTCTGCCAGATAATTATTTGAAAGTTGATATTGCATTAATTGGATATGATGTCCCCGATAGTAATTTAATTTTGGCATGAAAAATAGTATTCTAGAGATACCTATCTAGATTAATATTGATAGGACTTCCTTTCAAATCTCCTACAATGATTCGAAATCACCTCATCTACATGTGGTGCAACCAATAGGTATGTTGAATAGAGCATCTACTACATTATATTGAGTCAATATATATGCTGCCTTTGAAGTCATTGAAATCAGAGATGCTGCTGTTCTCGTGCATTACTAGTTGGAGATGCTTTTGTAATTGGAGAATGATGTCTCAGAGCTGAAATTTCATGGGAAGACAATCACAATTCCCAATGACTATAAGAATTTTACTATTAGAATTGAATGATTAGAACACATCAACAGTAAGGGGATTCTGGAAAGAAAATTGGATGCATGGAAGGAATAGAGAACTGGCCCATCAAAGAGGAAGATCTTATACAGTCAGTACGTTAGCTCAGATTTTGTATATTTAGCACTTTTGGTGTTAATTCATGTTAACCAAAAGAAATATGCTATTTTATTCCCCAACATTATGTGAGAGTCATCATGGAAGAGCCTAGTTCTGCAGTCCAGTATGTACTATTTCCAATTCTAACACTGCATTCTTCAGTTGGCACCTAGATAATTATAAAGCCGTTCATTTGCAACTGCTTTAGTGTTTATACCTAAGTTGCCGATAGGTTTCGGATATGGATATGAAGTATCTAATACGTGGATACAACAATTCATTTTTGTCTTGGTTACGGCAATACAAAAAATACATAAAAATACCAAAAATATAAATTCTAGCCTAATAAATAGGAATTAACCACATTAATAATTATGCACATAAAAGCAAAATAAGATAAATAACCACAAAAAACTACTCATAATCTGTATAAAGGCTTAAAGCCAACCAAATGCCAACGACAGGTCATGAACGTCATGATAAACATAAAATTTAATTACTACATCAAACTAGTATTCAATATTCATCATATTGCTCATTATTGATAGCATTAACATCAACATCAAATTTTTAGGGTTTCTATAGTGTTTTTTATGCTTGTTTTTTTTGCAGTTATGTTTGTAATGTTGAAAAAAAAACGTATCCAGACGTATCTGACCTGTGTATTCCATACCCTGGCCGTATTCGTAGGCATACCATATTCATATCCATATTGGATATGTATTGTATCCGTATCAGGGGCCTAGGGTAGATGTATCGGTTTAGACCTATACATCGGTCTTAGAGCTTGAGTCCCGTAGCCCAGGATCTACTATTTTCAAATCTAATACTACATTCTTTAGCTGGCACCTAGAAAATAATAAAGTCGTTCATTTGCAACTGCTATAGTGTTTAGACCTACACATTGGTCATATGTATTAAAAATAAATAGATAAAGGACTATTTTGGATCACCAAACTTATCAGCTATGTAGAAGCTATTCTCCCATGCAACATGTTTATGATTTTTTGTAGGAAGTCCTAGAGCCTAAATAGATTTTAGGCTTCGAGATAAAACAATTGGCCTAGTTGTAATATGGTAAGATTTTCAAATAACAAAATTTTCAGACTAAGTTGTTTGTAATGTGTAGAAGTTCTTTTCCCATGCAACATATTTAAAGTTTTTGCAAGAATTCCTAGAACCTAAACAAGTTTTAAGCCCTGAGATACAATAGTTGGCCCTGTTTTAATATGGTAGGTTGTTCAAATGACAAAAAAATCATACTAAGTTGTTTGCACACCATTTTTTACAAATTGTTCATGTCAAAGTGCATGCAAGAGACCCACCTAGTTCAATATAAGGAAAGATAATGTTTCGTGCATTGAACAATTTATGGAGTTTGAAAAACTTGTCCTTAATGCATATGGGGTTTCAAAAAACCCAAAGGCTATATGAGGACAAAGCACAAGTGCCTCATTTATGGTGGAGGCTATTCTCCCCATAGAATGCACCGACACACATAAAAAACAGCCATGCGTCCATCTATGTTCCATCCGCTGCCATGTGGCTGGCGGTTCAGCAGTTAATTTTTTTTATGAATTTTGGTGTTGAAAAACACAATAGCGTGTTTTTTTTGCGAATTTTGGTTTTGAAAAACACAACAATGTGTTTTTTTTTGTGAATTTTGGTGTTGAAAAACATAACAATGTGTTTTTCAACACCGTGTAAAAACACAGTAGAGCATCCAACGCGATTCGAACTCACGACCTCCTACTTCTCAACGCACATTCCTACCAACCCGCCTAGAGCTTACCACATGCAACTATCTGTTTTGAAAAACATATATTTAAAAAAAATGATGAAGTGACCCCTACTTGTGGGACTCGCCCATGCATGGGCATGCATGTCATGTATGGTGCATTTTATGCGGAATTCATGTTAAGCGGTGCATTCTATAGGTGCCCTCATTTATATGCTTAAACATTAATCCTTCCCCTGTTATGGTTTTTTGAGTTTTCTTTACAGGAACAAAATTTCTTGAATTTTGAGGATGACAAATTATTTAATACATACATATATATTGTATGCACATACATACTTACGTATGTATAATAATTTTTAAAAACAATTTTTTAGTTACATAATTAAACATTCTAAAGCGCGTTGAAATATCATATATGACATTGAAAATTGAAATTGAAAATCAAGTTTGTCAATATGAAATTCTAAATATGACTATCCAATTTTTTTTGGTTTGGAAACCATCGATTATATAGATATCGACATCTCTACCCCTGATAAACTAGAGATTACATACATCTGATTTACACTTGTTGAGTAAGTGTATATCTATATCGAAGCCTTACTTTAGCTAAGCAACCACGACTAGGGGGCATCCAATCCGGCAAAGTCACCCAGGGAACGATTTTGGCCCTATCCGCTTTACGACTCTTTGTGTCGGGTATCTCTGGGCGTTGCACTCAGAAAGACTTGATTCCTGGTGGGCTCATTCCAATCCAATCAACTTCACCTAGAGACCAAGGGCCCTTCGATATGAGTATCCAATTTGAATATGATCACAAACATAAATATAACTACAAGAGTCCCATATGACAATGCAAATCAGAAGATAAAAAATATAACAAAATGCTCAAATACAAGAATTAAGAAACAAACATAATTAGAGTTATAATTTGACACATCTCCCATGAGCATCAATGGAACCTCTTTGCTTCTCGACTCCAAATCAGCTGCCCCAACTCCATAGGAAGACTCCAACGAATACATCTAGCAAAATGGTATAGCCAGCAAAATTACTACTATCATCATATGGGGTGATAAACGTTGATTATGAGCACATGCTCAATATCTTAGGTAGTATAAGTAACATTGCCACCCTCTTTTAATATTATTGTTGGATATTATTTTCCTTGGTGATACAGAGTTCAATTGCCCAGATGAAAAGGGATTTAGACCCCCTTTTGACAGAGCATTTGGTTACCCAACTGATAAAGGATCTGGTCCTGCTGTTGAAAAAGGATTTGGTTGTCCAGTTGATAAGATATTTTCCCCCACTGCTGACAAAGGATTTGGTTTCCCTGCTGAAGCTTGCATCCATGGTGGCATTAGAAATGAACTACTAAGTCTACTTGAACTTGTACGAAGTAAATGAGGTGATACATACCAAGATGGAATTGAACAAGAGTTACTCATAAGTGATGGAGGTGTTCCAATTTGAGCATAACATGGAATTTGAATATTTAACATATCTTGAAAAATCCTTTGATTTTCATGATCCGTTGGAGAACTTACATGCATCCTTTTTTCGTATTCCCTTAATTGATTTACGAGTTCCCTCTCCCTCTTCTCTTGCTCTTTCCTTTGTTGCTTTTGTGTCTTCTCCGTCTCTTTTTGTTGCTCCTTAGCCTGCTTCTCCCTTTCTCTTACAAGCTTCTCTTGCAAATTTTTTTTCTTTTGTCGCAAGTCTAGCAGCCTTTTTTTCTTGTGCCAATTCTTTTTTCCTTAACTTTAGTTTTGCTTGTTCCTCCTTTCTTTCCGTATCAACCAATAGCTCCATGTATTCAGGTGTAGTCAAAATATGTGAATGCATACTCAGCCTAATAGAACCATCTGAATCTTTGACTCTCTTTTTGTTTATGATCTCCCTTGGAAGTCGCAAAAATTGAGAAAGTAACTTACCATGTATATCTTATATTTGAGTCTCTTCAAAGACTTGAGGTTCATGTTGCCTAACTTCTAAGTTTATTTCATTTTCCTGAGCATCCCCTCTTCAAATTTGACTCCATTTTGTTCATCCTCATCTCCAACATCTGCATAGTAATGAATTATTGCTTGTTGTTCCAGTCCTTCACGAAAGGAAGGCAAATTCAAGATGCTTTGATCTTCTGTGTTGGAAGGTAGCTTGTAACCCATGTTTTTCATGGCATCCTCTAACCATTGTGGCGGGTTAACTTGACTTGGCAAGGACATATCATTGTTACTTAGAAAATTTGTAGACCCTTCATTATTGTTAATGATGTTACTTTGGTTTCCAATAGCACCATTTAGCTCAATTCCATGTGTTGCAGCTACTTCCATGTCATCTCTCAAGTCAACATTTTGCATGAATTGAGTTTTAGGTTGCACCTCTTCACTATTATTTAATTCTGGATTTATTCCTTAAGATAGGTTCAAAATGTTTGTGACAACATCAACATCTTCCTCACCTTGCATGTCAAATGCTTGGCTGCATGCCATGTCATTTATGAGAGCATCATAATTCAATGGCCAAATACCAGTTCTTTTGAAACCTGCAATTATGTTAGATGGTGTTAGTGCCTTTTTCAAGGCTCTACTTACAAGCTCAACAAATGTCATTCCTTTTCACATCTGCACATATGTTCTCTGCCATCCATTTGGTCTCTCTCATTTTGTCCTCTAAACTCTAAAATATGTCTTGAAAGGGCTGAACACACTCACGTCAAGAGGTTATAACTTATGACTAATATGTGCTGGTAGTGTTATCAAGTCAATGCCCAATTTGTTGGCCTCCTCCACAGTTTGTAATGTTACATGGTTGTCGTGGCCATCAAATATTAATAGGTGTCTATTATTTGGAGAAACACCTCCTGGTACTGAACGTGCAAAATGACATAGCCAATTTAAAAACAATTCCTTTGTCATCCATGCATGCTCCAGGTTCACAATTTTTAATATAATTCTTTACCATTCTCTTTCCCTTGAACAAATAAAATCATGGGATTGACAAACCTGTTGCATTGACACAACACAATATAGTGATCCACTCCCTACTCTTTGGTATTACCTTTGGGACATTTCGACTTCCCCTCTTAGCAATAATGTGCATTCCATAATTTCTCCCAGACTGCAAACTAGTCTCATCACAATTCCATATTTTATGAGCACCGTATTCATAGGTTCCATAGCATTTGGCCAAATTGTCATAAAATTTGGTTACTATTGACAGGGCGCAAGTTTAAAACTCTATCATTATCAAGTCCCTCAGCTATTCGGATTGCAAGGTCTGGACGATGTTTTTTGAATCTAGCCCACCATGATTTACCAGGAAACCCATCTCTGAGAAGGGGTTTTGTCTTGTTTCACAAATCTGAGCAACATTTTCCTTTAGTTGCATTAACTCCAAGCCATGACCCATATAGCATCCATTTATTTGCACCATTCAACAATTTCCTCTTCTTCTTTTTTAGTTATAACTATTGGAGGAACCCTCCACTTTGTGTGGGTGAGACCATTTAGCCAATAGTGTAATGATGTGGGTGGAATGGAATACTTCTTTACTGTTGCTCTAACTAAAAACCCATTAAACTCAACATCATCTATTGCTTTTTCCATATCTTCTTTTTTCCAACCTTGGATGACACTAAGCTTCTTTGTTGCAGATGTTCTCTGAACTGAGACAATAGGTGGGGTTTCTACATTTTGATTCATTACCAATTGGTGCAAAATTATCCTCTTCATTAATGAAATTATAGTGATAATTGCACATCCTCTCACTTTGGGCCTTCATTGACCTTCTAGCAATACCACCTCTTGTCATGAATTAAATGAAATACCTGATTCACAACATGAAATACAAATTAGAAGCACATGGTTATCAAATCACTTCTAATTGTTGAAAGAAAGATGATTGTTGGCAAAGAAACTGTAAAAATATACAAAAAATGTTGATGCTTCAGGTCTCTTTTGAGGCTCATCGTTAACTTAATTCCGGTCTTAATGATGGGTAGCAAACAAGATATGAAACAACGATATTCTTTTTTATTTTACACCAATTTTCTTTCCCTACAATCTTCTTTAAATTTATCAGCTTAGCTTTGGTTTGAATTGCACTTAACTATTAAATTGAAAAATTGAACTTAGATTTGGGGAAAATTTTGGATAGAAATGGTGAGTGGCAGGGGATATTCAAGTGGGAACTGAGTGGACATTCACACTTGTAGAAAATGGATGATATGGAGATGGGAGCTTAATGATGATATTCAAAATAAGAAACATCAATGTGTCCATATTAAAACGATGTCCAAAGTATTGTTGTATTATGTTAAGTAATGACTATACACAAGAGAATGAGATATCTAGAAAAAATAAACAACATAGTGAATTCTGAAATGTAATATGCAACACTGCTAGACTATACAACACTGATTGTGCTCATTTAGTTGAATATACATTGTTTATACAAGAAATTTCACTCTTCAAAATATTCCATACAAGTTTCATTTTCATAATAAAAACTACAAGTCAATTAATTGGAAAAAATGAAATAAAAGCATTCATAATTCCAGCAGTGTTGTATATTCTAGCAATGTTGTATATTGTATTTCAGAATTCACTATATTGTTTATGTTTTTCTTAGATATCACATTCTATTGTGTATAGTCATTACTTAGCATTATACACTGCTGGACTATACAACACTGCTAGAATATACAACACTGTTGGAATATACACCATTGCAAAAATGAACAAAGGGATTGAATTATAAAATAGTTTGCATTGCATAAATGTCTTATCCTGAACTGTCTCGTGACTTCTTCAACTCTGAGAGATGAATACTATTGGAACCATTGAAATTGTAATTGGTTATTCAGCTTTTATTCTATCACCCTAAATTCTGATTCCTTGATGTTAGTTAACATGGATCCAATATGATAGTTCAATCAAATGGTTGGGATTTGTTGGAATTATATCCAATGGATACTATTATATTTGGTTATTTCTATTATTTTATTAAGTTGGTTACACAATTTATTATTCATATGGTAATGAGTTTTTAAATACTATGAAAGGCGAACCTCACCATAATGTCATTTATTGTTATGGAGGTGGTTACTAGGGATTGAAGACTCTTATATCAATTAAAGAGGACATTATATTTGAGATTTGGTTTACAAAATCTTCTGAAATGACTTGTTGAAGTGACTGTAATAGATATGGTGTACATAAAATGTAAATACTACTTAATGAGTAGTTGGATTCATAGAATTGATATTTGTACACTTATGTATAAATTAATGTATATTTGAAGTTCTGTCAATGAATAAGAGAATACTGACTAATTTTAAAGTTGTCTTATTCAACATAACATGCTTCCATATTTAAATAATTACACCGGGAGATGTTCTACAATGGCAGGCAAGGTTGTAATGGAGTGCATTGTTCACTTTTATTCTCAACATTAAATTTGGTGTTCATTTGGCTGTCAAGTGAAAATTCATTCATGAACTTGACTTCTATTGGATTGTCACTTCAATAAATTTGTTTCTTTTTTCTTGGAGAAGTCAATCAAAAAATAGTAATATCTTGGGCTAGTGTTTCAGCGTTTTTTCTTGAATAAAGATTTTTGAGACCATGTAGCTAAATGATTCCATTTGCCACAAATCAATAGTAAATTGATACATAATTTAATGAAGTTGTTGATTAAAGAGGTATGTAAAAAATCAAACCAAATAAACTCCAAAGGCAACCCAGGGAAGCGAATCCATACAGGAAGAAAAGGGAACTAATTTGATTTCAACTCGGGGCTCCACCGACAAATACTGAGAACCGCTTTTCCAAAAAATCATGGCCCTTTTATAAGTACCTTTTGTAAATCTTCATCACTTTGGAAACAGAAAGGAAATTGTCCACTCCCAGGGCTCGCACCTCCAATATACAAGACCATTTCTGCTTACACTAGTCCCTGACAAGGTCGATATTCGGTCACAGACCACCAAATCTGCGCATCGCTGCACTCTTAAATCTATTTCTCGCTATGTTCACCACGTCCTCGTGGATAGCAAGTTGCAGATCACCCCCCACTTAAGATGGAATAATCTTTAGAGGTTCCCTAGCATTTCCTGCAAACAATCGCAAGGCCCAAGATCTAGCCATATCTTCAGGGGTCTGGCATGGAGAGAGTCGAGCCATATTTTTAAAAAATTATTTGAATTCTTCTTGTAAACTATAGAGAAAGAAACAATATGACATCCAATTATGCCCATTAAAAAACAATGTTACTAATCCAATATTGATTAAAAATATGCAAATAGGATATTATGGTTATTTTTAAAATATACAAATATTTTATGGTTAAAATGAAAAAGGTGTAAACATATGTCAAATTTAAATCCTTCTCCATCTACTGGTTGAGTGCTTCGTTGACATAAAAGTTTGTCCATCAAAGTTATGTGTCATAATATGGACTATTGTTATTAACTTTTTATTTATATTCATGGCCACCCAATCCAACTTTTGATCTTCTTTAAGACGTCTTTTATCGACTGTTAATTATTCAAAAGTATAAGGTGTATTGATTTAAATTTATTGTGGGTTGTTGTCTTAAATTTAAATAGAAATTGAAGGATATATTAAACAACAATTTCATGATGATGCCACAATGGGTGCATTGACATTTGCATTTAAATCACTGCAAAAATGACGAAGTGTCTTAAAATAATTATGATTTTGACAACAATCTACAACAAATGTAGAGAAGAATAGACGCCTCAAATTTCTTCGATGGTCATCAAACATAGAAAATCCATTCACCTAGTAATCACTATATGTACAATAAATAATTGGTCTTCCCGGTATAAGGGTTGAAAAATAATTTAAAAAATAATAATTTGATCAAGACATAAAGATCATAGAAGGTTGTAGATGCCATTTAATGTTTGTCACTTTTATTAAAAATAATGCGTAAATTTTTGTTCATGTTGTTAAAATTTCAAGTACGTGTGTGTTTTTTATAAGAAAACATTTCAAGTTTATTGAGTATAAAATTTCAAATATATGTGTGATTTCTCGTAAGAAATCATTTCAAGTTCATTGAGTTCACTACAAGTTTATGTTAGTTGTGCTAGCAAATGCCTTAAGCTATTTTTGGGCAAGTTTATTTGTTTTTTAATGATATCATGATAAATATCAATAACATGGTAATTTGATACACATATCTTGTAGCTAATACTAAAATTCAACATGGACATCTTACTATGATATTATTCCTTAGCAGCTATATTGACTCTTTGAGGTTTATTACTAACCTAAATAAGATATAGATGTGATTACTAACCTAAATGTGGAAAAGAAAACACTTCTTCAAACCAGGTTCATATTTGATAGTTTTTTATAAAAGATTTGTTTTTTTTTCTATTTTTAACATATAGACGGGGTTGTGGAAACCCAAATCTTCTATTTTTTACTCTAATTGTGCTTACCATGCAAGTGTTGGATATAGTTTATGTTCCTTTATAACATTGTGAATATGAATCAGTTTTTCATTTGTTAATGAGTATGATAAATACGCTTTCATTATTGTACCATAGTGAATTCATTTTCATAAGTAAAGATACTCCTCAATAGGTGTTTCCAAAGAAAGTGTCTGAAATATGTAGTTGGGCTCTATGTAAATTTGAATTTTCAATATTGTTGTCTTATATTATTGTTTCCTTTTTCCACATTTGATATGTTGTCAAATTTATTTATTTTTAAAAGTGTATGTCTTCACTAATTTTGCACGTGTTGGGCACCTATATTGTCACAACCCATTATGCCTTGATTTTATCTTCATCCCTTGTCAGCCTAAAATCATGTTGATTTATAAGTTTGCACCCCTGCATTCTTTGAAAGAAACTATTCACATTGAGAGGATTGAACAACAGGATCTAACTTTTGCAATTGTCTCTAGAGTGTGGTGCCTCCACCACCTTTGTTTCGCTCCACCATTCTCATCATAGCAGTTCATAAAAATGTCTCTTAATCTTTTTGTTTATCTACAAATAAAGGAAGAAGAGTAGTTATAGTTCCTTCAAACTTTATCCACCCAATAAATTACACTTATATCTCCCCCTAATTCTTTTCTACTTGTCCTCATCTATTTCTTCTTCCCCTTCCACTTTTTTGTTGGCTTCATTTCCTCCCGGCATATCCATTGCACTGTTTTCTAGTAAAATAATAAATTATACTCAGGGTATATTAAATTCACATATCATTCTAAATAGTTTTTTTGAAAAGCTCAACCTCTTTCCACATACTATCTCTACTATTGGACCCTGCACCAAACCGGTGCTTCTCCCCTAATTTACTTAGGGGAGAGGAGCCAGTCATGGTGCATTACCCAATAATGGTGAGGGTAGTTGACATATTTGACTCCAATTTTTACACAGTAAAATATTAATAATTGAATGAATACTATCCTATAAATGTACAAACACTCTTCAAAATTGATGTGTCTGTCACTTTTCATGTACAACGATGAATCTATCAACAATAGAATAGTCAATATCATTTTTAAACATAAAATAACATATATTATACTTCCATTATTGCCAAATTTAAAGTCAACATGTATTTAATACAAGGATATATAATTGTATTTCATCCCTATACAAAATTGATACCACATCATCATATCAATTTGATGTCACTTTTCATATAATTTAATTTCCCATTTTACAGTGTAAAAGGTCTTGTCATACACACACTTTGGGGCAGGTTCACACAAGCAGAATTCCAAAGTGCACCATTTTCAAATACAAGTTGTCTTTTAAGCATTAACTTTCTCACCATTTTCTATACCAGCTACTCCCATAAATGATGTACCTGCATATTTTCAACAAATGTGAGGCTCAAGAAACAAAGATTGAATTGAAATGAGAAATCAAATCAAATTGAACTTCAAATATGAGTATTGAAATAAAATATCATAAATCTTGATCCACCCCTATCAGTTTCACCCAATCAAAAATAAGCACAAGGATCAACCAATTTTACCCAATCAAAAAAAAGCACAAGGATCAATCAACTACAACACTTTTCAAATCTCCTACGTAGTGCCCACATTTTACACACACAAATACAACAGTAAAATACCAGGAAATTTTTTTTTTTACTTACATTGCTCAATGCAAAACGCCACAAGGACTCCAAGTAGAACAACTCAACAACATATACGACACCTACATCAGTCACCAAATCACATAGACACATGACTACGTCAAATACATGTTGACGCTACACTTTTCCCAATGGAAGATTGCTAGTAGAGACCCAACCACAAGAACCTGACTTCAAGAATGGCGAACCCACAACACATCACTACTTCAAAGGTATTGTAGTTACGATTAGCATCCTAAGAACATGGTTATGAAAGCATAATTTTCTCTTTTTCCATCTACAAAATCTTAAGTTCATTCCATTTAATTTGCTCTTTACCCTTATGACAAATCTTTAAAACTTACATAAGTATTTTTCCATATTTCAAAATGCCTACCAGATTTTAAATCTCCCATTCTTATGTTAAGATTTTGCTTCTCAAATGTTTATTTAATGTAAAAATTTACTCTTGCTACACAAGAGATTCTAACGTGATGTCCAGATGAGCTATTGGGATTAAGGAAGACATAGAGTCGAGATAGCTCCCCAAGAACATCCATCGATCACGGAATAGTTATTTCGCTACCCTAGATAATGAAGTTCAATAACATATGGACTTTTTTTATATGTATATATTTATATGTCTTTTGTTTGCTCGAAGTTTGGTCGCACCAAGATAATTTATAGTCTTTGCAATGCATGAAGAAGTTTAATTAAGTTATAAGGACTCTAAGATTGACCTTAATCCTAATCTCAAATCTCGTGTGCAACATCATATGATATGCTCTTATATCGCACTAAGGTTTCGTTCTTAGCATCATCTTAAAACAAAAGAGTTACGACAGCACTTGTCTGACTTCTTAAGGAAGTACAAGGCTAGGAGCATTAAAACTACACATAATCACACGTGGTCTATGTTCACGAAGATCCCATATCCTTGCATAGCATGTTTCCGCATAAGAAATATCATTTATTCCTTGATGCCATAAAATGACATAACAAGGAATTATGAGACAATAATTCAGTTTCTAAGGTTCTCAAAAAAAAAACGTCTTTCAACACAATTTCGTAGCAAGGAGTTAGATTATGGTTTTCTAACCACAAGTGAACATCCTAGTCAACTAGGGTTTAGTTTCATTCCAATTTTCTACTTAGGGCTTTACGCTCTCTTAAAGATTAGATTAAGGTTTCAAACATATTCACCCTATAAACCCTTCGTAAGAGATCAAGCACTCTATTGTCACTAGCCAAAGATGGCACCTATAGCTAAGAGGATCTATTCATAAGCAAAATTTTAAGTGATAGAACCACTATTTCCCTAGCTCCAGGATGTCATCTGGATCTCACAAGAAATTCATTCGATGTAGAAGATTTATTTGACTGTGCTGCTCCTATGTGTCTAGTTTATGTCGATGTCACTAAACGTACCTATTAAGACAATAAACCCCTCTTCTTGGGATCTTATTTGCCTAAACCAAGATGCTCCATCGGGGTAAAGGTTAAGTTCGTTCTACGGTTTTAAACTTCTTATAGGGTAAAAAGGATCACACATGCAGGAAAGCTATGCACGAATATTTTAGTAAGGTTGAGGGTCCCCATTAAAACTCTATATTATGTTTGCAAGGTAAGAAGATAACCCAAAAATGAATTTAATCGTTTATTAAATACTGAGAAGGTACTATAATGTATTAACTTCGATTTTCAATTTACTAAGTATAAATCAACCCCTTTTTCTTTTCTTTTTTTATACACAACTAAGAAACAATGAACCGGTGATTAGATGCACATTTCCTAAGTATCCCTAAAACTAGCATATCATGCATATTAACAAATCTCAATTATAACTTTTCGGTAACAAGGGACTACATTAAACAGTTATTCATTTTACAATGACCTATAAAAATTACAATAATAATAATTAAATCACACATCACCCTTTTTCGTCGTCATTCTTCCATCCTGCAAAACCCACGTGAGCATGATATCAGCGATAAATTCGCTGGCATGGCATCCACCCTAATCAATCATAATTATCATTTTTCAGTTTCCCATTTACATCTGACAATAATTACAATTTGCAATCGAAATTAAAAAGGTCTAGAAACATGTATTCATTGCATTTCTTTTTTTCTTCATTTTATAAACCTAGGAGAGAGAAAGAGAAAGGAAGAGAGAGAAAACATCGTTTTGCCAAAAAAATTAATACACACAACAAGTTTCATTATAGTGTTTTTAAACAGTTATTTACGTGTGTTAAAAGTTTCCAGGGTGATTTGGCAACCATACGAGGGTCCACAGCTTTCTACTTTTACATTTTCTCACTAGCTACAAAACATACAAAATGGGCTTGGAGGCTAAGAAAATGCTTCCAAAGGTTATCTTCCGATGAGCACGCACATCACGATTAACTTTCTATGTGTCCCCAAATATACCAAGAATTCATTGCAACTGACAGAAATAAAAAAGAGTGCACGGTTTGCGTTTGGCGGTTAGTTCTCCGGGGCCACTGGTCGTAGTTCACCCAGTTGTAAAAAGACAAAAGTTAGCTCGAGTGGCCCAAAAAACCGTTTCCAAAACGACGTTCGATGGATGTGCACGCAACGAGACTCTTCCCACTAGTTCCCCTATATAAAGAGAATTCATCAGAGTCAACGGGTCTGAGAGCTGGAAAACCACATTCAAACGGTGACAAGATTTCTGGAGTGACAAGACGAAATTGGCTCCAGTTTGACCTCGTCAAACTGCGACCGGAGGCCTACAAAATGGCTTCGCCAAACTATCCCGAAAAGTGCTCTTTCCTATACTGAATGTTCCATGCATTTGTCTAGTATAAACGCTAGAGGTTTGCGAAGACGGAACGTGATTTCTCTTTCCAGGTTTCAAATGGTGGTCCCAAACGAAAGCCAACTTTCTAGTTTTAACAACTCTCTACTGTTGTAAACCGGTGTAACAGGGCTCCTATAAGAGCATCAAAAGGATGTCATATGATTGTTTCGGGTCAAACCAAAAATCAAGGCGACTCCTCGTATACCAAGGTACACGAATGAAACTTCACATCTCGTTTCCAGAGTTGCGAAGGGTACTTAGTGAGTCTCCGAAAGTTGCAAAATTTAACTATTTTCAGCAGGAAGAAGATCAACTTAATCAATGGAGATTCAAATTTGTCTGGTCGTTAAAACAATATTGAAGCGATCAAAAGGGTAAGAGTTTTCTAGATCATCTCGAAGCGAGGGTGATAGTTCATGGTTTAAAGTAGGCGAGTTATAATGGCTTCGAGAGTTGCGACATGACACTTTATTGTTTTGCAATGAGTTGAAGAGACATTTAACTGTATTTAAAAATCCTAATAATTTAAAATTCTATCTAGCTGCAAAAGAGAACTAAAACACGAGAATTATGAGAGGTAAGGGAAGAAGAACCATGCATGGAGAACGAAGTCGGTCGAAGCCGCAAGCTTTGGTTCAGCATCTCGCTCGGGCACTTCGCCAACCGGTTCACGAGCCTGGATCTAACGTCCACCACATCACACCAACTTCCCGATCACTTGAATTTTTCCAACAGAATAAGTAGTTGCTTGAAATTTTCCGAGCTTTTTAACATACCCACTTCGTACAAATCCTATTAATCAATGATGTAGTGTATGAGGTGCCCCAAGCTAGTTAGGACGCATACAAACAACAAGTCCACCACACGACAATCTTGCTCCAAAATTTGCATCTCGGCACAAGGAGTTAGGACGCTTGCAAAGGTCATGAAATTTGGCTTTCGCCCACCATAGGAGGTTATGAGCACGCAAATCTCCATGAATGAATCCAAGCTCAACCGATCCTTATGAGCACCAACTTGTTTGTACATCCACAACTTACATACAGAACTAACAAACCATTCTGTGCAAAACTGCATGTATTTAGTCTATAATACCAGGTTCCTTTCTAGCAAGCCGCATTTTTATCAAGCATTTTAGTCAAACAGCTCTCGTGCCTTATGTTTATTCCCACATTTTGTATGCACTTTTACCAGTCCATATACTGATTTAAAACTTCCATTTAGGCGCACACACAGGGAGAATATAGCTAAGTTTGCAAGATATGGTTTTGCATCTGCTTGAAAGTTTCCAAGGCCTTTTCAACAACTCATTCTTTTGCACATCCTACAAATCATAGCATTCTATGAGACCACATTTCTTTGAGGCATTCAAACAAACAGCTCAGCGCCTTTTAAACAAACCCATTTTTTGCTTATCCTGCTATCATTGCAGTCCCTGAAACTGCATTCCCTCCATGCATTTAGTCGAATGGTTCACGCGCCCTATTTTGAAGCTCCTATTTAAGAAACTGGCGTGAGGATGCTAGCAATGGATGCAGAATTTGTCTTAAAGGTTCCAAGGCGTATTCAACAAACCCACTTTGCACAGAACCAGCAAACAAATCCACACAGCTTTTCAACAAATCCATTTTGTGTAAAACAACTAAAAAAAAAGGGGGTAACATCCCCATTTTGGCGCAGCTTGGGAGGATACTGGCAAATGTAAACTCCTGGTATTTGAGCCTTGCTTGCTGCGCACGCCCCATTCTTTCATTTGGTTAAATACTGGAAAAAAAAACGGCGGCTACAACAACTGACAAAATTCATCCCCCTTTTTTTTTGGCGTTGAAAACAAACACACGCAAGAGTTTGGCGCAACTGGGAGAATGTTGGCACGGCTAGGAGGCTGGGAGGATGCTGGCAAGTCAACCATAACCATGGCACTCCATGGGATGACATTTGGCATAGGATTCCTTGAACAATCCAAACAAAACAAAACAAAACCACCCTTCAGCTCATTGGTTGGGTGAAAATGTTGCGGCCCACACTGGAGCTCAATCCCATGGCGGCGGCGGCTTGACATCCTCAGCAAAAAGACAACCAAAAAAAACACAGGCATCCTTTGCCCTAAAACCGCCCAAAGAAAAATATCACGGGCTTTTATTTTATTTTATTTGGATCCTTTTATTTTATTTATTTTATTATTATTATTATTATTATTTATAATAAGAGGGGGGACATGACATCCTATAAATCCAGTTCCTCAACTGCTCTGAAATTTTATTCAGTTAGTGTTATTTTGCTAGTGCATGACAATTACAGTTCCAAGCTGCCATAATCAACTGTTATTCCACATCATAGTGCCACATAGTAAGTTCTTAACTCTGTTGTTATATTGATGCACATTCATTTAATTTTATTTTATTTTTTGTCGATCTATATATGGGAGGGGAGCCTGTAAAAAACCTGGTAATCCCAAAAATCTGTCAAAAGAAGCACTTGAGAATTCTCTACAGCCCAATCTACTTTGCAAACAAATCTGACATGTAACCCATCGTGCATACTTGTTGGTGCATACTTTATGCTGCCTTTTCATGTAGATGTATATTAACAAGTAATTCCAGACTAAAGTAATGAAATCTGTATTTCATATTTACAAGTAGATGTATGTTCTGTAGACGTATATTTACAAAAAATTCCAGGCTAAATTAATGAAAGGCTCTATATTTACAAATAGATATATACGAAATATACATCTACTTGTAAAAATACATCTACAGAATACACATCTGAATGTAAATAGACATCTACATAATATACAACGACAAGAAAAGGCAGCATAAAATATACAGTTACATGAAAATGAAGCATAAAATATACAACTACATGAAAAGGCAGCATAAAATATGCATCTAACATGTAATTACTTGTAAGTATACATATACATATTTCTTCAATTTATCCTAGAATTACTTGTAAATATAAATCTACATGTACACATACATCTACAGGTTTCATTAATTTAGCTCAGAATTACTTGTGAATATTCATCTACATTAAAAGGAAGCATACAACTAAATTGCATGTTGCCTTTTTCATTTAGATGTATATTTGGTCATAAATTCAAATTTGTATTTGTTTCAATAACATTGCCTTCCTCTGTACTAGTCCCATTTTCACCTTTGATTTTTGAAGTATCCATTGCTCAGAACATAGGCACTCACATCAAATGGCTGCAATTCCTTTTACGTTTGTTGATTCAATATTCTAAAAATATCATTGTTGTAAGTTACATCGGTTTGGTAAATTTATCTATCTTAGCAGGTTTTTATTGACATTATGAGGAGAATGCAACTTCAAAAAAGAGTAAGACCTGCATGTGCCAAAATAAGGGGAGCAAGATTTCCACCAAGTGAAGAACATGAAGAAGAGGCTATCACACACCACATGAAGAAGTAAATGTCCAAGCAATAAGAGTGAGCCCTTCAACACAAAAAGTGTCAAAGCCAAGATCTGATTGGAACAAGTCTAATATGAATAATGCCATGAAAGATGTTGAAGATTATGGATACTCTACACGTGCTGCTGCAAAAAAATGGGGTATACCAGCGACCACCCTTACTTCTTGGCTGATGGGCATTACCACCACTAAAAGAAAGGGTCCACCAACAATTCTAACAGATGAAGAAGAGATGGAGATAGTGAGTTGGTGTCATGAAATGGTTGACATGGGACATGGGTTAGAAATTATACAACTTAAGACATGTGTGGCACAAATCTGCGAAACAAGGTCTAACCCATTCACGGATGGTTTTCCGGGTAAGTCATGGTGGGCAAGTTTTAAAAAAAGACACCTGGATCTAACATTAAGGACAGCTAAAGGCCTTGATAAGGATCGAGCAGTGTGTTTGAGGCCATCAATTGTTAGTTCCTTCTACATTAATTTGTCTAAAGCTTATGAGGCCAACCCATATGGACCAAACCGAATATGGAATTGTGATGAAACTGGATTACAAGCTAGAAGGAACTGCGGTATGAGAGTGCTTGCTAAAAGGGGTAGTAGGAGTGTGCCATATATCATCCCAAAAAGCAAAGAATGGATTACCATATTGTGTTGTGTAAATGCTACTGGACAAAGCATTCCAGGATTCTATATTTTTAAGGGGAAGAGCCATTTAGAAAATTATATTGCAGGTTGTGAGCCTGGAGCTTGCATGGCAACACAATCACATGCATGGATGACAAAAGATTTATTCATGAACTGGTTACATCACTTTGCATCATCTATACCTAGTGGAGTGTCTCCTACCAATAGGCATTTACTAATTTTTGATGGCCATGGTTCACATGTTGCTTTGGGGACAATTCAAGAAGCCAGGAGTTTGGGGATTGATTTTTAACATTGCCTGCACACACCTCTCATAAATTACAGCCATTGGATGTGAGTGTCTTTGCTCCATTCAAAACATACTTCAAGGGGAGAGACACAAATGGGTAGTTGCAAACCATGGGATAGATATGAAAAGGGTTGAATTAGCTGAGTTAGGGAGCAAAGCATTCAAAATGGCTCTTACACCTAGCAACATTAAATCAGGATTCAAAAGAACAAGGATATGGCCTCTTAATCCCAATGCCTTGGATGAAGACATGGGACCACGCAGAACATTTGACACATCTTTTCAAGATGATGCTGGTGCAGCAGAAAATATGCTTCATCTATCTAGGGTTGATTTAGAGCAAAGTGAAGATGCTCAGATGGTGCCTAACACACAATTGGAGAAAGAATCAAAACCTCAGCAGATGGAGATAAATATAAATGAATGTGTTGCTCAAAAATTGGAAACTCCAAATAGAATTAATCAAATCGATGAATCACTATCTTTGCCCACAGAAGATAGCCCTCCCGATTGGATGAAAGAAGCAGCTCTTAATCTTGGTGTCAACTTGAACTTCAATAATGAAGAGGTCAGCCTCTCTTTACCCTCTCATCCAACACTACTTCATGACTCAGATTTGGTGCACTACTATGTTGGCATTCAACCTGAAGAAAATGATGTAGATTCACAATTAGAGGCAGCAGGGGTATTAGGGGCAGATTCAAACCAAACTTGTGAGGAAAACCAAGGACAAAAAACTCTTGGTAGATTCTTGAAACTCCCTGTGGAAAAGGTTAGAGAATCATCAAGGTCAAATAGTGCTTATGGTATAAGATTGAGTAGGGAATCTCTACTAATTACCGCAGATCAATACATGGAGCTTCTGGTTGAGAAAGAGAACAGAAAAAAAGAAATAGATGAATTGAAGCAAAGAAAAAAGGAACAAATCCAGGAGAAGAAGGTTGAACGAATTGTTGAAAGGGAAAGGAAGGAGCAAGAAAAGATTGAAAAAGAATATAGAAGGAAAACAAAGGAGCACCAAAAGTTGATTCAAAGGCAAGAAAGGGAACAAAGAAAGGAACAGGAAAGGATTCAAAGGGATCAAGAGATAAAGGAGAAGGAGTTTGAGAAGTCAAGAAGAGAGTTAGAAAGGAAAAGGAGATTGAGTAGTCCAATTAATCCTTTTCCTGATCAACACCCAATGTTAAGAGAATTAATGGGCATACATTGCCCTTTATCAGTTTCAACACATAATTTTGCAGTTGGAGTGAATGCTTCTCCAAGTTCTGATCCATTCCCAACTACGCCTGTGAGGGATGTCAACATGGGGAGGCAATTGTAAAGTAACACCCCATCTTCAACCTCAACTGCAGATTCAACACTGCCCTTCCTCATATTTTGGAAATGATATTATCGAAAGTAAATATTTAATTTTGAGGGCTGAATTTTTGATGTGTGGAATTGGCCTTTTGATTTAAAAACTACAATATAGTAATAGTAGTTATATGGCCCAAGTATATTGTATGGCCATGTTTTTGTAATGTACTATGGAAATGTTTACTAAATGAATATATGTCTTCCAAGTTATGTGATACCCTTTTTCAAAGATTTAAACTCCTATTATTTTTTAAAATTACATTGAGTAACAGAAAATAGTAAATGACATTAAAGTAACAGCCAGAAGCCAATAACACAATCTACCAGTAGAAAAGAGAAATATGCAATAGTTTCTATCACTACCTCAATGAGGGTAAAAACCTCACCTATTAGAACCATATGGACTGTAGATATTCAAAGAGAATCAAACAATTTCCAAACTAAAAAATGTGTTGATAACAACAAGCATCTGCACTTCCATTCTGAGTCACTCCAACAAGCATAACAACACCACTGCAAGACATGTACAAATTATACTATCAGTTTTTAATATGTAAAATCACCAAATTATACAAATCAGTTATTAATAATAGGGGTTACCATGCCTTTTGACAAATCAACCTCTTGGACTTTCTTGTAACATACGAAGGCTTTCATCAACTATGATTGAAATATATTCATTTATAAATCCTATCTGATTATAAATCGATCTCATACTAGTGTTGTTTGAATCAATCACCTCCATTTCATTTATTGCTCAAGGAGCCTAAACCCTTGATTAGCTTCAAATATGAACAATTTTCCAAACTTCACATTTAAACGACTAAGTTTTCATTACCATAAAAGAACTAAATGACTAAGAACAGAACAGTGTACAGAACGAAAACTCTTTTGAAGCATCCACGGCAAGATTCAAATGATTCTTTCTAGTTTAGAAGGAAGCAATGTTAAAATATCACTTAAACTAGATATTATTGCTGAAGAAATAAATCAGAAGTACCTTCCACTCTCTACATCTACTGTTATAACGAATAGTCAGGCAATACACTGAGAAGTATGACTAGCTCCCAACGCAGAGGTGGTCAATAAAAACAACTGAGAACAAAATTATCAAGTCAAAACAGTAAGCAACTCTGTTGTTAAATTTTCCAGCGAAAATAGTAAGCATTCCCCTCCTGATTCGTTTTGTTCCACTAATTCGTTGCATTCCGCAGAGGTTCAAGCGGTAAAAATTTCCCTAGAGCTGGATGGCGGTTTGGGAGTGTTTGGTGCAATGAATATCAGTAAATAAATATGCATGCCAAACATTAAGAACTCTTTTGCTTCCTTGACATGGCATAGAGGATGTTTATTACTACCATATCCCTATGCGTGGATTTCGCAATCGTCGAAAATAGCGAAGGAGATGGGGCTGTAGAGAATTCTCACGCGCTTCTTTTGACAGATTTTTGTGATTACCTGGTTTTTTTTAATGTTCATTATAGTGTCCCAAAGTTTGGGTGCACCATGACTGGCTCCCCTCCCATATAATGGACACTAACCTTATTCTCTGGGCAATAAACAGAAATATATATAAATACTTATGTGGCCGAGCTAATGTTACGTTGGATCTCAGTACGTCCTTAACCTTACATGGATACAAGAATGGAAACGTCCATGTACAAGGAAATATTATAAAGCAGGACGTCTGGTCCTTTCAATTATTTGGGGGATTTTATTGTTGCTCATGTAAGTATCCCCATATGAGAGTAAAAATCACACTTTGAGCACGCTCACTTGAGCACAATCGAATGTGCCCCTTAATAGAAAGTATTGTTGCCCAGGTGTTTTTAGTGTGTTTGACAGTGTTTACTAATTTTTGGTATTTACCTTTCATGAATGAGATCTTATATTAATTCAACAAGTAAAATGATACAATTCTCATGCGCTTCTTTTGACAGATTTTTGGGATTACCTGGTTTTTTTTAATGTTCAATATAATGTAACTTTCAAAAACAATAGGAGTTTAAATCTTTGCAAAAAGGAATCACATAACTTAGAAGACATATAACACAATCTACCAGTAGAAAAGAAAAATATGTAATAGTTTCTATCACTGCCTCAGTGAGGGTAAAAACTTCACCTATTAGAACTGTATGGACTGTAAATATTCAAAGAGAATCAAACAATTTCCAAACTTATTTGATGTGTTGATAAACACAATTGAAATCATGCTCTGCATCTGCACTTCCATTCTGAGTCAATCCAACAAGCTCCTCCCCACCACTGCAAGACATGTACAAAAAATACTATCAGTTTTTAATATGTAAAAGCACCAAATTATACAAATCAGTTTTTAAACCCTTGATTAGCTTCAAATATGAACAATTTTCCAAACTTCACATTTAAACGACTAAGTTTTCGTTACCATAAAAGAACTAAATGACTAAGAACATAACAGTGTACAGAACGAAAACTCTTTTGAAGCATCCACAGCAAGATTCAAATGATTCTTTCTAGTTTAGAAGGAAGCAATGTTAAAATATCACTTAAACTAGATATTATTGTTGAAGAAAGAAATCAGAAGTACCTTCCACTCTCTGCATCTGTTGTTATAACGAATAGCCAGGAAATACACTGAGAAGTATGACTTGCTCCCAACGTAGAGGTGGTCAGTATAAACAACTAAGAACAAAATTATCAGGCCAAAACCGTAAGCAATGTTGTTGTTAAATTTTCCAGCGAAAACAGTAAGCATTCCCCTCCTGATCCGTTTTGTTCCACGAATTTGTTGCATTCCGCGGAGGTTCGAGCGGTAAACATTTCCCCAGCTGGATGGCGGTTTGGGAGTAGTTGGTGCAATGAATATCAGTAAATAAATCCGCATGCCAAACATTAAGAACTCTTTTGCTTCCCTGACACGGCATGGAGGTTGTTTATTACTACCATATCCCTATGCGTGGATTTTGCAGTCCTCGAAAATAGCGAATTTTTTAGTAATATGTGGCAGCGAAAACGGTAATAGGTGGGGTGTTCTACTAACAGCTATTGGTCCGCACCATGGAAACTCGGAAATTGTGACACCTCACACTCCAGCAAGTGTGTACGGTGAGCTACGTGTCAAATTTGTTGGCAAAGGAGATGGGGCTGTAGAGAATTCTCACGCGCTTCTTTTGACGGATTTTTGTGATTAGGATGTTTTTTTTAATGTTCAATATAGTGTCCCAAACTTTGGGTGCACCATGACTGGCTCCCCTCCCATATGTGAAAGATTTTTTTTTACGTTAAATGTTTAAGCGGGTCTATTTAAAAAGTGAACCAGCTGAGTCGACGAGTTACAGTATGAGGAGATTCACCCATGATTTAGGTATTTTGTTTGAAGCCCGAGTTGTTTGGGAGACCTTTATCCATCGCGATTCAGAGTGTTAAACACCACCGCAAGGAAGATCATTGCCCAGCTGGAAGTGTCAAGGAGATCATAGTGATCAAGAGCTCGCCCGATCAAGAGTTGGGTTGAAGTCATCGTTGAGGTTACCATGTTTGTCTCAAGGCCGAGCAGAGTGATGTGCACCCCAAGCCTGTTCACGAATAAGAGTCGTGTGATCTTGAGTCGAGCTGGAGATAATACTGGGTTGAGTGGATCCGCAATGCAAAGATAATTTTTCACCTCGTTCAGTTCAAAGATGGGGATTCACCGCCAAACGAGTTGCTCAGAATCGAATCACTGCACAGGGAGTTTAGGGTAGATCCATAGTGTTATCCGCCGATCTGGGTCTGAGAAAATTATGGGGAGATTCGATTCAAGTTTACATGAGCAACTCGTGAGTTGTGAGGGAGTTTTCTCTGCAAGTTGGAAAATGAGTGATATTTGGGTTTCTTCAAGCCAAGTTTTGTGTGGATCGGCGAGTTGCCGAATTCATCAATGTCGCTGGGTTCAGCGAGTTGATCCATGGGTGTCGAGAGATTGTCCGGGGTAGTTTGGAAGGTGGAATCCATATTCAATTGTACAGCTTGTCAGAGAGAACGTTGTTAGGTGGGTGAAATCTTGGCATGGTGCAGTGATCGTTGGCCTATTGTGGTGAGAGTTTTGACCATATACTACCACGACCATATGATGTCATTCCAATGCTTACGAGTTGATCAATGTAAGACTCCAACGAAAGCTAATGGGTAAACATCATACAATAAGTTTGAAGCAGAGTAGAGTCCAAAACAGATCAAAACAAATCAAATTCTAACACAAAAATAAAAAACATGCGGCCTTGCACAGGGAGATGTCACGGAGAAATGGTTGCAGAAGCTAGCTCTGATACCATATAGGAGAAGCCAATGCTTCTCATGTTGTAGGATCTCTCCTACACACCATTACCATAGTGAATCCATGATTACACACATAATAATCTGTATAATAAGTCTCCTTATTATTGTCTCATGAACAATATACAATCCGTAGATCCTCTCTCTATGGCTATAGGAGAATTTAAGGGGGTGCCTAATAAATAGGACCAAGAGTTTGTTTAATGCAACAAAAATTTTGTTGCATGAAACCAACATTAAATGTGAGGAATATTTGCACTCGTCAAATAGAACTTGCAAACACAACTAACTCTCGAATCAAGCTTAATTCATATACTAGGTGTGAACATGACTCAACACCAAGTTAGTTCAGAAATAACCAAAATTGTTGGCCAATGTGAACACACATTCCAACAACATGCATGTGCTAAAAAACTACACGAAGTAGCTACAAACACAGGAACACTATAAGATGTGTGCAAAACAACATTACTATGCAGGTGTGCTTATATATGGCAAAAAACACTACTAGACTCTTGCGAGCTTACATGCTACACATTTTTACAAGACATGCACAAAACATGACTTACACAAAACAAACCAACAAAGACTTACGCTCAAAACATTCCCAATACTAGTGCTAGCTTCCTATGCAAGAGTGTTGATTCTTCTAGGATGCTCCTGCATCACACTAGATATACGAACATAGAGAGGGTTATTGATGCAAGTGCATCCAAGGTCCAGGGTAATCTTGCACAATTTGGCTAAGTATGGGTGCATGCATGGCTGGAGAAGCATGTAGGAAAGAAGGGGAAACACCACAGAGTCAAGTGGTGATTGCGCAAAATAAGGGAGTACTTTGCGTAATAGTTATCAGCAAGACACGTAATGTGGGGAGTGCACAATAGAAGTGGACATGCAATGGTGCGTAGAATTCGTGCAGAGTAAAGTAGATGCGAAACAATAATGCACAATGGTGCATGTAGGATTTTGGGAGTATCCTAATATATTGGAGGCACGCAAGGATTGTAAGAATATTTATGTGCAGTGGCAGTAAGTATGTAGAAGGTATAAAATCCTAAAGGAAGGTTTTCTCAATAACTAGACTACAAAGGAATGTGTGGATGAAGTGCAGGGTTCATTTTAAGACACCTCTATAAAACTGTAGGTGGAAAATACCTGGCGAATATCCCCGAAACCAATTTCAGCGAAAGGCGAATTTGACAGTATTCCAAAACAAAAATTTCACCAGGTTTTTTCATGACTCCATCATTGACGTGTGACAACAAGACGTCAATAATCACTTCCTGACGCGCGTCAATGGAACGTCAATGGTCTTGACTGACGCGTGTCACTGGCTCCTATTGATGCACATCACTGGCTCCTATTGATGTACGTCGCTGGCTCCTCTTGACGTGCGTCACTGGCTCCATTTGATGCACGTCACTGGCTCCATTTGATGCGCGTCACTGGCTCCAATTGACACACGCGTCACTGGCTCCAATTGACGCGCGGCACTGGATCTTATTGACGCACATCGCTGGCTCCCATTAACTTGCGTCACTGGCTCCTATTGACGTGCGTCACTGGCACATATTGACGCACGTCACTAGATCCTCTTGACGCGCGTCACTGGATCCTATTGACGCGCGTCACTGGCTCCTATTGACGCGCGTCTCTGGCTCCTATTGATGTGTGTCAATAAATCCTTTTGGCACGCGTCGACCAACACTATCGACGTGCATCAGCTAAGACCATTGATGCGCGTCAATTGAAGCCATTGATGCCCGATTTAGCCTATAAATTACCCCTTCAACCAGTCGTTTTATCGTTTTCACCTTCCCGCTCTTGAATTTTTTCAGGTCTCAATCGTTATCAAAGACGCAAGTACAACTATAATGTCGACTTCACATGCTTCCCAACTGCAAGTTCAGCAAAAAAATGAAGAGAATCCAATTCAATCGATTTCCAAGATCAACTACAGGA
Organism: Taxus chinensis; assembly: GCA_019776745.2. NCBI lineage: Eukaryota > Viridiplantae > Streptophyta > Pinopsida > Cupressales > Taxaceae > Taxus > Taxus chinensis. The sequence goes on along the minus strand of CM034152.1, from coordinate 158,869,431 downwards.
ATCCCTTATGCCCTCACATTCCATATTGTTTTAAAGATGTCTTCAGAATATAAAGATTTGATGGATGCGTGTGAATTTACAGGGCTCGTTAATATGCCCCCATTTCGAAACAAATCTGGATATTTTGAATTACCATTTGTCATCCTATAATTCAGAGGACGGAATTTTTTATGTGACTCTGAACGATGGCCGGGATGTTCCAATTCAGTATCAAAGCAAATGACATCCAATTGGTTTACGGGCCTTCCATTCAAAAATTTACCAATTGTTACAAACAAGGCAACACTTCAGGAAGAAGACAAGAAATTTCTCGAAATCAACGTTCGGTTTCCATGTTGATTGTAAGTATAATTCGTTTTAATTCATATTTTTTATTCTATTTTTTATTCTGATACAAATTTGTTGTATATAAATTTATAGTAATTTTCACTGTTTCGCATTTGCAGCCCCATGTCAATAAATCCAGGCGTGGTGTGGATGCACAATCAATTGCACACCACTTTCTTGCTACACTTATTTCATTTTTTCAATCCAAAAATGTTTTTGCAGGGTCGCCAAACTGATATACCATATTGGGCCATTGCATACATTGTTGCCACTATCTCAAAACAAAAATTCGATTGGTGCACATATCTATCCAAAAAAATAAGAACCGACATAACAAATTCAAAACATTCAGAAAAACCTTTCATTTATTCAACAAACTATCTCCTCGGCCTTTATTATGAGGCACTTTTAAATTTAAAAGATAAAAAAATTCCTACTTGCACTGATGAGGAGTTGATGAAGTTGTTAATTTCGTTTGAAGAACAAAAGGTATAAAACTATTTAGTTTGTAATTGTATTTCAATTTTTGACATTACAGTGCACAGTTATTAAAACTTAAATTTTAATGTTTTGCAGAGAAGATTTATTAAAGCCCTTCCCCCCGAAAAAAGGCGTTATCGAGAGGAAGAGGCCAACAACACGCTGAGGCTTTGGGGGACTCCCAATCTGAAATGAAAGCTCGCTCCTCTCCAAAACCCTCAATAGTTTGAACTCGTTAAGCGCCCAGAGAATTAATACCTTCTCATATATTATTTACAAATTCCAAAGTTTGCATATTTATTTTTCAATTTAAAATTTAACCAAATGAATTGACAACATTTAATATTGATGAATTGCAGGGACTTTGGAACATACACCTATTTCACAAACTCAACCTTCTTCCCCAACTCACTCCATATAGTCGCATGCATTCATATCTTCGGAACAGACACTGAGTACAACTCCTACAAGGCCACCCGTAGCATCGAGAAAAACAACCCCTCGACAACAAGGTACAACTCTTTGATAGTACGTTTAATTTCAAAAAAATTGACTTTATGAATTGTTTTCCTATTTTTCATTTTTTTCTTGTACTTTTCAGTACATGTCAGTCTTGATCAAACCACGGCACCGACACCCACTCAACCAATAATTTTTAAAATGCCAACCAAAGGAACAGTGAAAAAGAACATTGGTAAACGCATGCCTTTTGCTCCGGCCCCTAATGGGACACTAAACATTGCCTCCTCCTTTCGAATTCCAACTCTCTCACTTGGTGGCTTGCCCAGTGCAATGGGCATATCTGTTTTGAACAATATAAATTTAGATGAAGATTATTTGGGCATTGATAGCAATGACCCAACTGGTTTTTTCAATATCCGCGAGATGATTCAAGGCCAACAGGTATACTTCAAATTTCAATTTAAATATGCTTTACAATTTTGAATTACATTTCGATTTAAATGTATTTATCTAAATCTTGATTAATTTTTTCACAAATAGGATCAGCCCACCCAAAGGCAAAAACAAGTAGCAGTTGATTTTGCTGAAAGCCCCCATACTTTTCCAGCAAGATCGTCTTCATCAGATTCAGATAGTGAACAGTTGCCACCTTTTCCTTTAGAGAACTTAATTGGTTATGATTGTCAATCCCATGTCAGTGAGTTTATTCTTCCTCACATCAATCAGCTTATAGAATGGGAGAGAAGGGCTAAAGTTCTTATCAATGAGATTATTAGTCGTTTTGAAAATTATTGGCAACGGGATAGTTTATACGCTGCAGTCCAGAATCAACCTGCGAAGATGGATTCCTTACTTACCCAAGTAAGAAGTGGGGCTGTCACGTATAACAACAACTATAAAGATGACATTTTAGATAAGCCATTAAACAAATTGGAAAATATTAGTGCCGAGGCCCCGGCATGTTTTAACAAATGGTCCAAGGACAAGGATTTGGTAGCAATCGCAATTGCCGAAAGAGATAGAGCGGTTGTAAGTACTATTACATTCAAACAATCATTCTTGTTAATTTGAAATTTTCATTTTTTAGTAATATTTTGAATTGACATTACTCTTTTTGTGCAGTTGAAATATGAAAATTTGAAGAGTCAGGTGAAGTTTTTGCAAGTTCACTTGGAAACAGCAAAGAACAGCTTATCCGCAGCAAAAAATTTGAAGCAAAATATTGTTTTGGTTAACAAACAAAACAATACACTAAAGCGGATAATTAAAGAGCATGGTTTCGACCCTGACATATTATTCAAAGCTAAAGCAGTAGCTGATCCAAATTTGCTGTCGCATGGAGATGCGACAAATCAAGAAGATAGAATTTTAAAAAATCTGGACAGTGCTGCGGAAGATCTTATAAGTTCAGGGGTTATTTCTAGTGTTGGGGAAAGAGGTACAGCCACAGTGGAAGAAGCCGTTGGGGAAGAGAGCAGAGGAGTAGAATTGGATAAAGAAAAAGAGGGTTTTGAAAACTAGAAACTTTTATTATTGAGGAAACTTTAAATATTGAATTTGAAAACTTCTACTATTGAGTATGTACTATGGTATTTGAATTTAATTATATGGATTTATATACAGTCTTTAATTTTAATTGCATTAGATGGTGATTATCATGAATTATATGTATGTTTCTTGTTTACTTGCATTGTCATGAATTGTATGTGGACATAGATGATGAATGATGATAATTGATAATTAATGATAGATGATGATGAAAGACGATGAATGACAATAATGATATGATATATATGGACGATGATCAATTTAATGTGGACGTAGATTTATCATCAAGCACAGTAATTCTTCTTCTCTAGACTTTTCTACTTGTTTTAAGATAATTACTCTCTATACTTATAACGATATGATCATAATGTCATTAGAATGGATATAGATGACATTAATGATTAGAATGGATATAGATGACATTAGAACGAATAGAATTGTAATGATATGATTATGAATTATTTTAAAAAAATTGAATTGTTTTAATAAATTTAAATTAGATAAATAATTGTAGTGTCAGGAGTCAGGATATGATAATGATATGGTGATGATATGATATATATGGATGATGAGGAATTTTATGTGGACTTATATTTAAAATTGTATAATGTATTGTTTATCCCACAGTTAAAAAAATATATCAAAGGATTTTGCACATATAAAAAATAAATTAAATATAATTATAAGAAATCAAGAAAGAATCATCACTGGTAAGAAATTAAACATAATTGTAAATATGATAGGGTTTAGCTTACCTCTTGCGTATTAGATTGCTGTGAAATCATCAAGGGTAACGTGCTAGATCTTTGTTTTACCTGACATCTTTAAATATATAGATCAACAATATCTTTAAATAAATGTAAATATATAGAATTAGACCTGTAACATCTTTAATGATAACAAGAGCTGAAAAAATGTAAAGTAACAAACAATAAGATTATGTTGAAGAAGATACCTATTTAAAATTGAAATCATCACCGGTAATGTGCTAGATCTTTGTTTTAAAAAAATTCAACACAAAAAATGGATTAGTAGATAGATGGGTGAGTTGCTTGACATTGTCAGTCCCGAGAAGTAACAGCTTCCTCGGACGGATGTCAACCCACGTTTTCAAAAAATAAAAAGATTGTATTTAACTAAATGTAAATACATAGACCTGTAACATCTTTAATGATAACCAGAGCTGAAAAAAAATGAATAGTAACAAACAATAAGATTAAGGGGAAAAAGATACCTCCTTAAAATTGAAATCATCACTGCCACTAGTAATGAGCTGGATCTGTGTTTTAAAAAAACCCAACACGAGAAATGGATTAGTAGATAGATGGGTGAATTGCCTGAAATTTTTAGTTTATAGACCTGTAACATCTTTAATGATAAAGATAAAATATAGATAAAGAAGATACCTATTTAAACTTAAAGTTGAAATAATCCATTATCAATAGCTTCATCAAACTCGATGTTGTCTTCTGTAGAATGTGACGAAGAGCCAGTTACACTCTCAAGGTTGGTAATATTTGTACTTGTTGATGTATTATTCACACCTCTTCTTTCGCAAAGGGAATTCCAGTGCGCAATTGCTCTATCGAAAGGAAAGGTTTCAATGGAGTATCGAGAAACATAACACCTCATGCAACTTTCCAAATTTTTATCCAACCTGTTTCTCAGTTTTGATTTTATAAATGAAAATGCACTGAAAACCCTTTCATCCTCCATAGACCCCCAAAATCATTGTTTGGCATAACTCATATAATCTGAAATATTCACCGATATCTTCTTGTAAGATAGAAATTTGATAGATTCCTCGCCATATCCTTGTAATAGCACCGCTTTCAAAAGGTTGATCTAAATTCTTATATTGGTTCCTCATTGTTGTTGCAAAATTTGTTGACTGAAACTTTAATAAATCGGCATTCAGTATACCTTTGATTTCCATACCCTTGAGCTCTGACGTCTTTGTAAATTGTTCCATTATTGTACCCATTGATTTATGGAAATACTTTCTGACAAAGTTTGCACGGCCACCTTCAGTATTCCAAAAATTAGGATTCATCACACCCATGGCTTCTAGAATTTTATCTTTACAGAAACGTTCCCTAATTTCTGATGACAAGGTTTCTGAAATTTTTTTAAGCTTTATTCTTGTTTCAACTATAACAAACTCAAACAAATTATGTGTCACAGGAACATCTTCTCGTTCCGATCCTGTAATATCTTGACATTTTTGCAAAATGTGCATTGGTTATTTCCCTCCCATTAATAGTGATGCAGAGGTGATCGTGGATATTAAATCTCAAAAAGGTGTTAGGATTTTTAAGATCTAATAAATCTTTCCAATTTTCAAAAATAGGTGCATCAAAACTATCCTGGGAATAGTACAATATATCAAGACTTTGACATACCATTTTTCTCATCCGTATAAAATCCACAATATAGATTAATCTGCCATGTGCATGCTTCATCAGTGTATTGATCTCCTTTAACATTGGAAGAATACCAACCAATGTAAGCAATGTCTCCAAATCAATTAAACGGAAACAACAAGTCACTTGCCCTATCAACTTCATGACGGTATTTGTGCATGAAACCAACTAATGAAGGATACTCCTCACGAACTCTGCATGCAGGTTCATACAAAGAGATCCATCTAGTCTCCACATCCTTCAGAAGTTTTTTGCCATCTGTAATTCCAATTACAAATTTTTGGAACTCGAGAAAACGCTTTGGGCTGCTTGACATATAGGCATGAAGTTCTCTTATAAGGTCTTCTAATTTAGCAACATTTTCGTGGTTGCTTACCATTTTATATGCTAAATTCATTCTGTGAGCCATACAATGAATTGGTAGCATATATGGGGCCACTGTTGTTTGTAATCTAACACAGAGCCTTGTTCGGTGACCCTGCATGATAGATGCACCGTCTGCTCCAACGCATACCAACTTCGTAGCAATTTCATAATCAGTCATTCCAGCAACATCTTTCAAATGAGAAACAACTATTTTATATAGGTTTTCAGCATTGCAGTTTTCAACAATTTTCATAACACCCAACAGATGAGGTGTCCTTATATGATTTTCTAAAGTATAGATGTGGATACATACCCATGCGGTGTTGTCGACTGTTGTCACTTCATCAATTGAAAGAGAGATAAAGTTTTCTTTGTTTACATTCTCTTTAAAATCTTCCTTCTCTGTCATCGAGAGGCATTTTGCCATTTCCCATCCACTGCTTTCAGACCAATGAGACTGAGGTACATTCAGCATTCCGTTAAATTGATACAAAACTTTGAAATCGAGGAAATTTGAAATCGCTCTTCCTTTTTTTAGTATTTGAAAAAGAGTAGAGAATTGTATGAATTTTGCATGTAGATTTGTTTCTTTCATCTTACCAATATGCGATGTAATCGTTCCTCCCTTTTCCAACAAATGTCTGTGTTTTTTCTACTTTGCCTCATATTCCACTGCGTATCTAACATGCATACATTCTTTTCCAGTTTTCCACCTATGTGTTTTGATTTTCTGGCCATCCGCCCCCGTTACAGTTAAATATTGTTTTCCACAATGTTTTTCTATAGTGTCCAGCTTCAGTTGCATTTTTTGTTGCTTTCCCAATTTCCACGTACATATTGTACATGTACATTCAGATGGGATTTCTTCATAATTAGATGATTGTGCAGGTTCAATAAACGGAAATTTAGCTGCCCAATCAAACTTGTATGTCCTGCCAATGGTCCACATATTCTTGTTCGTTTTCAATGCTTTACTTTTTTTAGTAGAATTTTCAGCAATATCACAATCACCTGGTTTCCTCTTTCTTCGACCGGAGTTTGATTTTGATTTTTGTCTTCCATTTTGCTGAGTGTTTGTGTCTGTGATATCTAGCTGCACTTCTGGTTGCACCCCAACAGGAACAATATCTTCAAGATCTGGCATATTATCGTAGGTTTCATTTGTTTGACTTTGATACTGTGCAGAATGCATGTCCACCTCAATAATACCTTCCACACAGTCAGTATTCTGATTCTTTGTGGTGGCATCTATATGATTGGTATTTATAATATCTGTAACCGCAGAGTTTCCAAAATACTTGAAGAGTGATTTCTGAGATTTCTTACTTACTTTTAGGTTATTCGTATTCTTTGAGCTGGCACCTTCCATTATTCTGAAAAGAGTCCTGCGTCAGCAAAAGAACCAAGTAGCAACTATGTCCAGTGTCTGAGGTCTTGTCGTGCGTCCCCTGTCTAAGGTCTTTGTCATGTGTCAACTCTGCACTTGTCGCGCGTCAACAACCCATTTCCTGTTGCGTGTCCACTATCTGAATATACTGTCGCGCGTCAACACTTCCCTTGTCACGCGTCAACACTTCCTCTGTCGCGCGTCAGTTAAGTTGTTGTCGCGCGTCAACAATGTCCTTGTCGTGCGTCAACATTGCATTTGTCGCGCGTCAACAATCACAGGCTAACAATAATTTGAACCTCTGGTCCTTAAGGGTATGCGAGTTCAAATTTCACAGTATTGGTAATTTGTTAAGCTACTTGAGGTATACTACCCGGCGAATCAACTAGGTTTTTATAGGAGATGTTTTCAAATGAAGGCGAAGCCGACCCCCCAAAAAAAATATACTATATATTTTAGGCGAACAGGACACCGACCCACTCCGAATAATTCACCTTTTCAAATTTTCCTAAAATGAAATTTTTGTCATATTACGAATATTCGCCGCTAAAATTATCCCTGATGAAGTGGATAAGGCCTAGAATGCCCCAACACAATGTACGAGAGATTTTGAAGATAGAACTCGAGTGTATAAGTACGCGGAAAAAGGAGACAAAGGCATGAATGAAGAGTGCGAGAAAGGAGTGTGTGGTAGAACGTGTAGATTGCAAAAATGATGGAAATGTCATAATTATCTGTTCCAAGCAGATGATAGAGACCTACCGGTCAGAAAAATTCAACTAACAGTAAATGTGGCACTACATGACTACAAGCTGGAATTGAATTAGCTCAAAGCATTAAAGAAACCAAGTGTGAATTTCAACCTAAACAGGAAGAAGGATCCAATGCAGAGAGAGAAGCTATATAACAAGGGCAAGTTCACCAAAGAAAGGTAAGCAAGGAGGAGAAAAGGAGCGAGAGCACAAGAAAAACAACCTCAGCCGAGGTTGTTAGATGTGTTTTTGGTGCACTAAATCTGATCTAGGATAGGTCTTAGGGGAAAACACCAAGAGTCATAAAATACTCCATGAGAGGGAGTTTGTAAGCTCTACAAGAGTAGTTGCATGTAGATTGCGTTAATGTCATTAAACTAAATAGAAGAAATTATTGTCTTTTATTCCATTTTGTTGGACTCTACAAACGACCTAGGGTCGTCTCGATCTTGCCATCATATTCAAGTGATATCAAAGAAAACTACTTTCCTGCAAGTGAAAGAAGTGGAAACGTTGGCAGAATATTGAACGTGAGCCGAATAGCAAAGTTATTGTGTTCACCAATGTGAGAAAGGTGGGTAGAGGATGTACAGAAGATTTTATAGTGTAGCGGCTATAGGAGACCTAGATCTTACAAATGAAGGCAAGATGTCGCCAAGAGAAAAGGACTATTCAGATGTAGATATTGTGGAGATGGAGAAAGTGGTGGAGGAGTTGAATAGTGTGAAGACCAGACAAGAGGATATAGAAGAAGACCACCGAAGCAGAAGGGGTTTTACGGTGCAGAAATCCCAAAAGAAGTAGGAGAATGAATCAACAAAAATTCAACCGTGTAGAGAAGATTGCACAAAGAGAGTGCCAGTGAAATCCAAAATAAGAGAAAAGGTGTATGCAAAGGCACAATCAGAGATTGCGCAAGCAGGATGCAAGAGTGAAGGGAAAAAATACAAGGGAGCACCACCAGATAATGTGCAAGAGAAAGCACACAGCGAAGTCTCACAAGTTGTGCAAAGGGTGAAGAGAGAAGTCACTTGGAGAAAGGTGGATGTGCGTAAGAGTATTATGCTAACAATGAAGGTGGCAAAGGAGTAAAGATGATTGTCAAAGACCATGAGTGCTCAGATAATTGCGCAAGCCCGTAGATGAAGGGGGAATCCCCATTCGAAGGAAAGGAGTGCACAGGTGAAGGCATGTGTAACGATGGGAGTACCATTACAAATGAAACAAAGAAGAAAGGAAAAGTTTCCCCAAAGGAAATCGAAGTATAGAAGCCATCGAAGGAGACAGCAAAAGTGCGTGTGAAACAAAGTGCACTGAAAGAATAAGAAATTCATAAAGATCTGAAGGAGTGTACAGAAGAAGAAGAGCCCAAGGTTAACTTACACGACGAAGGAAAAATTGCCCCAAAGGCAATCAAGGAGCGATCTGAGACTGTAGAAGTCCAAAATGTGAAAGTCACACAGAAGAAAGAATGTACACATGAGGAAGGGCATGATAGCAGTGCAAAGACATTGTGGGAAGATGCAGAAGTTTCCTTGCAAGCAAAAAATGAAGGTGGGGAGCATTGCGAAGAAGCTCAAAAAATTTTGTGCAATGAAAAAAGTGTAAGAAAAGAAGAGGAGAAGGAAAGTGGTCGAGAACAATTGCCCCTAAAAGAGGAAGAGGAGATATGGCATGTAGCAACCAATGCAGATTGTGCAGTGCAAAAGTAGAAGTGCAACCAATGGAGAAGACACCAAATAAAATGTGTAACAATGAATGTGCACTAGAGAAGAGGAGAAAAGGCAGAGTAGCACAAGGAAGAAGAAGATAAGTGACTACAAACAAGTAGATAGTGGCCTAACGGTGCACAAGAAGATAAAGAGTATTCTAACAAAGGCTAAGAGAAGGAGAAGTGAATGAGAAGCCTATTAGAAGACATCATGGAAAGGAGATGAAAACTGCATGAAAGAAATACACAAACAAGAACGCACGAGAAATCAAACGCGCAAAGAAGAGAAGCCCTGAGCAAAGAAGGGTGAAGGTAGAGGAGAAGATCGGGAGGCAGACATTCTACAGTGGGTCCAAACCCCATGAATCTACAAAGAAATGAACGTGCAAGGGAGAAGAGAGAGATAGAATGCAACGTAGAAGATAGCACAAAGAATAGAGGGTGTAAAAGAGTAGCACATCTAGCAAGTGTGCAAAGGGAGAATGCACTAAGAGAAGCACTAACAACATAAAAGCGACAAGAGGAAGAAAAAGAAGGAAGTGCGCAAGGACAAAGTGCATAGTGAAAGCCCATAGAAATGAGAAGGCTCTAATGAAAAGTACCAAGGATAAGAGGTGTGCAAGATAAGGGAGCGCATAAGAGAGGCATCGCGACAAAAGGGCGACCAAAAAATAGAGCAAGACGAAGGAAATAAATAAGAAGTGCTCACATGATGAGCGCATAGGGGAAGAAAGCCCATAAATGAAGTGGGTCAGGGAGAAACAAAGCCCCAAAATACTTTAGGTGGAAGTGGATGAACATTGGCGAATGCAAACCAATAAAGGATCAACGAAAAAGATCCATTTAGAAGAAGAGGTTGGGCTATGGTCAGTTAAAGCTCACCGAAGTGCGCATGCTAGCGCAGAGGAATCACCAAGAAGTGGCAAAGGATTAGAAGAAGCATTGTAAGAAGCATTGAGGCCATGATAAGGTTCACAGGACGAAGCAACTAGAACTATTTGTCTCAATAATCCAAAGGGTGGTTCTACCACTCACTCAATTTACTTGAGCTAAACATAAAGCTTAAGTACCTCGGATGTTTGATGTAGGATAATCCAAGGTCTGAGGCAATCTTGCATTGTTTTAGCTAAGTATGAGTGTGCTCAGGGTTGGAGAAATGCATAAGAAATAAGGGGAAGCATTGTAGAGCCAAGTGGTGATTGCGCAAAAGCAAGGGACTATTGTGTAATAGTTATGAGTAAGAAGCGCAATGCACAAAGTGCGAAGCAGAAGTGGGTACACAATGATGTGAGAATGTATGTGAAGTAGAGTAGACGTGGAAGAATAATGCACAGTGGCCCGCATAGGATTTTGGGAGTAGTTTAATAGGTTGGAGGAATGCAAGAATTTTGAGAAGAGTTATGTGTTGTGGCAGTAAGTGTGCAAAGAAATCCTAAATGAAGGTTAGCATTGTAACTAGACAATAGAGGAACATGCGGATGATTTGGGGAAGGCCCAAAATGCCTCGAGACAATACTTGGGAGATGTTGAAGATGCAAAGTTGTGGCCAAAGAGTGTAAGAAAGCAGTGTGTAGCAGAATGAGTAGGTGGAAAAAATTATGGAAATGTCATAATTGTCTATTCCATGAGGCCAATAAAGACCTAATGGTTAGAACATTCCAACGACTTGGTAGACGTGGTATTGTAGGACTGTAAGGTGGAACTGGATTATCTCAAAGCATTAATGAACTCAACTTCGAATTTGAATCTGATCAGGAGGCATCCAACATGGAGAGAGAAGTAGGAAGCACAACTGTATGACAAGGATGAGTTCACCAGAGAAAGGAAAGGATGAAGGAGAAAATGAGAGAACACAAGAGAGTGCAAGGAAGACAACCCCAACCAAGGTTGTTGGATGTGGATCACAAGTCCAATCTAGGATAGGTCTTAGGGAAAACACCAAGAGTTAGAAAATACTCCATGAGCGGGGGTTTGTAAGTTCTATAAGAGCATTTTCATGTACATGTCATTAAGGCAATTACCAATGTGTTTCATTTCGTTGTGTTGGAATCTACAAATGGCCTAAGGTCTTCTCGATTTTGTCATCTCCATCAATTAAGGCCTCTTACACTCATTGGGATAGGTCACTTACATGCATAGAACTACCTAAGCCCTTAATCCCATTTTGATATGTAGAGTAACCCCCACTCAAGGGTGGCCCCAGCCAATAACCTTCCATATCTCCTTTTCTCTTGCATGTATTGTAAGGTATTGAGGTCGGATTAGGGTAAGATCAAAGGAGAAGATATTTTGACATTTGTATGCATTAATTCACCAATCCAATGGACGTTTCTATTGGGAAGGCACAAGCAAAGGTACTTATAGAGTAGTCGGTTGATCAAAGTTGTAGAGTCGTTTGACCATTATAGGTGCAACCATTATCAAAACAAACGTATCCCTCTCTGCCAAACCTAGACTAGTCTAATTCTTTTCACTTCAACATATCACAATCATTTTTGCAAATTTTCTTTTGTATTGTCTCTGAATCCTTTTTTGAGTATTTCCAATCTCTATCAAAACTAAGGTAAGTCTAAATCAATTATGGATTTTTCTTGAGCTTTGTTATTTCAATTAACACTCGTGACTTTCAATTTCACTCTATATTCCTACATAATGTGATGTTGTATCTATCGTATTCATATCATATTCTAAGTTTTATTTAGTCTACCTGAATTTGTGTACTTACACATGTTATAATAGCCCTTGTACACGTTTTCAATAAAACACTTCTTGAAAACAACTTGGCATGGATCACTAGTTTGGTGCCCAAAAATCATCTCCAACATGACAAGTGTGTCATAACTTCTCTAAACTATTTCAATGTAATTACTTGCATACATAGGTATTGCAATAGTTCGCAAAGATCCCCAACAAGAAGTACCCACCAAACAAGGCCTTTTAATGAGGGAATATTTCTTAATAGCATTGATCAATGCAAAACAATAACTTAGACCCCAAATAGCTCATTTCATCAATGAGAATGTAGTTAATATGTCTCTTCTTGGAATGTTAATAATATATAGCCCTCTAAAGGCTACATTTCCTCTATGAGAATTATAGGTCTTGTATGAATAGTTGATCCATTTAAAGTTGGATATCACAACACATGTTGGAGCAAGCAACAAAATGAGAGATATTGCTAGACAAAGCATGTTTAATGCTACTAATCAACAATGACTTTCATTTGGAAATGTACTTTAAATGATCATTGTTATGAATGTGAATGGAAAATGGAACAAAAAATATGGTGTATTTAGAAGCTTGATTGATTGAACTCTATTAATTTGATGGTTGTGAGCCCCGTCATTCTTCCAATATACTTTTTCTATCAAATTTGTGATGGCCAAGCATGTCTAGGTCACTTGTGAGTGCGTCGTTGCTATGGCATAGCAATGAAAAGAATTTACATTCTATTTTCAACAAGCTAGTATCATATTTCAATGTTCTCACCATCCTCTCTTTCAAGTGCATCTAATTTGCGGTCATCATGTCATGTGGTGTAGTAATTACTCATATTTTCACAATTGATAACAATTTCATCTTTAGAGAAGTAGTGTGCTACAAAAATCATTATATAGAAGTAACTTACTCAAACAAAAAACTTATCAAAAATATGGTATAGAAAAGGAAGAATAGAATAACAAGTGTCGTAAACCACTACTTTGTAATCTCTTTGTTGTCACAAATTTCAACAATATTTTATATTTGCCTACAGTATCTATTATGTGTGTAGTGATATAATGTGTTGATTCTAAACAATATTTTTATATTTTCTCGTGACCTCTATCATGCAGCACTTGAGATGCCCCAAGCACAATCTGATGTAAATCATGCCCCTTGGTATTTGTTACAGCAAATGTCAAGAAAACAATTGGGCAACCAAGCTATTCAACCATGTATGTTTGTTCTTTCTACATTTGGTCTTATATAGCTTGTTCTTTGAAGACTGAGCCAAATATGACCACACTTTATTGTGTATAACCCTAAAAACAAGCTTTGGGATGTCTAGTAATAAACACAATATCCAACGAAAGAGCTTATGCAATTAGCACATTAGCTTGATTAATTATTACAAACCTTGTATATTTAAAACTTTTTGGTGCTAATTTATGTTAAGTCATGGACTATAATGCCCACAATTTTTCCGCACAAAACCCAAGACAAACCCAATAGTTAGATTTAAAAATTTACGGAATAAATTTTTTTTTCATTTAAAACCGGTTGTAAAGGGGCAACTTTCAACTAGGTTTAGTTTATTCCTCGATCAACATTTTATTCGTTTTAATTAACATTTAATTAATATTATTTACTTCACCAGTTCGGGCTTAAAATCCCCTTATTATCATTTTTATTTGATTTAGTAACATAGTTCAAATGTCATTTAATAATTTATTATTCTATGGCTAAGTCTAAATTCACCCTCTCATTACATTAAATACAAATAAATTTAATCTCTAATATAAATGTTGTCTAGTTACCCTTGAGTAAATTTGATTTAATTAAATACAAGGCTCAAGGGCTTTTATTTTAAGAGTCGCCAACTAAACATTAGGGTCACAAAATAAATGTACCTCCTACACCCCTTAAGTGGCCCCATTCATAAGCTACCCATGCATTTTATTTAAAATATATTCCCACATAAATCTCGCCTAACTTTTGTAGGGATGTTTCTTAACCATTAGATGGATTAAATTTGGGCCTTTGGATCTTAGGGATTCAAACTAACCTAGACTGTGTGTGGTTTAAATGGCCACTATTTTGTTTAATAGCTTGTGGTTTATGTTTTATATATTGGCAATGATTAATATATTAACCACTTTAACCCACATAGGTTGCAAGCGCCCTAATCAAACTATGACTTTTTTATTATTATAAAATTTTGATCTATATATATATATATTGCAAGCGCTCTAATCAAACTATGACTTGTTTATTATTATAAATTTTGACATATATATATATATATATATATATATATATATATATATATATATATATATATATATATATATATATAATTACGCCCAAGGCGTTCCCCTATGGGAAAGACCCCTGCGGACGTTTCTACAAATGTGTTAAATTTGACGATTTGACTGTTGTCTTGACGTTTGTGTTTTTCCTCCCTATTTAGTTTTTCTCTACTATTTTTAATAATTTTGTTTCTAATAATTAACAATTTTAGCTTTTATTTTTAATAATTTTATTTTTAATAATTAACAATTTTAGCTTTTGTTTTCAATTAACAACAAACTTAGCTTTTATTTTTAATAATTTTGTTTCTAATAATTAACAATTTTAATGGAGCAATCTTTGCATGATGGAATAAATCATTTAAACAACACCTAAAATAGAACAGGAGTTTTTGTTAACCGAGAGTTTTTAAAACCTTCAACTGTGTTTTTCTATTTAGGCTAAGTTGAAAATAGAAAAAGGGAGATCAATAATAGATTGCAAAAGTTGTATAAGGCTTAGGGGAGGTAGAAAAGAAAGTATACGCACACAGAAAAGGGGAGATCAAAAGGAGATTCAAGAATTTAGAGTGACACGATGAATATACAAACACAAGAAATCAAAGAAAACAACAGTGGAAGCATGAAAAGTTAAAACGGATACACGGAGAGTGTTCATGCAAAAGAGAATAGATACAGAGTTTGAAAGAGGAGATATGCGGAGAACTGTGGAAAGTTGGTATCGGAGATAGGTATTTAGACTTAAGCATTTAAATATTTCAATCTCCCTACCTTGCACATTTTTATGCTTCTATACAGGTTTTTTTTTGTTTAGTTTTGCTTATGAAAAACCTTGATTTCAAATATACAAAACTTCAAATCCCATATAATAACAAGGACTTGGCTCGTTGGTGAGCCCAAGCTTTATGAGCTCTCAGTCATGGCTTCAAGCCCACAAACCCTCCAAGCTTCTACAAATTAAACTTTTGCTTTAAACCGATTCCCAAATTCAGATGTTGATTATAAAAAATAGATATGGTTGGTTATGTTTTGCTACTCTTATTTTCAAAGATGATATTGTGTTAATTAGGTGAATTTCAAATTAAGCTTTTGCTTTAAACCGAATCCCAAATTCAGATGTTGATTATAAAAAATAGATATGGTTGGTTATGTTTTGCTATTCTTATTTTTGAGATGATATTGTGTTAATTAGGTGAATTTCAAATTAAACTTTTGCTTTAAACCGAATCCCAAATTCAGATGTTGATTATAAAAAATTGATATGGCTGGTTATGTTTTCCTGTTCTTATTTTCGAGATGATATTGTGTTAATTAGGTGAATTTCAAATTAAACTTTTGCTTTAAATTGAATCCCAAATTTAGATGTTGATTATAAAAAATAGATATGGTTGGTTATGTTTTGTTATTCTTATTTTCGAGATGATATTGTGTTAATTAGGTAAATTTCACGTTTATGGATGTAAACTAAATCTCAAAAAATATATCCAATAAGTTTATGGATGTAAATTAAAATTTTGCTTTAAACCGAATCCCAAATTCAGATGTTGATTATAAAAAATAGATATGGCTGGTTATGTTTTGTTATTCTTATTTTCGAGATGATATTGTGTTAATTAGGTGAATTTCAAATTAAACTTTTGTTTTAAACCGAATCCCAAATTCAGATGTTGATTATAAAAAATAGATATGGTTGGTTATGTTTTGCTAGTCTTATTTTCGAGATGATATTGTGTTAATTAGGTGAATTTCAAGTTTATGGATGTAAACTAAATTTCAAAAACTAAATGGGAAAAAATAGATATGGCTGGTTATGTTTTGTTATTCTTATTTTCGAGATGATATTGTGTTAATTAGGTGAATTTCAAGTTTATGGATGTAAACTAAATCTCAAAAACTAAATTGAGAAATATTTGTGACAATTAAATGGACATCAAATTTAAAGATGATTATCATATGAGAGTGAAATAGATGCCAAATTTAATATCGAGAATAAGATATCATTATAAGAACACCTAAATATACTAATTACATAACAATAAGTAATAAACACATAAAGATACTAATATCGGATCAATTAAATAAATTGATATTAAATATGTATTAATTAAACAAAATATTTGATCATATTTATTTTGTAAAATATATCCAATAATTATTTTTTATATTCAAAAAATAATTTTTTATGTTAAAATATATTCAATTTAAAAAGAAAATCACATCCATTAAAAATAATTAAACATGTCTAATTTCAGCCACTAATTTTTAGAATATGCCACTACGTAACACTTATTGTTAATTATTATGTGAAATGTATGGTATGTATGCTTTTTCACACAATTAAATATTTTTTCTTGCTTGTTCTAATGTAATAAAAATATCACGTGTTATTTAATAGTTTTCTTAATGGATAAATGCATGAGATCAATGGTAAGTTCCATGTTGTTTGCTTTGTTTGTTTCATGTTTTAGATGATTGCGTAGTAGATATTCTGCAATTGCGTTAAAGATTACATAGTTGTAGTCTACCAATAAAGTTGTTTTAAAAATGAAGAAATCCCATTAGGACATCAACTGTGACAAATTAGAATACGTTCAATTTTTAAAATTTTAAAATTTTAATAGAATTTGATACTAATTCTCTTGTCATTAGAATTATGATGAGATGTCTGGTAGATATCAATCTCAAGGCTCTTATCTTGGATTTTGTATATATCATATTGATTAGCACTTGCACTAAAAGGAGGTGCAATGCTACACCTATATCAAAAATAGGAGGGCATGTAGAGTCCTTGAAGCAAGTTCAAGATGCACTAAGAGGTATGTTGCGCCCTAGGAAGTAAGACATGTAAGGTTTGTAGGGTCGTTGAAATAATTTCAAGATGTAGTGAAGAGGCATATTCGACAACGATAAAGCGACAATAAACATATGTATCCCACAACCAACCAAGTATTATATTAGTGAGAGGGAAACCTCCAATGCGGTATTGCCCCTATTGGTATAAGGATCATAATATATTATTGTGGGCAAGGCCAACCAACCTAGGTGGATTTGATTTTTTGACTAAATGAGGAGTGTTAGATTCGTAAGAAGCAATTCCAAGATGTATGGAGCTCGCAACACCAACCATGTCTGCGGTCGTTGCTGCCTCTGATGGTGTTGGTGTCATCACCCAAACTGAAGAGGGGGGAGTAGTGCTTGGTGGCCTAGATTCATTTCAAACTTGTCAGAACAATTTTTTGCCACTGCTTTTGGTGCCAAATAAACAATCCCCAAAAACAATTGGCTATCACATGCACTTGATGTCGAACCTAAGACATCCCAACAATAAGGAAACCACGGTTTGTTTTGATTTTCCGAATGCCGAAACAATGCAACCAAATGGTTTTGCCTACTAATTAGTAACTTTTTATATATTACTTTCTAGTTCATGCATTTATATATTACTAATATTTTTTTGTAGAGAAACCTTTGTGCAATTTCTTCTAAACCATAATAAAAAAAATACAGTTTACTATCTTCTTATGTATGGCCTCTACTAATATACAATTTTTAATAACTCTTTATAATCTTTTTGGTTTTTTTGTATTATATTTAACAAAGAAAATGAAAATATAGAATAATCTTAATCGAGGAGTCCCTCCTTTTGAATTCACAGATACATGTAGTTTTATTAACTTCCTATTTCATTTTTTTCAGGATATTTGTGATTCTCTTTCTTTGGCAGTAAAGAAAAGAGTGTTGTCTCTAGACAACCTTCAGGTGGGTTTCAATATTGATTGAAGTATTTCTTCAATTGTTGTATTTATTGCATGTTATGGACTAAAAAATTATTGAAGAGAGTTTTCATGTTATTTGGTTTGGATTGTTCCATTTATATTTGTAGTTGGCTCCAATCCTTTTCCCTGAAGTGACATGTGGGGGCACGTGCCTTCATTAATGACAGGATTCGTTATGTGCTGAGGGGCTCATTCCCCAATGAGGCCATTTTGAAGCATCCCAAATTGGACGTTAAGTTGATCAGCGACAAGGCTTTTAAAGCTGCCTGTCATACCTAAGAACATCTTGGTGGACTAGCATAATTATTTTCCCTCTCGAGTTTAATATGATGCAGACTAGAAACACAATTCCCCTTCCCACAATGGGATTGACATTAACTATGCCTCGGTTGTAGAGGGAGGAAGATTTTAAGCATATTCAATGTGTTTTTAATGTTTTGCATTGTAGGAAACTAAAACCACCTAAAACAGGAATAGCCGAAATGATCAGAGATCGCCTCCACCAGATGCCAACATCCCCAATTTTTCTCTTCAAAATCCGAACAATTGGAGATCATTCACAAGGCTTCTTTTTTATTTAATTCTAACGAAGATGCACTGAAATATGAACCACCCCACAAATTGAGGAGAATGGGAATACCAATCGAGGCATCTATAAATGGACAAAAATACAAGAAACGTGCTACAAAAATTGCATAACCAAAAAGCAAGAAATTTGATTTAAAGAAATAACTTGCAGTGGTTAGTTTAGAAGTGTTTATTTATAAGTGTTTTTGAAACAAATTGTTCTTATCATTGAAATGGATGTTGTTGTCAAAACACATTTGGTAATCGGTGTTCCAATCCGACTACCAACAAATGCTCTCGAGCACAGTCAGTTGCCACAAACAGATGTAAGTGCAAATCGGGTTAACAAATATTTTACGAGAACACCAACGAAAATAAGTGCTTTGAATACATATATGCGTATGTGGTCCATAGAGGGTCGTGCCTAGCAAAAACAACCCTTCGTGAATATCACAATGCAAGGGGAGATGGTTCCGTGTTTGGGTCTGATTTTGTAGATCATGAAAGAGGGGAAATTCATGTCACCTGTTTCAATGAGGTTGCCAAAGCATTCTATGAGCATATTGAAAATGGGAAGCTATATACAATTTCCAATGGGAGGATTGCAAGGATTCCTGATGCAAATCTATGTTACAACCATTTGAACAATGCTTTGGAGATTTTCCTGCAAGCATCCTCAACCACAACTCCACTCATAGCAAATGAGGATACAATACCTTCCCATCACTTTCATTTCACAAAAATTAAGGACATACCTGCAACTGATGATCGTTTTAAAGTTGATTTGATTGGCATTGTTCTTACGATGTCACCATGCTCAACAATTCGTAGGCATGACAAGTCAGAGACTAAGAGGAGAACTTTGCAATTAAAGGACATGTCAGGATTCAGTGAAAGTGTCACATTGTGGGGACATCACTCAGATGAGATAAGCAAATAAATTAAAGACATGTTTTCTATACCGCCTCTCTCGGTCCTTGCCTTAAAAGTTGCTTGTGTCTCCAGTTTCAAAAAGGAGCTCAGTCGACACGGTTTCAAGTACCAAATGTTATGTCAACCCTCAAATTTCAGAAACCAATACACTTCATAGTTGGGTAGACTCTAATAACTACTACCTTCCAGCACCCTCTATCACAAGCCAATTTATGGGCCCTCCAAAAAGCCTGACCTCTATAACAATGATTTTGGAGGTACTAAATATGGGGAACACTGAGAGAAATGAATGTGTCATGGTTACTGCAAAAATCACGAATATCAGCATGGACAACTTTTTTACAAGGCATGTCCTCTTCAAAAAGGTGACAAATAATGCAGGAAAAAGGTGAGAGAAAATGGTAATGGTTAATGGTTATGTTCGAGTTACAACAGACAAGTTCAAAACTATGATAATAGATATGCACTGAGGATCGATCTAAAGGACCCAACAAGAGAACTTCAATCAGTTACCGCATTTGGTGAGACAGTTGAGTAAATCATGGGTGTTGCAACTAGCGACCTCCATATATTGCTTATAGACGAAGATGCGACTAGTGAAATTATAAGTAATGTCATCGGCAACGAATACTACTTCACACTTTCACTAAAAAAAGAGACATATTGTGGAAACAACAAATTGAAATGTGTCATCCTTAATTCAAAGAAACCAGAAAACAGTGCAACTCCTATGTAACCTTTACGCAAGGATTTCCAACCAACCCGTCCCTTTAAACATTACACCCTCACTCATTTCATTATATACTTTGAACTATCACCACTATGTTTCTTATTTCATATCTATGTTAGTGAAGGTACAACGCCCCCTACGCCATGCAACCTATTTCTTCCTTGCACATTAAAAGTGATGGGGAAATTAAGTACCTCCCTTCCAGAAATGATGAAAGATTGAACATCCACAATCGAACTATGAGCAACCATGGAACACCTACCACTTATTCAAGTTGCTTGAGATTAGAGCAACAACAAGAACCGTAAAGGCGATAAATGGAAAAAGCAACCGACACAAGCAATTGTTCGGGTCTACCCGAGATTTATGGATGTCCCAGCTCAGGATTCAAAGTCATATGACCTTTTTCTATTGGTTTGAACTCCTTTTATACAAGCCTTTCATAAATATTACGTCCGAATTTCATTCAAACCCACATGACATCAACAACACTTGGAACATGTTCATGCACAACTATAGATCGTGGCATGTTTTACGCACTACCGTAGATATAAGAGTTATTACATATGTTAGTTCTAACTCTGAGCCCGAATGCAGTATTCAACACTAACCATTGCAAGAATGACGGGTCTTCGCGCAACTTCACCCAGGAAACAACATGGGTCTAGACAGTCTTGACATGTTGGGGAAACGAGATTTCGACATACACAATAATTGGAACATACATGACATTCTGCATGATTTGCGGATAACCGGGTCATCATTCATTGAGAGAGAGAAGGCAGACACAATTAACAACAACATGCAGGCCACACCACCATCTTCCACACTTCCTTTGTCTCTAGAACAAAAAATATCTCTTGATACCATACTACACCATTCAGTAAACAATACCCTTCTACCTCCACAAAGATTGATAATTCAAGGAACAGTTGGCACAGGAAAATCATTTCTGATAAATAAAATCCGTAATTCATTCACATCACCAACCACATATCTCTCGCCCCTACCGGTGTTTCAGCATTCAACATCTCTGCATCAACAATCCACGTAGCCATGCGTATTCCAATCAAAGAACTCAAACCCCTTGAAGGTAGTGCATTATCGTCTTTTCAAGAGTTGTCGAAACATATAGAATATGTTCTTATTGATGAAATGAGTTTCATCGGCCCAAAGTTACTAAGAAAAATTGATAGTAGGCTCCGCAAAGCTTTCCCACACTCAAGAACATCTGAATTTGGGAACAGATCAGTCATCCTCCTCGACGACCTCGGCCAATTACTACCAGTTTTGGACAGTCCTCTTTATGCAAGTAATTCCCACAGAGCAACCCTTTGGAAGGGATTTTAGACTTTCATTACATTGTAAACAATATTTCGACAACAAAGAACAACCAATGCACAAGTTTCATTCCAGAATTTATTGCTCCACATGTGAGATTCAACCCCTCTAATTGAGGATTGGGAAATATTAATGTCTCACACAGACACACACCTAATTCAGCAAGAGCTCAACATTTTTAAGGACGAACCACATTTGTTTGCAAAAAATGATCAGGTGGACTCCCACAACCTACAGATGTTGAAGGCATTGAACGTTCCGATCGCCCAATCCATTGCTGAAAGTAACAGGCGAACTGGACCAGGAAATCTTGATGATGATCAATTGGAACACAAAGTTTTGTTGTGCAAACAACAAAAAATCATGCTTATTGCAAATCTATGGGTTGACGTAGGCCTCGTGAATGGTGCCACAGGAACAATCACTGACATTGTCTACGACGCATCAATGCAACCACCAGCATTACCTTTATTTGTTGTTGTCAAATTTGATAGATACAATGGCCCATGTTGGGATCCCTCCAACCCGTTACATATTCCCATACCCCCTATTTCGAGAGGGAATCGAAGACAATTGCCGATTAAAATGGCCTGGGGATTAACTATCCACAAGTCGCATTGACTTACTATGCACAGAGCAACAGTTAACATTCGAACCACTAAAAAGCAGGGTATGACATTCTCAGCTTTCTCCAAAATTCCCTTGCTTGCAAATCTGCGCATTTCACCTACTTTTTCATTCGAGAGATACTCAACTATGGCGCACGTACCAACACTTAGAGCAAAAAGAAAGGAGGAAGCAAGACTACTATCACTCAACCCATCGTAAATACTACCCTCTGCTTTGATAGCACCTCCACTACTACTATACTCAACACTTCTTCAATCCAAAGCGGCGCTGTTGTTGAAGGGGTATCAAATGTAATCATGTTTACTGAAACTAAAATTGCCCACTAAAGGTTACCATTCACGATATAAATACTGCAAATGTATACATGTCTCATTATGTGCACGTAGATCTACATTTATTTGATGTTGTGAAATATGATATGCAACTTTAAATGTATGAATCTGTAACAGAATTAAATGTACACATACAACATTTCAATGTAATGTTTCAACTAAATTCCTACACTACAACTATCAATCACACACATTATCAACTATACAATAAATGTTTTTCCAACAAAACACCAACCGAACAACCGATGCACAACTAACACAAAAAACATGAATTAAATACATACAACATCAACTATAAAATAAATTAACTATCGAAAACGGTATCAAATGTATTCATGTACAAATTTTTAACAAGTTTGAAATGTAGAAACAACCTTCAAATTAAGTGGCCCATCTATATTTCTACACTTACAAAATCAATCACACCCCTAATCAACATCAACTACAAAAGTAATAATTATACCTCTAAAACAAATAACATATATCATTTGGCGTTCACATCGCATGAAACACATGCGATTGCTAATTATTAATATGTAACTATTATTTTTATCATGAATAATGTATTGAAAGTAACATTACCCATTTAATTTCTTTTAATATAATTACAATCAAGTAATAAGTTTAAAGAGTATATAAAAAATTGTAAAACAAACGCTATTTAAATTAAACGTAATCTAGTAGTTAAATCTTAGCATAGATATATATATACATAAGTCATTAATTTGGCAAATCAAAGTTATTAAATCTAGTTTATTCCAATTAAGACTAAAATTGAGATAAGTCATATGATGTCTTACATTTTAACCCAATATATTTTGCAAATAAGTGAGCTTTAATTTACTCATGCATCTCACATTCTTGTTCTCATTGTCATCTTTATTGTCCTATAGCTTAATGTGCAATGTCATCAAAACCTTTCATAATTTCCAATAATATTTTGTTGACGAGTCGACATCCCATACTTTATGCACACAACTATTAGAAGTTCAATAATAACTTGATAATGAAAGAATAGTAACTATAAATGTTTTTTTCTTATTGAAAACGTCAATTTTTAGCAATAGTCAAAGTGTTATTTTTTATATTTTCTTTACTTTATTCCAATTAAATAAATGACAACCATTGCAAAAGCTAATATGAAAACTAACAAATATCTAAATAGTTTTAAAATGTTTAACATATTTCAAGGCTAATGAAACAAACTTAGATCTTAAACCAATTGGTATATCCCACATGTTGAGAATTTCTATTCCATCTAATTCTTTACCATAAAAAATTTGTTGTGTTTAATCTCCATGTATGTATAATTTTTTAAAATGCAAATTTATAATTCAAAACACTCTTAATAGAGTTTACAAATTGAAGGGATTTTCAAGTAACAAATGCAACTTTCTTTGTTTATTTTCCCACATACATACATTTAAAATTTTTGATACCAATCAACCATTTTACAACACATTTACAAAAGATTGAAATTCCTTAAAAATGCTACAGAACATTAAGATCAAACATGTGGAACTCTTCACTTGAGCTTCACCTTCTTCCCAAAGTCCAAACACAACAACCAAAATGTGGGAGTAGGCAACACTCTCTACCCAACCAATATTCCAATGAAGAAGAGAAGTCTTCTTCCTCATTGACCCCCGAACCCCAACAAAGAAACAATGAGAGATACTTGACAACTTAATAAGACTCGCACATTCACATTCAAACCAACATTCAACTCAAAAGAACAACAACAAAATCACATCAACACCCAATTTCTCAACACAAAAACTCTAAACTTAAGCCAAAAAGAGAAATGAACACGGAAAATCTATTTGTCTCCCAGAGGTTTAGGTGCCCACCTTAAGACCTCCAAGAATTCAATCACAACCCACAAAACTTTTATGCTTCCCTCCAAGAAAACAACTCTTATGTCTTTCTCACTCTTATGCCTCCCACGATAAAACAACAAGATAAACACAAATTTTACTTATCTCAAGGTAGGATACCCCAACTTAACTCCATAAAATGCCCAGTAAAAAATTTTATGCCTCCCTCCAAAATTTATCCTCATTTCTATTTTCTCCTACACAACATAAGGGTCATTCTATTTCTCAAAATCACACATGCAACAAACATTCATTCACAACATAAGTACAACAAAAATAATAAGAGAAACATAGGTGAAGACCCTACCTTGCCATTGCAAGAGATTTTAATCCACAAGCAAATTCCAACCTTTCCAAGTCCAAGCAATCAAAAGCTATCTCCAACTCCAACAAGCATTCCAAAAACAAGTACTTCTCCAAAAACAATAATCCAAAATTCAAACAAATAACCCCCAAATCCTCAAGCAAATTAGAATAAATAGAAAAGAGAGGAGAGAGGTGATATGACTCCATATAAGATGGCATATCATTTCTCATCCATTCCATATCACAAGGTCAAACTCAATCCCCAAAACACAATAAATTAATGGTTGAGATAATAACCCTAAAATTCACTGAATCTCACGCCCTAAAAAACACAATTAAAGACTTTTGTAAGAAAAATGTAATTAATTGTTTTTTTTCTCCATTCAAACACAAAAAAATGCCTAAAATAAGCCCCTCATATCAGAGGCTTAATGGGTGGGTCACTTTACGAGGTGTGGTACAAACTTAACTTGTCCCACACATCTTCAAAATAGGCTTGAATCATAATCCGAAATTTACATGCATGGTTGAGTACACACCACTCAAAATCATTATAATCCCTTTTAAATCCAATACAAACCAAGAGTTACCTACTCACATTAATCATCTTATTTTTGTTACATCGTAAATTACATTAATTAATCAAGTTTAATTAACTTAAATAGAGTACTTAACAACATTAATAAAAACAACTCTAAAATACTAACAAAACTACAATTACTCACAAACACATAAAATCAATTAAAAAAAACCACAATTTTACCTAAGATCACATTTGAAACCACCCCCCAATTATGACCTCCTTACAAACTAACAATAACATTATATATTTACACTATGAGAATTCCACTTAGATACCCCAAATTCTTTCATTATTGGTCTTTTATCCTCTTTTTATTTGTTGTGTTGCAATGTCTACAAAAATCAAAACAATACATTTTCAGCCTTGTAGTCATATTAACGATATTGAGATAATAAAATACACGCATATACATATCAATTCATATCAACAAATATCATAACTAAAAAATCATCACTAAAACCAGTAATTCACCAATTGCTCACAATTTCAACTATTTCAATTTTATCACTTTACCAATTTACAATAAGATAGCAAAATCATTTAACACATCTATATATCATATCTCATGTGTCAGTACAATAGTCGCTCAAAATCATCAAATACTGATGTCAATCCATGCATATAATCTATCTTGTAAATCATATCATAAATTTAAACATTCATATTATTTATCAAATACGCTGATCAAATATAACAATATACATCTGTGTCAATGTCTAAAATATGATAACAATGTCTATAACTTCGATCCAAATTAAATTAAATCATAATAATATTGTGTATAACACTAAAAATAAATTTTGGAATGTTTAGTGATAAACACAATATCTAACAAAAGAGCTTATACAATTAGCAAATTAGTTTGATTAACTATTACAAACCTTGTATATTTAAAACTTTTTGGTGTTAATTTATGTTAAGTCGTGGACAGTCAACAAGAATATGTTATTTTGTTCCCTAACATACCAACTACTTCCTTAAGAGTATAACCAACCAAACATTCCAAGTGTAGATGGATTGGTACAATTTGAGCATGATTTAGATACAAATTTTGATCATCTAAGAGGAAATAAATCTTTTTGTGGACTTCCACAATGAGAGATTTCATATGCCAAATTGGTATTTGGGCTTATTAACTTTGATATAACTCAATCCAAAGAGCTCCATTTTATAAATTAACACAACATTGATCTGTAGTTAAAACAAGATAGGGAAATTTCTAACTTTGAGATGGTGACTGCATCTCCTATGATAGGGATAGTTTCATTGCTTATAATGCTTTTAGTTAGTCTATGTGAAGACACATTTTCATGTCAACTTTTTGAGCCGAGTCTAGACTTGACCAAGCATGCTTTTGTACTGTCAATTTTTTTTTGGTGAATAGTCTATAATATTTTTCTAACATAATACTACTCTAGTTTACCAAGAAGAAGTACTAAAAGTACATAAGTGGCATGAGAAAGTAAATAAACCACTTGTTAAGAGAAGAAAGCATAAAATTTAAGCTTTTATAAAATAGATGCAAAAAAAATATGCTTAATTAGCATTTGGGCAATGAATCACAATGTGGTTATTTCATGAATTAAATTAATATTGTTACATGAATATATCAAAATGAACAAATAATCTACAATACATAGGGAGATGGTGAAAATGGATGAACAAAAATGCAAATGAAGTCAAGTTTTTCACATCATTTTTTCAAAATATTACATGAAGAATATATGTGCAATGATATTCTAACTTAAGCTAGGAACAATATCTTCTTGACCTTCAACTACTGACCCTCATGTGTAATTAAAAATGGAACTTCAAATAGGTTAGAATTCAAAACGTAAGCTAAAAAAAATAACGTGGGCAATGAATCACAATGCGGTTATTTCATGAATTAAATTGATATTATTGCATGAATATATTAAAATGAACAAATACTCTACAATGCATAGGTAGATGGTGAAAATGGATGAACAAAAATGCAAATGAAGTCAAGTTTTCGCATCATTTTTTCAAAATATTACATTAAGAATATATATGCAATGATATTCTAACTTAAGCTAGGAACAATATCTTTTTGGCCTTCAACTACTGACCCTCATGTGGAATTCAAAATGTTAGCTAAGAAAATAACGTTTATAGCTAAAAGCACATCCTATAAGAGATATCTAGCTTGCAACTGAAATACAAAAAGAAAAATCCAAAACTATACGAAAACTTAGAAAGGCTCTAACAAAACCAGCTAACAAACATTCTAAAGTACAATTTACAACATACCAAACAAAATCTTTTAAGAGGATGCACATAGTAATTAGATTACAAGCAATGGTAATCGCAATGGCAATGGCAACAACATTTTTAATGTGAAATAAATAAAAAAATACTTGAAAGCTATCAACCAACACTAGGGGAAAGGAGTCAATGACTATGAGTGGATATGTGAAATAAAATACCATTAGTTGTTTCAATTAAAGTGAACACATGTCACTTTCAAAGTTAAAAATTAAATAACTAGCCAATAAAGCAAGTCACATCAAATCACATCAATAATTTAACTAATGAAATGGTGACACATAAGCAATGCCAAAAGGGTGACTTTATTCCCAATTAAAGAGTCACCTTAAAGTTCTTTGTATTCAAAAGTACTTAATTTAAATCCCCATAAAAACATGTTTTCCACATAATTTAAATGCTCAATGCTCCAAATGAGATTTGCACATAAAAAAATCATGATCTATTAAAGGGTATAGGTGGCTATGGCAACCCCTTAATTTAGGGTTCACAATGACAGGGTCATTTCCACTACCAGGGAATCACAAAAGCTGGAATTTCCCATGCCCCATTCACTTGAAATGCCCATTGTGGTTGGACATTCAACAAATCCATTGAAACGTGGAGCAGCCGGCAGCCAGACCTTTAGCAAATGCATTTTATACCAACTATAATTATTTGTTACACATTTACAAAAAGACAATTTTAACAAAATCTTATTAAACATGTTACAATAAGACATTTGTTACAAATTAGACCATGGTGCACCCCATCTATATTTCTTACCAAAAAAACACAAAAAAACAAAACTAGTGATACGCCAGATCACATACAACAAACAAAACTAGTGATACACCAGATGACATACAACATTTTGCACAAAATATCCATTCGAGAAATTAGTTTTCTATGTATTTTGAGCATAAATATAGTGCAATGATGTTTGGCTGTGCAGAAGCATCCACAGGCAAATTGAATCTCAGTCTCACAGCAATATGTAGACATGGAGTTGCCCATCTAAATTTTTTATCAAAAAAAACACAAGAGCCAAAACTAGCAATACACCAGATGACATACAACATTCACACAAAACATACATTCAAGAAATTAGTTTTATATGTATTTTGAGCATAAATATAGCGCCATGATGGTTGTCTGTGCAGGGGAACTTGCAGGCAAATTCAATCTCAGTCTCACAGCAGTATGTAGACATGGTCAGTTGAAAAAGGTCAAAACTAGCAATGCACCAGATGACATACAACATTTCGCACAAAATATCCCTTCGAGAAATTAGTTTTATGTATTTTGCAAATAAATATAGCTGCCATGATGGTTGGTCATGCAGGGCCACTTACAGGCAAATTAAATCTCGGTCTCGCAGCATCATGTAGACATGGTCAGTTAAAAAAGGTGCTCCACATCAGGATATGCAACTATGGAAACCTGCATTTAAAGAAATCACTTTTAGAAAGCAGGCAGATCTACTCCTATATCCCCTTCAACTATCAAATTTAGACAGAATGACATAGTCCACCTCGTGTGAATAAGAGGAAAGAAAATGGACATTATCCACCACCTTGCCACACTCCTCGGCCATGAAAGATCTAAACAACATCAAAATGAGAAACAGTCTCATACAAAATGGTTGCACGACATGATAACAATAGTATTTGTGCAATGATTGGGAGACCCATGTTAGTTTAACTTCATCAACTCATATTTGAGAAAAATGCCAAAAATCGGCAGTATAACCATAAGGATAAATATGCCATAAGGTTAACATTTTGAATCAAAAGTATAATACAATAACATAGGCCCTTGGGGTAGATATCTATACCCCATGGATGACCTAGGTGCAGTCAACGAAAGAAAAGCAAGAAATGCTTTCCCAATTACAAACACCCGAGAGTACTTCAACCAAGATGTTTTTGGTCAGAACAATCAATTACCATAATCAGTTACCATTCATTTGAATCTCAAAAATAGACAAACAAAATTCACTGCTAATAAGGATATTTCATGATGCATGATAATATCTTTCCTGACACATATGAACTCACCTTGCATTAAAAAATGATTACATCGCTGCTGTGAAAAAAAGAGAGCTTTGAAAATGTGAATATTCAGTAAATGAAAGAGAATATAGACTATGCTATCGAAAAAAGGATTTTGGAAATGAGAATATTGAATAAAAGAAAGACAATATAGACCATGCTTTAGAGAAAATAACGTTTTAAGAGTTTCCTACATCAAACTTTCAAAATTTGTAATATACACAAACTTTTACAGATTGATTACGGTATCTATAAACTTGTCACAAATAAGAAAACACCAAGAAGACAGCAGTAATACAACCTAATTGTTTCATGTCAATATGACAAAAACAAATTTAGAATCATGGTTCTGAATAAAAGAACCCATATGAGAGCACTACAAACATTTCCAAAACCACCGCTGAGACAAATGGTGTATAGGCCAATATACCTAGTTCTTTAAATCTGGTTATTAACAGGCGCCCAGATCCCTATTTCTGCACCCTAATGTACAGATATTATGGCTCTCTTATTCTAGACAAATAGGTGTCACATTCAATCGATAAAAACCAATTTCCACAAAGATTTGCATACCCAAATACCCTAAAATTACGCATAATGCCCCATGCCCTTGGATAGGTTTTGTCAGTAATTGGGTATC
This sequence comes from Taxus chinensis, assembly GCA_019776745.2. Taxonomy (NCBI): domain Eukaryota; kingdom Viridiplantae; phylum Streptophyta; class Pinopsida; order Cupressales; family Taxaceae; genus Taxus; species Taxus chinensis. The sequence goes on along the minus strand of CM034152.1, from coordinate 158,838,932 downwards.
ACAAGAAACAGTTTATCCACAAAGATATTGGGCAAGAAAGGCACAAAAACTGTATAGAAAAATACCCAGAAGCACTAAATGGGGCCCCACATGGACTGATTAAAAATTACAGGAAAGTTGAAAACAGTGCAGAGAAAATGGGTATTTTATTATATACCTCAAAGTATCTGAAGAGTTGGCCGGAGAGAAAGATTTAAGAAATTCAGAGTCCCAATGCATGCAGAAGGTAACAGAGGAGTAAAATCCATACAATTTCATAGTGAAATGTAGGGAACATCATACACTGTAGAATTCATCCCTTTCATCAGATGGCAACAGGCCTAACAAGTGCCCAGGATCTTTTCCAATACATTTCAAATCCCATCAAAATGCAACCCCAAATTCACATCAAATCTGATTTTCAACATAAAGTGGTGAAACTAAAAATATCTACCATAAATCCAAATATTCTACAAGCTGGTTCACCAGAGCTCCTTTGCTCTCTAATTGTTATGTAAAAATACAAGTTAAACCCTCACTCAAAAACATATGAAAGCCCTAATAAAGATGTCTGAAGCTTCGGTTTGGAAATTTTCTACCTTGTGTGACACTAAAGATGCCCATACAAGAAATGGTGACTCCACATAATGCAAGCAATAATTTCTTCATTTCACTTCTTCTCTAGATCTCATTTGTTGTGGACCCTCCTCTCATTAACCCTACTCTGTTTGCAAATAAGTCTTTCACAGACTGCTCCTGAGAAACTCTAAAAATGTGTTTCAACTGCAACCTTATGCACTCATAAACTTTGGGCTCTCCATTCTCTGCAGAAAATGAATGCAAGTGTATAGGCTCCTGAATCAAGGAAAATTAGCAAACTGTCTTCATCCTGTCCATGTTAAACTTTTTGTTTAACTGGGCCTTTAAAAGACATAAACAGCTCAGATTGAATGAAGCATCATGGTGTCGGTGATATACAGCAGAAGCCGTGAATTTATAGCTGTAGCGGCAATACTAGGTAGAGCCATTCCAATAGGGAAAAGCCTATCGGCATAAATATATATATATATATATATATATATATTAAGATACACAGGATAAAGCAGTTTTTTCTCCTTGTTAAAGAAATAGGTGCAATAAAATTAATGTTTTCTTCAATGTATTTTTAACTTTGAAAGTTCTGTCCACTATAAACAAAAACCGCAAAAGTCATTTCAAGTGATCACAAATGTCACCCATGATGATGTACATAAAAAGGAAAACTCGTTTCAATAATATATATAACAGTCCTGTGTTATAATGAAGCTTCCTTTTTTACATGTATACATTTTTCAACACTGTTATTGGAAGAAAATGAATCTTTCAAACCCTAACTATGCCGGAGGCCTCCTTTGAGAGTGTCCCTACTGGAAAAAACCCATGTTTCCGGCAGATATTTTACTGGAAGCAGAGAAAAATCCTTCAGGCAGCAGTCATTACCACCAAAGTTCCTGTCATTGGTGGTGCTACAATCCATGCCATTGAAACAATTTACAGAGGACATGGGCATCCTCGCAAAGCATTTCAGTTGTTTCACCAAATGCAATCAAGAGGTGTCCATGTGATTGGTTCACATTTGCTAGCATCATGGCATGCTGTGTTAAAATAGGAGCTTTGAAACCGGGCCCTTGGCAGAGCATAGTCCAAATTATCCACACCCTTGGCCAAGCATTAAGCAGCCGACGGCTCCCAAGTGTAGAGGGCTGATTCAGAAAGGATGAGAAATTGCTCTAGCCAAGAACAAGCTTATTCGCATTCATGCAAATGCAAGTAAATATCAAGGGAGTTCTCAAAAGTATCAATTATTACTCGTAATAGGCTTCAGAAAAAACTTAGAATTTTTGGCACCATTGTTGCACAACCAAGCTCCAACCGCATAAACATATGCGAAAGGAAGTTGTTTTTCCAAGGCTCAAACAACCACAGATGTGACACCTAAATTAGGAGAAATAAATTTGGTGTGAAGATCAATGCTATGACAATAGCAGATGTGGTGTGGCCCTAAACTCTAATCTCTCGTTTCATTCACTTGTAACCTTATAATTATTTTCAAATTTTATGTTCATATTTTATTCTTTGTCGTACCATGGCAGCTTCGTGTTTTATTTTTACTTGAAACATAAATCTTCTTTCAACTTATCAATAACGGCTTGAATTATGCATGTTCTTAACCACTAATGGATCAATAAAGATGTTTACAGAATTATCAGTTCTTATTTGTTACTGGCAACATAATTTAGAAAGATAGCCTCTTACCATGGACTGGATTTAGATGTTTCTATGGGGTGTGCTTTTATCAATAAATATGCTATGTGTTGTTGTCCCGAGGATGCTCGCCATGTGTTTGACAAAATGCCTCAACGAAATTTTCTAGCATAGACTTTTATAACTATACCATATGCACCCACAACATGAGGTTGTTTAAGCCCTTGAAGAACATTTAAAAATCAAGCAGAAAGTCTAATGTAATGTCGTAACATTCCATGATTTTGATTAACAATCCATGTTGAATGGATACAGGGAATGGATTGTAAACCTCCTCCGGTAAATGAAACATGGTATGAAATTGCACCTTTTTAGCAAAGTAGCAAACCTGAAATGACACTGATAGGGGAGGATGTTAGGCTCAAAGATGGCATTCAAAGCAGCTACAGATGCTACCGCATTGTTCTTTGGAAATCAGCTCATAAATAGAGACTACAAGCTAATTAAGCTCCTTCAACCTACCTTATTGTAATCAAGAAACTTCATCTGCTCAAGAACAATCTCCAACTTGGCCATAGTCTGTATATGAATATTTCCTCTGCAAATATGTCCATTCCTAACTTGGGGTTGTCATGTCTAGCTTTCACTAATGCCACTTTGCATTAAGTGGGATTTTGACCTAAAGGCAGCATAAAATTTCTGATTGACCGTCTAAAAATTCACCAATTGCAGCGTGGAAAATGAGGCAGGAGAAATGGCATTGAGAAAAAGTATATGCCAAAAAAAAAAAAGACATTTTATGGTGATGGCATTCTCTATATGATGTTGAAGTTAGTGTGCTTTGGTAGATATGTATGCAAAAAATGGGTTTGTTGACAAGACCTTGGAACCTTTCTAGAAAATGCAATTGGCAAGTGTAATGCTAGACTCCACAACCTTTGCCAACATCCTACCAGCCTCTCCCAAAATGGGAGATTTAGAACAGAGCATGGACATCCATCAAAGTATAATGGAAAGCTGATTTTTGCTAGATGTAGTTGCGAGTACCCTAATCAACATGTAAGTAAAATGGGGAAACCATAGACAAGGCACATGAACTATTTGATAAAATGTCTCAATGAGATGTATTCTCATGAATTGCAATGAATGCAAAATATGCACAAAATGGTTTTGCTGAAAAGGCCTTTGAAACTTTCAAGCAAATGCATTTGGCAGCTGTAAATCCCTGCCAAAATGAAAGCTTTAGAACAGGGTATGAAAATTCATCAAAGCATAATGGAAGGCATATTTGTCGAATCTTGTAGTTGCTAATGCTCTTGTACACATGTATATAATATGTGGAAACATGCACAAAGTACGTGAATTGTTTGACAATATGACTAAAGCAGATGTGGTCCCATGGAATACATTACTTTTATCTGTTTTAATAACATCTAAATGAAATCACAAACTAACTTTGTCTTAAACATTCTTTCAAGCATGCTTTGCAACTGATGTGCAATTGCTAGTAATGTAGCACTGGTCTTATGATGGAACTTTTGTTCTTACATGTATACAAGTTTCAACCCTGTTATTGGAAAAATATGAATCTCTCAGCTATGCTCCTCAAAAAAAGTATGGAGTCCATGACACCAACCTATTTGGAAAAGGCTCCCGTATTTTCTAAACAGCACCCACCAAAAAAATTAGGTAGCCCCCCTCTATAGAACTACAAACCTAAGAGCATGTCCATAACAAACCAAATTTATTATTAGAATTTTGTAAAGATGCAGCCCCGAGGAAGGGGTTTGGGCTCCTGTTTTTACTAAGAGATTGGTCCCATGAAGTTGAATCTATTGTTGTAAACAAGGAGCAAGGAGCCCTGCATTTCTAGGAGGGGCAAGTTTTTAGCTATAACTAATGGGGGAGCTGAAAGATTCCAACAATAGGGTAACCCACCCACGTGACACCATGAATTAAAAAAACACTGAGGTTTAAAATTTGGATGACTTGTTTACATACAATTCTTATAATTCCTCACCTAAATTTTTTTCTACACAATAGAACTAAAAATCTATTGGGCCATAAATCTCAGGAAAAAAATGTTGCAACTAAAATTTTATCCAAAAGAGAATTACAAACAAGTAATTACTTAACAAACAAAACTGCTTTTACCATCAAAAATATTCAGTTTCACAAAAAGAGAAGACAATCTCAGTTAATTAAAATATGGAGAAAAAACCAGAGTTCTACAACTACCCAGCTAATGGGACTTCACTTATAAAAAATGATTGCTTCATATACATTTGGCATACCAAATGAAATTCAGAAAGATAAACAGATTATTAAAAAATGAATAAATAAATTTTGATTTTTGAATTTTTCATCTCGTTTCCGCAAAAAAATTATAAAACAAAGCCATGAATGGCATCTACTGCCAAAGAAAGTGTTAGACTGAAGGTGATAGTGCAAAGTCCCAGTCCCTTGACTCGATCCAAGTGTCCCAAAAAGTGCTCCTATGATAGGAACACGTGGCAAGGCAATCATCTGACATGGCATAGCTGACATGTTATGACTGTGAATATGTGTACTTTCACACATTAACAGTTCAGGGAGTTCCAAATGCCATCGTGCATACAGCTAAAAACACATACAACATGTAAACGGTTTTTAAATTTTAACCCTTCACATGCGTCAACCACACTGTGTTTTTTTACTGGAGGCAAATAGTTGAATTTCTACATTTCCACATAAATATGGTATATAGTCAACACATTGAAAGGAGCACACCAGCTGTAATTGTTTTCAGTTGGCTGCTTATATAAATATGCATGGGAACCTATGACTGGTATTATACTCACAATTTGTTTAAGAGCCAAATTTTCACTCCTAAAAGTCTGTAAATCTTGTTGGAATGGCTTAAATATCTTTAATAACATCATTCCTTGTCCTTGTTTTCATCCTGATATCACAGACAGACCCGATCCCTCCTCCAAAAATTTGGGAAGGATTCAAGGAATGGAGACCAGTTCAGATCGTAGGTTGAATAATTTTCTTCATGTTACCTTTGTTATGTTTGAGAATGAGAAATACATTGGAAGCACTCTTGAGTTGCAGGGGCAAACAGACTTTGTTTGCCGCAGGGAGGGTTCTATGCTTGGCGGAACAGGGGAATTCAAATATGCCCATGAGTATGCCATGCTTGAAATTATATCATCAATAGGAGTCAATATTATTTTCAGGTTTAACGTCACCATTCAAGTATAATAGGGTGAATTGATGTGATTCCATTAGATGCATAAGTTACTGAATTTGTACTGGTTCAAAGTAGTTCCTTTGTTATTTGAGTTGAAAATTTAAAATTCGGCGCAGCCTGCACATTTTTCCCCTATATTATGGCCTTTTGTGATGTAAATCTAGCTTTGCTTGATTTTGATGATTTAAAAACATAATGTTTGTTTTCCTTATGTACATCACAAATCCATTCAAAACTGATCTTATAAAATACAAATTATGTGTTGAATATATCAAATGAATCTATAAATTTTTTCAAAAATTATGTATTACGCTGGCAATAGACTGTTTTAACTTTTTTCAGTATGAATAGATTCTTGCCAAAAACCATAAAATCAATCTACATCTGTTTACAAGAATCGTGACATGAATTTGTAAATATGGAAGCCTTTCCATTATGGATCTTTTCCAAAAGGCTTTGATTTTGTATGTTGGATGCCCGTGTGGCTGTAGTAGCCTACATCCATCAAAACTGTTTAAGGTGTGTTGTTTATTTTTTCTCACCAATTTGCTATGATTTTGATCCGACAATGTCTCTGTCTGAAATTGAGCATAGTTGCTTTGTGAGTGGTGTTGCCTGGGCCATGATCACCACAGCCTACAAGATATTAAAAAATTTAATAATCGTTTGTTTGATTCAAAGAACAAGGGAGATTTGCCAAAATAGATACTTTTGGATTTTCGCCATCAAGACCATGGGTTGGACTAAAGGAATATTACTATGAATCAAGCATAGCCCAGAACCCGCAACACTTGAGGTGACCATGGTGGAGGTGATGGTGACTGCAGACGAGAACTATCCTCCACGCAAAATGCACCACATGCATAGCTACACCCATGCAAACCATCATGCACCCATGACATCATGTCAAATGATTTAGGACTTAGTTTTTTTTTGCAGTTGAAAAACAGTGTGTTTTTCAACCACACGAAGACAAACATAACTGGGTTCGAACTGGTGACCTGCGGGTTTCAAACGCAGGTTCCCCACCAGCCCACCTACCACCTGGCACATGACCCATCTTGATTGGATTGCATTTTGTTTAAAAAAAAAGAAATCTCTGATTTGACCCCTAACGCACAGGAACCACCAATGCATGCATATGCATGTGTATGGTCTGATTTTATGGGTCTGTGATGGGCATGAGGTGCATTTTGCATGGAGGATAGCTTTCGGTGTGACCACATGAGATCTGATCGCAGTAATGATGGTGACCTTATGAGATCTGATTGTGGTGATAATTGTGGTGGTGATGGAGATTAATGACTTGTCAAAAAAATTGTGCTTAGGCTACTGAAAAAAAATTAAAATGTCAGGATTTACCTACACAATGGACAACAAGAAAAAACAACTATTTTTACTAATCATAAAATCTAGGAAAAAATTGGCCAATTAAAACAGAGAAATAAACTTTTATATATTGCCAATGGGGTCTAGGTGGAGTGGTTAAGACAGATGGTTGTATTTGGCTCCACCCAGGGTCAAATCCCACTTATACACAATCCCCGTTCGGGGTGCTAATGTCCGAGGTGGCGCAGCTGGTAGACTGATTTAACAGAGGTGAATTCTAGTTTGAGATTGCGCTAAAAGTGTATTCATGTGTAGTGGATCTGGTTTGCTAATTGTCGAGTTTAAATGTTATATCTTGGTTGAATATTCTCCACTTCATAGCTACAGTCAAAATAGTTTAACAATCTAAAAATAACAATGAAATAAATATTTATTTTTAAAAAATAGATTAAACCTAACAAATACCAGCTGGCAAGATGCTATTGGTCAAGGAGACTAAAGCTAATTGTAAAGATGAAGGGTATATAACCGCCTTGGGCAATATAATAAAAAAACAAGAACAAAGAAATTCGTCAAAATGAAAACCAAGTACAAAAAAATGCTTAACCAACCATTGATTAGTACAAAGGCCATTATCAACTAAAAATATTGTCAAGACTCGCGTAAAAGTTTAATTTCATCTCGGACTTCACTTACAGAAACAGAACTGTTAAATATTAATGTATTTAATTTTACACGTCTAAACATTTTTACCGGCGAAAATCAAATTGCGGCTATATTTCCTTTGTATTTTCCTGAAACAAAACCTCGATCAAACCCTAGGTTTACTAAATAAAAATCATCATATCTTTTTCCTTGTAAAAAAGGATGTTTTTCAAAGCTCGTTGATCAAAACCTAGTTTTACTAACAACCCTGCCCATAAAAATACGCTTTTCTGCAATAATTTCATTGCATTTACCTCACAAAAGCTTGTTCAAACCCTAATCAGAGTGTATAAGATTTTTGAAGCTCATCTATCCGTTTTCGGAACTCTTCCTGCATAAGAACCAAGAGCCTCATGTTCGCATCTAACTCGACGGCTCGCCTGAGCCTTTTCTGCGCTAAAAGTTCAGTTTCGGTCTGGCTCGATGGAGGCAGCTCTTTAGCCCCATAAACACGCTCAGAAAATTTCCGGCCTGAAAATTTTTCAATAAGAACCTCCCTTACTATTTTCAGAGCGTCGTTTTTGAATCCATTGAGTAATTCCTTCTTGTCTTTTTTCTCGCTCAGTGGAGGCAGTTCTTTAACCCCGTAAATACCTTCAGAGATTTTCCGGCCTAAAAATTTTTTAATAAGAACCTTCTTCACCATTTTCACAGTATAGTTTTTAAATTCATGGAGCATTTTCTTCTCCTCTTTTTTGGAGCGTTTCTTCAATTCGGTCATCGCGGTCAGATTCCTTTTGTGCAGCTTCTTTGTGGTTTTGTGAAGCCGCTTACCATGTGGCCTGCTCGCATTTGACTCCACGGAAGTGATGCTCGTTACTGTAGATTCGTCGGAAGAATCCATACTGCCGTGGACGAGATTCAAAGAATAACTGATAAACTGGAAAAGGAAAAGCTAGATAAAAAAAGAGAGAAATTGGAAGCAGATAGACACTATTTTGAAGGAACTGTATAAATAGGCGGGAAAGAGTGTTTCGAGCAAAGATGGGAGACCCGAATTTTTTTAGGTTTTTAAAATAAGCGGATGGGCACTATTTAGAAAGAAGTGTATAAATAGGCGGGAAAGAGTGTTTCGAGCAAAGATGGAAAATTTTTTTAGGGTTTTATAGATTTTTATTATACTGCCGAAGGCAAGTATATTGGTTTCACACCAACAAATATGCATTTTGACAAAACCTAATAAAATATTGCTATCTGTATTTAAGTCACATTTGATTATAGTTTGATGATACAAATTATTTTTTAGCTTGAATTTCATTGGTTAATTCCTTTATTCTTACTATGCAAAAGAATTGATTGCGAGTACCTTGTTTTTCCTCTGAAAAACCCTATGAATTACGGTTGTTCGTCGGGGTTGGCGGTTGTATGTCAGAGTTGGGCGGCGTCCCCAATAATACTTATGATCCTAAGTTTTGGGTGTTCGAATTGAGGAATATTGTGTATTTGATGATCAATTTTCAAATTCATGGGTTTTTTTTCCGTCTTGATACATATATTGTGAATGAATGGAAAAATTTGCTCTTCTGTTGGGCAAGGGAGGAAGAAGATTGTTGATTGGAAGAATGCACAAGTTGTGATGCAGACGACCCTACAAAACCAAATAGAATCTTTGTAGAACAAGCTGGAAAAGTTGTAGAAGAACTCTGAATTCAGACAAAACAAGTTGAAGAAATGTAGCAACTTCGATCGACAATCAATGTTTTTTCAAAGGAGATTGGATAACTTGCATACAAGGTCATAGGAGCGGTCATACAGCGAAGACACTGCTAAAGCTCTACAGCTCAAATTAGAGAAGCGTGCCCTAGCTACTTGCTCCATTGCACAGTCAGTAGGCTCTGACAAAATTTCTTTGTGGATCCATCTCTCTCTTTGAAAAATCACTTGATTCTGCACCAAACTTTGTCTGTATCATTGGGTTTTCTGTCAAAATTTTAATGACTACTTGTCTCATGTTCCAAGTCCTTCATCAACTTATTTTACAACTTTCTCCTTGTTCCGCACAGAATGTTTTCGTTACTAGAATAGAGTTGCTTCTATCCTTTCATTCTCTTGAGAAACAGATAAGGGTTAGGGCTAGGAGGAATACCTGTTGAATGTTGAAAGGGTGTGCGCGTACCGTAGAGAGAGATCAAATCGATTGCGAAGAACTCCTTTTTGTCTAGGAAGGACTACTAGTTCCTGATGAAGATACAGGTCCAAGGACTGTGATGACAAAGGCAGGGCTCAGGTGGGATGATCCGACAATCGAAAGTGAGCTATCTTCTCTCCCAATGCTTAGATGAGTGTCACTGGGCTCTGGTTACTCAGTTGCAGTCATGGCCTCGATCTCCTTCTCTGCAAACTCTTCTCTTTTATTCATTTGTCTCTGCTCTGCAAGTGAATTTCAGATCCTTCAAATGAATTTCTGATCCTTTGTTTTGGTTGGGGGAGGTCATTTACAGGGAACCGATGGCGGTTACATAACCGACGGTGGTCAAGTAGGAACCGATGTCGGTTAAGTCAAAGTGGACTATTTTTAGTAAAATAGCCAACTTTCCCTCCTTTTCTCCCGAGGGATTAGTTATGGGCTTGGTCAAGTCATTATTAGGTTGGTTTTGGTGTGGGTGAGGAGTAATTGGTCATGAGTGTGGATGTAGACCAAGTTATAGGTCTTAATTAGGTTAGTTTAGGGTTAGGGCTAGGTCATGATGACGTGGCGAAATGAGGTGGCAGGTTTGGAGATGTGGATTTATTAATTATAAGGTAATTAATAAATAATTGTGCAAGGTTTAGGTGGTGAGGTTAGGTTGCGAAATGAGATGTGGGGCACAGGGTGTCGTAAGACACAAATTTGGTGTCTACATTAGCCCCTTGTTGTCATGTAGCTTGTCTTTGTAAAGCTGCACTGACAATTAATAAGAAGTGGTTGCCCCAGTTAAGGGTATAGATAATCCCCCTCAAATCTATCACAGATTGAGGCGACGTGAAATCAGGGATAGGGTTGATAAAGAGTGAACGATGATGAGATGATGATAAGATGGTGGGGTAAGTTCAAGGAGGCAGACGCACGTTAAAATGCAGTAGTGCGACCAGGGTACACGATTTGAAGAGCAAACAAGCAATACATAGGCAAAGGTCGATAGTTTATCCAAACAAGGTTGATATAATCTTGGTATCCAAGGCATAGGAAGTAGCTCCAGGGGATATAACGGGTAAGGTACAGGAACGTTTAGGCATATTCGGCAGTACCAAATGGTTGGTTTGGTTGAGATAAACGTCACGGTCTCGGTCTAGGCAAAGTTAGTCGACTGATCAAGTCAAGTATCCTAATCATGCTAACACACGAACAGGTGAGCTCGATTGAACAAAAGGGTACATGATGGGTGGATAAAATTGTAATTTGCGGGTCTTGGTCGAGGTACTTAATTGGTGCGGCCTTGGGTCGGGCCGATTGAGTGGTGAGGGTCGTGGGTCGGGCCTGATTGGTTGGGTGCGGCCTTGGGTCGGGCCTGATTGGTTGGTTGCGGCCGTTGGTCGGGCCTGAGTGGTTGGTTGTGGCCTTGGGTCGGGCCTGGTTGGTTAGTTGTGGCTGTTGGTCAGGCCTGATTGGTTGGTTGCGGCCGTGGGTTGGGCCAAATGGTTGGTTGCGGCCTTAGGTCAGGCCTAATTAGTTGGTAGCGGCCTTGGGTCGGGCCTAATTGGTTGGTGGTGGCCTTGGGTCAGGCCAAATGGTTGGTTGCGGCCTTGGGTCGGGCCGATTGGTTGGTTGCGGCCTTTGGTCGAGCCTGATTGGTTGGTTGCGGCCGTGGGTCGGGCCAAACGGTTGGTTACGGCCTTTGGTCGAGCCTGATTAGTTGGTTGTGGCCGTGGGTCGGGCCAAATGGTTGGTTGCGGCCTTGGGTCGGGCTTAATTGGTTGGTGGCGGCCTTGGGTCGGGCCAAATGGTTGGTTGCGGCCTTAGGTCGGGCCGATTGGGTGGTTGCGGCCTTGGGTCGGGCCGATTGAAGTTAAAATAAGGCTAGTCAGCAAAGCCGGGGGTAGGTGATGCGGGAAAAAGTGGAGATTGGTAGATAAGGGCGGGAGGAACCAATAGCAGTGGCACCATTGAGGATGGAGAGGCCAGGTGAGTGGCATCGACGATCACGATCATCACCTGGTTCGGGATGAGGCGCAAGGGTTTCAATGAATTTCATAGAGGTATAAGAATAAATAAGGATTTCGACCTACGCGTCGTCAATGATAGAGAAGATGTATTTGTTTAACATCTAAATAAAACTGAATATGTATGTTGATTTGAGTTATGATAATAATGAGAATGGTTGTGTTTTGAATGTTTGTTTGGAAAAAAAGGATAAAGATGAATGTTATCAAATAGAAATACACAAAAATATTTATATTTACAACACATGATAGGTTATGGTAGGGGATGGTCGAGCTAACCTTGGGAGACCCCATGTCTCCTAAGTGCTGCCTATATAGCCCATTGCACAAAGCAAGGAGGGGCCTCAGACCGATGTAGTTCTCCCTTAGGACCAGGGAGAGATGAATTCAGGTAATGTGGTTATGGTTAGGCAATTTTTCGGTTGGTAAAAATATTGATATTGGTAGGGTAATGTGGTTGGTGTTGGTAAGGGATTGACGTTGTTGGTGTAGGTATAGGTGAAGCGAAAGTTCACTTACCCAAGTAGTAGGGAACCGTGTCCTGATTAAGGTCAACACATAATCCTAGATTTAAGTAAAAAGAGGTAAAAGTGTCCCGTAGTTGAGAAGAGCTAAACAAACCACATATTAACGTAGGATGAGCTTGAATCCCTAGGTACCTTGCATATGTGAGAAGTCGATAGGTGAAAAGAGTTGTATAATCACAATATATCGGATATACGTCACATCCCTTGAGTTTTGTTGCTTTGACGAATGGTGAGGTGAGGTGGCTGGCAGAGCTGGGGCGCAGAGAATTTGTTATAAGTTGATTATGCTAACAAAAGAAAACCAAACCTAAATAGACAAGTCCATGACTCAAAAGTGCTTTTGAATACTGCTTTTATTTTTCTGGATATAGAATGATCAATGCGGGAAGCCTACACGGGATATGTATTTTGTTGTTCTTGAGGTCTTCACAAAGCTGATCAATGTGAGAAGCTTCTAATAAAGGCTAACTTTTTATAGTTGTCCTTCAAGGGAGCAGTCTATTTATAGTAGCAGATGTGGCTTTTGTGTATAGCTGTCCTTTAAGGGAGCAGTCTATTTATAACTTAGAGGTCTTAGATGTCCATTTGGCATGAAGCATCTAGTTTTGTAGGAAGTTTGACTCAAGAATATCCCATAAGTGTATAATTGAGAACATGTTATTTTGATACTTTTAAGTCATGGAACAGACTAAAAGGGGAAGGCATCTTTAAGAGGAGATGATGACCAAACCACGTGAGCTTGATTCTATTTTGAGATGCATGAAACAAAGTGTATGAGGTGGTAAATGAGCTCAAGGGATGAGCGCAAGGTAGATAAGAAGTGATATAACACTAAATTCAATAGTAGAATGGCCGAAGATGCAAGGCATTAAGGGGTTCAGGCTCAGGTTTACCATTAAGTGAAGCTAAACGGTAAGTTCCTGATCCATAAGTGTGAGTGATAATGTAAGGCCCAATCCAATTAGGAGAAAATTTTCCATGTTTTCTCTTTTCTAGTTTGGTTACATGTTGATTCTCTTTGAGGAAAATATCACCAACCTTAAAGGTACACTCATGAAGTCACTTATCATAAGCACGCTTGATACGCTTTTGATAGATTTGAAGGTGGTCAAGAGCTGTAAGACAACGCTCGTCAAGAAGCTCCAATTGGGCTAACCACTCTTGGCGGAAATCATCATTTGTGAGAATATCCTGAAGAGATATTCTTAGGGAGGGTATTTGTATTTCAAGAGGCAAGAAGCCTCGGTACCACATACCAAAGAAAATGGGGTGGCATTAGTGGAGGTACGAATGCTGGTACGATAAGCCCAAAGGGCAAAGGGGATGTGATCATGCCAGTTTTTTCTAAAATCATTAACGACATTCATGAGAATTTTGGTCAGGGTTTTGTTAGAAGATTCGGCTTGACCATTTACTTGTGGATAGTAAGGTGATGAGAAGCAAAGTTTGATACCAAAGTTGTCACAAAGGTCTTGTAATAATTTTTTTTGAAATATTTTCCATTATCTGTTATCAGGCGATGAGGAACACCAAAATGACAGATAATGTGATGGTTAATGAATTCTACAAAAAAAAAAGTTTTGGTTGAAATGAGTGGAATGGGCTCCACCCATTTAGTATAATATTCGGTTGCTATGATTATCCAATGGTGACGTTGCAAAGAGGGCAGGTGAATCTCACCAATAAGGTCTAAACCCCATTGTGAAAAAGGCCAAAGATCTCGTGTGACCTGTAGCGTATGGCTAGGAGTATGTTGAAGGTTGGCATGTTGTTGACACATAACACAACGCTTAACATATTCGTAGCAGTCGTTATTAAGAGTAGGCCAATAATAGCCTAGGAAAAGGATGTGTTTGGCCATGGCAAGGCCACTAAAATGTCCACCACAAATACCGTCATGGACTTGTTGGATGGTATAGGTAACCTCTGCGCCGGTTAGACATCGAAGGAGGATGCCATCAAAACCACGTTTATAGAGGAGTCCCCCCATGATGACATAACGAGAAACACTTTTAAGAAAAACACGTTTTCCGTTACTCGTAAGGTCAAATGGGAGAACAGAGGTTGTAAGGTAATTGTGAAATTGGTGATACCAAGTATCCTGCGAATCAACAGAGACATTATTTATCATACCAACATCCGGGGCTGAGTAAGATGGGGTAAAGAGTTGTTGGACCAAGACAAATATGTCAGAGTCAATTGGTGAGGCAGGAATTTGCGAGGCTAAGCAAGCCATAGTATCCGCAAATTTATTAGTTGAGCGGGGAATGGTTTGGATAGAATAATGAGTAAATAAGGTCAAAATTGAATCTACGTAATGTTTGTACTTTTGAAGTTCCTCATTTTTACATTGGTAGATGCCCGTAACTTGATTGACGACCAGTTGAGAGTCGCCAAAAATGTTAATAGATTTTACACCTAAATGTAACGCAACCTGGAGACCCAAAACAAGGGCCTCGTATTCCGCTATATTATTAGTACAAGGGAAATCAAGCCGGAATGAAAGAGGCATAGGTTCAGCATCCAGAGGAATGAGAACAATGCCGACCCCTCCACCGCGCTGGCATTTGGATCCATCGAAGAAGAGCGTCATTGGATACGACTCATCACTGAGTGAAAGAGTGGCAATGAGTTCGTTAGGGAAAGTAAAATTAGTAAATTGTTCCCCAGGTAAAGGGGCTTCCACGAGTTGGTCTGCGATAGTTTGTCCTTTGATTGATTTCTGGTGTACAAACTCAAGGTCGAGGTCAGCGAGGAGCATAAGCCATCAGGCGATGCGTTGGTTTAGATGAGGTTTGGCGTACATATAATGGATGGGGTCCGCGTTGGTGATGACAAAAGTTTTTTGATTCAGGAGGTAGTGTCGGAGTTTGGTGGCCACGAATGATAGGGCTAGGCACAACTTTTATACATGTGTATACCTAGTCTCGTAATCCACCAGAGTATGACTTATGTAATAAACGACTTGTTCTCGATGCTCGAAGTTACGATGTGCGAGCATGGCTCCTACAGCATGGTCGGTGGCGGAAAGGTAAAGGTAGAAAGGGTGATCGTCCTGAGGTGGGATAAGCACGGGTGGCTGCAAGAGATAGGTTTTAAGAGCCTCAAAGGCGTGGTGGCATTCTTCACTCCATTGAAAGACAATGTCCTTTTTAAGGAGATGATGGAAAGGTTGACATCGATTTGAGAGTTGTGAGATGAAACGTCGGATAGATTGGAGTTTGCCCTGCAAACTACGTAATTGTTTGAGGTTAGTGGGTGGGGGCATTTCTAGGATAGCTTTGACTTTAGCTGGATCGACCTCGATGCCACGCAAAGAGACAATAAAACCAAGGATTTTTAATGAAAGGACACCAAAGACACATTTCTTTGGTTGAAGATGAACACAGTATTGTAACAGGTGATCGAAAATAATGGTTACAACATCAAGATGTTCACTGCGATGTTTAGATTTGCCAAGAAGATCATTGACATAATCCTCAAGGATAGTGTGCATAATGTCATGAAAAATGTAAGTCATAGCCCGCTGATAGGTCACACCAGCATTCTTAAGGTCGAACGGCATGACACGATAGCTGAAGGTTCCCCAAGGAGTTATGAAGGTGGTTTTATGTTGATCGGCTGGGGCTACCAAAATTTGATTGTATCCCAAGAAGCCATCCATGAGAGAAAGCATCTCATGGCCCGCAGTGAGATCAACAAGTTGATCAATACTTGGTAGGGGGAAGTCATCCTTTGGGAAAGCAAGGTTGAGGTCCTAGAAATTCGTACATATCTGAAGTCCCCCCATTGCTTTAGTAACAGGTACGATGTTAGAAATCTATTGAGGATAGTCAATAGGTAAGATGAAGGAAATAGAAAGGAGTCGTTGAAGCTCTTATTTGACCAAGAGGGCAATGCGTGGATGCATTTTTCTCAATTTCTGTTTAACTAGTTTGGAATCGGGTTTCAGGGTAATGTTATGGACAACAATGTCAGGATCAATTCCTGGCATGTCAGCGTAGGACCAAGCGAAAGCTTGGTTACAGGGCACGGAGAAAGGTAGTAAAGGTAGTTTGTTCTGATGCGTTAAGAGATTGTCTGATCTTCACAATGTGAGGATCATCCTCTCTGTGGATGTTGATTTCTATAGTTGACTCATTCAACATGGTTTGAGTTTCAGATGGTAAGGCGTGTTGAATATAAGAGTCATCCGCACCAAGGTAAGTGAGGATGGAGTCGTCATCCTGACACTCAACAACATTAATTAAAGGCGAGTCCTCTTCGATCATGTTTGGATACAGAAGGGGAAGAGAATATGGGTCTTCATTATCACATTGATAAGTGAGAGGACCCAGGAAGATAGCGTTTATGAAAAAAAAAAAGTTAGGAGGGATGGATTCAGGATCTATCGACTCTGTGGGTGACGATGGCAAAATGGGTGATGATGGTTCGGAAGGAGTGACTTCATCGTCTTCCTGGATACAACGGATATGCGGTGTCTTTGGTGTAGGTGGTTCAGAGAATCCAAGATCACGACGATCTTTGTGTTTACGTGAGTTACAGGAATGATCGTATGTCGGCCTTGTTCATAAAGAACGAAACTGAAGCCCTTCCAAGCACAGCGCGTCAAGAAGGTGAGGGCGAAGCGACGATTAGCTAGATATTAAAAATCAGATTGGAAGGGAATCACACCAAGGGGAGGTTTAGGGGTGACAGAGGATGTATCGACACCCCCATATGTTAGGTTGGTGTGGCAATTAGGTGGTCTGTAGGAGATTACCTCCCCCACACGACGGTCGTAGGTAGGATGCGCATGTAACTGTCCGTACTCCTGTGGGGTATGGAAAGAGCTAACATTATATAGGCGATACTCCCCCAGTGTAAGGCGTTGAAAAACATCTACTAAGGGATCTGAGGTCGGGATGTTGTCCGCGGGGAAGGAAGCGGTATTTGCGGCGGCGGTTTCATTGGTTGAAGGTGTAGGTGCGGTTGAGGTGGATGGTTGAGGTGTGGTCAAAATAGATGGTTGGGTTGGATGAATGGGTGTCTTGACTGGTACAAGCACATCATTAGGGTGATATAACATATTACAGGTTTTGAAGGGGGGAGGGTCAGCTTTTACGGTGTAGGACTTCCCCTCATACTCGAATTTTATGCATCTATGTAAGGTGGAGGGAACGCATCCCATAGCCCGGATCCAAGGGCGGCCTAACAACATGTTGTATTGGAATTCTCCCTCAAGGACATAGAAGAGTTCAGGTAAAGTACGTGGCCCTACACGAATGTTAAGGATCACGGTGCCTAAGGTAGAAGTAATAACATCATTGAATGAACGCAACATGGTGGGGTTGGCACACATGCAGCTAGAAGGGATATTCATTTGTTGGAAGGCTTTGGAAGAGATGATGTTTAAGCTAGCACCCCCGTCGATCATAACATGACGTACTCGGATGTCTTGGACGTAAGCCGAGATGAAAAGAGCGGGGTCAGGATCTTCTGCACCAAAGTTCGACAATTTCATCTTCGGAGAAACTGATAGCAGCGGCTTGCTGTACAGGGACGGAAGTGGTAGTTTGTTTGGTGAGACAAGCAATGTGGTTGGGTGTTAAAATGGAGGCAACGGGCAAGGTTTCGTTAGGTAGGACCTCTATCCCTTGAAGGATTTCAACGAGAGCTTGTCGGTGAGATTCAGAGGTTTGAATGAGATCATACAATGTCATTTTTACAGGTGATTGGTGAAGCTGTTTGATCATGGTACGGTGGGCCACTCCATCAGAGACAGGGTAGGCAGGTCCACGAATAACCACTTTAGGTGGTGGTGCGATCGGGATGGCAGACGGAGAAAGAGAGGCCGCAGGTGTGCTTTCTTTAGCCTTCCCATTGTTTTTCTGCCCTCGAGTAGCAATACTAATCATGTTGATCTCGTGAACACGAGAGGAGGAAGATGGTAGGGATAAGTCATTATCTTCGAGAGGTGGGGTTGCAATAATGATATTTCTTGGTGAGGTGGGGACAGGTGGTATAGGAGAGGGGATTGAAGCTAAAGGTTTCTCCCTTCGTAAGTTGTCTTTCTTAACCTGTCTATCCGAGAGAGGTGACTGACGAAGGATGGCTTTCAAAGCTTTGCATCCCTCTATATCATGTCCTGGTGTGTGGTGGTAAGCGCAGATTTTAGACTCATCATAACCTATAGGTCGAGGCTTAGATGGATCATAGGGTCTAAGTGGGGGTAGGGAAATGGTCGCATTCTCCACCAACATATCAAGGATTTTGGCATAAGATCCTTTGAGCGGGTCAAAGTCAGAGGAAGATGAGGCTATTGACTGGGTGGGTTTCGGTAATGATTGGGTATGGTTGATTCATATGGGTGGTGGTTTGGACAAGGGGTTTTTATAATTGGATTTAACTAAACTTGGCTTTTTCGGCGCAGAAGTTATGTTTAGCTGGTCAAATGACGTGGTAGCAGAAAACAACCACGGAGAAAGAGGAGTGACAACAAACAAATCCTTTGATGATGGAGTTTGTTTAGGGTTGATAGGTGGATAGGATACTTGGGGTGACGGTGTTGATACACCCATGGATCTCTGTATGGGTGTAGAAGGCGCAAGTCGTTTTAAAGAAAACGCAGGAGGTATGATGTATTGAGGCAAGGTGGAGGGGTGAGGTCCCAATATAGAAGGTAGGTGTGACGGTGAGGGTTTTAGTTGTGACAGAGGCATAGATTGGACTTGAGGAGATTGGGTCTATCTCCTAGGTGGATTGACGGCTTTATTTTTGGATAAATCTAACCATTTAGGTGGGTGTGTCAGGCTGGGTATTGGTGACGTCCCAAGCGTAGGGGAAGGTTTGGTTAGGTTAATAGAGGTGGATAAGGTATTTGGTAGAGATGAGGGGGGTGAAGATGAGGACATAGGCATTTTGAGATTTTGTAAACACCTCAGGTATATGGTAGAGATGTCCGGATCAGTCATCTGCATTTGAGTAGAGTATGGTGTACTAAAACGCTCCCATAGGACTCGTCTATCTTCTAAGGGGTGACAATCCTCACGTGTGAATAGGAAATTTTGTATGGAAGAGAGGTGGGTTGTGATTCCGGTCCACTGTGGGTGTGATACAGGGGGTAAATGAGGCACTGTATCAATGGGCATTAAGAGGTCAACCGGTCGCTGAAAAGATTTAAGCGATGAAGAACTAATAGGTAGGAGGGCATGTTTGAGAGGATCCATCATGATTAAAGAATTTGGTGATGTTGGTTCGAGGGGTTTCTCGTCTAAGGATGACAGAAACAGTGGCAAGCCTTCTTCTTTTATAGCAAGAGTGATGGAAGGAGATGTTTGGGAAATAGATAAGTTAGATAACATCCGCTCACAGTCTTGCAGGGATGTGGTGTAAGAAGGCTCATATGTGAGAAGAGAACTCTGGGCGGTTAATTCCTTTATGGGTAAAGGAATGGTAAGGTTATCATTTTGTCTTGATGGGGGTGAAGAGGGTTCGGATCCTTGCGTTAGTAAAGAGGTTTGATTTAGAATTTCCTCGATAGAATCTTTTGGTTGGGAGTCGAAGACCGCATGGATTTCATGAACACTCTCCTCGGCTAAGATATCTTGGTTTATGTTACTGTTAGATGAGTGGTTTGGGAATGGTTTGTTGAAGATTTTCAAATTTCGGTTAGCAGGGGCATTAGGATTATCGAGGGTTATATCCCCCGAATCAACCATTTCTTGTACTATGTTTTTCAACATCTTGCAGTTTTCGTGACTGTGTCCCTTCACTTGAGTGGAAGTTACAGAAGTCATTTTCTTTGTACCAAGAAGGTATAGTGTGGGTGGAATCAAACCCGGAGTGAGGTTTAACAGGAGGTAAGGTGATAGCTCCTACTTTGAGCAATTTTTCCAAAATGACACCATAAGTTTCTCCCAAGGGAGTGTAATTGATGGGCTCGGCTTTATACTTATAGGTGGTTTTTGGTGGGGTATTAGATGGTGCTTGGGTTTTGACCATCACCGCGTGGACAGCTCCTTTTGATTTTGAAGCCGTCGATGCGTGAGAATTGGTGGTGTTGGGTTTGTTGGTGGAGTCTTGGGTTCAGAAATTAGGGTTTTTGTTGCGCAACCGCAATTTCTCTTCCTCTAAGGCTCGAATCTCTAGTTTTCGAGCCATAGTAAAGGCCTCATCAAAGGTGCGAAAAGTTTGAATTTGGAGGGTAGGAGAAATGTGCTTAGCGCAGGCCCGCGTAAAGAGTTCGATAAGTTTGGCCTGAGGCAAGGCATAAGTAAGTTGGTTGATAAGGCCCCGCCATCGTCCAACAAAATCTGCGATAGATTCGTCTTCAAATTGTCGGATGGCATAGAGGTCGGTGATAGATACTTTCTTGGCAATGTTAATGGAGAAATGATCCAAGAAAGATTGGGCTAATTGGTTAAAAGAGAAGATTGAGTGCTAGGTTAAAGCACTGTACCACTCCAAGGTGGGTCCTGATAAGGACATGGGAAAGGTACGGAGTAGTAAGGCATCGTCATGAGCAATCAGATAGCAGGCATGTCTAAATGATCACAAGTGTTGTTGAGGATCCTCCTTACTATTAAAACGAGTAAATTTTGGTAATTCCCATTGAGGAGGATATGAATGAAGGGGGACAGAAGGATGAATAGGCTCTTGACAAACTTGCTCGTATGTCAGGGTGCTACGGCTTCCTGAAACAGAAGCCTCCAGATTTTGCATCTTGTCCATCATTTGTTTGATTAAATCAGTGGTTGGGTAAGATGATGGTGCGGTTGTTGTAAACGGAGGCTGATTGGGCCAAGAGCCACTACTAGACAATGGTGGGGTTAAATGTTGATAAGGTATTGACAACGAATATGTTGAGGCGGCCGAATAGGGATGTCCTATATAAGATGTTGAAGCCACCGAATACGTGTGTGGAAATGAAAAGGTGGGCGGAGCTTGAGAAGGAAAGCTTGTGTGGATAGGTGGTAGAGAGAAAGTTATGAAAGGAGAAGTCTGCGAGAGAGATGAGGTAGGATCAGCCGGCGGTAATGATATATGGGGCCCAAGGTTAACCAAAGGAAAGCCAATCTGTGCCGTATGAACCCCTGAAGCCGCTGAGTTGGGAGATGGGGCTAGGGATGAAGAAGGCAAGGCGGAGTTATCAGGTGGGGAAGGAGCTAAGTGAGCAGCTATACTAATAGGCATACCAACAAGGAGTTGACCATCGGGTGTACGGTCAGGGGTATGAGACAAATAGTACTATACAACACTAGGATTAGCATCCAAAAATTTCACAAATTCCTTATCTCCTACAGGGATTTTGGGAACCTCACTGGTGTCCGTAGGATTCCCCATAGGATGTGAAGGGGGTGATTCAGGCAAAGGCACGGAACAGGCATGTGAAACCATGGCTGCAGCTTGTTTCCGAGTGATAACAACCATGGACAAGAGTACACAACAGGGATTCAATCTATCAGGGACAGAAACAGCCACAAAATGTTGGAATTGGTAGGTTGCTGGTTTGTCGGGAACTATGAAAGACAGTAACCGATATCGGTTAGGTAACCGATGTCGGTTAGATAGTAGCCGGCGTCAGTCAGTTAACCGATGTTAGTAGAATATGACCGGTGTAAGAAGCTGTAAGAAGTTGCTGATTTGGGGTTAACGATGCTTAGTATACCTACCAAACTGTTCTGAAGTGATCACTGAAACAATGTATGACAGAGAAACAGAACTAAAAACAAGCAAGATGCACAGGAAAATCAAGAGACTAACCCTAGGATTAGTTTTAATTATTGTGGGCTTATGCCTTAGATGCAAGATGATGTCAATCCTAAACAAAAGACCTAAGGGAGATGTCAAGTTTGTTTTGGCTTATAAGGTTACCTCAATCGGGCGGAGGAATACCGCGGAAAAAGGGGGAATGTTTGAGCTGTTGTGTTGATTATGATGTGATTTGGTATGTGTTGTGTAGTGAAAGTAAGATTAATTTCTTGTCAATACCATGGATATCACCCCCACGTGTACGACCTGTTACTTAATCTACGTTCACTAGAATTGAAAACAACAAGCAAGAATGTGATGCACGTGTTTTAAACCCAAATCGAAGATGATATTCGATGAAGCAAAGAAGATGACTTTCACTAATGCAAAGATGTGAAAGCAAGACAAATTATTTTACCAAAATAACAAAATATCTTGTGAATATTTTAGAAGAAACAAACAACAAGTATGCTCCCTATATGAAAGCAAGCAAGAAAGAAAGAAACCCAAAAAAGGGTCCCACCGGGCGTGCCAAAATGTTTCGCACAGAATGTTTCTGTTACTAGAATAGAGTTGCTTCTATCCTTTCATTCTCTTGAGAAACAGATAAGGGTTAGGGCTAGGAGGAATACCTATTGAATGTTGAGAGGGTGTGCGTGTACCGTAGAGAGAGATCAGATCGATTGCGAAGAACTCCTTTTTGTCTAGGAAGGACTACTAGTTCCTGATGAAGATACAGGTCCAAGGACTGTGATGACGAAGGCAGGGCTCAGGTGGGATGATCCAACAATCAAAAGTGAGCTATCTTCTCTCCCAATGCTTGGATGAGTGTCACTGTGCTCTAGTTACTCAGTTGCAATCCTGGGCTCGATCTCCTTCTCTGTAAACTCTTCTCTTTTCTTCACTTGTCTCTGCTCTGCCAAGTGAATTTCAGATCCTTCAAATGAATTCCTGATCCTTTGTTTTTGGTTGGGGGAGGTCATTTACAGGGAACCGATGGCGGTTACGTAACCGACGGCGGTCGAGTAGGAACCGATGTCGGTTAAGTCAAAGTGGGCTATTTTTAGTAAAATAGCCAACTTTCCCTACTTTTCTCCTGAGGGATTAGTTGTGGGCTTGGTCAAGTCATTATTAGGTTGGTTTTGGTGCGGGTGAGGAGTAATTAGTCATGGGTGTGGATGTAGACCAAGTTATAGGTCTTAATTAGGTTAGTTTAGGGTTAGGGCTAGGTCATGATGAGGTGGCGAAATGAGGTGGCAGGTTTGGAGATGTGGATTTATTAATTATAAGGTAATTAATAAATAATTGTGCAAGGTTTAGGTGGTGAGGTTAGGTTGCGAAATGAGATGTGGGGCACAGGGTGTCATAAGACACAAATTTGGTGTCTACACTTCTATTTGTATTCCTCATACAATTGATACCATTTATGCTTTGTTGGTTTGCTATAACCAAAATTTAAAATAAATCCATAAAAAAATTATGTTGATTTGGATCTATCTCATTTTGATTCATCTAGATTATCCTTTGCCTCTTTTTTCCTAATTACTTGCTCTCTCAGGTTGTATGAGAGCGATAAGGAAGAGAATACCAAGTTGGATTATGGGGAAGTTGCTTATGAAGAAGAAGACGAACATCTTACAAACCCCAGTTTAAGAGTTCAAAGACCCTCCAGCACTAAATGTTGTTGAGGTGAACACCGAAATTAACTATTGGATGTAAGTGGTCTAGTAAAACACCCACATTAGGTTTATACCCCAGAGTAGAATCAATCCACTTCTTAATATTCTTGATTTTGGGTCTGAAGATCAAATTTTATGATTGAGCTCTGTATGGAGAGTAGTTTTCAAGTTAAGTTCAGTCCTAGATTTGTTGTTCAAACATTTGAATGTGCTTCAGTTTTTTTAATTTTTTATAGGACCTGAACTCCCTGTTCATTGTATGCTTTATCTCGCTCTTAGTTCATATCAGGTTGAATCTAGATTGTTCATGGCTTTAGATTAATCTATATCGGTATAATAAGAAAGAAATATACTCAATAAACTAAAGGGGGTACCTGAGGCTTGATTGTAGACGTGCCTCAGGTGTAGATGAAGCTAAAATTATGGATTCTCATATGTGTTTCCCTTTATGCCGACTTAAATCTGAGAACCTCACTGTGTTTAATGCCAATCCAGAGTGTGTAACTTGAAATTTTTGTAGGAAATGGTAAATCAAGATGTAACTGATAAACGACTTCAGCTACTACAAGATATGACTAGAGTATTTAGACCTGGTGTTCTCACAGCTTTGATGGGAGTTAGTGGGGCTGGAAAAACAACACTTATGGATGTATTGGCTGGAAGGAAAACTAGCGGGCATATTGAATGGGACATCAGAATCTCTAGGTTTTCTAAGAAGCAAGAAACCTTTGCTCAGATTTTTGGTTATTGTGAGAAGAATGATATACACTCTCCACAATTAACTGTGAGAGAGTCTTTAATATTTTATGCATTTATTCGTCTTCCAAAGGAGGTTGATAAGACCACCAAAACTGTATGTCCAAACTCTAAGTTCTTCTCATTTATTAAATCATTTTGTATCTCATTCTAGAAAGGTTCCATAAGTTTCACTGACACGACCAGTTAACCAAATTGCGGACCTTTGTGGAAGAGATCATGCAACTTGTGGAGTTGGAAAACTTAAGAGATGCATTAGTTGGATTGCCTAGTGTAACTGGTTTGTTAGATGAACAAAGAAAACGCCTAATAATTACCATTGAGCTTGTTGAAAGGATAGATACAATCCAGCTACATGGATGCTCGAAGTTAGTATTGTTACTTCTGAATTTCACTTGGGGATTGACTTTGCAGAGCACTACAAGAACTCACCTCTTTAAGAGTAAGCATGACATTTTTTTTAAGATACTACACGAGTTGATGACCCAGGGACCTAACTTTCCTAGTATTTTTGTCTCAACTAGTTGATTTTCTATTCTAACAAATACTGCCACCCTTATAAATGCAAAAGAAACAAAACATTGAAAACGAGCTTAGTATACCAGTTCCTAATGCAAAATATCTCTACTATCTGACACAATATTTACAATCATTTTGTGATCAATTCAAAATTTGCCAATGGAAGCAGTGGTGGACATATTGAGGTAGTCCAGGCTACAATAGCTTCATATACTTGTTTGGACATCAATAGTCTATAGGTTTAATAAATGAATCAAATATTTCAATGATACCCGGAGATCACTACAATCTGGGAATCTATATGTTACCATTTTGGAGAAAAATGACCCTTCGAGGCATATTGATGATTTACACTTTCATTCTTTCTTCCCATTGTAGTCTCTACAACACCATTAATCCTTCGGTGTTGTTGATTCTCTCACACAACTCTAGTCTCAAGAATGCAAGCATATCTCTTCACTAAAAATTAGGTCTGCAAATTAAAGATATGCTGTAACTTTAATGCGGTATCTCTATATGCTACCATTTTTGCATTTCCGTTCATTTCTTCATTGTTCAGGTCATCATTTTGTATATCAATATCAAATATTGCTTTATGTATCAGACAAGCCTTTCTCCCTATACACACCTTTTTAAGATTATTAGTATCCAACCTGCAAGTACACTCATCTCCCTATTTGAAGTATCTTTTATATTTAAATTCCTTTTTAATGACATACCTTTATTGTGCCTAGAAAAAAATAACTTCTCCCAGGTATTGATGCAAGTGCATCCAAGTTCATGCACATTCCAACATAAATAAAAAATAATTAACTTTTACAAATAATATTTTATGCAATGCCAATGCACATTACCACACCACTCTGTAGTAAGTTGCACATAGATATTGTTGCCTTATCCATTTTGTGTAAGTCATGCAAAATTATGTTACCTTTATTTTTTTGCGTAATCTGCAAGGGATTTTTCGAGTTGCACAAACTATGAACACCACGCAATGGATGTTGCACAACAATATGAAATTCGTACAAAGCTAGACTTTACCATATAAGCTTATTTCAAACCACTTCACACAAAATGTTGTATTGTGCAACCATGTCGCACACCACTTTACATAGACTATTGATGTCCAAACAAGCCACTGATTATTTTCTTGAATCGTAAATGTTGTTGTCACACCATTAGATGCCCAAAAAAAATGTTGAGAACCACACTTTTATGGGACCACTCCTAATCAATCAAATAAATGGTTATGGACACACTTGAAGTGCTTCTCAACATCACTACAATTATGAAGGAGTACACATGGGCCTTGATTCATTCTTCATGGGTAGAGACCATCTAAACTGGTCAAATCGAATTTTGATGTAATGTCCCTTTCGGGCTCAAATTTGAGGAGCTTGGATTTTCCCCAAAATTTGAATGGAACATTGTTTGAGAAACATGCATGAACCTAATTTTTTATGACATCCACATAGATATTAGAGCCAAAGAGGATTAACAACATGTTTTTGGTCCCCAAACCCTAGGAAACCTAGGTAAAATGTAGATTTTAGTATTTCCCACACACACATCTTCAGAAATACATCAACTCTATGGAACCCTTGATGAAATCATACAAACTAAATGCTTTAACAAAAAATACAAATTATTGAAATTAATTATTGCTAAAAAACAACTGGAACTTCAACAATGCATATCTTCATAAATACTTGGAGATAAAATGTAATTGATGGCTCAAAATGACCACAAAAATGACAGCTATAAAAAAAATTAATATCATTTTTTTCCAACCACAAAAATCCTTGAAATGTTGTTCTAAATTCACTAAAAGCGAAGGGTTGTAAGACTATGTCCCTCTGATATTGGGAAAGTGAAGTAGAAGGATCCCCTTGGCATCTAGTAGAAGTGAGTCTATTGAGGATTTGGAAACCATTGGCGCGCATTTGGACCACCCTGAGCCCTTAGCCACTGCACACGGTACTCAAGATTTGAAAATTCATATAGAATATTATCACAATGAGGGTGAAGAATGTGAAGGCAGTCAAGGATCGCCATGTTGGGATGGTGATACAAGTATAAGTGTGTTAGTATTTATTTAGGAGGTGCATGAGATAAAAGCAACGCAAATGACATTGGAAATTGTTGGTCAGTAAGCTTTGGCAATCGACAAGCAAACTTTGTTTGGAAGCAGTAGCCTAGGCACATCACCAGGGTAGAGTGTTGGCGTGCAGATTAGCTCTACCCCATGCATGCAAATAGGAATTCTAACAACTTAGGGCTCAGGAGGCTCTGGTCTTACCCCAAGAGGAGGCAATCTTGGTGGAGGTCTAGAGCTAGGTTTTGGTCCTCATATAAGACAAGGTAATATCCCTCCACAAAAACCTCATATTTATTACGAGATGTCACTCCATTTGCCTTAATACAGAGGAGTTGAGGATGTAGTTGAGCATGCGTAGAAATGTGAACTTTTTTGGAGAGCTAAGGGGATTAGTGCTTAAGATAGAAAGGTAACTCAGTATGTAATTATGTTGCAAGGTTGAGCACATAGTTGGTATTGAAAGTATGATCCACACCAAACAACGGTGGATTATAACACCTTGCGCGACGCCTTCTTGGCAAAATTCAATATCCCTGATTTTGAACAATAGAGCATCAACACACTAAAGGACATAGAACAAGGACTTACTATAAGTGTACGTGAATACGATGCATGTTTCAAAACTCTATTATCAAAGCTATCTCGTGATATCCATCCAAACCATCACAGGCAATGGTTTATTGGAGGACTATCTACACCCTTCAGAAAAGTGTTATCGCATTAGACATTTACCAATCCACGTGAGGCTGAAGCTCTACGCACAAAAGCAGTTGGTGGTGTAGAAACTGGGGTGGGTCCATTTTTGGAAGCACAAAATTATAGCCATGGCCAAACAGTTGGAGAAGTTATCGGTTATCTAAGTGTATGAAACTAGAAGTGGAATCTAGTGTGCCATCTATGAGGTAGAATGGCATACTAAAAATAGTTGTCTGTGTAGGAATGTGTGAGGTATACTGACATCTTGTGAAATATCTCATAAGGAATGCACACTCCTTCAACACGTTACACAGAAGAATATATTGAGTTATTGCAATATTTACAATACACACATGTATGATACTGCTAAATGTCGATTAATTGATCGAATTCATGAATCCTGTGAAATAGGGTTACGTCAAACTAATACAAAAGATAATTTGTAGACACAGGAAGGTCATAATCATGGTGCCATTCAAAATGATGATGGAGGGTACATAGGTGGCTATCTAGGCAGAGGTCACCATGGTCGTGGAGCTCGATTCAACAAAGGCACTTGTTATTCATGTAGATCGTTTGATCATTATCAACATGAGTGCCCCAAGAACTTTTCTTGTGCATATTGTGGAAAGGGTCATAAGGTTGGAGATTGTCTAGATTTTAATGTGCATATGAGCAAGACCAATAATGAGAGGGGTGGGGCAATGATACAAGTTGCAGGCTCTAGAAAAGGGCAATGGAAGCCTAAAGACGTGGTAGTATTTGAGAAGGAATTGTTATTGGTCACCACATGTGTATAGGCTTCACACACATGAGAGCAAGTGAGATCTAAACCACCTACCATATGAGAGGATATTGGATAGCCTCCTAAGTACCCTAATGCCAATCACTAGAAGGAGGTTTTCAAAAAAACCATGGGTCTAATTAGAAATTTGTAGGGGGAAATATTGTTCTTAAAGGTATAAGCATGGGATAGAGGGCGTGCGAAGCACACAAAAGTACCTAACAAGGATATTGATGAAATTAGGGACGTATGTCAAATGCTTAGAATAGAGAACATCATGGTTACGTGAGAAGGTTTTGCGTATGGAAAAGGATGCAGTCATTGATATATAATAAATAATAAAGAGATCACCTTGGATACGTGAGAATATTTCACCTCAAAACCATGAATATAATAAAGAGATCACCTTAGATGCAGTC
Source organism: Taxus chinensis (assembly GCA_019776745.2). Taxonomy (NCBI): domain Eukaryota; kingdom Viridiplantae; phylum Streptophyta; class Pinopsida; order Cupressales; family Taxaceae; genus Taxus; species Taxus chinensis. The sequence goes on along the minus strand of CM034152.1, from coordinate 158,810,090 downwards.
ATTGATGACTGACTGGTGAACAACATCCTGATTGACACTAACACAAAGGTAAATGTTCTCACTCTAGATGTATGGAACATGATGGGTAGGCCACCACTATAACCTTCTTCTAGTGTGTTTTATATGGCCGGTAATATAAGGGCACTACCCATTGGGGTGCTAAAGGATGCAAGCATTACCATACATGGGGCAAATTTAAAGGCGATTTTGAGTTTTTAGAATTAGCAGAGATTGATAATTTCCTTACCTTACTTGGACAGCCTTAGTGCTCCACCAACAATACAAGTATGTGTTTCAATAAGTGATATATTAGTTTTGAAAATGAGGATGAGCATGTGGTTATTCCAATGGATAGTACTCGAATTGCGCCCTATACAGAGCAAGTAACAGAGGAAGATATGAATCAGATATATGCTCAAACTGTGGTTGATCTAGAAAGGATTGAGCCTATTGGCCATTGTGTGGTTGTGTTGTCATTTATGGAAAAGGGTGTCATGGTGTCATGTGATTATTCCTATGGTGTTTTTCATGTGTCAAGCATAAGGATTGAGTGGTTGTGTCAAGTTTGGTGAAGGTCTACAGTGTTTCGATGCATTATTGAGTAGGTCTAATCATGGTTTGAGCTCTATGGAGTCAGTTGGAGGTTTTCATGAGGTCATTCATGGTCCACGAGGTATGTTACAAGTGTCTAAGTGTCTCCATTGAGTCAACATGATCAGCTCATGGTGTGTCATGGTTGAGTCAGGTCGTTTTTGGCTTGTTTCTAATCGTGGAACATACAGAATGGTAAGGAGGTATGAGAAATAGAGTTGATAATTCTTGTTAGAGCATGGTAGCAATATTATGATAGTGTAATTGAGGTGTATGGTGAATTTTAGGTCATTTTGTGGTGTTACAAGGTCCTTGGGAAGCAAATAGGTGAGAAACAGGCAGTTTGACATAGATAAGTCACTATGGCTAGAGATTTATAGGAATATTTGAGATATATGGGGATTATGTATAGTTATATAATGTTTTCATGATGCTTCATGAGAAATTTCAGGTCATTTTGAAGAAGGAATATGAAGTTATGTAAGTTTTGGCAAAACCGAGTAAGTAATAGTGTGTTTTTCAAGCAAAGTTGGACATTTTGATGCTCATTGTGAGTTGTATGATTTGAATGGGGACCTGATATATTTGTAATATTTTCTTAGGTTAGTTATGTAGCTTTCACAAAAAGAATGAGGTGGTTTGATCATCACGTTTTTATGAACTCATTAAGAAGCTAAGTTGGTTTGAAACCCTAGCTAAGAGAAACTTGCAAAAGAAGAGGTATAGTGAGATTTTCGTGATTCCTTTTCCCAAAGTTATGATTGGATGTTGTAGTGGACTCTCCCATAATTCTAGAAAGGTGAATTAATGTTTGTGACATTATATGGGCCCTACCTAAATTTACTTGTTTCTGAAGAGTTCCAGTTTGTGGAAAAGTTATCCAAATAAAGTAATGAATAAATCAAAATTTATGACATCCCTGAGTTTTTCTTAATGTACATGAATTTTTTAGATCATGTTGATGGTGAAAAATTTCAAATTGTGCCCTATTTGTGAAGGTTGGTTTTTGTGGCAGTTTGGAGCTGTCAGTGATAGAAATGACATTGCAAGAGCTACAAGGGGGTTTACAACTCCATTCAAGTTTTGTTGTGAATATGGTTCAAATATATTTCGAATATTATATCAAAATTGATTATTGGATAAGGTATACAAAAGTTATGAGTTGTTCTTTGAGGCTCAAGTTTTAAGGATGTTTATTCTAGCAGGGTACAAATGGCTATACGAGGTAGAGTGATGATTATAAATTGTTCAAGCTTGGTTAAGGTTGTTGAGTGGTTAGGCATCATGTTTAAGTGTGCTACATGATTTTTTCATATCTGGACGTGTGTTTTTTAGGTGGAGTGTGTTGGGCTCATACTCAGTTTTTGAGTCCTAGATGGTTAAAAAGTAGTTTACAGAGATGGGCTTGGTTGAAGGCCTTCCACTTAGAGTTGGAAGGAGTTATTATATGTTTTTGTAAATTTAATGTATATATATTTCTAATGATGTGTGGATTATCTCATTATCAGGTGCTTTGGTCAGTCATTGAAGTCAATTTGTGAATAAGTTTGTAGTTGCATTTTCAGGACAACTTTTATCTTGCCGGAAGATTGAATTGATTAGTGCATGAAATGGATTGGGTGATGTTTGCTACCACATGGAATGTGAAGAGGGATGAATTTTAAACCTATTAAATCCATTTGGAAGTCTTGAAAGTGACATCAAGGTTTTTTATCAGCTGAATTTAAAAAACTAGTTTTTGGGCAGCTTGTTTTGGTGAAGACAAAAGTTGATGTGGTTTGAACCAGTGGATGTTTCAAGAGTTATAGCATGCATAAAAGCATTCTAAAGGACTTTGGAAGTACATATAATGGTCACGTGTCATATTTTACTTCGTCTTGAGGGGTCTTAAGGCCCAAAGGTAGATTTAGGTTGTTGGAAACATCTGTTTTGAGAAGGTAATGAGCCAGTGGGCCCATTGAATGAAATAATTCTATTGGTTCATGTAAATTTCGACCATGGTTGATGTTAAAATGATATATTACTCATTTTTTTATGAATATGGGAACTTAAATAAGCATAGTTTTGGCATGAGGGGATTCTTCTCATTCCAATGGTAGGTTTTTTAGGATTTTTGGTGCATGGATGAAGGTTTTTGGCATGGCCGACCTATATGGGTCATATGTGATAGTTGTAATGAATGTTATAATATTTTATGAGTTAATTTTATCACAAGGGACCAACCTCTCTTATGTTTGGAAGAAGGAAAACATTTTTAAGTGTTTGTTTGAGTCTATTTTGGGCTAATGCTCTTGGAGGGAAAAGTGTGACCTAGAGGAGAGTGTTTTGCATGTATGTGTGCATGATTTGCATGTCGAGTAAGAGAATGATATGTTGAGAAATTATTGAGATCATGTGTGCAAGAGTTTAGATCCAAAGTAAGATAAAGAAGAAGAAGATAGAGCAAGATTGAAGACCTAGGGTTTAAGTAAGGGTTTGTGAGTTGAATAAGAGATCAGAGATCAAACTTCTCTAGGTGGCTGAGTTGGTGTTTGGTCATATTAAGGGGTTGTAGTCTCCTTGTGGAGTTGGTGCTTCCTCTAAATTAGGGGTTAGTGCTCCTTGTAGGGTTAGTGCTCTACTAAACCAGGGGTTAGAGCTGCTTGTGAAGTTAGTGCTTCACTAAATTTCATTGTTGTGTGTAGTATCAGAAAATTTTCAGTGGGTTTTATTCCCCATGAGGGTTCACCACTTACATACAATGTTCTTGTGTTGTGTACTTTGTTTCATACTCTTGTGATTGACGTTGCATATCTTAATAAGCACATGTGACTATGTAAGATGTATGCACAATATAATTGATGAATGCATGGTTTGGTTAATGAAGTACAAATCATTTTAGGACTGATTCACCCCCCATCGCAGTCCATTGTGCTTCCAACAGAGCTTAAAAATGAAGGAATGTTAAATTGGGGTGAAACACAATTAGTAAGTGAAACTACTATCCTTGCATGTGATAATTGGGCACACATAACGAACCATTACACCAAAAAATCGAGGCATTATTGAAATCCACACATGAGGATCATAACATCCCACCACACTTCCACAAATCTTGACCTTGGGTTGGATTTGTGCCCACACTCCCATACTTACGAGCCCTGCTTCAGTAACGTTTAGGAGCCCCATGGGCCTCGACTACACGGCGTAACCAATCGAGTGGGATTTGAACACTAGTAGTCGCTTTGATACCAAAAGCTCCATGAAACGTCCAAAATTACAGTAAGTGATCATGATCCAATATTTACGAGAAATTTTTGGACTAATTTGTTCTCTTGTTTGGGTACCCAACTGACCCAAAATTCGTCTCATCATCCTCAATCAGATGGGAAAACTAAGGTGGTGAATAAATGTTTGGAGGGATATCTTTGATGATTTACTTCAGATAAACAAGAACGATGGGTGCAATGGTTTTTGCTTGTAGAATGGTGGTATACATTCCATACCTCCTCTAAAATGTCTCCATTTCTGGCACTTTACAAGTACCATCCTCCATCACTCATCTCTAGCTTAAAGGTTAAACCGAAGGTGAGAGCAATCGAAGATCACATTCAACACTAGCACGAGGAAATCTCAAGTCTTAAAGAGAAATTGGCAAGGGTACAAAACCGCATGAAGCAATAAGATGATCAACATCATAATGAGCGACACTTTGAAGAGGGTGACTTTGTTTTTGTAAGGTTGCAACCATATAATTATTTATCATTAAAACAATAGAAGAAATATAACAAAGTTGCTCCTAAATATTATGGTCCTTACCGAGTGTTGCAGAAAATTAGTAGTGTGACATATAAGTTGTAGCTCCCTCTAGGAAGTAAAATAAATTCAGTCTTAAATGTTTCTTACTTGAAGCAAGTTATTAGGTAGCACATTTCCACCCAATCAATGCTTCCTGAACTGGATGTGGAACGGAGGATCATATTGGAACCTAGAGGTATTCTTTAGACACGCACCAAAAGAGGAAAAACAACAAGACGGTGGGTTGCACATAGGGATAATTTGTTGAAATGATGCAAAATCAAAGTTGTTTTCTTAACTCGGTTTGTTAAGAATAATATTCCTTTGAAGATACCAAATTATGATGGGAAATCATCTCCCATGACTCACATACAGAGTTGTGAGAAGAATTGGATTGAGGGTCTGGAAGTGTTTCTTCCATACTCGTGGGTACACAAGTTTTATTCAAATTTGTGTGGGTGTGCATGTGCATGGCATATTCATGTTGAGATGAAGTGAGAGACTATAAATTGGAAAAAATTGACCTCAGGTATCGTGCATGTATTTGATTATTTTTCATCTAATCATCCAGTGCATGAGGCCTTCTAGTCAATGAAGCATATCACTCTAGGGATAGAGCGGAAAAAAGGAGATTATGACTCAGTTGCATGATGAGGTTATTATGGATGAGCATGCTAATGAATGCGCTTGTTTGGACTTTGATGAGCATCTCTTGGAGTGTACTTGGAAAGAAGAAAAAGGGCAAGCTTGTGTACTTAATTGATGACGATGAAGTCAAAGTCTTGAACATAAAACATACTGAGGGAGAGTGTGAGGTATTAGATAAGGCAGATGAATAGGCACACATGTATCACTTGTTATTAAAGAAAAATAAAGTAAATATTGGGATGAAAGATGCACTGAAGGAAGTAATCATTGGAGATTACTAGTCTGAGGTTGAAGTTATCAAGATTGTTGAGTTGTTGTATGACTTTTAGGATCTCTTTCCTAGGTGCTACCATGAGTTGAAAGGTGTCCATCCTTCATTGGGGGAGATTAAAATTAAGCTAAAATAGGGTGCGTGACCAATCTGAAAGAGACCATATCGAATGAATCTCAATTTACGTGTCAAGGTTAAAGAAGAGATTGATAACATGTTACAAGTTGGTATTATTGAGCCTATAGAAGAATATGAATGGATTATCCCTATGGTTATCAGTATAAATAAAAATAGTAGAATCAAAATTTGTGTGGACTACATGATGTTTAATGCTTCTTGTTTCATTGATCCATTCCCTACACCATCTACCAAAGAAGTTCTTAAGGGTGTAGTGGGGTGCGAAATATACTCCTTTACAGATGGTTTCTCGAAATGTCATCAAGTTCGTATCGCGCGCAAATAGCAAGTCAAGACTACATTTTATAAAAAGTGGGGTTGTTTTTCCTATATAGTAATGTCTTTTGGACTCAAGAATACACTAGCAGTGTTCTCGTGCATTTTTATATAGGCTTTTGAGGATTTCATCCATAAATTTCTACAGGTATATATTGACAACTAGATTGTGTATGGTTTAGTCAAAGATCATTTTGATTGCTTGAGAGTCATGTTTGAAAGATGTAAACAACTAAGTATCTCCTTAAATATTAAGAAGTGCATCTTTGCTACACCTTTTGGAACCTTATTGGTGTAGATACAAAATCATGTACATACTATTATTTTATTATGTAGTCAAGTATGTTGTTATATGCATGGATCTGAGGTAAGAAAATTATTCACTGGCGACACAATCCTTTTTCCATCTACTTGCTTTGATTATTTCTATTGTCTTTCTCTCTCACATTTGTCATTTTTGTACCCAATTCATATCAGGCCACATGGATCTTTGTCTGTTGATATTTTCACATCTATGTATTATCACTACCATTAAAGGGGCTGAATTTTTGGGCTGCATACACTGCATAGGAAGGGAAAGTGTTGAATTTAATATCACACATTTGCATATAATCTAGCTATAACTCGCTATCTTGGAGTTATTGGTGTAAGGGAAACCCAATGACACTATTTCACACACAAGCACAAAGAACTACATGGAGTCTGGAATGTAGTGCAATGCTTGGTCATGAGTTCACTCATCAGGTTACTGTTGGGGTCAGTTTGACTTCACATATTGCATATTTTATTCTGATTTGATGTGTTTGCGAGCTTATGAAGGTAGTTAGGGTTTATTTTTTAGGTTACAGGTACCCTTGGCAATCAAAGAATGAATATCAGATGACTAATAACAAGTGGTAGCAAAACCCTAATGACACAAAAGAAAGCAGATTATGAGATTCTACATAGTCACCAACACCCAGGAACAATCACCAATGCCCAAATGCCCCTGTCCAGTACTGGGCACTATTGTCTAACATTATCTTCAAGTTCTAGTTTTTACAGGGAGTGGTTGTGACATTTTTCCCATCCTATCTAGCACTTTACACTAGCCAGATTGCACGAGAATCAACTAATTAATTTATCCCTTTCATTTACTTATATTTTTGCATTGCTTGAGTGATTAACATATGTATATTTATTGTATTTTACTATATCAGTTACTCTGTAATTAGATTTAATTAAGTTTTTATTAAATCATTTGGTGAACCTGCTCTTATTCGAACTTATTGCCCTATGATCCCAAAAACGCTCATGGCCAATAAGAGGTCATCATATCCTAAGCATAGTATGGTCGATACATGCCTGAAACCTTTTTTTGAAAATACTTCTGTAGAATCTGGATTTTGTGACCTCTACCGCAATCCTAAATGTGATTCCTTTTTCTTACAAAAACTCCTTACTTTCCAAAACACTATACCTATTGACTTTGACACCCCAAACATTTACATAGTCTCCCCTTAAAAAAGCTTGGATTCATGTTCTCCCTCATCTTCTGTAATCACCCATGCTTTTGCACCTTCTTCTTCTCCTCTTATTGCACATGATAATATTATTGTAGATTCTTTGCTTGATCATGTTCTTGTTTGCGACAATATGGAATACCAATAATTCTACTTCTAATGTTGAAAATGTAAATGTGCATGATGTAATTTCTATTAGTAGTCAAGATGAATGTAAAATTATATCTCCCATTATTCCTACTTCTGAAAATGTTTCCAATTATTATAATTTTAAATATGATATTAGTACTCCTACCACTTCTTTGTATGCTGATCAGAGTCTCGATGAAATACTTGCTTGTGAAAATATAACTAATAGTGATGTTGATTATGCTTCTGATCATGAACATGTTAGTGATGATGTTGCTTCTCTTAAGGCTACTGAATCTAATTTTTCTACTCCTCTCTCTTCTACTTCTGAAGTTTTGGCTCATGATGATTCTAATCCCATCACTGGTGTACCTCTTATTATGTCTTATCAGTCTACATCTAGCATTCCCATAGATCCTCCATGTTATTCTCCTCCTTCTCAAGTTCACATGATCACTCACAATGGAAAAATCCAACCCCTAAATATGCCTCTCACTTCACCAACATGATTAAACTAAAATGTAATATTGTACTCTAATCTATATGCTATAGAAATAGTAAACAAATGACAGATAAAATATAGTAAATACAACCCAATAAAATCTAAAGAAATGAAATGTGAAACCCTAATGTGCAAATAGGGTTAGAGAAATGCCTTAGCTAATTTGGAATAATATCGCAGGACTGTGTCATAGTGGAGGATCAACTGGCTGAATAAGAGGAGGAAAACGACTGACATAGGAGCTTAGGGAAAATGTAAATCCAGATGTTATGGCAGTAGACTGGGCGCCTGGAGAAGGATAGGGTGCCTAATGAGCCCGGTGCTCCTTTGTCCTGAGATCTAGTGGAAATGACCAAGAAAACCTCATCTAAGGTGTTGTTGAATGATCACCTATGTTCAGTTCACTATGATATTTTGAATTCTCTAAACTTCACAAGATGTGACTGTACAACTTACAGATGGAAGAAATACCTGTAAAACCCGAGAAGTTAAGCATCAAAAACCTAAAAATTAAAGATACATATGAATGGGTCTGACTGTCCTCAACTACCAAATAGATGGACTTATCACTTGAGTAGCTACACTACATCTCATACACAATGTAGTTCTAGGTGTGTGTGTGTGTGTGTGTGTAAAAATCATGCCTTAGGTGCTCTTGTGTCAATCGCACTTTGTGAGTAGCGAGTAATAACTAGATGTAGAATGTAAATAAATGGTGCATGGAATAGAATAAACTCCCCTCCTATGAAGTGTGATGTAGATGAACTAGCCTTTTTCCCTTGTGATGGAGCTAGATGGATGTAAATGGAGCTATAGATGCCTTAATGGATGCAATCTTAGGTGGAGATAGTAATTCTTAGTGCTTTGGTCTCTCATTATGGTCTCATAACTTTATATTTATATGGTTATCTTGTTCTAATTTCATAATTAACCCTGAAAATTTTGACCACCAAAATATAGAAATATCAAACAACTAGAAAGTGCCCAAAAGATGAGAGTAAAGTGTAAAGAGGATCAGGGCACCCCAGAGGGGACTAGGGCACCTGGGGTGCCCTAGTCTTGGCTGGGCGCCATAGTCAAAATAGGGAAAAACATAGTGTGACAATACTGACTGGGAAAATATAGGTGAAATATCTGAAAATAACGACATAAATTAAAGTAAAATGGCCAAAGACATGGGTTAATTAGTACTCTTTTTCACTCAAGAACCATATGAATAGTAGTATGAGACCGAGACTAAATAATTACCCAAAAGCATGATTTAGTGACTACATTTTCCCCCACTTTATGTTAGTGAGTGGGAAAGATCGATAACATAAAGTAGATAGAGATGCGTACCTGATATCCATGTAGAATGATGTAGAAAGCATGTTGAGGGACTAGACAAAGTGTGGAATGACAAAAAGGTGGAGCGTGGAGACTAAAGATGCAAAAGTGTAAAAAGTGATGAGAGTGAACCTAGGGTGGAAGCGCGTGTGTAGATGCCAATGTGTGTGATGTACCTGCATGTTAGTATGTTGTGTGTGATGCCAAGTGAGTTATGTTGATGTTTTTTACTTCTTGTTTCCCATACGGATGGAACTGTAAAAGATAAGACAATCAAGTAGTCAAATATGTATGTATATGTGTAAAAATGTGAATGTATATATGTAAAAAAGAATGTAATGAAAGTACAAAAATTGAAAAAGGAACATGTGCACCTGATCCATGATGAGAGAAAGGGTGTAGAAAGGATCATGTAAATTTTGATGAAGTGTGATTTTTTTTGGGTGATCTCACGCCACTGTGGCCAAAGAAGTGTAGGGAGGAAAGTCCACTGTTATTCCTCCAACTTGTAACTGCTTCCCTGAGAGTGTATGAAGAGATCTTTGTACTGCCTAGTTTTTTGGGTGATCTGATGCCATTGGCAGAAGAAGTGTAGGGAGGAAAGTATAGTTCTATCCTCTAACCTATAACTGCTCCCCATAATGCTAAGGACAAACCACCTTGTAAAATTTGTTGTGTATGGAAGTTTTATAGACTGGTCTGAACCCACTCACTGTATAACCCAATGTGTCATGGACGGAAACTAAAAAACTGAACTGTACCGATAGTGTGTTGTGTAGTGTGTATAAACCCAAATGATGCCCCCCTTTTTGGGGGCACATGCAACAGTCACAGATAGGAGAATGCAGTACCCAAAAAGAGGACACGACCTTGAAATATGTACCCTACAGGAGGAAGGGAATGTGCTTGGTAGAAACCAAGGGACATGCAAACAAGTGGCTAGGAAAACAAGTGGTAGTAGGAACAAACACATGTTGTAAAACAAAAGTGTAAGCTACGCTTACAACAATGTAAGCTAGAATGCAAGTAAACACGTAAGAAGACTAAGCAATCATAGAATACAAAAAGTGGGTTATACCAAAAATGGGACATCACTCACATGTCACAAGACACTCAAGGCCATAGTGGCTCATACAAACAAACAAGTGTGCACACCAAACAAAGGGCAAGGCCCACATAAAATAGCAAACAATGACAAGCAAGACAATGTAAACAAATAGATAGTATGGTAGAAAGTAATCCCTGAAAAACAAATGTTTCACATGAATACAACTGTTAGCATGTTAGAAAGATAACCCATATGTCAAAAGTGTGTATAACCAATAAATTAGAGTGTTAAGTACAAAATGAAACAATAGTATCTGTAGTGTATGAAAGGTGGATGCCCCTAGTAGCCGTTGCGGGACTGGTAGTGTGTCAAGCATCCATGTTGCATGTAGAAGCTTGTATATTGATGATCACAACTAGAAAAGGATGTGAACATGCATGTGTGTCTGGTAAGGATAATGACATACAAGAAATCTATCTAGCATGTGTAATAAGATGAACATGTAAAAGAAAATGTAATACAAATAAAATACAACCAAGATATGAAACATGATGTGGATGGATGGAATGGAATACAAAATGGATAGATATGAGCCATGTGCCCCTTGAGTGAATGGAATTGTATGCAGTGAGGTTCATTTGTTTATGCCCCCTCAACATTTAAGAATGAACCGTAAATGAGAGTGCGTCATTGGGAAATGGTCGAACTATGTGTTGTGTATAGTGTGTTATGGTGAATGTGTATGTGTGGTGATGATATGCAACCTAGAGATGATGTGTGTGTCACTCTGTATCCTAAATGCGTATATCATGACAAGATGATTTATCCTAAAAGAGGTGTATATCACCTAATGAGATACCATACAAGGTGAGTAGAGGGAGTGGAATGTAGCCTATGATGTATACCACTACAAGATGATGAAATAGGTGACCATTTAGCCTATAACATATGTCACTAATATAGGAATGTTGCATGATATAAGGTTGAATGATGAATGCATGGATGTGATGAGGTCCATTTGTGATGTATACCCTCAACAGTCCAGTATGGACTGTGAGACTAGAGTGCATCATAGGGTAGTGAGTACAAGCACGTACAAGGTAGATGTGTCAAATGTAATATATGTGATGATGAGAGATGACCATGTGATGTGTAAAATGTGTAGTACGTATGTAGTGTGAGACGCGTAATACCTATTGTGTAATGTGTGGGGTCATGTGTGTAGGATGCCCTCAATAGTCAAGTGTGAACCGAAGCACAAGAGTGTGTCATTAGGTAATGACGATGCTAAAGTGTAGATGAATGATGCCTATGTTAGGAGGTTGAAAATTTTGCGAGTATCAAAGGATGTATTAATATGTTAGAGATGGGAGGAATGTGTGAATTTTATGCCCCAAGTGTGTGTGATTGAATGAACTAACCAATGAAAGTGAAGGATGAAAGTCCCTCATCTGATGCTGGTGGTGAAAAAAACATATGACCATGTGCTAATAGTGGTGGTATAGTAGATAGATGCTACGTAGGTGAGTGAATTCTATGTGCATGCGATGGGTGAATATATGATGAGCGCGTAGGAACAACAAAATGCATAGGTGATGAAACCAATGAGAAGCTAAGCGTAGAGATGATGGAGATCTATGCAAAGCCAAATGCGATGGTAACAAGCACTGACATGGAATAAAGTGAGGAGGTGATTTATGCCGAGATGAAGTAATTATCCGAGGAATGGGATCCTATGTCAATGTGTATGACTAGTAAAGTGGTAAGGCCACATAGAGGATGTATGAGTATGTGAACTAGGAGTAGATTACGCTTTAACTAACATAGATTGTGATGTGCTAGATGATGTAGGAGATGTATGAATTGATGCTCAAGGAGATGATGACCATAGAGTAGAAGGAGGAACACCATCGATAGATATGACCTGATTGTTATGAATGAATTTGAGTCACATACAATTCATAAAGATGATGGACCTAGACCTACGAATCATGTTGAGACCTAGAAGCATGTCACAATCATTGACTACTTTGTCTGACAAGGAAGGGTACAAACATAGTAAGAGGACCTACCGTAACATGAAGTTTGATGACACCATATGAATTTATCATGGGATATGCAATTTGTGATAGTGGATAGCCAATAGTGATGAGAAATGGAATAGAGCATGCACTAATGGGTCAAGATGGATCAATCTTAATATTATTGACAGAAACCGATCCAATAGATGTGTTGATATGTAAGTGATTAGAAGTGAAATTGGCATGATAATCATGTCCATAAAAGGAGATGATTAGTGGAGAAGTGTCAGTATGCATAACTAGAAAGTCAAGAGCCCCAGATGTCATGAGGAGGCACAGCATGATATACATAGTTAGTTGAAGATTCAACCGCTTTTGTGTCATGTTTGGCTAGAGGGTTATTAAATATTTTGAGCCTATGATTTTCATTAACAAGGTGGAGAAACTGTAGATTCGAGAAGCTCAATTTTACCGCTGTCAATCAAACCCTGAATGAGAAATCGAAGTCAAAAGAAACGATCAGTGGAGTGTCCTACACACTGATGATAGCCAAAATGAGAATTTTCATCGAAATTACAACCTTTTGGTCGAGATGGATCTATTTGTAGCAGATAAGGTAGTGTAATGAGGTTACTATCGATAAGTTATGATAGTAAAAATATGTGGAGGTACATTAAACTTAGTGAAGATATGCTAATGGGTTGTGATTTAAGCTCTTTAGGAGTAGATAGTATGTTAATGGTAGTTTTTGTGTCAATTGGTTTAGTTGTAGATGATTTAAATGTTGACTTACTTTGAAAACACTTAGAGGGTGATGTTTTCTCTTATTATTTAAGCTTTCATATAGCTAAGAGCTTGGTTTCACGAAGCTTAAGAGTATGACAAAGTTGATTAGACGAAGGAGAGGTCTCAAAGAGAACACTCTCTTGGAGAGGTGGTAAGAGACTTTGAATGAATAAGTCTTGAAGTTCAGCGTCTGCAAGCACATTTTTTACCTTAGGTAAATTGCTTTTGTAACATAGGACATAATTCGCTAAGTGTTCATTAGATCCCTGTTTGAGATGTGTAAGTTGGGCATAAGAGATCTTAGAGCCAATGTTGATAGATAATTAGTTAGAAAAGTCATCGGCTAGATGTGTGAAAGATGTTACCGAGTGGATAAATAGGTATAAAACAAACGCATGGCATAATCTTGTAAACTACAAGGAAAAAACTTAGCTAGTATGGTATAGTCATCCGCATAGTCTAGGGATGCTACATGAAAAGATCGAATATGCTCTTGTGTGTCACCATGAAACTTAAATATGGGTGATTTGGGAGAGATGAAATTAGGTGGCAATGGATAGGAAGATATAGCAGGTGGAAAAGGAGTATGCAATAGTGTAGTAGATTTTAAAGATGGTGATGCATGAGAAGTGGTGACATGGAGCTGTGAATTTGGGTTTTCAAATCCTGATATAAAGAGTTTAAATCAGGAGTATTCGAAGAAGATCCAAGCTGCATATTAGGAGTGCTAGGGTGAATGACGGGAGTGGTAGTGGTAGGAATGGGAGATGAAACATAAATGGGCATGGTGGAGGCCATGGGAGTCAAATAATGAGAAGCTATAGAGGCCAAAGCATCACGAGTATTTTTAGCAACAATTAAAACATGTAGGTCATAGGGAAGATGAGTTGGATTATCATGCAAAGTATTTTCAAAAATCAGTAAGTTTTTTTTATTGGTCTTACTAAACATTGGTATCCTCATCATATGATTTTTCGCTATCAGATGCCTCTATTTCATGAAGGGGAACATTGTTTGAATTATCTAAAGGATTGTCAATGGCAGCTATAGAAGTAGGGATATCAGCCATTGGTTTGGAAATCCTATGAGCAAATGAAGGAATATCACAATATTGAAAAGACCCAAATGACCACTATGAGTGACGGGCATACGAAGAAAAATCCCAAGGAGGAAGTGTATTCAAATATCAGGTTCACCAAAATGATTAAACTAAAATAGAAAATAATTAGTCTAATTTAGATGTTATATGAGCAGTAAATGGTTGAATAAATGAAGTAATAAAAAATTGTCTATAGACCCAAAAAAAATCTAAGTAATGAAATGTGAAATCCTAATGTGCCAAGAGGGTTAGGATTGTCTCAGTTTATTCGATGATTTAGTAGAACTATGTCGCAGTGGAGACCGACTGAACATGAGGAGGAAACTGTCGAACAAGAGCCTGAGAAAATGTAGATCTGAGTTATTTGGGTGAACGGCGGCACCTGGAAGAGGGACAGGGGTTCCTAGGAAACTCTTGTATATAATTTGGGAACCTTGGTTTGTGAAAATATCTATAAAACTCCTATGAGGTATCATTTGATGTTCGCCTATGTTCGGTTGCTATCCGATAGATGTCGATGTATGATCATCAAAGAACTAGTAAACTTGCAATAGAAGAATCACCTATAAAATCCCAGACTAAACATCAAAATCCTAAAAAAAAAAAATATGCATATTAAGGGGTTAGACTGTCCTTAGTATCTATAATGGTGGACTTACTAACTGAGTGTTGCACTACATCTCATACCCAATGTAGTTCTAGGTGTGTGTGTGGAAATCGTGCCCTAGGTGCTCTTGTGTCAGTCACACTTTGTGAGTAGCGAGCAATAACTAGATGTAGAATGTAAATAGATGGTGCATGGAATAGAATAAACTCCCCTCCTATGAAGTGTGATTTAGATGAACTAGCCTTTGTCCCTTTTGATGGAGCTATATGGATGCAAAGGGAGCTCTAGATGCCTTGAATGGATGCAACCTTAGGTCGTGATAACAAGAGAGTATTGTGTACTAGTTATGAGTAAGAAGCGCAATGCACATAGTGCAAAGTAGAAGTGGGTACACAATGATGTGAGAATGCATGTGAAGTAGAGTAGACGTGGAAGAATAATGTACAATGGCCCGCATAGGATTTTGGGAGTAGTTTGATAGGTTGGAGGAATGTAAGAATTGTGAGAAGAGTTATGTGTAGTGGCAGTAAGTGTTGAAAGAAATCCTAAATGAAGGTTTGCATAGTAACTAGACTACAGAGGAACACGCGGATGATTTGGGGGAGGCCCAAAATACCCCAAGACAATACTTGGGAGATGTTGAAGACGCAAAGTTGTGGCCAAAGAGTGTAAGAAAGGAGTGTGTAGCAGAATGAGTAGTTGGAAAAAATGATGGAAATGTCATAATTGTCTATTCCATGAGGCCAATAAAGACCTAATGGTTAGAACATTCCAACGACTAGGTAGACGTGGTATTGTAGGACTGTAAGGTGGAACTGGATTATCTCAAAGCATTAATGAACTCAAGTTCGAATTTGAATCTGATCAGGAAGGAGCCAACATGGAGAGAGAAGAAGGAAGGGCAACTGTATGATAAGGATGAGTTCACCAGAGAAAGGAAAGGATGAAGGAGAAAATGAGAGAACACAAGAGAGTGCAAGGAAGACAACCCCAACCAAGGTTGTTGGATGTAGATCACAAATCCAATCTAGGATAGGTCTTAGGGAAAACACCAAGAGTTAGAAAATACTCCATGAGAGGGGGTTTGTAAGTTCCATAAGAGCATTTTCATGTACATGTCATTAAGGCAATTACCAATGTGTTTCATTTCGTTGTGTTGGAATCTACAAATGGCCTGAGGTCTTCTTGATTTTTTCATCTCCATCAATTAAGTCCTCTTACACTCATTGGGATAGGTCACTTACATGCATAGAACTACCTAAGCCCTTAATCCCATTTTGATATGTAGAGTAACCCCCACTCAAGGGTGGCCCCAGCCAATAACCTTCCATATCTCCTTTTCTCTTGCATTTATTGTAAGGTATTGAGGTCGGATTAGGGTAAGATCAAAGGAGAAGATATTTTGACATTTGTATGCATTAATTCACCAATCCAATGGAAGTTTCTATTGGGAAGGCACAAGGAAAGGTACTTATAGAGTTGTAGGTTGATCAAAGTTGTAGAGTCATTATTAGAGTCGTTTGACCATTATAGGTGCAACCATTATCAAAACAGACGTATCCCTCTCTGCTAAACCTAGACTAGTCTAATTCTTTTCACTTCAACATATCACAATCATTTTTGCAAATTTTCTTTTGTATTGTCTCTGAATCCTTTTTTGAGTATTTCCAATCTCTATCAAAACTGAGGTAAGTCTAAATTGGTTATGGATTTTTCTTGAGCTTTGTTATTTCAATTAACACTCATGACTTTCAATTTCACTCTATATTCCTACATAATGCAACGTTGTATCTATCATATTCATATCATATTCTAAGTTTTATATAGTCTACCTGAATTTGTGTACTTCCACATGTTATAATAGCCCTTGTACACGTTTTCAATAAAACACTTCTTGAAAGCAACTTGGCATGGATCACTAGTTTGGTGCCCAAAAATCATCTCCAATGTGACAAGTGTGTCATAACTTCTCTAAAGTATTTCAATGTAATTACTTGCATACATTGGTATTGCAATAGTTGGCAAAGATCCCCAACAAGAAGTACCCACCAAACAAGGCCTTTTAATGAGGGAATATTTCTTAATAGCATTGATCAATGCAACACAATAACTTAGACCCCAAATAGCTCATTTCATCAATGAGAATGCAGTTAATATGTCTCTTCTTGGAATGTTAATAATATATAGCCCTCTAAAGGCTACATTTCCTCTATGAGAATTATAGGTCTTGTATGAATAGTTGATCCATTTAAAGTTGGATATTACAACACATGTTGGAGCAAGCAACAAAATGGGAGATATTGCTAGACAAAGCATGTTTAATGCTACTAATCAACAATGAATTTCATTTGGAAATGTACCTTAAATGATCATTGTTATGAATGTGAATGGAAAATGGAACAAAAAATATGGTGTATTTAGAAGCTTGATTGATTGAACTCTATTAATTTGATGGTTGTGAGCCCCGTCATTCTTCCAATATACTTTTTCTATCAAATTTGTGATGGCCAAACATGTCTAGGTCACTTGTGAGTACGTCGTTGTTATGGCATAACAATGAAAAGAATTTACATTCTATTTTCAACAAGCTAGTATCATATTTCAATGTTCTCACCATCCTCTCTTTCAAGTGCATCTAATTTGCGGTCATCATGTCATGTGGTGTAGTAATTACTCATATTTTCACAATTGATAACAATTTCATCTTTAGAGAAGCAGTGTGCTACAAAAATCATTATATAGAAGTAACTTACTCAAACAAAAAACTTATCAAAAATATGGTATAGAAAAGGAAGAATAGAATAACAAGTGTCATAAACCACTACTTTGTAATCTCTTTGTTGTCACAAATTTCAAAAATATTTTATATTTGCCTACAATATCTATTATGTGTGTAGTGATATAATGTGTTGATTCTAAACAATATTTTTATATTTTCTCGTGACCTCTATCATGCATCACTTGAGATGCCCCAAGCACAATCTGATGTAAATCATGCCCCTTGGTATTTGTTACACCAAATGTGAAGAAAACAATTAGGCAACCAAGCTATTCAACCATGTATGTTTGTTCTTTCTACATTTGGTCTTATATAACTTGTTCTTTGAAGATCTTATCCAAATATGACCACACTTTATTGTGTATAACCCTAAAAACAAGCTTTGGGATGTCTAGTAATAAACACAATATCCAACGGAAGAGCTTATACAATTAGCACATTAGCTTGATTAATTATTACAAACCTCGTATATTTAAAACTTTTTGGTGTTAATTTATGTTAAGTCGTGGACTATAATGCCCACAATTTTCCCGCACAAAACCCAATAGTTAGATTTCAAAATTTACGGAATAATTTTTTTTTGTTTAAAACCGGTTGTAAAGGGGCAACTTTCAACCAGGTTTAGTTTATTCCTCGATAAACATTTTATTCGTTTTAATTAACATTTAATTAATATTATTTACTTCCCTAGTTCGGGCTTTAAATCCCCTTATTACCATTTTTATTTGATTTAGTAACATAGTTCAAATGTCATTTAATAATTTATTATTCTATGGCTAAGTCTAAACTCACCCTCTCATCACATTAAATACAAATAAATTTAATCCCTAATCTAAATGTTGTCTAGTTACCCTTGAGTAAATTTGATTTAATTAAATACAAGGCTCAAGGGCTTTTATTTTAAGAGTCGCCAACTAAACATTAGGGTCACAAAATAAATGTACCTCCTACACCCCTTAAGTGGCCCCATTTATAAGCTACACATGCATTTTATTTAAAATATATTCCCACATAAATTTCACCTAACTTTTGTAGGGATGTTTCTTAACCATTAGATGGATTAAATTTGGCCCTTTGGATATTAGGGATTCAAACTGTTAGAATATGCAGAGAGAAAAGGAATAGAGAAAAGGTGGATTGCACACATTTGAGATTGTGTGTCTGTCTATTTATTATAAATGAAGAAGTTACAAAACGGTTGATGTAGTTACAACTGGTTACAACCAACTTGAAAAGAGACACCTTATAAATATGCCTTATATTCTTATGCCCCCTCTTAAGGCTTATTCTACATAAAGCAAAAACAAACAATCTAACAAAATAGAACTACACTATCTTCAAACACTCTCACTCTGAAAGCAATGCTATGATAAGGTAGGGCTCCATCAAGCTGCTTCGTGACCTTTATAAAGGTGTAACTCCCGAGCTGAATTCCGGAGTTCCTAGATTCCACCTCCCCGAACTCCCAAATCATAGATCTCCCGAATTATTGGACAACCATCCATACTAAGCCATCCACAAGCTCCATCAACTTTGTCTCATGACCCTCGTGAGGGTATAATTCCCAAGATCCACAGTCTCCCGAACTATCTAAGCAACCATCCATACCGAGCTTCATCTACCCTGTATCCTTTTTTTCCTTCAAAGTTTAAAGCATCTTTATAGCGCATATTCGTCACTGTCCTCACTACCTTATGCATCTGGTGGGTCTTCAACCATGGCTATATTGGCTGTATTTGATATGACTTTACCCTTGAGCACATCATTGGCTCGAACATGACAATCCCATGTTGTGTGACCTCTTTTCTTACAATAATGACATTCAATCTCCGATTTATCTTTATCTGATATTCTTCGATATTGTCTGGTTCTAGAATAGAATGCACTTTCTTGCTGGGAATGACCTTTTGCATCCTCTATGGTTCATTTTTCCTCAGCTAGAAGAGTTGCTATCATATCATCCAAAGATTAAGATTGAATTTGACTGAGGGTAAAAACTACATTGCTATATTTTGAAGATAGACTATTTAATAGGATAGCTTTGGCATCCTCATCCTCAATTGCAGCTTTCACTTCTGCTAGTTGTCTGATCAAGGACCTTAGATTATTGATGTGGCTTGACATAGAGACTCCTTCATCCATTTTGATCCTATATAACTGAAGTTTTAGGGAAAATTTGGCATTGACTGCCTTTGCTCCAAATAATTTATTTAGAGTATACCAAATTTCCTTCGATGATTTGTCTAGGTCTACATGATGAAGTTCAGAGTTCGAGAGAGCAAGGCCAATAATAGCTTTCGCTCTATCATCTCTGCTTTGCCATTCTAACAATTTCGATGCATCGGTAGGTGCTGTGTCTTTCTCGTTTACAATGCCCCACAAATTTTTATTCATAAGTTGCATTTGTATTTTCACTCTCCATGTATGAAAATTTAGACCAGAATATTTTTCTATGGGCATTTCCATTTTAATAAAATAGAATAAATACAACTACGTCTTTTGGAAATGAATAAATAAAATAAAATAAAATAAAATACCAGTTGCACAGTTCTATGCCCTAGTGCAGGCAGTCTTTTTGCTTATGTGTCTTTGCTACCTTATGTCTGTGGAAAACATCTTTGCCCTTCCAATTCGTGACTGTTTTTGGCTCAAATACTGACTTTAATGACCTTCAAATGTTTGTGAATCATGACTCCATTCACGTCTTACTTTGTGCTCAAAAATACTGTTATTTTCCTAAAAAATGTGCCATTTGTGACTGTATTTTGTGCTCGAAAATACTATTAATTTCTTGAAAAATGTGCCATTCGTGATTGTACAACATGATTTTTTGTGCCCTAATGGCGTCCCCTTGATTTTCGACTGTGCAACAAATCTTCACAAACAAGACTATTTACTTCGACACTCAAAAATCTTCTCGTGATTTCTTTCAAAAACGAAAATGTCTTCCTTCTTCAGCGTGCCCTAATGGGACTCACGAACATATCTTTCTTCATCCCTCTCTTTGCTTGCCCCACACTCTGATACCAATGTTAGAATATGTAGAGAGAGAAAGAATAGAGAAAAGGTGGATTGCACACATTTGAGATTTTGTGTCCGTCTATTTATTATAAACGAAAAAGTTACAAAATGGTTGAAGTAGTTACAACCGGTTACAACCAACTTGAAAAGAGACACCTAATAAATATGCCTTATATTCTTATACAAACTAACCCAGACTGTGTGTGGTTTAAATGGCCACTATTTTGTTTAATAGACTGTGGTTTATGTTTTATATATTGGCAATGATTAATATATTAACCACTTTAACCCACATAGGTTGCAAGCACCCTAATCAAACTATGACTTTTTATTATTATAAATTTTGATATATATATATAAAAGGCCCCTGTGGATGTTTCTACGACTGTGTTAAATTTGACGGTTTGACGGTCGTCTTGATGTTTGTGTTTTTCCTCCCTATTTTAGCTTTTCTCTACTATTTTTAATAATTTTATTTCTAATAATTAACAATTTTAACTTTTGTTTTTAATTAACAACAATTTTAGCTTTTATTTTTAATAATTTTGTTTTTAATAATTAACAATTTTAGCTTTTGTTTTTAATTAACAACAATTTTAGCTTTTATTTTTAATAATTTTGTTTCTAATAATTAACAATTTCAACGGAGCAATATTTACATGATGGAATAAATCATTTAAACAACACCTAAAATAGAACATGAGTTTTTGTTAACCAAGAGTTTTAAAAACCTTCAACTGTGTTTTTCTATTTAGGGTGAGCTAAAAATAGAAAAATGGAGATCAATAATAAATTGAAAACGTTGTATAAGGCTTAGGGGAGGTAGAAAAGAAAGTATACACACACAGAAAAAGGGAGATCAAAAGGAGATTCAGGAATTTAGAGTGACGCACAGAATATACAGACACAAGAAATCAAAGAAAACAACAGTGGAAGCACGAAAAGTTAAAACGGATACACGGAGAGTGTTCATGCAAAAGAGAATAGATACAGAGTTTGAAAGAGGAGATATGCGGAGAACTGTGGAAAGTCAGTATCAGAGATAGGTATTTAGACTTAAGCATTTAAATATTTCAATCTCTCTACCTTGCACATTTTTATGCTTGCATACGGGTTTTTTTTTTGTTTAGTTTTGCTTATGAAAAACCTTGATTTCAAATATACAAAACTTCAAATCCCGTATAATAACAAGGACTTGGCTCATTGGTGAGCCCAAGCTTTATGAGCTCTCGGTCATGGCTTCAAGCCCACAAACCCTCTAAGCTTCTACAAATTAAACTTTTTCTTTAAATTGAATACCAAATTCAGACGCTGATTATAAAAAATAGATATGACTGGTTATGTTTTGTTATTTTTATTTTCGAGATGATATTGTGTTAATTAGGTGAATTTCAAAGTAACTTTTTCTTTAAACCGAATCCCAAATTCAGATGCTGATTATAAAAAATAGATATGGTTGGTTATGTTTTGCTATTCTTATTTTTGAGATGTTATTGTGTTAATTAGGTGAATTTCAAATTAAACTTTTGCTTTGAACCGAATCCCAAATTTAGATGTTGATGATAAAAAATAGATATGGCTGGTTATGTTTTGCTATTCTTATTTTCGAGGTGATATTGTGTTAATTAGGCGAATTTAAATTTAAATTTTTGTTTTAACCCAAATCCCAAATTCAGATGTTGATTATAAAAAATAGATATGGCTGGTTATGTTTTGTTATTCTTATTTTCGAGATGATATTGTGTTAATTAGGTGAATTTCAAATTAAACTTTTGCTTTAAACTGAATCCCAAATTCAGATGTTGATTATAAAAAATAGATATGGCTGATTATGTTTTGCTATTCTTATTTTTGAGATGATATTGTGATAATTAGGTGAATTTCAAGTTTATGGATGTAAACTAAATCTCAAAAACTAAATCGGGAAAAATAGATATGGCTGGTTATGTTTTGCTATTCTTATTTTCGAGATGATATTGTGTTAATTAGGTGAATTTCAAGTTTATGGATGTAAACTAAATCTCAAAAACTAAATGGAGAAATATTTATGACAATTAAATGGACATCAAATTTAAAGATGGCTATCATATGAGAGTGAAATAGATGCCAAATTTAATATCGAGAATAAGCTTATCATTATAAGAACACCTAAATATACTAATTACATAACAATAATTAATAAACACATAAATATACTAATATCGGAACAATTAAATATGTATTAATTAAACAAAATATTTGATCATATTTATTTTGTAAAATATATCCAATAATTATTTTTTATATTCACAAAATAATTTTTTATGTTAAAATATATTCAATTTAAAAAGAAAATCACATTCATTAAAAATAATTAAACATGTCTAATTTCAGCCACTAATTTTTAGAATATGCCACTACGTAACACTTATTGTTAATTATTATGTGAAATGTATGGTATGTATGTGTTTTCACACAATTAAATATGTTTTCTTGCTTGTTCTAATGTAATAAACATATCACGTGTTATTTAATAGTTTTCTTAATGGATAAATGCATGAGATCAATGGTAAGTTCCATGTTGTCTGCTCTGTTTGTTTCATGTTTTAGATGATTGTGTAGTAGATATTCTGCTATTCTGTTAAATATTACATAGTTGTATTCTACCAATAAAGTTGTTTACAAAATGAAGAAATCCCATTAGGACATCAAGTGTGACAAATTAGAATACGCTCAATTTTTTTAAAAATAAAATTTTAATAGAATTTGATACTAATTCTCTTGTCATTAGAATTATGATGAGATGTCTAGTAGATATCAATCTCAAGGCTCTTATCTTGGATTTTTTGTATATCATATTGATTAGCTCTTGCACTAAAAGGAGGTGCAATGCTACGCCTATATCAAAAATAGGAGGGCATGTCGAGTCATTGAAGAAAGTCAAGATGCACTAAAGAGGTATGTTGCGCCCTGGGAAGTAAGACATGTAAGGTTTGTAGGGTCATCGAAACAATTCCAAGATGTAGTGAAGAGGCATATTCAACAACGGTAACGCGACAATAAACATATGTATCCCACAACCAACCAACTATTATATTAGTGAGAGGGAAACCTCCAATGCGGTATTGCCCCTATTGGTATAAGGATTGTAATATATTATTGTGGGAAAGGCCAACCAACCTAGGTGGATTTTATTTTTTGACTAAATGAGGAGTGTTGGAGTCGTAGAAGTAATTCCAAGATGTATGGAGCTTGCAACACTAACCATGTCTATGGCCACCACTGCCTCTGATGGTGTCAGTGTCATCACCCACACTGAAGAGTGGGGAGTAGTGCTTGATGGTCTAGATTCATTTCAAACTTGTCAAAACAATTTTGTGCCACTGCTTTTGGTGCCAACTAAACAATCCCTAAAAATAATTGGGTATCACATGCGCTTAATGTCGAACCTAAGACATCCCAACAATAAAGAAACCACGGTTTGTTTTGATTTTCCAAATGCCAAAACAATGCAACCATATGGTTTTGCCTACTAATTAATAACTTTTTATATATTACTTTCTAGTTCATGCATTTATATATTACTAATATTTTTTGTAGAGAAACCTTCATGTAATTTATTCTAAACCATAATAAAAAAAATACGATTTACTATCTTCTTATGTATGGCCTCTACTAATACAAAAATTTTAATAACTCTTTATAATCTTTTTGGTTTTTTTGTATTATATCTAAGAAAGAAATTTAAAATATAGAATAATCATAATCGAGGAATCCATCCTTTTGAATTCGCAGATACATTTAGTTTTATTAACTTCCTGTTTCATTTTTTTGCAGGATATTTATGATTCTCTTTCTTTGGCAGTAAAGAAAAGAGTGTTGTCTCTAGACGAACTTCAAGTGGGTTTCAATACTGATTGAAGTATTTATTCAATTATTATATCTACTGCATGTTATGGACTAAAAAATTGTTGAAGGGAGTTTTCTTGTTATTTGGTTTGGATTGTTCCATTTATATTTGTAGTTGGCTCCAATCCTTTTTCCGAAGTGACATGTGGGGGCACATACCTTTGTCAATGATAGGATTCGTTATGTGTTGAGGGGCTTCATTCCCCAATGAGTCCATTTTGAAGCATCCCAAGTTGGACGTTAGATTGATCAGTGACAAGGCTTTAAAGCTACCTGTCATACCTAAGAACATCTTGGTGAATTAACATACTTATTTTCCCTCTCCAATTTAATATGATGTAAACTAGAAACACAATTTCCCTCCCCATAACGGGATTGACATTAACTATGCCTTGGTTGTAGAGGGAGGAAGATTTTAAGCGTATTCAATGTGTTGTTAATGTTTTGCATTACAGGCAACCGAAACCACCTAAAACAGTGATAGCCAAAATGATCAGAGATCGCCTCCACCTGATGCCAACATCCCCAATTTTTCTCTCCAAAATCCGAACAATTAGAGATTATTCACGAGGCTTCTGTTTGATTTAATTCTAATGAATATGCATTGAAATATGAACTACCCCAAAAATTGAGGAGAATGGGAATACCAATCGAGGCATCTGTAAATGGATAAAAATACAAGAAACGCGCTACAAAAAATTACACAAGCAAAAAGCAAGAAATTTGATTTAAAGAAATAACTTGTAGTGGTTAGTTTATAAGTGTTTGTTTATAAGTGTTTTTGAAACAAACTGTAACTCGTACAAAATAATTTCATGTATGCATTGTGGAAATATACATCAGACATAGAATCAAACTTTTTAAACACATGTTCAGTTTTTCTAATCCAACAACTATGGATTTCAAATCTATTTATCATTGTATCTCCATATAAATACCTATAGTTTTCTTACTTCAAGTGTACATATTGTTGTTATTATCTTACATTCTATTGGCTTAACATAATAATTTGTAATTCGTTTCAAATAAATGCATGTATATATTGTGGTGGAACATATGGATCACAGAATCTAACTTTTCAACATATGTGTTCAATTATTTCTTTATACAATTGCTCGCTTCTTTATGTAAACCAATAACACATTTTTAATGTGTTCTTCATAAAATTTACACACAAATACATATAGTTTTATAATGTTAAGAAAAAACCATGCAAATTTTAGTTCTTTTCAACCAAAGCTTTGTGCGTTATATCACTTTTTTGCATATTTAATTGTTAAAGGATTAGAATTCATGTTTGCGCTTTTTTAGCAAATATAAAATAATAAGAAAGCCAACTTTAAAGGTTCTCATTCTTTACAAATACATGCTTTACTGAACACATCCTTCATTTCATGATTGACTGCCCTACAAGTTTACATTGTCCACCATATATTTGCAGAATTCCCACTATCTCGAGCATCTTTTAGCTGCCATGGAAATAACTTTGACACACGAAGGAATTACTCAAATGGTTGAGGGTGGTTTCAATGTTGGCCCCACATTTTAGATATTGTAATTTTCCTCCCTAAGGTCCATTCTCAACACTGGTGCCCAGCATCGTGTTGACCTTTCAGATGGGATACATTTTCAGACAACACTTCTACCCTCCAAATTTGCAAGTCGTGTAAGCGAAAAAACAATACAAGAATGTTCCATTGTGTGCTTACACAAATCCCTTGTTAGAATGATCAAAAGTGAACTGTAAGCTTCATCTCCTACTCAATTACCAATGTACATAAACTCCCTATATTGATTATAATTTCTTTCTGTTTGTTTTTTTGATCCATTGCTCAGTTCTAAATCTATCCTGATTTCATTTTCCATTGCAGGATTGTTCTTATCATTGAAATGGATGTTGTTGTCGAAACATATTTGGTAATCGATGCTCCAATCTGACAACCAAAAAATGTTCTCGAACACAGTCAGTTGTTGCGAATAGATGCAAGCGCAAACCAGGTAAACAAATGTTTTACGAGAACACCAATGAAAATAAGTGCTTTGAATACATCTATGCACATGTGGTATGTAGAGGGTCGTGCCCTAGCAAAAGCAACCCTTCGCAAATATCACAATGCAAGGGGAGATGGTTCCATGTTTGGGTTTGATTTTGTAGATCAGGAAAGAGGGGAAATTCATGTCACCTATTTCAATGAGGTTGCCGAAGCATTCTATGAGCATATTGAAAATGAGAAGCTATATACAATTTCTAATGGGAGGATTGTGAGGATTCCTTATGCAAAGCTATGTTACAGCCATTTGAACAATTCTTTGGAGATTTTCCTACAAGCATCCTCAACCATAACTCCACTCATAGCAAATGAGGATACAATACCTTCCCATCACTTTCATTTCACAAACATTAAGGACATACCTGCAACCGATGACCATTCTAAAGTTGATTTGATTGGCATTGTTCTTACGATGTCATCATGCTCAACGATTCGTAGGCATGACAAGTCAGAGACTAAGAGGAGAACTTTGTAATTAAAGGACATGTCGGGATTTAGTTTAAGTGTCACATTGTGGGGACATCACTTAGATGAGATAAGCAAAGAAAGTGAAGACATGCTTTTTATACTGCCTCTCCCTGTCCTTGCCTTGAAAGCTGTTCTCATCTCTAGTTTCAATGGGAACTCATTCGACACTGTTTCAAGTACCAAATGTTATGTCAACCCTCAAATTTCAGAAACCAATACACTTCATAGTTGGGTAGATTCCAATGACTACTACCTTCCGGTGCCCTCTATCACAAGCCAATTTATGGGCCCTCCAAAAATCCTGACCTCTGTAACAATGATTTCGAAGGTACTAAATATGGGGAACACTGAGAGAAATGAATGGGCCATGGTTACTGCAGAAATCACAAATATCAGCATGGACAAATTTTTTTACAAGGCATGTCCTCTTCAAAAAGGTGACAAACAATGCAGGAAAAAGGTGAGAGAGAATGGTAATGGTTCATGGTTATGTTTGAGTTGCAACAGACAAGTTCAAAACTATGATTATAGATATGCACTAAGGATTGATCTAAAGGACCCAACAGGAGAACTTCAATCAGTTACCACTTTTGATGAGACAATTGAGTTAATCATGGGTGTTGCAGCTAGCGACCTCCATATATTGTCTATAGATGAAGATGCGACTAGTGAAATTATAAGTAATGTCATCGAGTAACAAATACTACTTCACACTTTCACTGAAAAAAGAGACATATTGCGGAAACAACAGATTGAAATGTGTCATCCTCAGTTCAAAGAAAGTGGAAAATAGTGAAACTCCTATGTAACCTTTACGCAAGGATTTCCAACCAACCCGTCCCTTCAAACATTACACCCTCACGCATCCCATTCTATACTTTGAACTATCACCACTATGTTTCTTATTTCATATCTATGTTTTTACTTTTTTCCTGCTTCAAAAGAAAACTATTGTATTCCCTTATACACTGACATACTATTGTCTCCTTCTACTATGTGGATTGTTAGTAATTTTAAGAAAATAAATAAAAAATACATGCACTTTTGTTAGGTAAGTATTTTCATCCTTGTGTACTATGTGAACGCATTATATGTTTCTATATATCTAATACTCTTTTCCTTAAGAAAAAATGTAGTTTCTCGATACTCAAATTATTACCTCTTACACTTATTTCCCATTAGAACTCCACATGCATTACAATTGTATATAGTTTTATATTTTGACTTATTTCTGCATTTGTATGTCATCAAAAAATGTATCCTTCCTTACTAACCTGCATGATCTTTATCCAATAGGTGGTACTCCATAAGCTAGTGACTTCGCAATCATGTCGACTCCTGCAAAACGAGCCCAATGAAGAGAGAACTATGTAAAAATAAAGTACACTTAATTGCTGAGCAACGACGTCGTAAATTAGAGCATAGAACAATTTAAAATTTCTTAATATCTTTTAACTTACGTTGACTAACAACCTATGATTCCCTAACATTCCAATCTTGTCATCAAATACAGCTACTGAAGAATCGCCAACCAACATTTGCATGTACCTTCCATGGAAACAAAATTTCACGAGCATACCAATTCCTTTCGTATGAACCCATCTTCAATAACAACTGCCACTTTCCCCCAAATGTATGGGATGCCACATGAAACTATCTCAAGTACTAACCTTTCTTCAGTTCATCGCACATATACAACTAGTTTCTCCTCTCCTTCAGATTGCTTTCAACCTTGCAATCCACAAACGACTGAAACAAAACACCCCACCCCTTCCAATACACAAATATTTCCCATATTCCCACCCTCTTTGCTAACTTTAGAAGCCCAACATTGGTTTCGAAAAAGAATAGATTTGTTGGTGAACATCCAAACTTGCTTAATCTATTTGGAAAATTACCCTGGAATTAAAACAATTTCCTTTAAAGGTTTTCCCTCTTGTAACAGATGCAAAACTGAAAAACAAGGCCATCGCTTCTCTTCATGGAACAACATGGACCCTAAAAAGTAGCCTACCATTCTTGTGTCTTTAACCCAAATTGAGGAGATGCTTATCACACGAGTTAATCCATTCCTGCAAGTCACCCAAGTATGTGGTGGGAAATACAAATAATCAGGACACACCGTAATTTTCCCACAAAAAATTACTTCAATAGCAAAGACCCTACCCCACCGCCTTGAAGATTTGGACATAGTTCTCATACAAAGGGAAGATGATCTAATTTAAAAAATTATGATTTCTACGTCAGTAGATCTCATGTTTCAGCAGCGTTGCAATATAAAATCCAACACGATCCCTATTACAAAGATTTTTTAATCAATGATGATGCCCTTTCCTCTCTACCATCTGAGTCATCAACTGTTTCCTCCTCTCTTAACACAACCACAATGGAACCGCCCCAAATGCAAAGTGCCTCTACAACTCATGGTATTGATGTTCCCACTGAATTTGATGAAACGTATGAACACTCATCATCTTTCGTGCCAACAACTCACAATGCATGAACAAAAGAAGAGGAAATCGAACAATTCTTGCTCAACCACGATGGTAACACTCCATTTACCATGCCATGGCCAGAGCTTGGACTCTTGCCAATAAATGAATGGCAATACCAGGGGGCATGTTCTCAATGGCTTTCCCAACTTTATTTCGATAGGAAAAGCAATGTGGCGACAACCCTACATAAAAGAAGTTCCAATGCATGAATACACTCTTCATTTGATGCGTTACCATGATGGGAACTTCGGTTCCCACCCAAGATTTCGTTACTTCCTTCGAAACCTCATAATGCGACATAAAACCCAGTCCACAACAACAATTTCCTACGAAACAGAACATCGAATCTAGAATCCCTCTGATGAATTAGATATTGCGAAGACAACTACTGGAATGCCCAGATTAAGCCAACCTTCCCCCCCCATGATTAAGGCACTTTGGATCGATCCTTTGATGGACATGTTCATTCTGGGCAATAACCATTAGAATCTCCTTCTATCTCCAGATATCTTGGAACAATTAAGAGAGGACAGCTAAGAGCATATTCTTCACTGCTAAGTGCTTTCAGTTCAACATAAATTGCACAGATCTCCATCCTTGAGTTATGCTGGAAGCTGAATTGCCCCGTTGATCCTCGAAACCGATGATAGCGTAGCAGAACCAGGAAACATTGTCACCAGAAGCTCCATCGAGTATGCAACATACTTGGCAGCCCCAGATCCACAATATTAAGCTTAAGAAATATTGCCAGGGGGAACTTCGAGCAGTAGACCATTTGTTACAGGTAAACAAATTTACTTATTTCAAAGTTTTTTCCAGAAGGACAGAGCTAAGATATCAAAGTTCCCATCTTCTCACAGGTTTGAATGGAATCTTAGAGGCAATTCTTTTCACAACTCCATGTCCATGAGAAGTAAAAGAACAAGATCTAGACCAATTTGAGGACACTACTTCAAAGATCGCTCCTTCCAACCTAAAAGGGGCCATTTTCATATAGCTACTTTCTTCTCTAAAGATCCTTTTATTCATTTCCCACCAAATGTGCCATAGAAGAAGCACAAGGCTGCAAATCCAAATGGAAGAAATAGCTCTAGAGTGATATTTAATAGGCCAAGCCAAAATGGCTTTAGAAAGATAGGTGAAGACCCTCCCTTGCCATTGCAAGAGATTTTAATCCGCAAGCAAACTCCAACCTTTCCAAATCCAAGCAATCAAAAGCTATCTCCAACTCCAACAAGCATTCCAAAAACAAGTACTCCAAAAGCAAGAATCCAAAATTCAAACAAATAACCCGCAAATCCTCAAGCAAATTAGAATAAATAGAAAAGAGAGGAGAGAGGTGATATGACTCCATATAAGATGTCATATCATTTCTCATCCATTCCATATCACAAGGTCAAACTTAATCCCCAAAACACAATAAATTAATGGTTGAGATAATAACCCTAAAATTCACTGAAACTCGCACCCTAAAAGACACAATTAAAGACTCGTGTGAAAAAAATGTAATTAATTGTTCTTTTTCTCCATTAAAACACAAAAAAAATGCTTAAAATAAGCCCCTCATATCATAGGCTTAATGGGTGGGTGACTTTAAAATGTGTGGTACAAACTTAACTTGTCCCACAAATCTCTAAAATAAGTTTGAATCAAAATCCGAAATTTACATACATGGTTGAGTACACGCCACTCAAAATCATTAAAATCTCTTTTAAATCCAATACAAACCATGAGTAACCTACTCACATTAATTATCTTATTTTTGTTACATCCTAAATTACATTAATTAATCAAGTCTAATTAAGTTAAATGGAGTACTCAACAACATAAATAAAAACGACTCTAAAATACTAACAAAAATACAATTACTCACAAACACATAAAATCAATAAAAGAAAACCAAAATTTTACCTAAGGTCGCATTTGAAGCCACCCCCCAATTATAACCTCCTTACAAACTAACAACAATAACATTACATATTTACACTAGTTGACAAGGTGCCCTGATGTCAATACCCCAAATTCTTTCATTGTTTGTCTTTTATCCATTTTTTATTTGTTGTGTTGCAATGTCTACAAAAATCAAAACAATACTTTTTCATCCTTATAGTCATATTAACGATATCAAGATAATAAAACACACACATATACATATCAATTCATATCAACAAATATCATAACTAAATCTTCGCTAAAACTAGTAATTCACCAATTGTTCACAATTTCAACTATTTCAATTTTATCAATTTACCAATTAACAATAAGATCACAAAATCAACTAAATCATCTAACACATCTATATATCATATCTCATGTGTTAGCTCAAGATCATCAAATACTAATGTCAATCCATGCATATAATCTATCATGTAAATCATATCATAAATTTAAACATTCATATTATTTATCAAAAAGCTTATCAAATATAACAATATACATCTATCAATGTCTAAAATATGATAACAATGTCTATAACTTCAATCCAAATTAAATTAAATCATAATAATATTGTGTATAACACTAAAAATAAATTTTGGAATGTTTAGTGATAAACACAATATCTAACAAAAGAGCTTATACAATTAGCAAATTAGTTTGATGAACTATTACAAATCTTGTATATTTAAAACTTTTTGGTGTTAATTTATGTTAAGTCGTGGACAATCAACAAGACTATGTTATTTTGTTCCCTAACATACCAACCACTTCCTTAGAATATAACCAACCAAACATTCCAAGTGTAGATGGATTGGTACAATTTGAGCATGATTTAGATACAAATTTTGATCATCTAAGAGGAAATAAATCTTTTTGTGGACTTCCACAATGAGAGATTTCGTATGCCAAATTGGCAATTGGGCTTATTAACTTTGATATAACTCAATCCAAAGAGCTCCATTTTATAAATTAACACAACATTTATCTCTAGTTAAAACAAGATAGGGAAATTTCTAACTTTGAGATGGTGACTACAACTCCAATGGTAGGGATAGTTTCATTGCTTATAATGCTTTTAGTTAGTCTATGTGAAGACACATTTTCGTGTGAACTTTTTGTGCCAAGTCTAGATTTGACCAAGCATGCTTTTGTACTGTCAATTTTTTTTTGGTGAATAGTCTATAATATTTTTCTAACATAATACTACTCTAGTTTATCAAGAACAAGTACTAAAAGTACATAAGTGACATGAGAAAGTAAATAAACCACTTGTTAAGAGAAGAAAACATAAAATTTAAGCTTTTATAAAATAGATGCAAAAAAAAATGCTTAATTAGCATTTGGGCAATGAATCACAATGTGGTTATTTCATGAATTAAATTAATATTGTTATATGAATATATCAAAATGAACAAATAATCTACAATACATAGGGAGATGGTGAAAATGGATGAAAAAAAATGCAAATGAAGTCATGTTTTTCACATCATTTTTTCAAAATATTACATGAAGAATATATATGCAATGATATTCTAACTTAAGCTAGGAACAATATCTTCTCGACCTTCAACTATTGACCCTCATGTGTAATTAAAAATGGAACTTCAAATAGGTAAGAATTCAAAATGTAAGCTAAAAAAAATAATGTGGGTAATGAAACACAATGCGGTTATTTCATGAATTAAATTAATATTATTGCATGAATATATCAAAATGAACAAATACTCTACAATGCATAGGGAGATGGTGAAAATGAATGAACAAAAATGCAAATAAAGACAAGTTTTCACATCATTTTTTCAAAATATTACATGAAGAATATATATGCAATGATATTCTAACTTAAGCTAGGAACAATATCTTTTTGGCCTTCAACTACTGACCCTCATGTGGAATTCAAAATGTTGGCTAACAAAATAACGTTTATAGCTAAAAGCATATCCTATAAGAGATCTCTACCTTGCAACTGAAATACAAAAAGAAAAATCCAAAACTATACGAAAACTTAGAAAGGCTCTAACAAAACAAGCTAACAAACATTCTAAAGTACAATTTACAACATACCAAACAAAATCTTTTAAGAGGATGCACATAGTAATTAGATTACAAGCAATGGTAATCGCAATAGCAATGGCAACAACATTTTTAATGTGAAATAGAAAAAAAAAATACTTGAAAGCTATCAACCAACGCTAGGGGAAAGGAGTCAATGACTATGAGTTGATATGTGAAATAAAATACCACATATAAAGTGAACACATGCCACTTTCAAAGTTTCAATTAAAGTGAACGCATACCACTTTCAAAGTTAAAAATTAAATAACTAGCCAATAAAGCAAGTCACATCAAATCACATCAATAATTTAACTAATGAAATGGTGACACATAAGCAATGCCAAAAGGGTGACTTTATTCCTAATTAAAGAGTCACCTTAAAGTTCTTTGTATTCAAAAGTACTTAATTTAAATCCCATAAAATTATGTTTTCCACATAATTTAAATGCTCAATGCTCCAAATGAGATTTGCACATTAAAAAAATCATGATCTATTAAAGTGTATAGGTGGCTATGGCAACCCCTTAATTTAGGGTTCACAACGACAGAGTCATTTCCACTACCAGGGAATCACAAAAGATGGAATTTCCCATGCCCCATTCACTAGAAATGCCCATTGTGGTTGGACATTCAACAAATCCATTGAAACGTGGAGCAGCCGGCAACCAGACCTTTAGCAAATGCATTTTGTACCAACTATGATTATTTGTTAAACATTTATGAAAAGACAACTTGAACAAAATCTTATTAAACATGTTACAATAAGACATTTGTTACAAATTAGACCATGGTGTACCCCATCTATATTTCTTACCAAAAAAGCAAAACTAGTGATACGCCAGATCACATACAACAAACAAAACTAGTGATACACCAGATGACATACAACATTTTGCACAAAATATCCATTTGAGAAATTAGTTTTGTATGTATTTTGAGCATAAATATAGTGCAATGATGTTTGGCTGTGCAGAAACATCCACAGGGAAATTGAATCTCAGTCTCACAGCAATATGTAGACATGGAGTTGCCCATCTAAATTTTTTATCAAAAAAAAAACAAGAGCCAAAACTAGCAATACACCAGATGAAATACAACATTCACACAAAACATACATTCAAGAAATTAGTTTTATATGTATTTTGAGCATAAATATAGCGCCATGATGGTTGTCTGTGCAGGGGCACTTGCAGGCAAATTGAATGTCAGTCTCACAGCAGTTTGTAGACATGGTCAGTTGAAAAAGGTCAAAACTAGCAATACACCAGATGACATACAACATTTCGCACAAAATATCCCTTCGAGAAATTAGTTTTATGTATTTTGCAAATAAATATAGCTGCCATGATGGTTGGTCATGCAAGGCCACTTACAGGCAAATTAAATCTCGGTCTCGCAGCATTATGTAGGCATGGTCAGTTAAAAAAGGTGCTCCACATCAGGATATGCAACTAAGGAAACCTGCATTTAAAGAAATCGCGTTTAGAAAGCAGGCAGATCTACTCCTATATCCCCTTCAACTATCAAATTTAGACAGAATGACATAGTCCACCTCATGTGAATAAGAGGAAAGAAAATGACATTATCCACCACCTTGCCATACTCCTCGGCCATGAAAGATGTAAACAGCATCAAAGTGAGAAACAGTCTCATACAAAATGGTTGCAAGGCATGATAACAATAGTATTTGTGCAATGATTGGGAGACCCACGTTAGTTTAACTTCATCAACTCATATTTGAGAAAAATGGCAAAAATTGGCAGTGTAACCATAGATGTCATAAGGTTAACATTTTGAATCAAAAGTATAATACAATAACATAGGCCCTTGGGGTAGATATCTATACCCCATGGATGACCTAGGTGCAGTCAACGAAAGAAAAGCAAGAAATGCTTTCCCAATTACAAAAACCCGAGAATACTTCAACTAAGATTGTTTTGGTCAGAACAATCAATTACCATAATCAATTACCATTCATTTGAATCTGAAAAATAGACAAACAAAATTCACTGCTAATAAGGATGTTTCATGATGCATGATAATATCTTTCCTGACACATATGAACTCACCTTGCATTAATAAATGATTACATAGCTGCTGTGAAAAAAAGAGAGCTTTGAAAATGTGAATATTCAGTAAATGAAAGAGAATATAGACTATGCTATCGAAAAAAGGATTTTGGAAATGAGAATATTGAATAAAAGAAAGACAATATAGACCATGCTTTAGAGAAAATAACGTTTTAAGAGTTTCCTACATCAAACTTTCAAAAGTTGTAATATACAGACACTTTTACAGATTGATTACGGTATCTATAAACTCGTCACAAATAAGAAAACACCAAGAAGACAGCAGTAATACAACCTAATTGTTTCATGTCAATAGGACAAAAACAAATTTAGAATGATGGTTTTGAATAAAAGAACCCGTATGAGAGCACTACAACCATTTCCAAAACCGCCTCTGCGACAACTGGTGTATAGGCCAATATACCTAGTTCCTTAAATCTGGTTATTAACAGGCACCCAGATCCCATGGACACCTATTCAGAGACACTAAAATCCCTATTTCTGCACCCTAATGTACAGATATTATGGCTCTCTTATTCTAGACAAATAGGTGTCACATTCAATCGATAAAACCAATTTCCACAAAGATTTGCATACCCAAATACCCTGAATTAAGGTATAATGCCCCAGGCCCTTGGATAGGTTTTGTCAGTAATTGGGTATCAAAAGAAACAGTTTATCCACAAAGATATTGGGCAAGAAAGCCACAAAAACTGTACAGAAAATAACCCAGAAGCACTAAACAGGGCCCCACATGGACTGATTAAGAATTACAGGAAAGTTGAAAACAGTGCAGAGAAAATGGGTATTTTATTATATACATCAAAGTATATGAAGAGTTGCACAGAGAGAGAGATTTAAGAAAATTCAGAGTCCCAATGCATGCAGAAGGCAACAGAGGAGTAAAATCCATACAATTTCATGGTGAAATGCAGGGAACATCATACACTGTAAAATTCATCCCTTTCATCAGATGGCAACAGGCCTAACAAGTGCCCAGGATCTTTTCCAATACATTTCAAATCCCATCAAAATGCAACCCCAAATTCACATCAAATCTGAGTTTCAACATAAAGTGGTGAAACTAAAAATATCTATCATAAATCCAAATATTCTACAAGCTGGTTCACCAGAGCTCCTTTGCTCTCTAATTGTTATGTAAAAATACAAGTTAAACCCTCACTCAAAAACATATGAAAGCCCTAATAAAGATGTGTGAAGCTTCGGTTTGGAAATTTTCTACCTTGTGTGACACTAAAGATGCCCATACAAGAAATGGTGACTCCACATAATGCAAGCAATTATTTCTTCATTTCACTTCTTCTCTAGATCTCATTTGCTGTGGACCCTCCTCTCATTAATCCTACTCTGTTTGCAAATAAGTCTTTCACAGACTGCTCCTGAGAAACTCTAAAAATGTGTTTCAACTGCAACCTTATGCACTCACAAACTTTGGGCTCTCCTTTCTCTGCAGAAAATGAATGCAAATGTATAGGCTCCTAAATCAAGGAAAATTAGCAAACTGTCTTCATCCTGTCCATGTTAAACTTTTTGTTTAACTGGGCCTTTAAAAGACGAACAGCTTAGATTGAATGAAGCATCGTGGTGTCGGTGATATACAGCAGAAGCCGTGAATTTATAGCTGTAGCGGCAATACTAGGTAGAGCCATTCCAATATGGAAAAGCCTATCGGCATATATATACACAGAATAAAGCAGTTTTTTCTTCTTGTTAAAGAAATAGGTGCAATAAAATTAATGTTTTCTTCAATGTATTTTTAACTTTGAAAGTTCTGTCCACTATAAACAAAAACCGCAAAAGTCATTTCAAGTGATCACAAATGTCACCCATGATGATGTGCATAAAAAGGAAAACTCGTTTCAATAATATATATAACAGTCCTGTGTTATGATGAAGCTTCCTTTTTCACATGTATACATTTTTCAACCCTGTTATTGGAAGAAAATGAATCTTTCAAACCCTAATTATGCCGGAGGCCTCCTTTGAGAGTGTCCCTACTGGAAAAAACCCATGTTTCCGGCAGATATTTTACTGGAAGCAGAGAAAAATCCTTCAGGCAGCAGTCATTACCAATGAAGTTCCTGTCATTGGTGGTGCTACCATCCATGCCATTGAAGCAATTTACAGAGGACATGAGCATCCTCGCAAAGCATTTCAGTTGTTTTACCAAATGCAATCAAGAGGTGTCCATGTGATTGGTTCACATTTGCTAGCATCATGGCATGCTGTGTTAAAATAGGAGCTTTGAAACCGGGCCCTTGGCAGAGCATAGTATAAATTATCCACACCCTTGGCCAAGCATTAAGCAGCCAACGGCTCCCAAGTATAGAGGGCTGATTCAGAAAAGATGAGAAATTGCTCTAGCCAAGAACAAGCTTATTCGCATTCATGCAAATGCAAGTAAATATCAAGTGAGTTCTCAAAAGTATCAATTATTACTCGTAATAGGCTTCAGAAAAAACTTAGCATTTTTCGCACCGTTGTTGCACAACCAATCTCCAACCCCATAAACATATGCGAAAGGAAGTTGTTCTTCCAAGGCTCAAACAACCACAGATGTGACACCTAAATTAGGAGAAATAAATTCGCTGTGAAGATCAATGTTATGACAACAGCAGATGTGGTGTGGCCCTAAACTCTAATCTCTCGTTTCATTCACTTGCAACCTTATAATTATTTTCAAATTTTATGTTCATATTTTATTCTTTGTTGTACCATGGCAGCTTCGTGTTTTATTTTTATTTGAAACATAAATCTTCTTTCAACTTATCAATAACGGCTTCAATTATGCATGTTTCTTAACCACTAATCAATCAATAAAGATGTTTACAGAATTATCAGTTCTTATTTGTTACTGGCAACGTAATTTAGAAATATAGCCTCTTACCATGGACTGGATTTAGATGTTTCTATGGGGTGTGCTTTTATCAATAAATATGCTATGTGTTGTTGTCCCGAGAACGCTCGCCATGTGTTTGACAAAATGCCTCAACAAAATTTTCTAGCATGGACTTTTATAACTATACCATATGCACCCACAACATGAGGTTGTTTAAGCCCTTGAAGAAAATTTAAAAATCAAGCAGAAAGTCTATTGCAATGTCGTAACATTCCATGATTTTGATTTAACAATCCACGTTGAATGGATACAGGGAATGGACTGTAAACCTCCTCCGGTAAATGAAACATGGTATGAAATTGCACCTTTTTAGCAAAGTAGCAAACCTGAAATGACACTGATAGGGGAGGATGTTAGGCTCAAAGCTGGCATTCAAAGCAACTGCCGATGCTACCGTATTTTTCTTTGGAAATCAGCTCTTAAATAGAGACTACAAGCTAATTAAGCTCCTTCAACCTACCTTATTGTAATCAAGAAACTTCATCTGCTCAAGAACAATCTCCAACTTGGCCATAGTCTGTATATGAATATTTCCTCTGCAAATATGTACATTCCTAACTTGGGGTCGCCATATCTAGCTTTCACTAATGCCACTTTGCATAGAGTGGGATTTTGACCTAAAGGCAGTCTCAAATTTCTGATTGACCGTCTAAAAATTCACCAATCACAGAATGGAAAATGAGGCAGGAGAAATGGCATTGAGAAAAAGTATATGCCAAAAAAAAAAATAGACATTTTATGGTGATGGCATTCTCTATATGATGTTGTAGTTAGTGTGCTTTGGTAGATATGTATGCAAAAAATGGCTTTGTTGACAAGGCCTTGGAACCTTCTTGAAAATGCAATTGGCAAGTGTAATGCTAGACTCCACAACCTTTGCCAACATCCTACCAGCCTCTCCCAAAATGGGAGATTTAGAACAGAGCATGGACATCCATCAAAGTATAATGGAAAGCTGATTTTTGCTAGATGTAGTTGCGAGTACCCTAATCAACATGTAAGTAAAATGGGGAAACCGTAGACAAGGCACATGAACTATTTGATAAAATGTCTCAATGAGATGTATTCTCATGAATTGCAATGAACGCAAAATATGCACAAAATGGTTTTGCTGAAAAGGCCTTTGAAACTTTCAAGCAAATGCATTTGGCAGCTGTAAATCCCTGCCAAAATGAAAGCTTTAGAACAGGGTATGAAAATTCATCAAAGCATAATGGAAGGCATATTTATCGAATCTTGTAGTTGCTAATGCTCTTGTACACATATATATAAAATGTGGAAGCATGCACAAAGTACGTGAATTGTTTGACAATATGACTAAAGCATATGTGGTCCCATGGAATACATTACTTTTATTTGTTTTAATAACATCTAAATGAAATCACAAACTAACTTTGCCTTAAACATTCTTTCAAGCATGCTTTGCAACTGATGTGCAATTGCTAGTAATGTAGCACTGGTCTTATGATGGAACTTTTGTTCTTACATGTATACAAGTTTCAACCCTGTTATTGGAAAAATATGAATCTCTCAGCTATGCTCCTCAAAAAAAGTATGGAGTCCATGACACCACCTATTTGGAAAAGGCTCCCGTATTTTCTAAACAGCACCCACCAAAAAAATTAGGTAGCCCCCCTCTATAGAACTACAACCTAAGAGCATGTCCATAACAAACCAAATTTATTAGTAGAATTTTGTAAAGATGCAGCCCCGAGGAAGGGGTTTGGGCTCCTATTTTTACTAAGAGATTGGTCCCATGAAGTTGAATCTATTGCTGTAAACAAGGAGCAAGGAGCCCTGCATTTCTAGGGGGGGCAAGTTTTTAGCTATAACTAAAGGGGGAGCTGAAAGATTCCAACACTAGGGTAAGGATTTCCCACCCACATGACACCATGAATTAAAAAAACACTGAGGTTTAAAATTTGGATGACTTGTTTACATACAATTCTTATAATTCGTCACCTAATTTTTTTTCTACACAATAGAACTAAAAATCTATTGGGCCATAAATCTCAGGAAAAAAATGTTGCAACTAAAATTTTATCCAAAAGAGAATTACAAACAAGTAATTACTTAACAAACAAAACCGCTTTTACCATCAAAAATATTCAGTCAGTTTCACAAAAAGAGAAGACGATCTCATTTAATTAAAATATGGAGAAAAAACCAGAGTTCTACAACTACCCAGCTAATGGGACTTCACTTATAAAAAATGATTGCTTCAGATACATTTGGCATGACAAATGAAATTCAGAAAGATAAACAGATTATTAAAAAATGAATAAATAAATTTTGATTTTTGAATTTTTCATCTCGTTTCCGCAAAAAAATTATAAAACAAAGCCATGAATGGCATCTACTGCCAAAGAAAGTGTTAGACTGAAGGTGATAGTGCAAAGTCCCAGTCCCTTGACTCGATCCAAGTGTCCCAAAAAGTGCTCCTATGATAGGAACACGTGGCAAGGCAATCATCTGACATGGCATAGCTGACATGTTATGACTGTGAATATGCGTATTTTCACGCATTAACAGTTCAAGGAGTTTCAAATGCCATTGTGCATACAGCTAAAAACACATACAACATGTAAAAGGTTTTTTAAATTTTAACCCTTCACATGCGTCAACCACACTGTTTTTTTACTGGAGGCAAATAATTGAATTTCTACGTTTCCACATAAATATGGTATATAGTCAACACATTGAAAGGAGCACACCAGCTGTAATTGTTTTCAGTTGGCTGCTTATATAAATATGCATGGGAACCTATGACTGGTATTATACTCTCAATTTGTTTAAGAGCCAAATTTTCACTCCTAAAAGTCTGTAAATCTTGTTGGAATGGCTTAAATATCTTTAATAACATCATTCCATGTCCTTGTTTTCGTCCTGATATCACAGACAGACCCGATCCCTCCTCTAAGTATTTGGGAAGGATTCAAGGAATGGAGACCAGTTCAGATCGTAGGTTGAATAATTTTCTTCATGTTACCTTTGTTATGTTTGAGAATGAGAAATACATTGGAAGCACTCTTGAGTTGCAAGGGCAAACAGACTTTGTTTGCCACAGGGAGGTTTCTATGCTTGGCGGAACAGGGCAATTCAAATATGCCCATGAGTATGCCATGCTTGAAATTATATCATCAATAGGAGTCAATATTATTTTCAGGTTTAACGTCACCATTCAAGTATAATAGGGTGAATTGATGTGATTCCATTAGATGCATAAGTTACTGAATTTGTACTGGTTTAAAGTAGTTCCTTTGTTATTTGAGTTGAAAATTTAAAATTCGGCGCAGCCTGCACATTTTTCCCCTATTTTATGGCCTTTAGTGAGGTAAATCTAGCTTTGCTTGATTTTGATGATTTAAAAACATAATGTTTGTTTTCCTTATGTACATCACAAATCCATTCAAAACTGATCTTATAAAATATAAATTATGTGTTGAATATATCAAATGAATCTATAATTTTTTTCAAAAATTATGTATTACGCTGGCAATAGACTGTTTTAACTTTTTTCAGTATGAAGAGATTCTTGCCAAAAACCATAAAATCAATCTACATTTATTTACAAGAATCGTGACATGAATTTGTAAATATGGAAGCCTTTCCATTATGGATCTTTTCCAAAAGGCTTTGATTTTGTATATTGGATGCCCGTGTGGCTGTGGTAGCCTACATCCATCAAAACTGTTTAAGGTGTGTTGTTTATTTTTGCTCACCTATTTGCTATGATTTTGATCCAACGATGTCTCTGTCTGAAATTGAGCATAGTTGCTTTGTGAGTGGTGTTGCCTGGGCCATGATCACCACAGCCTACATGATATTAAAAAATTTAATAATCGTTTGTTTGATTCAAAGAACAAGGGAGATTTGCCAAAATAGATACTTTCGGATTTTCGCTATTGAGACCATGGGTTGGACTAAAGGAATATTACTATGAATCAAGCATAGCCCAGAACACGCAACACTTGAGGTGACCATGGTGGAGGTGATGGTGACAGCAGACGAGAGCTATCCTCCACGCAAAATGCACCACGTGCATAACTACACCCATGCGAACCATCATGCACCCATGACATCATGTCAAATGATTTAGGACTTAGTTTTTTTTTGCAGTTGAAAAACAGTGTGTTTTTCAACCACACGAAGACAAACATAACTGGGTTCGAACTGGTGACCCACGGGTTTCAAACGCAGGTTCCCCACCAGCGCACCTACCACCTGGCACATGACCCATCTTGATTGGATTGCATTTTGTTTAAAAAGAAAGAAATCTCTGATTCGACCCCTAACACACGGGAACCACCAATGCATGCATATGCATGTGTATGGTCTGATTTTATGGGTCTGTGATGGGCATGAGGTGCATTTTGCGTGGAGGATAGCTTTCGGTGTGACCGCATGAGATCTGATCGCAGTAATGATGGTGACCTCATGAGATCTGATTGTGGTAATAATTGTGGTGGTGATGGATATTAATGACTTGTCAAAAAAATTGTGCTTAGGCTACTGAAAAAAAATTAAAATGTCAAGATTTACCTACACAATGGACAACAAGAAAAAACAACTATTTTTACTAATCATAAAATCTAGGAAAAAATTGGCCAATTAAAACAGAGAAATAAACTTTTATATATTGCCAATGGGGTCTAGGTGGAGTGGTTAAGACAGATGGTTGTATTTGGCTCCACCCAGGGGTCCAATCCCACTTATACGCAATCCCCGTTCAGGGTGCTAATGTCCGAGGTGGCGCAGCTGGTAGACTGATTTAACAGAGGTGAATTCTAGTTTGAGATTGCGCTAAAAGTGTATTCATGTGTAGTGGATCTGGTTTGCTAATTGTCGAGTTTAAATGTTATATCTTGGTTGAATATTCTCCACTTCATAGCTACAGTCAAAATGGTTTAACAATCTAAAAATAATAATGAAATAAATATTTATTTTAAAAAAATAGATTAAACCTAACAAATACCAGCTGGCAAGATGCTATTGGTCAAGGAGACTAAAGCTAATTGTAAAGATGAAGGGTATATAACCGCCTTGGGCAATATAATAAAAAAACAAGAACAAAGAAATTCCTCAAAATGAAAACCAAGTAAAAAAAATGCTTAACCAACCATTGATTAGTACAAAGGCCATTATCAACTAAAAATATTGTCAAGACTCGCGTAAAAGTTTAATTTCATCTCGGACTTCACTTACAGAAACAGAACTGTTAAATATTAATGTATTTAATTTTACACGTCTAAACATTTTTACCGGCGAAAATCAAATTGCGGCTATATTTCCTTTGTATTTTCCTGAAACAAAACCTCGATCAAACCCTAGGTTTACTAAATAAAAATCACCATATCTTTTTCCTTGTAAAAAAGGATGTTTTTCAAAGCTCGTTGATCAAAACCTAGTTTTACTAACAACGCTGCCCATTAAAATACGTTTTTCTGCAATAATTTCATTGCATTTACCTCACAAAAGCTTGTTCAAATCCTAATCAGAGTGGATAAGATTTTTGAAGCTCATCTATCCGTTTTCGGAACTCTTCCTGCATAAGAGCCAAGAGCCTCATGTTCGCATCTAACTCGACGGCTCGCCTGAGCCTTTTCTGCGCTAAAAGTTCAACTTCGGTCTGGCTTGATGGAGGCAGCTCTTTAGCCCCAAAAACACGTTCAGAAAATTTCCGGCCTGAAAAATTTTCAATAAGAACCTCCCTCACTATTTTCAGAGCGTCGTTTTTGAATTCATTGAGTAGTTCCTTCTTGTCTTTTTTCTCGCTCGGTGGAGGCGGCTCTTTAACCCCGTAAATACCTTCAGAGAATTTCCGGCCTAAAATTTTTTTACTAAGAACCTTCTTCACCATTTTCACAGTATAGTTTTCGAATTCATGGAGCATTTTCTTCTTCTCTTTTTCGGAGCGTTTCTTCAATTCGGTCATCGCGGTCAGATTCCTTTTGTGCAGCTTCTTTGTGGTTTTGTGAAGCCGCTTACCATGTGGCCTGCTCGCATTTGACTCCACGGAAGTGATGCTCGTTACTGTAGATTCGTCGGAAGAATCCATACCGCCGTGGACGAGATTCAAACAAAAACTGATAAACTGGAAAAGTAAAAGCTAGATTAAAAAAAGAAATTGGTAGCAGATGGACACTTTTTTGAAGGAACTGTATAAATAGGCGGGA
Organism: Taxus chinensis; assembly: GCA_019776745.2. NCBI lineage: Eukaryota > Viridiplantae > Streptophyta > Pinopsida > Cupressales > Taxaceae > Taxus > Taxus chinensis. Next base: position 158,765,470 of record CM034152.1, on the reverse strand, counting down.
AAGAGTGTTCCGAGCAAAGATGGGAGACCCGAATTTTTTAGGGTTTTAAAATAAGCGGATGGGCACTATTTAGAAAGAAATGTATGAATAGGCGGGAAAGAGTGTTTCGAGCAAAGATGAAATTTCTTTTTAGGGTTTTATAGATTTTTATTATAGTGCCGAAGGCAAGTATATTGGTTTCACACCAACAAATATGCATTTTGACAAAAGCTAATAAAATACTGCCATCTGTATGTAAGTCACATCTGATTATAGTTTGATGATACAAATAATTTTTTAGCGTGAATTTCATTGGTTAATCCCTTTGTTCTTACTGTGCAAAAGAATTGATTGCGGGTACCTTGTTTTTCCAGTGAAAAACCTGTGAATTACGGTTGTTTGTCGGGGTTGGGCGACTGTATGTCAGAGATGGGCGGCGTCCCCAATAATACTTATGATCCTAAGTTTTGGGTGTTCGAATTGAGGAATATTGTGTATTTGATGATCAATTTTCAAATTCATGGGTTTTTTTTCCGTCTTGATACATATATTGTGAATGAATAGAAAAATTTGCTCTTCTGTTGGGCAGGAGAGGAAGAAGATTGTTGACTAGAAGAATGCACAAGTTGTGTTGCAGACGAACATGTAGAACTACATAGAATCTTTGCTGAACAAGCTAGAAAAGTTGTAGAAGAACTCTGAATTCAGACAAAACAAATTGAAGAAATGTAGCAACTTCAATCGACAGTCGATGTTTTTGCAAAGGAGACTGGATAACTTGCATACAAGGTCAAAGGAGTGGTCATACAGCGAAGACACTGCTAAATCTTTGCAGCTCAGATTAGAGAAGTGTGTCCTAGCTGCTTGTTCCATTGCACAGTCAGTAGGCTCTGACATAATTTCTTTGTGGATCCATCTCTCTTTGAAAAATCACCTGATTTTGCACCAAACTTTGTCTGTATCATAGGGTTTTCTGTCAAAATTTTAATGACTACTTGTCTCATTGTCCAAGTCCTTCATCAACTTATTTTACAGCTTTCTCCTATTTGTATTCCTCATACAATTGATACCATTGATGCTTTGTTGGTTTGCTATAACCAGAATTTAAAATAAATCCATAAAAAAATTGTGTTGATTTGGATCTATCTCATTTTGCTTCATCTCGATTGTCCTTTGCCTCTTTTTTCCTGATTACTTGCTCTCTCAGGTTGTATGAGAGTGATAAGGAAGAGAATACCAAGTTGGATTATGGGTAAGTTGCTTATGAAGAAGAAGACGAACTCCTTACAGACCCCAGTTTAAGAGTTCAAAGACCCTCTAGCACTAAATGTTGTTCGGGTGAACACCGAAATTAACTACTGGATGTAAGTGGTCTAGTAAAACACCCACATTAGGTTTTATACCCAAGAGTAAAATCAATCCACTTCTTAATATTCTTGATTTTGGGTCTGAAGATCAAATTTTATGATTAAGCTCTATATGGAGAGTAGTTTTCAAGTTAAGTTCAATCCTAGATTTGTTGTTCAAACATTTGAATGTGCTTCAGTTTTTTTAATTTTTTATAGGACCTGAACTCCTTGTTCATTGTATGCTTTATCTCGCTCTTAGTTCATATCAGGTTGAATCTAGATTGTTCATGGCTTTAGATTAATCTATATCGGTACAATAAGAAAGAAATATACTCAATAAACTAAAGGGGGTACCTGAGGCTTGATTGTAGACGTGCCTCAGGTGCAGATGAAGCTAAAATTATGGATTCTCATATGTGTTTCCCTTTATGCCGACTTAAATCTGAGAACCTCACTGTGTTTAATGTCAATCCAGAGTGTGTAACTTTAAATTTCTGTAGGAAATGGTAAATCAAGATGTAACTGATAAACGACTTCAGCTACTGCAAGATATGACTAGAGTGTTTAGACCTGGTGTTCTCGCAGCGTTGATGGGAGTTAGTGGGGCTGGAAAAACAACACTTATGGATGTATTGGCTGGAAGGAAAACTAGCGGGCATATTGAAGGGGACTTGATAATCTCTGGGTTTTCCAAGAAGCAAGAAACCTTTGCTCGGATTTTTGGTTATTGTGAGAAGAATGATAAACACTCTCCACAATTAACTGTGAGAGAATCTTTAATATTTTATGCATTTATTCGTCTTCCAAAGGAGGTTGATAAGACCACCAAAACTGTATGTCCAAACTCTAATTTCTTCTCATTTATTCAATCATTCTATATCTCATTCTGGAAAGGTTCCATAAGTTTCACTGACATGGCCAGTTAATCAAATTGCAGACCTTTGTGGAAGAGATCATGCAACTGGTGGAGTTGGAAAACTTAAGAGATGCATTAGTTGGATTGCCTGGTGTAACTGGTTTGTCAACTGAACAAAGAAAACACCTAACAATTACCGTTGAGCTTGTTGAAAGGATACATACAATCCAGCTATATGGATGCTCAAAGTTAGTACTGTTGCTTCTGAACTTCGCTTAGGGATTGACTTTGCAGAGCACTACAAGAACTCACCTCTTTAAGAGTAAGCATGACATTTTTTTTAAGATACTACATGAGTTGATGACCCAGGGACCTAACTTTCCTAGTATTTTTGTCTCAACTAGTTGATTTTCCAACTTATTCTAACAAATACTGCCACCCTTATAAATGCAAAAGAAACAAAACATTGGTGAACGAGCTTAGTATACCAGTTCCTGATGCAAAAGATCTCTACTATTTGACACAGTATTCACAATCATTTTGTGATCAATTCAAATTTTGCCAATGGAAGCAATGGTGGACATATTGGGGTAGTCCAGGCTACAATAGCTTCAGATACTTGGTTACTCTGATCACTGCTCTGGTATTTGGAACTATGTTTTGGGACTATGGGAAAAAATTGTAAGTTTTTGTATTATATTCATGCTGACCTAAAGGATTTTCAGTTCATTATATGCCTTGCCAACAACATGGCTGGCACATGATATCAATCAGTTGTTTATGTTTGATGCAATTTTATGTGTCCTTTTTGGCATTTTCATATGGAAAGATGCTAACAATTGGCATGCTTTTATATCAAGGATAATGGCACATATCTCTTTGTTTTCGTTGGGGGCATTTATGGGGAAGTGATGTTCTTAGGAGTAAGCAATAGTTCAACAGTGCAACCCGTGGTTGTAGTAGAGAGAATTGTGCTCTATAGAGAATGAGTTGCAAGAATGTACTTTGCAATGGCCTATGCCTTGGCACAAGAAAGTTGTTATTCTCATATTTTGCTGCCCACAGTGGACTCCATCTAAAGAATTTTTTTTGTTCAAAGATTATTAGGTTCTAATGCTTCAATGATTTAGTTGTAGATACTTTGCTTTTCTTGCTTCCATGGAGGGCTTCTATTCCTATTTTTTTATAGCATGAGGTCTCGTGATTTATTTTTAAGCCAGTTATAGGAAATAAAATAATATTGTCCTAAAAAATAGGAGCTCCACTTTTTTTCCCGCTAAACTTAAGAGGCGGTTGGGGAGGGGGGCTGGAAATTTCCCTTACAGTTTAGGGTAATTTTTGTCCATCTGACACATGATAAGCGTTCCCTCTATCAATTTTTTGTGATTTTGGAAGGAAACCTTATCTTTATTAACCTGCAACGTATCAGTATTCTGTAATAGGATCCTAAAATATTTCAACTCATTGAGGAAAACAATAAAATAAACATGGGACCTTAAATCTACTAAAATGCCCTTAAAGTTTAGCAACAACACCCCCTGAGATATTTAATAAGCCCCCTCCATGAGACCATGGTTTGGTTATCTGTGGACATCAAGATCATTTCTTCTTTTATTGCTTAATATAGTTTTGCAAGCAAGCCATTTAAATTATTTTATGTAGACATACTCTTCAACCTGTAACATCTAATTAACTAAGTGCTTTTTTTTTTGGAACATGCGGCCATAGAGATCCCATATGTACTATCCCAAACGGTTCTGTATGTGCTTATTGTCTACAGTATAATTGGTTTCCAATGCGCCGCCCACAAGTTCACCTCGTTTCTCTTCATTTATTTCTTCACATTCCTCTATTTTACCTATTATGGGATGATGGTAATTTCAATAACATTGAACGAGCATATGGCTGCAATTATAGCAGGGTTGTTTTATGCCCTATTCAATCTCTTTTCAGGATTCTTCATTCTAAGACCGGTATGGAACTTACCGATTTTATTTCTTTGAATGAATTCTTATTAGAGGGAAAACTGATTGATCCAAGCATCAGAGTTTCTATAATCCTACAACATCAATTTGCTTGATAGGAAATGTGTTAGCCATTTATATCAGGATTTTAAGCGAAGCAGACGTTGGCTTGGGCTTTCTTATTCAAACTTGCGGGTTTTTCCATAAGAGTTTTATTCAATGCAAAGGTTTTCTCATTGGTTACCTCACAAAGTCAATAAAATATTATGTTGTGTGATCGCTGACATTTTAAAAATTACGTAGTTTTGACTAGCCTTGGTTCGTATATTGCAGAGTGCAAGTGCAACGAAAAATTCCCGTCAACAGATCCTGCACCCTGCACACCAATGTTTCCCCCGTCATAAATTTTGAGGATTTCGTATAAAACTTAAATAATCGTCTAATCCATGTTATAAAGTTGTAGGAATAATGACTTGGAAGGGTTCAACTCCATGGTTTGAGATCATGGTATGAGAATATTCTTCATCCACTAGCTTCCTAGATAATGCTCTGGTACCATATTACTGCGACTCTTTAGCAATATGTGCTTATGGGGGTAAGCAAATTTGTGTAATTGTATATGGACAAAGTAAAGTGCAATTGATATGAAACTAAGTACGCATACAAGAATCAAATAAATGTATTCAATTAATTATTGGTGATGGTATTAGTATGGACATCTATATGTTGCAATTAAAAATAGTGTACATATAATATATACACCACTTCGCAAACCAATTGCATGTTTCTACATTTTGCAAACATATCTACCCATAACTCAAGTCTGATCTCCATCATACTTTGATGTATATCAAATATTAACTTCATAAACCTCAACTCTAGAAAGACCATTCACTTTCCAATTTGTTTAAATATTTTGCGTATATAATTTCACTCCCCACATCTCCAAATTTAGATCTCGTTTGGCAGTATTTGCCATCTCATGGCCTTGTTTTATTTTGTAAGGCAATATTATATTATTAAAGTGAACAAAAAAACAGATTAAAAAGCTTGTGAATCGCAAAAAGACTCGTGGCACATTACTACCACAGAAATAAGAGTATTGTGCCAAGAAGAATGATGATCATTAAGGATAAACAAAATAAGAGAAGGAAGACCACTCAATGTAAGTCAAGTTGGCAAAGATAGCTATAAGGGAACACTGAAGTCGTTTCTCAATTCCTAGGTAGGGCACTCCTAATTCTCTTTAGATCCCACCCTAATTGCATTCTAGTGAGATGTAAATTTTGTCGAGAAATCAGTAGCTCTTCATTTTATTTCTCTTTTAGTATGATTCCATTAAACAACATTGAAACCACAAATGACAATGTGATGTCTTTCATGCAATCACTCAATTCTCATTATTGAAAGTCTAAGAAAGCTTACCTTTTGGAGTGATGGATCAAGATTTTCGAGTTTGATTCCAAAATGATGTCAATAAAATGTCATTAATTGGCTTTATCAATGCTTGATGAATGGCCATAACTTCAGCAAAATTATTAGAACCAATACCAAGACTACCAGCGATCGAGGAATTGATCCTACCATTATGATCACAACGAATACATCCCATGCCAACATTTCCAAGGTTGCCTTTCAAAGCCCGATCCACATTAAGTTTAGTTAGGCCTAAAGGGGGACACCTCTATTTAATTATCTGAGATTTTTAAGGATTATTATTGGTCGAGGATATGGAGGGAGACTCCACACAAATACCAAGTCTCTTAAGGATTCTAAATTTCAACCAAGATCTCATGTTATAATCTTGAATCCAAGTTTGTTATGTTTCTTTCAGATTGGTCATTACTCTACCCCAAACCTAACTAATATGCCTAGTAGTATCATTAAAAATCAAGTGTAATTGTGTTCCAACCAAAACATATTAATAGCTCTCAACTTTAAAGGGGACAGCGTCTAATTCAAAATATAGTCTTTTGATAGATTCGTAAATGTTCCACAAAATTCCCATCAAATTACAACATAAATATCAAAGTAAAATAGCAGAGGGGCAAGTTAAAAGGGTATTTTTTCCATTCTCTTCCTCTTGAAGGTAAAATACGCATCTATTCGGACCCGCAACACTATATTTCCAAAAATTAACTCAATGAAGAAATTTATCTAAATTTGTTAAACACATGAAAGCATTACCCTTCGGTTAACATTCAAGTTGTCATACCATGTTCCAATGCAAAGTTTTGAACCAAAGAATTGACTAAGTATAAGATATGCGTGAAGGTTGAGAAGTGCACGAGAGTTGCGTGTGGAAGTATAAAGGAGGATGCGCGAAGGTTTGGCATTCAGGTGTACAAGACAAGACACGACACATTCAGGTATGATAGTTGATAATATGTTGCGAAGAAAAAGATGAGAGGACTTGATCACAAATCAATCAAAAAATAGAAAAAGCTTGGATAAGAATTGGGCAATAACATGATAATAACATGCAGGACTAATTGTAGATAAGATTAAAGCACAAATAAAGCATGGCTATTTATAGCACATGGGATGGAAATAGAGCTTCCAGAAGAAATAAGATCACCTTTGGTGAACTGTAGGTTTGAGTCCAAGTATAAATAAGTGTGAATTTTAGAGCATTCATTCTATGTATAGTATTGGTCTATTTTCGGACTAAAGCATGATCAAGTGGTGAAGGACAAGTTCCCACCCTATAAATACTTGTAGTATCCATGTAATCTGGGCATCTAGAGAATATCTGAGTATGTCATGTAATGTATTGGTGTGCCATGAAGAGTCATGTAAGGTCTTGAGGAGTCATAGATTGTCTGGTATTGTATTGAAGATCATGTTACTGGTTGGAGCTTGATGCGGATTTGTGTAAGTGTTTATTTTGTGTGAAGTGCGAAGTTGTCACAGTAAGCTTGCATTTATGTAATAGATCATTATTTATGAATGATTAATTAACTCTCTTAAGCTTATCTATAATTGTCTTTGCACAAGATATAATTATGTGAATGTGTATTCTCTGTATGGTATACATGTAGGTAGTGGTTACCATGTGTGTAGGCTTCGTATCTTGATAGCCGACACGAGAAGGGACCTGGTAGAGTTGTGTGTGCTTCAGGTGAGCACTTAAACTTTTGTCTGGGTGAAGTGCCTGTGTGCTAGACTATGTCGTGTTAATCCTAGACTACAACGTGACACAAAGAGTTCTTAACATCAAGATTTTATGTTATAAGTGTTGTGTAACTAGTCTACACTAAGTATATCCCTAATCCATTCATTCATGATGGAGAACTGATCACATACATGCCACAAAAAGGCATACGCACAGGCACATAATTGTTTTGGTGTGTATTTGTGTGTTTATTATCTTGCTGAAGATATGCATATTTGCTTCAGCTTCTCGATTATTATTTAGTTAAACCGATCATCTCTCTATTTCTATAATCCAAGGTTGGATTATACTTTTTGAATTACAAATATTCTATGTTTAATTATAAATAACATTTAGTTGACATTTTATTGGGCAGTTCTTGGGCCCTTTATTCTTCACAAAAATCGAGACACAAATTTAATCTTAAAATTATTATTTCACAAAAATAAGTTATATGACATTAATAATATCTTAAAGCACCGCATTTACATGATCTTAGTATTTTCATATTTCAGCAATTAATATATGTAGGAGTTTGTATTTAGTATCCATGTATAATCTAGGCAGTTAAAAAATTGATGGATTTAATAATACATATGCATCAATTAATAGAGTGCAAGTCTATGACATTTGAGATTCTGAAAAGGGTCTTGTAAGAGATAGAACGTGATTCTTCAGGAAATCAAATCCTTAGAATATCTTCATTTCTTTTATTTGTGATTAAGTCATATCAAAAATTGATGAATTAGATCAAATAAAAAAGTTTATTTTGTATTTGCAGCCTTAGAAAAGATTGGCGGTCATCAATTCTTCCCTCCTCCCAAAAAATCTTAAACTCCCCTAGAAGTCTATAGGTTTAATAAATGAATCAAATATTTCAATGATACCCGGAGATCACTACAATCTAGGAATCTATATGTTACCATTTTGGAGAAAAATGACCCTTCGAGGCATATTGATGATTTACACTTTCATTCTTTCTTCCCATTGTAGTCTCTACAACACTATTGATCCTTCGGCATTGTTGATTCTCTCACACAACTCTAGTCTCAAGAATGCAAGCATATCTCTTCGCTAAAAATTATGTCTGCAAATTAAAGATATGCAGTAACTTTGATGCGGTATCTCTGTATGCTACCATTTTTCGCATCTCCATTCATTTCTTCATTGTTCAAGTCATCATTTTGTATAACAAAATCAAATATTGCTTTATGTATCAGACAAGCCTTTCTCCCTATACACACCTTTTTTAAGAGTATTAGTATCCAACCTGCAAGTACACTCATCTCCGTATTTGAAGTATCTTTTATATTTAAATTCCTTTTTAATGACATACCTTTATTGTGCCCAGAAAAAAATAACTTCTCCTAGGTATTGATGCAAGTGCATCCAAGTTCATGCACATTCCAACATAAATAAAAAGTAATTAACTTTTACAAAAAATATTTTATGCAATGCCAATGCACATTACCACACCACTCTGTAACAAGTTGCACAGAGATATTGTTGCCTCATCCATTTTGTGTAAGTCGTGCAAAATTATGTTACCTTTATTTTTTTGCGTAATCTACAAGGGCTTTTTCAAGTTGCACAAACTATGAACACCACGCAATGGATGTTGCACAACACTATGAAATTCGTACAAAGCTAGACTTTACCATATAAGCTTATTTCAAACCGCTTCACACAAAAGGTCGTATTGTGCAACCATGTCGCACACCACTTTACATAGACTATTGATGTCCAAACAAGCCACTGATTATTGTCTTGAATCGTAAATGTTGTTGTCACACCGTTAGATGCCCAAAAAAAATGTTGAGAACCACACTTTGGGACCACTCCTAATAAATCAAATAATTGGTTATGGACACACTTGAAGTGCTTCTCAACATCACTACAATTATGAAGGAGTACACATGGGCCTTGATTCATTCTTCATGGGTAGAGACCATCTAAACCAGCCAATTCAAATTTTGATGTAATGTCCCTTTCGAGCTCAAATTTGAGGAGCTTGGATTTTCCCCAAAATTTGAATGGAACATTGTTTGAGCAACATGCATGAACCTAATTTTCATGACATCCACATAGATATTAGAGCCAAAGAGGGTTAGCTTCATGTTTTGGGTCCCTAAACCCTAGGAAACTGATAAGAAATTTGCATATAATAAATCAATAAATTGCAGAAGATAACACAAAACCAGATATATGGGGGGCCAAGATGCCCTAATATCAATATATACATAATAATACCCTTAAGGTAGGGCAACACCATACAATGCTCCTTAAGGAAGGAGTAACTCCACAATCTCCCAAGATGGGAATCCACTTCGAGGGGGACACCTCCAATATACCTCTACCAAGTAGAAGACTCAACTCATACATACCTCCCTCACAATGATACTCACATCCTTTAAATAGGATGGGTAACACCTAATCCCAATGTAGGCCGACCCATTACCCAATATAATTAATTCCTATGTGAGCCCATATAACTAACTAAGGGGATGTGTGCCACATGTCGACATCTCCATCAACCCATATACATTATAATATTATATCCCATGTGAACCCATACATATAACTAAGGGGATGTGTGCCACATGTCGGCATCTCCATCAACCCATATATATTATATTACCATATCCCAAGGTACATAACATTGCCTCCCTCTTTGACATGTTTCGTCCCCGAAACATAAGAAGAAGCCATATAATGAGTGCACTTTAAATTATTGCACACTTGTCGCCATGCTCGATCATCCAACCACCCATATGAAATCCTACTGGGCGATGCTGCTCCAAACATGATTCCATATTCCATTGTGCTCATCTGGTTCCATACTGGTCCATATGTGTTCCTTCTCGGCATCCATGCATATCCATAATTATTATTCTTGTGATTCCATGTCATATAATTATTGTTCCATTGATTCCATGCGTAGCCAAAAGTATTCATGTGATTCCTTGTATATCCATATGGATTTCTATCCTTATGTGTCCTAACATGTCTCCATGATTTTTTCCTCTCATGATGGTGTGGGTGTCGATATGGTGCCACCTTCGTATACTCAACCTTATCAACCTTTTCCTCAACTTTTTTGTCCTCTTCCACCTTGTTTGTTACTTCTTTTGTCTCTTGAGTAGAGAATTTATTTGCAACTTTATGTTCTTCATCCTCTCCTTCTGATTCATCCTTATTCCCTTCTTCACCATCTTCAAATTCATCTACATGATCCAATTTTACTTTACTTTTTTCTTTGCTAAGTGTGATATCTTACAATGTAATTTTCTTTCTCTTGTACCATAATTTCATGAATTTCTTTTGTACATTAAGATTAATTGTTCCCAAGCTCTCTAACCAAGGATATCCAAGAACAATATCCATACCATCCATATCTAAAGCATAAAAATCTGAATGTAAAACATATTTATCCATAGAAAGCTTTAAATCTTCAAAAACCTGAATCTACTTACCATCCGTTTGAGATTCCTTGATATGCTTTTCTTGCCCCTGTAGATTTTGAGCTACAACCATATTGATGAAGTTATATTTGCTGCTAGGGTTTATGGAAACAATTACCTTTTTTCTTTGAATACACCCTTCAAACTGAAATATTGAAGCTTCCTTCTTTGGAGATGCACTATCATGTGTAACAACTTCAACTTCTTCTTCTTCTTCTTCTTCTTCTTCTTCTTCTTCTTCTTTTTCTTCTTCTTGAAAAAAAATGTGTTTCTTTTTTGTTTCCCATCTAGCTAAGAAAATATCCTCCATTTCCTCCTAATCCCAATCCAATAGATCTATATCCAAATAAGAAAACCAATGTCGTGCTTTCCCACCAAATGAAGATAAAAACTAACCCATATTAAATATTCTTCAAAATACATTTGTTTAAATTGTATCCACCATTTGTTTGCATCAATTTCCCCATTACCATAGAAAATTGGTATATCCATGATGCATAAAAATTAGGCTTTCACAAACTTACTCCTTTGACCAATATTTTACCTAATGATTTCGTCAATCAGTTAGCCTCAAATATGAAACCACAAAGAAGTAACCCCTACTAAAATGTTGAGAAATTTTCGAAAATGTAAGAAATTCAGGAAAATTCCTCAAATTGCGACCTGTGGAGCAAAATAGTGAAAACAATAAAACTGAAATAAATCTGTCAAAATAGATCCACAAATTCTGAAATTTCAGTGGTATCACCATTTAATATATTACCAACAACCCAAAAAAATTGTTTCCTAATTCGTCATTATTCAGAAGATATATACGAAACATTAGAATTAGGTTTTCCACCCTAAAACGAACACAATTTTTACAAAATAGCTCCAAAAAATATGAAATTTGGAGGGAAGATCACTTGAACTATGTATCCACTCCCCACAAAAAATATCTGAAAAATTCCATGCCAATCTCAAGATATAGATGAATCACCAACATTACGGTTTCATCCAAAAAATTACCCGGATCACTACTCTGATACCACTTGATAAGAAATTTGCACATAATAAATCAATAAATTGCAGAAGATAACACAACACCAGATATATGGGGGGCCAAGATGCCCTAATATCAATATATGCAGAATAATACCCTTAAGGTAGGGAAACACCATACAATGCTCCTTAAGGAAGGAGTAACTCCACAATCTCCCAAGACAGGAATCCACTTCGAGGGGGACACCTCCAATATACCTCTACCAAGTAGAAGACTCGACTCATACATACCTCCCTCATAATGATACTCACATCCTTTAAATAGGATGGGTAACACCTAATCCCAATGTAGGCCGACCCATTACCCAATATAATTAATTCTTATGTGAGCCCATATAACTAACTAAGGGGATGTGTGCCACATGTCGGAATCTCCATCAACCCATATACATTATAATATTATATCCCATGTGAACCCATACATATAACTAGGGGGATGTGTGCCACATGTCGGCATCTCCATCAACCCATATATATTATATTATCATATCCCAAGGTACATAGCAGAAACCTAGGTAAAATGTAGATTATGGTATTTCCCACACACACATCTTTAGAAATACATCAAATCTATGGAACCCTTGATGAAATCATACAAAATAAATGCTTTAACAACAAAATACAAATTATTGAAATTAATTATTGCTAAAAAACAACTGGAACTTCAAAAATGCATATCTTCATAAATACTTGGAGATAAAATGTAATTGATGGCTCAAAATGACCACAAAAATGACAACTATAAAAAAATTAATATCATTTTTTCCAACCACAAAAATCCTTGAAATGTTGTTCTAAATTCACTAAAAGCGAAGGGTTGTAAGACTATGTCCCTATGATATTGGGAAAGTGAAGTAGAAGGAGCCCCTTGACATCTAGTAGAAGTGAGTCTATTGAGGATTTGGAAACCATTGGCGCGCATTTGGACCACCCTGAGTCCTTAGCCACTGCACATGGTACTCAAGATTTGAAAATTCATATAGAATATTATTACAATGAGGGTGAAGAATGTGAAGGTAGTCAAGGATCACCACGTTGGGATGGTGATACAAGTATAAGTGTGTTAGTATTTATTTAGGAGGTGCATGAGATAAAAGCAACACAAATGACATTGGAAATTGTTGGTCAGCAAGCTTTGGCAATCGACAAGCAAACTTTGTTTAGCAGCAGTACCCTAGGCACATCACCAAGGTAGAGTCTTGGCGTGTAGATTAGCTATACCCCATGCATGCAAATAGGAATTCTAACAACTTAGGGCTCGAGAGGCTCTGGTCTTACCCCAAGAGGAGGCAATATTGGTGGAGGTCTAGAGCTAGGTTTTGGTCCTCATATAAGATAAAGTAATATCCATCCACAAAAACCTCATATTTTTTACGAGATGTCAATCCATTTGCCTTAATACAGAGGAGTTGAGGATGTGGTTGAGCATGCATAGAAATGTAAACTTTCGTGGAGAGCTAAGGGGATTAGTGGTTAAGATAGAAAGGTAACTCAGTTTGTAATTACGTTGCAGGGTCAAGCACATAGTTGGTATTGAAAGTATGATCCACACCAAACAACGGTGGATTATAACACCTTGCGCGACACGTTCTTGGAAAAATTTAATATCCCTGATTTTGAGCAATAGAGCGTCAACACACTAAAGTATATAAAATAAGGACTTACTATAAGTGTACGTGAATACGATGCATGTTTCAAAACTCTATTATAAAAGCTATCTCGTGATATCCATCCAAGCCATCACAGGTAATGGTTTATTGGAGGACTATCTACACCCTTCAGGAGAGTGTTATCGCATAAGACATTTACCAATCCACACAAAGCTCTGGAGGAAGCTCTATGCACAAAAGCAGTTGGTGGTGTAGAAACTGGGGTGAGTCCATTTTTGGAAGCACAAAATTGTAGCCATGGCCAAACAATTGGAGAAGTTATCGGCTATCTCAGTGTATGAAACTAGAAGTGGAATCTAGTGTGCCATCTACGAGGTAGAATGACATACTAAAAATAGTTGTCTGTGTAGGAATGTGTGAGCTGTACTAACATCTTGTGAAATATCTCATAAGGACCACAATGTCTAGGAATGCACACTCCTTCAACGCGTTACACGAAAGAATGTATCGAGTTATTGCAATATTTACAATACATACATGTATGATACTGCTAAATTTCGATTAATTGATCGAATTCATGAATCCTATGAAACAGGGTTGCGCCAAACTAATCCAAAAGTTAATTTGTAGGCGCACGAAGGTCATAATCGTAGCGTCATTCAAAATGACGATGGAGGGTATAGAGGTGGCTATCTAGGTAGAGGTCACCATGGTCGTGGAGCTCGATTCAACAAGGGCACTTGTTATTCATGTAGATCATTTGATCATTATCAGCATGAGTGCCCCAAGAACTTGTCTCATGCATATTGTGGAAAGGGTCATAAGGTTGGAGATTGTCTAGATTTTTATGTGCATATGAGCAAGACCAAGAATGAGAGGGGTGTGGCAATGATACAAGTTGCGGGCTCTAGAAAAGGGCAATGGAAGCCTAAAGACGTGGTAGTATTTGAGAAGGAATTGTTATTGGTCACCACATGCATAAAGGCTTCACACACGTGAGAGCATGTGAGATCTAAACCACCTATCATACGGGAGGATATTGGATAGCCTCCTAAGTACCCTAATGTCAATCACTAGAAGGAGGTTTTCAAAAAAACCATGGGTCTAATTAGAAATTTGTAGGGGGAAATATTGTTCTTAAAGGTATAAGCATGGGATAGAGGGTGTGTGAAGCACACAAAAGTACCTAACAAGGATATTGATGAAATTAGGGACGTATGTCAAATGCTTAGAATAGAGAACATCATACCTATGTTAGGTGAATGGTTACGTGAGAAGGTTCTGCGCATGGAAAAGGACAGGGATAGACATATACTGCATGTGAATATTTCACCTCAAAACCATGAATATAATAAAGAGATCACCTTGGATGCAGTCATTGATGACTGACTGGTGAACAATGTTTTGATTGACACTAGCACAGAGGTAAATGTTCTCACTCTAGATGTATGGAACATGATGGGTAGGCCACCACTATAAACTTCTTCTAGTGTGTTTTATATGGTTAATAATATAAGGGCACTACCCATTGGGGTGCTAAAGGATGCAAGCATTACCATACATGAGGCAAATTTAAACGTAATTTTGAGTTTTTAGAATTGGCAGAGATTGATAATTTCCCTGCCTTACTTGGATGGCCTTAGTGCTCCACCAATAATACAAGTCTGTGTTTCAATAAGTGATATATTATTTTTGAAAATGAGGATGAGCATGTGGTTATTCCAATGTATAGTACTCCAATCGCACCCTATACAGAGCCAGTAACTGAGCAAGATCTGAATCATATATATGCTCAAACTGTGGGTGATCTAGAAAGGATTGAGCCTATTGGCCATTGTGTGGTTGTGTTGTCATTGATGGAAAAGGGTGTGATGGTATCATGTGATTATTCCTATGGTGTTTTTCATGTGTTAAGCACAAGGATTGAGTGGTTGTGTCAAGTTTGGTGAAGGTATATAGTGTCTTGGTGCATTATTGAGTAGGTCTAATCATGGTTTGAGTTGTATGGAGTCGGTTGGAGGTTTTCATGAGGTCATTCATGGTCCATGAGGTATGTTACAAGTGTCTAAGTGTCTCCATTGAGTCAACATGATCAGCTCATGGTGTGTCATGGTTGAGTCAGGTCATTTTAGGCTTGTTTCTAATCATGGAACATGCAAAATGGTAAGGAGGTATGAGAAATAGAGTTGATAATTATTGTTATAGCATGGTAGCAACATTATGATAGTGTAATTGAGGTGTATGGTGAATTTCAGGTCGTTTGGAGGTGTTACAGGGTCCTTGGGAAGCAAATAGGTGAGAAACAGGTAGTTTGACGTAGATAAGTCACTATGGCTAGAGATTTATAGGAATATTTGAGATATATGGTGATTATGTATAGTCATAAAATGTTTTCATGATGCTTCATGACAAATTTCAGGTCATTTTGAAGAAGGAATTTGAAGTTATGTAAGTTTTGGCAAAATCAAGTAAGTAATAGTGTGTTTTTCAAGCAAAGTTGGACATTTTGATTCTCATTGTGAGTTGTATGATTTGAATGGGGACCTGATATATTTGTAGTATTTTCTTAGGTTAGTTATGTAGCTTTCACAAAAAGAGTGAGGTTGTTTGATCCTCACGTTTTTTTGAACTCGTTAAGAAGCTAAGTTGGTTTGAAACCCTAGCTAAGAGCAACTTGCAAAAGAAGAGGTATAGTGAGATTATTGTGATTCCTTTTCCAAAATTTATGATTGGATGTTGTAGTGGACTCTCCCAAAATTCTAGAAAGGTGAATTAATGTTTGTGACATTATGTGGGCCCCACCTAAATTTATTTGTTTATGAAGAGTTCCAGTTTGTGGAAAAGTTATCCAAAGAAGGTAATGAATAAATCAGATTTTATGACATCCCTGAGTTTTTCTTGATGTACATTAATTTTTTAGATCATGTTGATGGTGAAAATTTGCAAATTGTGCCCTATTTATGAAGGTTGGTTTTTGCGGTAGTTTGGAGCTGTCAGTGGTAAAAATGACATTGTAGGAGCTACAAGGGGGTTTACAACTCCATTCAAGTTTTTTTGTGAATATGGTTCAAATATATTTCCAATATTATATCAAATTGATTATTGGATGAGGTATACAAAAGTTTTGAGTTGTTCTTTGAGGCTCAAGTTTTAAGGATGTTTATTCTAGTAGGGTACAAATGGCTATATAAGGTAGAGTGATGATTACGAATTGTTCAATCTCGGTTAAGGTTGTTGAGTGGTTAGACATAATGTCTAAGTGTGTTACGTGATTTTTTCATATGTGGACGTGTGTTTTTTAGGTGATGGAGTGTGTTGGGCTCATACTTAGTTTTTGAGTCTTAGAAGGTTAAAAAGTAGTTTACAGAGATGGGCTTGGTTGAAGGCCTTCCACTTGGAGTTGGAAGGAGTTATTATATATTTTTGTAAATTTAATTTATATATATTTCCAATGAGGTGTGGATTGTCTCATGATGAGGTTATTTGGTCAGTCATTCAAGTCAATTTGTGAATAAGTTTGTAGTTGCATTTTCAGGACAACTTTTATCTTGCCGGAAGATTGAATTGATTAGTACATGAAATGGATTGGGTGATGTTTGCTACCACATGGAATGTGAAGAGGGATGAATTTTAAACCTATTAAATCCATTTGGAAGTCTTGAAAGTGACATCAAGGTTTTTTATCAGCTGAATTTAAAAAACTAGTTTTTGGGCAGCTTGTTTTGGTGAAGAGTTATAACATGCATAAAATCATTCTAAAGGACTTTGGAAGTACATATAATGGTCACACGTCATATTTTACTTCGTATTGACTGGTCTTGAGGCCCAAAGGCAGATTCAAGTTTTTGGAAACATCTGTTTTGAGAAGGTAATGAGCCAGTGGGCCCATTGAATTAAATAATTTTATTGGTTCATGTAAATTTAGACCATGGTTGATGTTAAAATGATATATTACTCATTTTTTTAATGAATATGGGAAATTAAATAAGCATAGTTTTGGCATGAGGGGATTCTTATCATTCGAATGGTTGGTTTTTTAGGATTTTTGGTGCATGTATGAAGGTTTTTGGCATGGCCGACCTATATGGGTCATATGTGATAGTTGTAATGAATGTTATAATATTTTATGAGTTAAATTTATCATGAGGGACGAGGGACCGACCTCTCTCATGTTTGGAAGAAGCAAAACATTTTTAAGTGTTTTTTTGAGTCTATTTTGGGCTAATGCTCTTGGAGGGAAAAGTGTGACCTAGAGGAGAGTGTTTTGCATGTATGTGTGCATGATTTGCATGTGGAGTAGGAGCATGATATGTTGAGGAATTATTGAGATCATGTGTGCAAGAGTTTACATACAAAGTAAGATAGAGAAGAAGAAGATAGAGTAAGATTGAAGACCTAGGGTTTAAGTAAGGGTTTGTGAGTTGAATAAGAGATCAGAGATCAAACATATCTAGGTGGCTAAGTTGGTGTTTGGTCATATTATGGGGTTGTAGTCTCCTTGTGGAGTTGGTGTTTCCTCTAAATTAGGGGTTAGTGCTCTACTAAACCAGGGGTTAGAGCTCCTTGTGAAGTTAGTGCTTCACTAAATTTCATTGTTGTGTGTAGTATCAAAAAAGTTTCAGTGGGTTTTATTCCCCATGAGGGTTCACCACTTACATACAGTGTTATTGTGTTGTGTACTTTGTTCATACTCTTGTGATTGATGTTGCATATCTTAATAAGCACATTTGACTATGTAAGATGTATGGACAATATAATTGATGAATGCATGGTTTGGTTAATGAAATACAAATCATTTTAGGACTGATTCACCCCCCATTGCAGTCCATTGTGCTTCCAACAGAGCTTACAAATGAAGGAATGCTAAATTGGGGTGAAACACAATCAGTAAGTGAAACTAATATCCTTGCATGTGATAACTGGGCACACATAACGAACCATTACACCAAAACCTCGAGGCATTATTGAAATCCACACATGAGGATCATAGCATCCCACCACACTTCCACAAATCTTGACCTTGGGTTGGGTTTGCGCCCACACTCCCATACTTACGAGCCCTGCTTCAGTAACGTTTAGGAGAACCATGGGCCCCGACTACACAGCGTAACCAATCGAGTGGGATTTGAACACTGGTAGTCACTTTGATACCAAAAGATCCATGAAAATGTCCAAAATTACAGTAAGTGATCATGATCCGATATTTACAAGAAATTTTTGGACTAATTTGTTCTCTTGTTTGGGTACTCAACTGGCCCAGAATTCATCTTATCATCTTCAATCAGATGGGAAAACTGAGGTGGTGAATAAATGTTTGGAGGGATATCTTTGATTACTTACTTTAGATAAACAAGAACAATGGGTGCAATGGTTTTTACTTGCAGAATGGTGGTATAATAATTCATTTCATACCTTCTCCAAAATGTCTCCATTTCTAGTGCTTTACAGGTACCATCCTCCATCACTCATCTCTAGCTTAAAGGTTAAACCGAAGGTGAGAGCAATCGAAGATCACATTCAACACTAGCGTGAGGAAATCTCTAGTCTTAGAGAGAAATTGGTAAGGGCACAAAACCACATGAAGCAACAGGATAATCAACATAATAATGAGCGACACTTTGAAGAGGGTGACTTTGTTTTTGTAAGGTTGCAACCATATAATTATTTATCATTAAAACAATAGAAGAAATATAACAAGGTTGCTCCTAAATATTATGGTCCTTACCGAGTGTTGCAGAAAATTAGCAGTGTGGCATATAAGTTGTAGCTCCCTCTAGGAAGTAAAATAAATTCAGTCTTCCATGTTTCTTACTTGAAGCAAGTTATTAGGTAGCACATTTCCACCTAATCAATGCTTCCTGAACTAGATGTGGAACGAAGGATCATATTGGAACCTGGAGGTATTCTTTAGACACACACCGAAAGAGGAACAACAACAAGACAATGGGCTGCACATAGGGATAATTTGTTGAAATGATGCAAAATCAAAGTTGTTTTCTTAACTCGGTTTGTTAAGAATAATATTCCTTTGAAGATACCAAATTATGATGGGAAATCATCTCCCATGACTCACATACAGAGTTGTGAGAAGAATTGGATTGAGGGGCTGGAAGTGTTTCTTCCATACTTGTGGGTACACAAGTTTTATTCAAATTTGTGTGGGTGTGCATGTGCATGGCATATTCATGTTGAGATGAAGTGAGAGACTATAAATTGGAAAAAATTGACATCAGGTATCGTGCATTTATTTGATTATTTTTCATCTAATCATCCAGTGCACGAGGCCTTCTAGTCAATGAAGCATATCACTCTAGGGATAGAGCGGAAAAAAGGAGATTATGACTCAGTTGCATGATGAGGTTATTATGGATGAGCATGCTAATGAATGCGCTTGTTTGGACTTTGATGAGCATCTCTTGGAGTGTACTTGGAAAGAAGAAAAAGGGAAAGCTTGTGTACTTAATTGATGACGATGAAGTCAAAGTCTTGAACATAAAACATACTGAGGGAGAGTGTGAGGTATTAGATAAGGCAGATGAATAGGCACACATGTATCACTTGTTATTAAAGAAAAATAAAGTAAATATTGGGATGAAAGATGCACTGAAGGAAGTAATCATTGGAGATTACTGGTCTGAGGTCGAAGTTATCAAGATTGTTGAGTTGTTGCATGAATTTTAGGATCTCTTTCCTAGGTGCTACCATGAGTTGAAAGGTGTCCATCCTTCATTAGGGGAGATTAAAATTAAGCTAAAATAGGGTGCGTGACCAATCTGAAAGAGACCATATTGGATGAATTTAAATTTACGTGTCAAGGTTAAAGAAGAGATTGATAAAATGTTACAAGATGGTATTATTGAGCCTATAGAAGAATATGAATGGATTATCCCTATGGTTATCAGTATAAATAAAAATAGTAGAATCAAAATTTGTGTGGACTACATGATGTTTAATGCTCCTTGTTTCATTGATACATTCCCTACACCATCTACCGAAGAAATTCTTAAGGGTGTAGTAGGGCGCGAAATATACTCCTTTACAGATGGTTTCTCGAAATGTCATCAAGTTCGTATCGCGCGCAAATAGCAAGTCAAGACTACATTTTATAAAAAGTGGGGTTGTTTTTCCTATACAATAATTTCTTTTAGACTCAAGAATACACTAGCAGTGTTCTCATGCATTATTATATAGGCTTTTGAGGATTTCATCCATAAATTTCTACAGGTATATCTTGACAACTAGATTGTGTATGGTTTAGTCAAAGATCATTTTGATTGCTTGAGAGTCGTGTTTGAAAGATGTAGAAAACTAAGTATCTACTTAAATATTAAGAAGTGCATCTTTGCTACACCTTTTGCAACCTTATTGGTGTATATACAGAATCATGTACATATTATTATTTTATAATGTCGTTATGTATGTTGTTATATGCATGGATCTAAGGTAAGAAAATTATTCACCGGTGACACAATCCTTTTTCCATCTACTTTCTTTGATTGTTTTTATCGTCTTTCTCTCTCACATCTGTTATTTCTTTACCCAGTTCGTATCAGGCCACAGGGATCTTTGTTTGTTGATATTTTCACATCTACATATTATCACTACCATCAAATGGGCTGAATTTTTGGGCTGCATACATTGCATAGGAAGGGAAAGTGTTGAATTTAATATCACACATTTGCATATAATCTAGCTACAGCTCGCTATCTTGGAATTATTGGCGCAAGGGAAACCTGAGGACACTATTTCACACACAAGCACAAAGAACTACATGGAGTCTGGAATGTAGTGCAATGCTTGGTCATAAGTTCACTCATCGGGTTACTACTGGGGTCAATTTGACTTCACATATTGCAGACTCTAAGATTCTACATAGTCACCAACACCTAGGAACAATCACCAACGCCCAAATTCCCATGTCCAGTACTGGGCGCCATTGTCTGACATTATCTTCAAGTTCTAGTTTTTACAGGGAGTGGTTGTGACATTTTTCCCATCCTATCTAGCACTTTACACTAGCCAGATTACACGAGAATCAACTAATTAATTTATCTCTCTCATTTACTTATATTTTTGCATTGTTTGAGTGATTAACATATGTATATTTATTGTATTTTACTATATCAATTACTCTGTAATTAGATTTAATTAAGTTTTTATTAAATCATTTGGTGAACCTACTTTTATTCGAACTTCCTGCCCTAGCATCCCAAAAATGCTCATGGCTAATAAGAGGTCATCATATCCTAAGAATAGTATGGTCGATACATGCCTGCAACCTTTTTTTGAAAATACTTCTGTAGAATCTGAATTTTGTGACCTCTATCGCAATCCTAAATGTGATTCCTTTATCTTCCAAAAACTCCTTGCTTTCCAAAACACTATGCCTATTGACCTTGACACCCCAAACATTTACATAATCTCCCCTGAAAAAAGCTTGGATTCATGTTCTCCCTCATCTTCTGTAATCACCCATGCTTTTGAACCTTCTTCTTCTCCTCTTATTGCACATGATAATATTATTGTAGATTCTTATCTTGATCATGTTCCTGTTTGTGACAATATGGAATACCAATAATTCTACTTCTAATGTTGAAAATGTAAATGTGCATGATGTCATTTCTATTAGTAGTAAAGATTAATGTAAAATTATATCTCCCATTATTCCTACTTCTGAAAATGTTTCCAATTATTATAATGTTAAATCTGATATTAGTACTCCTACCACTTCTTTGTATGTTGATGAGAGCCTCGATGAAATACTTGCTTGTGAAAATATGGCTAATAGTGATGTTGATTATGCTTCTGATCATGAACATGTTAGCGATGATGTGGCTTCTCTCAAGACTATTGAATCTAAATTTTCTACTCCTCTCTCTTCTACTTCTGAAGTTTTTGCTCATGATCTGATTCTAATCCCATCACGGGTGCACCTCTTATTATGTCTTATCAGTCTACATCTAGCATTTCCATAGATCCTCCATGTTATTCTCCTCCTTCTCAAGTTCACATGATCACTCACAATGGAAAAATCCAACCCCTAAATATGCCTCTCACTTCACCAACATGATTAAACTAAAATGTAATATAATAGTCTGAGCTAAATGTTATAGAAGCAGTAAATGAGTGACAACAAAATATAGTGAATAAATCCAAGCAATATAAGCAATTAAATGTGAAACCCTAAAGATAAAGAGGGTTAAAAAGGCCTTAGACAATTAACGAATGTTGTAGGACTGTGTCATAGTGGAGATTGGATAAACAGGAGGAGGAAACGACTGCACAGGAGCTTAGAAAACTACAAATTTGAGTTTTCTGACCAGATTGGGATGCCTAGAGAAGGATAGGGGCACCTAGGGTGCCCTAGTCCAAGATTTGGGCACCCTGGTCTAAAAAAATGACCAGGAAGCCTCCTTTGAGGTGTCACTGAGTGATCATCAGTGTTCTCCTTTTGTCGTGTGGATGTCGCTGCAAATCAAAGATGAAGTAGATACCTGCAAAACTCCAGACAAAGCATCAAAATCCTAAAACAATAAATATGCATATGTAGGGGTCAGACTATCCTCAATGACCACAATGGTGGACTTATGAACTGAGCATTGTACTACATCTCAAACCTAATGTAGTTCTAGTTTTGTGTGTGTGTGTAAATCGTGCCCTAGGTGCTCTTGTGCCTGTCGCACTTTGTGAGTAGCGAGCAATAACTAGATGTAGAGTGTAAGTAAATGGTGTATGGAATAGAATAAACTCCCCTCCTATAAAGTGTGATACAGATAAACCAGCCTTGTCCCTTGTGATGGAGCTAGATGGATGCACATGGAGCTCTAAATGCCTTAGATTGATGTAACCTTAGGTGGTGATAGTAAGTGTTTAGTGTTTGGTCTTTCAATATGGTCTCAAAACTTTATATTTATATGGGTTTCTTTTTAGAATTTCATAATTAACCCTGAAAAGGCCGACCACCAAAAATATAGAAAGCTAAAATGGAAAGAAAGTGCCCAAAAAGTGAGAGTAAAGTGTAAAGAGGATCAGGGCACCCCAGAGGGGACCAGGGTGCCTGGGGCGCCCCAGTCCTAGTTGGGTGCCCCAATTAGAGTAGGAAAAACACAATGTGATAGTACTGACTAGGCATGTGCAGGTGCAAGATCGAAAGAAATGACAAAAAGTAAAGTAAAATACTCAAAGACATGGGTTAATTAGTACTTTTTTCACTCAAGAACCATATGAATAGTAGTATGAAACCAAGACTAAATAATTACCCAAAGTGCGTGATTTTGTGTCTAAATTTTCCCCCACTTTATGTTGGTGAGCGGAAAGCTCGGTAACATAAAGTAGATAGAGATGCGTACCTAATATCCATGTAGAGTGATGATGTTAAGGTTTGTTGGTTTGTTCCTAAACAACAAAATTGGAAAGTTGTTAAAAAGAACAATATTGTAAAACCAACCATGCTAAACCTAACTAAAACTCATTGTGGTACTGAGGAGGTAAAACAACCAAAATGGAAAAACCCAAGTGTTTGGTTGGGAAAAACACTCCTTAACTTTATATTTGCACTACAGTAAATTGTTGATAGTAGGCAAGCAAATTGTTTTTCAGAGCTATATTTTAGGGATTCCTGTTGATTGATAAGGATTCATTCCTAAGTTGATATTTAAGCTTTGAAAATGAATGGAAACAGCTAAAGAGAAGATTTGAGTGATAGGTTCATCATACTCATGTTTTGTTTTCTCAGATTGGTTGGTAGTTCCATTATTGAAAACACTATGCAGGGATAGGCATCAGTAGCATGTCTAAATTTGAAACTTGTAGTTGTAATCAGCATAATCACAAAGTGTTAGTTGAACACTAGCTTCTGTTATAGATGGGTGTTATTATCTGACTTATTATTTGTGATGGCGATACAGTGTTTTGGCATATTCATGTTGATTCAGTTATTGACTATAGCTATTTTTGGGCGTTGATAGTCTATTATATTCTGATAGTGAATACTTGCAGTTGTTACAGTTTCAGATGGGAAGTGGGCACTAGCCTAATTGTGGGCAGTTTAGATGTCTTGTATACTGATCTGTGTTATGGAATTGTAATTTTTGGTAATCGGCCGTATCACAAAGTGATAGTTGAACACTAGCTTTCCGTAATAGAATGGGTGTTATTATTTGGTCAGTTATTTGTGATGGCATTACATTGGGGTATGACAGTTCACAGTTGTGCGTAGAGTTGAAAGGGTTGCAGCGTTTCAGTTGAACACTAGCTTAATTGGGTGTTATTATCTGATCGGTTATGTGACTAGCTAATCAACTATTATTTAACCTATAATGTTATTTTGGGTTCTTGTATGTGTTTGTGCAATGCAGGAAGAGATAGCATGTTTTTTTGGGTTGATACACAACTTTTTGTGGACAAAAAGCCTTTCTCAGTGGGGAGGTGTGATCAGGGGATCATTTTTGAAAACGTTCCCTAAACATCCCTAAATGGTGTCAGTGCAGAAGATCATCTTGAGAGCTTTTCGACGACTGTGAGAACGCGAAAAACGGACATCGAGAGCTCTACATATGTCCGGTCAAAGTTCGGTCAACGAAAAGTCAACTCTAGTCAATTGGTCAATAATGGACCAATCGCGCTGCGACACGTGGCGAAAAGGCAAAAGGGAGTTGTTTGTTGGTTTTCGACCACCGGTCTTCGACGAGCGTAAAAAAATAAAGGTGCTCGGGAACAAGAGGCTCAACTTTTATTACGGAGGGGAGCCCGGCCGCCATGTGGACTAAGGTATTATCACCGACGTGGTGGGTCCACAAGCCACCACGTGGCTTGCCACCACTCGTTGAATTCACTCGATTTGCCTGTCGAGGGTCGACAAGTGGTATTTTATTACCATATTTCATTTGAAATGTCATTATAATAATTGGGTCGAAATTATATGATCTTGATAAGTCCACTTTTCATATTCTACGCCTTAATTCCAAATGCCACACATTAGTCTAACTTACCAAGCATATTTATCCATCCCACTTTGCACGCATTAGTTTGAACTATCCACCACATGCATTATCCTATGGGATTGGGCACTAAAACTAAACAATGCGCATCCCCAAATAAAGCACCTATCACATAGGCTAAGGCGGCCCTCTAGCCACTCTAAAAGCGCGCCCACTTGCTATTTTAAACCCTTATCCTAGTTTTCATGCGCCTAATGTGGGATCTTAATCCTAAAGGATAAACTAAAAGCAAAGGAGGGGAATGGAACTCGGGTGGGCCGAGTAAAAGGATAGGCGCCCAGCCGTCATACCAGGGGGCGCATAAACAATATAAATAGGGTGATATTCTATTTGAATGGAAGGAGGTACAGGTCTGTGCAAGAAGCTTAAGGACCAGATTTCAGAGAACTCCATTTTTGAAGGCCGTGCGCTCAAATTGGGCATTTGGAGTAAAAAGATGAAATGAAGAGAATTCTAAGATGATTCCAATGATGTAAGGTTTTATCTTTGTTGATGATTTTTAACCTGTTTTTGGAAGCTTTGAATGCAGATTTTAACAGGGATCTTCAAGATAGCTAGTTGGAAAACACGAATTTCAATGCACTTCTAGTCCTAATTGTGACTTGGTGTAAACATGAAAATTGTTCAAAATTCAGATCTGATCTCAGACATATTATTTGTTTTCATAGATTGTTTTTAAATCTCCATTTGTAGGTGTTTTTCTAACACAGTTGCAGGGAGATCACATTGTGAAAACACTGTAGGAGCCACAGATCGTTCTTGGGACAGTTTCTGCTATTTTTAAGAGTTCTTGGGACATTGATCAGCTCATTGCAGGTTGTGATTCATTATTGATTGTTTGTAAGAGTTATTGTACTTGCATTTTAATATTATTAATGGATCGGTTCAATCTAAACCCGGGGACGTAGGAATTCCGAACCCCGTAAACAATCTCTTTTGTTATCTGAGTCTTTTCAGTTTTTTCTGATTATTTATTTGCTACACAAGTTTTCCGCACTTCTATGGATGCAAAATAATCAGAATTTAATCAATTTGTGGATTCAAGAATACTTAAAATTGGTTAAGAAAATCACGATCTTTGGAAACTTTTAAAAGTGATAAAAAATACAACTCACGTTTTCAAATCAAGTAGTCAAATACACATGTATATGTGTAAAACCGTGTCAAAAGACGCATGTATATAGTAAAAAGACTATAATGAAAGTACAAAAATGAAAAAGGAACATCTGCACCTAATTTGTGATAAGAAAAACGGTGTAAAAAGGATATCCTGTAAATGTCCCTGAAGTGCAAGTTTTTTTGGCGATTTCACGCCATTGTAGCCGAAGAAGTGTAGGGAGAAAGGTGTGTTATTCTCTAACCTGTAATTGCTTCCCAAGAGTGTATGAAGAGATCTCTATACTGCCTAGTTTTTTGGGTAATCCGACACCACTAGACTAAGTAGTATAGAGAGGAGAGTATGATGTATCCTCTAACTTGTAACTACTCCCTAAAATGCTAAGGATAACCCGTCTTGTAAAATTTGTTGTGTATGGAGTTGTGTAGACTGGTCTGAATCCAATCGTTGTATAACCCACAGTGTCATGGACGAAAACTGAAAACTGAACTATGTCAGAATTGTGTTGTGTAGTATGTGCAAACCCAAATGATGCCCCCCTCTTTGGGGGCGCATGCAACGTCGTGAATAGGAGGATGCGGGCATAAAAGAGGACTGACCACGTAAATTATGTCTTGTAGTGGAAGGGAATGTGCTTGGTAGTAACCAAGGCACAAACAAACAAGTGTTATTACGAACAAACATGGATGTAGAAAAAAAATGTAAGCTATGCAGACAATTTGTAAGCTAGATTGGAAGAAAACACGCAAGAAACCAATCATAGACAACGAAAAGTGGGTTGCAAACATAGGACATAACTCACAATGCCGCAAGACACATGAGGCCATAGTAGCTGCAAACAAACATACAAGTGTGCACACTAAACAAAGGGCAAGGCCCACACACAAAGCATACAATGACAAGCAAGAACAAACAAACAGATAGATAGCCATAGAAGCAAGTAATCCTGCAAAACAAATGATGCACATGAAACACTCGTTATCATGTTAGAAATATAACCCATATGTCAAAATCATCTATAACCAAAGAATGTAAAGTGCTAAGTACAAAATGAAACAATAGCCCCTATATTGTACAAAAGGTAGATGCCCCAAGAAACCTCTATGGGACTGGTAGTGTGCCAAACATCCATGTTGCATTTAGAAGCTTTGTATCTGTGATTATAACTAGAAAGGGATGCGAACACACATGTGTGTATGGTAAAGATAATGACATATGAGGGACATATCTAGCATGTGTAATAAGATGACCATGTACAAGCAATTGTTAGCAAAAGTAAATGTGACCAAGATATGCAACATGTTGTGGATGGATGGAATGGAATGCAAAATGGATGATAGGATCCGTGTGCACCCCGAGTGAATGGAAATGTATGTAGTGATGTTCATTTGTTTATGCCCCCTTAACAATCAAGAATAAACCGTAAATGAGAGTGCATCATCAGGAAATGGTCGAACTGTATGTTGTTTGTAGCGTGTTGATTGTATATCTATGGTGATTATATGCAACCTAGAGATGATGTATGGAGACATGTGATGGTGTATCCTAAAGTGTATATCACGATGAGATGATTGGAAGAGTCAGAGATGTAGCCAACGGTATATACCACTACAAGATGATGGAATAGGTGACCATTTAGCCTATAGCGTATGTCACTAACCTAGTAATGTCACATGATAGAAGGTTGAATGGTGAATGCGGGAGTGTGGTGAGGTCCATTTGTGATGTATACCCTCAACAGTCCAGTATGGACCGTGAGACTAGAGTACATCATAAGGTTGTGAGTGCAACGCGTACAAGTAGATGTGTGTAGTATATGCGATGATGAGAGACAACCATGTGATGTGTATAGTGATGATAAGATGGAGTGCGAGATGTGTAATGCCTATGTTGTATTGTGTAGGATTCCCTCAACAGTCAAGTGTGAACCAAAGCACAAGAATGTGTCATCGGTTATGATGATGCTAAAGTGTAGATGATGATGCCTATGCTAGAAGGTTGATAATGCGAGTATGAAACATGTGTTGATACTAGGATGGGGGGGATGTGTGAATGTTATGCCCCTAAGTGCGTGTGAGTGAATGAACTAACCAATGAAAGTGAAGGACGAAGGTTCGTTATTTGATGTTGGTGATGACGAAAGCATATGACCACGTGTTAATAGTGGTGGTATAGTAGATAGACGTTGCGTAGGTGAGTGAAGTATATGTGTATGTGATAGATGAATATATGACGAGAACGAAGGTGATACCGATGAGAAGCCAAGCGCGGAGGTGATGGACACCTGCGTGGGATAAAAGGAGATGGTGACCCACGTTGAGATGCAATAAATGTGCAAGGAATGGGCCTATGCCAATGTATAGGACTAGTAGAGTGGTGAGGTTGTATAGATGGCATACGAGTAGGTGAACTAGGAGTAGATTGCACTTTAAGTAACATAGATTGTGATGTACTATATGACATAGGAATGAATTGACCGATGCTCGAGGAGATGACAACCATGGAGTAGATGGAGGTACATCGGTGATAGAAATAATTTGATTGTTATGAATGAATTTGAGTCACAAATGATTTATAGAGATGATAGACTTCGACCTACGAATCCAATTGAGTCTTGAAAGCATGTCACAACCGTCGACTACTCGTCCGACAAGGAAGGGTATAAGCATAGTAAGAGGACCTACCATAACGCAAAGTTTGATGACACCATATGAACTGTTCATGGGATATGAAATGTGTGATAGCAGATAACCAATAGCGATGAGGAGTGGAATAGAGCATGCATTAATGGGCAAAGATGTGTTAACCTTAGTATTATTGATAGAGACCGAGCCAATAAATACATTGATAAGTAAGTGATTATATGTGAAAGAATCATGATAATTGTGGTCGGAGAAGGAGATGATCGATGGAGAAGTGTCAGTATACACAACTAAAAATTCAAGGGCCCCTGATGCGGGAGGAGGCACTACATGATATACATAGTTAGTTTAAGATTCAACCACTTTTATGTCATGTTTGGGTAGAGGGTTGTTAAAGAATTTGAGCTTATGATTTTTATTGACAAGTGGAGAAATTGTAGGTTTTGGAAGCTCAATTTTACCACTATCAATCAAACCCTGAATGAAAAATCGCAGTCAAAAGCAATGATCTGTGGAGTTTCCTACGCACTGATGATAGTCGCAATGGGAATTTCATCGAAATTACGCCCTTTTGGTTGAGATTTGTCTATTTGCAGTGGAGAAGGTAGTGTAATGAGATTATTATCGACAAGTTGCGGTAGTAAAATACGTGAGGGTACACTAAAATTTGTGAAGATACACCGATGCGGTTGTGAGTGAAGATCTTGAGTAGTAGAGACTGCGTCAATGGTAGTTTTTGTGTCAGTCGGTTTAGTTGCAGATGGTTTAAATGTTGACTTACTTTGAAAATGCGTAGAGGGGGATGCTTGTTTTTGGTATTTAAGCTTGCATATAGTTAAGAGCTTGGTTTCACGAAGCTTAAGAAGATGAAAAAGTTGATCGAACGAAAGAGAGGTCTCAAAGAGAACACTCTCTGGGAGAGGTGGTAAGAGACTCTGAATGAATAAATCTTAAATTTCAGCATCTGCAAGCACATTTAACATCTTAGCTAAATTGTTTTTGTAACACAAGATATAATCTTCTAAGTGTTCATTAGATCCCTGTTTGAGTTGTGCAAGTTGGGCATACGAGATTTTATAGCCGATGTTGATAGATAAGTGAGTGAGAAAAGTATCGTCTAGATGCATGAAAGATGTTACTGAGTGGATAGGTAGGTCATAAAACCAACACATAACATAATCTTGTAAGCTACGAGGAAAGAACTTAACTAGTATGGTAGAGTCATCCGCATATTCTAAGCATGCTACATGAAAAGCTCGAAGATGCTCTTGTGGGTCGTGATGTCCCTCAAAGATGGGTAATTTTGGAGAGATGAAATTAGGTGGAAATGGGTAAACAAATATAGTAGGTGCAAAAGGAGTATGTAGCAGTGAAGTATAGTCTAAAGACGGTGATGCATGAGAAGTAACAAGTTGGAGCTGGAAAATTTGCGTTTACAAGTCCTGATATAAAGAGTTTAAATTAAGAGTATTCGAAGAAGAGCCAAGCTACATATTAGGAGTGCTAGGTTGAATGGCGGAAGCGGTAGTAGTAGGAATGGAAGCTGAAACATAAATGAGTGGGGTGGAAACCATAGGAGCCAAAGAAACTATAGAGGCCGAAGCATCATGAATATTCTTAGTAGCAATCAAAGCATGTAAGAAATATAGAAGATGAGTAGTATTATCACGCAAAGATTATAGAAAATCAGTGATTATGTTTAATTAGTCTTGGTCAACATTGGTATCCTCATCGTATTATTTCTCACCATCAAACGCCTCTATTTTGTGAAGAGGAAAATTGTTTGAATTATCCAAATGATTGTTAGTGGTAGCTACAAAAGTAGGGATATCAGCCATTGGTTTGGAAACCATATGGGTGAATGAAGGAAGCTCACAATATTGAAAAGACCCAAAATGACCACTACGAGTGACAGACATACAAAGAAAAATCCCAAAGAGAAAGTGTATTCGAAGATCGGGTTCACCAAAATGATTAAACTAAAATGGTAATATAGTAGTCAAATCTAAATGCTATAGAAGTCGTAAATGAGTGATGATAAAATGTAGTAAATAGACCCAAGCAATCTAATTAATGAAATATTAAACCCTAAAGACAAATATGGTCAATAATTCCTTAGTTGATTATAAGATGTCATGGGACTATTTTGCAGTGGAGACTGACTGAACAGGAGGAGGAAACGACCGCACAGGAGCTCAAGAAACTGCAAATTTGAGTTGTTTAAACAAACTGGGGCGTCTGGAGAAGGATAGGGGCATCCTTGTGGAAATGACCAGGAAGCCTCCTCTGAGGCATCGTTGAGTGATCACCTATGTTCTCCTTTTTTCGTGTAGATGTCTCTAAACTTCACTGGATGTCACTGTAAATCATAGATGAAGTAGATACTTGCAAAACCCTAGACAAAGCATCAAAACCCTAAAAAAAGAAAGATGCATATGAAGGGGTTAGACTATCCTCAGCAACCACAATGGTGGACTTACTAACTGAGCGTTGCACTACATCTCAGACCCAATGTAGTTCTAGGTGTGTGTGTGTGAGTAAATTGTGCCCTAGATACTCCTGTGTCAGTCACAATTTGTGACTAGTGAGAAATAACTAGATGTAGAATGTAAGTAAATGGTGTATGGAATAGAATAAACTCCCCTCGTATGAAGTTTGATTCAAATAAACCAACCTTGTCCCTTTTGATGGAGCTAGATGGATGCAAATGGAGCTCTAGATGCCTTGAATAAATGTAAGCTTAGGTGGTGATAGTAAGTGCTTAGTGTTTGGTCCCTCATCATGGTATCATAACTTTATATTTATATGGTTCTCTTGTCATATTTTTGTAATTAACCCCAAAAAGGCCAACCACCAAAAATATAGAAAGCTCAAACAACTAGACCTACGACAGACAAGGTCTCCACTCTAGTCAAAATCCACAAAACCATGTTGACTCAAAGTCTTGCTTTCACTAAGCTTGCCTTGATAGAAAATTGCATAGTTGGAAGTCCGCGCAGGTACTTCAGGACCCTCTTCACCACAGTCCAATGTTCCTTGGCTAGTTTGGAGTTGGACATGAATCCGCTTACGACTGTTCACTTGTCTCCTTTGCCTCCATCTAAAGTAGTCATTCTTCCACCTCCTAAGGTCATTATCCATCCACATCCTCCATATAATTGATCTATGGCTACATCCTCTCATTCTTCACACATTTCTACAGTACCTCATTGGTGTCTTAAGCCTCTTGCTTCCGCACTTCCCCCCACCACACCTTTTATTATTGGTTGCATTCCCTATGGCATCCAATTCGGCACTTACCCTCATACTGTTGTTGTTTCACATGTTCCATACATGCCTTGTAGGCCTCTTAATCTCTGGTAGATGACATCTAATTTACATATCATTACCATATGATAGACTCTCGTGTTATGGCTCACACTCGAGTGTTGAGGGAATACTATATCAATGAACATATCCTTTCATAATTCATGCATTGTGCTTCATGCCATATCTTTTCTACCATCTCCTTGCACATGACAAACCCATTTCCCAATGGCACACTCTTGTTTTATGGTTCATTCTTGACTATTGAGGGGGAATTTATAAATGAACCTCATTCTCACACTGGGAGGAAATAGATATTCTTCCTCATCTCTTCATCATAATCACACATGATTACAACCATTATTTTACATTCTCTCATCATAAAAATACCAACACATCGTCATTTTATTCTCTTAGATTGTCTAAGTAATATTGCTCTTTCACATTATCTATTTTATTACATCACATATATCTATTTCAATTCATCACATACTATGATTTTCATTCTCATTCAAATACAAATCCTATTCTAATAATTACTTATATATTTCTTTCCGTATCATCATGCAACAATCTAAACCACCATTTCATTAATGTACATACAATCTATCACACTACGCAATTACTACCATGTACACACCATAATCATCACATAAAATACAATGCACATCAATATCAAATGCAACAACATCCATCTATATATATCTCATCCAAAATTATAAGTTTTAAAATACAATCATTGGGGGGCAAGCCCTCGTGCATCACTACGACATATAAAATACATCATACATCATCCTTGATATCACTATATATAATCACAGGAGCTATAGAATTAGAAGCTTCACTGCTCACTCTACACCGATGATCTTGGCCTCTATATCTCTCCAACTAACTCCGTCAAATACCAATCTCGGGCGTCTTCTTTGTAAATCATCCCTGTAGCTCAACATACTTAGCAAACACATCTCAAGCTAGGGTTGATCCTCCTACGACATATCTAGCTCTCTCAATCTCTTTATGAGGCTCATCATGCTCACTCAATAACATGGTACACGTGCCTGCTGCTATAGCCACCGACTTGAAACAAATGGGCATGCTTGCTCGCAATAGCATCAATTATCTCCAACATACCACCTCCCGCAAGCACATCTGGAGGCACGTTTTGCATCAACATGCCTATATATGAATCCACAATCAATGACTAATAGGCATCACTTGCAATAAAAAAACCAACATTAGTTACTACACACTTTTATCTAATAACCAAATAAGAACTAACCAATAACAACACACAATATTTACGCTCCACTCTTGTAGCTACTACACCATTTACATTGGGGGCAAGTTCTTGCCCCTTTACTCCTCCAACTGTTGGTCCACCAACCGCATCCAACACTACTAGAAATAACAACACCCATCGATGTGTCACCCACCACTCATCGTACGCATGGGTACACCACACATTGTCAACCTGTACAGGCTCTATAGTTGCATTTGCCTCATCTAGACCAGGATGTAGTAGCTGTGTTCCTATCGGGCTTGACCTTGCTCCTGGTCGTCTCACTGCTCTAGTAGATATCAACCATATATATGGCTTTGGAGGCATATCTTATGCCATGCTAAACTATCTAAATACTTGCTCACCCTGGAACAACTTAGTCACCCCTAGGAAGTGATCCTCTAACCACATGGTGTGTCAGATGCACCTCAACTCTGCACCATCCTCTACCCACCCACCATAGTTTCTATACGGTCTCCATATGATGGCCCCAGGGCCCATCTAATTTATCTTCAACCTATAGGTGGTCGTATCTAACCTCATGCTATGGGAGCCTACCCACCTCGCTGCAACTATCTAGGATAGAGCCCAATCAGCTTGCGGCCTACTGAGTGGCCTTAATATCGCTATATGCTCATATGCTCATACGTGCAAAAAAGTCATGGATCCTAGTCCACCCGCATGATTCTCCTGAGTAAATCTTACAAATCTCTATACAAGTGGGTCAATACACACCGCGCCCATGCATACCTAGTCCCATGTTCCTCTATTGTGCAACAAATATCATGCATCTCATATAATATCCCAACTCTGCCACCCTCCACTACCACTGACAAAGCTATAATTGTTAGAGTAAACTTTCCCAACCACGAAACACTAGATCTCACTATAGCATCTAAACTGATATGAGTCTTTACCTACACTCGTGTGCTTGTGAAATACCTCCTCACTGCCCTCATCTAACTATGGACATCCACTATATTCATCACATGTACTCTCACTCCTTATAATAGGCAACCACAATATCCGATACACATCCTCTAGTGTCATTATCATCTCGCCTGTCGACAACTAGAATGTACACGTATTTGTGCACATCTATCACACAAAGTAGTCAACATAGGCATATTATGGGGTACCTCCAGTAATCTAGCAATGTGCCGTAAGCTGACATGGTCCAATATATCCCACTCAGTATTTGACAACCCCAAATTAAGTAAAGTACTTAAATGGCGGTCCACCTAAAACTCTCTTGAGTGTATATCACTCTGCACAACACAAAAAGCAACAAAATTATTCCAAGTTCACCATACATACTACAAAAACCAATTATTGTAACATCAAACTAATTATAATATCAACATTTCACAACATCGTGCCCAAACCCTGCTCTGGGATGCCAGCGCCCAAGAGCAAGTCACAGGCGCCTAGAATTAGGTCACTAGTGCTTACAACTGAGCGCTCATGTCCCCAGGGACATAAATGCCCTGGATGCTTCTGCCCAGGTCAGAAACACTGAAACATACATAAAATTAAATTTTACTAAAATTGACAAAAAATAAACATATTTGACAAACTTTTCCAAAAATATTCATACTTACCAACTCATCGATCGTCTTCGAAGCCACGACCACCTCTACCCTCTCAAAGCTAGTCAAAGTCACTGCTCTAACACATGACATCCTCACAACTCAGAGCTCCAAATTTCACTTGATCTCGGTACAAGTGAAATACTATTCACTTTTCACTATTACTATGTATAGTAATTCTTATTTACCATATACAATAGTCACCATTTGCAACCGCTTCTACAACAAATACATGTTGCACAATTTCACTCATATCTTGAGCCTCGTAACTTTGTTTGTCTCGCCATTTTTGTCATATGAATCATAATTTCCTCTATTACCGTACCATAAAAAATTCAACATCTTATATTCACATCTAGCAAATGTATTATTCAATATCTCTTCATACTACAACTATACCATATTATTCCGCATTTACTAAGACAACATCTTATGTGTCTTGCTTTCAGCCCAGTGATCATTTCTCCACCCTTCACCCTCTTGTTGAAAGGGGGGCATACAATTAGGATCATCTTATAATTCCTCTCAGTTTACAATACTATCGATCAACACTCCTATCATATTACTATTACAACTTGCTATGATATCATTCGAACAAAGGAACAATCATTCTATATAATAATCAATGCTTTCTACTATTCCAAATCAATTCCCACAAATGACATAATTTGAGGGAAATTAGAAAAACCTCTCTGTGAGTAATTTCCTAAGTACATATACTTTTAAATAATCTTCTACCACTCAAATCAAATCAATCATTTAGTATGATAAGCACATTTACTATCTCTCCTAGATGACCTAACTTGGGAGCTACACTACATTACCATCGCTTCCAGATGACCTAATTTGGAAGCCATCTAGAACTATTTAAATTAGAACACCTGCTAATGTAGAGGTGGGGGCAAGGAGACGTCGTTTCCTTTCCTATTTTGCTCCTATATGGGCTCTTCAATTAGAACAAACAATTTTCAAATGGAACTAATTAAAACTAAATTGGTTCTCTATTCATCTGTAGTGGTCAAACCTTTTGGGGATGTAGTCATGGATGGAGATTAAAACTAGACATCTCTTCTAAACACTCTTCCTTTGGTGGCGGGATGCCTAAATCCCCCAATTTACAAAAAAATCAGGTTGGGAATTGATCACTCCGTGTCTCTTTAATCTCCTTTGACAACAATTCAAAATCTCCAAATCATTGTAGCTATTTCTCCAAGTTCTCCTTACGACCACACCACCACACCAATGTTGCACACATGCATGACTAGATGATCTAGAATGCTTCTAATAATGAGACTTCCATAAAAATAGGCGATACGGAGAACTAAGAAAAGCCAGAGGCTCCTCCTGAAGCCAACTTGATATTCTTTGGAGCCGAGGACTTATGTGCGATCAATCAAACTGTAGAGGACACAAGAAGATTGTGCACCCAAGTTGTGGATAACATAAGATACAAGAAAAGGATGCTCGAATCTGGCGCATAGGTTTCAATTCTAGTAACACAAACAGACCCTCAAAAGAAAAAGGAAGCAGTTGAGGCATCCAACAGTAAAAGTGCCCAAGTTCCTACACACTAGGCTCAACGCAACACCCCTTCTCAAGTGGTGCATGCCCCTCCTTTGGTAGGTCAAGCCTTTGTGCCAGCTAAGGTTCTTACCTTCATGCTTGAACAATCAAGAAAGAATGTTGTCATGCCTCAAATGCACAAGTTAGTGGGTCTTCCATTCAACATTGTGGACCTGATGAAGAATACAAACATAAATGTCACAATGTGGGATGCCCTGACCATTCCTTCTCAATGTGACTTGTTACATGAAGCTCTAGCTCAACTTCCACGCATTGACCCATCTATACATAATTTTCGTGCTTATGTCAATATCTTCAAAGAAGAGGAGAAACAAGCAAGTAAATTTGTCAAAACCCCACCTTTCTATATGTCCTTAATCATAGGAAAACATATTTTCCATAACAGTATGATTGAATTAGGCGCTCATACATCTATCATGCCTAAGAAGATTGTTGATGTCTTAGGTCTTAAGTATATCCCTTTAACTAAAGGAGTTCTACAACTTGATGGTTCAACTGTCACTACCCTAGGAATCATCAAAGATATTGAGTTGACTCTCCATGCATGTCTAAGCCTTATAATAACTCAATATGTGTTAATCATTGGTCTTCTCCCTTTGTTTGCCATGTGTCTGTCTAGGGACTTTACTGCTAAAGTGGGTGGTTATTTATCTTTTGATTGGACCCATATGTTACTCAAGACAAGGTATGGTACCCGATTTACCATACAAGTTGAGCCAATATTTTCCTATCATGTAAAGTCATATGTTTCATCCCCTCTCCAAGCTAACTATTTGGTCCAAGAAAAACAAGTTTCAGTTTCTAAAGAGCAGCCTCTTCCACCTTTTATTCCTGATCTAGTACTTGATGAGTGGGCGGAGAGAAACCATAAGTTTGATCCATATGTTGAGGAACTAGAAGCTTATGAAACAAGGCTTGGCACTTATTGCATCCTTGAAGAAGAAGTTGTGTTACCACGTGCTAAAGAATAATGAAGAGAACCTTGGTCTATGGAAGTTATAATTTGATGGATCCAGGAGCAAAAATGGTGCAGGCGCGGGTGTTGTTCTCATTTCCCCTAAGGATGAGAAATTCTTCATGCACAAATTACAGTTCGCATGCTTCAACAATGTGGTGGAATATGAAGCGATGGTGCATGGCCTACTTATTGTTGAAAAGAAAAAGATTAAGGTGTTTCAGATCTTTGGGGACATGGAATTGGTTATCCATCAGGTCACCAACAAGTGTGTTGCAAAGAATATTCTTCTCAAAGATTATATACACAAAGTTTGGGATCTCATTGAGAGTTTTGATGCTCTAAACCTGTAGGTGGTGTCATGCAGAATGAATAAGGAAGCCGATCAGATGGTTGCGCTTGGTTTGCAGTTCTCCCCTATTGAGGACTTTGTCAAAGGAAACACTCAACACGTCAAGATGGTGATTGGCCATACATTATAGACAACAACACCAACTGACAAGTATTTGACAGTGACGCATAGATCATCTAGTTCATCCAGAATGAAGTTGAGTTCTCATCAAGCATGCAAGTTGATTTGCATGACAATTATGGTGACCAAGTGATAAAACTAAAGATAAACAAGTTGCCTAAAGGGTTGGTCACCTTAGAGAAAATGTTTAGACCTGATGATGAATTCAAAGGTGAAGAAAAGTACATGTGCGTGGCGTAAGAAGATTGTAGCCCAGTCATTGTTGCGCACGGGAAGGAGTTGTTGCTCAGTAAAGCTTGTACGCATGATGAAAAGAAGGCCTTGATTTATCTTTGCCAAAAATACAGTGATATCTTCTCATGGAAGTATGAAGACCTCAAGGGTTTTGATCCAAGTGTTGCTCAACAATCCATTAAATTTGATCTTGGTATCAAGCTCGTCAGACAAAAACAACGACCAGTTAATCCAAAGATATGTTATGTTTGTGGAGCCTATTTTCATGTTAGAGTGTGGTACACCTTCTATGTGTTACACTCGGGTATTTTTATGGCGGTCCCGCTCACCGGTGAGCGGGCCAGGGGGGTTCGGGGGTGAAGCCCCCGAAGCAAATTTTCATGGGTGGTTTATTAACCCATGGGTAATGGGTAACCGTTATGGGCTGTTTTTGGGCCCATGGTTTTTCGGTACCCATTGTTTTGACACCCACAGTTTTTTGTATCAAACTGCTTAAGCAATTGTCTATTTATATGATCTTATGCATATGATACATACACAAGCAAATGCATTGCAGATGTGCTTTGAATTTGGGTGTGAATTATGTAGAGTTTGTTGAGCATAGCTCCAAATGGATCTAGGTATTATATTGAGAGAGTGGAGGCTTGTAATAAAATATGAGCAAGTGATTCTTGGTGGACGTAGCCCAAATTGGGTGAACCACGTTAAATATTGTCTCTCTGTGCTATGTTATTTATTCTGCACTTCTATTTGAGATCTGTAATATTTTCTGCATATTAGTTTCTACTGTTGCGATTTTGTAAGGGATTATTCCGCATATTTTATCTCTTATTTCCTAACAAGATAAAGCCCCTCATGAGAGAGGAGTTTTCCAAACTCATTGATGTCAATATAATATTTCTGATCAAGTACTCTACCTAGGTCGTGAATCTAGTTCCGATGCACAAGAAGAATGGTGAAATTAGACTCTGTGTTGATTTTAGAGATTTGAACAAGGCATCTCTAAATGATCATTATCCTTTGCCTTCTATGGAGCAGATTCTACAGATTGTGGCCAAGGCGTAAATATTCTCAATGCTAGACGAAT
Source organism: Taxus chinensis (assembly GCA_019776745.2). NCBI lineage: Eukaryota > Viridiplantae > Streptophyta > Pinopsida > Cupressales > Taxaceae > Taxus > Taxus chinensis. The sequence goes on along the minus strand of CM034152.1, from coordinate 158,725,792 downwards.
ACTCCGACTTCAATCAAATCCTGGTCAAGGAAGAGGATAAATTCAAAATGACATTTATAACCAAGTGGGGGACATATGAATATCAGAAGATGCCCTTCGGTTTGTCAAATGCAGGTGTAACATTTTAACACGCCATGGATATTGCCTTCACGAGATACATAAATGAATTCATCTTGGTTTATCTTGATGACATCCACATTTTCTCAAAGCAAAGTGTGGATCAGATGGTACACCTAAAGAAAGTATTTGAGAGATGCAAATTTTTTGGGGTATCTCTTAACCTCAAGAAGTGTAATTTTGTAGTGGTATAGGGCAAGCTTCTAGACCACATGGTCACAAAGGATGACATCATAATTGATCCTGAGTGTGTTTCGGCCATCTTGGCCCTTTCCTTATCGGCACACAAGAAATCCTTACAGTCCTTCATTGGAAAAATTAACTTTGTTAGGCACTTTATTCCTAACTTTGCAGGACTAGTAAGGCCAATCACCCTCATGCTCAAGAAAGACATAGATTTCAGATGGAAAACATAAGGAAAGGAAAGCTTCAACAAGATCAAGAAGGAGATTTCTTACATGTGAACACTTATCAACCCAAATTACTAAAAGAATTTCATCCTTTACGCTTATGGTGTTGATGCAAATGTTGTTGATGTTTTGACATAGGAAAAAGAACAGGGGCTGGAACAACCAATGGCTTTCTTCAGCAAGATATTGAAGGACTATGTATTAAGACATAGTCACATGGAGAAATGAGTCTACGCCATCATGCATGCACTCAAGAAGTTCAAGAGTATGTTCGCCACAAACCACATCAAGGTGTTATTTTCACACACAAGTGTGAGAGATTTCATCATGAGAGCATAAACGAGTGAAAAGAGAGCGCGATGGGTAACCAAAATCATGGAATATGATGTGATTATCAAAGCCACAAAGCTAGTAAGAGGGACTGTGCTTTGCAAGGAGCTTGGTGAGAACGTGTACAATGAACCTAAGAATTCCTTATTTCTGGATGAGGATCTCCCGCGCGCAGAACTTGAACAGAATGCAGCCCCTGGTGCGCGTGACTAGATGGAGGAGATGACCACATTCCTTTCAGAGGGTGTATACCCTCTTGGTTTAAACAAAACAAAGAGAAGACATCTAAGGTTGCAATCTATCCCTTATGTGTTGATTGGTGGTCTTCTCTTCAAGAAGAGTCTAGATGGCATGGTGTTAAGGTGTATTGACAACGAGCAGACTAAAAGAGTGTTAACCGAATTTCATGATGGATTCTCTAGTGCACACTTTTCTGCCAAGACTACAACAATGAATATCATAATGAAAGGTATCTTTTGACCTACCTTGTTTGTAAATTCGCACAAGTGGGTCATAAAATGCAAAGTATACACTTTCTTTGCAGGTAAGAACAGATTGGCAACGCTTCCTCTCCAACCAATCCAGGTGGACAAGAATTTTGCGCAATGGGATCTCGACTTCATAGGCATGATCAATCCCCCTTTAAGTGTTGGACATAAGTGGGTGCTGACATCTAAATACTGCTTAACCAGATGGAGATAAGTTTTCATGCTCAAGGAATCAACTGAGTCAGTCATCCTTTACTTTCTTGAAGGTATAGTCACAAGGTTTGGCATTGCTCAAACCATTATTTTTGATAATGTAAAAGCCTTCCTTATCACTAAAATTGTTGATTGGGCTCTAAATTTGGGCATCTATTTTAGGACTTGTTTAAACTATTACCCTCAAGGCAATGGTCTGGCAGAGTCAACAAACAAGAACTTAATCAGGATCATGAAGTGCACAATGAACATCAACCAAAGAAAATGGCATACAAAGGTCTCGCGTGCACTACGGGTAGATAGAATCACAGTTAAAAAAGCAATAGGAATGTCTCCTTACAAGCTGGTCTATGGTAAGGAAGCTACTCTTCCTTTAATGCTTGAGTTGAACCCATTAGCGCTTGCCCAACAACTGGAGTTTCAAGGTGCAGACCAGAGAGAAATCAGAATGGTAGAGCTGGTTAATCTTGAAGAACCAAGGAATGTTGCCATGATCAAGCTCTGACAACATCAATAAGCAACAAAGAAATGGTTTGATAGAAATACTAGGCCTCAAGCTTTCAATGTTGGGGAATTGGTCTTGAAATGGGATACTGACAGAGCTAAACTAGGGTTCCATTCAAAGTTTGATGCACTTTGGAGTGGGCCATACATCATCATTTCATACAAGGAGGCTAAGTTTTTTGAGTTAATTAATCTTGATGGAGGCGCACTACAAATCCCAGTAAATGGGATCTATCTCAAACCCTTCTATTGAGTTTTCTGCATCATTATGTATATATTAGAATAGTTTAAATTCCTCTAAGTGCTCTACATGCACATTGTTTGTTTTTACATAGTTATTTCTTCTCGCATGTTTCTTGCACAGACTCTTCTTTTACTTCCAGGATGCCGGTTATCTAGTAAATTTTTAGTAGTTTAGCAGGATTCAGAATAGAGCTATGAAATGATTCAAGTGGCTTTAAAGGGTAGTTCTTTAAAGTTGAAGATCAGAAATTTCATGACTACACACCAGAATTCATGCCCAATGGATGCTATAGGCTACTGATCTCCTTCATCTAGCAGGCAGATGGCCCTGAAATTCACCAAAACTGTTATCCAAATAACTCTCCTGGTTATTTAGATAACTTACGTACATATTTTGGCTCAGATACATTCATTGAAGGTTGCACGCACTCCAACTATCTACTTGGATACATTTCCTCGCGTGCCAAGCATGCTTTACTTCTACATTTTTCTCCCTTCCATTTTCCTTTTCCTCTTTGTTCCACTCTTCCCTTGCACACACCTTCAGCGTACTTGATTTCTTCCAGCAGTTCATGCATCCTGCACGTGCGCCTTGCACTTGTTCCAAAATTAGCTAAGTCCCTGCCCCTCTCATGCACCCCGCACATTACTTTGTAATAATTGTGCCTTGACCATATGTTTCCTGCTCACCAATCAAAGCGCGCCAATTGGGAGCCGAATCTTTACAAAAATTTAGTAAGTGACATGTGGCAGAAACGACAAAACACTTTACGCAATTGGACACCCTCTCAGTCAATCAGCGTGCACCATGTGTCTTGCGTGCACAGGTGGCTTTGAAAATATTATGACAACCATAACTTCTGCAATAGATCTCTGATCGACGCGCGCCCAATCTCAATCGATAGCTGCTGACATAGGCTACAATGTTTGATATTCAAATTCAAATTCTTGGTGGATTTGGTAGGTGAGAAATGGAAAAACATCTTTTTGGGTATTAATGAACATATCTGATTGCTCCAACCACTCGATTTGATTCGATCTACCTTCCATCCTTCTCCAACATGCTAAACAGACTTAGGGAAACATATTTGACAGATTTACAGGTGGATTTATATGCATTAAATGCTTCTTGTTGGTTGTTGTATTTCAAATTCAGGTTTTCCCTCCTTCTCTTCTTCTTCTTCCATCAATTCATTTATAAATGTAAGAGCTGGGCTCATTGTTAATGTTGGACATTTTGGATCCTTATGCTTTTACTAAGGACTTCATATTTCTGTATTTTGAGTCGCAGACTTCTAGATCTAGCTCATGCATATGGATATTGTCCTCTCTCACCATTATAACAGTTCTGTGCATTTTTGGAAGTAATGGAATCATCGTTTAATGAATATTCTCTATCCTAAGCATGTTGATATTCCTTCTTCTTGCCTTTCTTTTGTATTGTGTGCTTTCTATGTCACTTTACGTCCATTGCAGCTCCATTTCTGGTTGTGTTTCACGGAACTGATATGGTAAACATGTTTCAGTTTGTGCTACACATGTCTATCCTTCTTTCATACCTTTTCCTTTCATTTTCACTCAGTACAGATAGTGTTCATCCCTCTTTTTCTGGTGTTATCACCTTCCTTAGTTTATTTTTCCTTTCTATTATCCTTCTATTCCTAGTCCCTTGGATTTTTAGCTTAGTTTTCCTTTCATGCATTAGGAGTAGTAGTAGTGGTAGACATAGATAAAGGAACTGGCCTTCTCCATAGATCCGTCTCAAGTGCGCAAGGTTGAACAACTTGGAGATGGTTCCATTGTTGTCTCAAACAACTCGACTCTTCTAGATCCGAGATGCAAGTGTACATTTGAATGACCAACAGGGCCTAAATAGACCTAAGAGGGCAATCAAATGGTTATGGTTGCTACTCCAAACAAGGTGAAATGGCCTCTCTAAATGACTACATGGTCATTTTGGATATCCATCTACTAACCCCATTGAAGGCTTTAGGCAAGGTTTGAGCTTGGCTATAAATCATATTTCTTATATGAGATGCAAATCAAAGCATGGTGTAAAGTATTAAGGTAAGAGGTGAACTTTTTTTATAGTTTTCCTTTTGGGAGAAACTTGTATTTTGGTGCATGTGGGACTAAAATCCTCAAATTAGATTAGAATTTTTAATCATGATTAGGCCTTGCTAATCACAATTAGTGAATTACCAAGTGATTAAGATGTGGGAGCCTTAATCAACCGTTTAGGGTCAACTAGGAGGCTAGGATAAACTTTTGAAGCTTGCTGAGACATTGTGGAGGAAAGTGGGGTGATTTTGAGTGGTTGGAAGAGGGGTTTAAGCCAATAGTATGGTATATTGACCAAAACAAAGGCAAAATAGGCTTAATTAGCTAATAAACGCTAATTTTCTGTTTTGAAGAGGATTTTGGCTTATGATTCGTCATAAAGTGGCATCCTGAATGTAAAAGGGATTTGGTGATCAAAAAATGCATGTTAATTGACCAAAGTGGCAAGAAACATTATTTCATTAATGAAAATCACTAATTATAATGAAATTGATAAGAATGAGAGTGATTTGTGTGTCTGTTTTGGCAATAAGATTGTAAAAGTGGAATTTAGGTATCTACAACTACCATAAAAGGGGCTGCATTTTTGGGTTGTATACACTGCATAAGAAGGGGAAATGTTTTATTCCATACCACACATTTTCATTTTATCTAGCTATAACCCGCTCTCTTGGCGTCATTGGCGCAAGGGCAACCTAATGACACTATTTCGCACACAAACACAAAGAACTACATGGAGTGTGGAATGTAGTGCATTGCTCGGTTATAAGTTCACTCATTGGGTGACTGTCGGGGTCAGTCTGACTTCACATATTACATATTTCATTTCGATTTGATATGTTTGTGAGCTTGTGCAGGTAGCTAGGGTTTTTTTGTAGGTTATAGGTGCCCTCAATGATTAAAGAGAGAATATCAGGTGAGTGACATGAAGTGGCGGTGAAACCCTAGTGACACAGAAGAAAGTAGATTATGAGCGTCTACACAGTCACCAACACCCAAACACCCCTATCTAGCACTAGGTGCCCTTATCTGGCATTATCTTGAAGTTCCAGTTTTTACAGGGAGCAGTTACGACGTTGTTTCCAACTTGCCCAACACTTTACACTACCTAGATCATTTCTAGATCACACAAGAATCAACTAAGTCGTTTATCTCTCTCATTTATTTATAGTTTTACAATGTTTGAGTGTTTAACATCTGTATATTTATTGTATTTTACTATATTAGTTACTTTGCAATTAGATTTAATTACGTTTTTATTAAATCAATTAGGACATATTATTTGCAAGGAGGGTCTTTTAGTTGATCATGCCAAGATAAAAATTATATTAAGGTTGGAGGAACCCACTAATCAAAGTGAGGTGCATGGGTTCCTTAGTCATACAAGTTACTACTGGAAATTCATCCAAGGATATGCCAAGATAGTTGTGTAAATGCAGAAGCTTTTGAAATCTAAGGGGAAGTTTTACTGGAAGGATGTGCAACAACATGATTTTGAGTAATTAAAGGAGATACTGACCATTACTCCTATCCTTCGTTTCCCTACATGGAATTTTCCCTTTCATGTTTATGCAGATGCCTCGAGAACTGTAATTGGAATGTGTTAGCACATCTTGGTGAAGAAAATATTGATAATACCACTTGCTTTGCAAGCCGGAAGCTAACACTTGCGGAAAAAACTATATAACTATGGAGCGCGAGGCTTTATCCATGGTGTATGCACCTCATAACTTCAAGCAATATATTATTGCTACTCCCTTTATCTTTATACTAACCATGCATGTCTAAAATTCTTGGTCAATAAGCATGTGTTACAAGGTCGAATTTATAGATGGATTATGTTGTTCCAGGAGTTTGATTTCTTAGTGATAGTAAAACCTTATAAGAGTAATATATGACCTAATCACCTTTTGTGCATAAATTATGGGGAGGATGCACAAAGTAATGAAGATACTATGTCAGATGCCCAATTATCCAAGTTGTAGCGCGTGCCCATGAACTTAGAAGACGTAACAATATTTATGCACATGAGTATTGTGCACCAAGGGATGAAGACTATGGAAAAAATATAGTTACCTGTACGCGCTGCACCTTACTGGCTAGTTGGTGAAGACCTTTACAAAATGGGTCATGATGAAGTATTGTACAAATGTGTCTTGAAGCATGAATGCAAAGTAATTATAGAAGAGGTGCATTGTGGTATTACTGGAGGACTCTATGTCGGGGAAGCCACCACGCGCAAGATACTTCTATCCAGACTTTGGTGTAAAACCATTTATAAGGATACCAAGGAGTTTATAAGGGTTTGTGACCATTTTCAAAGGATTAGTAAGCCAAGACATAGAGATGAGATGTCGTTGCACCCCATTTCATCTGTATAACCTTTTTTAAAATGGGCTATTGATTTTTTTGGGCAAATTGTGCCAGCTGCGCGAAGAACTGACACATAATATATTATCACTTGTACTAATTATTTAACAAAATGGAAAAAATCTAAAATTATCAAGGACTGTACAACTACATGCTTTTTATGGGAAAATATTATAAACATGTATGGCTGCCCATTAAGCCTGATAAATGATAGGGGTACTCATTTCCTCAATGATACCATCAGGATATTATTAACATAATTCATGGTGGCAAATCACAAGACATATCCTTATCACCCACAGGCTAATGAAACAATAGAGGCTTTAAATAAAATCTTGAGCTAGACTTCAACAAATATTTGTGATGTTGGTAGGAAAGATTGGGATGATAAAGTTTCAGCTGTACTTGAGATGTAAAAAACTACTTATAAGAGGTTGAATAAAGGCACAACCTTTCATTTGATCTCTGGCATAGAAGCAATGTTACATGTTAAATTTATGTTACCATCCTTGCACATTGAGTGCACAGGAGGACTCACACATGAACAATCATTAGAAGAACGTATTGAAGGGTTGATACAATTGGGTGAATGATGCGCCATTGTGAGATGGAGCCAAAAGAAGGAGAAGGCATGAAAAAAGGTTTGGTAGGATATGCATATTCAGAGAAAGTATTTTTGAGTTGGTAGATTGGTACTTCTCTACGACTCAAAATTTACACGTCACCCGAGAAAGCTAAAGGTACAATGGTTGGGACCATTAAGAGTAACTAAGAGTTTATAATTTGACGCATGTCAGCTACAGGAACTTGATGGAACAATGTTACCTAGTTACTTTAATGGAACTAGGCTGAAGCCCTACTATAAATAAGTTGATTCTATATTATTTTTGTAATAAATCAGTATTGCCATATAGCTTAGATTTCTATTTCAAGTTTTATTCTGTTGATTTTTTGTAATAAGCGTGTTCATGTGCAGGAGCTGATTTATTTTTGAAGTTTGATGTGCATGGGACCACATGTCCCTTTAATGTGGGGTAGTAGGTAAAGGTGATTGCAGGCCTTTGAAAGCATTTAAAATCTCTGAATTTGTCAATAATTGGAGCATAGTGGTCAACGGTGAATGAAACAATGGTGCTAATGCTAAATGGTGGACTATTTTGCTCAATGGTGTACAAGGAAACTTTGTAATGATGAAAATAAGTGGTATTTATTGATATAGTAAGCAAGATAATGTGAGATACATGAGATAAGAAGCACAAAAATAAATATACTCGGTATGCAACGTAGAGGGAAGAAAGGTGCGGAGCGGGAAGGTGTGCGTAAGGGGATTTATAGCTTGGGAAAGTAGTTGCACGACAAAAGGTTATGGATGTCGTGCATGGACAAGAGACCAGAAAATAACTACATTAAAGTTTGTGTATGACGAAGCATTAAAATCACTCCAAAAGTAAAAATTTATATAAAAGGGCGAACATTGGTTGTAGTTTTCACTTTTTAATCGAGAGCTCTTACAATTTTTGTGTGATTTGGTGAACTTAAGCATCAATGTCCTAGGGAAACCATGAATCTAATGACCAGAGACCGTGATCTCCTTGCACTTTGAGGGTTTGAAGTTTTAGATAACATAGTGGTAGTAGAGGACAAATTATGAGGGCTGAAGTGTGAAGTTTAAGAGGTGTAAAAAATGGTTGTGTTACAGGGTTGGTCGTGGAAATAATTGTAGAGCTAGGGCACAATGGGTCAGAAGAAAACAATATTGTGATTGAAGAGTAAAATTTTTAGTGAAGACACCAAATAAGTTATAAGGAATTGAGACTATGAACAAAACAAGGGTTGTTATACCTAGGGTACACAATTTGTAGGGTTACTTTCGATTTTAGGTTGTAAATTTGAGCAATGGGATGAGTATAAAATATGGCCAAGGGAAAGAAGACAAGAGAGGCACCCCTTGATGACTAGTTCTCTAAAATACAATATCCACAAGAGGTCATCGTTGGGAAAAAAAGGAGTCTAAGGTGTGGGAGTGCAAAATAAGTGAGTACAATCGTCGTGCTCCATGACATAAAGGAGATATAAGGAACGATACATTGATAGAAACAAGCCAACACATGGAGGAAGGTCAAATTATGATTGATGACAAGGTAAGTAAGATGTTGGAAAGTTTTGGTGTCTTGCAGCTCTTTGAGTTTCCCTTCTTTCGAAAACACAGGCGGATTTTTCAGTGGTTGGAATCAAGGGTCCATGAGGACTACTTTTACTTTATGGGAAGAATAATGTGCATCTCTGACCAATTAATAAACAAAGTGACAGGATTGAGAGTTAGGGGTGATGAGATTACAATGGATATGCATGATGAAGCAGAAGTGGAATCAACAACTACAAAATTTCACTATCAGAGGGGAAACAATGCATTCAATATTGCCAACATCTTAGACCCTAGGACAAGAGTGGTTACATGCTTGGTTAGTTACAAATTGGGAGCCTCAGAGTGATGGTCAAAGGTAAATAAGATTTTTTTTTCATATGAAACATAAGATGACAAATGAAACCAAGTATAATATTACTTTGTACATTGCAGAGAGTGTTGTAGAAGAAACACAAATCTATCATGACAAAGGTGAGAAGATAACTAGGGGATCCATTTTGCTACTTATTATATTTTAGAAGATTTGAGTCCTAGATGGACCACCAGGGCGTGAATGGGAACACCCTGTGGAAACTCGATCCCCAGTGCAGAGGTTTGTAAAATATACTTGTGATGGAATGATCATAAATACATATAAGGCTCGTTTGGACTTATGGTACTAGTGGATGTGCGAAGCCTTTGAGAATGAATGACGCATACCTTGGGAGCTGCCTATTGTGTTGGCTGGACAATAATTTTTTTTTGTGATGTAACACTTCTATCTTGCAATATTTTTGTTGTTAAATGGAGAAATGGGTCATTGCTACAAGTGCCTTTTTCCTTCACATCTAGGTGCTTCAAAAGCTTGGTTAATAGAATAAGGGAGGCACAAAACTTAAAATTTAAGGTAGACAAGGTGGACGTAGAGTATCATACTCTGCGTAAGACCTATTGCTACGTAACAAGACAACCTTATGAAGAAAATTTAGAGTTAGATGGGATGAACCTCAATCTCATTGTAACTTTAGCAGTTGGAAAGGAGCCTTGTAGGGTGTATGTATATATGCGTCCAAAGTTACAATATGGACAAGTGGTGGAGGTATGTGACATTACTATTACACCACCTTCGGGAAGGGAAACCAAGAGACAAAAGAAGTGTAGTTATGAGCTAATTAAAGAGGAAGAAAATGAAACAGAGGGGCAATTGAACCACATTGCGCGGAAAAGGAGGAGAACAATAGTTGGATCAAGTTCAACATGCATGATCCATAAACACAATTAATTATTTTTACTTCCACAGCTGTTTACCTAGATCTTATAAAAATTCATCAACTTCTAGTATGTTAATTAATCCAAAATTGATGAAAATTTGATTTTCATCTGACTTAGGACTGATCCAAAATTGATTTCAAAATTGTTGTTTGATTAAAGCCATCTAGATGTACTTTAAACATGATTTATCCAAATGTGTCACATATTATTATAAAATGTATTTTCTGAATTTAATTAATACTGATTTGAATGTAGAAAACTAAATCAGAAATAAAAAATGTAATCAGAAATGAAATACGACACCAAAATTGTTAATGAAGTTCGACATGCAAGCCTACGTATCTAGGTCCATACGAACCGATTTATTGAATTCACTCAAATTGTAAGTACAATAACCCTTACAATCAACAAAATAGATTACAACCTGCAATAATGTACTTTCAGACCTTTGAAAGACCCTAACTAAGCTCGGTAAATGTCTTTCACCTTTCTAAAGTACTTGTCAAGGTTACTCCCTTAGAATTTTCGTAAAATAGTGACTTCCACCAAAATAAAAACTCTAAAACAAGAAAATAATTACACCATCAAAAGCGTATCAAAATTTTTAACATTTCAGTAGTTCACTCCAAAGACTGGTTTTACCTCTAAAAGCTCCAAAAATGAGGATTACTACAAACTGGTCTAAATTGCCCCTATGTTTAGACCTGCAAAAACTTCTTAAATAGAAGTAAGCCCCTTACTTAACTCACTGAGCTATAATGGATTGGTGGTGAGGTATAATTTTAATAATTTGGTGATTGGGGGTTCAAACCACCCCAGTCACCCTCTACTGTTTGATATTCCCCTTTGAGAATTATCCCACATTTATGGAGTTTGAAGTGAGCGGTGGTTTTAAATTGGTTTATCCGCCCTATTAATTTGTGGCATGGGCCATGCATACCCTTTGTTTTACTGCGTAGTGGCGGTGACGAGTTTGATTGATTGACCGAGTTGATAAGGGCCACGTTGGGCTTGACCACCCTTGACTTGTCCGTCCATATGGGTTGCTCCACTGTTTTCCGAGTTGATTTCCATGCCCGAGTTTGGATCGTCAGTTGGAAGGAGGTAAGGCTATGACGAGTTGGCTCGGTTATTGACTTGCCGAGATGTGAACAAGTTGGGTGAGGTGGGGAAGATGAGGTGGCAACTCGTTAATTTGGCTAATACCACTCGGTCTCCAATGCAACACATAATGCAATGCACTATTGATCCCACATTCAAACTACAAATGCACTGAGTGGGACATATAATGAAAATTGTGGCAACGTCATAGTGAAGAAATGGTGACAAAGACACCCCTCTGTTAAAAAAGTGTGTCGACCTTGACTAAGGGCTCCCAACCAACAAATAATGGGGCCCACCTTCTCGAACACGAGAGTCTAAGACCAGTGTCGTAAAACCAAATTTTAACACTTTTTCCCATACTTTATTTTTGCCACATGTCGCAGCCTAATTGGCTAGTTGACCCTGCCGAGTTTGAACTTTGACCAAACTTTGACCAACGATATCTTAAGCATACAAACTCTGTTTCTAGTGTTTTTGATATCGTTGGAAAGATATCAGAAATCTCTACCGCACTATCATGTTTTAGGGAGATCTAGGGAACTTTTGCAGCCCCAAAATGTCGTCTGGATCAATGTACCCCTCGGGTCTCACCAACTAGCCCAACTGAAAGAGCACACATGACAAGCTCAAGTGGAGGAGAAGATTGATGGAAAAGCTCTTAAAACAAGTAATTATTGAGGGAGATAAGGGATAGAAGAGCTACAACAATATGAGGTACGCGATGAAGAAGATATACCCATCGAAACCTCAGAAATACATGTGGAGGTAGGACAAGAAGATGAGTGAGGATATGAAAATGAGGAGTTTGACCAAGGAATACTGCATTCTTAATTATGTTAATGGTACTTTGTTTATTGAGCTATCACATTTATGAGCTCCTACATGTTTATAATCATAGCTTTAAAATGAATCCTACTATCCATCTTGACTCTTTTTGTAGTTTACTCTAACAACTACAATGGAAACAAGTGTTACTTAACAAAAACAATATTTGACTACATTGTTGTCATGCAGCTACTCCTTGAAATGGCCTATTCTTAGTTCAATTTTATTCCAAACTGGAGATTTTTTGTTTCAATATTTATATTTTTTCCTCGCCTTCGCATATTGTGATCAGAGTCCTTGAAACCAAAAATTCTTACTTGGGTTTAGTTCAAAATTGTTTTTTTTTCATTTGGATCATGCTTTAAAGCCATAGAGTTTTGCTCTTGGTTGCTTATTCTCACATTATAATTGCTCAACACATATTGTTCTTATGGATTTTACTTGGACTTGATTTTGTAGGTTGTTTCATCTTTCAGATTGAGTATTCCCATTTCAATTCTTCACTTGTAGATCCATTCCTCTTGATTCTAATAATCTTTGGCAACCTATCCCAATATTTTCTTACATTTGATATTTTAAATGAAAACAACACCTAAAAAGTCATCCAATGAGATTTGAACACATAAAAGAAACACTCACAAATTTGATCTTTATGTGCCATTGTATATTTGGGCTTAAAAGAAATAGTCCAAAATTTAAGCTCTTTGTCTTTGCGTGATCAAAATGACATTTGGAATCTTAAAATACTTTCTCCTCTTCAACCATGTTACCAAATGTGTATGCATGGAAAGATTAGTTATGCAAGTATAAATGAAACTAACACCTAGTAGTTCCACCATATAACTAAATCTATCAAGAACATCACAATAAGAGCTTATAAAAGTAACTTCTTTAAATATGAATGAAACTTTGAATAATCCAAACTAACATCCTAAGCTATGTTTTACTTTTTAGATTACTAACTTTAAATGAACCTAGTTAGATCCTAAGCAATCAGATTTGTGTTGTTTTCTCGAAACAAGGTGAAGAGATCTCTCTAAAATGGCTACAAGACCATGTTTAGATATTCTCCTACTAACAAAGCTTGGAGTGATGGACTCAAGATGAAGAAGCCACTACAATGGAGGAGGGCTCAAGGTCAAATGTCTTATAGCTTTAGCTAATACAAATGACATCTCATGCATTTCTAAGGAGTCAAGGTGTAAAATTGAAAGGGATGCCTTAGGCTTGTATTTATAGGTTTCCATTTGAGAAAGTTTAGAATCCTAGTGCATGTGGGACAAAGGGGTAAAGCAAAAGTGTGCTTTTTAATTTGATTAGGAGCTAATTAATATTTTATGATTAATTAAGGATCCTAAGTAGGCTTAGGAAACTTTCTCAAGAGTATCTAGAAGGGTTTGGAGAGATTTTGGAAGTTTTGGAAGCGAGATTTAGCCAATAAGAAGGTTTATTGGTTAAATGCAAGATTAGAGGCTTAATTAACATATAATTAGCTAATTAAGAGGATTATCACTAATCAAAATGTTGTTAATTGGCATCGTCAGTGAATTAGAAGCATAGTTAGATAACAACATGCCGTTATATGTTCGAGGTGAGAGGGAGTGAAGACAATTAGTGCAATTTAAGTATTAAACTGCGGAAGTGGATTTTAGGTGTCTACAAAATGAACTCCAACCTACATCATTAAAGCTCTCTTTAAGACATTTCTAAAGAATGTAACTGCGTTAAAAAAGAGAGTTTCTGAGTATTTTTATGTTCAACAATCATTGGTTGATGCTCACGTGCCCAGTAACATTAACTCACCACTCATAAAGTGTCTTATGTGTGCGCATGGTGTGACTATAGGCTACTCACATTCATGTGTTCTTGAGCTCATTTATCTATCAATGAAAACTTTGTGCACCTGCCAAATTCAAGGTAGTGCTTATTAAATCGACGTTCATATGCCTATTAACTTTAACTCAACATTCACATAGTGTCTTATGCATACACATGGTGTGATTATGAGCTAGTCACATATTTTGTATCTTTGGGATCTTTCATTTCTTGTTGACAATCTGTGCCCATCAATTTCAATGCAATGCTTACTAATTTCCTATTCCCTCGATGTGCCTCAATCACAAGTCCTTATAATCACATAGCCTCTTGTACTTTGCAATATAATTTTAAATCTATAGACACTTTGATGGTGTCCAAGGACACCATGTGTTTAATGGTCAAAAATGCCTCAAACACATAACAAACAAACATTAAAAGGGTCTGTTATGTTTGTGGAGCCTATTTTCATGTTAGAGTGTGGTACACCTTCTATGTGTTACACTTGGGTATTTTTATGGCGGACCCGCTCGCCGGTGAGCGGGTTAGGGGGTTCGGGGGCAAAGCCCCCGAAGCAAATTTTCATGGGTGGTTTATTAACCCATGGGTAATGGCTAACCGTTATGGGCTGTTTTTGGGCCCATGGTTTTTCGGTACCCATTGTTTTGATACCCACGGTTTTGTATCAAACTGCTTAAGCAATTGTCTATTTATATGGTCTTATGCATATGATAGATATGCATGCAAATGTATTGCAGATGTGCTTTGAATTCGGGTGTGAATTCTGTAGAGTTTGTTGAGCATAGCTCCAAACAGATCTGGGTATTGTATTAAGAGAGTGAAGGCTTGTAATAAACTCTGAGCAAGTGATTCTTGGTGGACGTAGCCCAAATTGGGTGAACCACGTTAAATACTGTCGTTCTGTGTTGTGTTATTTTTTTTGCACTTTTATTTGAGATCTGTAATATTTTCTGCATATTAGTTTCTACTGTTGCGATTCTATAAGGGATTATTCCGCATGTTTTATCTCTTATTTCCTAACAGGGTCCTAAGTATAAAAGTAGATCAACAATGTGAAGATACACCACTTGTGTTCATCACATATACTTAAATCCACAAGGTGCTTGGAACACATAATAACAAAATAGAAGTTCGCAGAGCTCGTGTTTTATAAAATCTTTTTTTGTTTGGTTGGGTTTGAGGTCGTGCGAAATAAAAAGAGCTCGTTATATTAAGCATATAATAAAACCTTAAGGAGTAAACACACATATATTCTTAATACACTTGTAATTTAGTAAAATACATGACGTCCCACAACTTTTATAAATGAAATAAAGGGCACAAAACAAATACACTCAACAACATCATGGGTTCTATTATTCACAGGGATTGAAAATCACATGGTTTAACAAGTCTTATAACCAAAAGGGCCCTATGAATAGATTTAGATTGATATTATAGAATCTGAAGAATGTCGGGGTCCTTGTTATATAACTCCTCATAACCAATTATTTTAAAGGTTCTTTATACAAATTTTAAATGATGGGACTAAAAGGCTGATAAAATATAAGGAATCTTTTGCACTAAAAATCTTCTGGAAGATTTTCACATTATGTGTATCAGGATTAAAATGACAACGATTTACCTTATTGCAACTATAGATACAAAATTTAATTGTGCAAAAGTCACCACAAGCACTTGAAACCATATCAATGTGAACACCCCTTAGCAATAAACATTGCACTTAACACCAATATATGTACTTCAAAAGTTCAAGCACCGCACTCCTATAAATGCTCAACTAGAGTACATGTATCAAACATTCTTATTGGATTAGAAGCATAAAATACAGAGACACCAATAAGACTTTACAAGAAAGAATACTTGTAAGATTCTAGTGATGGCCATCTAACACAAGTTTGTATATCAAATTGACAAATGTACAAGATCAACTCCCTTGAATATACACATTATAATAAACCCTGCCAAACTAACAACATAGTCCATGGAGGGGCTTTTGCTCCTATGTTGTTGCATCAAAAAGTTATGTGAAAAATTCTAAAGCTAGTTACATAAAATAAAACAATCTTACCCTAAATAGGAGCTCTTATTTTTTTGTCCACTCAATTTAAGAGGTCGCTTAGGAGGGGGTTTAGTAGTTTCCTACTACAGTTAAGTTTTTTAGTCCATCTCACACATAATATATATTCCCGCCATCCATTTTTTCTGATTTTAGAGGGAGATTTACTTTTTATTTACCTGCAAAGGAATTCTAAAAAATCTCAAAAAATGTTACTAATTTTTTTTAATAAAAACACCAAGTATTTATTATGATAAATACCTCTAAATTTTATAGGGCACCCACAAATAAATTTGAGGAGCCCATACTTTTACGTGCCTCACTTCCTTCAAAAAACTAAAATGGGAAAAAACTGGACCTCCGGTTCATCTGTAGCTTATTTTTTCCCTTATATTTTTCGAATAATCCCACTCGAGTATTCTTTTGTCCCTTCGGTTTATTTTACAAATAATCCCCTTCACGTCCACAATTATTTCGCTCATTTGTTTTTGTCTTTGCCTGCATAGTTATTGAGCAGGATCTATGAATTTTGTGCCTCATCGATGCATATTTTTAAACCCGATTATTAAATAGGAGAGGGCGGGTGATTTTTTTTTGTAACGATAATGGCAACCATTGCAAATTCTGCGTATTTCCGCTTCAGTTCATCTTCATGGAGTTTTAAATTGGCCCCTCGCTCAAGCCAGAGCAAGCAAAGAATGCCAACAGGTATTCCTTTATTTGCTCTATTAATCAATATCATAAAAACCATAAATAACCCTAAATCTTACATTGTTATGTCCTTGAGCTAGCATCCGTAATCAATTCATAACGTTAGATTGTATGATCCGGATACTCAACCAAAAAAAATCCCTTAAAACTCCAAAATTCTGTGTCAATACACTAAATAGCAGATTGGAAATAAATAAATAGCGACCTAAATAAAATTCAAAGACAAAGTTAATCATACATGAAATTGGGCAGATCTTCTTGCAGTTACGCGGTCTTATGAAACACGATTGGTTTTTAAAGTGCCACCATATGATGATATTATGCACAATTACAGAGATCTTTGCTGCCTTGACGATGAACTCGAAATCTCAAGTAAAGATTGCCATCTAAAACTCGGGGTATTCATTGTAAAACTAGACACTTAGAGAAACAATCATCTGAATGAGTGAATACACTTTCGTAGCTCCTACGAACCAGTTTGACCTAAAGGAACATCATCTCATTTCATAATTAGGGACCACTAAGAGATCAATGATTATGACACAGTCGTTTAAGGATGTTACTTGGATAAGATGGTATGGCTATGGGGTTTAGTTGATGTGAGAGTCTTGGCGATGGAATCTCCCTTTTTATCAATGCCTACCTCTTTATAATGCTTTTTTATCGGCAGTAGATTTTTAAAAAATGACGAGTGAAACTTACATGAATTTACACTTTCTCTGGTATTCTATTTCCCCTAACTTCAGATATCTGAAATTGGTACGCTTACTTTTTGGCACAAACTTGGTTTCTTTCTATTTAAGCTATCATCTTCGTTGACATATGCACTTCTTATTAGGTAAAACTTCCTTAAATCTTAGCATATTCACATGACTTGTACTTGGGAAACCTGGAAGATGGAAAGCAAGAGTTGACTCAGCACTTGGAAAAAAAATCATTAAAAACTCAACAAAGACTTGATAAAATGCCAGTTGAAACCACCTATACCAGACAAACTATGAAATTTCGTAATTAATTTTGATTTTCATAATCAATACAAATGTCAATGGGAACTCTTAGCTTGACAGTTGACACAGAGTTGACTCTGGTTTTTTGTCAGGGAGCCAAGTCAAACTAGGGAGTACGTGGCTACTCAGGAGGACTGAAGAGTACGATAACTAGCATAGACCCACAGTAATCTGGGTCTGATGTTTTTTGCTGATAGGTGGCACTTTCAATTTATTTTTCCTCCCATGGTGACATTCTTTGGTGGGCCTCTCATTTTGTCCATTCGCGGACTCCCTTTGGACCCTTTGGATCACTATCTAGACCTGTCACATCCCTCCTTTTGGGCTCCTCCGTGGTCATGTACTGTCTGCGTTGATAAATCACCTGACACTCCCTGAATGTGGATTTGTCTAAAAGTGAAATGTATGATCTAAGCTTAAAGGAACTCGAGCTTCCACTCTATACGTTACTGTAATTGATCTCTTATCCATTATGGCTTATGCATTCTTTGATATTATTGCATGAGAACTACATCAATGGATGTTTCTCCTTGCAGCTTGCCTGCTTTTTTGGCACATAATGTTTCATGCTTTTTGATAGTTGATTTGTTCCAAACTGTTTCTCCTCATCTTATTTTGGGATATATCTCATTATCTATGCAATAAGTTAATAATGTATTTGTGTCAAAGTGCATTTATGAATGTACATTAAAAATGCACTTGTAATAGGTCACGTTATGAAATTGTGGTGCCATTTGGATGATGTGACATCATCCTTCATATTATCACCCTTGATGGGCTAGTCTCTCTCTCGTGTCACAAGGAAATTGACTATTGGTATTGTGAGATGTACAAAAGAAATGTATGATTTATTCACTGCTATATTTCAAAGTGTGAATATATCCATAAATATTAAAGACGCTTCGAAAGATAAAGTTTTCCCAAGGTTGAATGGGCGAATCTGGTGTTGTATCTAGTTATCTTGTGAATATTACCAAGTTACGAGATCAGCTGTTCACTATTGGTTTTGATGTTCAAGATGAGGAGTTGGTAGCCATTGCATTGAATGGCATCTTCCCAGTATGGGAAACCTTTGTGACCGGTATTTGTCCCTATGAGAAGTTTCCTTCTTACAATCAATTGTAGGACACATTTTTCCAAGAAGAAACATGTAGAGAATCAACTTTAGCAAAGAAAGAAGAAACCCAAGATCTTGTTCTCACTAGGAAGATGAAGAAGGTTTAAAGAGCCTTTATGATTAGTATTCACGCCTCTGAGAAGTTACCCTCTTACAATCAGTTGAATGACATATTTTTTCAAGAACAAACACAAAGAGAATCAACTTCAGCAAAGAAATAAGAAGCCCAAGATCTTGTTCTCACCAGGAAGATGAAGAAAGGCTCAAAGAAGAAGCCCGAGAAGGGTAAGAAAGAGGAAGTCTCTTCCTCTTATTTCGGTGCAAACAAAAAGAAAGGTCAAGCAAATTGTTGTAAATGCAAGAATAAGGGACATTATGCTTATCAATGTTTGGAGCAGAGGGTCAAAACAAGAGGAAAGGAAAATTTTGGAATAAGTACTTTGTTGAGAATGCTCACGTTGTGGTTGAGTTAGACAAACTTTCCTTTAAACTTGAAACCAAAATTTCTATGATTTCAGCTCTTTTGTCTCATGTTACTTCAAGATAAAGTTGGTATGTGGGCAATGGAGTATATAGACACATGTCTCATGACAAGAGTATTCAACTTGCTACCAGATGAAAAAATCAAAATTCAAGGGGGCCTAGGAAATGACAGCTTTTATTAGTGATTGGAGTTGGCACCATTCCTATTCGGATGCTTTCATGTGATGTTTTCCACTTGAAAATTGTTTTTTATGTTCCTGGATTGATTGAGAACTTGTTTGTTGTTTTAGCTATTACTGATGTCGTGTAAAGTTGAGATTGATCATGAATAGCGTGCCATTAAAGATTGCAACCATGAACCTTCACACGTTTTGGCTAAAGGAGTGTGTGATGGCTTCTTGTATAAACTTCTTACAGCCTCTACCGCTCATGAAGCCTTGGTGCATGCTTATGCTAAGACGTGTGGGTTATAGTACAAACAGTTTGGGCATTTGCACTACTGTGTGTTACCCCTTTTGAAGAGTATAGAGCATGGGCTGCCAGATTTTAAAGTTGAGGATACTGGAGTGTGTAAGGGATGCACACTCCAAAGCTCTCTTTCTTACTAGTTAGCGAAGATCAAGGGAGATCCTTGAATTGATCCACTTGGATTATGCAAAATTACATCTCCTCCTTTCTTGACAGGTAGTATTCTCTTTGTCTCTATTGGCGATTCTTCACAAAAACGTTGGATTTACTTTATGAAGACTAAAGATGAAATTTTGAGCAAGTTTAAAGAGTTTATGGCCTTGGTGGAGAATCAGGTGGGTAGGAAGATAAAAAAAAATCAGATCAGATAGTGGAGAAGAGTACGCCTTCAATGAGTTTTGACACTTATTGTAAAGATTTAGGGTATAAAGAGAGCTCACAGTTTCTTACAATCCCTAACAGAATTTTGTGGTCGAGAGAAAGAACGTGTCCATCATTGGAACTGCAAAAGTCACGATCATGATAAGGTTTTGCCCATGTGTCTTTGGGCTGGAACATGTAGTACTAATGTTGACATCTTGAACCAGTGCTTGCACATAGTATTAAAAGACAAAATGTTGGAGGAGGTTTTCAAAGGTAAGATGACTAAGGTATCTCATTTCCTGAGATTTTGGCTCCCTCATTTACATATGTATACTTATGGATAAAAGGACAAAGATGGAGCCTTAAAGTATCAAAGGCATCTTTGTGGGGTGTAGACATCTAAGGCCTACTGGATCTATATTCCGAGGCAGAGGAAGAAAGTGGTTAGTAGGAAACTAAAATTTATTGAGAATGGATAGTCCTCAAGTTTGAAGGAGCCTTCCAAGTGATTGAAGAATCAGAGACACCCGCTATACCAAACTCAGTTCAAAAATCAAATTCTGTCTGATTGATTCTAGCCAAGGAGAAATGAATTTCTCAGGTCTTACAAGATGCAGAGGAGCATGTTGGCAAAATCACTACTTAAATTCAGCTAAGCCATCCACATAAAACATTTCCTGTATGTCTTGCATTAATGAATTCTATTCTTGATGCAGAGCCTTTGAGTTATGAGGAGGCTAATCAAGAACAAGTATGGTGCGAAGCCATGAATGAGGAATATAACTTCATCATCAAGAATGATGTTTGGGAGATTTTACCAAGTCCAGAGGAGAAATTAGTGATGGATTTTGGACAGCTGTTCAAAATAAAGGTTGCTGCAGATGGGAGCATCGAGAATTGCAAATCATGATTTGTAGCTCTAGGGTTCTCTCAGAAAGAGGGAGTGGAATACAATGAGACATTTTCCCGTGTAGCAAGGTATACCACTTTTAGAAGTATCACATCTATGGCTACTTTATTTTGTTGGAATTCACATCAAATCAATGTAAAACCAACCTTCTTGAATGGTGTCATTGAAGAAAAAATATATCTTAAATCAATCTAAGGGTTTTAAGATCCATGAACATGACACTCATGTGTGTAGACTAAAGAAGGCATTGTATTGGTTAAAGAAAACACTATTGGGATTTGGCCCAAGTGCAATAAGCTGAAACAGAGAAGAGCTATGCTAAAACATGATTCTTAACAATGCTATGAAAATGGTGCACAAAATAGACGCAATATTTTCTCATTGGAAAAACCTGCATAGGTACGTTTGTTCTATACTCTTCAAGGTTTTGCAACCATCATACAGTTTATACACTACATTGTGTAATTGTATTTACGTCCACATTTGAATAGAACAAAACGTGCTAAGACTTAGTCGTCTAACTACCTCAACAGTCTCAAGGATTGTTGCAACTGTTTATGATATTCACTCCAAAGAGAGTGTGTGCCTTTATACCAGCACATTACTTTGTAAACCTCATGTACCGGAGAATCCACACTTTCTCTCCAACCACTGAGAAAAGTCATTTCACCCCTATACCAACCATGTTAGAACATTATCAAAACATTGCTTGCACACCTCCACTTGACAGATACAATTTGACAAGTGTATGGTACGTCTTACTAACACACATGTTGCTTTATAGTGTTGCACAACTCCTACTCTGCACTAATATGTAACTCCCCTGCACAACAATCAGCTAGGATATAGCCATGTGCACAACCTTCCTAGCGCATAGTTGTAGCAAACACATTGCTCACCCTTGCGCATTGCTTTTGTGCACAAATTCTTGCACAAACTTTGTGTACAGTAGTGATTTGCAAGCTTGCACAACACACCATCTATGTAATGTCCCCATTTTTGAAGACCCTTAGCCTATCATTCCCTGTGGGCTTTAGGGATGTTGCAAGGGGAAAAATATATTAAATAATTAGATAATATTGCCTAGAGAGTGATTTTAATCATTTGACATTATAAAACACTATTTATTTAATTATTTAATATTTATGGAGCAAGTAATATATTTAATTATTTAATTAAATTCCCAAAATGCAAATTAAAAAGGGAAATTAATTAAATAATAATTAGGTGGCTTTTAAATATTAAAATCACCCTTTTTAAAAGGGGGACTCCACACTTATGGGAAATAAACTTCTTTTATTTAATAATTTCCCTCACCTACGGGTTTCGAATTTTGTGCTTCCTTGCTTATAAAAAGAGTGCTAGGATCATTGTTGGACTCATGTTATGATGATATTTATATTATGCTCCATGCTTGGAGTTGGAATGTATGCCCATTGATGCTTTCTCTCTCACTCTCTCCTGCGTGGGAAGTTAGTGAGCTGGTTTTGATCTATTGAAGTATTTTCTCTTGCTCCATTTGTTGAGTTCTCTTGTGTTGCAGATTTCCATTGTTGCTCGAGTTATTTCATCTTTGGTGCCAAGTTTAGAGTGTGAAAATCATTTGATATTGCTCCTTTGAATCATTCTATTATTGTTGCCAATATTCTTACCATAGCGACTTGGGTTGGTGATGATTTGATCTATGTTTTGATGCCATAAATGATAGATCCGCAATCTGCCATGTGTTATTGAATATTTCAGAGCAAGGGGCTAGTATTTTGAGTGTATTTGGAGGCTAGGAAGGAGCTGGAATTATTTTATATAATTTTATCTAACCCTAGCGACTTGAAATCAGTTTTCTAGGACTGTTTTGGCTAGGTTTTAAGGCTCAGAAAATTCAGATTGATAGCTCTTTGGAAAGCCCTTAATTTATAGAACAATCTGCAATTTATTTGGTGGAGAAATATTGAGTTTTGAAGGAGTTGCACATTTTTGAATATTTTAGCTGTTTGCAGGCTTTTCTAGGTATGGAAAATTGATATTTATTTCAGATTTGCAGTTTGGGGGTTGATTTAATATCGCATTTGATTATAGAAATTAGGAGGAATAAGGATGAAGATGATTTCATAATTTTTGGAGTGGATTTTTGGTGCCCTAAAAGTGTTGGGCGACCTACTTTTTAGGTCAAAATTAGGTTTTCGGGTTGGCTGTGCGAAATCTGATTTTTGCATATTGTTCCTCATATTTTTGCGGTCCATTATCCAAAATTTCAGCGCAATTGGACTTCTCTAGCCAAAGATATGAATTTTTGAAGTTTGCAACAGTTAGGGTTTGAAAATTAATTATTTTCAGCTGTGTGTGATCAGATTTGTATGAATTCCTAACTTGTCCTAGAAGGGGATATGACAGTAATGGTGCTTGACATATCTCATCTTTGCACCTCGGGTGAGCTCTTAATGCAAAGTTGCGCTTGAGTGATACTCCCAGCATAGGGTGTCCTCTATATGTTGGCAATGCATTGTCTGCACGACTGAAAGGGGAGTGCAAATGCAAACAACAGCACCTATGTACAACTGTGTATAACCATTCGTTGATCAGAACTAAAGCACCCCACAATTTCAGAAAGGTTGTCAATGAGCACATATGGAGAGTTCCCTCCATTGTTTTCTCAACTAACGATAATCATTAGATGTCCACCTTATTGATTCAGTATCCCCTCTACCATTTTCTCTTAGCAGGGATGCACAACTGAATCATTCAACGATCTTAAATATCAACAATAAGTATTCCAGGGTTCTTTGCTAGACAGATGGCACTCTGATTGTCACTATCTATCTATATAGTCTTTTGAACAAATTCTTAAGGCCAAAAGAGCACCACTTTCTGAAGCCCAAAGGGTTTAGATCAAGTCCTTTCATAGCACAGAAGCATGTTCAATTCCCAAGGACTTGGCACCTTGTAGAGGTAGGGGTCAACACTTATGGCAATGCATGTTTTCTCAATCCCACCTACTTTGTGTTGCAAACATGGGGGGCACTAAATGCATTGGTCGAATGTACGACCCAAACCCAGGTCTCCACTGCTAGTCTATGAGCTCCACAAAACCTAATGTTTACCCTAAGTCATTGCTTATCCCAACGGCTTGCCTTGATAGAGCAAGTGCATAGTTGGAAGTCCGCGCAGTTTCACACCACAGACCCTCCACTACCACAGTCCAATAGGCACCTTGGCTAGTTTGGCCAGTGGGGACACTTTGAATCCGATTAGGGGTCCAACTTCAATGTGCAATGTCATGGACCTAATTCCATCCCTATGTGTCATACATGGGGGACTTCTCACCAGGCACTCGTATATGTAACCATGATTAAGGATACAAGCCCACCCCTATAGTTTCTATGAGCTCTTGGGCAGCATAATGGTTAACTTAATCACATTTTTGCCCAAAGGGTTTAGAGCACAGGTGGTGAGGAACTGCATGAGCTTCACACCACAGACCTAGGTTCCATTGTCTCACGACCCCGCACCTTGTAGTGGCCATGGGGACATTATGAGTTTCTTGTTTGCACGATCTCGTTTAATTTCCATGCTCAAAATAAATGTGGCACCATTAAGTCCATCCTTATATATCGTCAAATTGAGGCCTGGAGGCATGGTCGAGACTGTAGCCATACTTAAGGACCCAAGGCCACTCATACGCTCTCTATGAGCTAGCATGCCTTATCCACATAAAGGACTATGATGACAAAGTTTTCCCTTTCTTCCTAGAAGTACACACGGATCAAGTTTGCTGCGCGCAATGCATGAGTTTTACACCAATAAATGTCAAGTCTCTGATTCCACATCAAGTGCGTGACCTTGTACTGAGGCTATATAAGGACTTAACCTTGAAGTAGGGGTACGAATTCCTCCTGGCAATGGACCTTATACCTTTTAGGCTGCACCTCATATGTGTCTTCTTCATGGGGGCCTTGGAGGCAAGGTTGAATGTAATCATATTAAGGACCCTAGCCCAACCACATGCTCTCTACGAGCTATGCCCTACTGTTTACCCAACAATTTAAGTTGAATGACAGAGTTCATGTGGTAAATCCCATCACTTGAGAGGATCCCTTACATAGTAGGCAAGACACGTGTTCAACTCCATCTCATCTTTTGCATTGTTTTTCATGTTAAACCCATGTACAACCCACAAGTTGAAGTATTCTTCCAATGAGGTAGTTATACCACATTACCAATTCCTAGGTGTGGTTCTTACCTAAAGACTCAATTTCCTCCTTCATGGAGGCCGGGTGCAAGTCTTGGATGAATTAAATAGAAAAGATAAGCCTCAATCGTGGCATCTAAGCCAAAGGATTCCTTGCAAGGGGGATTTTCATAGCAAAAAAAAGGTTCTGGGGTGCTAAACCTAAAAAGCCAAATAAGCACCCAAAAGAAAGACATTAGGCCACTAGAATTGCAAAAAAAATGAAGAGTTGAGAGCCTTGATCGATGTTATTCATTTACTTTCTGTGCCTTGACATCTCAAAACTTGTCACAATTTCTTAAATTGATCTGATCTAGGGTCCTTCACCAGTTTGTGTAAAAATCCGTGCAAAGGAAAAATTTGTGCAAATTTAAAAAATTCGCCAAGGAAAAATCTGTGCAAAGTAAAAATTTGTGCAAAGTAAAAATCCACGCAAAGGCAAAATCCGCGGAAGGGTAAAGTAAAACCACGGATTAGTGAGAATCCGCCGAACATTGCAGAAAGTCGTGGAACAAAGAGGAGACTCTGAAATCCAATCAGAGATGGACACATGACAAAAGTGACCTTGAGGTTTAATTTGACTGCCCTAAGGCCATCAACTGTGTTAAATAGCCTAAGAATCTTCAATCAACCATAACTTTTGATACAAGTTACCAAATCAAACAAAATTGGTTTCGTTGGAAAGCTCTTGAGGGGCTCTACATGATTAAAGTGGTTTTGAGTCCCTTTAAAGCTTGTTTTGTGACCAAATAACTGTTTCAAGGGCCCACATATGTTTTCAGATTTGAGTTTTGCAGCACGAACTGAGCCTTATTCTTTTGCTCATATCTTTTGATCTAAAGACTCGTTTCGCCTACACGTTATATCAATGGAAAGGTCATGAGAAAAGCTTTGTTTTGAGACCAATTTTAGAGGTTATAGTGAAGGGATTAGAGAGGTGTTCTTGACAAAAAAATTGAAGACTATTTTCAAGCTTTTTTCTCTATTTGGGGCACCCGAATCAATTTTTTTGTTTCCCTTCGAGTCTGTTTGATCTCACAACCATTTCTTAGTGAAATATTCCTTCAGTGGCCCACAAAACATTGGATCAGGGGAGTTAGGAGATTGTTCAACAAATTAGAAACAAACAAGGAGCAGTTTCAGTAGTCCTAAAAACACAATTATGGCTTTATCAGACAAATGGCAGCTCAATGTTCACCTGTCTCCCCTGATTTTGTGTGCATTCATGGATATCCATCTCAGAGTCCATCTTCTAGGAAAATATCTACTTTGGCTTGCTGAGGAGGGCATCTTTCTTGTTAGAGATCATCATGAGACTTGGAATCTGCTCTTAGAGACAGTTTTGGGCGAATTTCTTCTTCTTAGTATCTCTACGACTACCAGATCCTTCCAAAAGGCATCTTCCATGGCATACTTTGATCCCTTCTTCCTTCCTCTCCTTCTATGAATGTAATGACTTTCATAAATGAAACTATCCTCTCTTGAATGCAAAGAAACTCTGCCCAATTGGTTTCTGAGTGTTCTGAGTTTGTGTAGACCCTTGTGTCGAACTATACAATTCATTCACTGCCTTCTCAATGACTGTGAGAGATTGTGTATTTCTTAAGTAATAATATCTTGCTGATTTTGATTCATATTTGTCCTTTGGCTTGTGTTCTTGCATCTGACCTTTCTCTGTTGTTATTGTATGATGTGTATGAATTATATTTGCATAATTCCAATCCATTGTGTCAGCTATACATAGGATTAAAGGCTGATAGAATATAGTGTGAATTGGGGCTCATATTTGCCCCTTTGACATTGTGTTTGTCCCTTTTTCCTTGATCTCAGGTAGAGTGATACCTTCATACTTCAGTGTATCACCATTCTTGTCAAATTTCAGCATTGTCTTCCCCTCGACTTTGTAGAGTTTCTTTTTAGTTAGATTAGAGTAGAGGTCAATCTAAAGTTTTTTAGGAAAGGAACCAACCTTATTCTGGAGATTTATCTCAAGGGTTAAGGTCTCACACCTTAGAGATAATCCCATTGTTGTTGCAGAGACCTTCAGACACTTGAATAACTACTTGAATCAGAAGGGGTGCAAGATTCTCTGCCAACAATACCTTTCAGGAATTTTGCTCATCCATTTTGATCTACTCAGCATAAGGGTTACATGTTATTCTTCCTCTTGTACATCTTCATCAATAGCCTCATACTCAGATCAGGGTCTTCAACCTGCATCTTTAATATTTCTTATTTTGGTTGCTTGTCTGGTTTTTGTTCTTGCGCATCATTATTGCATAGATCCTCTTGCACAAGAATCCTCTTCATCTCCTCAAAGACCACATTTCAGCTATAGACCGCCTTCTTAGTTTTTGGGTTCTACATCTTGTAGCCCTTAACACTATTCCCATATCCAATACTAATACACTTCACAAACTTATGGTCAAGTTTAGTTTTTTTTCCTTTGGAATATGGACATATGCTCCAAAACAATTTTTTTTCAGATGTTCAAGGGATGGTTTCTTATCAGTCCAAGCTTCCTACAAAGTCTTTGTTAATGCGAAATCACAGCACCCCTAGATGATTTCTAAAGATCTGCTTTTCTAAGGCAGAATCATCTGGTGTGATTGCATAACATGGAACTTTTTCTAAGGTGTGGGACCTTGCAAATTGGAAAAGCTCTCCGGATTAAAGGTTGGTTCCTTATTCCTCTGTTTAGGTGCATACGTGAGGATTTGCAGAGGATCTATATCTATACCTAGTCTAAGACTTGCCAAGGAGACAGGGATAAAAGAGTACAGAAATGAGAAATAACTAAACTACCAGGTGATGCACCAAAGGAATGATGAATACTTAGTTTGCCTTCGACACAAACCAATAAAATGCATACAATAAACAAACACAGACAGCCAGATCTATAACGAGAGATCAGATAAAAGCAAAAGAAACAAGAAGGATCTGAGATTGATCACAAACATATTTTATTGCTCTAATAGATTGATACAGTTCATTACAGAATAGTCGAAAGGCAGAAACGTAATACAATTTTAAAGGAAAGCCTGAACCCCACAAATCCTTTGCTAGAAGGAGAAGGGAGCCTGCAAAACTAAGAATATCCAACCCTTTACAACGAATCCTGCCCCCGTATTTATAGATTCAACCTGAAAGAAGAAAAGAGAGAGAAGCGGGAAAAGCAGGCTGAAGTTCAACCACCGCTGTTAATGCCTTTGATGAAATCTCTCCCCAAATGCGTCTTTACAACATCAATCCTTGGTTTGGCGCCTTGAAGGAAGAGGAAACAACGGAAACAGATCGAATCCGATCTGGTTGTTGAGACAGATGGATCCCGCATTGAAGGCCCAAAGACGTTTCCTCCATTTTCTTCACCTAACCTCCTCAAAATTAAAGTTTCAGATCCCATGGCATGCGTGAGGCCGAGATCTTTCCAACGGCATCAAATTTGCAATATTTCGATCCATGAGTCGAAAGACACCCCCTTGAAGTTTGTATCGGGTTTGTACAGGAGGGCGTGAAAACAACTCAAAAAAACGGGGTCCCCTTTCTTCCGATTCCGGCCTTGGCTTTGACTCGGGCCCAAATGCTGACTTTTTCCTTGGGCAGAGTTGCGGGCCATTTTGCAACTTTTACCCCCTTTGAGATAACAAGGGGCAAAGAACCAACTTTTTCCCCGACGGTCCGCTTTTGATTCTATTTCCTCTTACGCGGGATCGCGGTTGATCCAATATTTGGCACGGGGCAAAATGTGGATAATAGTCTTGTTAACCAACGTTGATGAGGGTGATATATTCACCAAGTAACAAGTGGTAGTGACTACTTTCGCGCTATTATGCCCCATTTTAAAACTTTGCGATAACACTTCCAATTTTTCTCCCAGGGGGAAAATTTGGGGACATTCAAGAGCAAGTCTATAAAGAGCAACAGAATAGAGGCAAATTGGCAATCATTATATGGAATTAATGACCCCGTTACCCAATGGATAGGGCAAATATAGAGGGCAATCTAGAGAATAAACATTAAAATAACTTTATGAAATCATATTGATTCTTTTTAGAATTGATTGATCTTTGTGTAAGGTTATAAAATGGTTCCCACTTGGTGCCCTAGGTTGGTCCAATGCGAGCCTTAATGATTTTATAATATTAAATTATACGAATTCTTTTGAATTAATTAATTAAATTAAAAGTCATAAAGTGACAAATTAATTCATTTATGAATTAATTAAAGGTTATAATGTGCAATTCATAAAAGCACTTATAAGGCTAGATTGTAAAAGTGTCAATGGTTGTGAGATTGGAAAAGTGGCTCCACTCAAGTGAAGTTAGGTCAAGGAGGAGATATGTAATTATGTAACTACTTGTGCAAGTGAAGAATTATAAAAAACACGAAGTGTGTAGCACAAGTTCCTCTCCTCCCAATTAGCGGACTACAACTTATGTTGTCTTTATATCATATTTATGTCTTTAGTTAAGTGGAAGTGAAATTCATTTTGAATATGAAATAAATTCTTCATTTCTATCTACATTTCTCTTTTAGTAATCTTTGTCTCGCTGAGATTTGAACCATGGACTTTGCACTTTATGTATATAGATTTTATTTTTTGATAATTTAACGCTTTTGACCGGAGCTTTGAACCAGGGGGTTAGGCCCCAACCATACAAGAGAGAAGAAGAAGAAGAGGAGAGAAAACAAGGAAGAAAGAAGGAGAGAGGAAAAAAAAAGGTGACTGCCCACACCGCAAACACTGAACCAAAAACCCGCGCATCGCAAAAAACCGAACCATCAGCCAGAGGGACCCAACACCTCAACCAAAGCTAGTGCTAGCACGGCGGTTGGCCTCCCTCAGAAGGAGGCGATACGCGTCGCGCGCCCTATCTCTTAATTCATTCCATTGATCAATTGCAAAGTTGATAGGGAAGCCAGTAGCCTCAATGTCCACCGCAGGCAGGAGACGATGATCGAGCCGGCCTAACGAGAAGAGGGTGTCAACACTTTGTGAGTGGTGAAGGAGAGCTCTGTACTGTCCACATATCCACTGAATTCCACGCCCAGAGCCGACTGCAAGCTCGTCGACCTCTTCAATCCAAAGGAGAGGATCCGACAGGGAGAAGTCGGCTAATTCCTCCCCCAGTCCCACGTGATGAACGACACGAATGACAGAGTTGCACAAGAACTCGACAACGATCAGATCCTCCTCCAAAAGCAAGCAGAAGGAGACGAAAGCAACTGCTATGTCCGCATTGGAGCGCGCACGACGAGACTGAAACTTGTAAGAATCGCCCAACACAGTTTCAATGGCCTCGGCTTCTTGATCCGAGGAGAAAAGAAAGATCTCCGAAAGGCGAGAGCGATCAATCGCCAAATTCGTGGCGACGTCTGGCACAGAGCTTTGCAGAATAACAAATGGGAAGCCAAGAAACGCCATTGTGCCGCTCTGATAGACAAACAACGAAAGAGCTAGAGCAGGGAAACTCAAAGCAAACAGAGGACCACATCCCCCCATAAAAGGGGCGAAACATGCGCAAGAAGCCACATCAGACCTGAGAGTATTAGCTGTGCTGCTCGCTTGAGATTATATTTGGGAGTCCTTGCCATGCCTCAACTGTATCAGAAATGACACTGGCAGCAGGGTGATCGATTGCGAAGTTCACCAGTAGATCAGCGGTATAATTAGTTTCCCGGTAATTGTGCATGATTTGCCAAGTACCAATCTTACCCAGCCAAAAGAAGATGTGGTATGAAAGAGTTGATTTTCCAGGAGGGGGAAGATCCTCTAGATATGGCGTGGATAATTAATTGCGAGTCACCTTCAATAAAAAGTTGAGAGCAACCTAAAGAAACAACCATCTTCACCCCTTCTAAAAGCGCTTGGGCTTCTGCAACATTGCACGAACCATTCTGGAGGGGAAATGATCCAGCCTTAATAAGAGATCCTGAATCATCTCTAAGAATACATCCAACCCCTGATTTACCTGGGCTTCCTCTAGAAGCACCATCGAAATTAAGTTTCCACATACCCTTCGGGGGGGGTCTCCACATGGCCCTTTTCCGTTGAATTAGTTTTTCAACCTGAGAGAAACCTTTTTTAATGATAGAACCCGGGCAAGGCAACTTGATGAGAGGCCAAGAATTAGAGATTTCAACATCTCTGGATGAGAAATTGGAGTTTGACAGACTTTTGATACTAACTTTTTCTGATATGGCCACTTCCAACTTGTTGAAGAAAACATGCTGCTTGGCCTTTTGATCCCGGAAGAGCCAAAGATTACGCTCCCACCAAATATGCCAAAGGAGGAAGAATGGAGCAATGGACCAAATAGAAAAAAAAGAGCTTTTGAAATTGAATTTCGGCCAAGAAAGGAGGGTTTCGCTGATATTTTTGCATGGAACCCAAGCAAGATTTAATTTACAAAGAAGCCAATCCCAGCATCCGGAAGCGAAAGGACAGAAAAGAAAAAGGTGGTCCAGGTCGTCCTCATCAGCTCCACAAAGCACACACTTTGTGGGACCCTCATATCCCCAAGATCTTCTCCTCGCTTGTGTCAGAATTTTCTTTTTCAAAACCAACCACCTGAAGATGGCCACTTTAGGGGAAATACTATTGTGCCAACAACCAAAAGAACTGGGAAGGCCCTGGCCGGACCAAGAGAAGAGAAGATCATAACCCGCTTTCACGGTGAAGGAGCCCGTGTCATCCCCCAGCCATAGCAATTGGTCCTCGCTACCAAGGAAATGAGGATTTCTGACATGAATGACATCGTTATAAAGTGCAGATTCTTGAATGGAGGGCACAAAATTGGAAAGATCTTTCCAGTTCCAAGAAGGAGACCCGTTCTGATGCTAGTCTCCATAAGCAACAACCAAAGAGCCCCAGGAAAATTTGGTCTCGTTCATAACTCTGTTAAGTTTAGGCTTTAGATTAATAGGAGGTGACTTGTTCCAGCTGTCCTCCCAAAAGTTGGCACGCTGTCCATTATTGATTTTCCATGAGACCAAGTCTGCAATCAGGGATCTAGAATTACAAAAAAAGTTCCAAACATGTGAACCTTTGGGCAGCTCGGAACTTGATAGCAAGAGCTCGGGACAGCCACCCTCAAGATACTTATGAGAAAGAACTTGAAAGGCAAGCCTCTTAGCTTCTGAAATAAAGTTCCATACAAGTTTAGCCCCGAGTGCTGAATTCTGCATAGCAAGTTCCATAATACCCAGTCTTCCCAAACGTTTGGGCAACTTGACCGTGTCCCATTTAACCAAGTGGAATTCTCGTTCTTCATTGTTCCCTTGCCATAAGAATGTTTTGACAATCTTCTCAATTTTGTGAAGCACTGTCTTGGGGATTTTCAGGACAGATAACATATATATAAGAATGGCTAGAAGAATAGAGTTTATCAACATGGCCCTCCCAGCCAGGGATAGCCATTTACCTCTCCAAGAGAGCAGTCTGGAGCAGAGAGAATTAGTGAGCCCATCCCATAACACAACTTGACCATGACCAGAGAAAAGAGGTATGCCAAGATATTTGGACGGGAGGGCACCCACGGTAAAGCCAAGAATAGCTTTGATCCTTCGCTGAATTCTGGGAGCAACATTAAAAAAGAAAATGACAGATTTGTGGAAGTTGATTACCTGTCCCGTCGCTAAAGAATAAGAATTCAGAAGAGAAGAGAAACATCTTGCTTCAGGAATAGACGCTTGACCAAATAAGAATGTATCATCAGCGAATTGTTGGTGCGAGAGAGGCAGGAGATTGGAAGTTATACGAAGACCTTTGAGGGAGCCATCCAGTAAAGCAAGTTTGAGCTTCCGTGACTAGAATGAAGAGAAAAGAGGAAAGAGGGTCACCTTGTCTCAGTCCCCTGCTGCTGCTGAAAAAGCCTTCTGCCGAACCATTGACCAAGACTGAGAAACGTGGTGAGGCAATGCAGTTAAAAATCCAGTTGCAGAAGTGCCAACTAAATCCCATCGCATGAAGTGACTTAATAAGGAATCTCCAGTTGATACGGTCATAGGCTTTACTAAAGTCCAGCTTCAACATCATGCTAGCTCTAGAGGAGGAGTGAAGAGTATGAATCAATTCATGCGAGATAATGATCCCATCAGTAATAGACCTCCCTGGAATGAATCCACTTTGTTCATGTGCCACTAATTTAGAAAGCAGAGGGCTTATTCTTGTGGCAATGGCTTTTGAGATAATTTTGTATGTAGTGTTACAAAGAGAAATCGGTCTGAAATCATCTAGAGAATCTGCCGGAGACTTTTTAGGAAACATGCAAATGAGAGTATGATTTAGTGCGCCCAAAACCTGTATGCCGGGATTCTTCAACAGCAAGCCAGACTGTATCACCAATAACTTCCCAAAAGTCCAAAAAGAAGGAGGCGGGGAAGCCATCGAGACCAGGCGCTTTGTCCCTCTTCATTGAAAAAACTATTTTGTGGACTTCCTCCTTGGAAAAGGGGGCAAGAAGCTTTGTATTGTCATCGTCATCTACCAAAGAAGGAATCTGTTGAAAGAAGGAGAGTTGAGAGTCCAAGGGGGAGGCTGAATCACCATTCAACAACTTTTAGAAGAACGACATCGACTCCGATTTGATTCTGCTTTGGGTGGACGCCACAGAGTTATCTTCCAAATGAAGGGAAGAAATATAATTGGAATTTCTTCTAGCTTTCACTGACGTGTGAAAGAACTTAGTATTTTTATCGCCATCAGCTAGCCAGACCTCCCTTGATTTTTGTCTCCAGTAAGTTTCCTCTTTTAGGAGGATATCGCCAAGCTCCCTTAACAGCAATTTTTCTTTAAGAAAGTCAGCCTGAAGCATCCGATGTAAGAAAATACAGTCATTAAGAATACGAAGCTCTTTTTCCACTCTAATTTTCTCTTGAAAGATGTTTTTGAAACATGAGGCATTCCAGGTTCTCAGATTGTCTTTCAACAATGAGAGTTTTTTGGAGAGAATATATATCCATGTCCCTTCGACCATGAAGGAATCCCACCAAGATTTAATCAGCGTTCTAAGAGAAGAATCCTGCAGCCACATATTTTCAAACTTGAAGGGCGATTGACAAGGGGGAAGATCAAAGGAGATGATTAAAGAAATAGGAAAATGATCGGATCCAGAAAGTGGAAGAACAGAGCTTTTCAAGAGAATGTTGTGATGCAGCCAATCTTCAGAGATCAGAAATCTATCAAGACGCACTGCCATTGAACTGAACCCAAGCCTCCGATTATTCCACATAAACCAACCTGAGCACGGCTCCACGTCCACAAGATTGGTGGAAGACACAAAGGAAATGAAATCAGCTTGAGAACGGGCCTGCCATTGAATACCTCCCCGTTTATCATTATTAGATAGGGTTGCATTAAAATCACCTGCAACAACGATCTTGGAGTTTGCAACCGAAGCCAGGGCTGGCAAAAGAGTATTCCAGAGCATTCTTTTCTTTTGCGAAATAGAGGGACCATAAACATTACACAAGAAGTAGGACTCATCAGAATGTTTAATGCTAACCTTGCACCAAATGAAATTCGGGTCAACCAGGATAGGTTCGAGATTGCAACAACTGGATTTCCACAGAACACCCAAGCCACCTGAGGCGCCCAATGAGTCCGAGAAGCAGCCTTCCCATCCTTGCCATTTTCGAAACCAACCATTCTTATAACCAGCTAAGGACATCTTAGTTTCTTGAATCAAACACACATCAACTAAAGAATCAGTGACATAATGTCTTAAAAGACGTTGTTTGTTAGGGGCATTCAAGCCCCTAACATTCCAGGAGAAGAGGATCATTTGATCTTCAGAGAAGACCCGCCTCTCTTATTTAAGGAAGGAAAAAAGGAGCGTAGCTGAAGCTGCTTACCTGCAGCAATTTCTTTGAGGGAGATGTTGCTCTTGGAGGGACGCCCTTGAGAACCCTTCGGCCCAAGATCCAAGCCAAGAATTGCCGGAGTGGTAAGAAGCGATTGCTTCTGCGGGTTGTCCGTTGTCTCGACCCCGAGGACTTCATCCTGAGAACCACAATGATCACCATCAATAGAGAGGATTAATTCATCCTTCTTGTTCACCCATTTCTCTAGAGAGTTAGCATTCCCACCGAGACCGAGAGCAATGCCTTCATGAAATAAGGATAAAATCCTTGAAGAGTCCTTAACCACTGAGGCAGTTTCCTTAACAAGGGAGATGGTACTTGGGTCCAGGGCCAGGGAATCAAGCGCAGGAAGCGATTTATTAATGTCCGCTATAGGAGATGACTCATTTTCAGCCTGAGGAGAAGCTGGATGAGAAGGAGCCCAGATAGGAAAAGTTTTCTTTCTCCACACCATTTGACTGTGAACGTGGGGCTTCTTGCAAGATTTTTGAAGGTGGCCTGTTTTTTTACAAATGAAACAACTGCTGGAAATCCCTTCATACTCCACTTTTTGTTCCGATTTCCCGGAGGGGGAAGTGATGATTATGCGATCTTGCAGCTTTTTGTTAGGGTCAATGGAAATGCAAATCCTTGCGAAGGATGAAGGGGTGCCTTCCAGAGTGACAGAGTCTATGCGAATAACACGCCCAATGCTGGAACAAATCTTGTGGAGAGTGGTTGCTGACCAAAACTCGCTAGGAAGCGAATAAAGCCTTACCCACACTTGGAAGCCTTCCGTTTCCACTTTTGCTGGATCGAAATGTGCCTCCCACTTGCGAATGTCTAAGCCAGAATCAGCTCGAAGAAATTCTTTTCTCTCCATGGTGTCGTTCCTTTGAGCAGAGCTCCGAAAGATTACTAGAAAGAAACCTCTTTCCAAAAAACGGATTCTGAGGCCGCTACCCCACTGAACATCACACCAGTTTCGAATGCCTTCCAAAGAGAGCCGATGACCAACAAAGTTTGCTATGATTGCTCTGCTTTCGAGAAGATTAAGTTAGACCGCTAGATCGTCCGAATCTTCCAGGGATACCGAGACGAAATCAACAAGGCCCGAGCAATGACTTGGCTGACCGTGCTCGCTGTTTTCAATGGTTGCTCTGACCGGAGAGGAGCATCTGGGGCCCAGGCGTTTCTGTAATGCCTCCGACAGGGCTTGGCCCGCGGGAGGCTTCATCTCAGCCTCACGGGGAGAGGCACCCAACAGACCGTTGCAAAGGCCGATTTTTGAAAAAAATGACCGTTCTGGTCTGAAACACCCCCGGTGCCCTTTCATCTACCATGTTCGTTCTATTTGATCATGTATATAAAAAAATTAATAGACTTTGATGTTGTTAATATCTGAACTCATTTTATATTCATAAGTATCTTTTTCATTCGTAGGAGAATATTGAATCCCTTTTATTTTATTACTGGGTTTCCTGGATTGGTTTATGCATTTGCTACATCAAAGGGTTTCTCACTCTTCCTCATTTTCTCATCTTTTCTCTTTCTTTCTCTCTTTTGGTGTTTTCCTTCATGTATTTTTGGGTTAAATGTACACAACAACCTCGAAACAACCGTATCCCACGAGGGAGCTGTCCCTCTCAAATGTAGAGGCAAATCACCATTTAAATGGTGATATATCCAATGTTGCAATATTATGCCACTGTTCATTGGGTATGTTGGTAAAATAAACAAAGAATCATAGTAGCATAAAATATTGCCAACATGCCCAAAACTTCTACTTCAAGTGTGCGCCACCTATCTAACTTAGGGCTTTATCCATCAACATCCCATTCATCGCTCTGCAACTCCATTTTGATATGGTGTGTAAGGAGTTGTGTTTTGCCTTCCTATTCTGCATTGCTTGCAAGAGTTTCGCAGTCTTGTTTGAGCATTATTCTCCCCATCGTACGTGTGCATGACCTTTATTCATTTTATCTTCCGATTCTCCACAAGGGCTTTGAACTTCTTAAGTACCTCATTTTTTCGAGAGAATATATTCAGGTCTTTATGGAGAAGTAATCTATGAAAGACACATAGAACAAAGGCATCCCTAATGATGGAACCTTCATTAGTCCAAACACATCAATACATATCACCTAGCACAATTCCACTCGCTTTCGCAACACTTGAGGGAAATTTCACTTGACTTTTCTTACCATATACAGTTCTTGAAAAATTCAACATCCAAAGGGCAATTAGAAATCTCTTTCACCATATCTTTTGTCTGCAGTTGGCGCAAACGTTTTTTCACTGATACAACCATCCTCTAATGCCAAAGCATTGTCTTCTCTATTGGAACCAAAGGCATCTTTGCTCTTGATTTCCAGTGTTGGCCTTGGAGGAGCAACGGTATTTGTGACATGCATCACTCATCACAGTCGCATCAAGTCTTAACACAAGCTTCTTTTATGCACACTTTTCAAGTCAATACCATAGCTCCAGAGTGCACCATCTTGCAACCATCTTTGCTGAATGATACCTTTGAAACACCAGCACCATTCATTTTTCTCCATAGAGATCAAATTCCTAGCCAATCAAAGAATGTGCAAGACACCAAGCTAAGTCTTGATCCTCCCAAATTTGAACCTCAACTTCATCCTACCTCTTCACACAATATTGTAGGTCAAGGTGTCTCTCAGAAAGGCATCACCATCATATTCTTCATATTCGCAGAACCGCACCTTATGAGGAGTCGTATGATAGGAGGTACCCGAGAATCAACCATACATAATGACATGCACACATACTTGAAGCTGTGAGATATACATCTCCATTCTCATCACTAGAGACTTTGTTTTCACCCGAAGCATCCAATGGTTTGCTCTTGTCCACCTTCTTTACTCCACATTTCCTCTTGAAGTGCCCTATTTTGCCACATTTCCAACATTTCTTCAAGGAGGTCTCTTTGGAGTCTTAGATCTACCTCTAGACTTCGAATGATTGTCCCTTTAGACCCGCTTACTTTTCTACTACTATCTACCTCACACAACCAATGCATCCTTGGTTTGATAGTCTTTAGTGTGTTTTTTGCCTTGTTTCTTCTGCAATAAGGTTGTGACCATATCATTTAATTTCAACTTAGATGTCGTGCTAGTAACAATGATTGCTAGATTATCCTAAGAGTCTAGCAAAGAGCATAGAAATGCAATACACCTTTCTTCATCATCCATCTTGACTTCCATGGAAAATAACTGGCTGATCTCATGTTGAAAGTGTTTAGGTGCTCTGTTACCAAGTCATTATAATTCATTTGTAATAAATACAACTTGTGTAGGGAAAGTTTTTGTATGAGTGATTTAGCCTGGTACGATGTTCTCAATTTGTCCCAGAGTTCCTTCGCAATTTTTTCATCAGATACATTCAATAGAACTGAATCTGGTAAACAAATTTTGAGCTAGCTTTTACCTTTCCTATCAACCTTGTCATACTCTTGTGTCATTCCTGCATGTGCTGTCTCTAACACAACATCCCATTGATCTTGATTCTCTATCTGTCAAGAGATGATCGTCCATCTCTAGCTTCCGTAATTCAAAATGCTGACCACTGAACTTGTCAATCCCTATTCTAGTGCTTCCCATCATATAACACAATCCTCTTCATCGCAGAGCTTGCACTCAATCTAGTTGCCTATTGCAGGAAAATCCAACCCTCAGCAGGCCACAACCTGCCTCTGATACCAGATGCTGGGATTTCGCCCTTGCCCAATAAGCTAAAACAGAGAAGAGCTATGTTAAAAGAGGAATCTAATCAATGTGTAAGAAAATGGTGCACATCATTGACAACATTTTCATTTGGGAACCCTTACGGGTAAAAAATCCATCACTTGATCCTTCGTTCTATTGCATTAACTAATACTAGCTTACAATACAAAGACACTCTTCAAGGTTCTGCAACTATCATACAGCCCATACACTTTATCGTGTAACTGTATCTACATCTGCATTCATAACATAACAAAACTTTCTTAAGACTTAGTCGTCTAGCCACCCTAATAATCTTAGGAATTGTAGCAACCATCTTTGATATTCACTCCGAAGAGAGTATGTGCCTTTATACTAGCACATCACTTTGTAAACCTCACACACCTGAGAATCCAGAGATTCTCTCTAACCGCTGAGCAAAGTCATTACATTATTAGCACATTATCAAAACGTATCTTACACACCTCCAGTCGACTAATACCGTTTGACAAGTGTATGGTAACGCCTTACTAACACACACGTTGGATTACCGTGTTGTGCAACTCCTACTGCGCACCACCATGCAACTCCCCTATGCACCAATCAGTCAGTATGCAGCCTTGCTTGTGCACAGCTGTAGCAAACACATTGCACACTCCTGTGCAAACTTCCTGGGTAGCAGTGTTGTGCCAGCTTGCGAAACACACCATCTGCGCATAACCATCCTACGTAGAACCATGCAGAGATGAAACATTCCCTACAGGTACCATGGGCTTGGTATGCCCACATTGATGATTACTTGCAGAATTTGGGATTGTCTAAAACTTTAGCAGATTCAAATTTGTATTTCATTCTTGATAAATCTGATTTGCTAGTCCTTTTTATTGGAAGTCCTTTGAAATTTATCATGTGATGTAAGGATGAGTTGGCCAGTAAAGTTTGATATGAAGGATATAGGACTGCTGTATTTCTTTTTTGGATTGGAAGTTTGGTATATTGATGGAGATGTTTTCTTTGGTCAAGAAGTGTATATGCTGAAAATTCGAAAGAGATTTTGGATGTTGGACTGAGAATGATGCCAAATCTGAAATTAACTTGTGATAAGAATTTAGATTTGGATGATCCCACGCTTTATCAGCAGTTGATAAGATTACTTATTAATGCTCAACCTGACATTTTCCATGCAGTTAACACATTGAGTCAATTCACGGTGGAACGGAGATAGTGCCATTGGTGGGTTGCATAGCATGTGCTTTGCCATTTGAAGGGGACTCTTCATCACTGTATTTTGTACACAGGTGATGGGTTGATTTGTCTGCATGGTTTTATAAATTCAGATTGGGTACGAAATGTAGAGGCTCAGAAGTCTAATTTTGGGTTCTGTTTTTCTCTTGGTACAAGTGTGATCTCTTGGTTTAGCAGGAAACAGGTGGTAGTTGCTGAAATAGAGTACATTGCAGCATGTTCCTCTAGTTGTGAAGTTGTTTGGCTTCACAAATTAGTGGCTGAGTTGACATGTGAGATGCTAGCATCCACAATTATCTACTACGAAAATCAGAGTTATATTAAACTCTCTGAAAATCATGTCTTCCATGATTGATCTAAACTTATGATATCCGGTATCATTTTCTACGAGACAAGTTATAGAATCATGCATGTTGGTTCCTGAATATGTTCCTATAGAGTTGTTGGTTGCTGATTTTCTCTCTAAGCCACTAGCAAACAGAAAGGTTGAATTGCCGAGAGATTGACTTTGGTTTGAAGGAGAATGCATTTCTTGTAGAGAGGGAGTGTAGGTTGATTTGTTCCAAACTGATTTTCCTCATCTTATTTTCTACTTTTTGGTTGTGCACAATTGCCTATGTAATAAGTTAAAGGTGTATTTGAGTCAAAATGCATTTATTAAGGTCCATTAGAGGATTATTTGTAATGTAATAAATGCACTTTCAAGAGGCCATGTGATGAATTTGTGACAACATCCTTGATATTAACACCCTTCATGGGCTAGTTATGGCACCGCTCAGTCACCCTCTCTCTCTCTTGTTATGCTGAGAAGTGTTCTACAATGGCATGTTGGGGGTGGTGGTGGGTTGTAATGTTGCGAGTGTGTTCACTTTTAATTTCAACCTTAAATTTGATGTCCATTTACAATCACTTTAAAAGTCTTCCTTTTTTCGTATGTCTAGAAGGTGGATTTTGGAGCCCTTTTTTGCTACAAATATTTTTGCAAGCCTCTCACATAAGTGTATCTAGATTGATACGATTTGTCACTAATCATGGAAAATATGCCATGAAGGAAATGAGGTTATTGAAAATTATGGTATGCAAAAATCCTAAAATAAATGCTTTAAGATTAATATCTCTTGGTATTTTTTAGATAGATGTATTCAAGATATCTGTACCAGTTTTAGTCATTCTCTTAGAGATTTAGTTACTATTATCCAAATAACTCTCTTAGTTATTTGGAAAACTTACATACATATTCTGGCTCAGAGATCTTCATTGCAAGTGGCGCGCACCTCAGTTGTCTCCTTGGCACATTCACTTGGTCATTGTTTCCTTGCGCACTTCCCCTTCTCCCCTTTCCTTTTCCTTTTCTTCCTTGTTCCATCTTCCCCTTGTGCGCACTCTCTGCGCTTCCACCTTCTTTGCATTGCTTCACCTTCCACGTGCGCCTTGGCCTTTGCTTCCCAAAATCGGCTAAGTCTTTGGCATCCCCGCACACCCTTTCCTCCATGCACCTTCCTTCTGTCATCTTCTTGTGCTTCATTCTTCCGCATGCATACCTTTGTGCCTGTTGGCTAGATTTTTTGCACTGCTGAAAACCTAGGCAGTCATGAGATAAATCTCCCTCATTTATCGGTGAGGCTCCCGTGTAAGATTTTGTCAATTATATTTCCTAGTATCTATCTGTTGGTATTACTTTAATTGCGTAGCTCATGGACCATATTTAGGCAATTTTGCAGTAAGTAAGCAGCTTAAGAAATATGTGCAGGAAAGAGAAATAATTAAATGCGAGAAGAAAGGAAAGGAAATGTGCAACATAACCAATAGTTGATAGAGTTGATCACATGCACATCGACGAAACAAATAGATCTTATAATGCAAAATTTGAAGCAAAGGAAAGTTTTAGATCTAGATCTAACACAACACAAAATTTGTGTAGAGATCTAAAAAAAATAAAAAACGAATGCACCGTTGACACAAAGTTCTCCGGAAATCTGTCTCTTCTCTATTCCTTTGTAATGTCCCGATTTCGGGACCAATAGAAAATATGCAAATCCTCAAACCTTAAATACACCAATCAACTGGAAATAGCAACAATTCAATCAACACTACTTGAACCAATTGTGTAGATGACTCACTAAACCCAAAGATAGGGGTTTAATGGCCTTTATCACACAAATAGTCTTTAGCTGAATTTACAGATCAGACCTAACCTCCTAATGCAACCACTGTATGGCACATCAAACAAGCAGTGATACAACTGTAATGAATACTGAAATTACTTTTTGTAAAAGATATGCAAACATGCTATGAATCATTGCCAAAATGACAAGAAAAACACACTTCAAACTCAGCTCAGTTCATCTATACCATTCGCTGCTAAACAGAGGCTTAAAACACCATTGAAACATGCACTAGATCAGATTGCCATTCCCAGTATTGAATAGTTTAAATAAGACCCGAAATATATGGGATGGATGTCCAAAGGGTAGACAATATAGAACCTCAGCACCTTCACCTAGATCGCTGCTTTATGGAGTCCCAAAATACTTCTAGATACCAGTTAGAAACAATTTATAGCAACAACAAATGATATCACCCAGGTCGCTGATTTTAGGAAGGTCAGAACAGGCATTTAAGCATTAACAAACACCCCAACTGGAGTCGCTGACTTAGGAAGAAAAACAGATCTATTAATCAACAAATGTGAATCTCCAAAGAGATCGCTAGACAAGGGAATAACATCAGTCAAGCAAGATGAAATTCAGATTTGTAAACACATGGATCTCATACCAAATCTGCCCCTAAACATCACAAAATAAGTCGCTAAATCTGGGAGGAACTTCATACAACAATCACACCAAAATATGCATAGATCTAGTCGATTCACACCAAGGAATAAACTAGAACTCAGCTGGTCGATTTTACCTTAATAATCACATACAAAATAGCTCACCCATATCAATAACACTTTGATTTAATCATAAAACCCTAGCAGCTATAGTGACGATGCTACAGTGATTCGCTACAGTAGAAAAAGGCAGATTTTCGCTTGCAAGTTTAACCAAAATGTGTGCCAAAACCACAAACATGGATCTCACAAATAAATACTTAAATTGAATCTCAAAACCAGCTCAATACCACCTCCCGCGAGAGAGAGAGAGAGAGAGAGAGAGAGAGAGAGAGAGAGAGCATAAATGGGCATGCATCCCAACTCCAAGCATGGAGTATCAAATAGATATAATCATAACATAATAATAATAATGATCCTAGCACTCCTTTTAAAAGCAAGGAGACACAAAATACAAAATCCCTAGGAGAGGAAAGTTATTAAATGAAAGTAGTTTGTTTTCCCTAGGTGTGGCGTCCCCTTTTCAAAGGGTGATTTTATCAATAAAAGCCACCTAAATATTTATTTAATTAATTCTCCATTTAATTTTTATATTTTGGGAATTAAATTAAATAATTTTCATAATTAAATAATTATTGCTTCAAGCAATAATATTTAACTGATAAAAATGTTCCCCTTGCAACATCCCAAAGCCTAGGGGGAAGTATAGGCTAAGGGTCTTCAGAAATGGGGACATTACATCCTCTACTTGCAGAAAGTTATCAAGGGTTTCAACTCAAAGTCTGAAAGACAAGAATGCTAATTACAAATTTTGATCGTTTAACCCGTAGG
Source organism: Taxus chinensis (assembly GCA_019776745.2). Classification (NCBI taxonomy): domain Eukaryota; kingdom Viridiplantae; phylum Streptophyta; class Pinopsida; order Cupressales; family Taxaceae; genus Taxus; species Taxus chinensis. The sequence goes on along the minus strand of CM034152.1, from coordinate 158,682,071 downwards.
TTCTTCCTCTACTTATAGTGTGTAGAGGGAAAATTACAAATGGGAAACTGCAACTGAACTAGAACATGAAGAAGTGGCAAAGAGAGCATCTGACAATCATCTTCCTAGAATTCCTCTCTTAGTAACATGCATTAGGAGTTTAAGCCAAAATTATGCATATCTGTCACCTATCTTAAAGAATCCTTCCAAATAACTTAAAGTAATGGTTTTTAAACCAATAACTTTAATCTTACATTTTCATTCGGGAACATAAGAAATAAGAGAAGAAAAAAGATATGCCAGCTGTAACACCTATACTTTCTTTTTGTTCTGATATTGAATATACTTGTCAAACATGTAATTCAACATCTTCCCATTTGTTTTAACAATAACCTCTCTCTTGGTTCTAAACTGCAGCAACCCTCTGGACAAAGCAGCAGTATTAGCCTTTACTTCTCTAAACTAGGCCCATATCCCTCAACATCTGCCTGAAGCTTTATGAGTTTGCCAATTGAATCCATCGTGAAAAGTATGGTGGCTTCATCAATTTCTTTCCGCACAACTAGAATAAATTCTTCATGGGAAGCAGGTAATTCATTTGGGATGCTCTCCGACACTTCTCCCATCTTATTTTCCAGCAACTGCATCCTTTTCAGCATAAGCTTGAGGATCTTTACGCGGGAGGAAACTGAAACTTCTAACTGCTTCCCCCTTTCCATCAATCCACCAGGTACAATCTGCTCTGCGATTAGCACATCCTCTGGTAACGAGTGTATCTTAGCTACAGTATCCAGATGACTTTCAACAACTATGTTCTCATCTTCTATCTGTGTCACCAGTTCCTTTAGTTGAGATACTGCCCTGTGCATATTCTCCAATTCAGATGGTATTCTTTCGAATTACTCTGAAGCCTGGTGAATGATTTGCCCTTTCCATTGAGCAATAGCTTTGACATGGTCCCTTGCATCCTGCACCTCTTTAATCAAATGATTACTCACCTGCTCATGTGCTAGAATGGGCTGAGAGGAAGGCTTGACAACCTTAGCAATGATCTCACATAGCTGAGAAACATGCTTTTGAAGCTTGGCTTTCTCAGCCTTCTCTTTGTCAAGCTTAAGGAATAAAGCGTTCATTAGTGTTTGTGTATCCTGCTTTAATCCTTCTGTGGTAGTTTGACCTATCGACACTTTGGTCATTGCTATATCAGCTCCCGTGAGCTCTTCCTTGTGCTTTCCTTCTGCTGGATCTGATAATTCAGTGAACTTCTGTCCTGATTCTTCAATAATCAACCTAGAAGTTATTTTTTTAACTTTAGGTCTTCTATCTCTTCCGCCCAAACTCAGGAGCAGTTGAAAGTCGTGTTCCTCCAGGTTGATCTCCTCTCTGGCTTCTGGGATTGTCTGCAAAGCCAACCATGATGAAAAGTTGCTTCTTGGGGAATGAGAAATCACTGAGTGCACCACCATCTCATGCTCTGATTCTGTTCTATCTAAATTTGCCACAATGTTGTGACTGCCACCCTCTGAATTGTCCAAAGACAATGCTTTTTCAAACTCTGCCATCTGTACTTTTAACTTTTCCGCAGGGAGAGGTGAAGATCTGAGTGGTTGAGGAGAAAATACAAATGATGCTGGATTCAATGGAGGAACGACAAGATCTCTCTGGGGTTCCGGGGTGCTGAAGTGCTATGAGTTGATGTTGGAGAAGCTAGAACTAGCACGATAGCTGTAGATTTGGCCTTCTCCAATGCGTGAGACTTCTTGTGTACTACTGCTGCTTTCACCTTCGTGTTTTCTTTTGTTGGAGTCTCCTGCGATAGATTTACCTGTGATCTGATTCATCAAAGCTTCATCCAGGCAATACCCCTTTGTCAACAACCAATTTGAAGTGTTAACTGGAACTGCGGAAGATCTTTCCTCAATCATCTAACAACCACCAATGTTTTCCTAAAGAGCAGCTCTATCCCCTCCCATTTGATGATATGAGTCAAGTATCACATGCCCATCATCTGCGAGATCTACAGGTATCTGTGCTAAACCATAATCAGACACTTGTTGCGCCAATAACCTGTTGAAGTCTTTCTTCCTGACTTCATACTCGTTTCTGCACTTCATCCAGAAGTCTTCCAACGAAAGTACATGTGAGTATTCCTGGGAGATTGTCTTCCTTGCTACCCCGTACGGATCAAAGTTTAGCTGTGCTGGGAAGAACTCATGTTCATACTTAGAAAACATTTCGGCTTCGATTCCTCTAGCTTTGTGGATGCTCTGGCAGTTGTAATAACCCACTGTGACCGGAAAGAAACCCGTAGACTTGTGCCGCTTTGATTGCAATTCATGCATCTCCACGAGTTGTCTGCACAACTCCATGATGACCCACTTGTCGCTTGGATACCTCGGCAACTTAACTGGTTCTCCCGAAAAGCCAGTTACCTTGAGATACGTGAAGTCTGCAAACTGGATGAAAATACAACCATGCTTTGTTTGAAAAACTCTTTTTCTTTGCAACCGGAATTCTGTTATCCTTTTATCCCTGGTCCCTTGGCATTGTTAGCTTAGTTTTCCCTTTCAGCATTAGGAGTAGCAGTAGCAGTAGAAATAGGTAGAGGAACCGACCTTTTCTGGTAGTTATCGTCTTAAGCGTGCAAGGACCCCACCACTTGGAGATGGTCCCATTGTTGACTCAAATAACTCAATTCTTATAGATCCGAGTCATGGATGTACAGTTAGACAACCAACAGTTCCTGGCACGCTGTGAAGGGACTAACCAGTGAAAGCTTAAATTTCATATTGCTAAGTTCTGGTGTGTGAACTTAGTATTTCCAGCCTTTGGAGGCTTATTTCAACACATCTGGTAGACTCCCAACATTTCCAAAGCTCATTGTTTTGCAGTCCTAAGATCCTTTTATGAGAAGAGTGCATACTAGAAATAGAGTGATGTAGCTAAAGGATCCTTTGAATACCTCCAGCTTTTTCCAAGAAGCACACACAACAGATCTTCCACATGTGGCATCCCCATCTCCAGTGCGCCGCACACACTCTCCTCCTCAAAATAGACAAGTGCACCCTACCATGGTGCTTCAACCTCCTCCTCCTCTAAGGAACTTTACTAGTTTCACTAGCGGAAGCCCTCTCAATCTCAATAATCAGCATGATATGCTAGTGGCTGCGTTCAAGAGTATTCCATACTTCACAGGAGAAAATCAAGTCACCCCTATTGAAAACATTCAAGATGTGACCAATGTATGCTTTGTCTATCTAATTGCACATGATGATGTTATTATTAGGTTACTTGCTTCCTCTTTCAAGGGTAAAGCACTCCAATGGTACCATGGCCTGAGACCTGCATCTATTTCTACTTGGGATGAGCTTGGAACAACTCTATGAAATTACTTTGAAGATAAATCAGATCATCTATCATTGGTGGAGCAGCTGACTACAACAAAGTAGCGTGCCCAATGAGAAGATGACTAATTTCAATATCAGATTCTAGAAGACTTGGGAAAAAATTACTCAAGGGTAAGGCCTATATCCTAGCATGCTTTCCATGTACTATCTAAGGGCTTTGAATAGTGACATTTCAGTCATGATTCAATCCATGGGAGGTAGAACCTTACCTCTTCCATACAACATTGCAATAAGGGCAGAAAACCTCATTCAGGCTGGTAAGTTGGTAGCCTAGGCCTCTTGTGCCCTTGTTACCAGATATGTCTCTAGCTCCCCAACCTTCTATTTCTCGTAGTTCCAAGTATAGAGCATGCAACCCAGTTGCATCTACATCCTACTCTCCTACACAGTAAAATAAAGATGATGGATTAAAGGCCCTAATTAGAAACTTGTCCAATAAAGGTCATATCATTGGAAAAGCAACAGGCGACAAGCCTACAAAGGTAGTTCCAATCAGGTGCAAACTAGAGATAATCAACCTTGGAGGAATCAATATGGAAATCAAAGATACAGGAAGAACCAATAAAATGATATATGACATGTTAATGCGTACTTTCCTTTGCAAGTTATTCCTCATGTAGCACCTCTTTGAATTCCCAACACACTCCAGGGACTTATTCTAGTTGAAAACAACATGGCACAAGAATCAAAGTGGTGATTTCCTTGCAATATGCCTCATAGTCAATATCATTGCGCCAATGTTTGCACGCGCAAGCCTACATGATTCATGTTATGCTTCCAACTGTGAGCCATCCATAAGAGCAAGTGAGCATGATAACTAAGAAAATCTAGAAGCTCCTCCTGAGGAAAATTTGATATTCTTTGGCACTGAAGAATTATGTGTGCAATAAATCAAGTTGTAGATGATACAAATTGACTGCCTACCCAAGTTGCTGATAACACAAGATACAAAAATAGAATGCTTGAGTTGTGCACAAGTCACAATTCTAGAACACAAGAGATCCTCAGAAGCAAAAAGGAATGCAGCCAAGGCATCCAATGGTAAAAATGCATCAAGTTCCTACAAGTGAGGCTCTATACAAAGCTCCTCTAAGTGAATGCATGCCCCTCCTTTGGTAGGTCAAGCCTCTGTTATGCAGCTAAGGTTCTGTCTTTGCACCTGAACAAATAAGAAAGGATGTTGCAGTGTCCTCAAATACATAAGTCAATGGGTCTTTTATTCAGCATTGTGGATTAGATGAAAAATACAAATATAAATGTTATAATGTGGGACACCCTGACCATTCCATCTTAGCATGACTTATTGCATGAAGCTCTGGTCCAAGTTCTGTGCATTGATCAACTATTCACAAACCACATGCTTCTATCATTATCTACTAAGGAGAGGAGAAGAAAGTAAGTGAAATTGTTAAAACTCCACCCTTTTATATGTCATTCATCATAGGAAAACATCTTGTCCATAACTACATGATTAACTTAGGAGCTAGTAATTATGTAATGCCTAAGAATATTATTGATGTTTTAGGTCCTAAGTATAGCCCCTTGACCAAAGGAGTCCTGCAACTTGATGGTTCAACTATCACTACCCTAGGAATCATCAAGGATCTTGAGTTAACCCTCCATGCATTTCCAAGTCTCACAATAACTCAAGATGTGTCAATCATTGATCTACCCCCTTTGTTTTCCTTATGTTCTATCAAGAGATTTTACTGCTAAAGTGGGTGGTTATTTGTCTTCTGATTGGACCCATATGTTACTCAAGACAAGGTATGGTACCCATTTTACCATACAAGCTGAGCCAATATTTTCCTATCATGTAAAGTCATATGTCCCATCCCCTCTTTAAGCCAAATGTTTAATCCAAGAAGAACAAGTTCCAGTCTCTGAAGAGCATCCTCTTCCACCTTCTATGCCTGATCTAGTACTTGATGAGTGGGCAGAGAGGCACCATAAATTTGACCCATATGCTGAAGAGTTGGAAGCTTATGAAACTGGGCTTAGTACTTACTACATCCTTGAAGAAGAAGTTGTGCTGTTGCGCATGCTCAAGCAAAGTGAAGAGAACCCTGGTCTGTGGAAGTTATACTTTGATGGATCCAGAAGCAGAAATGACGCAGGGGCAGGAGTTGTTCTCATTTCCCCTAAGGATGAGAAATTCTTCTTCACGCACAGGTTGTGAGTTTACATGCTCTAAAATGTGGCAGAATATGAGGCACTAGTGCATGGTATTCTTATTGCTGAAAAGAAGAAGATTAAGGCACTGCAGATCTTTAGGGACACATAATTGGTTATCCACCAGGTTACCAAAAAGTGCACTGAAAAAGAATAAGATTCTCAAAGCTTATAAACACATAGTGTGGGATCTCCTTGAGAGATTTGATGCTCTAAATCTGTAGGTGGTGTCGAAAAAATGAATAAGGAAGTGATCAGATGGCCACACTTGGTTCACAATTCTCTCCTGTTGAGGAATTTTTCAAAGGAAACACTCAGCACATCAAGATGGTGATCAAACCATCCATTATAGATAACAACACCAGTTAGCAAGTGTTTGAGAGTGACGTGTAGATCGTCCAGTTCATCCAGAATGAAGCTGAGTTTTCATCAAGTATACAAGATGACTTGTATGACAACTATGGTGACCAAGTGATACAACTAAAGAAAAACGAGCTACCTAAAGGGTTCGTCACCTCAAAGCATATGTTTAGCCTTGATGATGAGTTCAAGGGTGAAGAAAAGTATATACGCGTAGTGGAAGAAGACTGTAGCCCAGTCACTATTGTGCGTGGAAAGGAGTTACTTCTCAGTAAAGCTTGTGTGCATGATGAAAAACATGCCTTCATCTCTCTCTGTCAAAAATACAATGATATCTTCTCATGGGAGTATGAATACCTCAAAGGTTTTGATCCAAGTGTTGCTCAACACTCCATTGACCTTGATCTTGGTATCAATCCCATCAGACAAAAGTAGCGACTAGTCAATCCAATGATATATCCCCTCATGAGGAAGGAGTTATCCAAACTCATTAATGTGCAAATGATTTTTCCCATTAGCTACTCTACTTGGGTCTCCAATCTAGTTCCAGTGCGTAAGAAGAATAGTGAAATCAGACTTTGTTGATTTCAGAGCATTTGAACAAGGCATCTCTAAAGGATCATTATCCTTTTCCTTCTATGGAGAATATTCTGCAGACTGTGGCTGGCATAAAAATATTCTCAATGTTGGATGGGTATTTTGGCTTTAATAAGAACCTGGTCAAAGAAGAGGATCAATAAAAATGGCGTTTACAACCAAGTTGGGAACATATGCATATCAAAATATGCCTTTTGGTCTGTCAAACACAGGTGTAACATTTTAGCACACCATGGATATTGTCTTCAAAGTTACATCAATGAGTTCATCTTGGTTTACCTTGATGACATCACTTTCTTCTCAAAGTAGAGAATGGATCACATAGCACACCTGGAGAAAGTATTTGAGAGATACAGAAGGTATGGGGTATCTCTTAACCCAAAGAAGTGTAATTTTGTAGTGGTGCAGGGAAATATCTTGGGCCATGTGGTTTCAAAGGATGGCATCACAATTGATCCTGAGTGCATTTCAGCCATCCTAGCTCTTTCCCTACTAGCGCACAAAAAGGCCTTACAGTCCTTCCTCGGTAAGATCAATTTTGTTAGGTGTTTTATTCCTAACTTTGCAGGACTGGTTCGGCCCATCACCTTGATGCTCAAGAAGGACATAACTTTCAGATGGATAACAAAAGGAAAAGAAAGCTTCAACAAAATCAAGCAAGAGATTGCTTGCGCGCCAACACTCATCAACCTGAATTACTCAAAGGATTTTATCCTTTATGCTTATGGCGCTGATGCGAGTGTTGCTACTTTCCTAACACAAGAAAATGAACAAGGGACTGGAACAACCAGTGGATTTCTTCAGTCAGACACTGAAGGATTATGAATTAAAATATAGTCACACGGAAAAATAGGTCTATGCCATCATGCATGCACTCAAGAAATTCAAGAGTATGCTCGCCACAAATCATATCAAGGTGTTAGTTTCTCACTCTTGTGTTAGAGACTTCATCATGGGAGCAGAAATCAGTGAGAAGAGAGCAAGATGGGTGACCAAAATCATGGAGTATGATGTGACAATCAAAGCCACAAAACTAGTAAGAGGTAGTGCACTCTGCAAGCAGCTTGCTGAGGATGCACACAATGAATCTGAGACTTCATTATTCCTTGATGAAGCTCTCCTGTGTGATAACTTGAGCAGAATACAAATCCTGGCGCGCGCGACTGGATGAAGGACATGATCACATTCCTTTCCGAGGGTGCATACCCTCCTGGCTTAAACAAGGAAAGAAGAAGACATCTGAGGTTACAATCTATCCCTTATGTTTTGATTGATGGACTTCTCTTCAATGAGAATCTTGATGGTGTGTTGTTAAAATGTATCAACAACGCACAGACTGAAAAAGTGTTAGCAAAATTTCACGATGGATTCTTTGGTGGACACTTCTCTACCAAAACTACAACAATGAAGATCATAATGGCAGGTATCTTTTGGCCTACTCTATTTGCAGATGCACACAAATGGGTCACAAAATGCAAGGAATGCACTTTCTTTGCAGGAAAGAAGAGATTGGCAGCGCTTCCCCTCTGACCAATCCAAGCGGATCAGCCTTTTGCGCAATGGGGTCTCGACTTCATAGGCATGATCAATCCACCTTCAAGCGCTGGACATAGATGGGTGCTTGAAGCTACAAACTACTTTACCAGATGGACAGAAGCTGTCACGCTCAAGGAATCAACCGAGTCAGTCATCCTTGAATTTCTCGAAGGTATAGTCACAAGGTTTGGCATTCCTCAAACCATTATCTCTGATAATACAAAAGCCTTCCTTGGCACTAAAATCACTGATTGGGCTCTAAATTTGGGTATATATCTGAAGACTTCTTCCAACTATTACTCTCAAGGCAATGATCTGGCAGTCTACAAACAAGAACCTGATTAGGATCATGAACCGCACAATGAACATCAGCCAAAGACAATGACATACAAAGGTCGTGCCCCTACTCTGGGCAGATAGAATCACAATTAAAAAAGCAATAGGAACTTCGCCCTACAAGCTTGTCTATGGCAAGGAGGCTACCCTTCCTTTGATGTTGGAGTTGAACTCATTGGCACTTGCCCAACAGCTGGAGTTCGAAGGCGCAGACAAGAGAGAAATCAGAATGGCAGAGCTGGTTAATCTTGAAGAATCAAGGAACTTTGCCATGATCAAGCTAGAACAACATCAATAAGCAACAAAGAAATGGTTTGACAAAAAGGCTAGGCCTCAAGCTTTCAAAGTTGGTGACTTGGTCTTGAAATGGGATGCTGACAGAACTAAACCAGGGTGCCATTCAAAGTTTGATGCACTTTGGAGTGGCCCATATATCACCAGTTCTTGCAAGGAGGCTAACTCTTTCGAGTTGACTCATCTTAATGGAGGCGTGCTGCAAATCCCAATAAATGGGATCTATCTCAAACCCTTCCATTAAGTCTGTTGCATCATTTTGTATATATTAGAGTAGTTTCCATTCCTCCAAGTGCGTTGCGTGCACATTGTTTGTTTGTACATAAGTTCTTTCTTCTTGCGCGCACTCTTTTTTTGCTTCCAGGGTGCCAGTCTTCTTTCAGCAGTTTTTAGGATTCAGAGCAGAGCTGTGAAACGACTCAAGTGACTATAAAGAGCAGTTCTTATAAGCTAAAGATCAAAATTTCATGATTACACAATAGACTCCATGCCCAATGGATGCTACAGACTACTGATCTCCTTCATTTAGCAGGTAGATGGCCCCGAAAGTTGCCAAAACTGTTATCTAAAGAACTCTCCTGTCACCCAGATTTCACCCTGAAATCTGCGACTACCCTATCCGAATTTTTTTCGTACTTTTAAAATAATGGGTCGTTTTGTGTTTTTATTGCCTGAAAGTTCTTGTATTGCGTCAAGATAATCCCAAAGAGCCATATTAGCCTTTTTCGCCAAATACCCAGATGCCCAAAGTTGTTATATTCTGTCATCGGGATTTGTCTGCGGGAAATTTGTATTTAATTATTTTGAGCCCCGTATGAGGCTATTTGCGCTCCGTTTTAACTCTGTTATGATCGAATATGTCATTACTCTTATGTACCAGAAGGGTTTTAACTTGGAATAAGTTTTGGGCTTTATTTGTGACTTTTGGCAATTTTTCGTGTTTTTGTGTTGTCCCGTTTCGTTTTCTGTGAAATTTCTCTAGAACAATTCCTTTGCCGGGTAAGCCCGATTTTTGGCCTGGAGCAGCTGGAAAACATATACGCACATTATGCCCAGAGGAAGTCGCCATCGGAGGTCTGGATCACCGGGAAAAAGCGAAGTCGTGCACGGAAAAGCCCCTGTGGGGATGGGCGCATTTTTGGAAAACAAAGGATTTAAGCTGCAATGGGAAAAATAGAAGCCGCAGGCAGGGTGGGAATTTTATACCTGCCTAGCAGGGTACTTTTTCCCGTGTTATAAAATTCACTTAAGCTGCAGTGGGAAAGTTAGAGGCCGCAGGCAGGCGGGAATTTATTACCTGCCTTGCAGGGTGAAAATTCCCATGATAAAATAAAAGGAAAGTGACTTAAGTGAAATCATGGGATTTTAGTGCCTGCCTTGCAGGGTAAATAATCCCATTGTCAAAGTCAAATCACTTAAGTGGATCATGGGATTTTGGTGCCTGCCTTGCAGGGTAAAGAATCCCATTGTGGAAAAATTCCTAAAAATAGAATTATATGTGCAGAAAAGTGCGCCCCCTTTGGTGAGATGATGGATGCCTTTAAGTGATTATTTTAATTAATCTATTCTTTCAAAAAGTGCGCCCAAGCTTGGAGGAAGTCAACAAGTCAAAGAGGGAATAAAAGAAAGGATTAAAATGCATTAAATTTAATTTATTTAGTGGCTGCCCCCTTCCTCTCAAAAAGTGCGCCCCATTTGGGAGTTATTTAATGTTTTTAAAGGCATTAAAACATTAAATTAATTTCTATTTTCAGTGGCTATGGTCAAAGCACACTGTGAAGCTTAAGTGAAGTGATGTGTGAAGGATTAAATTGGATTAATTTAATTTATTGGATGGCTGTCCTTAAACATGCTATTTTTAAAAGAGAAAAGCATGATTTTTAATTAATTAATTGCCTTTAATTGTTAGGGCAATTATTAATTATAGAATTGTGAAGGTTATATAAGCATGGGCAGCCATATGGGTGAATTATTTGATTCACAGGTAAAGAATTGCAGCCAAGTGGAAAAGTGCGCCCCCATTAGAAGAAGGATTTTGCTCAGACAAGGTGACAACAAGGCTAAAAGCTTCCAGATTTGGCGCATGCTTTGAAGGAGGTTGATCTTTGTCTGCATAATTGTTTGCATAGGTGTTACAGGTGCTCAGGTGTTGTTGAAAGGATTCATGCTCTCTTTATGTGCAAATTAAACACCAATTTTTGGGGCAGCGGGCTTGAAAAGTGCAGATTTTTACAATTAAAATTCACTATTCATTCTCCGGTGGCCATTTTTGTCTGAATAAATTGCAGGAATTCAATACAGGTGCTTTACAAAGGAAAAGGAGCTTTTATCAATGTCCAATACATTGCATATATCCTCTGAATCTGAAGAATTGTCCAGATCTGCACCAATTTTGAAGAAATCCGGCCAAGTAAGAAGAAAAAGAATTATTCAGACGAAGATAGACAAAGCCATGGCGAAGGGAGATGAAAAAGAAAGCACGATGGAGTCATGCATTGCTTCCAAACTTGCAGACATAGGAGACACAGATCTAGGCCCGGAACCTCTTGCCGATTTGATTGATAGATCCAGAGCGGGAAAGACTTCACTCATGCGTGCGGTTAAAAGCAGTGGAATTATCCGAGCTGCAACTTTTCCATGTACAGCCCAATTGCCAGAGTTCGTGATGGAGTGTGCTAGATCTTATCATCCTTCATCCAGATCAGTGCGTGATGCTTCGGGAAAGACAATAATTCGTTTGGACGCAGAGTTCATCAATTATTGTTTGAAGATTCCAGTGCGAAAGGTGGTGACTTCTATTAGCATTCAGGATGCTGACAGTAGATGGGAGAAGCATAGAGCTGATTGCGTGAGCATAATGAATAGCCGATACATGAAGAAGCCTAGATCTCCTTCAAAGTTCCCGAGAACTCTTCCACGGTCCAATTTGGTGCAGGAGGTAGATGATGTCGTCAAATTGCTATGCAGGATGAATGGCGAAGCGAATGCTTACACTTTCCGTACATGGATGTATGCTTTCATCAGGACCATTGAAATCAACAAGGTTGATTCTATAATCAATTGGTCGGAAATTATTAGCAACAACATCGGTGAGCAACTCCGGAACGTGAAGCGTACTTTCAGCTTCAAGATGACTTCATACTTGGTGTATGCTGCAGCTTCACAAGGTGTCTTTTCCAAGCTGGATAGATGTGGTGTTCTTTCCAAGGACCCCATTTTCGAGTGCTACCCGCAGCTTACTGCACCTGCATGCGAGAAAGACTTCAAAGTGATCAACGATGACTTCTTCTATGATTTCATCTGCAGGCTAGACAAAGACTTGAAGGCCAACAGGGTAAGCAAGGAAGCGTGGGAAGCTGTGTCCAAGATTGGCAGTCTATTCATTCAATTTGCAGATTTCACATACCTCAGGGTTACGGGCTTTTCTGGAGAACCAATAAAGATGCCCAGGTATCCGAATGATAGATTGATCGCCATGGAGCTGAGCAGGCAACTTGTGGAGTTACACGACCTTCAGTCAAAGCGGCACAAGTCTACGGGCTTCTTCCCAATCACTGTGGGATATTACAGCTGCATTAGCATTCATAGAGCTCGGGGGATGGAAGCGCAAATGTTATCCGAGTATGAGCAAGAGTTCTTCCCTGCACGGCTGAACTTCGATCCATTTGGAGTAGCCAGGAAGACAATCTCCCAGGAGTACGCACATGTGCCTTCATTAGAAGATTTCTGGATGAAGTGCAAAAGTGAGTACGAGGTTAGAAAGAGAGATTTCAGCAGGCTATCAGCAAAGCAAGTGTTCGACTTTGGACTAGCGCGGATACCTGCGGATCTTAAAGATGATGGGAATGTGGTACTTGACACTTACCATCAAATGGGAGGAGATAAAGCCATACTGCAGAATAACATAGGAGGCTGCAACACAATTGAAGAAAGGTCGGGAGCTGTGTTGGTGAATACTTCAAACTGGTTGCTGACGAAGGGATATTGCCTTGATGAAGCATTGATGAATCAAGTCACGGGCAACTTCGGCGCAGGAGATTCCCTCAAGCGAAAGCACGGAGGAGAAAGCAGCAGGAAAGTCGAGAAGTTGAAAGTGCATAGAAGATCTCAATCCAAGGAGAGGATCACTTCTACGACCATGACTTTAACTCCGGTTTCTCCAGTACTCAATACTTCACCAACTATTGCACCGCAGCAGCAGGATGCTTCCATGCCTCCACTGAATCCAGCGACATTCATCTTCTCCCCTCAGCCACTTCGTTCAGTGCCTGTTCCAGAGGATACGTTGAAGCTGCAGATGGCGGAATTCGAAAGGGCTTTGTCCTTGGATGACTCAGAAGATGGCAGCCATAACACTGTGGCACTTTCTGACGGAGAGGATGCAGAGCGGAAGATGGTAGTACACTCAGCGACTTCTCATTTTCCGAGAAGTAACTTCTCGGAATGGTTGACTTCGCAGTTGGTTCCAGAAGCGAGAATGGAGATGAACTTAGAGGAGCACGACTTGCAGCTACTCTAGAATCTGGGCGGAAGAGACAGAAGGCCTAAAGTTGCCAAAGCAACTTCTAGGTTGATCATCGAGGATTCGGGAGAGAAGTTTGCTGAGATATCAATTCCGGCAGAAGGAAAGATAGAGGAGCTCACGGCGGAAGATGTGACAGTGACCAAAGTACCCCTCGGTCAAGCCACCACTGAAGGATTGAAGCAGGACACGCAGACATTGATGGATGCTTTATTCCTTAGGCTTGACAGTGAAAAGGCGGAGAAAGAAGAGCTGCAGAAGCAAGTATCTCAATTATGTGAGATCATAGCCAAGGTTGCTAAACCTTCCATTCAGCCCATTTCAGAGCAGGTGAGTGATCATCTTATGCAGGAAATGGAGGATGCAAGCAATCAAGTAAAGGCTATTGACGAATGGAAGGATTTGATTATTCGTCAAGCTTCTGTACAACTTGGGGAAGTGCCAGCCCGCCTATAGGTTATGAACGATGCAGCAAATCAACTAAAGCAACTGATGGCAAACATAGAAGGCATGAATACAGTTGCAGAGAGTAACCTGAGTATTTTGGCCGAGATCAACAAGTTGCCGGGAGATGTATTGATTGCGGAACAGATTGTACCGGACGGATCAGTCGAGAAGGGGAAGCAGCTAGAGTTTGCAGTATCTTTCCATTTGGAAATCTGCAGAGTTTTGCTGAAGAGGATGCAGGCACTTGAGAGTAGGACATCAGATTTACCAGACAGTGTCATTTCTTTCACTGAGGAAAGAGTGGACAGAGGTGTAACTTCATACGTGCGGATCGTCTCAACTAAGGTGCCTAATTCCCTGGAAGGTTCTCTTCTGATGGTACAAAAGAGAATTGATAAAGCTACCAAGCCTTTCACGATGAATTCTATCAGTAGACTGGTGGCGCTGCAGGCGGACATTGCAAGGATTGGGCCGAGCTTGGAAGATGTGGAAGCGTGCATCAAAGTGTTGAATGAAGGGTTGTTGCAGTTTAGGACAGAGAAAGAAGCAGTGGCTAAAACAGATGGAAGGATGCTGAATTACATGTTCGACAAGTATATCCGATATCAGAACAAGAAGAAGACATAAATGTTACAGTTGGCATGACTTCTTCTATTTCTTTCTTCTTCTATTTTCTATGTTCCCAGATGAAATTGTAAAACTTCTAAGTTATTGGTTTTGCAACCATTACTTAAAGTCATGTGGAACCATTCTATTAGTTAAGTGATACATGTGTCACTTAAGGAGAAGATAGTTGAGGATGATTGCCAAATGTCATCTTTACTTGTTTATGTTTCAGTTCAGTTTGAGTTTTCCATTTGTACTTTCCCTCCTACATTCTATAAGTAGGAGAAGAACCTCCGGGTTAATGATGGATCAGAATTTGTAAGCAGCAATCCTGTGTTCTAGACTTTGTGTTGAACCCTTGAGAGCAACTTGGAGCAAAGGAATACAAAGGAGCAGGTTTCCGGAGAACTTTGTGTCACGGTGTATTGTGTTTTTTGCTTTTAAATCTTAGATTTCTTAAGTAAACTTTGTGTTATTATAGATCTGGATCTAGAGCTGCCTTTGTTTTATAATTCTGTGTGTTCATATCTACTAAGTTTCTTCTATGTGCATGCAATTAGCTCTGCTATGTACTAATTGGGGTGCACATCTTCCCCATTTCTTCTCTGTATTTCCTTTACTTCCTTCTTCTATAACTTTCCTTTCTTAAACAGCTGCTTACTTGCTGCAGAACTTCTTAGTTATGGTTCATGAACTAAGTGGTTAAAGTAAAACCCCTGATAGATAATAACATGTTTTTATTGACAAATCTGACACGGGAGCCTCAACGGTTAAATGAGGGAGATTTATCTCATGACTGCCTAGGTTTGATGCTATGCAGAAAATCTAGCCAACAGGCTAAGTCCTTGGCATCCCTGCACACCCTTTCCTACGCGCGCGTTGCAATTGCGCGTGCCTTCCTTCCGTCATCCTCCCGCGCCTCATTCTTCTGCGCGCATACCTTTGCGCTCTCCTCTGTGCCATTCCATGCTGCGTCATTCTCTAACACACTTGAGTGTGCCACACGCAACCTATCAAAGCGCGCCAACAGGGCGCCGAACCTTTGCAACAAATCATTGAGTGACACGTGGCAGAAACGAGAAGAACATTTGCACAGTTGGCCGTCCTTTCAACCAATCCGTGCGCGCCACGTGTCTTACATGCGCAGGCGGCCCTAACAATCTTCTGACAGCCATATCTTTTCCTACAGAGTTTCGATTGGCGCGCGCCTAGTCTCAATCGATAGCTGTTGACGTGGGCTACAATGCTAGACATTTAAATTCAAATTCTTGGTGGATCTAGTAGATGAAAGATGAAAAACATCAATCTGGGCATTGGTGAGCAGATTTAATTGCGCCAACCACCTGATTTGATCTGATCCGCCCTCCTACCTTCCATCTCCAACATGCCAAGCAGACTTGGGGAAACATATTTGACAGATTTGTAGGCGGATTTGTAGGCATTGAATGCTTCTTGTTGGTGGTTGTATTTCAAAATCGAGTTTTCCCTCCTCTTCTTCTTCCATGGATTCATCTATAAATGTAAGAGCTGGGCTCATTATTAATGTTGGACACTTTGGATCCTTACGCATTTTGCTAAGGACTTCATATATTTGTATTTTGAGTTGCAGACCTCTAGATCTGATTCATGCATGTGAATATCGACCTTCAGTTGCCATTGTAATAGTTTGTGCAGTTCTGGAAGTAACGAAAGTATCGTTTTGTGGTTATTCTCTGTCCTAGCGTGTTTGCATTCCTTCTTCTTTCCTTTCTTTTGCTTTATCTGCTTGCTGTGTCATTTTACATTCCTTGCATTGCCATTTTTCTAGTTGTGTTTCATGAAAACTGATCGTGTAAATGTTGGTTGGTCTGTGCTACGCGTGCCTAGCCTCCCTTGACGCCTTTCCCTTCATTTTCGCTCAGAACAGATAGTGTTCATCCCTCTTTTTCTGGTGCTATCGCCTTCCTTAGATTAGTTTTCCATTCTGTTATCCTTTTATCCCTGGTCCCTTGGCATTGTTAGCTTAGTTTTCCCTTTCAGCATTAGGAGTAGCAGTAGAAATAGATAGAGGAATCGACCTTCTCCGGAGATTTGTCTCAAGTGCTCAAGGTCCCACAACTTGGAGACGGTTCCATTGTTGTCTCAAACGACTCGGTTCTTCCAGATCCTAGACACGTGTTCAAGTTTGACAACCAATAATTACAATTGGTCAAACTATATTGATGACTTAGTCAAGGACGACCTCACTTTGGAGTTATCATTAGTGACAACTTCAATGTGACACATCTACTCAATGGTTGAGTTTGATTTATTAGTTCAACCTTTTGAGTCACAAGTTAATGTGTCAATCAAGTGAGTTGATTGATTGATTGATAGGTATCGAGTTGCATGTGTGAATTGTCCAATTTATTGGAGGTCTAATGATAACCCCAAAGTTGTGAGAGGCAATCATCATGATGTGAGCTCTGTTTAAGCACTAGTGCTAATGTAAAATATACACTCAATTGTTGGATGAATGAATAAAGTGCAGGTTACTGGAATTTAATGTTTCGCTCTCTTCTTGCTCTATCATTCTCCAAAATTTCTCTGAACTGATCCTTTACTTGCATGGTGTTTCATAGGTGTTACCATGTTTGCAAACTTACTGCAATTTACAACTCCTCAAGTTTGTGATTTACAGACAGCAGCATTGATGGGCATTTAAGAATTGTTTGTAGTTTGTACTTAATGTTTTGCAGGCCTGTTGCCATGGAATTTAACAACTCGAACGTGTTCTCAATAACCTGTTTTACTTTATGTGCTGTCATTGATTTGAGGGTAACTCAACTATTAAAATTCAATTATGTGTTTGAATTTACCTAAATTTTTTTCATCTATTTGTTCTCTCCATCACTTATTTAATATAGGCCATGACATTTGAAATATTCTTGCAACCATTAGACATCTGACAAGGGCCAAAACCTTTGCCATCTTAGTGGGAATGACCAATCAGCTGCAATTCTAAATCATGCTCTTTCTACATTCTAGGAAGAGTAATGATCAAATCAAGAGTCTATCCGTGCACTTTTTTTATCATCTAGAATGGGTAGCGGCATGAGTATCACCCCTAGTTGTTGGTCTTCTCTAACCTTGTCACCTTGATATTATTATCAAGTTCTCGCTTCGTCAGTTGTTTCTAGCTCCATGCTCCCTCCCTTCAATAAACATGCTTCTTTATAAACCTCTTCTATCAGACATAGATAGAAAGCAAAACTATGATGCGATTTTCTGCTTATACCATGATATTTTTTCAATTATAAACTCCTTGATTTTTTTAGGAACAATTTGGTGAAGAACACACTAAATGGTTAAATCTAATTTCTTATGATAGAAATATAATTAAAGCAAATAATTAAAAGAAGATAGAGGAACAATATTGCAATGTACAAAGAAGCTTTGCTGATATGAGGGAGCTGAGTACAATGGTAGCAATCTCTATGGAGAGATGTCTTGCCATGAAACTACTTTGATTTCTACATTCAGATATTGCTCCTCTTTACATAGCAGGAAATGAAAAGATTAAAATTAGAATGTGAAGAAATTCTTTTTGAGAATTGAAAGGTTACGTGACAATACCACTAGGGAAGTTGATGCAGTCAAGGATAACTGGTCAAGTGAATGATTACATCGTCCTTGTCGTCAACAACCCCGGTTCACTCAAAACATACAAAATCTGATTTCATAGACAACTGAAGTTGTTCCATTGCTCAACATGAAGCAATTCATGTTCAATTAAAACTAGCATCCTTCTATGATGTTTCCCTAGCAATTATCAGACTGAGAACAGTCTACAAACCATTCTGATTTCATTTATTGAATCTCACAACAAATTCTGATAGCAAACAAACTTGAGGTATCAAGGATTCTGCCTTAGATTAGTTTTACACCCTACCATCATGCTTTGTATGTTCCTTCAATGAGTTGAACAATAGTTTCTTACTATGTCACAAAGTACTCCAAACTTTATCGAAAAAGTTTGATCTTCGCTGAACTTTATCCTTGATGAACATGAACTCAAACTTCATTCAATATTTTTACATGAGAAGTTTTTGACATGCTACATCTGCCAAATGAAAGCAAAGGACATAAAGCTCTCTCCACTTTGCCCCTTTGACATATTTATGCATTTTTTCGAGAAAATAAAAATGAGAAAAAAGTTCTTTTGTTTGAACTTAAAGACATTTCTTTTTTGAACTTTATCCATTGGTGGACTTGAACCAAAATTTATGCTCATTGAACATGAACTCAAACTTGAACCTTGTGACTTAGGTTTCTTATCTTATTTTTCGCTCACCATTATCCAAAAATCACGTTTTCACAACTTGTACAGCTAAAATAAGGACCTAACGAGCCTATTAGTGAGTATGTGCTTGAATTATGTCTCACCCATCACATGATAGTGAATTACAAAATATTTCCTCATAAAGTATACTTCAATCTTTCGATGAACTTTGTTGTATGGTTATGAACTATGAAATCAAGCTCCTTGAGGCTAACATGCTTAAATATGGGACTAACGCCCCTACATCTAGTGGAGCCAAATATTAAGGCAAATCAACATTCACGGTTAAGGCTAACAATACTAAATGTAGTCAATAGAGTATCACAACCACTTGATAGAATTGTCCTTTCTTCTCAATAGTGAAGACAATTCACACGATTATTTGAGTCCTCACCAAGTGCTTTAATGATTTCTTGAATGCAATGTGATCTCTTTACCTTCTCAACGGGAGATTGACTCATTTATACCTTTACCTAAGAACTACGATGGGAACACATATTCTGATTATCATGGAGTCTTAGTTCATTCTACAGATAGATGTTTTGGATTGAAATGTGAGATTCAAGACCTAATTAATAGCAACATCATTCAAGTGGCAGGTGGAGGATCTTGGCCATCTAGTTTGCCACAACCAACATCGAAAAGGCCTTTTCCTCAGGTAAAGGATCTCATCCAGTGTTTGCATTATTCACTGCCTGTCTAGCCTAAAAGTATTCTTGAAAACACAATTGGTAGGTCCCCATCTATATGTGGGGCACATTGATCTTATTTGATCTTGGCTTGGCTTTAACTTTGTTATAGCCCAGCCTAATTGGTAGGCATTATTTTGGCTCGGCTTTTCATGTCGCATGAACTCATTCAACGACGAGCACTGCTTTTGAAAGCAAACAACCAATCCTCGATAAAAATACCTGATCTTGCGTATAAGATATTATATATAGAGAGGGGGAGGGGGCCATATATATATTATACGTTGGCGTTGGCTACTAAGTCTGAGTATAGTTACTTGGGTCGGAGGAGCAATTCACCTTGTTGTGCCATTCCAAGGTTGACCCACATAGTGATCACTAGCGTTTTTCGGATCCGTTCATCAGGGCATGTTTCAGGTAGCTGCCCTAGTTGACTGTTAATCTACAGGATTGAGATCCTGTCTGTTATTTTCATTTGTCGTTTGTGTGTTATTTGGAGTGTTTATGGAGGGTGCGATTGCTAGAGCCAAGCACAAGAACTTGTTGGGGTAAGGAGCCCAATTGCCTCGTTGCATTGGAGTAGGAAAGCACCTTGGAGGCGGAGATCATGCAAAATGACTGTGAGAGTGGCGTTGAGAGCGACTTCTTCCATGACCCTGGCGCGGGGTTCTATCCCTTGAAGGTGAAGGAGACACACATAAAATGGTGTAGGGAGTATTGCCTTAGTGCTCTAGTAAGGTCTAGAGATGGACAATTTCCAAAGCCATCTTGTTAGCCTAAACACTGCATTAAAACATTTGAAGTTACCATTGCCTTGTTATAAGTTGAAAACAACGTATCGACTGTAGAGTTAGCAAAAATAGCTGAATTTTTTTCTTTCTAGATAAAAAAAGAATTTCGACTCAGAATGTCTGCCAAATTTGTCTGTAACTTGCAAGTAATATAGGCTAGTCACCAAGGAGAATTTTCAACTAGGTAAAAGGTTCCAACTGAAAAGGTTTGAAAAAAATCATTGATCTATGTCCAAGCCAACTGAGCTTTGCTATAGAGCAAGTTTTAATGCTTAAAGGTTTTAGAGTGGCCGCATAAAGGACATTTGGGTTGTAGAATGCCTAAATGCAATCCTTGATAGAGAATGCATCGAGCAAATTGTTTGAGATTGGGCTTAAGAATGGCTTTCCAAACAATTTGGAATCATGTACTCCAGGTGTGAGCAATGAGTTGGAGAAAACATCGCTTATTGAGCTTTTCAATCATTGGCATTTGAGGCGAGAGCCAATCATATTCCTTTTTGGGAGAATAATACAAAATGAGGATTCAACATACCATTTCTTGTCCTTCCACCATGGTCAAGTGTAGATCATTGTAGTTTTGTGCAAGATTTCTATGGAACTACATCAATGACCATATGAAAGGAATCTTTGTCATTGTTGTTCCAATGAAATTCAGCTTTAGCTTCAGATCAAGAGAGCCAAACTCTAGCGGTTTTGGAAAATATGACCTATATCGTGTGCATGCCTCTTCTAAAAAGCTTTAGAGCATGAACTCAGGCACTTCCGCAAAAGGAACATCATGAAAATTGATGTGAAGAGACCAATAGAGATTGGTGCTTGATAGAGAGACCATCACTGAACCCATCCCCATTCCAAAGTAGCCATGTTTGATTGTCTCCTTTTCTTTCCAAATGCTCTTGGCCACAAATGACCCTACAACCTTGATTGTGGAATGTATAGGTTTCGAAATTCTAAACCCTTCTAAACCCTTTGAAATCATGGCTTGACCATAGGGAAAACCTTCACAAACATGATTGTGAAGCAAAATTTTCCAAGCCTTGTTCCGTTAAATGGCACAAATAATCCATTTCGCACACAAAGTAATGCCTTGATGGTGGATGTCAAGAAGAATCAAGCTCCCAACCTCCTTGGGGAAACATCAATATTCCTAGGTTACTCGGAGAAAAACCTTCTCTTGCTCAGAATTAGCCCAGAGAAATTCTCTTGAGTAGTTTCTCAAGCTTTTGGTAAGAGGCTTTGGATGGAACCCAACAAGACAAGTGGTACTCATGAGTTATAAAGAGATCTTTAGAGCAAATTCGAAATTTGCTTGCTAAAGAAAGTAGTTGAGTGAGTCACTATGAGAGTTTTTTCGGCCTTGAATGTTAGGCGGGTTTCTTGTGGGAGCGCTTTGCTTCCTCCTCTGATTACCCAACCTAGCCCCGTTAGCCCTAGACACTCATTGATGAGCATTCTCAAATCTTGCATTGGTCCTTTCACAATGATATACGATGACATAGATGATTCGTCTATCCCTAGCATGATCAAAGATGTTTGATGAGGCTACCATCCAATATCTCTGACTTTCTTTGTCATGTCCCCTTTTCGAATAGAGTAAAATAAATTAAAAATACAACTCAAGTGTCGAAAATGTAACTTTATAAAAGACACTTATGTTTTATGATATTAAAAAGTTACCTTTTGGTAAAGTAATGTCAATGTGGAAATAGAAAAGGAAAACTTGCTTTTGGAGGCATTTCCTTGGGAAAATGAAAGTAAAGTTATAAAAGAGCATTGAGGGGTCATTTGGAGGGATCTTTTACTCTCCTCTATTTTGACATTGCTGCTCCTACTTTTGCATTTGAGGACTAAAACCCTCCGGTGTATTCAGATTTGAGGACGAAAACCCTCTAATCTTTTGAGGTAGTTCCAATCAGGGACTACATTTGAGCTTCAACAATCACATTTGTGCTTCAGATAGTGATTTCTAGTTTGTGACAACTTTCAGTTCAGCTAGGGCACGTTTATTTTCAGTTTGTAACAGTTTGCAATTCAACTAGGGCACGTTTTCTACATTTCTTGCTTCAGATCTGCGTTTCAAGCGAAAAAATTCAGCCATTAGAGAGACATTTTCCAAGACATCAGTCAGGGACAACCAGGGCACGATTTGCAGCCATTTCTAGGGCTGATGTCACCTTTAGGGGATTGTAGACTTGCATTACGACATCTTCTGCGGGCAGATTTCATCCATTCCGGTTTGCATGCGTATCATTTGGTCTTTCCTTGCCATCGGAGGTGTCATTCGTCTGAAAATTGCTGTAATCTTATGTGGGTATTTCTCTTGTTTTATGGGGTGAAAAATAAATAAAAATAAATTTCAAAAATCTGTTTTTTGAGTTATAAAGTTACAACAGATCCAACTTAAGGAAATCCGATTTTTCCCAATTGTTTTGAAGTTTTTTTTCCCTTTCATTTCCAGCTTTGTAATATTTTACCAAGGGCATTAATTTTTTTTCAATTTTATTAGTTCTGCCCTAGGGTTTGTTAGAAAAATCAGTTTTTATTAAATTTTCCTTGAAAAGGATATATTAGTGGTATATTTCTAGGTTTGGGTATTTTCTATTTTGAGGGTTTGCATAAAAATCAGATTCTTGAATAAGGGTTTTCTAGGAAATCCACATTGCTCTTTTTTTTGCCCTAAGGGGACATTATAGTGGTATCAAAGCAGTGATCTTGCCAGCATGCGGGAAATTCTAAAGAGAAAAACAAAGAGAAGTTGGGTTTGAATGCACATCGGTGAGGAAGGACTCAAGTACTACCAATGAAGAACTCCAACAAAAAATGCCATGGGAGATCGGGAACAGAGACCCCCTCCTACGGATGAGATGAGTTACATGCAGGAGCTACTTGTTCGGAATAAAAAAGAGATGGAAAAAAGCTTCCAAAGAACTATAAGGGAATCCATGATAGAGTTAATCTAGGCTATACAGGGTGCTACTGAGAACAAGGGAATCAAGGAGAGGGAAACTCTTTCACCAATTAAAGGGCTTCAATTAACCCTCCTTCCAAAACCTTCAAAGCTAAACTCCTCCAAAAAGAGGAAGGTCAGCCAAATGAGGTGGAATTGCGGCCCCACCTAGGGCAAGAGTTTGCAACTTATATGGATGAGTATGGACTCAACCGAGCAATACAAAATTCTCTCACTTTCCAAGAGTTTTATGATCTATGAATGAAAAACAACCCAAGGAGAGGAAGAAGGAATCAACTTGAGCAACCCCAGAAAGATCTACAACTTTTGGAAAAGAATTCTTCCATTGTGAGAAGGAAAGAGGAAGAAATCAAGAACCAAGAACATATTGAACAAGAACGGGAAGGAACTAACATGTAGGTTGAAGGTGAAGATCCTTTGATAGTAGAAGTTGTTCTATTGAATTCTAATAATTGTATATATCAGCAAAATAGTGAGGAAGTCAAAGGGATCAGACCGACCTTGTTGAATGCAAAATTGAAAAGGGTATTTCAGTCCAAAAGGCACCTACCAAGCTGCCAAAGATTGAGTCATTACCATATGAGATGGATTTTCAGAACAGCTATGGAAAGGCACTTGAAAAGAATAGTGGTGGTGATGTGATGCTAACAAAAGCTTCTGTTTCAGCCAAAGGAGGTAAACATCTTGATTACAGCCCAAGGTATGATGGCCATATCCAATATTCATTGCTCCATACTGTGCCATTACAAGATTTCTGTCAGGAAGTAAGTACCCTTATAATTTCAGCTCAAGATGTGGTAATAACAACAATGAACTATTCTAGTTTTTCCGTCATTCTAGGAAGGGTAAAGGTGTGAAGATAGATCCTTTGACTCAAAACTGTTTGTGCATAATAGTGTGGGACCTGGTGATAGATTGAGATCTTTAAAGGGTAGAGTTTCTAATTTCAATAGCATTATTGCTGATAAGTTCATCATCCCATGCACCTGGATAAAAAGAAAACCAAATTTCACCTTGGAGAAATACAAGGAATATGTTGGGAATACTAACAAGATCATGAAAGTTCGGGGGCTGCAGTTAATAAGTCAAATGCAAGGTCCAAAGACATGTCATCTCACATCCGATACTGCTCTCAAGGCAAGCAACAACAAAACAACTCAGAAATCAGGTAAATAGATTTATATCATTTTCATTGGCTTCAAATTTGATATCCAAACTATGATTGCAAATGCGTATGATAGGGTGATTGGAGATAAGTTGGCAAATGGCTGTCTTCTATACAAGGTCCATGGTATGATAGTGTTGGCTAGATTTTCTACATCGCTGAAAACCTAGGCAGTCATGAGATAAATCTCCCTCATTTACCGGTGAGACTCCCGTGTAAGATTTGTCAGTTAAATATGCTAGTATCTATTTGTGGGTATTACTTTAACCATGCAGCTCATGAACCATAGCTGTATAGTTTTGCAGCAAGTAAGCAGCTGTTAAAGAAAGGAAATATCTGATGAAGAAGAAAATAGCAGAAAACATGAAAGAAAGAGGGAAGATGTGCAACCCAATCAATAGATTACATAATTGATTGCATGGACATAGATAGAACAGATAGATATTAACATACAAAATTATAAGCAAAGGGAACTTTCAGATCTAGATCTAGAATAACGCAAAGTTTATGAATATATCTAAGACAGAAAGTTAGAAACAAAATGCACCGTTGACACAAAGTTCTCCGGAAATATGCTCCTTTCTATTCCTCTTCTTCAAATAGCTATCAGGGGTTTCAACACAAAGTCTGGAACACAAGAATGCTGCTTACAAATTCTTCTCCTTTAACCCGTAGGTTCTTCCTCTACTTATAACATGTAGAGGGGAAATTACAAATGGGAGACTATAACTGAATTAGAACATAAACAAGAAGTGAAAAAAACATCTGGCAATCATCTTCCCCTAATTCCTCTCTTAATGACATGCATCAGGAGTTCAAGCTAAAATTGTGCACATCTGTCACTTAACTCAAAGAATCATTCCAAATAACTTGAAGTAATGGTTTTCAAACCAATAACTTTTAAGTTTACAATTACATCCGGGAACATAAGAAATAAGAGAAGAAAGAAAAGAAGAAAGATTTGCTAATTGTAACTTCTACACTTTCTTTTTGTTTTGATACTGAATATACTTTTCGAACATATAGTTCAGCAATTTCCCATCCGCTTTAGCCACAACTTCTTTCTCTGTCCTGAATTGCCGCAATCCTTCGCTCAAAACTTCAATGCTCGCTTCCACCTTCAAACTAGGCCCGAACTTCTTAATGACTTACTGATTGAATTCATCGTGAAAGGCCTAACAACTTCATCAATCCTCTCTTGAATCATCAGAAGAGAGCCTTCCAGGGATTCAGACACTTTGTTGGGAATGGTCTGCACTTTGTTGGAAATTACATTGCTTGACAGTGACGATGCCATATCCTCGAGCACTCGCATTCTTTTCACCATAATTCTGAAGATCTTCAAGCGGAAAGAGACTGTGAATTCAAGCTGCTTCCCCTTTTCAACCAATCCATTAGGCACAATTCATTCTGCAATCAAAACCTTTTTCGACAACTTATTTATCTCGACTAACGTGCCCAGGTTATTTTCAGCCATTGTATTCATATCTACCATGCTTGTCACCAGTTGCTTCAGTTGAACTAATGCATCCTTCATAACCTTTAGACGAATTGGCACTTCCCTGAGTTGTATAGAAGCTTGGCGAATTACTAGGCTCTTCCATTCGTTGATAGCTCTAACTTGGTTACCTGCATTTTCCACTTCCTGCATCAGATGATCACTCACCTGCTCATGTGCTGAAATTGGTTGAGAGAAAGGTTTGACAACCTTAGCAATGATCTTGCACAACTGGGAAACCTGCTTTTGAAGTTCAGCTTTTTCTGCCTTCTCTTTGTCAAGCTTAAGGAATAAAGCATTTATCAGTGTTTGTGTGTCTTGCTTTAATCCTTCAGTAGTTTTTTGACCTATCGGCACTTTAGTCACTGTTATATCTACTGTAAGCTCACTCTTCTGTTTTCCTTTTGTCAGAATTGATACCTCAATGAACTTTTGCCCTAATTCTTCAATAATCAACCTTGAAGTCACCTTAGCAACTTTAGGTCTTTTGTCTTTTCCACCCAAACTCAGGAGTAGCTGCAAGTCATGTTCCTCCAAGTTGATCTCCTCTCTAGCTTCCAAGACTGACTATGAGGCCAACCACTTTGACAAATTGTTTCTCGGAGAATGAGAAGTCGTTGAATGCACCACCATCTCGTGCTCTGGTTCTTCTCCATCTGAAATTGCTACAATGTTGTGACTGCCGTCTTCTGAATTGTCCAAAGACAATGCTCTTTCAAATTCTGCCATCTGCAACTTTAGCGTTTCTTCAGGAAGAGGTGAAGATCGGAGTGGCTGAGGAGAGAACACATATGTTGCCGGATTCAATGGAAGAACGACAATATCTTGTTGAGGTTTAAAGGCAGGTGAAGTGTTGTGAGTTGATGCTGGAGAAGTCGGAACTAGCACCATAGCCGTAGAAGTGACCTTTTCTTGTGTATGAGACTTCTTTTGCACTTTAAGCTTTTCAGGCCTTTTGCTGCTTTCTCCCTCGTGCTTCCTTTTGATGGAGTCTCTTGCGTTGAGATTGCCTGTGATCTGATTCATCAAAGCTTCATCAAGGCAATATCCCTTTGTAAGCAACCAGTTCGAGTTATTGACCAGAACTGCAGCAGATCTTTCCTTGATCGTGTGGCAGCTACCAATGTTCTCCTAAAGAGTAGCTCTATCCCCTCCCATCTGGTGGTATGAGTCAAGTAACACAGGCCCATCGTCTATGAGATCCGCAGGTATCCGTGCTAATCCATAATCAAACACTTGTTACGCCGACAATCTGCTGAAGTCTTTCTTTCTGACTTTGTACTTGCTTCTGCACTTCATCCAGAAGTCTTTTAATGAAGGCATGTTGGCTAGATTTTCTGCATTGCTGAAAACCTAGGCAGTCATGAGATAAATCTCCCTCATTTACCGGTGAGGCTCCCGTGTCAGATTTGTCAATTAAAATATGCTAGTATCTATATGGGGTTTTACTTTAACTATTCAGCTCATGAACCATAGCTGTATAGCTTTGCAGCAAGTAAGCAGTTGTTTAAGAAAGGAAATATTTATAGAAGAAGGGAATTATAAAAACACAGAGAAGAAATGGGGAAGATGTTCCCAATCAATAGATAACAGATTTGATTGCATGCACATATAAGAAACCAATATATATCAACACAGAATTATAAGCAAAGGCAGCTCTAGATCTAGATCTAAAATAACACAAAGTTTATTCAAAGATCTAAGATAGAAAGCTAGAAACAAAATACACCGTGACAAAAAGTTCTCCGGAAATCTACTCCTGTATATTCCTTTGCTTCAAGTGGCTCTCAAGGGTTTCAGCACAAAGTCTGGAACACAAGAATGTTGCTTACAAATTCTGATCATTAACCTGAAGGTTCTTCCTCTACTTATAGAATGTAGAGGGGCAATTACAAGTCGGAAGCTTTTAGTTGAACTGGCACATGTGGAAGTTGTAAAGGAGACAACTGACAATCTCCCTCTTGGAATTCCTCTTTGCATGACATGCATGATTTGCAACTAAAAATAGAACCTTCTATTTTGCACATCTGCCACCTATCTCCAAGTAGTTGACTTCTTCAAGTAATGACTTTTAAACCGATTACTTAAGTTGTATAATTTAATTGATCGCTCAATTATTTTGTCGGAGGAAATAAGAGAAAGAAGAAAGAGGAAAGCTGCAGTCTTGTCCTTTTTCATATTCTGCATGCAGCTGATTCTTTTGCCTTTGATTCTCACCAAACTGGACCTGGGAGCAGCTGGATCTGGAAGCAAGCTGGATCTGGTGTTGCCTTTGCCTTGTCTTCCCTCTTATCCTTGAAGCTTTTGAAGTTCTTTTTCAGTACATGCATCAGTGCAATGTTTGCTGTAAATAACTCTTTATTTTTAATTGCATATGAGCAATTGAAAATTTTGGAAAGCACTCTGGGTGAATGCAACTTCAATGAAGGCTTCAACTGGAAGATTGGAAGCACATGCACAAGATCCTGGAAGGAATTTTCCATGCACTGACTTCTTCACGGGCTGCATTCGAAACAAGAGGATGAAGCCTTTGTGCCGGAAGCTTTTGCAATTATGAGATCTGGATCTGGGCCTGGATTTGTGTCTTCGATGTCAGCAAATCTAGAAGTAATGCATGATTCCGCTGAGCTTTCTCGTTCATCCTGCTTTTCCATGGCTAGAGCAATCTTTGTCTGAACAATTCTTTTCCTCTTTATTCGGTCGGAATTCTTCACAACCGGTGAAGATCTAGATAATTCTTAAGATTCGGAGGATATGTTCAATGTATTGGACATTGATTTAAGCTCCCTTCCTCTTATAAAAGCACATGTAATGAATTCCTGCAATTAATTCAGACAAAGATGGCAACCGGAACATGAACAGTATATTTTAATCATAAAAATTTGCATTATTCAAGCCTGCTGCCCCAAATTTGATGCTTTATTTGCATGCAAAGCAAACATGAATTTTACCAATTTCACCTTAGCACCTATATCACTTATGCAAACAATTATCCAGACACAAATCAACCTTCTTCAACATGTGCGCCAATTCTGGAAGCTTTTAGCATTAATTATACCTTCTTCTAAGCAAAAATCCTCTTCAAATGGGGCGCACGTCTTGTCTGGGCTGCATTTCTTTGCTTGTGAATTAATTAATTCATCCTTATGGTAGCTCCTGCTTATATAATCCTCATGATTCTATAATTAATTAATGCCTTTCCTATTCCTGGCAATTAATTAATTAATAAGTTTTACTCTTCAAATGGGGTGCCTATTTTGTGCATGCTTATGGCTGCCATTAAATAAATTAAATTTATTTAATTTTAGACTTCTGCTTCCAGTTAACTCAATCCTCACAGTATGCTTTGACCTTAGCCACTGAAAATAGGAATTAATTAGTTCATTTAATACTTAAAAAAGTATTATTTCTCTCCCAAAAGGGGCGCACTTTTTGACATAAAGGGGCTGCATTAAATAAATATTATTTATTTAATTTTAGAACAGTCTATTTTTAACCTCCTTTTGTCCATTTACCTCTGTTGACTTTTCCACAAGCTTGGGCGCCAAAATTGGGTGAATAAATATTAACAAATATTTATTTAATGCATTTATTATTCACCCAAGGTGGGTCGCACTTTTTGGCATAAAAAATTTCTATTTTTAAAAGTCACATGACAATGGGATTATTTACCCTGCAAGGCAGCCCTGAAAATCCCATGATTCACTTAAGTCGTTTGACTTTTATAATGGGATTATTTACCTTGCAAGGCAGGCAATAAAATCCCATGATTCACTTAAGTGATTTTTCTTTTATTCCACAATGTGAATTTTTACCTTGCTAGGCAGGTACAAAATTCCCACCTGCCTGCTGCTTCTAAGAATCCCATGATCCACTTCAAACCCTCTTTTTCCAAAAAATGCGGCTAGCCTAGAAGAGGCTTTTTGGTGCACGACTTTGTCTTTTCCCAGAGAACCAGACCTCCAATGGCGAATTCCTTCTGGCACAACGTGCATATGTGATCTCCAGATACTCCAGGCCAAGAATCAGGCCAAACCGGCAAAGGAATTGATCCAGAGAAATTTCACAGAAAACGAAACGGGAAAACTCAAAAAAAAAACGTTGCTAGAAGTCACAAATAAAGCCCAGAATTCATTCCTGGTTAAAACCCTACTGGTATATGGGAATATTGACATGTACGATCAGAACAGGGTTAAACCGGAGCACAAATTGCCTCAAACGGGGCTCAATAATTAAATACAAATTTTCCGTAGGCAAACCCCAGCGGTAGAATAAAACAATTTTGGGCATCTGGGTATTTGTCGAAAATAACTTATATGACTCTGGGAATATCTTGACACAATACAAAAACTTTCTGGCAATAAAAACACAAAGCGACCCATTATTTTAAAAGAACAAATTTTTTTAACATGGGGTAGTCTCAGATTTCAGGGTGAAATCTGGGGACACCAAGGCACATGCGAGTACTTCTGGGAGATTGTTTTCCTTGCTACCCCATATGGATCGAAGTTCAGCCGTGCTGGGAAGAACTCATGCTCATACTTAGAGAACATCTCAACTTCAATTCCTCTGGCTTTGTGAATGCTTTGGCAGCTGTAATAGCCCACTGTGATCGGAAAGAAGCCTGTAGACTTGTGCCGCTTTGATTGTAGGTCATGCATCTCTACGAGTTGTCTGCACAATTCCATGATGACATTTGTCGCTTGGATATCTGGGAAACTTGACTGGTTCTCCTGAAAATCCGGTTACCCTGAGGTATGTAAAGTCTGCAAACTGGATGAAGATATAACCATGCTGGGATACAACTTCCCAAGCTTCCTTGCTCACCCTGTTGGTCTTCAGGTCACTGTTCAACTTGCAAATGAATTCGTAGAAGAATCCATCGTTGACCACCTTGTAATCTTTATTGCATTCAGGCACAGTTAGTTGCAGGTAGCACTCAAAAATAGGATCCTTCGAGAGTACGCCCCATCTATCTAGCTTGGAAAAGATTCCTTGCGAGGCTGCTGCATATACCAGGTAGGAAGTCATCTTGAAGGTGTATGTCCGCCTTACACTTCGGAGCTTCTCATCGATGTTGTCACTTTATGATTATTGAATCTGCTTTGTTGATGTCAATGGTCCTGATGAAGGCATACATCCATGAGCAGAAGTTGTGAGTGTTAGCTTCTCCATTTATCTTGCATAGCAATTTGGTAATATCATCCACTTCCTGCACCAGATTGGATCGTGGAAGAGTCCTCGGGAACTTCGATGGAGATCTGGGCTTCTTCATATACCTGCTGTTCATTATGCCCACACAGTTTACTTTGTGCTTCTCCCATCTGTTGCCGACATCCAACATGCTAATTGTAGTCACCACCGGTCGTGTTGGAATCTTCAGACAATAATTGATAAATTGTGCGTCTAGCCGGATGATTATCTTTCCCGCA
Source organism: Taxus chinensis (assembly GCA_019776745.2). Taxonomy (NCBI): domain Eukaryota; kingdom Viridiplantae; phylum Streptophyta; class Pinopsida; order Cupressales; family Taxaceae; genus Taxus; species Taxus chinensis. Next base: position 158,650,969 of record CM034152.1, on the reverse strand, counting down.
ACATCCTAGATTGATCTGGATAGTGGATGATACGACCTTGCATATTCCATGATGAATTTAGGCATCTGAGCTGTGACTGGGAATGCTGAAGCTCGAATGATTCCACTGCTCTTTACTACCCGCATGAGAGATGTCTTTCCAGCCCTGGATCTGTCAATCAATTCGGAGAGGGGTTCGGGGCCTAGATCCGTATCACCGATATCAACAAATCTGGAAGCAATGCATGGTTCTGTTGATCCTTCTCTTTCATCCCGCTTTATCATGGTCGAAGCAATCTTTGTCTAAGAAACTCTTTTTCTTTTTATTCTGCCGGAATTCTTTGCAATTGGTGCAGATCTGGGAATTTCTTCAGATTCAGAAGATATATTCAATGCATCTGACATTGATTTGAGTTCCTTTTCACTTATATAAGCACCTGTAATGAATACCTGCAATTAACTCAGACAAAGATGGAATCCAGAGCATGAACACTTGATTTTTATCACAAAAATTTGCATATAAAGCCCGTTGCCCTAAAATTTGAGGCTTTTCTTTCATGCAAAGCAAACATAAATATTTTTAACTTTACCTGGGCACCTATACCAATATGTAGATAATTAACCAAGCTTAAATCAAGCTCCTCCAATCCTAGGCGCCAAACTTTGAAGCTTTCCGGCAATGAAAAACACTTCTTTATGCAAAAATCCTCCTCCTTTTGGGCGCCAAAATTGTCTGGGCTGCACTCCTTTGCTAAAAGAATTAATTACTTTTTTATTATGGCAGCCCATGCTTATATAACTCTTAGCATTCTATATTTAATAATTGCCTCTCCTATTCCTGACAATTAATTAAAGAAATAACATGCTTATTCCTTCAATTTGGGTGCCTAAATTTGCATGCTCATGGCTGCCATTAAATATTTTAATCTAATTTATTTTTAGCTCTCTTCTTTCACTTCACATCATGCATGGACCTTCTATTTCTCCATGTCGCCAAAATCAAGAATAAAAACTATTAATAAATGCTTTAAAAAACATTATTTATTCACCAAATGGGGTGCACTTTTTAGCATGCTTCAAGGCTGCATTAAATAAATTAATTTAATTTATTTTTAGCCTTCTACCTTCAGTCTTCTTTGACCTCTTATCATGCATTGACTTTCCATCATCCCTGGTCGCCAAAATTAGGAAGGAAGACTATTAATAAATGTCATTAAAGTTATTCTTTAATTCCAAAAGGGGTCGCACTTTTTGAATAAGGCTGATTTTTATATTTAAAAGTCATCTTTGATGGGATTATTCACCCCGCATGGCAGCTCCAAAAATCCCTTCATCCACTTAAGTTGTTTGACTTCCATAATGGGAATTTTTACCCTGCAAGGCAGGTAAGAAATTCCCATCAATGCCTTAAGTGATTTTTCTTTATTTTATAATGGGAATTTTCACCCTGCAAGGCAGGTAAGAAATTCCCGCCTGCCTGCTGCCTCTAATTTTCCTATCGTAACTTAAGTGACTTTGCCTTCATGGGAAAAAGTAACCTGCAAGGCAGGTACAAAAATCCCACCTACCTGCTGCGACCAAAAATCCCACTGCAGCTTTAAATCCATCCATTCCCAAAAATGCGACTTGTCCAGAAGAGGCTTTTTTGTGCATGACTTCGTCTTTTTAAAAAGAAGCTGACTTCCTGAAGCTGATTCCTTCTGGCATGGGGGCCGTAGATAATCTCCAGATACTCCAGGAAAGAAAACAAACTGTATTGGCAAAGGAATTGACCTAGGGGAATTTCACAGAGAAAAATACGAGAAAAATAAAAAAAAAAAAAAAACGAAAAATGTTGCCAGAAGTCACAGACAAAGCCCAAGATCCATTCCTAGTGAAAACCCTACTGCTATATGTGAATATTGACATGCAAAACTTCAACAGGGCTAAACCGGAGCACAATTTACTTCAAACGAGGCTCTAAATAATTAAATAAAATTTCCTGCAAACAAAACTTGATGAAGGGATAAAACGATTTTTGGCATCTGGGTATTTGTCGAAATTGGCTCCTATGATTCACTAGGAATATCTTGACACAATACAAGCATCTTCTGGCAATAAAAACACAAAACAACCTGTTATTTTAAAAGTGCAAATTTTTTTACATGGGGTAGTCTCGGATTTCAGGGTGAAATCTGGGGACACCAGATAGATAGGGCAGCGGTGGTTTTCTCTTCTTACTTGGTTATGATTCAATTGCTAGTATACCATTCAACATTGGCACATGTAATGAGCTATATTTGTGCGGAAATAATATCACATTAAAGGAAGGACTGCTTAATAGCATCAAGAAATATAAAGGCCTTGATGAGATCCATATTACTATTTCTAGTGAATTCTTCATCCCATGCATTTGGATAGGAAGAAAGTTCATAGAATGTGTTGTGCATCCTAACAAAGTTCTGAAGGAGCAATTCATAAGTTGTTTCTTGAAGCCGAGTTCCACATTCGAAGACAAGATCATAGGGGATGGCCAAATGAAGATAGTCCCAACAAGATGCTTGATGTGGAAGGGTGGTAAGAAAATAGATGTTATTTTGATGTTCAAGATTTTATGACTGTGTATAGCATGGTTTCGTTGGACTCAAGCTACATACAGGAATACCACTCTTGGATATATGGGGGAAAATTCAAGAAGGATGAGATACTGCAAAATGGCTTCACCATTCCTTGCACCATAAAAACACTACAACTTTTCAACACTTGGGGTGGCCACAAGGTATGCAATGATTCTTATATCATGGGTCTAGGTGAGACATGGATAAAATGGATCTTTTGGTTATGAACATGGTTGGTATGAGTTTGGTTAACAAGAACTATGACCCATGGATCCTTATAGAACCTGCCTCCAATTTTAGAACTGCTATTACACACATTTCCAGCTTGTTCCACATTCTATTTGCAGCCATAAAGGAATTTTTTATCACAGGGAAGATGCATTTCTCACCTATTGTCATTAATAAGTTGTTTGCAGCTGATACAAGATACGTTCCAACCACTACAATTCTGATTTTGAGCAAGAAAATGCAATGCTCCAGACATGATTGGGACAACATGGAAGGAACTTGTGGAGTCCAAGGTAATCATTATAACAAGAATATAGAAAAGGCGAGTATAGTAGTTGGCATGCATTGGTTATATTTATTTGAGAGGCTCATTACTAAGGAGAGGCTCATTACTAAGAAGGGGTTCAAGGTGAAGGGGGTTGTGTGTCAAGGCAACTATCTTATTAGGGCAGTCATGGGCATCACATGGAGACTTCAAGGAGATGTTTACATTAAAATCAGAATGGTGCAGCAGACAGATGGTGAGGTAGCACCAAACTTGGAAGGTGGTGTAAAGATTTACTCACATGGAAAGAGAAGAGCAATGTTTGATGATCTCCTACCACCCAAGGAAGGAGGGAACATACTTGGGACAACCATGTGCCAAGTTTCCAGCCTTAATGTTGTAGTCATAATCATTATCAACCCTTGTACCACTTCAATACAATTGGTTTACTAGGGACTCCCAATCCTAAGAAGGAAGGGGTTACAATTTATGATTGCTGATAAAGCATTTTCAATTCCTACATTGTTCACACCTTTGATTTTTGCAAAGGAATATCAGTTTAGCTCCTCCTATATCCTTACCAGGCTGTTGGAACAACTATTATCAGTCATGCATAGCTGCAAGTTTGCACATTTTAAGGGTTTTTATCATTGGATGATGTGGGCAGAAGGTTTCAGCTGTAGGGAACAAACAATTCGAATACCATAGTGCTGAATCAGATGAAATTCTAGGTGGTTTGAGGATGTTGTAACTTGTTTCTAGCCTATTCATAGTTTGACTTGCACCAGATTTTGGGAGATACAACTTGCCATATCATTGAAGGATCCATTGGAACTCAAGGGTTTGATATTCCAGATTCTTCATTACATAGGAGGAGCCAAGAGTTGCAACGGAAGCCAATTGCTTCAAGGATTGGGAGTTGCAAATTCCCAAAATGGATTTGGGATCTTGGTATTTGCAGGAAGATTCAGAATGGAGGAGTAGAAGTGAACCAACATTGCTTGAGGACAAGCAATTTTTGGGGAGGGCGGGCTGTCATGTCCCCTGTTTGAATAAAGTAAAATAAATTAATAATACAACTTAAGTGTTGAAAAAGTAACTTTATAAAAGACACTTCTGTTTTATTATTATAAAAAGTAACATTTTAATAAAGTGTTATTATTATAAAAAGTTACCTTTTGATAAAGTAATGTCAATGTGGAAATATACAAGGAGAACTTGCTTTTGGAGGCATTTCCTTGGGAAAAGTGAAAGTAAAGTTATAAAAGAGCATTGAGGGGTCATTTGGAGAGATCTTTTACTCTCCTCTATTTTGACATTGAAGGTTTGAGTTGCTGCTCCTACTTTTGCATCCGAGGACGAAAACCCTTCAGTTTATTCAGATTTGAGGATGAAAACCCTCTAATATTTTGAGGTGGTTCTAATCAGGGACTGCATTTGGGCTTCAACAATCGCATTTTTTCGTTAGATAGTGATTTTCAGTTTGTGACAACTTTCAGTTCAGCTAGGGCACGTTTATTTACAGTTTGTGATTCAGCTAGGGCACACTTTTTACATTTCCTGCTTCAGATCTGTGTTTCAAGCGAAGACAACTAGGGCATGATTTGCAGCCATTTCTAGGGCTGATGTCACCTTTAAGGGATTGCAAACTTGCGTCAGGGCATCATCCATGGGCAAATTTCGCCATTGCGGTCCGCACACGTATCATTTGGTCTTTCCTTGCCATCATAGGCGTCATTCGTTGGAAAAATTGCTGTAATCTTATGTGAGTATTTTTCTTGTTTTATGAGGTGAAAATATATAAAAATAATATCCAAAAATCTGTTTTTCGAGTTATGAAACTTACAGCAGGCTCAACTTAAGGAAATCTGAATTTTCCCAAGTGTTTTGATTTTTTTTCCCCTTTCATTTCCAGCTGTGTAATATTTTACCTTGAAGGGCATTAAAAGAAAAAATCAATTTTATTAGTTCTGCCCTAGTGTTGTTAGAAAAATCAGTTTTTTATTAAATCTGCTCTGAAAGGGATATTTTAATGGTATATTTCTAGATTTGGGTATTTTCTATTTTGAAGGTTTGCATAAAAATCAGATTATTGCATAAGGGTTTTCTAGGAAATCCAAATTGCTCTTATTTTTGCCCTAAGGGGACATTACATTCTTTGATTTTCATTGGCCCATGGTCCCTGAGGGGTTCTTTTTCTTGTTACCCTCACACGATTATTCATTTTGGTACCCTAACCACATGGGATGGGGCTTTACGGCATTGGGATTACCCCTCTACTTTCTATCTTTTGTTCTTCTTTTGTTTAGTTAGTGGGTTGTTTTACCCTAGCACTTTCTCTAGTATGTGCTTGTATTCTTGAGTCCTATTGACCTATTTTTGTGATTTGTGGGCATTATTCTTTCTCTCTCTCTCTTTCTTTTTTTCTCTACCCGATAAATGACATGCTGCCAAAGATGGGAACGGGTAGCTTGAAATGCAAAAGGGAGACAAAGAAACCAATTTTTTTTGCCATGCTAAATCCATTTGAAAGTATATTTCTGCAACCAAGGAGAAGGGGGGTTAAAGACTGTTTGTAGCATTGAATTTTAGACCATTGAATATTGGAACTTGACACGAGGCAAAAACTGGCAAGACACTACATAGCATGTTTGATATTTTCTTCATCAATAAGGGTAAGGAAGGAGTCATCGACAAAATGACAATTAACAAGCTGTGAAGAAGCTTTCGCAGGAAGAGAGATTCCTTTGAAAAGTCTTTGAGCCATTTTGCTAGCCAACAAAGAACCAAAACCTTCTGCAGCAAGAACATAAAGCGACTTGGAACTCATTAAAGCACAAAATTCTGGAAATCCAATTTTTTTGGAATGTTTTACCTTTTTTGGGGGTTGATTGTAGTTTTTTGGCAACCATTTCAGTTGACATGTCTAGAACAAGACCTAAGCTCTCCAATGCATCTTGCGGTTTTGAATTCGGAGCAATGGTAAAGAAACTCTGCACCTGAAAATGTGACCTATTTGTATTTCAATATGTTTCAAAATTATGTCCCAAACTATTGACTGGATCACTCCTAAAGACACTCCACTTCTTGCTAGTGATTCCATATGATATCCTCTTGAAGTGACCATATAGGAGCATACGTGTTTTCATCTTGCAAAACATTGTAGATACATCATCTCCAATGATATATTCCTTTCTAGTTGTATACATCATTTTCACTCATACAATTTTGGAACACCATAGCATTATGTAGGACTCAAAAATCATTTCTCCTTTTAGAGGAAATGCGACATAGGTTTAGTATCTACGATTATTTCAAACTGTTTAAGGTTGACTTCCCTGCACCTAGAGTCTCAAAGCTTAACCGAGACAGAAATCACGATTTTTAGTCTGAAGCAACTTCTCTAGTTGCTCACGAGATATATTGTTTTTTGAACTTATGAATCAAAACTAAGTGAAGAGAAACAGGGGCCCTAAGTTACTAGGATACAAGTACGGATACACCAGTTTTTCGGAGATCCAAATCCACAATATGTGGATACACCTGTACAAAAAATTTATGGTCATAAATCAAAGCTGAAGTGAAGAGAAAAGGGATCCTTAGTTACCAGAATACAATATCGGTAGAACAGTGTTATGGAGATCAAAAGCTACAGTGCGATGTGGATACACCTCTACATATATCAAAGCTTAAGTGAAGAGAATAAGATATCCTTAGTTACTGGGATACAAATATGGATACATCAGTTTTTTGGAGATTATGTGAAGATATATGCAAACATGTATGGATATACAAACATTGTTGAAGCTCATATTGTTTCTTGGCATATTCCTGCACACTTACGACTTCAGCATTTTACTATTTGACTCTTGAGCTTGGTCACTAGGTTGAAAGCCAAGAGGTAATTTTCTTTTAACATTTTATATGTATATAAAAGACAACGTGAAAAGGTTCTCTTGTGCTTACAAGGGGATTCTCATACGCCTCCAAAATGGACTTCATAAAATTTTCAAATTTACACTTGTCTGCAAAAACATTATTTGACTACCATTCTGAAGTTTGAATGATCCGGTTTCCTAGGAGGAAACCAAGGGACAACACATTAAATTTGTAGAAACTATTGTGTCTTGGGGACATGTCCCTGCCCTCAAGGCCACGTATCGGCATACTTGGACATTTCAGGTACTTGAGAATGAGGATGAGACATCCCTCTATTGTCCTCGGTCACTAGGGAGAGTGCCCTAGGTGTCCTTTGGATGTTTTTGCCCCTCTTGGTGCTGTATTGGGAATGTCCACCTTTTTCGGCTCGGTTGGGGACTTCTATAAGTATGTCCTAGGTGGCTTCCAAAAGTTCTTAAGCCATCCTGTGTACTTGTAGGAGTTCCCAATTCGTGGAACAATGGAAAATCATAAATAAATATTAAATACACACTCAAGAGAAGTTGGGTTCTAATGAGGATGGTTATATTTGTCAATATAATTCATAGTTACCATGTTCGTACGAACATAGGTGAAATTCGGTTCGGAACGAATTTTCAGGGAAAACCGAACTTGTTCGGTAGGTTCGTTAGAGTCTAATTTTTTTTTCCTTTTTTGGCAAATTTTGTTTTTGGTGGAAAAAACCACAAGGGAAGAAAAAATTTGCCATTTTTGGAAAGGGTCCGGGAAGATGTAGTAGCAAAAACTTGCATGTGCCAAAACTTTCATTCTGTGGCTCAGTTTCCAGTGCCGTTTTCTCTAAAAGTGTATATTTTCTCGAGCTCTACGCATTGATGGCAATATTTTTCTTATTTTCATAAAATCCATTTTTGCACCTTTTTGGACCAAGCAACTTCTTATTATTAGAGACATATTAATAATTTAATAGCAATATGTAGAGATTAATACTTAATAATAGTAATACTTGAATTTATTACCGAATGTTTAAGTTATTTTAGTAACTAGTTACATAAATTTAATTATTTTAGGTTTAACTTTTAGTATATTATTAATAAGTATTTTAGTTTTTATAATTTTTTTGGTAATTATTCATATTTTATATATTTTTTAAATTTATAATTTTTTTGAGCCAAACCGAACCGAACCGAATTTTTACAAAATTCCGAATTTCCGAACTTTTTTCCCTATCCGAACAACCCGAACTTTTCGAACATGGTAACTATGATATAATTTATGATATTGGATAATTGTATTTTCATTTTTTTCGCGGACGACTAGGAGTGAGATATTTAATTTGTTCTGTTTCAAATTTATTCATGTATATGGATTTATTTGGAATGTTTAGTAATTCTTAATTTTGTAAAAGAAAAGCTATAAAATTTGTATTTATTTGCTGTCCCCAAAATCGAGGCAATTTTTTGTGAAACTCATCCCTTGCTATCTGCATATTGAAGCTCTGTGGAATGGTAGAAATCTAATGTGTTGTTGATCAAGGCAGTTTGTGGTACGTTTTATGCAAAACAATCATAGTGCGGAGGCAAAGATAACAGAAGTCAGAAATACATTTGGAAACAGTCTAAGGCACTATTGATCCACAAGAACATGAGAAATAGATAAGATAAGATAAGATAAGATATAGAGCTGTAACTTAAAGTTGCATTACTGAATAGTTCTTTACAAAAATATTTGTCACTAAATGCAATAAAACCTGGGTTATATATGTATGATAGGAGGCTGAACTCTTCAGGAATCATATATTACATGTGTAAACAGTTCTCGGTGGGGAAGAAGGAAAACCGTTGAGTAAGACAAGATGGTTTGTCTTCCACCTTTTCTAATTATTGGCGTTGTCATTGGGCATTGGCACCTGGGTGTTTTGGCTCTGGCTCTGGTGCCAGTGCCTTGTTGAGCTGGCTGATGCTGACGAGGTGATGTTGAATGCTACTGACACCAACTATGCATCAGTTTTGTAATCCCTAGAACACAAACTACCATCGGGATCGTCAAAGATATTCTTGTTTTCAATATTTTCATTTCGTCTACCTTAGTGGTATTTTTCTTTCCTTTACACCAGTCTTCATCTCATTTTGATAGAGTGTCAGTGATACATTGCAAAGTTTAAACTTCAATGACTTAGATTGCAAAGTTCAAAATTTCAAGCTATACCACCATCATTGAAAGATTTGAAAGTGAATGAATTCCCCAATACTTGTTGCCAATAAAACATCTGCATTGATTCCTCCTTTGAAAGGAGAAATGATTATTTTGATCTGGAGTTTCAAAGATTACGTGCCTCAGACAGTATGCTAGAACTTGATTCGTGTGTTGGAGTTGGTTTCTTAGTTCTCATTAGATCTGAAAATTGGGCATATAGGTCGTCTTGTACTTCAGTAGAGCATTTTTGGCCATTTGTCTTGGAGTCATGAGGCGGGTATGTTCTTTTCCTGTGTGGTAAATCTTGGACATGTTTCTGTAGTGGTATATTTAGCTTTCCTTAGCTTCAGCGGTGGTTGTGATTGTGGAATGTGCGTGTGACTCCTCAGTCACGTCACTCACAAGTTAAACCTGTCCACACGGGTCATACTCCAACTGGTTCTGTGATAGGTCTTCTAGTCTGATAGCCAAATAACTTCGATTCGGTGAGCAGAGCTTGGGAGACAAACTAACATTTGAAGTAAATAGGCGTACGAATCTATTGGGAAGAAGTCTCTCGGATGACCTTTCAGTGCTTCTACAACTGTAGCAACAGCAAAATAGAAAAGATTGTTTTATTAAACCAAAGAGTGAATCTGTTCAAAATGTGTTTACGATTCAGGATTTACATTCATAAATATGGCTGTAATTTGCACTGGGAAAACCTGCCCTGGACATCTAGAAGATGCAGAGTTCAATTGTAAATGAGGTAAAGCTAGAATTGTTTTACATCTGACACCAGACATTAATCACTTTTTCCTCTACGTATCTAATCTTACGATGGCTGGAGGCTTTTCTGTGCTTGTGTGATAGCTTGACACCAACCATCACAAAAATTCATCCCCCATTCATTTCCTGCTGATTTATATTTGGTTGTGAATCCTGACATGCTAGTTTCCTTATATTGTCTTATAGTTATATTTGATGTTTCTGTCACATGGTTGAATCAAGAGAAACTTGATTTGTGAAACAGCTTCAGCATTTTATTTTTCTGAGATGCCTTATCAGGATCTTAGGTTTCTGTCTTACTGAAAGGTCCTCTACTCTTTGAATTAAATGTGCGTATTTGGAGTCTGTTCATGGATGAAGATAGGAAAATCATGATATCCTATGCTTCAGTTTTTTGAGTTTTTTGTCACTGCTTGAAGCTCTAACTTATTTGGTGCCTTCATATTTTTACCCTATTGATGAAGTTTGTTTAGTTTACATTTACTAACTTTTGGAGACACTTCACTTTCTCTCTATTAAATATATTGACACGTCTTCCAGCCCGATTGACATTTTTGGTTACATTAGGAGATAAATAAAATTTCAATTTCATTTTCACAATATAATGAGACAACTATATTTCTCTTTATAAAAGAGGATCTAATGCACGAGTGCTGTAATGTTCATCAAGTAATCATCGTCTACTCTAATTTCTATTACTGTGAGCTACTTAGATTACTTCTATCCTTTTCTAATGATGTCCTCTGAAGTTTCACGCCTTAGTAGAAATCCCCATTTCTAGTCCCTTTGGAAATATTTTAGAATATGACCATTCACATGTTTGAGGTGAGATCGAACATTTGTAAGCTGACTTTCTTTTCTATGCTTTGAATTATTTACCAAGTTACGTTTGGCTGCTAGTTGTATGACTCGTAGTAACAAAGATTTTGTGCTCATAATGATCCATCAATTATCACTGCCTCATTCTGTACTCTGTTTCTCTGCTGCATGGTGTAGTAATTGATATGGTACATATGCCTGCAACTTCCGTATATTTTGCATACAATATATTTTGAAAAGTAATGGACATTTGCATTAACTAAAAATATTAGCATATTTACTTTATGTTTGCAGCAGCCAAATTTGTATGTAACCTTTTTTTCAAGGAAAAATGATGGTAGCTCATATTGAAGAGTGCAAACAATATCTATGTACAGGAAAAAGCATGGAACCAGGTGCTCTAACTATAGATGCTAAGGTGCATGCCCTGAATAATGTATTGGTAAATGCGTTGAAAATTGGAAAGGATTATTGTAGGGAACTCTACCCAGAAATTGAGCCATACAGTTCAGGCTTTCTGGAGGTTTCAGATCTTCATTCTTTATATTGGGAGCAGAGTGGCAATCCAAATGGACATGTAAGTTCCCAGGAAAGACCGGAATGTTCTTGTATTTTTGCTTCTTGGGTATTAAGGTTGCATTGTAGACAGAATAGAGAACATATAATCAGTTTCCAGTCAACGTGCATTCCTAATGTTGTTAGTGGAACTAGATTCAATTTTGCAGCTGGCCAATAAAATACATGTCATTTCTTAAAGATGTAAAATTTCCGGGTGAATTTTCATTATCTTGATATTTAAATGACCAGTTTGTAGAAATGGATCAGGAATATCTGAAGGGAGGTTTACATACACACATACATAGCAATTGGTCACATATATTTATATTTACTGTTCGTCGCTGAAAACTTTTCTAGAACAAACAAATTTATGGAAATGTTATGCCTTTCTTGTTGCCAGTTTACCATATCTGAAGGAATAGGCTTTATTTTTTATATAAATTATGTGAGATGTTACTTTCTTCTGATTGCATCTTGGTTATAGATGGCTGGCTTGCTGCATATATTTTTTGGAAATGCATCACCTGGTCTAGATTTTGTTACCAGATTGTCAAAATATTGTCTCATCCGACTCTAATCTAGTTAGTTGTGATCCAGATATAGTGTGGTGATTATCATGTTCTGAAAATGATTAAAAATATACTTATGGAAAATATCTTTGCAATGAATGTAAACGTGGAAACATAACTCCATTAGCATCTCAAAACAAAATGTTCGATAAAAAGCTTTCATCATCCAAAATATATAATTTTGGTTTAAATATTTCTTAAAAACAATATTTTTAAAAAGATCTTATAATTTTTTATGCTCCTAATAGTCTATTTTCGTAAATTTCTTAAAGGTTATGGAGTGGCCAACTTGTGGGGCACATAACGTTTATCTTTTCATTCAATAGTTCTTGATGTTTCTTTAGGCCAACCTGATTGGGACTGTGGGGTCGCCCCTACCTAAGTATGTCTATAAATAGGGATAGATAGGGTCTTCTACGTGATCATAAGTTTTACCCTCAAATTCACTTTATTAGCGTGCATAGAATTGCAGGCTTAATGGTGGCGGGCTTAGTACTTCACTTGAAGCATTCACGGGGCTTCAATAGATCACAGTGTTCCTGAGTAGGTAAATTTCCTTTCGTGCCTAAGTAACCGGTTCACAATGAAGCAGACTTAGGGTAGTTTGAGGTGGAATATATATTTCCACGGGAATTTTAAAGCGGACACAAGGTGAAAGAAAGAATCACAAGCTTGCGAGGCTCCAGGACAGTGGGATTGTGACATGTGTCGAGATCTTGTAGAACTCCATAGGCCTGCGGGAGGTCACAAGTTTAAAAAGGGGATGCAACTAAAAGGTGCGAGATTATGAGATGGTGAGAAGTGTCACCATCCCGTTGACCCTTTCCATGGAGTTTTCACAAGGTTGTGACCAAGGGTTATTTGGTTGGTGACCACGAGATAACGTGTCACCATCTTGACAATTCACTCCACAAGACTTTACAAGGAAAAGGGGCCACATCACGGGGTTGCTTGTTTTGACTTGGAGGGCAACTCCGATTTGGGGCCACGTGTCTCAAATGTTCACAATGGGAAAACATCCAGTGAAAAATTCAATGGCCGCATCTTTCGCGAGGAAGAACCAATTTGTGCATTAAGAAACTCATTGGAAAGCTCTTGAAGAGACTTTTGATTAAACAAAGATTTAGAATTTTAGAGTGATTGGTTGCACGTGGTAGCTGAATTTTACGTTTGAATCTTTGGGATCCGTTTTACCACATAGGCAGGTTTTTGCCAACTCAGCAGTTCACATTCAATGTTTTGGGTGTTCCTCGAGGCCACAAGTAGACACATCCAATTAAATCGATTTGACTTGTGAATGGTGACCTAGACACGCGATTCACAGCAGCAAAGCATCAATGAGGCAGTTGCTTCGAGCCACATAACCACACCGATAGCCACAATTCTCATTTATTGAGATTCTTACATAGATCACAGGGCCCTAGAAGCAAGAGATCAAAACCAATCTTATTTATTGGTTTTGAAGGGAATTTACAGTGATCAAGGACATTCCAAAATCAAGGGTGATCCAAAACTTTCTTTTGGGTCTTTAAGAAGGGAATGTTGAACCCAAAGATATTGAAATTTAGGGTATTTTAGTTGGGCAGCCAAAATTTTAGTTAGATACAGGTCTGCAAGCCTTGGAGAATTTGTGAAAGACTCCTGTAGAGTCTTTGGGAAGTTGCAAAGCCAAAGAGAGGGTTAGGAGAGTGAAAGAAGATAGGAAAAGAGTCACAGTGTTTGTAGATACCATTAAGGCTTTAATATTAATGAAAAGAAGTATTTTCCTTAATTGTTTTCCACTGTGTGACTCTAGGCTGCAGGGTTGGGATCGTGTTCACTTGAGACCCCTCCCCTGACCGTATGATTTTTGGTATCAGAGTTCAGAAGATAGCTCTGGGAGGAAGGATAAGGATGCAAGAGCGAAAAGAGTTGTGAGTGGAGCACATCATAGGGTGAGAGAATAACATCAAGGAATTAGGTTGAAATATGAAGAGAAGCTGGTAGTGAGTCTGGGTGGTGAGACAAAAAGAAAGAAAGAAATTATGTTAATGTCCACAGATGACCAAAAGTAGGTCAATCGGACCCCAGGATACAGCAGTAAACAATATTAAGTTCTAGGAAGAGAGAATCCTAGAAGCAAAACAAAGGAATAAAAGTACGTAAGACAAAATATAGTGGCGTGCCACTAGCATAGATGGTAGTGAAATCAATACAAATAGCAATGAAGGACAAACAGCAGCCCCAATAGAATGAGAAAAGAGGAGTTTCTGAGAGAGCTTGTTTTCCACTGTGCAAGTGGGTAGAAAACAAGGAGAAGAAGTCAGAGTCTGGCTTGATGTGGAAACATCTTCCAACTGAGTGTTGGATAGAAGGTGTTGTGCATACAACTTCCAACAAGAGAACAGTTGTAGGGGTAGAAGGTGTAGGGTAGCAGAATGGTTCGAAGAGTAGTCATGAAGAAGAAGTGTGATTCTGAATCACTGTTAACAGTGGCAGTAAGAGAGTTGAGAAATTTGAAGGCAAGATATGCAGCCTTGGAGAGAGAACCAACAAGTAGCAGAGAGATGAACATGGATATTGGGATAAAAAATTCCACAAAGTAGAAGGGGGAGAAACCCGACAAAAGTGTTGAGAGAAGACCGGCTGAAGAGATGGTGAGAAGAGCCACCTATGTTTTCAGGGAGAGAGAACCCTCATGATTTGAGGAGTTGGTAGCTGAATATGGAGCATTTCTTCATGGATAAGAAGTTGGACCCCAAGAGGGTTAAATATGCATGTACATGTTTATCTGGGTGCGAAGCAAAGACCTTGGAGACACATCCAAGAAAGAAGAATAAGGAAGGGAAAAGAGAAGGCGAAGACTCAGAACCAAATGGTCACCAAAATGATGGAGAAGGTGGTGCAAGTAGGAGACCAAACTGCATGGACAAAGAAGCTTCACGAGATGAGGCTTGAGGGGAAAAAAGTGAAGATGATTGCCATGAAGGGAAATGAAAGAGAAGAGTTTCCGTTGGAGCAACTCATGGCTGTTCTGAGGAGCAGCAGTGAATAGAAAACGAGTTGTGGGAAGCTTATGGAAGTGGAGATCCTCATGGAGGACATAGAAGAAGGAAATATTTCCTTGAAGAAAGATGAAAGGAATGGTGAAAAGGTGGAGTTGCATTGCGGGTAACCAAGCACTTTTGTGAGCAGCAGTGGAGAAAGATTGAGAAGCCTTGAGAGGCTCAAGCTTGATAAGAATGAAGTCAAATGTGAAGAGGAAACCCTTGTACAAAAAGATCAGATTGGGAAGGAGGAACATGTTGTTGAGGCCATGCCAGAGGAGACTACAGAAGAAGGTTGTGGCTGAGATTGCAATGAGAGGAGTGCATTGTAATGTCCCTGTCTAGGACAAGTTAGGAAATAATATAAATCTGATCACACACTGCAGGAAAATAGTTAATTTTCAAACCCCAACTGCTGCAATTTTAAAAAATTCATATCTTTGGCTAGAGAAGTCCAAATGAGCTGAAATTTTGGATATTGGACCACAAAAATATGAAGAATAATATGCAAAAATCAGATTTCGCACAACCAACACGAAACCCTAATTTTTCTCTAAAAACTAGATCGCCAAGCACATTTAGGTCACCAAATCTACTCCAAAAATTATAGAATCACCTTCTCCTTATTTCTCCTAATTGCTACAATCACATTCAATATTAAATTGATCCCAAACTGCAGATCTGAAATTAATATTTAATTGTTAGCAATCAAATAGCTGACAGACAGCTGAAATCTTCTAAAATTCATAACTCCTTCAATATTCCATATTTTCCCTTCAAATAAAATGTAGATAATTCTATAAATTAAGATCTTTCCAAAGAACTAAAGATCTGAATTTTAGGAGAACTGAAACCCCTTCAAAACAGCCCCCAAAATCCCCAAACCAATCGCTAGGGTTAGAATAAATTGCATAAATACTTTCCGGCACTTAATAACCCATCAATACACTCAAAATAGCTGCCCAAACTTAACAAAAATAAGCCAACACAGGTCAGATCTTGAATATAGATGATTTACCCTTAAAACATGCCAAAATAAGACCCATATCAAGTCGACATGGTTGGAATAATTATAGCATTAAAGTCAGACCATAAAGACATCAAAAATCACCACTAATCATTCAAATATCCTCATCAAACAATGTGTCACATCCCAAAGCAAGTCGCCAATGTTAGCAAGTATGAATCATGCATAAAACATACTTCAACATGAGAACTCAATAAATGGAACAAGAGAATATTTTCATTGATCAAAACCAGCTCAATAACTTCTCACGCAAGAGAGAGAGAGAGAGAGAGAGAGAGAGAGAGAGAGAGAGAATTAATGGGCATGCATCCCAACTCCAAGCATGGAGTATCAAATAAATCTTATCATAACATAAGTCTAACAATGATCCTAGCACTCCTTTTATAAGCAAGGAGGCACAAAATTTGAAATTCCTAGGAGAGGGAAATTATTAAATTAAAGTAGTTTATTTTCCCTAGGTGTGGCGTCCCCTTTTCAAAGGGTGATTTTAATATTTAAAAGCCACCTAAATATTATTTAATTAATTCCCCTTTTTAATTTGCATTTTGGGAATTTAATTAGATAATTAAATACATTACTTGCTCCATAAATAGTAAATAATTAAATAAATATTGCTTTATAATGTCAAATGATTAAAATCACTCTCCATGCAATATTATCTAATTATTTAATAAAATTTTTCCCTTGCAACATCCCTAAAGCCCACGGGGAATGATGGACTAAGGGTTTTCAAAAAATGGGGACATTACATGCATTCAAATGCACCCGATGAAGAAGCTTCTGAGGAAGCCAATTCAAAGGAAATGGAGGAGTTGAGAGTCTCAGCTGAAGAATGTGAACCTGATATAAAGGAGGAACGTGATCTGATGTCACAAATTGCAGCTGTGGAAAGAACATATAGAGATGTCATTCCCATAAATGGGAGATCGATAAAATGCAATCAAAGGCACTCATTGAAAAAAAGGGTGATGAAGAGATGCTAAAGGTGGAATAAATCTTCTTTAGTAAAGAGTTTTGTGTTGGTTCAAATTCAGCTCATTATGCAAATGGGAAAGCAATCGGATGCCAAAGAATCGCTCGTAACAGAGAAAGAGTGGAGAATAGTCTTTCTAATTTTCATCATGAAGAAGAAAGTGATGAGAAGGATGTGGAATTGGTTCCACTGAACATGTTTGAAAATGTTCTAGGTGTTGACAAGAAGGAAAATGGCAAAATGGACATGAACCAATCCATTTAATTGTGAAAAGAAATGAAAAGAGTATAGTGCAAGAAGACAGTGAAGCAAAATTATGTTTTTTAAATGACACGGAGAGTGACGGAGATGGTATACTGATGGAGAAGCCATGAAATGCCTTTTAAAAAGCATGGGAGCAGGAATAGTGCAAGCTTATGCACGTGGAGTGGGAGAAAATGTTGCTAGAGGAGAAGGCAAAGGAAGACGAACTTATTGCAAAGAATTTCAGAGCAGAAGTAGTGATAGAGCAATTGTTTTCTCATCCATTTGATGTGGAGGAGAATGAGCCTAGAATGGCCCATTGTAAAGAAGAGATAAGGAGAAAGGAAGGAGAACTGTTAGAAGAGAAGTTCATTGAAGAAGAAAAGGCAGAGAATGGACTAGACACAGTCCATCATTCAGAAAAGAAGACAATTGCATTGAAAGCAATTGATTAACCTGTTGAGGAGGTGAATAATAAAAAAAATGCAGTGCTCGATGTAGAGGAGAGAGCAATGATGGTCAAAGGAATCCAAAAAGAAGGTGAAGAGGAAGATAATGAACATGCCATATTTCATTATGCAACATATACAGATTCAGAGGAGGAAATGCAAGTTAAGAGACTTGCTGAAAGCCTGAAACAGATGCAAGAGAGAAATGCCTTCTAACAAGAGTAAAGGATGAGAACAAAGAAGTGAATGAAAAGAGGAGTGTTACATATACTTGGAGGGGGAGATGCTGGAAAATGGTGTGTACAAACCCACAAAAACGTGGTGGGCTAAGGAAAGGTCACATTGGAGGTGGATGGACTATGCACAAGCAAAGGGAAATATTTGGTGTGGAATGGGTAGAGCTAGGCATAGGGGCATAGTTCAAGGTCCAACAAGAGGCTGGAAATGGAGGAAAAAAGCGTATAGATCGGCTTAGATACCTGGCTTATTGGAAAGGGAAACTGTGGTCATCACTCTTAGTGGCCAAAAGAGTGGTTTTACCACCTATTCAGTTCATATGAGCAAGAGCTCACATTTTAATTACCTCGGGTGTTTAATGTAGGAGCATCCAAAGCGAAAGAGCAATCTTGCTTCACCAAAAATAGGGTAGGGATTTTGTTAAGTGTTTTGAGGCCTTTGTCCAAATTTTGGCATTCACAGAATTTCAGGTTTAATGGCGGCGGCCATAGTTCTTCACTTGAAGTGTTCATGGGGCTTCAATAGATCAAAGTGTTCACGACATAGTTACCTAAGACTCCGAGACGGCGGGACGGGGTTTCCGGGACAACAATTTTTTCTAAAAATTTCGGGACGGCGGGGGGACGACTATATATAATTTATTAATTTTACAAATATAACATGAATAATTCAATAAACTTAGATTTACATAGTCATAATATGCTATTCTAATTCGAATTTACCTCAAAATGACAGATTCAATGCTTGGTGAAGCTCATAATTTAGTAAAGTGTGTTGTTAAGGACACAATTAGTACTTTCAGAGCTGAAAACATGAAATAAGACAGTATAGACAACAAGCATGAATCAAGAAAACATATGGACACAAGTATTTTGGTCTGGGAAACCTCAAGATGGGAAAAAGAAGTGGCAACTGCCCTGCTTCCCAATACTCATATGGGCAAAGACAGATTACAAAGCGTTCAATAGAACAAGGAAACATGCAATTTGCTATCTTATTCACTCAACTTCCTCTCTGTTCTTTTCTCCATTCTCTTCTACAACCGATTGAACACCAACCCTGTCATTCACACAATGATGCTCTACCTTTGAACTCGTGCCTCATATTTATCATGCTCAAAGATGTCGTTTTGTGCACCAAAGGTTCCCCAACCATCTTGGAACTGGAGAGACACCATCCCTTGCCATAAAAAATATTAAAAAAAGCATTAAAATGAGAAAATTCAAAGTGTTTTAATGTTTGTTTAGCGGCTGTGACGTTGGAAACGTCGTGACGTCCCCGAGACGTGCCGGGTGTGTTCCCTGTTTGTGGGGGACGTCCCCCTTTTTTCTCGGAAATTGGGGACGGTGGGGAAACGTCCCGGTCCCGTCCCCAAGTCCTCGGGACGTCCCGAACGTCCGGGACGTGAGGAAAGGGGCTGGAACGCTTCCCCGCGTAACACTGGTTCATGGGGAGTTGAATTTCCTTTCGTGGCTAAGTAAACAATGCATAGTGAAGTGGAGTAAGCGTGGTTTCATAGAGTATTAAAGCGGGTTCAATGTGAAAGAAAGAATTATGATACTACGAGACTTTGGGATTGTGGTACGTGTTGCAGTCTTGTAGAACTTCATAGGTCTCCACCGGGTTAGAAGGACAAAAGGGAGTTGCAGCTTAAAAGGTGCAAGACTATGAGATGGTGATAAGTGTCACCGACTCTTTCCACAATTTTCACAAGGATGTAACCATGGGTTGTATGGTCCATGGTCACGAGATAGCTAGATGGTGACGCATGTCACCATCTCGATAATTTACTACACGAGACTTCAGAAAGAAAAGGGGCCACATTATAGAGTAACAAGACTATGGGGCTACGTGAGGTTGCCTCTTGTCACTTGGAGGTGGAATCTGATTTGGGGCCACGTGTCTCAAATGTTTGCAGTGGGAAAACAACCTATGAGAAATTCAATTGGTCATATCTTTCACGAGGAGACACCAATTTGTGTTTTTAGGAGCTCATTGGAAAGCTCTTGAAAAGAGATTTGATTAAACAAAGATTTAGAGTGATTGATTGCATGTGGGAGCTGAATTTCATGTTTGTAGCTTCGGGAGCCAATTTACCCCATATGAGGCTTCTCACCAACTCAATAGCACACATTCAATTTTTTGGGCGTTCCTTGAGGCCACATGTAGACATAGGCGGCTAAATTAATTTTAATTGTGAACAATAACCTATACACACACCATCCCGAGGATTCACAACAATTGACCATTAATTAGGTAATTGCATTGAGTTGCAAAACCACATAGGTAGCCACAATTCTCATTTATTGTCTTATAGAGATCACAAGGCTCTGGAGGCAAGAGATCAAAACCAATCTCATTTATCGGTTTTGGAGGGAATTCACAGTGATCGAGGACATTTCAAAACAAATGGTGATCCAAAACTTTCTTTTGGGTCATTGACAAGGGAATGTTAGCATAATGGGGGAATGTTGAACCCAAAGATGGAGAAAATTGGGGTAGTTTAGCTGGGTAGCCACATATTTGGGTAGATATAGGGCCTCCAAGCCTTAGAGATTTTGTGAAAGACTCATGTAAAGTCTTAGGGAAGTTTCAAAGTTTGCAACAAGTGTTTGTAAAGCCAAAGAGAGGCTTAAGAGAGTGAAAGAAGATAGGAAAAGAGTCACCATGTTTGTAGATGCGGTTAAGGCTTGGATATTAATGAAAAAGAGTGTTGTCCTTAATTGTTTTCTGTTATGTGACTCTAGGCTGTATGGTTGGGCTCTTGTTCACTTAAGAGCCCTCTCGTGACTGCACCAATTCTACTTTTTGGAGGTTGCCCCTATGAAGTGGCCAATATATCTGATTCGGTCATGTCACTTCATTTGTCATTTGCACACCAATATCTTGGATTTGTTCTTATTTTTTGCATTAAAGTGGATTTGGTATTGTGATTTGAGTTTATTTAAAGAAATATCCTAATATGATTTGGTAAAATGATTGTATATTTCTTTACTATCTCATTTTTACTTAAGGCTATAATGAATGCCTTGTTGTTTGCTAACATCACTTTGATAAATAGAAAATGGTTGCACTAGAAAAACACATTTATGGTGGAAGATAAAAAAGGGATGAAGTAGATGCATGTGGGAGAATCAACCTTCTGATCTGCTCCTTATGACAATATTTGGGGCCTGTTGACTTGGTTAAGTGGGGCTATTAGTTGCCTCGTTGGCAGGCGTACATAGGTAGTCTCTTTAGAGTATCACACGGCCTTATTTTGGGAAAAAAGAGAAAAAATGAAATTCCTTGTGTCATGTTGAAGCCTATCTAGTCTGTTCCATGGGAATGTGTGCCCCCCTCAAAATTGACGTTTCCAAGGATGGGGATGCCCCAAGGAATTGGGGACATCTAGGTGACGCCCCCCCATCGTCCCACCACCAACAACAACTCACAAGGGACGTCCCCCAAAATTGTAAAATGTCCCCGACCTGCAGGGGATGGTTAGGAGATCTCGTGACATCTGCGAAACATATTGGGGACTTTGGCAGTCCCTCAACCCTCCCTGAGACCTCGAGGAGTCCCTGGTGGCAAAAAGCACAATTGCCTTCTTGAATTAAAAACACATTTTATTGGGATGCTTGTGCCTCCAACCCAAACCCTAATAGTTTATGGGCCCCACCAGCACATTAGGTACTCAAAAAAACTATAAATGAACTTCATACCCTCACCCCAATTCACAAAAACATTGAGCAAGGCTGCAAGTGCAAGAGAGCAAGCAAGGTTGCAAGAGTGTTAAGAGCATTAGCAAGAGGGAGAGCAACCACAAAATTTTGAAGAGCAAGTGCCAAGTTTTCATTGACCAACCGTTCAAGTTTCAACACATTCATCAAGCCGGAAGCTCTCAACTTCAAGCCTTCAAGTTCAAGGTAAACCATGGCCCTTCATCTTTTGTGTTTTCATTGTTCAATATATTTTTTTTTGTGAATTTGCAATATTGTATTTTAATATATATAATTTTAAAATCATTATAAAATAGTTAAATAAATTATTAAATTATTCATAGAGTTGTAAATTTGTATTTTATTATAAATTTATAAGGTTCTATTTTTTAACTGTTTTAGGGTTGTTAAACAACAATCAGAGAACCCTAAATAGCTGATTAAAAA
Source organism: Taxus chinensis (assembly GCA_019776745.2). Lineage (NCBI taxonomy): Eukaryota > Viridiplantae > Streptophyta > Pinopsida > Cupressales > Taxaceae > Taxus > Taxus chinensis. The sequence continues at coordinate 158,628,991 of CM034152.1, read as the reverse complement.
TTAAAAATAATTGTTTGACGAACGTTGAAGATTCAAGATTAAGGATTCCTATTTTTTTGTATCCTCTACTCTTGCGTTTTATGCAAACTGAATTAATAAAAACAAAAACGAATTCCTTATGTCTTGGACTCTTGAGCCCTTGCATGAATTAATTTATTAAATTCATAAAGTTCATTTCTTGCAGTGTCACTATGAGTTCTCACATCATGGGCGACGAAGAGGGTCAACAAGAGCTTATGGGGGTTGAATATGAGACTCCAAGTATAGATGTGGAGGGGGCTGATGTAAGTAGTTCCATTGGGAGTGCAACTTCTCATTTTATTTTCCCTTCCAAGTTATTGTAACCTTTTGCTTAGGGTCCCTTTGACAAGAAGGCCCTTTAAACTTTTTTGCATCTAAACTACGAAATTCAACAACTGGGATAACAGGGGGCACTAGAACGTATAAGTGTAATTTTTGTCAACTTGAATTTCAAGGCAACATTACAAGAGTTAATGCTCACCTACCTCACATCCGAGGAAAAGGTGCGGAGATATGTGGAAAACTGTCACTTAAACACAGAGCTGAAATAAATAAATTGTGGGGTTGTGGCAATGAAACACTTGCATTTGCTACTATGCCATCGAGGGGTCTTACTCCTAGTACTAGAAATTTGCAAGAGGCACAACTTCCTTCCTGGCCATCTAGTTCAGGGGAAACAAAGCTTAAGGGGAAACATAGAATGACTAGTAGTGATGTTGTAAACATGGTGGCAATTTATTCAATTTGAAATATAAGGATGAAGCAGATGATGCCGTTGGCAAATTCTTCTTTACCAATGACATTCCATTCCATGTATCTCACTCTCCTTATTATAAGGAGGCTGTGGCAAACATAATAAGATCAAGACCATCATATGTGCCGCTAGGGGAGACAAAATTGAGGACAACAATATTGGATAAGAACTATTCCAAGATTATATTTTAATGGGGAAAATGAAGGCTACCTGGGTCACTAGTGGATGTAACTTAGTCATGGATGGGTGGACGGACATTAGGCATCATCCACTCGTCAACATCATGGTCACATGTACAGAGGGCCCTTACTTAAGGCTATTGATTGTTCATGGCATGCAAGGATGCCGATTTTTAGTTCCAAATCCTTATAGATGCCATTGAGGAGGTTGGACTGGAGAATGTGGTGTAAGTAGTGACATATGTGGCCCATGTGTGCAGTGTTGCAGGGAAGTGTATTTGCTCACCCATGTGAGTACTAACACCATATTTTCTAACAGGAAGTTGATTGAAGTGGCCTACAAACATATTTGGTGGACTTGAGTGCATGTCATGGATAATGCACTCAAGGACATGGGAAAAATAGGTTGGATCAAAGAGGTTGTTTATGATGCTAGAGGTGTAGATGTTTAGCTACAATCACCACACTTCATATGCAATCTTCAGGACCTTCTCGAAGAATGAATTTTTGAAACCTATAGAGATTAGATATGCATTGTACTTCATTCTCTTGGGGAGGGTGCTTGAGTTGAAAGAGACATTGTAAGTAATGATCATTAAAAGAGAGTGGAATTTTTGGCTTGATTCTATGTCAATGCAAGGGAAGAGGGTGAAGGAGATGGTGAAGGGTGACATTTTTTGGGCTGATGCAAAATACATTGGCTCCATCATTTCTCTAGTGTTCAAAGTCATTAGATATGGGGATGCTAGTGCACCTACTCTTGGAGAGATGTATGAGTGCATTGACAATATAGTTGGTCAATTGAAGGCTGTTGTACGAAAGAAAGACCCCACATTGTAGTTCTACAATGAATATATTCAGCCAATCATTCACAAGAGATGGGAGAAGCTCAACACTCCCTTGCACACGGCTGCCTATGCATTGAACCCGAAGTGATACATACAAAGGCTTCTACAAATAATGGCATCATTGGAGTGGTCAAAATTTGTCACTCTTAGGGGATATCCAAAAGAGGCCAAGCTGAATAGGAAGACTATGGCATGAGGGGTCCCAATTCTGTGGTGGACTATGCACGGACCTACTTCACTGACAGCCACACTAGCTATTTGTTTGTTGTCCCAGATTTCAAGTTCTTTTGCTGCTGAGAGGAACTGGTCTACTTATAGCTTTCATCCACTCTATCAAGATGAATAGACTTACCTCTTGGAGAGCGAAGAAGCTTATAGCTATACATAGTGCCTTGTATTGACCACAACATGCTTACATACAAGGAGGAGCCCAACAACTTGATGCGATGCAGAGCCAGAGGAACCAACACAGGTTGATGATGATGCAACACAAATAGGGTTGGTTAGTACTGGTTTGAAGGATCTTTACCTCTAGGAGTCCAACAGTTAGAGTGACAAGGAGTTTGGTGTGGACTTTGGGGATGATTAGAGGCATTGGGCCATTAGCCAGTTGTATTTGAAATTTGAATGTAATCATCATTTTGAATGTAAATTATGATATCAATACTAATACATTGATATTTATCATTTTCATTGTTCAATGCAATGTGTTTAGTGTTTCAAAGTTTAATTTGTTATTCTTTATTCATTGTTTCATAACTAATTTTCAAGTACTATATATATTTGCAGTGTTGTCCCCCCGTTGGCCCCAAACCTAAGCCCTTGTTCCCCCATCCCTGATACCCGTCCCCCGTCCCCTCATTCTGAGACTCTGTGGAACCATGGTTCCATGATAACTTGAATTGTGTGGAAGAATTGGATGAAAGATAATGAATTTTCCTCCGCTAATTGCTAATTCTACATTGTTCTTTCCTTGCAACAAAGTATTTCAAGCTGAAAACTTATTATTGTTATTATTTTTTAAAAAGAAGCTATTATATTCAAGCTCAAAACTTATTCATTGCATTGCTGTTCTCTTGAATTTGGAGTTCGATACTTTTATTTGCATCTACATAGTGATGGATTTATTAGAAGACAAAGCAGGTGAATTGGACAGAGCAAGCATGCTTCTTGCCTTGAAATGATGCTATTAATTGATTGTCCTTGTAGCTGAGTGTGACATGATAGACAAATTCAATCTGTTGTCTTTAGGAGCGGTAAGCAGTTTGTGTCTTGTTTACTCTTACTTATTGCCTAAAAATTGTTCATACTATAAAACTATATTCATTTTGGCCTCTGCAATTTCGTAAGATTTTGGAAGTATTTTTTTTCCACAAAATTATCTGCAATTTTAAAATGTTTGATACATTGTTCCTCCATAAGTGCTATTCTATTTGGAACTCGAAATTGTATTAGAATTTATAGTCTTTCATGCATAAAAAATAGTTGAGAATCAAAATGCATTCCTTGAGGAAAAAGACAACTTGACAATGAGATCGAAAGGAGTTCCAGGATGTCGAAGACTTTCTGCTGAAAAGGAGCAATCGAGCACACCATATAATATTAATCTGGACTAATACTATAAACACTTGATTGTATCCATGCATCAAGCTTAACACTTGATTGTATCCATGCATCAAGCTTAAAAAGTAAAGAGAAAAGACAACTTAAAATAATTGCTTGATTAGGATGATATAGACCTAAGTTCAAACACAAGGATGCATATCTCCACCGTGTTAGTAGTGAAGAAGGATGGACTACGCGTTGATTTTTTTGCTTTGCAAAATCTTGACATGAAAGAAAGAAAGAAAGAAATCAATGTACATAGGTGACCAAAAATAGGTCAATGGTACTTAAAACATACATACAATTACAATGTAGAAGTACCAAGGTAAGAAGACCCTTGGTTATGGAAATAACTAAACACTATGCACTAAAGAGATGTAATCATGACAACAGGGTTGAACCAAAATGGTTGAACCCCGAACCACAATCACTAAGTAGAAGTGCAAATGGCCATGTGAGGGAAGGGACTCCTCATTGAAGCATGAAGAAGATAAAGATGTAAGTGGGAAACCAAAGTCGGAGACCAACAATACCACATGTCTGTAGCAAGGATCTGGCCAAGAGCATCGACATCATCATCATTTATCACCACGAAAGGCCAAACAAGATTTGGTAATGCTTATAGGGGAATGTGTGGATCTGAGGGGGCTAGGTTGAACATCCTAGGAGGAAGTCAGGTAATTACCTTGGAACCTTCTTACTATCCATGATCTACCTCCAATGGCAAAGAAAAAACTAGCAAGGTGTGCTTGCCTTGTAATGTCCCCATTTTTTGAATACCCTTAGCCTATTTTTCCCCGTGGGCTTTGGGATGTTGCAAGGGGAAAATTATATTAAATAATTAAATATTATTGCCAGGAGAGTGATTTTTATTATTTGAAATTAGAAAGCAATAATTATTTAATTTAATTCCCAAAATATAAAATTAAATGGGGTATTAATTAAATAATATTTAGGTGGCTTTTAAAAATTAAAATCACCCTTTTAAAAAGGGGATGCCAAACATAGGAAAGATAAACTGCTTTTATTAAATAAATTCCCTCTCCTAGGGATTTCGAATTTTGTGCCTCCTTGCTTATAAAAGGAGTGCTAGGATCATTGTTAGACTTATGCTATGATGAAATTTATTTGATGCTCCATGCTTGGAGTTGGGATGCATGCCCATTGATGTTATTGTCTCTCTCTTTTGCGTGGGAGGTTTTTTTGTGAATTGGTTATGATATTTAATTGAAGAGTTTTGTTACTTTTGTAAGTCGACTTGTTGGAGTGTTCCTTTCCTAGCTTTGGCGACTTGTTATTGATATGTGTGAACTATTTTGTATGTGATAACTAAGGTAAAATCGACCAGCTGGAGTTAGGTTATTCCTTGAAGTGAAGTAACTGAGATCAATGCATATTTTGTGTATTTGATGTATGAAATTCATTCCAGTTGCAGCGATTTGCATTATGATGATTTAGGGACTGATTTAAATGCCATTTTCTATGTGATTCGATTGGCTGGTTGTATGATTGTGATCTATGTACCTCATTGAACTCCATATGATTGTTTAAATGCATTATGAAGTGGTACGACTTGGATTTATAACTCCTATATTGTAGCGACCTGTGCCTGAGTAGTTGTGGACTGTTTGTGAATGATAAATAACTAGATCTCTGTATGCTCATGTGCAACGACAATCTGGGCAATGTCAAGCAATAACAAGCTCATGCATCTGGGTCCAAAAGTGAAGCACTCCAAAAACTGAGCTCCCATGCCACTCAAATGGTGTAGCATTTCTAATGACTTAGGATGCTTCTTTCTCCTAAAGGCTAGGAGTGTCTTCCACTGTAATTTTTCTTTCAAATTTGCACAGGAAGCAAACTAAGTTAGAAAAACAAGGGTAGAAGAACACCCTTTCAAGATGCCTCCATGTTGTGCAAGTCTCCTCCATATATGGGCTGCCCCCAAACTCTGTCATGTGGCCTAAAATACTGCTGTAGTTTTCAAAAATCAGAATTGGAGTGACTGCTTTCCACCCCCAAACAGTCACCCATGAGCCAAGATCAAGCACCAACAACCATATCATGAAATGTCTGTAAAAAATATGAATTTTGGAAGTGATAGTAGAGCTGGTTATAATGATATCATCCATAAAGATGAGAGGACAACAACTAGCATAATTCAGAATTTTTCTCCCAACATGAATGAACATCAACCTAGTGAATAAAACTGGCTCCCACATAGCTTAAATTTCATCCTCAAACATAACAAACTGAAAATTATCCACATGCGCAACTGAAAATGAAATGCCTTGAGAAAAGTTCATACCATGTTCCGTCAAACTTCTCATACTTTTCATTGAAGCCCAAAAGATGATGGCCATGCAAGCAACATCAATCAAACATTCCCAATACCTGTCCTTGGTTAATTTTACCCTTGGAAGCATATCAATCAAACACTCAAATGGAAGACATAATTGTAGCTCAAAATCTGACAATGGACTTCTTACGATGCAAAGTGTAGTCCATGTGATCCATCCTTCTTTCAAGTTTTCCAAAGAGATAGGAGTTAACATCATTTGACAAAAGAAATGAAATGATATCCTTGTATCCAAACCAAACTTGCAAACTCAAATCCTTTTATCCCTATACCACACGAAGCAATATGTGCAAGATGACACCCCAAATTTCCTCTTTTTCTATGCTCATGAGAAGAGAAAACTGAAATATAGTGCATGTATGTATGATTATTATTATAGAGAGACCAAGGATCCTTGTACCTTTTTTTGTGCCAACGACTTTCCCTTATGAGAGAAAGAAAAACATAGGAATCCATCATACCTTTGTGTCCTCTAATGATGATTTCTTCATACGGACCATCAAGCTTACTATTATGGCTTCCTTTATTGGGAAGAGTGATAATCACTCTTTATTTTCTTCCATCCTGTTCCTTATGCACCCAAGTATTAAGGGAAAAAGTACCAACAAGAGTATGATCTATGTACCTCATATCCACCTCTCTATCATGCTCATAAACATACCCATCAAAGCTCAACATATGAGGAGAAATAAAATAAGAAAGATCATACCTTGGACTGCCCCCAACATCTACAAAACTCAAAATTTCTGAGTTTAGGACAGTTATCTTTTCTTCATCATTTACTTTATCTAAACCCCCTTTTTCTTCCTTACCAATGCTCATGCTAAGTGGGATATGACTTGGAGCAACTATGAGACTCATGCTCCCTTCTTGTTTTTCAAATGGCTCACGGTGAAGGTGAATGATGTCCTTCAAATCTAATTTGTCCCTCATGAGTTCTTTCATATGCATCATTTCTTCATCATCATGCATATGCTTGTTGCCAATGTCTTCTTTATGCCTATCAACCAAATCTGATTTTTCCTTGCATTCATTCTCAACCCAAGTAGCATTAGTAACAACTAAATGACCATTAATTATCTCTTGGCTGCCCTCATTTTGCTTGTCCATGAACTTACAAATCAGATTTCTCTTTCCTTTTTGATTCATCTCCCATGATCATTTTATCATTATGCATGCAATCATACAAAAGCAAAGAAACCTCTTCAATCAGTAATGAATCTTTACCTTGCTTATTTGCATCTAAGGGCTCTTCTTCCTTCTCTTCCCTTTGAACTTAATCTGATTTTTCTGTGCAAGTACCAACTCTCATGCAAATATTAGATACCAAATATTTATCATTAAACACCAAAGAATTCATATCTTGAAGAATCATAGACTTGGCCGCCATATTTGCCTTCACCTTGCTTGAACATTGCTCTTGAACACCTTTGGCAAGTGTATGAGCAACACATGATGCCTCTTGACTCAATCCTTCGTCAAGAAGTGATAACAATTGTGGTGGGGGACTCATATTCATTTAACACCAAAGACACAATGGTTTGCATGGGAACCATTACCTCTTGAGTATGATCATTATGTATAACATCAAAGAACACTTCAAACATGTGAGAAATAAGATCATCACATTCTAGATCCATCATTATCACACAAGATCTTACTTTTGCCATAATGTTCAAAATGCTAACCCTCTTACCAAAGCAAGGGCTAGTGAGGTCCCAAAGGCCTTGGAAACTTCCCACCATGACCTCGAAAATATCCTCCATGATGGCATCACTATATGGCAGTATTGGGGTTGTAATCCGCATCACCTTTCTAATGCAGATGATGACCATGATTCTTACTTCCCCATCTTCATGATCCAAAAGTTTGTACCTAGCCAACTGCAACACCAAGGAATCCCTTGCAAGAAGCATGGATCCATAATCATTTTCTTCCATTTTTGGTAAGCAACTTGCTGCTTCTTCCAGTATATTGAGCAAAGCACTCTTTTCAAATGAAGACCTCTTGAGCCTTTTCCCAAGTTTATAGAGCTTGGTCCTCAAACCCTTGTCACTAGCAAGCTCCATGTTTTACTCTGCAAACAAACCCACAAGGATGGAAGAACGTTGCTCTGATACCACTGTAATATCCCCTTTTGGGATATTATGCAAATTTGTAAAAATTAATTATCCGGATCACCCTAGGAAGATTAGATCTTCTTAGTTTGACCTCAAATAACCCAATGTTGGCAATAATACAACCCAAAGTGGGGTTGGAGTATGCCAAGGTGATGGGTTAGATGGAAAAACTAATTAGAATGCTAATATTACCCAGATCTGATTTTTAATAACAAATAATTAATTAAAATTCAAACCTCAACTGCTGCAATTTTTCAAAATTAATTCCCGCTTAACCATCCAAGTAAAAATCTTCGAACTTTGGATTTTGGGCCACAAAAATATGAAGAACAATATCCCAAAACCAGTTTTTGCACAGCCAACATAAAACCCTAATTCACATTTAGGGCATCCAATTAACCCCAAAAATTATAAAATCATTTCCCCCTTATTTCTCCTAATTTCTTCAATCAAATTCACTATTAAAATGACCCCAAAACAAAAGATATGAAATAAATATTAATTTGTAACAACTAGAAAGCTTGCAGATAGCTGAAATCTTCTAAAATTCATAACTTGCTCATTATTCCATATTTTTCCCTCAAATAAATTGCAGAATTTTCTATAAATTAAGAGATTTCTTAAAAGCTATCATTTTGAATTTTTGAAGCAATGCAACCCTTCCAAAACAACCCTCAAAATCATAAATTTAGTCGCTAGGGTTAGGATAAATTTGTTAAAATATTTCCAACACTTTGCTAGCATCCCAACTCAAAGCATGGAGTATTAAAATAACTTCATCATAACATAAGTCTCATAATGATCCTAGCACTTCTTTTATAAGCTAGGAGACACAAAATTCGAAATCCCTAGGAGAGGGAAATCATTAAATAAAAGCAGTTTTTTTTTCCCTAGGTGTGACGTCCCCTTTTCAAAGGGTGATTTTAATATTTAAAAGCCACATAAATATTATTTAATTAATTCTCCTTTTTAATTTGCATTTTGGGAATTTAATTAAATAATTAAATACATTACTTGCTCCATAAATATTAAATAATTAAATAAATATTGCTTTCTAATGTCAAATGATTAAAATCATTCTCCAGACAATATTATCTAATTATTTAATATATTTTTCCCCTTGCAACATCCCAAAAGCCCACGGGGAATGATAGGCTAAGGGTCTTCAAAAATGGGGACATTACAGTCCTCCCTTCCCAAAATTGCTTTGCCCTCAAGCAATAACAAGTTCATGTGTCTAGGTCCAAAAGTGTGGTACTCCAAAAACCGTGCTCCCATGCCACTCAAATGAAGTAGCATTTGCAATATTTTGGGCTGCTTCTTTCTCCTAAAAGTTAGGAGTGTAGTTTGCTGCAATTTCTTCCTCAAACCTGCACATGAAGCAAACAAATTAGAAAATTAAGTGTTGACGAACACTTTTCCACTGTGTCTCCATGCTATGAATGTCTCATCAGTCTCCCCTGTGTATGGGCTGCCTCCAAATGTCATACTGTTGCTTCAAACTTCCCTGAATTCCAAGAAACCAACTGCTGTCCCAACAAAATAATCTGATAAATCAACAGCTTGACAACTCCAAGTTTGTCCCCATGAAAACCCAAGATGAAACACATTCATACATATGAAAAATGAAGAATCTTTCTTACCACCGATGAGTCCCTTTCTCATGGGGCAGCCAGTAATGATAAAATCAGACTGGAAATGAATATTACAGCGGTGTATACTTGCATACTTAGCACCATGATTATCCTTAAAAGGTGCACTAACATATATTCCATCATGACCCACTCAAAAAACTGAATTTTCTTGCTTAGAACAGCGAGATACCTTATCCTTGTAGGACCAATGCAAGAAGAAAAAACAAGAGTACTTGTGATCTTTGTGAGGAGTCCACTTCTAGGGCTATAGATGTTTATTCCAAACTGAAAATGAACATCTGTTGGGACTGCCTTCTCGCTTAAAACAACCAAGATAATGTGGGAATGTGTGCTAGTAGCCCCATGATGTCTTGCCCATCCTTCGTTAAAGACTTTCAAAGGGAGAAGAGTTAGTATCAAGATGAAATGAAATGAAACCATAACATCCAAACAAAATTTGTAGAGTTCTTCATGCCAAGTACTTCTCACTCCTCTATACCATGAAGAGTGATAACATCCCATTGTTTTTATTGCACCATGCATATAAAAAAAAGAGGAACCACAACTCATGCATCCATAAACCCCATCAAAGTAAACCCAAGGAACTTCATACCTTTGATTGTGCCCATGTACCTCCTTTATGGATAAAGAAAATAAATCTGAAACATCATGATTAGGGTTGTTCACCACGTTTTTGTACCATAAAACACCATTGCTTACCTTGTAATCATGCACCTTTATTTGACCTGTACATGGAGCTTCCTTGGAGCTTGATTCTGGAGGAGCAGGCACCTTTATTTGCTCCCTAATACCCGCTGTTATGCACAGGCCAGCGAGCTTACTATCATGATTTTTGTTTGTGGAAAGAGTCTTAGTCATCCCTTTCCTTTTGCTATGTTGACCCTTATGCACCCAAGTGTTAGGAGCAAACACATCAACAATAGTATGACCAAAATAGCTCTTATCCATCCATCTAACATGCTCATGCCCATATTCATTAAAGCTCAACATATAAGGAGGAAATAAACATGAAAAATCATACCTTGGGCTGCCCCCAACGTCTACAAAACTCAGAATTTTTGAGTATAAGACAATGCTCTTTTCCTCATCATTTTCTTCATCCAAACCCCTTTTTTCTCCTTTACCAATGCTCATGCTATGACTTGGAGCAACTATGGGACTCATGCTCCCTTCTTGTCCTTCACATGGCTCACGATGAAGGTGAATGATATCCATCAAATCTGATTTGTCTCCCATAAGTTCTTTAGCTATCATTTCTTCTCCATCATGCACATGCTTGACACTAATGCAATGTATCATAAAAAAAAAGAGCTCATACCTTGGAGAATCATAGTCTTCACTTTGCTTGAACATTGCTCTAGAACACCTTTGGCAAGTGTATGAGCAACACGTGATGCCTCTTGACTCAATCCTTCCTCAAGAAGTGATAGCAACTATGGTGGGGGACCCCCATATTCATTTAACATGAAAGACGTAATGGTTTGCATGGGAACCAATACCTCATGAGTGTGATCATCATGTACAACATCAAAGAACACTTCAAACATGTGAGAAACAAGATCATTACATTCTAGGTCCATCATTATCACACAAGATCTTACTTTTGCCATGGTGTTTAAAATGCTAACCCTCTTACCAAAGCAAGGGCTTGCAAGGTCCCAAAGGCCTTGGAAACTTCCCAACATGACCTCAAATATGTCCTCCATGATGACATCACTATATGACAATTTTGGAGCTGTAATCCTCATGACCTCACTAATGCAGAAGATGACCATAATTCTGACTTCCCCATCTTTGTGATCCAAAACCTCGTGCTTAGCCAACTGCATCGACAAGGAATCCCTTGCAAGAAGCATGGATCCATAATCATCTTGCTCTATTGTTGCCAAGCAACTTGCTGCTTCTTCTAGAATATTGACCAACTCATCCTTTGATTGAGGTAGGTGCTTGAGTGCTCTACCTAGTTTCTGGAATTTCGCCTTCACGTTACCTGCACTAGATAAATCCATAATTCATAGGAAATGTCAAACCACACAGGTGCAGAAGAACATGCTCTGATACCACTGTAATGTCCTGCTTCCGGGACCAATAGAAAATCTGCAAATAAACAACCCTTCAATACTCCAATCGAATGCAAATAGCAAAACTCAGCCAAAAACTACTTAACCAATCAAATTAATGACTCAATAAACCCAATAAAAGGGGTTTAATGGCCTCTAACAAGTGGCTCACTCACAGATAAAACTATACTCCTAAGAGATCAGTTAATGAGCTCATGCAAACATGCTAAAAAATCAGCCCGCACAGATATGCAACTATATCAACTATAAATCACTGCCCAAATGATGATGAAATCATACTTCAGACTTAACTACATGAAGATCAATCATAACTGCAAACAACTATCAGCCAAATCTTTCACACTGCTGCTACACTGATTGCTACCCCTGAAGATTAGTAATTACTCCAAGCATACTCAGAAATCAGTCCTTAAAGCACCACAAAGACATACAATTTCCAGCTGCCTATGTGAGGATGCCTTAGTCATAAGAGATATGCAATCAAGCTACGAACCACTGCTGCAATGAATGTGAAAGCATGCCCCGAACTCAGATTACTTCCTACCATGGTTCACTGTTATGGAGCTCCAAAATACCATTAAACAACTATGCAAATCACTGGTTATCATAGGGCCCCAATATGCATTCCAAGCATCCAAGATAAGTCACTGAAGCTATTTGAAATAATTTTCTAGGCAGATATATATTCCAGTCATGTAATAATCATTCAATGTTCACTCCCAAAATCAGACGTCAAACTGGAATCACAACAGCAGATTATTAAGGCAATAATTAGATCATTATTCACAATGTTTTACTACCCAACATGCCTCAACCAATCACTGCAAATCAAGCAGAGAATATCAATCGATTGGCTTCTAAAATTGCACCAAGATAGCTACCAAACATGCCCAGGTTGGTTGCTGTTTTTTAGAGAGGGAGATCAGCTCACTTAATTAATCGCTGGGAAAGGAATGATCGGAACTTTAAGCATGAAATTCACTACCAAACTTATCCAATAAATAACTGCACTATAGGAGACAAACCCTTTCACTGATTCAATCGATTCACAGCAATATACGACATGAAATTAGACACAAGGCTGGTTACTTATTACCCAGAAATATTTCCAAAACAGCCCACGAATATGATGGAGGAGTCGCTGGGAAGTTAGCACTTCAAGCATGCATAAAAATATTTCAATCACTTCCCTAGGTAGTCGCAGCAGTTTAGAAAGTAAGATTACACACCTTACTAGCTGGAATTTGCATTCAAATCAATCCCCAAACACATCAGAAGCAAGTCGTTGCAACATAAGAGCTGAATAATATCATCTATAACCAAAGCGAACCACTCAAACTGTTGGCTAGATTTTCTGCATAGCTGAAAACCTAGGTAGTCATGAGATAAATCTCCCTCATTTACCGGTGAGGCTCCCGTGTCAGATTTGTCAATAAAAATATGCTAGTATCTATATGGGGGTTTTACTTTAACTATTCAGCTCATGAACCATAGCTGTATAGCTTTGCAGCAAGTAAGCAACTGTTTAAGAAAGGAAATATTTATAGAAGAAGGAAATAATAACACACAGGGAAGAAATAGGGAAGATGTGCAACCCAATCAATAGATAACAGAGTTGATTGCATGCACATAGACGGGACCAATAGATATTAACACACAGAATTATAAGCAAAGGCAACTTCAGATCTAGATCTAAAATAGCACAGTTTATATGTACATCTAAGATAAAAGCTAGAAACAAAATGCACTGTGACACAAAGTTCTCTGGAAATCTGCTCCTTTATATTCCTTTGCTTCAAGTGGCTATCAGGGGTTTCAGCACAAAGTCTGGAACACAAGAATGCTGCTTACAAATTCTGATCCTTAACCCGAAGGTTCTTCTTCTACTTATAGAATGTAGAAGGGAAAGTACAAATGGGAAACTCAACTGAACTGAAACATAAACAAAAGGTAAAGATAACATCTAGCAATCATCTTCCTCTAATTCCTCTTCAAGTGACACAACTGTCACTTAACTAATAGAATTGTTCCACATAACTTAAAGTAATGGTTTCAAAACCAATAACTTTAAAGTTTTACAATTTCATCCAGGAACGTGGAAAATAGAAGAAGAAAGAAGTAGAAGGAAGAAAGACACGCCAGCTGTAACATCTATATCTTCTTTTTGTTCTGATACTGAATATACTTGTCGAACATGTAATTCAACATCTTCCCATCTGTCTTAGCCACAACTTCCTTTTCTGTCCTGAACTGTAGCAATCCTTCGTTCAACACCCTGATACATGCTTCTACTCCTCCAAGCTAGGCCCGAACTTCTCAATATCCGACTGCAGTGCCACCAGTCTGCTGATGGAATTCATCGTGAAAGGCTTAGTAGCTCCATCAATTCTCCCTTGCACCATCAGAAGAGACCCTTCCAGGGAATTAGGCACTCTGCTAGGAATGATCCGTGTGTATGAAGTAACATTTCCGACCACTTCCTCATGAGTGAAAGCAATGATATTGTCTGGCAAAGACGATGCCATACTCTCAAGTGCCTGCATCCTCTTCAGCATAATTCTGCAGATCTCCAAACGGAAAGATACTGCAAACTCCAGCTGCTTCCCCTTCTCAACTGATCCGTCAGGCACAATCTGTTCTGTAATCAACACTTCTCTTGGCAGTTTATTGATTTCGGCCAAAGTACTCAGGTTACTCTCAGCAATTGTGTTCATATCTACCGTGCTTGTCATCAGTTGCTTCAGCTGATCTGCTGCATCTTTCATAACCTTTAGGCGGGCTGGCACCTCTCCGAGTTGTACAGAAGCTTGACGAATAATCAGACTTTTCCATTCGTCGATAGCTTTTACCTGGTTGCTTGCATCTTCCATTTCCTGCATCAGATGATCACTCACCTGCTTCTGTGCTGAAATGGGTTGAGTGGAAGATTTAGCAACCTTGGCAATGATCTCGCACAACTGAGATACCTGCTTCTGAAGTTCAACTTTCTCCGCCTCTTCTTTGTCAAGCCTAAGGAATAGAGCATCTATCAATGTCTGTGTATCCTGCTTCAATCCTTCTGTGGTGGCTTGACCTATGGGTACTCTGGTCACTGTTATGTCTTCTGCCGTGAGCTCATCTTCTTTCTTCCCCTCTGCCGGAACTGACATCTCAGCAAACTTCTGCCCTGACTCCTCGATGATCAACCTTGAAGTTACCTTAGCAACTTTAGGTTTTCTATCTTTCCCGCTTAGACTCAGGAGCAGCTGCAAGTCGTGTTCCTCCAAGTTGATTTCCTCTCTAGCCTCTGGAACCAACTGCGAAGTCAACCATTCTGAGAAATTACTTCTCGGAGAATGAGAAGTTGCTGAGTGTACCACTATCTCTCGCTCTGATTCCTCTCCATCTGAAACCGCTACAGTGTTGTGGCTGCCATCCTCTGAATCATCCAAAGACAAAGCTCTTTCAAACTCTGCCATCTGCAGCTTCAACGTTTCTTCAGGAAGAGGCGCTGAACGGAGTGGCTGAGGAGAGAAGATGAATGTTGCCGGATTCAATGGAGGAATGGTAGTGTCTTGCTGAGGTGCAACAGTCGGTGAAGTACTTGGTGCTGGAGAAGCCAGAACTAACATCATAGCCGTAGAAGTGATCTTCTCCTTCGAATGAGACCTTCTGTGCACTTTCATCTTCTCAGGCCTTCTGCTGCTTTCTCCTCCGTGCTTCCTCTTGAGGGAATCTCCTGTGCCGAAGTTGCCCGTGATTTGATTCATCAATGCTTCATCAAGGCAGTATCCCTTCATTAGCAACCAGTTTGAAGTATTCACCAGAACGGTGGCAGACCTTTCCTCAATTGTATGGCAGCCCCCTACGTTCTCCTGAAGTACAACTCTATCTCCTCCCATTTGATGGTATGTGTCAAGTAACACAGTCCCATCATCTTTAAGATCCGCAGGTATCCGTGCTAATCCAAAGTCGAATACTTGCCGTGCTGATAGCCTGCTGAAATCTTTCTTTCTAACCTCGTACTCACTTTTGCACTTCATCCAGAAATCTTCTAATGAAGGCACATGTGCGTACTCCTGGGAGATCGTCTTCCTGGCTACTCCAAATGGATCGAAGTTCAGCTGTGCTGGGAAGAACTCTTGCTCGTACTCAGAGAACATCTCCACTTCCACTCCTCGAGCTCTATGAATGCTCTGGCAGCTATAATGGCCCACAGTGATCGGGAAGAAGCCTGTAGACTTGTGCCGTTTCGACTGAAGGTCGTGCATCTCCACAAGTTGTCTGCTCAGCTCCATGGTGACCAATCTATCATTCGGATATCTGGGCAACTTAACTGGTTCTCCAGAAAAGCCGGTGACCCTGAGGTATGTGAAATCCGCAAACTGAATGAAGAGACTGCCAATTCTGGACACAGCTTCCCACGCTTCCTTGCTCACCCTGTTGGCCTTTAGATCCCTGTCCAGCCTGCAAATGAATTCGTAGAAGAATCCATCGTTGACCACTTTGAAATCTTTCTTGCATGCAGGTACAGTAAGCTGTGGGTAGCACTCGAAAATAGGGTCCTTGGAAAGAACACCACATCTATCCAGCTTGGAGAAGATGCCTTGTGAAGCTGCTGCATATACCAAGTAGGAAGTCATTTTGAAGCTGAAAGTACGCCTCACGTTCTGGAGTTGCTCACCAATGTTCTCGCTAATGATTTCCGACCAATTGATTATTGAATCTGCTTTGTTGATTTCAATGGTCCTGATGAAAGCATACATCCATGTGCGGAAGGTGTGAGCGTTTGCTTCGCCATTTATCCTGCATAACAATTTGGCAATATCATCCACCTCTTGTACCAGATTGGACCGCGGAAGAGTTCTTGGGAACTTGGAAGGAGATCTGGGCTTCTTCATGTATTTGCTGTTCATTATGTTCACGCAGTCAACTCTATGCTTCTCCCACCTGCTGCCGGCATCCTGTATGCTAATAGAAGTCACCACCTTTCGTGCCGGAATCTTCAAACAATAATTGATGAACTGTGCGTCCAACCGGATTATTGTTTTCCCCGTAGCATCTCGGACTGATCTGGATGATGGATGGTAAGACCTAGCACACTCCATAACGAACTCTGGCAACTGGGTTGTGTATGGAAATGCTGCAGCTCGAATAATTCCACTGCTTTTGACTGCACGCATGAGGGAAGTCTTTCCTGCTCTAGATCTGTCAATCAATTCGGAAAGAGGTTCCGGACCTAGATCTGTGTCTCCAATGTCTGCAAATTTAGAAGTGATGCATGACTCTGTTGTGCTCTCTTTTCATCCCTCTTTGCCATGGCTGTATCTATCTTTGTCTGAACAATTCTTTTTCTCTTTATTCGGTCGGAATTCTTCACAACCGGTGCAGATCTGGATAATTCTTCAGATTCGGAGGATATATTCAATGTATTGGACATTGATTTAAGCTCCCTTTCTCTTATAAAAGCACCTGTAATGAATTCCTGCAATTAATTCAGACAAAGATGGCAACCGGAACATGAACAGTGGATTTTAATCATAAAAATCTGCATAATTCAAGCCTGCTGCTCCAAAATTTGATGTTTTATTTGCATGCAAAGCAAACATGAATTTTACCAACTTCACCTGAGCACCTGTATCACTTATGCAGACAATTATCTAGACACAAATCAACCTCCTTCAACCTAGGCGCCAAAATTGGAAGCTTCTAGCATTAATTACACCTTCTGAGCAAAAATCCTCTTCAAATGGGGCGCACTTTTTGTCTGGGCTGCACTTCTCTACTTTTGAATTAATTAATTCATCCTTATGGCAGCCCCTGCTTATATAATTCTCATAATTCTATAATTAATTAATGCCTTTCCTATTCCTGGCAATTAATTAATTATTAAATAAGCTTTACTCTTCAAATGGGGCGCCTATTTTGTGCATGCTCATGGCTGCCATTAAATAAATTAAATTTATTTAATTTTAGACTTCTACTTCCAGTTAACTCAAGCCTCACAGTATGCTTTGACCTTAGCCACTGAAAATAGGAATTAATTAAATCAATTAATACTTAAAAAAATATTATTTCTCTCCCAAATGGGGCGCACTTTTTGACATGAAGGGGCTGCATTAAATAAATAATATTTATTTAATTTTAGAACTGTCTAATTCCAACTTCCTTTTGTCCACTTTCCTTTGTTGACTTTTCCACAAGCTTGGGCGCCAAAATTGGAGAAGAAATTAATTAAATTAATTAATTTAAGGCTGCCTTTCTTTCCCTAAAGGGGTCGCACTTTTTGGAATGAGGAATTTCTATTTTTAAAAGTCAATTGACAATGAGATTATTTACCCTGCAAGGCAGCTCCGAAAATCCCATGATTCACTTAAGCTGTTTGACTTTCATAATGGGATTATTTACCCTGCAAGGCAGGTAATAAAATCCCATCAATGCCTTAAGTGATTTTTCTTTTATTTCACAATGGGAATTTTTACCCTGCAAGGCAGGTAAGAAATTTCCGCCTGCCTGCTGCCTCTAATTTTCCCATTGTGACTTAAGTGGCATTGCTTTCATGGGAAAAAGTACCCTGCTAGGCAGGTACAAAATTCCCACCTGCCTGCTGCTTCCAAAAATCCCATGATTCACTTCAAACCCTCTTTTTCCAAAAATGCGGCCAGCCCAGAAGAAGCTTTTTGGTGCATGACTTCGTCTTTTCCAAGAGAACCAGACCTTTGATGGCGAATTCCTTCTGGCACAACGTGCATAGGTGATCTCCAGATACTCCAGGCTAAGAATCAGGCCAAACCGGCAAAGGAATTGATCCAGAGAAATTTCACAGAAAACGAAACGGGAAAACACAAAAACACAAAACGTTGCCAGAAGTCACAAATAAAGCCCAGGATTCATTCTTGGTTAAAACCCTACTGGTATATGGGAATAATGATATGTACGATCACAACAGGGTTAAACCAGAGCACAAATTGCCTCAAACGGGGCTTAAAATAATTAAATACAAATTTCCTGTAGGCAAACCCCAGCGACAGAATAAAACAATTTTGGGCATCTGGGTATTTGGCGAAAATGGCTAATATGGCTCCTTGGGAATATCTTGACACAATACAGAAACTTTCTGGCAATAAAAACACAAAACGACCCATTATTTTAAAAGTACGATTTTTTTTGAATAGGGTAGTCTCAGATTTCAGGGTGAAATCTGGGGACACCACAAACAAAGCACACAAGTAAATCGATTCACCAAGGATGTAATAAATTCTCCAATTAATGCCAAAAGAAACCAACTAGTAGATTTGCAAGCACAAGAGAATATACTTCAATTGATCAAAACCAACTCAATAGATCTCCACGCAAGAGAGAGAGAGAGAGATTAATGGTCATGCATCCCAACTCTAAACATGGAGTATTAAAATAACTTCATCATAACATAAGTCTCAATAAGGATCCTAGGCACATTGTGTATAAGCATAGGAGACACAAAATTTGAAATCCCTAGGAGAGGGAAATCATTAAATAAAAGCAGTTTTTTTTCCCTAGGTGGAGTGCAGTGCATCTGATCCGAATCCAAAGAATCGGGCGATTTCAATATTCGACAACCACCTAGATATTATTCCAATTAACTCTCCTGAATAGGCATTTGCAACTCCACAATTTAACCTCTAACACCACCTAAATACATTACTTGCTCCATAAATGCTTAAATAATTGAATAAATAGTGGTTTCTAATATCTGGGAGAGGACGAATCATTCTCTAGACAATATCTTCGTAAGAAATAGGAGATCCCCTTGCAACATCCCAAAAGCCCACGGGGAATACAGGCTAAGGCTTTCAGAAACCATGAAGGACATTAGACTATTCCAACAAGTCATGGAGATGCCCCTATTCCGATCGTCTGTCGGCTAAGTGAAGACCATCATTTCGAGGCTCTGGCCCGGGGATCCCAACCTGGGGGGATAGGCCTGAACAACAGATTGAATTTACTCATTATAGCATCCATAGTACCTGCTTTGTCTGGCTACACTCACTACTTTTCCCTTGAAGGTTTTGAGTTCTAGCAACTTGTGGAGCTTATATGTGAGGTCTTTGTCATAAGGAGCACTTAAAAATAGGGAGTTGCACCGAGGATAGCTATGCGCTTAGTCTTTGATTGCCCTAAGCTTTGCCCTCCACTAAGGTCTTGAACCTATGAGGAAGAGGGTAGATCCACCCAATCCATGCTTTGTCACATAGTGCTACTATCCTGGGCGGGGGGAGTGCCTGACATTTTTAGTCAGAAAATTTAGTATCCCATGGCCCAAAGGATTTTCAAATGTTTGTTGCTTGGGTATGGGCAACTGTATCACCTGTAAGGTTAGACTAGGATAATGTAGCATATATTTGTCCTCATTACATTCTCCTAGCACATGCTTACCACCTAATTGCATAACAACCCTTAGTTTAGGATTAACTCTTGTTTGTTACCTTAGCTCTTGCTTACAACCCTTTGGATCGTAGTAAGTAGCCATCCTCATATCTTATATATAGCTGTTTAAAAGTATCTTACTGATTAATGGAGTGTCCTCTTGTTTGTTTTTTAAATCTATGGCTATTTACACCCCTACGTAATTGGTCGTTGACTTTGTTGGGGGTGGTTGGCAGTGTGATATCAGATTCTTCATGATTATGTATCCACATCTTTGTTTGTGTCCATCCGTGGTTGTGAGAGAGAGAGAGAGAGAGAGAGAGAGTGAGAGAGAAGACTTCCGTCCTTAGGGCCCTTTTGGAGGATTCAACAATAATCGAGTATTGACCATCTTAGCTAACCTACAAGTATGTTTAGGCAAACCCTTGTATGTTGACTCTGGATGTTCTTCACAACATCCTAAAAAACAAAACAAAAAACGCAAGTTCTCTTTTCTTTTATTTTGTCTAAGGGGCATCTGTGAGAGAGGTAGACTTAATCTGTAATGTCCCTCCTCAACAAATAACCGTTTCTAAGATAGGAGCCTTGGGCATATTTGTCAATTCTGACGGCCAAACAGGATTTAATGGTGACTTAGGGTTATTAATTTTATTATAACCTCGTGCCAAGAAGGATAATCATGAGAGCAGAAGCACTACAAGCCACATATTCACATGAATCAATAGACTCCACAAGTGACTTGCTGACTTAGTTTATGTACTGTAGTGAATCAAGGAAACCTTATTTAAGGTGTTTCCTAGGCAAACCAGTGCGATTCCTTTGTGGGGAAATTAAATAGCTGCCAAGAAAAATGAGACTTGAATGGAGAGGGAAGCCAATTAATTGAAGCAGGCCAATTAATTATGAACCTTTGGACACGAGGGCAACTTGCATTTTGAAGGAGTTTTGATTCATAGAAGAAGGCCAAAAGTGCGAAAATGAGGGACACTAGGGGCAGATTAATTATTTTTCTTCACGAGTTAGCTTTGAGGTTCTTTTGCAGACAAAATCCAAGGACAGAAACCCTCTGGATTATTCGATCTAGTGGACGGAAACCCCATGATTCAGGACAACTTCCTATTTAGGGATCTTCATCCTTTAATCAACAGCTTTTTCGATCATTTCAGAAATTCAAATAGATAATTTAATTTGCAGTGGGCATTCAGATATCTTCTTCTAGAGCTGGTGAAACTTGAATTAAGTTTTAGGAAATAATCTGAGACATATTTTTCTATGCTAGATAATTATTGTACCTGATATACATCAATTATATGAAAGATCAATTTGATTTGAATCTCTTCAGCTAGGGTAGAGACAAGATCTTTTAGTTATTGTGCAATACTATCTACCAAATTTATAATTGTTTGCCGTAAATGTTTAACATAAGAAATCAGGCGGATTCAATGACACGCCTATCAAATTGATTATGAAGAAAGTTTGTCTGTTCTAAAGACTAGGTGCCATTTCTATATTCATCCGGTTTAAGCATGGAGGAGTTTGTTTTATTTAGATTTATCATGCAGTTCGAGTATGGTGTTTATGGTTTCTTTTGACATGATCATTTAGATCCGAGTTTGAGCATCATATGACATCTAAATTGAAGAATTCAAAATTAAAAATAAAAATATATACTATGTGTATCATCGATAGTATGAGGAAAAAGATATTTTACATTTTTCTAAGCACCTCTTGGAATTCTCAAGTTGAACTTATGGCATGCCTTTCATCAAGTTAGTTGAAAAGAAGCAAGTGTTATTTCTTAGAAAAGTATATTCTCTTCGTCTTAATATATTTGGAGCACCTTTTGCACATCAAATTGTGAGCATCCCTTCTGATATTTGGGGTGTCTCCATACATGCTCGAGAGTTTTTGAAGAACAACTAAAGCACGTGGAAAGTTTGAGTAAGGGTGACATTGAAGAATTACTTAATAGGTGATTAATTCTCAATTGAGGTCATATTGAGCTTTGACAATTATATATCAAACTAGAGTTTTCGGTTCTATGTTCTTATTTCATACAATACCACTCAAGCATGAGTGCACCAATTCCGATGTAGGTTATTGAACTATGATGTACTAGAGTGGGCATTAGTTGGATGTGCTTATTTAATTTTCTGTGTTGGTTTCAGCCCGGCATTCAATAGTTCTTGATTCCATAAGACAACCCCCAAGAGTATCTAACTAATGTGTATTTCGGGAAGGGTTTATGAGAAAGACAATAGTGTAGTCATGAGATTGTGAAATGGCACATTATTGTTTGAACAAAAACATATGCGGAGTTAAGGTGCATGCCATGTTGTTTTGAAGCAAAAACATTGAGAAGAAGGGCATGGGTGTTGAGGTTGGGATGTCATATAGGTGTTCATACATGCACCAATGTCTAAGACTAGATGTTAGTCTTGAGGGTCAGTGTGGATGACTTCGAGCACTCTTGATGTAGAGGCAAGGACGTGAGTGATCAAAAGAGTGCCTATAGTAGGATGCCAAAGAAGGTTGAGGACATTAGGAAGGATGTTGTTAGGCTATCAACAACCTCTGGTTGAAAAGGGCGCAGTCAATCAAGCTAGGTGGTGTAAAAAATTAGACCTTGATGTCAACAATCTTGACAATGGTGATTCTAAAAGACAGGTGAAAAATTTAGCACAATACGATAAGGCAGTTGCCATCTGTTTTTGGTAGAGTGAAATCAATTTTTAAGGTTTTTAGCAAATTACAAATTTGGAAGAAAGCTTTCTAGAAAGTATTTGATTTTGAAGTTTATTTTTGTGTGATTCTCAAGGAAAAAAAAGAAGTAATTGTGAAAATTTTGGGGTGCTTTCCCAAACCATGAGGCTGCCCCTGAACCACACCTAAGGAAGACACTTTGTGGTGGAAGATTTTCAAGCCACACTTTTATGTTTGACATTTGTAATAGAGTGTAACAACATTGCGGAGTATCATGTTAGTCACCCTCCAATGAGTTCCTAAGTGTTGAAAAATTTAGTGGGGATGGGGTGGAGAGACAAATGTAGGCAGCCTAAAATAGTAATGTGCTGAATTGATCAGTTTTGTATGGTGCGAATAATCTTTTGTTAGCCACTTGGTCTAATCAAGCTAGTATTATGTTTTGCTGTACTTGTGTAAGATAATAAAGTGTTAGCATGTGAGCAATTGGGACGATGTATATGTCTTAAACCTATGGACATCACCTTATAATCTTTTGTTTAGGTCACTGCAATGGTCCTCCGAGGTATTTTCTTGTTGAGGAAGAAGGAAATCGATTGGTTTTATGAAGGGGGTGCTTCTGCAATATATCCTGATGGTAAGCTTTGAGAAGACAATTTTAATGGCCACATCTATGACAAGTTGAAGGAATTACAAGTAGGAATTAATTGACTATAATTTCTAGAAATTTAATTCTAGGGGATTGAATATTTTTTGTTTAATGACACTCCTGACTAGAGAATCACTGCTATAAAAATGTGGGGTATCCTAAAATACTCCACAGGTTAAATTTAGCATCGACTACGGAAGGCCAATACTAACCATGGCTCATGTGACAGTTGGAACAGGACCCATGTTTAGAGGTCTCCATTACTAATAACTATATCACATGTGACAGTGGGAGTCTTCTCATTTCGTCAATCAAGGGAAGATTTTATACCCATGTTTTTTTTTTGATAGATAAAATGGGTTGAAGGGACCCATACCCTTTACAAAGAAGATATGTTGTTAAACCATTTGAAAAAATAATACATTGCAAAATATCCACGCATGGAAGACCAGCTCTGGGAAAGATCCAATTACAAAATTTGAAAAAAAACATATGAAGCAGCTCCAGAACTACCTCAGCAGCAGCAGCAGAGCTGTGAGCCAACCCAAAAGACTTTTTTCAGTCTAGCTTCCAAGAAGGCATTTGTGAAATCCATTTCCCACAAGTCACAGCTCAAAAGAAGAAAGGGGGAAAATTGAATTCCATTTGCTATCAAATGTCGCGGAGAAAACTGAAATAAAAGAAAATACAACTCCCATTGTTTTGGCAGAATAAAACAGATCTTCGTGCGAATGGGAAGAAATTATGAAATGGACATGGCATCATCCCTCACAAGAACTAATAAACCAGGCCAATGAGAATCACATGAACTAATGATTTTGTCTGAACCTTGAGCAACACCAAAATTGGCTTGGAAGTCTGCCGGTTCGATTTTTTCCTGAAAATTATGAGAAATGCTCCAGTTTTCAAAATGGGTTAACCAAAAGAGAATTTGTTCCAGAAAAAGGTTAAATCTCCGGGAAAGCGCTTATCCTCCAGAGGCTGAATTTACCACTATTTGGGAATCTCCTTCGATTTCAATATTGGTAATACCACAATCGATAGCCATTCTAATTCCCAAAAGCGAGGCTTGAATCTCAGCCTCATTGCAAGATCCATCTTGTAATTTGAAGAATCCGGCCATTATCATAGACCCTGAGCCATCTCTAAGAATGCAACCAGTCCCTGATTTACCTGGGTTGCCCTTAGAAGCCCCATCAAAGTTTAGCTTGCTGAACCCCTGGGATGGTTTCTTCCAAATGGCCCTCCTTCTATTCACTCCAAAAGAAGTAGAAATATTAGAAGGCAACCCATGGGAAGGACGACGAATCAAAGGCCACGAGTCAAGAACTTCTCTATCTCTGTTAGAAATAGCTTTCCCAGCCTTCCAATTGGACAAAACCACTTCAGAAATAGCAATTTCAATTCTGCTTATAATATTCTCCACAGAACTAGCCTCTTCTCTAAATATTCTCTTATTTCTTTCCCACCATATATGCCATATCAGAAGAGGAAGACATCAAACCCAAATGGGGGCCAATGCATCCTTGGGTCTGATTTTGGGCCAACGCATCAGAGCCTCAGGTAGAGAAATGGGAGGAGCCCATGAGAAATTAAGCTTTAGACAACCAATTCCAACATTTTATAGCGAAAGGGCAATGTAAGTGGAGGTGATCCGCATCTTCTTTGTCAAGGTAACACAACACACATCTAGTTGAACCCATATACCCCCACTTTTGGCTTCTTTTCTGAGTAAAATTTTTCTTCTTGCAAGCCAACCAAGAGAAAACACCTGCTTTCAGCAGGCCTTCCTTAGCCCAACAACCCATGCAAGCCTTGGAAGGGAGTCCCGCCCTAATGGCTAGAGATTTATAACTATCTGAAACAGAGTATTTTCAAGATTTGGAAATTGTCCATAAAATGGAGTCATCTTTATTATTGCATGAAATAATTCTGTTCTCAATCTCTTTATAATACCTGTCTTTTTCTTGAAGAGAAGCTTGAATATTATCCGGCGATTTCCATACAAAAGAAGGAGATCCATCTACAGCTTGTGAACCATAGTTACAAACCTTGTCATCCCAAAGATTAGAAAGGATAAGTTTTAAATCCTGAAGTTCGGGAATCCTCCCAAGAGCAGGATACCCATTCCCCAAGTCTTCCCAAAATTTTGCCAAGCTGCCATTCCCAATTAACCAAGAGGTAGACTGTGAAAAAACATCTTTACAGGCTAAAATGAAGTTCCATATATGAGAGCCCCTTGGAGGATTCGAAACAACAAAGATTGAAGCAGGTAGAGGGCCCCCCAGATATTTTTTCTCATAAATCTTACTTATGGCACAATCAGGTTTAGAGGCTAACAGCCAAACCAGCTTAGCCCCCAAAGCAAGGTTTTGCCACTCGAGATTGAGAATGCCAGCCCCCCCACTGAATTTTGGAGAGGCCACTACCTCCCATTTTACCAGTGGGAGCTTCTTGGAGTTGTTCTTCCCATTCCAAAGAAAATCCCTCATAATTTTGATTAGTTTATTCAGGACAGATTTGAGAATTCCTTGAACAGAGAGCATATATATCGGAAGAGCACACAAAACAGATTTGATCAAAAGCACTCTTCCAGCTAGCATAAGCCAGCGGCCACACCAAGAAAGAAGTCTATTCTGAAAAGAATCCACCAAGTTTGACCAAAGGGAAGCTTTCCCCTGACCAGTGAATAACGGAATTCCCAGGTATTTATGAGGGAGGGAACTGATATTAAACCCCATCAAATATTTTATCCTGATCTGCAAATTATCATTGTGTTAAAGAAAAAAATGACCGATTTCGCCAAGCTAATTACCTGACCCACTGCCAGAGAGTATGATCGTAAAATTTTCATGAAACATTTAGCTTCCTGAATTGTGGCAGATCCGAACAAGAAAGTGTCATCAGCAAACTGCTGATGGGAAACAGGTTCAGTCCCTTCCGTTATATGTAATCCTTTCAGATTTGCATTGGCTTTTGCTGCAGAAATGGCTTGACCCAAAGCTTCAGCTACTAGATTGAAGGAGGAGAGGGGATCGCCTTGTCGAATTCCTCTGTTATTTGAAAAGAATCCTTCCACTGAACCATTCACCAGGACCGAAAATTTTGGGGAAGAAATACAACTAAAAATCCACTTGTAAAAAGCCTGGGTAAATCCAAATTTGAGAAGAACTAACATCAAAAATCTCCAATTCACCCTGTCATATGCTTTACTAATATCAAGTTTAATCAACATTCCCTGGCATCTATTATGAGAGAGGGTATGCAGACATTCATGAGAGATAAGGATCCCTTCTGAAATCAGATGTTCCAACATAAAGCCACTTTGTTCAGGAGAGATAAGATCGTCTAAAATATTGTTCAATCTTACACCAATGGCTTTTGAGATTATCTTATAAGCTACATTGCAAAGCGAGACCAGCCTAAAATCTTCAAAAGATTGAGGTCGATCCTTCTTTCGAAAAAGGCAAAGAAAGGTACAATTTAGTTCTTTCAGAATCCTTTTAGCTTTTCCTGATTTCTCCACCGCTTCAAAAACATCCTCACCCACTATAGACCAAAAATCCTGGAAGAAAGTAGCCGGAAATCCATCAGGACCCATTGCTTTATCTCTTTCCATCGAAAAAAGCACTGCCTTAATCTCATATCTAGAGAAGGGAGCCATTAGTTTCTGGTTCTCAGCGTCTACTAGAGAAGGAATATTGTGAAGGAGATCATTTTGATGAGATAAGTGGGAAACTGTATCACCCCCAAGAAGATTAGAGAAAAAAAAGAACCTCCTCCCTGATGGCATTCTGAGTGGAAAGAATGTTGCCATTTTCATATTTGATTTTGGAAATGAAATTTTGATTCCTTCTAGCTCTGACTGAAGATTGAAAGAATTTTGTATTTCTGTCACCCTCACGGAGCCACCCTTCTCTTGATTTTTGTTTCCAGAAGACTTCTTCCGTAAGGAGTAATTCCCCCAATTCATTTAGCAGTATTTTCTCCTCTAAATAAGCTTCTTGATTCATCCCTGAAACAAATTCCGATTCATTGAAAGCTCTCAACTCATCTTCTACTCTTACTTTTTCTTGAAAAATGTTTTTGAAGTGCAATCTGTTCCATTCTAATAGACATTCTTTGAGCATTCTAAGTTTTTGGGACAGGGCATACATCCTAGTCCTCGAAGAAGGGAAGGAGGACCACCAGTCTTTGATTAAACTGAAAAGATTGGGATCTCTGAGCCACATTAATTCGAATTTGAAGGGGGGTTTTCTAGGAACCTCATCCAACGAGATGGAAAGAACAATTGGATAGTGGTTGGAACTAGAGATAGGGAGCACTTTGCTTTCCATAAGGATATTTTTCAGGAGCCATCCCTCATTTATTAAAAACCTATCTAGTCTTTCGGTGATTCTGCTGAAACCACATTGCCTATTGGACCAAGTCAACCATCCTGTTTTTATTTCAATATCCATTAATGATTCATTAGTCACAAAATTACTGAAATTGATTTGAGATTGAGCATTCCTTGAGATTCTGCCATATTTCTCCCTATCCGAGAAAATAGCATTGAAGTCCCCGGCTAAGATAACCAAATTATTATGTAGAGAAAGCCATCTATAAGGGTAACTCCTGCCATAATGCCCTCTTATACTGAATATTGTTGGGACCATAAACATTGAAAATGAAGAATTCATCCCGACCCCCACGAAGGGAGCTTTACACAACATCCAATTAGAAGATATCTTGACTACTGTTAAGTCAATTTTATTGATTTTCCACAGAATACCAAGGCCACCCGATGCCCCTACAACATCAACAAAGGCACCATCCCAGCCATACCACAAATAAGACCAGAGCTTACTAATATCATCAGACATCATTTTTTGTTTCTTGTAGCAACATGATATCTACATTATTAGAAAGAATAAAGCGTTTAACTAAACGCTGTTTGTTAGGGGCATTCAGGCCCTTAACATTCCAAGAACAAAGCATCATGGCACCTGAGGGAGGATTTTCACCTCCCGCTTCTTAGAAGAAAAAATGAAGTGATGTCATTTTGTTTACCTTCCACAATCTCAATCCAAGCTTTATCCTGTTTGGATTTTCTCCCCACCTTGCTAGCGGAACCGAAGTTGGCCGCAGATAAACCAGATCTTGATTCAGTAATAGAGCATTTGTTTTTTATTTGAGACAGTATTTCCCTAGCCTCTCAGATTTCACTCTCCTCCACACCATCTTCAACACCTTATTCCTCAGGGGGGAGGCCCTTCTCTTGGTAGACCCATTCATTAAGCTGCTCCATTGAAGAGCCCTTACCCAATTGGATTCCTTCGTTGATTAGGGTTAATAGAGCTGAAGAGTCTTCCACCGCCTTCTTGGTGTCCAAAAGAAGGGAAAGAGGAGAATTAGGCACCATGGGGGGATTGGCAATTGGTTCAGATTCCGCCAACAAAGGTTGATCTAGCGGTTTCACTCTCCATTCAAAACTCACTTTAGGAACAAACACTACTTTGCAATCTTTTCCAAAATGCCCTTATTGCATCAAAAGCATTGAAAGTTAAATTTTTCAAATTCTATATTTTGAGAGCAGGATCCCGAAGGAGAATTAGTGATGATCTTCTTAGGCAGAGAAACTGAACGATCAACAGAAATGCATATCCTAGCATAGGTAGCCAAAAAACTGTCTAGGGTATGCGGG
Organism: Taxus chinensis; assembly: GCA_019776745.2. Lineage (NCBI taxonomy): Eukaryota > Viridiplantae > Streptophyta > Pinopsida > Cupressales > Taxaceae > Taxus > Taxus chinensis. The sequence continues at coordinate 158,599,946 of CM034152.1, read as the reverse complement.
TCGATTCTAATCACCTTTCCAATTTTTTCTCCAATTTTATGAAGAGCAGTCGGATTCCAATATTCAAGGGGAAGGGTAAACAAACGGATCCAGACTGCGGTGAGATCCAGTGATACTGAGAAAACATCAAAATTAGGAGACCAACTTTGAAGGAATAGGCCATGTTCGGATTTCAGCCAATTCTGATGATGGAGAGCATCTCTCTGAGCCCGACTCCTAAAAACCACAGAAAAAAATCCCTTGGGCAGAAAGTGGATAAGAAGCCCACTTCCCCATTCCTTCTCGCTCCAGTTTCGAATGGCTTCAGTGGAGAGCCATCTTCCAACAAATTTTGCAATAAGAGCCCTGGAATTAAGAACCTCCAGGTCTGCGCCAATTTCCCCATTCAGTGACACCTCCATTGAGCCATTGATCACAGGAAGCAACTCTGACTTCGAGAGGGAGGGCAAAGGGTAGCCGTTTAGAGAAGCACCCTCCTTTGCCAAAGAGACTATCACCTTTTCCCTGACGAGGTCGTAAAAGACCACATATTCGCCACCTTCGACACCCTTGCTGACCGGAATAGGGGTGTCATCTTTCGCAGTTTCGCTCCAAGCTCAAATTGCGGCCATTCTTTATTTTTACATAAATAAATTATTTACTTGTTGCATATATACCCATGTTTATTAATAGCACGGACTCTAATAATAACAATTAGCAGTAAGCACTCTAATCACTGGAAATTGTCTTTTCCAGAATTCACAACCACATCTGATATTTGTAAAATCATTCTTCCATTTGGGAAAAATCAGGCCTTGGAAGAAGAGGTTTTGGTCTTTCTTTCCTCCCACTCTTGCTGTTTGTGAAGATGGTATTTTTTACCAGGAAACTTTGAGAGGAAAACAAGTCTTGATAAAAATCACTTGGATCAATGTGTACTGACTACAAAATGATCCCAACTTTCAAAAAGTAAGATGGCATATGGAGCATATAATAATGAAATAAACATTTAATCGTGGACGTTTGTTTAAGATTTAAATAGATAATGACTAAAATTCTAATCAGTGGTGCACTTTTTACAGCTGGCCCATGGAATATATCCTAGCTAACATTCAACTAATTGTTGACTGATAATGTTTGGAGGCTATCTAAATAATAATCTAATCAGAGAATTAAGCAGCATTTATAGTCATCGAGATCCGTTAGAAACCCGTGGCAATGTTAGGATTTATATTAAACTGTTGTATATTATTTGTAATATACTTAGTTAAAATTAGCATTTGTTGGGTGGTTGTTGTAACACCAAGGTAGATGGGGTTATTAAGTCAAATCTGAGGAAATAAGTATAAATGTTATTAGTGGCTAAGTTGATGTGTTAGCTCCACTCACTTAGGAAGTTTGTTAAACGAGCTTTGTCTATTAGGTGAATACATGGTTATTCATAACTATATATGTTATGCTTTAGTGTTGTATAAATATTCACATGTTTGAATAGAAATTAAAATCAATGATATGGGTACAATACTTACATAGTAACATGCTTGAGGAATCTTCAAGAGAACTCAGCCGAGATACTGTGATATGCTTGAGGAGTCTCCAAGAGATTTCATGCCAGGCTATTATGATGCTTCTCCTTTAAAATGCCCAAGACTGAGTTGAGAACATTTCCTGCATCATCTGCTTCTCTTTGGAGAAAATTGCATTTGTTCCTCTACAAAAGTGTTCAAGGTGGCAGAGAAAGACTGACAGGCACTAAGTTGACCAGAGCACTTGGTGAGTAGAACACGCTAGGAAGAAAATAGAACGAGCAAGGCCAGCATTGGGATGAATATTGAGATCCATATGCATAGCATGGAATTCACTATTACTAATGCTACAACCATGTGAACGAGCGTAGGCCCATAATCCCTTTCTTATTTTCATAATTTAGCCTATTGGCATTTCTGTCATGATTCTGTGGAACTGCAGTCATATGCTTATTTGAATATTTCCGTTCTATGATATCCTTGAGCACATTCTGGCGAATGCCGTTACTACCCAGCAAGCTTGACAAACAGACTTGTGCTGTTACATATTACATGACCATATGATCTATGCAGAAGGAGCTATTATTTATCAAACCTCAAAGAATTCTGAGTTGTGGAAGATCTGTGCCAAAAGAAGGGAGATTGTGGAGGCTGTTGGGGTCCCACAGGATTTTGATTAAATTAATAAAGTTCATAAAAAACATGAAGCAAAACAAAACAGAGTGAAAGCATCAAATGAAAAAAAAATTCAAACCCTAAAAGCAACACAAAGACATATAACAACTTTCATTCCATATACTTGTTTTTTATAAGTTTGAGAGGCAGAAAACGTTTTACATGTAAGGCAGCAAGAAGAGCCTCCTTTATCGATTCTAAGGCATTGAAACTTGAAAGCGAATTTTAGAGGGGTAATAGTGGGTCGCAAAATTTCTTCTTTCGGGGCCATTGGTTTTCTGATTTTTCATCTCTCATATCTTCAAATTTTGTTTGTCAAACTACTGTAACTTCAGCTCCATCAATATCCACATCTCTGTATTGTCTTTCAAGAAAGAAGAGGGCTCTAAAGGGCAAAGAAAAGATTGAAATGTTGATCTTGACAAACTTGGACATTCATTTTTTTCTCATGCACCTGATAATGATGGACATTTCTTGTTTGCCCTTACATTCAAGGATGATGGAGATCTTCCTCATGCACCTGCTACTGGAGCTACTGTAGTTCGGTCTTCGTTTGATTTTGCTGTTTTTTTGGACGACTCTGAAGATTGAGAGCTTTGTGTATCCTATATAGTTCATTTTGTTTGCAAGCATTTATGGCATATTCTATAAAGGCTAATTTTGGAGTTCATTTCCCTTTTCTTTAATTTTGGAATTCATTTCTCTTTTCTTTTTGGCATGCATAGCCACTATTGGCAATATTTGTTGTAATTCGACATGTCATTTAATAGATAAAATTTGTTTCCATGAAGTTGCCATCTACGTGTGCATATCTTTATATATTTTATGTGTGTATATTGTTTATACATTTAATAAAAAGTAGTGGTTTGCCATATTGTTTTTCCCATTTCTGTAGGGTTATGGGGCTCGTGTTTTAAATGGTGTTTCCGTTTGGGAAACCATATTTGTTTCCATGTTCCATGCAATTTAGCAAAATAAATAAAAATGAGGCTATCTGAAATCTTCAAGAGTACTGACTTGACCATAGAGAACGCCATCACTAGAGTAAGTATGGTTGACCAAAGTGTCTAGAAGCTAGGACATGAAGAGAGTAAGCTAACTTGAGGGGATGCGATGTTAAAATAAGATTCAAAGTGGAAAAAAGCCCTAGGCTGACTTATGGGAGAACTTCAGAAAAAAGGGGAGAAACATAGATCCAATGAGGGGATTTATACTCGCTACACAATATGCGTTTTCCTCTGCAAGTAAACATTATGGATTAAAAATATACGGACTTGGATATAGGTTTTTTGGGAATACATTTCAACCATCATAGTTATCTTTTTGTCAAGGTATAATTACGACAAATTACTTCATAAGTGATTTCTTCTTAAGCAACTAGTCTAAGATTTATTTGAACTAATAGTTGATTTATTTTATGTGATTACTTCGCAATAATAAAGATGTATTATTTTGCTTTTGTTATCTATGAATTCATGTCTAAGATGGAATGCACATGGGACAATAAACTTAGGCTTGTAATCCCTTTACCATACGAAATGAAGAAGCGGAATGCACTGGAAATACATGTCAAAAATGACACATGCTTGGGGTTTCCAGGCTGTTTCCGGCGACATGTGTTCTATTCTTTTTTTTTTTAAAATTGTACCATAAAAATGTCTAATTATTCATCGAGAGACTTCTTGCTTGGATGCTTTCGCAACTACTCAAACCCAACTTTCATTATTTGGTGTTGATGATCACAATCAAGGGAGTTCTACACAAGGGGTGGAGAGTTGAGCTAGTGGGAGCGACATTCATGGACCTGCTGAGTATGAGGAGAATCTAGATGATTTATTCTAGATTATAGTCATTTGCATATACATTTTTCCTTTGAGGTTTGAATCTGGGGTATAACACATGATATGCCACATTATTCATGAACGTGCAAAAGTTTAAGCATGTTGAATGTTTTGAATTTTCATGAATACTATAGTTTCCAAGTATTCTATCTTGTATTGACTAAAAAGGAATCTTATGCATTTCATAATATAAATTTATTTTTTTTATAATATATTGTATCGACATTTCCGTGCCATTTTGTATCCAAGGGTTCTTTGAAATCCGTGTTTCTGCATTTCAGACCCGTTTCCATTCCATTTCCTGACAACTTAGTATTTTGTAAATTTAGAATGCCGAGTTTCTGGTTCTAGGTCCTTAGAGTGTGCTTACGATCTAAAAGGGGCCACATATGTGACTTGAGATCTGATTAGTAGTTGAGGAATAGGTAAGTTTTCATGCCCTACTCTTTCTTTACATTGGGATTCTCCTCACATCTTTTTGGTTTGTTTTATAGTATCAATACAATCATATTTTGGAGAACCCTTCCCTCTATCTTCTGGATTGCACGAAAAATCCATTAATAGTGTGTAAGTGCCCCCATATTTCTTATGTTTTGATGTAGCTATATTGGCTATGGTTGTGGGTATTCTATGTATACGGTTGCAGATCAATCCAAGAGGTGAAATACCTAAAATGGTCAAAGATATGAAATTGTTTTGGAAAAGTTCTCTTGGCAAGAGCGGAAGATAAGGTCCTAGCTAACATTGGTCACGATGATCAATTTCCAAGCACAAATCTTTCTAAGTCTAAAACCCTGCTCCAAAACATTCTTTGTGCGTCCTAGCATGCTTGGGCACTTTAGCTCTCTTGCTTATTGTGTAGTCTTGTTTGAGTCTTTGGAAGTAATGATCACAAATTTTATCAGTACATTGCATTGCATGAGAAAGTTGTTGCCTTTCATTATCTCAGTGTTACGTGGGGACGCGTCCCCCCCTTTTCCTGCCGTCCCGAATTTCCAAAAAAAGGGGACGTCCCCCACAAACAGGGAACACACCTGGGACGTCCTGGGTGCAAAGGGGCATTGGGGACTTTGTTGGGGACGTCGTGACGTCCCCAACGAATTCTGCATATTTCCAACATTAAAACACAATGTTTTTTGGGTTTTTAATACTTTAAAATATTTTATTAAACTTTTAACACATTTTAATAAAAAACAACATGCTCTAACCCTAAAACAAACAAGAAAACTTATAAAAAGAACATTTCACACTCATTCTAATCACACCAAGCAAGAGAAAAAAAAGAGAAGGAAAGAGCAGAAGTAAAAAAAGAGAAGGAAAGAGCAAGGAGCAAGAGCAAGAGCAAGAGCAAGAGGTATGTACATGCATTACAAATTTACAACCATTCTTTGTTTTTTTTTTATAATTTCCAAATCCAAAGTTGAAAATGAAGGCATTACATTTGCTTGTATTTTGCTTCCTATTTGAATTAGCAAGTGAGGGAATGAGATAAAACATAAAGGGAGGGCATTTTTATTGCTTGTTTTTTTAATTTTTAAATGTATTCATCGCTGTTTTTTTTAAAGTGTATTCATTGTTTTATTGTATTGTATAGTTATATTGTTTTGTTTTTTAATTATTGCAACTTCAAAATGAGTTCAGATAGTGATTATCAAGCTGAATGTGAGGTTGAAATGGGTGATGAGATGGGTGTGCAAGGAGAAGGAACACAATCAGAAACACCTAATACTGCTAGTTCATAAGGGAGTGTGGATGAGTTCAGTTGCCCCTCTGCCATGTTGAAAAAGTATGTTGGGGGGCCTTTTGATAAGAAAAAACCTTGGAAACAATTTGGTCAAATTATGCAGGGTCCTAGATCAAGCATTTCAAGGGGCACTAAAATACGGAAATGCAACATATGCTCATTATCTTGGTCAGGCAACATTACTAGGTTGAATGCACATTTATTGCACATCCTGGGGAAAGGTGTAGGCATGTGTGGACAACTATCACTTGAAGAGAGGTCAGAAATGGTGAGGCTGTATAATAGAGATATGGTGGAAAAAGTTCTAGAAGTTCGTGGCCATCATGTTAGTGGCACTGACACTCCTAGTTCAATGAGAATTAATACTGGTAGTGCTGCAGGTGCATCTTATGAGGTGTTTGAATTGGATGCTTTGGGTAGTAGTAGGGGGAAGAGGAAGGTTGTGGCCTCCAATCTAGTTGTTGATATATATGATACAAAGGCTAGAGAAGAGGCTGATGATGCCATTGAAAAATTATTTCTTGATACTGACATTCCATTTCATGTTGCTCACTGTCCTTATTTGAAGGAGGCTATGGCTAAGGTAGCCAAAACAGGTGTGAGTTATGTGCCCCCAGGAGACACGAAGTTGACAACCACAATCTTGGATAGGAACTATTCCAAGGTTAATTTACTGATGGAGGAAATGAGGTGCACATGGGTCTCTCATGGTTGTAGCATAATCATGGATGGGTGGACAAATATCAGACACCACCCACTCATAAATATCATTGTTTCATGCAGAGAGGGTCCATATTTTTTGATGGCAGTTGATTGTTCAAGAAAGAAGAAGGATGCAAAGTTCCAATTCACCATTTTGCGAGATGCCATTGAGGAGGTTGGCCCTGCCAACATTGTGCAGGTTGTCACAGATGCAACTTATGTGTGCAGGGTAGCAGGTAAACTTGTTGAGGCTCATTACCGACATATATTTTGGACCCCATGTTGTGTGCATGCCATGAACAATGCACTAAAAGATATTGGAAAAATTGATTGGGTAAAAAATCTAGTGGCTGATGCTAGAGATGTGCAGATGTTCATTTGCAACCACCATATGTCATTGGCACTCTTTCGTAGCTTTTTGAGGAAGGAATCCCTCAAGCCAGTGGACACACATTTCGCATCATACTTTATTTTGTTGGATAGGATGGTTGAGTTGTAAGAATCATTACAATGTATGGTCATGACATCAGAGTGATCTAGGTGGGATGGGTCAAAGACAGAGCAAGGGAAGAAGGTGAAAGCAATTGTGGTGAAAGAAACATTTTGGATAGATGTGAGATATATCACATACATAGTATCTCCGTTTTTCAGTGTGATAAAATATGGGGATTCTGATAGCTCTAACCTTGGTGAAATATATGAATGTATTGATAGTATTCTTGGCCAAATGAAGGCTGCTGTTCGGGCAAGGGACCCCACCTTGGAGTTCTACCATCACCATATTCAGCCTATCACTATGAGCGGCAGATGGAGAAGTTGAACACTCCTTTACACATGGCTGCATATGCACTAAATCCAAAGTGGTATGTTGAGAGGCCTGACAAAGTTCTCCCAGTAGATGATGAGGAGTTGAGGAAGGGTTTCTTGAAAGCCCTAAAAAAATGTATAATGCAGAGGATGATTCATGAATCAAAACTGATTGGCTCAAGTTTGCTTATTTGGATGGCTACAAAAAATCATCAAAGATAGGCAGGACCACATTGGCACAAGAGAGTCCAGTTAGTTGATGGCGATTGTATGGACCTGCAGGATTGCTACGTACACTTCGTATTCGTCTTCTTTCTCAGGTTTCTAGTTCCTCTTCTTCTGAGAGGAATTGGTCAACATATGGGTGGATCCACTCTCTTAAGAGGAACAAACTTACCTTTAAGAGAGCAGAAGAAACTGGTTGCTGTAAGCAAGTGCCTTTGCAGTCTCATGGATCGCAAGACACCTACGTACAAGGAGACCCCAGCATTGAGGTGGGATGTGAATCGTGAGGATGCAAGGCAGATTGATGAAGATTAGGAGCAACGAGGATTGGTTGATATCTCCTTTGCAGATGTAGATGATACTGATACTGATACTTCTAGTGAGGAGCGGTTCGCAAGTGCTCCTTCAGAGGGCTCTGATAGTGATTTTTGAGTTGTACTTGTCACTTGTCATTTTGGCTATGTAATGTCATTTGGGTTATGAGTCATGACATAATATTTCATAGCATATGTAGGTGTACTCTTCTCATGTTGATTATTGAAGAGTAAGACTTGTTTTTAATTTTCAGCTGTAGTCTTTCATTGTCATGGTGAAGTTTGAACATTGAATATATATATATATATATATAGATATATAGCATATATAATATTGGATAATCATTAATGCATTTTGGGCCTTGGGACCTTCGTTTGAGACTGTGATTGACAACATAATGTGGGATTAATCATTAATGGTTTCAATCTTCAAACTTTCAATTTTAAGTCTTAGTTTATTGAATTATTCATGTTATATTTGTAAAATTAATAAATTGCATATATATCCTTTGCTCCACAAATTTTTATTAAAAACCAGCCCCCTCCTTACATTTTATATGGAGGAAAGAGAGAGGAGAAGAGAGGAATTCGAACTGCCCCAACCACTTCCAAGACTAGCACTCGTCCCCATGGTGGTAGGTGAGATCCCCAACGCCGTCCCCAAATTTTCAAATCTTCCGGCGTGTTTGCCGTCCCCTTGCTGTCGGGTTTTGAAAACATGTATTCCGCCATCCCTACGTCCCCCCTGACATCTTTTGGTGTCGGGCTTTGGCGGGCTCCCGACATGCTTCTTCGACGAGTCTTAGGTAACTATGTTTTCCCGATTGCATTCAGCGTCGGGTTTTGCGGCCCCTGCAGTTTCCTGGGCGTCGGATTTTTTTGCCCCGCATAAAAATTTCTTGCTGTTTCTCTGCCATGCAATCCCGCAATTGCCCCGGTGTCAGGAGCATCTCAACCCTTCCGCCATTTCGCGCCCTGTTCCTCCCCGCCTGTCCTCCCGACTCCTTCCGCGACTTGCAATTTCACTCCCCAAACCCGCGTTTGGTGTGTCTACTCGGGGAGGAAAAAATATACAAAATATCTGTAAAATTAATTTATATATATTGCTGTCCCCTTTGCCGTCCCCCCGCCGTCCCAAGATTTCAAAATGCCGTCCCCGGAAACACCCCTCCCTACGTCCTGACATCCCGCTGTCAGTCTTAGGTAACTATGCATTATCTTCAGCATTGCACTTGTTCTTGTCTAAGCTGTAAATTATTACCACATAATATGTACAAATCATTTTTATAATATTGAATTATGATGTTGTTCAAATGTGACCTGACCAGAAAAAAAGGAGAATAAAAATACATATTCTATGTCTGGTCGTATTTTTTCAATCTTTCTAATTGGGGCGAATGGTGCTAGTTATTTCATGTTTACTAACTCATTACATATTTCTTTCTGATGTTTTTGTGTAGCATGGGAGAATTTTCGTGATTTTATTCCAGAGGAGGAGCGAGATAACTTTGTTATTGCATATGCAAAGAGATTAAATAGTGATGATCCTCAAGAGAAGGTAATGATCATTAATATTTCTTAATTTTCTACTTATTTGAACAATTTAATGATTTCTAACAGATACATTTAGCCATGTATTTAGTTTCCACTATTACTTGTATGCTAGTCTTGTGTGGGATAATATTCATTGCCATAGGTCTTGAAAATATCGGGATATTGCTAAGAAAAATCATATAAGATTGTATTTAGCTTGTTGGATTCTACAAGGAGAACATTTTTTTGTATTTGTTTAACTTATTCCAATGCAGTGTTTGTGAATCCGAGTTATTATAATATCAATAAACATTACAATATTATATATTTTGCTTGTAGAAATCAGCTGCTAAGATTTGGACAACATGGGAAATGATGACATCCCATCTTCTTCCAAATGAGGAGTATATGAGGAGAGGAAACAACGATGAATTTTCTTTGGTAAAGTTCTTAACTTTTACATATCTACTTTTCTTTGTTGATAGTCAATGTTTGTATCTTAGTAGAAAACAATGCTTTCCTTGTTAGTAGAATTTAATATTTGAACATCCTCCTCAAATATATCCAAATAGGATAGGAAATTTTCACCAAAGGTTAAGCATCAATTTGGATCAACAGGAAATAAACTAGTTATATCAGGGAAAACTAGATAGTTGTCGCTGTAATTTTGTTTATCTACTATGCTTTTCTAATGTAAACCCATTTCTAAATGAAAAAAGATTTATTATTAATAATACTATAGAAGTGTCTTGTACATATTCAAGCTTATCATATGAATCGTAAAACATGCACACAACATGTTGGGAACCCAAAAATTGTTAAAATAGGAAAACAATTGATTTTCTTCTTTATTACACCGATAGGCGTGTTCCAAATTGGAACAAGGTGGGTAAATTATGACGGGTGAAATAAATGGCCCTGATTCATTTGGTCACTAGCCATACACATGGCACTTTGGAAAACATCATGGTCATATGCGAGTGCAGCGGCTTCCTCCTTTTTGAATGTGGTGAGGCAAACTTTGTTGCCGTGCTTGGCGGGATTTTGCATTTCAGCCGCACATTCCCCCCACGACATCCGTTTGAGCCGCCGATAGCGCTTTGAGTTAGCCATCCATTATTTGGTGTTTCTTTGAGTAGGTCAACTTGTTGCTAGAATCATTTTCATTCAGAGGAAGTTTTCCCCCCAAAGAATAATTTGCAAATATTTCATTATTTGTGTACATAGTGCTTGTGTTATACGAGACAGTTGAAATCTTGAGATCTATGGGGAATGAAGATATGATTGATTGTGGCGTCGTCTGCTTCGCCCAATAAATGGTGGTTAATGCTATTAATGTCCATGATTTAATTCGGAAGCGGGCAAGCTTCTTCTCCTCTTACAACGTAGATTTCTTCGTATGCTAGAAAGCCAATGTTATAAAGAGAGAAGAGAATATTGGTTGGGTGAATCCATTGAATCTAGTAAAAGAAACGTCGAATATTTTAGTTAGGTATCCGGTACAAGGTACGGTTTGGGTGTGGGTACGGGGATTTGGTATGTTGGTACAATTTTTTTTGGGGCTTGGGTATGACACTTGGGTATGACTGTACTATATATACATATATAATATTACAAGTGCATATTTAAAAATGTAGCCAAATAATTTGAAAAAATTCAGCCTTATACATGCATAGAGTAAACAATGAATATTAAATAAGTGAAATATCCACAAAACAAACATTGAAGGGATTTCAATGCATTTTGTCATGATATTCATCGATCAAACTTAGAACAAGTACATTGTTCAAATGTTACAATGTATACACAAAATCAAGATAAATTGGCATACTAATGTCTAATTATAATCATAATCAAATGGCTCTCCTCCAATGTCTTCAACGAGAGCATCATCACCATCATGTGGTTCATTAGAACCACAAAGAGTAGTCACTCCTGCTAGCTTGAACCACAAAGCATCAGGTCTGGATGCAAATAAAAGTAGAACCAAAGCATCAGGAAAACAAGTGTGGAGTCTCTTGGTCTAGCCCCACATTTGGTCATTGCAAGAGTACCCATCAGCTTGTGTGTCTACAATAAAATAGTTGGAATGCAATGGAAGCAACCAAGTCTTTGCCTCTTTCTGATTTATACTTGTTGCAATTAACTGTTAAAGGCCATGGACATGGCACTCCATTCTTCAATTTATGAAGAATTCGCAACCTATTGAGGCAAGCCACAATGTTAGAATAATCCAAAGATTATAAATCCTCCACCCTTTTTGCTCCCAAGATTGTTTGGTTAATTGAGTGACACTCGATGACAACGCAGTATGTCAGCTTATATCCAATTCCTCCGAGCTTGAAGAAGAACTTTAGAACCTATCGAGGCAAACCAAAAACGCTCTGCCACGAAAATTAAAATGTTAGGGAATTTAAAAAGCAAACATCTTAAAGAAAGCACGAAGAATTAAAAAAAATTGAAATCTTAGGCTTGTTCATAGAATTTTTATTGCAAGTGGCATGAGGTAGGTGCATATGCTTGCCCATGGAGATACCACCACAAATATTTGCTATCCATCTTGTATTTGTCACGAAGAGCGCTAATGGATGATCCCTTCCAAGGATATGAAATTCACAAATTCCTGCTAACTAAACCAAGTCCATCGACTTCTGGATCCGGGGAGTCTTAGAGAAATTCCACCTTGTACCCCTCAGTAACCTCAACATAACCTATATGGTGGGACCCACTTGGGAAAAGAAAGGATCTCCGTGCACTGTAGTATTTTGGAGTCAAGACAAAAGAAAGAAGATGCAATAGGAGAGGTCATTTTGTTCCACCTTTCAATGAGATGCAACTGCACTTCCTTGAAGAAACTCTCTATAGGATCTCTGCTCTTTGGCATCAATTATGATGGACTTCCAATTGACTCAATCATTCAGTCGATTTCCATCATAAATCTTTCCCATACATGGGTGATCCATATCAACTTGGTAACTCAAATACTTACAGATGGGCTTAAACAAATTTGAGCAAGTACTCCACATGATCCCACCATGTGTCATCGAGGATAAAAAAATTCACATTTTTGGCCCTCTTACTATTTGCTTGCCTCCATACACCCCATAGGTTGATGATAATCATGCCACTCGATGCCACTCACACCTACACAAGTTGTCTCAAGACGAGTGTGTGCGAGGCAAATTGACTCACCAACCTAATAAAAATCTAATTTGGAGACAGCAAAACATTAAAAATTCAAAATTCTACAAATTATAAACAAAATAATTAATGCAATGTTTAAAATTAATTTAAAAATGATAAAAATGAATCAAGAATGCTACCTTTATCTTGCAAGTTGAGAATCCCGGAATATGGCTTGGGATATGTGGTCATTGCTAACGAACATCTAAATCTCACTCGCCTCCTCATAGATTTGTTTGATCACAAGCAATTTTTGTGCCCAATTTTTGTAAAATTGAGGTTCAGGGAATGAACGGCAGCAAGACGTTTCCAAAACATGTGTTTGCACATTTCCTCAACAAACTCCCCACAACTATAGCATCTGCCCATTATTTTGACAAGGAGGATTGTTGAAGACCCCACCACCTCAATGGACTCAATAAGGGATGTTTGAATAAATTGGCATCCTTCACCACCCCCTCACAATCAATAGCCCTTAAAAACATTACCCTTTTAGATGAACACTGCAACCACATCGATCAATGAGCCTATTTGCATTATCTCTTTCCATCCATTGGAAAAACATGAACACCCCTAGTTTGGATCCATTGAATTCTTGATAGGCAACAATGAATCTTCCACATGTTTTTCTTTCTTTTGACGATAAGGTGTTGTGCACCTTTTCATACCTTGGGCTATTGTACTCTTTAGGGCCATTAATACATCTCACCATATCCTGCCACTTGCCAGTATTGATCTATAGTGATCCAAAATGACTCTACTTCATCAGATCAGTCAACACGAAGAAGGAAAACAAATACACGGAGGTTCTGTCTTTATAGTAACAGGACCGCCGCTCTATGCAGAGCGGCGGTTACAGAACCACCGCCCAACTAGGGCGGTGGTCCTGTAACTGCCACCCAGAGGGCGGCGGTCCTATGACCGCTTCTGCATTGGGCGGCGGTCCTAGTCACTTTCGGACAGAAAATAAAAACATGAAAAACACAACAGTCCCAGAATTTGAAAGGTTGTCCGTGTCTCTTCTCCTCCATGACCTTTCCCATCTCCAGGGGAAGTGCCACAGATATTAGAAAGACTCTTTGATACATTATTGTAAGTTTTTGTACTTATTGTTTGAATTGGCCAATAAAAGTGGGAAGAAAGAGTAATTGCCCTGGCTCAACTGACTGGTTTTTAACCTAAATCTGGAGAGTTTGTAGAATTGAAAGGAGTTTGAGAGTTTAGCATCAAGTAGTTGGGAGGAAGTGGGAGATGTTCCCGTCAATTTCTCTGAAGTCACTTATTGTAAACGATGCGAACATGGATCGTTTCCCTGAATTGGCTAATAAGAAAAAAGGGAAGAAAGAGTTGTCCCTTCCACAACCAGGTACGCACTCCTTGGAGGTCCCAGGTGCAAAGGTGTATTTGTGGAATTCATTGGGGACGTCATCAGGGGCAAATTTCAGACGTTCTAAGACATTTAGACTATTTAACACGTAGCTCCCAGGGACTGTCATGGCTCTCCGAGACATTTGAAAGTAGAACAAATCTGCACTTAAAACATTTTGTGAACGAATTTCAATGTTTGTATAATACATTTTTTTAAAACATTGTTATTTAAAATTTTAATACATTCTAGAAAAAAAGGTGAACATGCAAAGTTACCTTGATCATAATTTCTTGCAAAACTGGAAACAGAGTTAATTACTTGGTTTGACAAGTGGAAGAAGAGTAACTTGATCCGTAGAATCAAGATGACTGAGACCAAATGGATAGGATGGTTAGAAGAAAGATGAACTTGTAGAAGTACCACCTTGTGTTGAAAAGATTCCATGGATCTCAGTGTTCGGGCTTAGCTCAAAAATTGTCATTGTACTAGGGATAAGCCATTTTGAGGAAGAATATGGGGAATGAACATGACAGAAATTCAAACTTCAAATGGAAAGACAAGGTAAAATTTGATCATGCCTTTTAAAGTTGAGACGAAAGTTGAAATTACGGCTTTCCATAGGTCAAGTAAGCAGATACTGCTTGAATAATTGATTAAAACATGGGGATTAGAAAATCTACTTTGAATTGCCATAATGTCAAACTGCAGGCACAAAGGATCACCTATAAACACAAAATGTTACCTTTTGAATTAAAAACCCTAGCAGCCACTTGTGAAAGCGGCGGTTAAGAAACGCCGCCCATACATACATACATGGCTACTTGGCATAATCGGTCTAATTATATTAGAACATATAGATCTACTTAAATGGGAAATAGAAAAAAGTAAACGAAAAAATTTGGCAAATTTGTAGACTCTTACTCTTCAAATGACCATCGAATTCTCTGTTTGAGGCAGGACATGATGCAACTATGAACTACATGTGGATTAGAATCATTCTGATTAAGTACTTGGGAAGACTTCAAGAATTCTTAAGTTGGAAGTCTTAGTTTATGTAGAAGATTCATGAGATGTTGCAGTAAAATAGACAAGTATAAATGTGAGGATATTTTTTATTAGCTTTCCCCTTGCCGTAAAGCCATCCCCAAATGAGGAATTCTGAAGATAAGAACGTGGGAAACAAGTCACTAAGGTCCCTTCCTGACCGAAAGGGAAAGGTAAAATATGTTGTGTTTGTGAGCTATTCTTTCCTTTCCTGCGCCAATTGTGGATTCTAAGCATAAGCAAGAATTGATTCACTAGCTATCTTTGACGTTTTCTAATAGAAAGTAGAACAAGAACTATTTAATTTGTGATTCCGTGGATCAATTCCAAAGCCTGAAGAGTTTACAGTCATTTTGGTATCAAGCAAACAAGTATCCAGGACTGTGGTATTTGTTCTTGGATTTGTATGACAATGTGCGAGATCTAAAGGCGAAGAGGTCTTTACCTTTAATCCTTAGAAATTTCTACAAGGAAGTGGAAGAAAGAATTCGAGGATAAATGGAGGAAGAGAACTTGGTCTGTAGAATCGAGATGTTGCGATCTACCATGATGGATAGGATGTTTAGAAGGCAAGAAGAGCTTGCGATTTGCAGAAGATAACTTCCCTGTCAAGCAAGACTTCATGGACTCAGTGGTTCGGGGCTTAGCTGAAAAGTTTGGCATAGAAAGGAGCCATCATGAGGAAAGGTTTCATGGGGAAGATGCATGAAGAAGGGACTTCAAACGTAAGATAAAAGGTAAAATTGATCATACTCCTTTTAAAGTTGAGACGAAAGTTGAGATTAAAAGCTTTGAAGGACAAGTAGATTGAAGAGTTGCTTGATAAATGGTTAAAACAGTTAGAAGTCTACTTTAGCATCCATAATGTCACTGAGGCACAAAGGATCACCTTTGCACGTCTCAATATCTGGAGGGAATGTTATGGTTCCATGGTGGGAAACCCATCTAACCACTTGTGAAAAGAAGAAGCGTCCTATTGTGTCAAATCTTGGCAAGAATTTAAAGAATTACTTATGAAGATGACTTCTATCCTAAATTGGCCACAAATTGACCAAACATTGATTGGCAAAGTGGCAGTATTTTTAGACAAGGCAGTGGATCAAAGTGTGTAAAACTATACTACGGAGTTTCGGAGGTAGGCCATGTTGCTAAACATGGACTTGGAGGATTTTCGGATATTTTGTGCAAGTACTTGGGAGGTTTCACACTCACCTTCGAAGAAAAGTCATCTCCACAAAGCCCAAAGATCTCAACGAGGCGTGTGTGTAGGCATACT
Source organism: Taxus chinensis (assembly GCA_019776745.2). Classification (NCBI taxonomy): domain Eukaryota; kingdom Viridiplantae; phylum Streptophyta; class Pinopsida; order Cupressales; family Taxaceae; genus Taxus; species Taxus chinensis. The sequence goes on along the minus strand of CM034152.1, from coordinate 158,583,728 downwards.
ACATAGATGATGAAAAGAAGCAAGGAGAAGCAGAGCCAAGGGCAAAGTAGTTGACAAATCAACAGAAAAAAGAGTTTGGGCAAACAAGTAACAAGGGTAAGTGGAAAGGGAAAGGTAAACAAGCTGCCACTACTTTAAATACTTGTAAAGAGCCCAAGAATTTTTGCAAGAATTGTGATATCAATGGTCATACTGATGCTACATGTTGGTAGTTGCATCCGGAGTTACATCTGAAGAACCAAACCAAGGACTCAAAGAAGTCCATGACAGCTGTAAAAACAGAAGGGGAGGTGGAAATCGAAGATGACTCTGATGTAGACGAAAGGCTTGGATGCACGGCCACCAACATGGACAGCCAAGAAGAGGAGATGAGTAGACTATTCCAGATCAAAATCCAGATCAAGAGAACTAAGGTAAATGCTTTGGTTGATACCGGTTCTCAGTCTAACTTGATTTCTGAAGCAGTTGTAAAGAAGCTTGGTCTTGAGACTTACGAGCATCCACACCCTTATCCTTTGGGTTGGGTGAAGAAGGGTGTTGAAATTCAAGTAACAAGAAGATGTAAGGTCAAGTTTGGGATAAATTCCCAGTATATTGATGTTTTGGAAGCTGACGTTATTCCACTTGATGCTTTTGATGTTGTTTTCGGGAGTCCTTACTTGTATATCAGGGATGCTATATTTATGAGAAGGGAAAACCGGTACAAATGGGTCAAGGATGGGATTAGCTACAACATCCGAGGCACACTAGCGTAAGACACGTGTTACTATGGTGAGTGCTAACCAAGCAAAACGACTTATTCAGGTAAATCATAATCAATTTTGTTTACTTTTGTTAAAGGATAAACAAGATGGGGTAGAAGTTTCAGAGATTTCTAACCAGGGAAAGCATGATTTGGATAGTATTATTCAGTCTTTTCAGGAAGTATTTCAGGCTCCCAGTGGGTTACCACCAAAACGGGAAGTAGAGCATGAGATTCAGCTATTGCCAGAGTCCCCTCTACCGAACATCAGGTTGTATAGGCAATCCTTGCTTGAGAGTACCGAAGTAAAGAAACAACTCCAGGAACTACTAGACTAAGGGGTGATACGTCTGAGCACCTCACCATGCGGTTCGCCTATTGTGATGGTGCCAAAGAAGGATGGTTCTTGGAGAATGTGCATCGACTACCGCGCTTTGAACAAGATCACCATAAAGAACAGATATCCATTTCCCTGCATAGATGATCTCTTGGACCAGCTTCAACATGCCAAATTCTTCACGAAGTTGGATCTCAAGTCAGGTTATCACCAAGTCAGAATGAAGGAGGAGGATATATGGAAGACTGCCTTCAAGACAAAACAGGGTTTGTATGAATGGTTAGTACTTCCTTTTGGGTTATGCAATGCACCCGCTACATTTATGAGATTGATGAATGATGTATTGCGGGATTTCATAGATTCATGTGTCATTGTATATCTAGACAATATCTTGATTTTTAGTGCCACATGGAAGGAACATCTAACTCATTTACAACAAGTCTTGCAAGTTCTCAGGGAGAAACAACTGCTTTGTAATATGAAGAAATGTGAATTTGCCAAACAGTCACTTGTCTATCTTGGGCACGTGGTTGGAGGAGAGCTACGAGTGGATCCAAAGAAGGTGGAAGCCATCACTAATTGGCCAACACCAACAGGAGCCACAAAGACTAGGAGTTTTGTGGGAGCAGTACGATACATGCAAAAGTTCATTCCGAGCTTCTCTAGCGATTGCAGCACCTCTACACACAGTGGCCACAAAGAGTAAGGGTTTTGACTGGGGTAAGGAACAAGACAAATCCTTTGAGTTATTGAAATACAAGATTAGTCATGCTCCAGTACTTGTTCTTCCTAATTTGCAGCAGCCTTTCGAAGTAGAGACTGATGGCAATGATTATGATATGGGTGCAGTGTTGCTTCAAGGAGGTAAACCCGTATGCTATCATTCTGAAACTTTTACTTCAGCAGTTAAAGGATATTCAGTATATGATAAGGAAATGTATGCACTAGTTCAATCAATTAAAAAATGGAAGCATTATTTGTTGGGTAAAGAAACTATTATGCACACTGACCACAAACCTCTCCAGTATTTGCAAGCACAGTCTAATTTATAGTAGGCAAGGTATTACAAATGGATGGGATTCCTTCAGCAGTTCCATCTGGTGATCAAATACAAGGGTAGTACAAACTTGGTGGCAAACATGTTGTCTAGGATGCCTACATAAGAGAAAATATCCTGCTTGGCCACTATCTCTCAGATCGAGCCCTTCACAAAGGAAGCTTACAAAGAGGAATATGCCCAGGAAAAAGACTTTGGGGTGACATTTCAGAAGTTGCAGTCCCAAGGGGCTAACAGAACGGGGATTAAAGAATGTTATCTCAAAGACGGGCTGCTCTACCGATGGGGGAAGCTTTGTGTTCCTAAAGAAGAAAGACTTCTATTTATGAGGAAAGCACATACCTCGAAAGTAGCGGGACATTTCGGTGTTGGTAAGACCTTAGCCCACTTGCAAAGGTACATGTATTGGCCCAATATGCAAGAACAAGTATCAAAATTTATGTGGATATAAACTTTGTTGTACCAACAAGCCTAAAACTAGGAAGGAGGATTTGTATATGCCTTTGCCAGTACTTACTCGTCTGTGGGAGGACATTTCTATGGACTTTGTAGGAGGTTTACCTATGTCTAAACATGGCCATGACTATCTCGTTGTTGTTGTTGATAGATTCAGTAAGATGTGTATTCTTATGGCATGTAAAAAAACAGTAAAAGCACATGAGGCAGCAGATCTTTTCTTTGCTAATGTATGGGTGCATTTTGGATTGCCAAAGTCTACTATTTCTGACAGGGATTCCAGATTCTTGGGAAAGTTTTGGACTACTTTGTGGGACAAGACAAATACCAGGTTACAGAGGAGCACGACTTTCCATCAACAGACAAATGGACAGACAGAGGTGGTGAACAAGACTTTGGTACAGTTGATCAAAGGGTATAACAGTAAATACCCAAGGACTTGGGATGAGTCCTTAGCCTACATTTAGCATTCCTACAAAAGGGGAGTACACACATCCACTATGAAGTCACCATTTGAAGCATGCTTGGGATATCTACCTACAAATCCGTTGGACTTAGCAGTTGGGCAGCAAGATGAGGATGAGACACGAGACACAAAGGTGAATAGAGAAAACAAATTCATTGAGAGGATCTGGAAAATCCATCTCAAAGTCAAAGAACAGCTAGAGAAATCTCAAGCCAAGTACAAAGCTAGGCACAATCAACATAGGAGGGAACATAAGCTTCATGTTGGAGATAGAGTTTGGCTTTACTTGAGCAAGGAGAGACTACAAGGTCAAGCATAGAAGCTCAAGCCACTACGATATGTGCCCTTCACCATATTGGAGCAGGTTATTGAAAATGCCTTTCGATTTGATTTACCGTCATTTATGAGGATGTACTCTGTAGTAAATTGTGAGAACTTGCACCTATATGAGCCATCCATGCTAGATGAAGATGAAGGACCACAGTTGCTACCATCCATTGAGGATTGCGTCTTAGACTCACGAGGCGAATTGGAGGAGGATGTAGTGTTGCAGCAGAAGGTTAGAGAGACTAGGAGAGGTTTGTAGGAGTCTTGGCAAATTGGATTGAAAGGAAAGACACCAAGGAAGGCCCGGTGGTACTCGAAGGAGCAAGTGAGGGAATTATTTCCTCATCTACTCCCCCACTAAGCTTTTGTGGGACCAAAAGCCTCCTAAGCAGGGGAGGTGTGATCCATAGGGATCCAAAATGACTCTACTTCATCAGATCAGTCAACATGAAGAAGGCAAACAAATACACGAAGGTTCTGTCTTTATAGTAATAGGACCATCGCTCTGTGCAGAGTGGTGGTTACAGAACCGCCGCCTAGCGAGGGCGGCGGTCTTGTAACCGCCACCCAGCCAGGGTGGCGGTCCTGGCTCTTTCAGACATAAAATAAAAACATGAAACAAATAGCCCCAGAATTTGAAAGGTTGTCCGTGTCTCTTCTCCTCCATGACCTTTCCTCTGGAGGGGAAGTGTGAGATATTATCTACTTCTCTTTCATACTTATTGTAATTTCTGTACTTATTGTTTGAATTGGCCAATAAAAGTGGGAAGAAAGAGCAATTGCCCTTCCCGACTGGTTTTTCCTCCTCTGGAGGTTTCCAGGATAAAAATTGTTGGTGTTTGTGAGTTAATATTCTTTCCTTTCCTGCAATTGTTGATTCTAAGCACAAGCAAAATTAATTCATTAGCTATCTCTGTCATTTTCTAATAGAAAGTAGAACAACAACGTTTAATTTGTGATTATGAGGATAATTCCAAAGCTGAAGAGTTTACAGATCAAGTATGGTGATCTAACAACATTAAAAGGGACACCACATGCGTAAATAAAACACCCAATACCTTGGTCGGCTGTCCTTGCTTTTATTTTGGAATGCCCTTTCTAATGGGCCCACATCTTTTGTTCTTTTGAGAGAAAAAGGTGAATCCTCTTCCCCTTTGGCTGCGACGGGTGTAGACAAAAACAAGTGATCTAAGGCCACAACATCAACAGATGGAGAAACAGGTGGCTTGCTACTCGATCTTCCTTTTTTTGTCATAGGATGCTTGGATTTTAGACAAAAACAAGTGATCTAAGGCCACAACATCAACAAATGGAGAAACAGGTGGCTTGCTACTCGATCTTCCTTTTTTTGTCATAGGATGCTTGGATTTTAGGGTAGTTGCTACATCCACATCCTCTTTCTCTTTGATGTATGCAAGGGTTTTTGCACGTTCGAAGCCTTTTCCATCCAGCCCTCCACAAGGTCCGAGTCCGTGGCCAACAACCCCACACAAATGGGCTTTTACCTGACTGTAGGAGCTCTTAAATTGTATTTTACATTTTGAGGAAATCCAAACCACACCCCCTCCACCAGGTAGTTGTTCTATCTGTGTGACATGCCTCCAAAGGGGTAAGTATGGATCAAATTTGAAGGGGATGCCTTTAGTACCTTGTCCCATAGAACTAGAACTTGCAACCATTTTAATTGCATAATGCATTTAAAAAAGCAATTAAGTGTTAAAAGAATGTTTAAAATCAAAAGTTGAAAGTTAAAGCTGAAAACAATATTACAATAACAAAAAAAATAAAAACAATTACAAAATAGTAAAATACAAACTAAAAAAGTATTAAAAAAGCACAAAATACTTACCTCAAATCACCAAACACCTTTGTTGCAAGCTCCTTGAACTATATGGCACTTGTAATCAGCCCTTAGTAATTGAAAATTAGAGAAAATATGAAGGTGAGAGTCTAAATGTGCAATGAGAGGCAAATATGCAAGTGTGAGGTTTATGTGTTATTGTTGAAATAGAGTTTGGGAGCAAGTTTTAGGGTTTAGAAGACTTTTTTAATGTTTAAAAGTTCGGTTTTGACCTTTATTGACCAAAAAATTAAAAATAAAATTGAAAAACCCACCGCTTTTATATGGGTTTGCTGCGGGACAGCCATGGTAAGTCCGACAATACTCGGGTATGTCCCAAGATGTACGTGGACATATTGGGGTATTGTCAAATGTGCCCTGGGCATATTTCTAGTGAACTGTACCTGTATTATGTACTAGGTATGGTATGTACCCGTACTTAAGGCATGTATCAACATACCCAATAACATAATCACATGTTAGAATGACATTACAACGACGGTCGACGACTATATAGATTTGAAATTACAATATATGTTGAAATGAATTCTGCTGTGATCCTGGCGGCAGGGGTTAAATGACTACCACCTATGCCTGTCAAACAGTTTTTGGGTGATAATAATTTTCAAATATTGCCCTTCAAAAATACAAAACAATGTATTTATACAAGACTAATAAAATGTATAAAAGAGTATTATATATTTATTTAACTATTTTAAAGATATATTTTAATATCATTTATATAAAAATCGATATAAAGTGATAGTTACATTTTAAATATGCAAGTCGCATGTGACATTTATTTCAAATTTTAACATCTTTTTTATGGCTAAAATCATGAAAAAAGTCTATATGACTGTCAAGTTTAAACCCTTCTTGGTGGCCAACAAGAGTCATTCATACCATAGTTCAAAAAATTGTTATCGACGATTAATCGGCAGGCTAAATTTTGACTCGAAAATTGGGAATCGGCAATTTCTTGGCAACTTCATCAACAACTTTATCGCTACTTTAAAAAACATTTAAATTCATCAAATAAACTTAAATTAAATAAATTCCAGCCTAATAAATAAGAATCAACCACATGCAACAAAATAAGCTAAATGACCACAAAAAACAACTCATAATATGATTACTCCAAGGCTCCAAGCAGTACCATAATGCATTGCAATGTGTCACTGTTAATATCATTAAAATGATTTGTTTAACATTACTTCAAAGAAAACTAAGAGCTGGTAATTTTCTTCCAGACAGTACTCACATGCAGCTTAACTTGGCCAGTACTGGAAATATATTCATATGTTTTGACATTAAGATGACTTATGTAAAGCACTACCGCTAGCATTTAGCATTTAGTTTACCCACTTGACTTCTCTGAAACATCCCGATTTCTGCTACAGTACACAAAACAGCCCTGCAAAGCACTTTAGCTGACAAATAATTCAACATGACAAGATGCAATAATACATCCCTCCCAAATGACAAGTACAAACCTTGGTCAGAAAATCACAAAAACCCACTTCAAAATAACTGTGTTTTTTTTTTGTTTAGACGTTTATACACTAAACAACAATTTTCAACGATTTTTCTACCGATTTTCTGCGATTTTCTAGGAGTTTTATCGCCATAAATTGCCAAGTTATCGGCACAACAAAAAGCACGATTTTTCAAAAGATAAATCGTTTTCATGCTTCCAAATGATTTATCACCGATAAATCACGATTTTTGGAACAAAGATTCATACAATGTACTTTGTAAGGTAGTATTTGGGAACACAATGTGTTAGGTGAAAATTGGTCATCATATAATGCATTTGGGCATGAGTCACGACTAAGCCATATCGACGTCATTGTCATGTACAAATTTGTATATGCATGATACATGTTTATTTGGACTTGAGAATCCAGACTCAAGTCTCAGGACTCAATTCTATTATTATGCCAATAGGCATGTTCCAAACTAGACCAAGGTAGGCAAATTTTGACAAGTGGCAACGGCATGAATAACGTTGATTCATTTGGTCGTTGATGTACGACCTTATTGTAGTTGTCCAGATGGCACTTCTAGGCATTCAACGACATGCCCCTTTGTGAAATTCTAAAGCACTGGTGTCCCCAAGATTTTACCCTAAAATCTGGGACTACCCCTTTTAAATTTTTTGTTCTTTTCAAGTAATGGGTCGTGTTTTGTGTTTTGTGTTGCTTGTAGTTGCTTGCATTACTTTAAGATACCCCCAAAGAGTCATAAAGCCACATTTGTCAAATACCCACATGCCAAAGCTCACTCAATTCCTTCACCAGACTTTGTCTAAAAGCGTTTTATTTATTTTTTATTAAATAAATAAAGTTCTTTTAAAAATAGATTGAGCTAAAATTAGCAAATATGGGGTTATATAAACCACTTCACCCCATCATTGTTACCACACTAGTATTAATTTTCACCTCTAAGTGGAGCATTCACCTGGGGAAGAGTTTTTACATACTAGTTAATTGGTGAATAATTTTCAAGCAATTGTTTGCAACTTCTATCAGGTATTTTGTTTTTATTTATTTCTTTTGTTTTTGGTTTTGGTTTTTCTCCGTGATCTGTCTGGCAACTCCCCTTGGTCTTTTCTTTCGTTTTGCCTAACCAGTCCAATTGCCTAGGTTTTTAGAAGTCATTCATGGCCTCAGACAAAGGTGAATTTTTTTGTGAAAGCTGGTTTTTAACGCAGCAGCTTGGGGATAATTTGCAGTTTTTGAAAGGAGGGATTTGTTTGTGCAACTTCATAATTTAAGCTAGCCCCCATCATCCAGGGTCCACGCAATTGTTAGGGAAAGAAGCTTTTAATCAAATTGTGGTTTTCCCATGCTTATGGCTATTAAAATCAGCGCTGCCTTTCCTTCATATTTTCCATGGCATTCCCAAAGCAATTCGTGGTTTTCATAGACATTGTATTTTGTTTGTAAGCTGCCCTTCCTTCATAAATTCCACGCCAAATTTTAATGAAAAAACACAAGTGCAAGTTGTGGATTTTAAAAGCTGCCTAGACCCTTTGAAATTCACACAATTTTAAAGTGATTCTTTTATGCAAGTCGCATATCCAAGCTGCCCTTCCACTTGATTTTTCACGCAAATTTTAAAGAGTCAAGTTTAAGTGCAAAGTGTGGAAATTGAAGCTGCCCTTCATGTCTAATTTCAACGCTGCCTTCCTTCATGAGTGTCCACGCAATTCATAGTGCTAGGCATGGATTTTCAAACCTGCCTGCATCCTTCAAAATTCACACAACTTTAAAATAATTCTTTTGTGCAAGTCGTTGAATATGAGCTGCCTGTCTTTCCCAATTTCCATGCTGCCTTGAGTGATGAGTTGTCACACAATTATTAAAAGAAATTTGCAATGCAAGTTGTCGATTATAAGCTGCCCTTCCACTTTAAATTCCACGCCAAGGTTAAAGTTGAAAATACTAGTGCAAAGTGTAGATTTTTAAAGCTGCCTACACCCTTCAAAATTCAGGCAATTTTAAAATAAAAGTCACTAAGTTTGGCGTGGATTTTGGAATGCTTCTAGCTGCTGCCCTCCAATTTCTATTCTGCCTTCCTGCAAGGATTTCCACACAATTTTTAATGAAAAGCTGAGTTTATATCTATTATGTGCAGTTCGTGGTTTTTGGAGTTGTCTTCCAATTTCAAGCTGCTGCCTTCCTTTCATGTTCACACTGCTGCCCTCTTTAATTTCCAACGCAAGTTTTTCCCTCAGAAAGCCAAAACGCAGCCCATTTGAAACACTCCAAAATTGCATGCAAAGTCACTCGAAATCTCTCCCAAAGCTCATGCATGTTGACTCCAGTATCCAGTTTGAACTCATGATTGAGCTTACTTATATCTGCATTCACCCGGAGCAATTCCCAGAATTTAGAATTGCCCACATGCTATTAAAATTAAAACAAGTGATGAGTTGAATGTTTGTCTAAATCATTTATAGGAATACTTCACTTGTGCCCATATTTGTGAGAAGAAAGCAGAAGTTAATGTTTGATACATTGAATATATCTTCAGAATAATGGGGAGCAATTGCAACTTCTGCACAAATAGATCCAACTCTCATAATTGCAAAGGCTTCTGGTAAAAATTTAAAAAAAAGATCTCAAACAAAAGTTGATTCAGGCACAATGAAGGGTGATAACAGAGATGATCCAGCAGAATCATGCATAGTGTCCGGGCCTGCTGAGATTAATGATACAAACATGGGGCACGAATCTATCACTGATTTGATTGACATATACAGGGAAAACTGGCAGGTCTTCCCTTATGCGGGCAATCAGGAACAGTGGAATTATCCAAGTTGTAACATTTCGGACTACAACCCATTTGCCCGAATTTGTTTTGGAATGTGCCAAGATTCTACCATCCTTTATCCAGGATAGTTAGAGGATGCAGCATGAAAGGTGGTGGTCAGACTGGATGCCCAATACATTGACTACTACCTCAAGATTCCAGCTAGACTCCATAGTAATTACAATCAGCATGTAGGAGGCTATTGATTGATGGAAAAACAACACGATGGACTACATAGGTATTGTGAACAGGAAGCTATATGAGGAAATCCTAGGCCAGCCATCCAAATTTCCTTGGAGCTCCTTCCACAGGTCAAATCTGATACAGTGCAGGAAGTTGATGATATCACCCCGGTTGCTGAGTAGAATTAATGGGGATAGGGTAATGCACGAATATCTTCCAGTCATGGATGTACTACTTCGTGCGGAACAATCGAGATCAACAGGGCTGATTCTAATGAGTCAATTGGGCAGAGATCATCAATAACAACATTAGTGAGCAGCTCAAAAATGTGAGGCGGACATTCAATTTTCAAATGGCTTCATACCTTGTGTATACCACAACCTCACCAGGGGGTATTCTTCAAGCTAGATAGAAGAGGGATTCTTTCAAAGGATCTTATTTATGTCATATGAGTGCTACCCACAGCTGGTGATTCCTGAGTGCTACAAGGATTACAAGGTAGTAAATGATGGCTTCTTCTATGGATTCATTTGCAAGCTAAATGGTGACTTGAAGGCCAACAGAGTAAGCAAGGAAGCTTGGGAAGTTGTCTCTTAGTACGGATGTGTCTTCATCCAGTTTGTTGACTTCACGTATCTCAGGGTTAGTAGCTTTTCAGGTGAACCAATCAAGCTGCCAAGGTACCCGAATGATAAGTGGATTATCATGGAGCTATGTAGGCAGCTCGTAGAACTACAGGACCTACAATCAAAGCAACATAGACCAAAGAGTTAGCTTCCCAATCACTGTGGGCCATTATAGTTGTCAGTCTATTTACAAAGCCATAGGCAGTTAGAAGCATGAAATGTTTCTTTACTACGAACACGAGTTCCTTCCTTGCTCGGATGAATTTTGATCCTTATGGAATAGCAAGGAAGACAGTCTCCCAAAAATACTCGCACGTCCCTCTCATTGGAAAATTTCTGGATGACGTCCAAGAACGAATTTGAAGCCAGGAAAAGGAGATTTCAGCATATTAACAGCTCAACAAGTTTCTGACTTTGGTTTGGCAAGGATACCTACAAATCTTTCGGCAAGGATGCCTGCAAATCTTTCGGACAATGGGCATGTGATACTTAATACTTAACATCAAATGGGGGGAGATAAGGTTGCTCTTCAAGCCAGTGTAGGTGGTAGCCAGACAATCAAGGAGAGGTCTTCAGCAGTCCTGGATAACACCCTCAAATTGGTTGTTAACAAAACGATATTGTTTGGATAAGGCTTTGATGAACCATATCACTGGGAAATTCAACATAGGAGAATCTTAACAAAAGGAAGCATGGTGGTAAGAGCAGTAGAAGACCGAGAGAAGCTAAAAGTACACAAAAAGTCCCAGGCACTGGAGAAAGGCAAAGTCTTCCTCTATCACACCAGTGCCACTTACGGACGAAGCTTCTCTTTCATCAACTCACAACATTTCAACGGTTCTAATATCACAGGCAGACATAGTTATTCCGTCGTTAAAGTCAGCATCGTTCGTATTTGCTCCTCAACCGTCACTCAGTTCTCCACTTCCTCCTACAAAAGAATTGAGGGCACAAATGGCAGAAGTTTAAGAGAGCACTTTCCCTAGATGACACGAAAGGAGGCAGCCATGATACTGCGCTGAATTCTAATACTACAGGGCCCAAACAAGAAAAGGTAATGCAAGTTGATGCCTCTCATTCCCCGGAGAGTAACTTCTCATCCTGGTTGGCTTTGCAAACAGTCCTAGAGGCTAGAGAAGAAATCAACCTGGAAAAAGAAGACTTGCAGTTGCTCATGAGCTTAGGAGGAAAAGGTAGAAGACCTAAAGTTGCTAGAGTGACTTCAAGGCTGGTTATTGAAGAATCAGGGAAAAAGTTTGCAGAATTATCAATTCCAGATGAAGGTAAGCAAAAGGGAGACCTAACGGCAGCAGACATATCAGTAACCAAAGTGCCACTAGGGCAAGTCACCACGAAAGGATTGAAGTAGGATACCCCAAACGTTGATAGACGCTTTATTCCTCAAGCTTGACAGGGAGAAGGCAGAGAAAGCCAAACTTAAGTTGCACAGATCTCCCAGTTACGCGAGATTATCCCTAAGGTTGCTAAACCTTCCTCTCAACCAGTACTTGTACATGAGCAGGCGAGCTGCCACTTTGATTGAAGAGATTGAGGATGTAAGTAATCAGGTCAAAGCTATTGATGAATGAAAGAAGCAAATCATCCACCATGCGTCAAAGCAACTCGAGGAAGTACTAGCTAGCTTGAAAAGTATGAACAGAAGCATTGACCCAACAGAAAGAACTAATGACAGGTATAAAGGATGAGAATATAGTTGCTGAGAGCCACTTGAAGATCATGGCAAAGATAAATTCACTGTCAGAGAGTGTATTGGTTGTAGAACAGACTTGTACTTGATGAATCTATAGAAAAGGGTAAGCAGTTGGAAATTTCAGTGTCTTTCTGCATGGATATTCTCTAACTTATGCTGAGTAGAATGCAGTTGCTAGAAGGCAAGATGGAAGAAGTGTCAGAGCATAATTGCTTTCACTACGGAGAAGGAAGTTGACAGTCTTCATTATTATACATGGTGTATTCCAGACAAGTTGCACCCAGCTTCCCTCGAGGAATTTCTTGCAGTCATCCAGAAGAAGATTGATGAAGTTGTCATGTCTTTCACGTTGGATTCAATTGGCAAACTAGTGAGACTTCATGCAGATATCAAGGAATTTGGGCCTAGTTTGGAGAAGGTTAAGGCAAGCATTGATATTCTATTCAAGGAGTTGTTAAGGTTCAAGACTGAAAGAAAAGTTATTGTTAAAGCAGATGGGAAAGCAATGAATCACATGCTTGAAAAGTACATTAAGTATTAGAACAAAGGGAAAACGTGAAGTGTAGCAACTAGCATATCTTCTTTCTTCTCCTCTTTCTTCTCCTCTTTCTTCTTTTCTTTCTTATTTTCTCAGGCAAAATTGTAAAACTAAAGTAATTGGTTAAAAGCCATTACTTTAAGTGGTTTGAAAAGGTCCTTTAATTAAGAATAGGTGGCAGCCATACAGGACTTTGATTTAGTCTTCAAAGGCATGTCATGCAAAGAAGAATTCCAGGAGAAAAATTGTCAATTGTTTTCTTTATAGCCTCCACATGAGGGAGTTCATTTATAGTTTCCTATTTGTATTTGCCCTCTATGCATTATAAATAGAGGAAGAGCCTACAGGTTAAAGGATCACAATTTTGTTCATCAGTATTTGTTTAGCAGAGCATTCTTGAGTTTTCAAACTTTGTGTTGAGATTCTTGGTGTGATTTCTGTGAAAGTTAGGGGAATTGAATAAAAGGTGGATTTCTAGAGAACTTTGTGTCTACAGTGTTTTGCCCATCACTTCTTCTTAAGGTTTTAGATAAACTTTGTGTTATCTCAGATCTAGGTTAGAAGCTATTTCTTTCCCTTACTGTTGAATGTTGTGAGTTTTAATCTGTTTATTTAATTTGTGTTGATGAGACCAACTCTAATAGCTATTGGTTAAATTCAGCATATCTTCCTTTCTTCTTTCTGAAATATCCCCTTTCCGGATTTATTTTATATTCAAGATTTCCAACCAATTTTTTCACAAATAAAAATCTGATTTATGACAGCAGTATATAGAAAAATATGACAGCAAAGTACAGTTAAGGCAGCAAGGTAAAAAATTAGAAAATAACCAATATCTTCACTTTTGTTGCAATTTAACTAACATGCAACAATATGCAAGTAACATGCATCAGCATGCAATGACATGCATGTAACATGCATCAACATGCATCAACATGCATCAACATGCAATGACAAGAAGTTCCACTGATAAAATAAATGATCTCTCTTACTGAATATGGCTGTCTTCTCTTTCTGGACTTGAAACTGGATCAACAAGCCTCTGAAACTCTAAATCTGACAACCCGATCTGAATAAACTCCACAATAGCAAACTAGGGCTGGATCTCTCACCACCGAAGAGTGCTCTACTAGCTAGGGATAGATCTTTCACTACCGAAGCTAGGGTTCATGCGGAATTTCACCTCCACAAGCAAGGAAAGCAAGCTGAAAGCTCCAACATAAGATGGCAAAATGAACCTCTATCTTTTTTCCTCCCCAAACACCACCTTTTATAACTTTTTCCATCATAAAAGTGGCCATAAAACCCTAATTCGACCCCCCCTTGGAGATATGTCATATTTTAATCGTCACTTAAAGTGACTTTATTTCTCCTAGGCCAAAAAGTCCACTTAAGTGACCCCAACGAAGAAATAGAACATTACCCCACCTTTTTCACTTAAGTCATCATAAAGTACATGCATAACGCCAAAACATAACATATAAGTGAAATGTAGGTGAAAACCATACCCAAGAACTCTCTATGCCGCTAGCCCCTTGGGTATGATCAAGGCTAAGACGGAAAACCAGTCGCTAGACTGTGGAGGTAGGAATGGGGACATTACACTTTCCTTTTGTTTCCCCCGCTTTTGCAAATAATCCCAACACAACTGCTTACTTGCTGCCAAATTGCCCAGTTGTGGTTCACGAGCTATGGGAATTAAAGTAAAACCCCTGAAAATAGTTATTAGGATTCACCCTCACCAAATTGATAAACATCTTACACAGGAGCCTCACCGTTAAATGAGGGAGATTTATCTCATGACTGCCTAGGTTTTATGTTGTGCATAAAATCTAGCCAACAAGCAACTAGCAAACTCCTCTCAAGCTTCACCCCACTGTGACTTCCCCTCTAGTTCCATCCCGTTGCGGAGAGAGTGGGGAAATTAGGCCCAACTTCTTTGGGCGTGAGAAACAAAGACCCCCTGGTTGTCGAATGGCTTTGCCACTCTCTCTACGATGTTAAGGGTTCTGATGCCTAAGCACTCCGTTTATTGCACAGGCTCAACCCTAAAATCATAACTCTGGTGGAGCAAGACATGAGCCGTGTAGACACCTTGCTAGCACGTTTTGTTGAAGCTTTTAACTATTACTTCGTCGTGTTTGATTCCCTCGGAGTTGTCTTTTCCACAAACAATATCGACAGGCATTTGGTGGAGCAACAATTGTTGTTGCATGAGATTAAGAACATTCTGGTTCTTGAAGGATCAGAACTAAAGTTTGATAATTGGAGGACACAACTTTACAATTGCAGATTTCGACAATTATCAAAGAAAGGAAACGCTTTTGCCCACACACAACTAATACTGAACATGTTTCCCTGTGAAGGCCATAATTCCCTTGTGGAAGAAGGTAAACATAAACTTGGATAGAAGGATTTGTCTCTTTACATTGCGTTTTCCTGGACATTGTGAAGCCCCTTCTTCATCCACTTTGTAGCATCATTTGTAAAAAATTCCTCTATGTTAACAAAAAAACATTCGGCCGGTTTGACTTATTGAAAAGTATTCATTACTCTTTGGAATATGTTATGCGCATAATATAGAATCTCAACTACGTTTTCTTCTACTAAATTTGGTAAATAGATGTGAATTTCCAAATACAAGTGATGAAATTAGTAGCCTTTCTAAATGAAATATTTTTTCTATATATTCAATTGTATTGTTCTTATGTTCTATTATGTAATTTCTTTGGATGTAACGTTGGGAAACATTGATATTTTCAATGTTAGGGATGTATAGGGAAAATAAATAATTAATCTGTTTTACTATGCTGATAGGTGTGCTCCACATTATAACGAGGGTGGGAAAATACTGACAAGCTACAATGGTGCCAATTTATTTGGTCGTTGATGTACAACAGTATCAAATCCATCCACGTGGCATGCATCACAACTCAACATCACCAGAGCGGTGGCCACTTGGTGGGTGACAAAAAAAACCTTACCTAACACAAAACACAAATAAAGGAGCAAGTCCACAGTGAAATAGATGATGTTATACTCCATTACAATGGTTTGTAGCACTTTGCTGGGCCCGTCCGGCTGCTAGTTTGAAAGCACGATGTCATATGTGGTGAGTAGTGTCACCATAATACCGTGTGCCATTGATATTGTGCAGCTCAAAGCCTCAAACCTTTCTTGGTGCCTGTAAATTTTGAATAGGAAATATGAAAGAGTAGACAATGTGACGAAGAACGATGCTCCCCCTCCCAACACATTATCTTTTCCCCTTTTTCCCGTCTCTTCTCCCTATGATTGAAAAGATGGTTTTAACCCTCTTCACTGGGATCAATACACTACAATGTATATCCTCTTGACCTAACATTATTTGAGATCAATACACACAATTATAGTGTATATCCCCTCATTGACATTTATTTAAGGAGCTTTGTTCAAATGGTGATTCACCACGTGGCTGGTATGTTCCGGTGGTCCCAATATTTCAAATTATTGAAGCTACTGTGAACCTTACATCAAAAGTTATTATTTTTCTGTTCTTTAGTACTATTTTCATTGCATTTACATATTTTATTTTTTGTATTATTTCAACATTTATGTATAATGTATTTACAGTCATCGCAAAAAGTTACAAAACCATTAAAAAGTATGACTTTCTAGGTTGACGACAATTAAGAAAGATTTAATACCCAAAACATATTTCCTTTTAAAATAAAATTATACTTTGTAACATGGATTTAATACTCAACAAACATTGCATATTAAAATACACATGCTTTTTCGACAACCTTGGATATTTTTGGTTGAGCCTGTATTATAATAAAATTATGATGATGCAACAAAACGGTATTTCAACTAGGATGATCATCTCCCCTAGCTTTGTTTGTTAGATCCTTTTCGAATCTGCTCCCAATGTGTGTGCCTTGAACTGTGCCCATGAGGCTTCCTTGGAGCTGTAATGTCCCCTTTCCTTCACCGAGGGCCTAAGGGCCAAATTTTAGTCTTAGCCTTGGTCATACCCAAGGGGCTAAAGACTCTGGAGACTAGGGTATGGGTGACGGTTACCACCTTGCTTATTTGTTATAATTTTTCATTGACATGAGTTTAGTGGCTTGGTGGGAATAGATGTTATGTTTTTTCGTTAAGGGGGGGCCTCATAACATTTTAATGTTATAATTCTTCGTTGGGGGTCACTTATGTCCCTATGGCGACTTGAAGGGGAAAAGTAACTTAAGTTACTTAATGATTTTTTATTATCTCTAGAGGGGGTCGATTGGGGCATTTTTGGGTCTCTTGTTGTTTGGGGGAATGCCATAAGAGGAGTTTGGGAAGAAAGAGAGCTCATTTCTTGCATACACACTTATGATTTTCATTGAGCAACTGCTGATTGCTATCCTCTAGCTTGTGGAGTAAGATCCCACAAGATCCCTAGCTTCGGCAGTTAGAGATCCATTCCTAGCTAGTAGGGCACTCTTCAGTGGTGAAAAATCCACCCTAGTTTGTCATTTTGGAGCTGATTCAGGGCTAATTTTTAGAGATTAATTTCATAATTTTCAAAGAAGGGTTTGGAGGATTTTTGGGGCTTTTTGTGGAGAAAAATTGAGGGTTTTCAGATCTGATTTATTGCAGTGATTAGAGCAGGTTTTGGCACCACATTTGGAGACATTTTTGAGGGTTTTTGGCCACTTTCCAAGGGAGGTGTCCCATTTTGGTATTTTGCAGTGATTTTTGGAGGGTTTTAACTTTTCAGTGTTCCATTTCCAGATCTGGAGGTTGGGTTTTCATTTGCACTGTTAGTAGATGTTATTTCCAGATTTTCAGAATTTTATCACTTGTATTTGGAAAGATATAAATTTTTAAGATTTCCAGCTGTCTAGGGCTTTCTGAAATTTTCTGGCAGTTTAATATTAATCAAATAATTCCAAAAATATTTTTCTAGTGTTTATTATCATTGTTGCAGGCATTTTGGGCAAGTAGTTTGTGAGATATCAACTAAATACAATTCATTGCCCTAGCTGGTCATTTTCTGCAAAAATCAGAAATTTAATTTTGCTGCATTTTTTATATATTTTGTGCATTTTGAGTGGTATCCCACAAGGGATATTTCAGAGGCTTCCTTGGAGATATAATCCAAGGAGCAAACTCTCAAACTTCCGCCGGTGAATTTATCCCCGCCCATTTTTGAATGCCTTGAAAACTTTTCGCTTCTTTCTTCATCGGGTTCAACAAATTTGTGAGCTTGAACATGAGTCTCAGAGCTCGTTGTGTTTTCGCATAGCCCAAGAAGTAAAAAAAATTCCTCTTATCAAAATTATAGGTCGTACAATTAAAATGATGTAACATTGATATGGATTCTATCAATTTTCTTTTTCAGCATATGCTTTGATTGATTTTTATCACTGGTTTGTTGACACATACATTAATTTATCATCAATATACCTCTTTTGATTTGATTTGTTTGTGACTTAATCTCCTCTATTTATATGTTTACACGTTAATGTTTTCTTTCGAGAGTTATGTGCGTATGTGGTCTTCAATAGATGGTGGAGGGATTTGAGCTGTTGGGTGTTTTCAACTGGGTTGACCAACTCCCCTAACTTTGCCTATTGGATCCCTTTTGGCTCCACTTGTATTGTGTGCACCTTGTTCCATGTGTGAGATGCTTCATTGGAAATATATTGTGGAAATATATATATATTGGAAATATATATCGTGTGTCATCATATTTATCATTGTCTAATGTCGAATGCCTTGAAATGGTTCCGCTTCTTTCTTCACCGGATTCATCGAATTTATGTGAGGCCGAAGATGCATCCAATACACTGTTGTGTTCTCGCATAATCCAAGAAGACGGAAAACATTGTTGATATCAAAATTCTAGGTTGTTGGTATTAGTCTGAAAAACCCTGCCATACAATTTGAGGTTCCACTTCGGAATGCCGCCTCCATAAAGTTTCATGTCCCATTTTGGAAACAACTCTGTTAGGTTTCAAGTCTCATATATGAAAGACAACAAGTCTCATGAATAGCCACAAAACTCATGAAAAATGCATGCAATCCTTAATATTCGAATAATCATATTCCGTTTGGTCTCTTCGTGGCATCTTTTATAGAATCTTTTGAAACTATAATGATGGTATTCGTTGACTGTAATGACCATGTTGCTGAAATCAACTATCCTTCCTATCATTAAATATATATACTATTAGAAAGTAACATATAATGAATAGATGGTTAGAGCCTTTAATTTTGATAAATATAAAAGATATGAAACCTAACTATAGTGGCGGAATCCATGTCTTTGGCTAAGAAACAAGAAAATAATAAGAGTGCCAGGTCGCATGTTCAAACCTTTACGATAGAATTGCTAGCAATGGAGAAGTTGACGAAAGTATGACAGTCATGAAAACCTTGCAAGATATAGAAAATTATATAATATTAGGAAATAACATTTAATGAATAAATAGTTAGTGCATTTACTTTTGATAAATTCCTTACAATATTTATGAGAATACTCACACACTAATTCCTCTCTCATTTACTTTCACCACTCCCTCATACTACAATGCTGTGTAAAGCAAAAATTTGAAAATAACAAGTGTAAGGTTATACACATGACAATGCTTCAAAGTTAACGAGTGTTAAAAACCTAGAATGTTGAAGATGCAATGCTAAATACAAATCCACAAAGAAAACTTTTGTGGCTGATAACTGTTTTTACTTGGGCAAGCGTGGAAAATGTCCTAATATTATGGTCTATAAATATGGCACAAAGCCACCCGACCTTCCATGTTTTGTGGTTGTCAAATTCAATTACTACATCAACTCGAGGTGGGCTGCTCATATGTGTCTTCTTGAAAGAAAGAAGAGTTTCACATTTGTTCACCCCAACATTTTCCCTACCCTTGCACTTCTCCTCTCTCAATCCCCTTCGTCCTTGTGCAATATTTCACTTCTTGAGGTTCAATTTCTTCATTGCACCCCTATTGGCGTCTCCATTGCGCTGCTTGCATGCGATTGCTAGTACTAGTAAACAAGAGGCTAGACTACAATAACTGGATTTATAAAATACTAGCTTTGTTAATTCCTGATATAGGCTAACCATAGTTCAAAAAATCGTAAATCGGGATTAATCAGTAGGCCAAATTTTGAATCGAAAATCGGGAATCGGCAAAAAAACGGCAACTTTATCGCTACTTTTAAAAACATTTAAATTCATAAAATATACTTAAATTAAATGTAAAAAACAATAATATAATAGTATATATTCATAAAATGGTAAAACAAATTAAAAATACAATATAATTAATATATAACTAAATATATTAATATTACAGAGTAAACGTTTAATACATAACTAAATATATTAATTTGTTTTACTGTTATATAATTATATTACTATTAGTCTATTATAATTATAACAGTAATATAACAATAATTTAATTATAACATTATTATAATTATAAAGGCAATATATAGTAATTAATTATAACAGGTTTACGGTTTTACTATTATAAGTTATAACTAAATATATTAAATTATTAATATTACGAATTTATTGTTATTTTATTTTCGTTTTGTATACATTTAATATATTACTGGTATAACAACAATATATTACATGTATGCAAAATGAATGAATCTGAAAATTGTTTTATTAAATGTATAGTATTTAAAATCTTAAAAAAAATGAAAAAGAAATATACGTGTACTTGGAGTAGGGCTAGGGCCACAAACTGACACGAAATGGCAAGAAATGCCACTAAACCACCACGGAAAACACCACGAAATGCCACGAAACCACCACGGATTGCTGGAAAACAGGCACGAAACGAGTCGCAGGAGGAAAAACAAGCCATGCAGGAGAAAAAACGAGTCAGATTTCGGCGTTTTTCACATTATACCTAATCTACACGATTTTCCACGATTTTTCAGGCGATTTTCCACGATTTCCTAGGGTATTTATCGCTGGGAAATCGCGATTTAACAGCGTTGAAGAAATCGCGATTTATTGAAAGATTAATAGTTTTGCATGTTCAAAAAGATAAATCGCGATTATCAGGTGATTTATCGCGATTTTTAAATCAGAGAGGCTAACACTATACAAAGAAGCCATCAACTGTGTATTCAAATTAGAAGAGGAGAGTTTACCTACAGTCTATAGAGAGGAGACAAACTATACAAATTTGACAGTAGTGACTAGTTATAACATCATCATATGAGTTGATTAGAAAAGTCTGATTTTTTTTTTCTCTTGGCTAACCAAGCATTCATTGCAACTTTTTTTTTTGACTAGACGACAACATGCTGCATCAACAGTAAATGCACCTAGCAACTATAAATACCCATCTTTGTCCTTATTAATTACATCATTCCAAGCAGTAAATGCAATTGGGGATCAAGAAAGGTGGGCAAATAGGACATAGGGATTTGTGTTATAGTAACTGGTATAATGATGCTAGTGAGATGTTTCTGACATCATTTTATTGCAGTTTTGTTGGCAAGATTTTCGTCAGAGTTGAAAACCTAGGCAGTCATGAGATAAATCTCCCTCATTTACCGGTGAGGCTCCCGTGTAAGATTTTTCAATTAAATATGCTAGTATCTATTTGTGGGTATTACTTTAACCATGCAGCTCATGAACCATAGCTGTATAGTTTTGCAACAAGTAAGCAACTGTTAAAGAAAGGAAATATCTGATGAAGAAGGAAATAATAAAAACATAGGAAAGAAAGAGGGAAGATGTGCAACCCAATCAATAGATTACAGAGTTGATTGCATGCACATAGATAGAACCAATAGATATTAACACACAAAATTATAAGCAAAGGCAACTTTCAGATCTAGATCTAGAATAACACAAAGTTTATAAATAGATCTAAGACAAAAAAGTTAGAAACAAAATGCACCGTCGACACAAAGTTCTCTAGAAATATGCTCCTTTCTATTCCTTTGCTTCAAATAGCTATCAAGGGTTTCAGCACAAAGTCTGGAACACAAGAATGTTGCTTACAAATTCTCTCTCTTAACCCGAAGGTTCTTCCTCTACTTATAGAATGTAGAAGGGAAATCACAAATGGGAAACTTAACTGAACTAGAACATAAACTAGAAGTAAAGATAACATCTGGCAATCATCTTCCTTTAATTCCTCTCTAAGTGACATGCATCGGGAGTTCTAGTCAAAATTATGCACATCTGTCACTTAACTTATAGAATCGTTCCACACAACTTAAAGTAATGGTTTTCAAACCAATAACTTTAAAGTTTTACAATTACATCCAGGAACGTAGAAATAGAAGAAGAAAGATAGAAGAAGAAAGATCTGCCAGCTATAACATCTACATCTTCTTTTTGTTTTGATATTGAATATACTTGTCGAACATGTAATTCAACAACTTCCCATCTGTTTTAGCCACAACTTCTTTTTCTGTCCTGAATTGCAGCAAGCCTTCGTTCAAAACCTCGATGCACGCTTCCACATCCTTCAAGCTAGGCCCGAACTTCTTAATATCTGACTGCAGCGTTACCAGCTTACTGATGGAATCCATCGTGAAAGGCCTAACAGCTCCATCAATCCTCTCTTGCACCATCAGAAGAGATCCTTCCAGGGAATCAGGCACTTTGCTAGGAATGGTCCTTTTGTATGAAGAAACATTCCCGACCACTTCCTCATTGGTGAAAGCAATGACATTGTCTGATAGTGATGATGCCATACTCTCAAGCGCCCGCATTCTTTTCAGCATGATTCTGAAGATCTCCAAGTGGAAAGAAACTGCAAACTCAAGTTGCTTCCCCTTTTCAACTGATCCATCGGGCACAATTCGTTCTGCAGTCAAAACCTCCCTCGGCAGCTTATTTATCTCGACCAAAGTACTCAGGTTACTTTCAGCTACTGTGTTCATGTCCATCGTGCTTGTCACTAGTTGTTTCAGCTGAACCGATGCATCCTTCATAACCTTTAGACGGGCCGGCACCTCCCTGAGTTGTACAGAAGCTTGGCGAATGATTAGATTCTTCCATTCGTCGATAGCTTTAACTTGGTTACCTGCATCTTCCACTTCCTGCATCAGATGATCACTCACCTGCTTATGTGCTGAAATTGGCTGAGTGGAAGATTTGGCAACTTTGGCAATAATCTCGCACAACTGAGACACCTGCTTTTGAAGTTCAACTTTTTCCGCCTTTTCTTTGTCAAGCCTAAGGAATAAAGCATTTATCAATGTCTGTGTGTCTTGCTTCAATCCTTCAGTAGTGGCTTGACCTATGGGTACTTTGGTCACTGTTATATCCGTTGCCGTGAGCTCGCCCTTCTTCTTTCCTTCTGCTGGAACTGATACCTCAGCGAACTTCTGCCCTGACTCCTCAATAATCAACCTTGAAGTCACCTTAGCAACTTTAGGTTTTCTGTCTTTTCCGCCCAAACTCAGGAGCAGCTGCAAGTCATGTTCCTCCAAGTTGATCTCCTCTCTAGCCTCTGGGACCGACTGTGAAGCCAACCACTTTGAGAAATTGCTTCTCGGAGAATGAGAAGTTGCCGAATGTACCACCATCTCGTGCTCTGGTTCCTCTCCATCCGAAACTGCTACAGTGTCGTGGCTACCGTCCTCTGTATTGTCCAAAGACAAAGCTCTTTCAAATTCTGCCATCTGCAACTTCAGCGTTTCTTCAGGAAGAGGTGTTGATCGGAGTGGCGAGGAGAAAACACAAATGTTTCCGGATTCAATGGAGGAACGACAGTATCCTGCTGAGGTGCAAAAGTTGGTGAAGTACTTGACGCTGGAGAAGTCGGAACTAGCACCATAGCCGTAGAAGTGACCTTTTCCCTCGAATGAGACTTCTTGTGCACTTTAATCTTTTCAGGCCTTCTGCTGCTTTCTCCCTCGTGCTTCCTTTTGAGGGAATCTCCTGTGCTGAGGTTGCCTGTGATCTGATTCATCAAAGCTTCATCAAGGCAATATCCCTTTGTCAGCAACCAGTTCGAAGTGTTGACCAGAACAACGGCAGACCTCTCCTCGATCGTGTGGCAGCCACCAATGTTCTCCTGAAGTACAGCTCTATCCCCTCCCATCTGATGGTATGTGTCAAGTAACACAGGCCCATCGTCTGTAAGATCCGCAGGTATCCGTGCTAATCCATAATCAAACACTTGTCGCACGGATAACCTACTGAAGTCTTTCTTCCTAACTTCGTACTCGCTTCTACACTTCATCCAGAAATCTTCTAACGAAGGCACATGCGCGTATTCCTGGGAGATTGTCTTCCTTGCCACCCCATATGGATCGAAGTTCAGCCGTGCTGGGAAGAACTCATGCTCATACTCAGAGAACATCTCCGCTTCAATTCCTCTGGCTTTGTGAATGCTCTGGCAGCTGTAATAGCCCACTGTGATCGGGAAGAAGCCTGTAGACTTGTGTCGTTTCGACTGTAGGTCATGCATCTCCACGAGCTGTCTGCTCAACTCCATGATGACCAATCTGTCGCTTGGATATCTGGGCAACTTGACTGGTTCTCCCGAAAAGCTGGTGACCCTGAGGTATGTAAAGTCTGCAAACTGGATGAAGATACTGCCAATCTGGGATACAACTTCCCAAGCTTCCTTGCTTACCCTGTTGGTCTTCAGATCACCGTTCAGCCTGCAAATGAATCCGTAGAAGAATCCATCGTTGACCACCTTATAATCTTTATTGCATGCAGGCACAGTAAGCTGTGGATAGCACTCAAAAATAGGATCCTTGGAGAGCACACCACGTCTATCCAGCTTGGAGAAGATACCCTGCGAGGCTGCTGCATATACCAAATATGAAGTCATCTTGAAGCTGTAAGTCCGCCTCACATTCCGGAGCTGCTCACCGATGTTGTCACTGATGATTTCCGACCAATTGATTATAGAATCTGCTTTGTTGATCTCAATGGTCCTGATGAAGGCATACATCCATGAGCGGAAGTTGTGAGTGTTAGCTTCGCCATTTATCCTGCATAGCAATTTGGTAATGTCATCCACCTCCTGCACCAGATTGGATCGTGGAAGAGTCCTCGGGAACTTGGATGGAGATCTGGGCTTCTTCATATACCTGTTGTTCATTATGCCCACACAGTCGATTTTATGCTTCTCCCATCTGTTGCCAGCATCCAGCATGCTGATAGTAATCACCACCTGTCGTGTTGGAATCTTCAGACAATAATTGATGAACTGTGCGTCCAGTCGGATTATTATCTTCCCGACAGCATCCCGGATTGATCTGGATAGTGGATGGTATGACCTTGCACACTCCATGACAAATTTTGGCAATTGAGCTGTGAATGGGAATGTTGAAGCTCGAATGATTCCACTGCTTTTGACTGCCCGCATGAGAGAAGTCTTTCCATCTCTGGATCTGTCAATCAATTCGGAAAGAGGTTCTGGGCCTAGATCTGTGTCTCCGATGTCAGCAAATCTGGAAGTAATGCATGATTCTGCTGAGCTTTCTCTTTCATCCCGCTTTGCCATGGCCGGATCTATCTTTGTCTGAGCAACTCTTTTTCTCTTTATTCGGCCAGAATTCTTTACAACTGGTGCAGATCTGGGAATTTCTTCAGATTCAGAGGATATATTCAATGTATCTGACATTGATTTAAGCTCCCTTTCAATTATATAAGCACCTGTAATGAATACCTGCAATTAATTCAGACAAAGACGGCAACCGGAACATGAACACTTGATTTTTATCATAAAAATCTGCATATAAAGCCCGCTGCCCTAAAATTTGAGGCTTTGCTTGCATGCAAAGCAAGCATAAATATTTTCAACTTCACCTGAGCACCTGTACCAATATGCAGATAATTAACCAAGCCTAAAACAAGCTCCTCCAATCCTAGGCGCCAAACCTTGAAGCTTTCCGGCAGTGAAAAACACTTCTTTGAGCAAAAATCCTCCTCCTTTGGGCGCCAAAACTGTCCGGGCTGCACTCCTTTGCTAGAAGAATTAATTAATTCATCATTATGGCAGCCCATGCTTATATAACCTTCATCATTCTATAATTAATAATTGCCTCTCCTATTCCTGGCAATTAATTAATTAATAAGCATGTTTTTCTCTCAATTTGGGCGCCTATTTTATGCATGCTCATGGCTGCCATTAAATAAATTAATTTAATTTATTTTTAGCCCTCTACTTTCACTTAACATCATGCTTTGACCTTCTATTTCTCCATGCGCCAAAATTAGGAATAAAAAACCATTAATAAATACTTCAAAAAGCATTATTCATCCTCCAAATGGGTCGCACTTTTTAGCATGCTCTAGGGCTGCATTAAATAAATTAATTTAATTTATTTTTAGCATTCTACTTCCAGTCTTCTTTGACTTCTCCTTATGCATTGACTTTTCCTCATCCCTGGGCGCCAAAATTGGAAGGGAGACTATTAATAAATGCCATTAAATAAACTATTTAATTCTCCAAAGGGGTCGCACTTTTTGGCAAAGGCTGATTTCTATATTTAAAAGTCAATTTTGATGGGATTATTCACCCTGCATGGCAGCTCCAAAAATCCCATTATCCACTTAAGTTGTTTGACTTCCACAATGGGATTTTTTACCCTGCAAGGCAGGTAAGAAATTCCCATCAATGCCTTAAGTGATTTTTCTTTATTTCACAATGGGAATTTTCACCCTGCAAGGCAGGTAAGAAATTCCCGCCTGCCTGCTGCCTCTAATTTTCCCATCATAACTTAAGTGACTTTGCCTTCATGGGAAAAAGTACCCTGCAAGGCAGGTACAAAAATCCCACCTGCCTGCTGCGACCAAAAATCCCACTGCAGCTTAAATCCATCCATTCCCAAAAATGCGACTTGTCTAGAAGAAGCTTTTTTGTGCACGACTTCGTCTTTTTAAAGAGAACCTGACTTCTTGAGGCTGATTCCTTCTGGCATGGCGGCCGTAGATGATCTCCAGATACTCCAGGCAAGAAAACAGACTGTACTGGCGAAGGAATTGACCTAGGGGAATTTCACAGAGAAAAATAACGAGAAAAATAAAAAAAATGAAAAACGTTGCCAGAAGTCACAGATAAAGCCCAGGATCCATTCCTGGTGAAAACCCTACTGGTATATGTGAATATTGACATGCAAAACTTCAACAGGGCTAAACCGGAGCACAATTTACTTCAAACGGGGCTCAAAATAATTAAATAAAATTTTCCCGCAGACAAAACTTGACGAAGGGATAAAACGATTTTCGGCATCTGGGTATTTGTCGAAATTGGCTCCTATGATTCACTGGGAATATCTTGACGCAATACAAGCATCTTCTGGCAATAAAAACACAAAATGACCCGTTATTTTAAAAGTACGATTTTTTTTACATGGGGTAGTCTCAGATTTCAGGGTGAAATCTGGGGATTTTAGGATAAGTGGCCATAATGAAGTCCCAAGGCATTTGTATTTGTGAAGCACTTGATGCAAGTAATCTGATCTAGTGAAGTCCTTTAGGTAGTGTCAGTGAATACTTCGATTCCAACAAGGCACTGTTTACTGTAAGTTACCTGAACTGCACTGTGCATTTCTAGTAGTTAAGTCCTCCAAGCATATGAGGCATTGATGAGTGAAGTCCTCTGGCCTCTAAGGCATTGAGATAGTCAAGGCCTTGAATTCCAAGTGGCAATGATTCCTGTGAAGTTCTTGGTTGTATATTGTACGTTGACATCTTGACATTGATGTGCAGTGTGCTGACAGTGTCATTGTATGTTATGTCATGATTATTGTTTCTTTGTGTTATGCATGTTAATATGCAGTCATTGGTGTGTTATGGTCTATGTAGGTAGTATTTCGTATTAGCCATATTGAGACAGCTATGCAGTTGTCTTTTAACTGCAAGTTTGGGGAGGGAGAGACTTGCAGGCTATATAATTCTCTATTTGATATAAAAATACTCCCATGTAGTGAAAAGCCCTACAAAAATAAAATATCAAAATAATACTACAATATGATAGCTCTTATTACTTATAAATTGACATTGTCAAGTATCTATTTGGACATCTGCAGACATCAATATAATCTCTCTTTCTTTCTTTGGACATTCAAAAAATTAAAAACATTAATGTTTGGCCATAGGACCATATTGTTGAGCCCAATATGTTTTTTGGTATTGTACATAAGCACATATTAGCTCGTGCATATCTGTAAGAATAGAAAGCAAATTTATAGAGCATTTTTGCTTTAGGACACATGTATCAATGCTTACAGTTTTTGTATTTGCTTTGGCAGGCCTTTGCATGTATTGAAAATCATTATTTCAAGAACAAGGCATTCTTTCCAACAGATTCATTCCTACTTGACAACGTAGAGAAAATAAGACACATTCCAACAATTATTATACAGGTGAGTCCTTTTTGGATTGGGATGATACAGGTTTTTAGCGTAGGGTCTGACATTCCATGGTTTTTGTAAGCTTGAAATGGGAACACTATAATTGTATTCATTTTATTTTGGGCAAGGATTAACACATACAGAAGCACATATTGTAAATTTTCCATTTACGACCTTATATATTTCGACATAGAGCTAAGTGAAATATGGTGTTAGAGGTTCTGAATAACTTAGCTAATAAGAAAGAAATTCCATTCAACCAAATATTATCATTTTTAATAGTTATTAAATTCGTATTTCTTCTGTGCAATTTCATGCATAATTCTTGTAGAAACGGAAGGACAAAGGATCTTCAAGCCTGTAAGAGAGCACAACCAGGTATAGATGTCTCCATTACTTATGCATGACCAACTCTGAAACGGGAAACAAAATATTACACTTTCCATAGAAAAGACTCCATAGGGATTCGTACTATTGAGTTATAAAACTTGCATGGTATTAAACTATTTTCTTTTATAAGAAGCGCGGCACCCCTAAAAAACACTACCCCTTTTATACTTCAAAGCCATTTCCTTGTCTTTTCTAAATGGTTAGTGGATGGCATGAGATAGGCTTTTCAACCAGTACGGTTTCCAATTGCAACAAAACCATAGGTCTCTTTCTTTTGTTTGGTTATCAAGGGGTGATACTTTACATTATGCTTGTCCTCATCTAATCTATGTCATACATCTCATTTCCATTGCTTAGATTATCAACACATCAAGTAAAATGGTTTGTGTATCCTACCCAATTAGGAACAATAACAAGATCGAACTAGAGATACAATGCAAGCAGCCAGTCCTTGAGATTTTCATAATAACTATACTATTATATGTTGATATCCAGTGTATCAAATTATCTTTTAACTCAATAAGGTAGAACCATCTCCCTATAAAGAAGATTACCTTGATATCATCCTATAACTGCTAACCTATGGCTTACTGTACATCTTGGTGAGGCCTGATGCTTAAGGCTTGTGTGCTCCATAGAGAAGGTCACATGTTCGAAACCAAGAGGTAGGGTCGTTCAGCAACATATAAGGTAAATGGAAAAGCATCCCCTTGTGGAAAGGCTGGCAGCCTGGCACAAGGCAGGTGCAATACTCCAAATTTGGTGTGTCACTTGGAAATGACCTAAAAAACTAATTTGACTTTTTGCATTTACTTTAATCACAAAGAACTATGCATGCTCATACATTGATCTAATCTCAAATTTTGGCCAAAAAAAAATCATTATTTCTGCCATTAATATCCATATTTTAATTTAAGTCTCATAAAATCATCAAAATAACCATGGTGTTTTACTCTAATGTATTTTTAAAAATCAATTCCAATGAAGAAGAAGAAGATATTTTAACGTCCACGAGGCTACCAAAGATAGCCTATGGGAAAACAGATCTTGCTAAAGATCTTTCTGACATTCAGACCTCTTGTTGGTGAGTTTGATGATCAACTCCCCTGTTTTTTCAACCATATTCTCATTGAAAATATCTTGACAGGTGGCTGTAGCCATTGTGCAAGCAAATTGTGCCCTAATGTTGTGATAAGCATTACATTCTAACATTAAATGTTTCTTTGATTCCACTGCACCAAACGTGCAAAAGATACAGATTCTCTCTTCCCATGCCTCTTTAGGTCTTTTCCATCTTCCTGTTTCATACCGAAGACAATGTTAATTAGTTCCCAATTGAGCTATGGAGATCTTTTCTTTCCACTAGATATTAGCCCCTATAAAAGCCTTTTGTTGATGATCACATGTAGAGTTAAATTCCTCCAAATAGTACCTCTTCTTTCTCCCTAACGACTTTCCCCACATAACTTGGCAGAATTTGTCTATAACAAAAGTTTTTATCTCTTGACTATTATTAGGACATGCATTCAAGTAAATGTTCCATTTTTTAAGCCATTTGTTGTTTTGATTAATCCACAACTTCTTTCTTTTCTCCAAAAACTCATTGAGGACAATCTTAGGCCATCTACTACCTTCCATTTGCTCGATCTTTTTTAAATATGTTATGAGACGAACCATAACAATAACTTCTAGAGGTACAACCCTCGTTTCAGCTAGAAGAATCTCATATGGGACCGAGATCTTTAATTTGAACTTGCTAGTAATCATGCTTTTTTGAATCCTCTCAAATTGTTTCCATCTCGAGTTTGAAATAATGCTAGCCCAAACCTCACATCCGTAAAGCACCACTGGAGTCACTAAAAGCCCAAACAAAGTCTGAATAGTTTTCCAATCCCATAATTCCACCTTTCTGCATTTGTTTGGAAAGCATAAAAAGCTCTCTACCCCCCTAAAGTTCTCTTTTTGCTACAAATCTCCCAATTGAGCTTGTTATTAAAGTCTAACCCAAGATATTTATACTCCTTTACTTCCTTTAAAATGTTTCCATCTAAATAGAAATCATGTTGAGTTCTTTTCTTTCTATTGGAGAAGATCATAATCTTGGTCTTATTGGTGTTGACTTGCATCCCCACTTCTTTGCAAAAGTGTTCAAGCGCACATAAATGCTTATGAAGGCATTGAGTGGACCTAACAATCAAGATAAGATCATCGGCATAGAGGAGAAGTCTTACAACATACTCTCCCCAGGCGAACACCATCTTCACTCTACATATTTAACCATTTTTATCAAGTTTGTCGATATATATGCCAAACAAAGTAGGCGATATTAGGAATCCTTGTTTAACCCCAATATCACTCCTGAAACTTTTTGAGATACCAGTTTGAGTTCTAATTTTGACTCGTACTTTTTCATAAAGTCTATGAACAACTGCTCTGTGATGCGTTGGAATACCAAGCTCCTTCATTCTGTTCTATAGCTTGCTCCTAGGGACTGTGTCAAAAGCCTTCTTGAAGTCAACAAAACAACAATAAGCTTTCTCTTTATCATTCCAAACTTTTTCAATAATCTGCCTTAAAGTGATACCATGATCTATTTATGAATACTTAGGTGTGAACCCTGCTTACCCTTTTGCTCTCTTGCCTTGCTGATTCTGCATTCCACCATGTTGCCAAACAACTTTGCAAAGAAAGGGTTGATCATGATTGTTTTATAATTAGAAAGATTGTTAACATCTCCACTCTTAAAAAGAGGTATCGCAAGACCAACAGTCCAATCTCCAAGAAAAACCTGCTGAATGATGTTGTTGAATATGTTGACAATGTGAGGAGCGAGATATTCTTTTCCCCATTTTAAATATTCTTCCTGAAATTCATCCAAGTCTTTGGCTTTTCCAACCCCTAATTTGATAATATCCACTTCAACTTCTTACACAGTAAAAAGCTTTGTTGCCGTATTGACCAAAGGGGGGCCTTCAACTTCTAGATCCTATTCATAAAGTTGTTTTGCAAACTCAAACCACTGATTGGCAGTGATATTGTTTTCATCTGTATGTTTTTTCTTTGATTGGAGCTCCTTCCAAAATGCTTTTGGGTTATGTTTCCCTACGTGTATAAGCTCTTCCCTCCTTATGATCATGAACTCATTTTTTCTTCTTGTTTGTGATCTGTTTGTGCAATTTTATGTTCAACTTCTCTTTTCCTGTTTCTTTAATAGCTCTCCTTGCCGCTTTACAATCCTCATCAAACCATCTATTTATCGGAAAACAGTTTGTTTGCTTTTTTTTTTTTTCTTTTACAACTTGTAAGGGCCTTCTTACTTATGTTTGTTAACTCATAACTTTTAAGGCCTTGTGTTCTTACTTTCTCCTCTTGCATTAAGCGACTCAACGCCATTCTGAAGATATCGCTATTTTCTTGTGTTACAAGGATCCTTCCTTTTTCTTGAAGATGTTGAGATTGTTCTTTCCTTGTGAGCTGATTCTTGCTCGACCAATCCATCACTATGGAAACTAGATTATGATCCGACTTTAGGTCCCTGATAGAATCATCAATCTCCACTTCTTTTATCCTATCGATTAAACTTTTTGAGCAAATTGCATAGTCAACAACACTTGCCCCATTGTAGGTTTTACAAGTAAAATTTACAGATTTATGACATCTCTCCATACCATTACAAATAATCAAATCAAACATGCCACAAAGAGGTAATATTTTTTCGCCAAAATGATTGATGTCCCAATTTTCTTCCGACCATCTTGCCCACTGTTGATTATTTTCTTCCATGAGCCATAGCGGATTATGTTTCTCCTTGCTACGCCAAGTGTTAGCTAGCTCATTTGTAGTCCTCACATTGAAATCACCTAAAACAAGAACTTCCCCTTGTGAAAACTCTGAGATATCTTTCTTTAGGGATACATAAGGATCTTTCCCATCTAGCCCACCTTTTTGTATGTTTTTGAGACCTAAGGTGCAAAGTAACAAATTGCTATTCTAATGTTACTCCTATTTTCTGATATTCTAAACCAAATGAACTGCTTGTTTGTGTCTTCTTTTACCTGTTGAATTTTCCTACCCTCCACTTCTCTAACTAAAACCATTATACCTCCAAAACCCTTCCCATTGCTAGCTACCTCATTCCAGACTGCAAACTTCGTATAGCCTTCAAAAGGAGTCTTGCAACCATCATGCTCATGAGTTTCCATGAGACAAATTACGTCTCTTCCTTCTGTTACAGGCCCTAACCCAGGTCCTCTTCTCCAAGGATAACCTCTACAATTCCAACATGCAAGTTTTAACACTACCTGGGAGGGCCCTAATTCCTATTTATTGTGGTGTTGAGAACTCGAAGCATGGTTCTCATGACTTTGCATCCAAAAATGGCCTAACTCATTTCTTGTTGACATCAATTTCGTTGTTCTCCTATTGTCATTCGTTTGTGAAGAGTATTGTGACCATAGTTTTAAAACTCGCGATAAATTGGGCGATAATCGCGATTTATCGTTTACCCTGAGCTAAACGATAAAACTTTAAAAAAATCGCGATTTGTGCACAGGTGATAAAACATGATTTTTCCGGCGATAAATACTCTGAAAAATCGTTGAATCTCGCCTGGAAATCGTGGAAAATCGTATGATTTAGGGGTTAAATGCAAAACGCGACCAAAACGACACGTTTTTTGCCTTGAGTGACTCGTATTTTTTCATGCAACTCGTCTTTTGTCTTGTGACCTATTTTCCATCATTTCGTGGCAAATCG
Source organism: Taxus chinensis (assembly GCA_019776745.2). Classification (NCBI taxonomy): domain Eukaryota; kingdom Viridiplantae; phylum Streptophyta; class Pinopsida; order Cupressales; family Taxaceae; genus Taxus; species Taxus chinensis. The sequence continues at coordinate 158,550,644 of CM034152.1, read as the reverse complement.
TGGCGGTTTTGTGCCATTTTGTGGCGGTTTTGTGCTATTTCATGCCCTAGCTTGTTCATGGCGGTTTCAGCTTTCCAATTCCTGGCCCTAGGTTTTGTGTTTTTTTGTGCCCTAGCCAGTTCGTGGCCCTAGGTTCTGTAAATCCCACCAAATTGTATACTGTAAATTCTAGAATAGTAGAATCTATATAATGTAAATCTTATACTATAAATTTTATTTCAGATTTCCTTAAAATATTAAAATCGTATATATTATATAATATTATAATGTAGATTGTAAATTTGAAACAAAGATGTATACTATTACATTATATTTCTTTTTATTTTATTTTTAAGATTTTAAATAATATACTGTCACTAGTGTATAAACTTAAAGTTATAAACAAATTTACAAATTAATTCCTTTTGCATACATTTGAATTTTTAATATATTACCGTTATATAATATATTACGAATTAATATATTTAAAATCGTATTACAGTATATTTCCTTTTGCATACATTTAATATAATATAATTTAAAATCATATTACGAATTAATATATTTAAAATTGTATTATGAATTAATATATTTAAAATCGTATGACAATATATTAAAATCATGATACTTCAAAAGTCACTACTCTTTATTGGTCAAAACTTAATTGAAAAATATGCAGATGGCCCTATGGCATTCTATAGAGTCACTTCTTGCATCATTTAACATTGTTTTTACATTTAATTTAAGTTTATTTTATGAATTTAAATGTTTTTAAAAGTAGCGATAAAGTTGCCGATTAATGCCGATAAATTGCCGATTCTCGATTTCCAAGTCAAAATTTGGCTTGCCAATTAATCGCCGATAACGATTTTTTGAACTATGATTGTGACATTATCTTGCTAGTAATGGCTTTTCCGTTGTATAACCATGCTCTTTTACCTTCGTCTCTTGCTGCTCTTACTTTAGTTAAGTCTCTCCTTCGATCCTCCAATTGAATTGAAGTTAAATCATCATCTAAAAAGAATTTTGACCCCCTCAAGAGTCCCTTCTTACCCAAAAGTTAGTACTTGTCTTCTAATCTCGTCATGACAACTTTGATAGGTCTAGCCCTTTCTTCAAATACCTTTCCAAATCTCCTTGCTTGCATGATCGGTCCTTGCCATTGTAGTTTGTCTCTTAAAAATTCATTTGCCAAAACAAAAGTGTTTTCATTCTTGCCATACTCTTTTACCCCTTTGATAATTAGATTTTTTATCCTCTCCTGGTTTTCTCTATATTCGCTTTTGATGCAGGAGCATCATTTAAAAAGACACAAATTGCGTGAATTTCATCTAAGGATGATCAGAGGGAGCATTTGAAGAAGGTGGAAGACACCAAGGAATCATCAAATTTGAATTTTGACCAATATTAGGTTTTCCCTCCATTTCTTAATTTCAAAATTTCAAAAACTTGCAAAAGAGCAATATGAGAATGTAAATGGTCTTAGAGGATTTCTAGGGGTGAGGTAGTTTAGATATGATATGTTGAGACTTAAAGTGAGTATGAGATAATAAATGTTGTCAAACAATGTAAAAAGGCCTCATTATGTATGCACGGGCATGTGAAATGTTATCGTGAGTCATCAAGGAGTTATTTCGGGTATGAGCAAAAGAGAGAGAATGAGTTTTAACTGAGAAAGAATCAGTTAGAGCTCTCATTCCTCGAGAAAAAGGATGGGAGAAGTCGGAGAAATATATTATTTTGTATAATGTATATGTTTTGCTTATGGTGACAACTCTGTTTTTGGTGACTTTGTGTATGACCTTACACTAGAAATTGTTTGTTGATGTCTGAGACCCAAAGGATGAATGATCATGCTCTGGCAAACACCCAAAAGTCTTCTTTATGATCTTGTGCAGGTGGAATATGTATTCATGTGCTCTGTTCTAGTTTTACTCGTGTATGAACCAGGACTGTGCTTCAAGTTTTCTCAAGTGGGAATGACGTGTGACATTAAGAAGGATCTATTTCAATGATAACTCGTGTTTGAAGCTTAAATCTGTCAATATTATGGTGTAACAAAGTTTGTGGAATCATTTTTAAGGAGAATAATAGGTGCTTTGTCTTAGTATTATCAGTACATGCAAGTAGCTGGGCCTGTGCATTAACAGTTTGGCAACTATTGATCTTTCGCTAACATCATTGATGGATGAGATGCATGTTACCTTTGTGTGAGATTCATGTGATAATAGGGTGCAAGTGAACTAAGGAGGAAGGGACCTGAGCATGCAATATAACCCTTGAAGGAGGTGGAAACTTGATGTGTGATACTAGTACCTACAGGCAGAGCATAGGAGGAACCAAGTGAGAAAGGATCTTGGCGAGCTTCTGAAGCTTTGCTGGTAAGAATTCCTTATAAACAATGTTGAAACAATCCTTCATGACAACTTTAGGGCATTGAATCGATCTTTGACAATTTATATCTGAAACTTGCCCCTTGGGTTATACAGCTTGCCTACAGTCAGAGTTACACTAGGGTTTGAGAATAAAGGGGCTAAACCAATGATTCTGAGCTCAAAAATTTGTAGAAATCATGTTGAGAGGGTCCCTGAAGAGAATCAAGAAGCATTTTAACTTGTCACCAGCTGAATGTAGTTATTTTCTTAACAGCCTCCATCAAGAAACTGCCAACACATTTCAGACCTGATAAGGAAGGTACATTTGCAAAGGGACTCGGGTTTATATATAGAGTTACACCTTGAACTTTCTTGGGAAGAATGTAGGGCCTAATGGACGATTAAAAGTGTCTTGTTAGGATCTTGAAGCCATAGACCAAGGAAGACATGTTTGCCAGTCCAGGAAAGCAAGGCTAATAGGAGGTCATAGGCTTAGAGAGAAAAAGAGAGTTTGAAAGAGGAGCACAAGGAATTGGGTTATCAATTTTGGCGCACATCTTATTGACCCCAAGGGGTATTAGGGAGGGTATTTATCTTGTTGAGATCATGCACCAAACCCTCTAACCTTGATTCATCAAATCTTGCACATATAAATTGGATGACCAAGTAAAAGGAGTGGAAGTAGGGCTGTAGACTTCTTCCACTTCTCTGTTCTTATAGTCATGTGCCTCCCGATTGTGTGCTCCATTTTTGGTTTGAATTGTTTCCCTTTGTTTGAGTGGAGTAGTTTTCATCTTCTGATCTTGGTGTCTTCTTTGGAGTCCCTATTTAATGTGTGAAAGCCTGCGTTTTATTATTCCTCGATATTGTTTTGCATTGACCCACACCCATTTCCCACTTATGTCTGGTAGTGCAATTTTGCCCAAGTTGTTTGACTCCACAACCCCCACAAATATTCTTTCCATTTCCAACATTTGACCGCACAAAAGAGACCAAATGGAACCAATTCAAGTCACAAACCAAGAGCTTGTCAAGATGCAGGCAACTTTGAACCACAAAGATCCTCGTAGAATAGAGTAGGATCCTGATCGGCATGTCCTGGTTGATTGGTGGTTTATCTCTGCTATGTTTCTTGTTTTTCTGCTGTTTTGGAATTGCCTTTGCCGTCGTTCTTGGATTTGTGGTTTTGGAGGATTTAGACCGAGTGTATGCAGAGTCGTTTAGAACAAGGGAGACAAATTGAATTCGGTGGTTGTGCTATTTGGCTCGGATGTAAATGCTTTTCCATCTCTTCTGTACAATATGAAGCATTAAAGTAGTGCAACCTTGTTCTACACTCACGTTTGCTTAATCTTCATCACGTGAATCCATTGTTGTAGACTCTATTAGACCTTGCCTTGCCTCTTAAGCATGTAATATCTTTGCCCAATATTCTTATTCTATCATAATCCCAACTCTCTAATCTATTTGGCAAAACAATGTCAGGTTGACCAGCAAACAATGCAGGTAGGCAGGGGATCCGTGGAGGGGGGCACAACCCGACATGCCAGGCAAATGCTCTCGGTTGGCGCAGCTCAGCAGGGGATGAATCAAATATGAAAAATAAGAAATGGGCTGGGAGGGAGCTCGAAAAAGAAATGACCTGAGAGGGTTGGATGACACAGTCGGGAGTCGAGAGTCGGGAGTCAGAAGTCAAGAGTCAGGAGTCGGGGGTCGGAAGTCAAGAGTCGGAGTCAGAAATCAGGAATTAAAAGTCAAGAGTCGGAGTCAGAAATCAGGAATTAAAAGTCAAGAGATGGGAGTTGGGGGAAGGAGAAAGGAGTGATCCACGTTGGTATTGCCTCTACTGTCACCCGCAATGTACAGATTTGCAATGGCTTCAAATCTTGGGAGTGGAATGAATGCCCATTGATGCAGAATCTCCTTCTGTGTATAGAGCCATGTTCTCTGTCCGTCTGTGAAGCTGCATCTTATGCCATTGTTAAAGCTGTCTGTGTTGTTAAACTTCGTCTCTGTAGGAAGCTGCATCTTCTCCCTTTCCTCTATGTCCCAAGACTCAAATGCAAAGTTTCCACTCCAAGCAAAGCTGTTAACTCGCCAAAGTTTGGAAAGTATTTCTTTTAAAAGCTCTGCTCTCAATGCCCAGATCCTCTGTATTTACAACTTTTCTGATGCTAATTTAGTGTTTTCTCTGTGAAATATCCTTCCCTGGACATCTTTTATTTTTTTGTTTTCCCTTCTGCTACAACATTTTCCATTGGTTGTCCCCTCTTCCAGATTCTCTCTACTTCTTCACAGGCGATCTGTTCTCCTCCTTATTTATGTTAATGGAGGCCAATTAGGCAGTATATAGATATAACCAGAGCCTCCTTGTTAATTTAGAGGCAGTTTAAAATAATGCTCGACAAGAACTTAAAAGTCAAACCTTAATTTCAACATGTCCCACAAAGCTGCTTGTTTATTTCTATACCTTGTTATTTGAGATTGAAAAATGTGATGTGCCCAAGTTCAAACATGGATTTCAAAGGGCGTATTTGAAACTTCAAACCTTCAATAGTGAAATAGAAATGGAGTCTTATGAAACAAAAATGAAGAGAAAATTTCCTATTCCCAATACGTGAGAAGGAAAAGGTGATTATGATGAATGTTAATGCAGATTGTTCAATAGCTTCTTTTAGATCTTTCTTAGACGTTTCCCATTGTGATTGCATTCTACACCATGTTAGCCTTTCACCACGGTGTTCATTGGAGATTGAGATATAGCTTCAAGTGGCTTATAAGTGTCTCAACTAATCTTTGTGGGAGGGTAAATATACTATGTCATTGATTTCATCATAGATTTCTCCCTTCTTCCTCCTATAGGTTTAAAACATAGTAGATTATAAAGAAAGACAATCATAAATAATACATAATAATTATCAATAAAATAGAAGTTCCAAAAGACTATCCATGTCGATTGGATTTTTCTCTTGTTTAAGTAGGTTACCTTGAAATTCCCCTAGGTCAATTCCTTGGACCATGCTATAGTCCGTTCAATTGCCTAGAAGCATGTTTTTGAGATCATCTACCGACACAACACCATGAAGGAATCAACCTCAAAATAGCAAGCTTCTGAGAGAAAGGAAAGATGAAGTCATACACAAAAAGCCTCTCCCAGGCAAGTCACATTTTTTTGAGAATTAATAGAGTGTAAAAAATGCGATGGGATTTTTAGTAGTGGCAGGTAGGCGGGAATTTCTTACCTGCCTTGCAGGGTACTTTTTCCCATGAAGTCAAAGTCACTTTAAAAATACATGTTGAAATTAATCAATTAGAGTGTCGGCAGGCAGGCAAGAATTTCTTACCTTGCCTTGTAGGGCGAAAATTCTCATTATAAAATAAAGAAAAATCACTTTAAAGCACCGATGGGAATTTTTTGTGCCTTTATTGCTAGCAGATGTAACTGTATTCCCACCAAAAAGATATTCCCATTCAACCATATGAGCCGAGTTCGACACTTTATCCAAATGCTGAAGGTCAGTTTTAATGCAAGTCCGCCACTTTTTGTCTCCGAAGGAAGACTTTTATTTAGCTATTTAGTGAGAATAAATGGAAGTGGCAGTTTGAAGGGGGGAATTGTGCTCCGGTTGCCTATGCAGGGTGAATTTTTCCCATGCCAGTCAAAGTCCACTTACAGTTGCAATGGGATTTTTGGTAATGGAAGGCAATTCAGGAAGCTTTTTCTGTGACCTGCCTTGCAAGGTGCTTTTTCCCATGAAGTCAAAGTCACTTAAGTTTTTCTACGATGGAAAAATTAGAGGCGGCAGGCAAGCGGGAATTTAATTACCTACCTTACAGGGTCCGAAAATTCCCCTTATAAAATAATGAAAAATTACTTAAAGCATTCGATGGAGATCATTTTCTGTCGCTACACTAGACAGGCTAACTTTTCCTCACCAAAGCAGATTTATTCACCCATGCAAGTTGCACTTTATCACAAGGAAACCTAGTTTTAATGCAAGTCGCACTTTTTGGAAGGAAGACTTTAAGCTACCAGTGGGAATTTTGGCAGTGGCAGGAAGGCGGGAATTTTTTACCTTCCTTGTAGGGTATTTTTCCCATGAAGTCAAAATCATTTAAGCTGCAATGGAAATACTAGAGGTGGCAAGCAAGCGGGAATTTCTTACCTACCTTGCAGTAGAAAAATTCCTATTATAAAAGAAAAATCACTTAAAGCACCAGTGGGAATTTTTTACCTGCCTTAAAGGGTAAAAATTATCATGATGAAAGTCAAATCACTTAAGTGGAAGAGGGGATTTTTGGAGCTGCAGTGCAGTGTGGAAATTCCCATCACGCTGACTTCTTATTTTTAGCAATTACCTCTTGTTAAAAAGTGTGGCCCACCTTGGGTGAATAACAATGCATTTAATAATATTTATTAAAGGTTTATTCACCCAATTTTGGCGGGCATAAATAGAAGGAAAGTCAATGCAAGTGGAAGAGCTAAAGAGAAGTCAAGGATGCATGCAAAAAATAAATAAAATAAATTTATTTAAAAGCAACCAGCAACATGCATAATTGGGCACCCAATTTGGGTGAATAAACATGATTGTTTATTAATTAAATTGCCAGAAATAGGAAGGGCAATTATTGAAAATAGAATGTTGAGACTTATATAAGCATGGGCTGCCATAATAAAGAAGCAATTAATTCTTTTTGCAAAGGATTGCAACCCAAACAGGTTTTTGGCGCCAAAAGGAGGATTTTGCATTAAAAAGGTGTTATTTTCCACTGCCGAGAAGCTTCCAGTTTTGGTGCCTAGAGTTGGAATAGCCTAATTCTTGGTCATTCTGGGCATCTGCATGTTGGTATAAGTGCTCTGGTGAATTAAATAATATTTTTGCTTGATTTGCATGCAAGCAAAGCCTCAAATTTTAGGGCAGCAGACTTTATATGCAAATTTTGGTGATAAAAATCAAGTATTCATGCCATAGACTCCATCTTTGTCTAAATAAATTGTAGGTATTCATCACAGGTGCTCATATCAATGTCAGGTACATTGAATATATCTTATGAATCTGAAGAAGTTGTCAGAACTGCACAAATTGATCCAATTGCAAGAGATTCTGACAAAATTAAAAGAAAAAGAGCTCGGACAAAGATTGTTTCAACCATGATGAAGCATGATGAAAGAAAAGGAATCAGCAGAATCATGCATAGCTTCGAGATTTGCTGATGTCACTGATACAGATATAGGCCCTAAACTTATCACCAATTTGATTGATCAGATTCAGACTCTCATAATTGCAAAGGCTTTTGGCAAAAAAATTCATCCTCTTGTTTCTAACGCAGCCCATGTGGAAGTCATTGCATGGAGAATTCCTTTCAGAAGCTTGTGCATGTGCTCCCAATCTTCTAGTTGAAGCCTTCCTTGAATTTACTTGTGTTTTCCTTCGCCCGGAATGCTTTCTAGAATTTAAAATTGCTCATATGCAATTTTAAATAAAAGATGATGAGTTTTGTCTGAATTATTTATGGCAAACATTGCACTAGTGCATGTACTGAAAAAGAATTGCAAAAGCCTCGAGGATAAAGGGGGAAGACATGTCAGAGGTAGCACCTGCAGGCAAATCACAATCAGTTGCTTCTAGATCCAGTATGGTGAGAATCAAAGGAAAGAATTCAACAGCATATGGGAATATCTCAAATCCACGACAGAGATATCATTCAGATCATTCATTGCTAAAATAGATGAAGCAGAAGTACAATATAGGTTGGATCAACATGCAAAGTATGGAAGAAGAACAAGATTGGAAGGGTTGCAGCTTTCTTCTTATTTCTTTTCCTCTTTCTCTTATTTTCTCCGACAAATTAATTGAGCGATCAATTAAATTATAAAACTTAAGTGATTGGTTTAAAAGTCATTACGTCAAGTTACTAGAATAAGTCAATTACTTGAAATAGGTGGCAGACATGCAAAATAGAAGGTTATTTTCAGTTATAAATCATGCATGTCATGCAAAGAGGAATTCCAGGAGGGAGATTGCTAGTTGTTTCCTTTACAACTTCCACATGTGTTAGTTCAGTTATAGTTTCCTATTTGTAACTTCCCCTCCATACACTATAAATAAAGGAAGAGCCTATGAGTTAAATCATCCGAATTTGTAATCAACATTCTTGTGTTCCAGACTTTGAGTTGAAACCCTTGATATCTTTCTGAAAGCTAAGGAATAGAGAGGAGAAATATTTTCGGAGAACTTTGTGTCAACGATGCATTTGTTTCTTATTTCTTTTTAGATCTTTGCATAAACTTTGTGTTATCTTAGATCTGGATTTGAAATTTTCCTTTGCTTCGAATTCTGTATTTCTAGATCTATCTATTTCGTCTATGTGCATGTGACCAACTCTGTTAACTATTGGTCAAGTTGCCCATCTTCTTTCTTTTCTGCTCGCATTCAATTATTTTTCTCTTTTGCATATATACATTTCTTATAGCTGCTTACTTGCTGCAAAACTGCCTAGCTATGGTGCATGAGCTACGCGGTTAAAGTAAAACCAACAGATAGAAATTATAAAATATAATTGACAAAATCTTACACGGGAGCCTCACCGGTAAATGAGGGAGATTTATCTCATGACTGCCTAGGTTTTCAGCTATGCAGAAAATCTAGCCAACACAATTACATCTAACATACACAAAGAAGTAAGTAAATAATGTGATATTGAATGTTTGAAATAAAAAAGTTGAAGTTAAAACTTGAGACTAGAGAGTTGATATTAAATAAGTTTTTCTTTTATATTCATTAAATTGTTTCCTTGTACACAAAATATTTAAGAAATCCATAGTGATGGCATCAACAAAAAACATAATATAAAAGATACAACTAGGGTTGAGAAAGGCCGACATTTGCTTGACCCAACATGCGATGCACCATGTTCGACTCTGCAACATTTTGTATATGTCAAGGAAATAGCCGTAGCCATTCTATTTGATCTCAAGGTATTGACAAGATCATCCTCCACAAATTTATTATCCTTAGGTGTACGGGCTCGCTCCTTCTCCCCCAATGCTACAAGCTCTGCCTCACGATCAACCTATGCATGGTACTGCTATCTAAACACAGAGTTATCATCCTCGATGATCCACTTTGATTGTGGATCATACTCGGTAATATCCCATTCTTGAAAGTAGCAGGTTGAAGAAATAAGGGAAACTTATCCTAATAAAGTAATTTTAGTGCATAAAGAAATTTATAAGCATTTTAATTATTTATTAATGATAAAATAATAAAAGAAAAAGTCACTTTATTTTTATTTCTCCTGAGTGAGGAAATGCGACCCATATAGGGATGGGACAAAAATATTAAATAAAGTAAGCAAGGGGAAAATATTAAATAAAGAAAAAGGAGTTGAGTGGCCCTTTTAGGTGGCAAATGTGCCAAAGAGAAATTATAAAATAAAGTCACCACACTTGGAGAAGGCATCACTTTTTATCATATTTTCATATGTGAAATTTTGATTGAGCTAATTGCTTTCCATTTTTACCTCAAAGGACAAAAACCCTTTGTAGTGTTGCATTAGAGGATGAAAATTCTCTATTGCCAAGGATTAAAAAACGAAAACTCTTCATCTTTTATGAGAGGGAGCTCTATTAAGGGGTTTCCATTGAGTTTTAAGGGTAAATTCTGAATTTCCAGCAGTGTGTGAAGGCCCTAAGGTGCAGTTTTTTTTTCCAACTAGGATTTGAAGAAGAAGAGTGTAGCTGATTTTTGGCATGCATTTCTAGCCAGATCTAGGGTTATCTACACCCTTGTCAGTGGAGTTTGACACATTCTAGGGCACGGTTGATCCGGATCTCATCTCCATCTTCATTGCCATATTTTTAGATGTCATTTTTAGCTTGTATGCATTTGATTTGGGCTTTAGAAACATTTTTTCCATCCTTGTCTGTAAGCTGATTTTCTGCAGACTTTAATAAATTTTCCAGCTCTTCTTCTTGATCTGAAAAATTATATTTTTGGTATTTTTGCATCTATAATAAATTCTGAATTGTTTGGTTAAAGATCTTGATGATTTTCAATCAGTTTTGAGTATCAATCATCTCCAAGGCAAGTCACATTTCCTTGTAGAAATTCAGATCTGCTTTATTTTCGTAAAGTGTACCTTCTATAAATTGTTGTTATAGATTGGATTTGCAGCTGTTCCGTTTGGGGGCATAATTTGTCCATTTGGGGACATTACATACTCTAGTTCAATGGGGCATAAATCTTCCACAACCTCTACAATCTGCTTGCGATGGAGGTGCATGTTGTAGTGCACAAATACATTGACGACCTATGTGCTTTTTGGAGTGTATGTGCTTAAACATACTCCAACTGTGCTCACAACCTGAGGCACTGCATGGTTGGCTTGGCACTCGAATAGCAATCCACTGAAGATTTGGCGTCTTAGTGGAAAATTGGCCCCACCATGCATCTATAATGATAAATATTAAAATATTTGCAACGTCAATTCCAAAAATACAAAAAAAACATTAATATTCAATGACAAAAAAATGGAAAAGATTAAACTTAAAGTTTACCTAGCTAAGTCGTCGTCCTAGCTGCCTTGCAAATACCTTGAGCAAAGAGATCCCCCTAGTGCTTGTTTGCAGATCCCAATCCCAGACATAATCTTCCCTCTTTTCTACAGATTTGTTTCCATGGCTTCTATGAATGTGTAGAGGCTGCTCATAATGTCCTCGTCAACCTTAAAGCTCTCAAGGAACTGGAGGGTGCGTTCAAAAAGTAGGCAAATGCATAAAGTGGCTTATGGAGTTGTTTTATTCATTGTTGGTCTATGATATCCCAAATGGTTTTGTACTTGTTCATTTTTGTGCCATAGACATTTTTTTTATTTGCTCTTTGGCTCAGTTCACACAGTCACATATATAGCCTATTGCAGAATTTTCTCAATCAAAGACATGGAAGAGAAACCAGTGGCTCTGCTATAAAAATTATTTAAAATTTTGATTCTATTTTAAGACTCTCACATGAAGAAAAAAATAAATTTAAATTGCAATATAAAACAAAAATTGAAAATTCTAGATACTGAAAATGACTTACATCTGCAATCTTCGTTGTTGGCATCGAAAAGTGAAACTCATCGAACACCTGCTCTACAACATCAATCCCAGTTGTGGTCGTTAAGTAGAAAGTTTTGCTCCATTTCTCGCTACAAACATTTGCTTCAAAAAAGCTTTTGATTGGTAGTAAAGATTGCAACAGCATGAAGGGGGTTATAAAATGGGTTACACCTGGTTGGACCAGCTCCTTGCTTTCTGTAAACTCTCTCATTAAAGAGAGGACCCAAGCATGGTTGTAGATGTACTTGCAATTTGTACGGTCTTGCTCCACAATTGGCTTGGCCCACTCCATTTTCCCAATGTCCTCTAGCATCAAATTGATGCAATAGGCCGAGCAAGGAGTCCAAAAGATCAAGGGATGTCTCAGCATTAGTACTCTACCTGCAGAAACTTAATTTGTGGCATTATCGGTGACTACGTGCACCACATTTTCTTGACCCACCTCTATATAACTTCTTCCAAAATGCGACATAAATAATCTACATTTTCAATCCTCCCAAGGCATCAATTGACTTCAAGAAGACAGCCCCATCTCTTATCTTTTTCTATCAGTCCATCCATTGGACATGATAATGCAACCTTTTTTCCTCCAAATAACCTGCTGCTCATCAATGATTGATTTTACATCTGCCATCTTCTCTAACAAAATTGGGCCCCTTAAATCATCAAGAGAAGGAGCTTTGAACCCCAACCAATAACGAGGATACAACCCACTAATAGTTGCCAATAAGGAGACCCAAAAACCAAAAATAAAATGTAGTCATCAATATTCAAAATTAAAAAATAGATTTTAGAATTAAAATAATAATAAAAATTCATAAAATATCATAATGTAGAACAAAATATAGACTAGAAATACATAATATTATTGGCTGCATGAAAATGAGTGTTACAAAAGTACCAAAAGTCACTCAATGCACTTTCTCATGGCTGTGTTTATTCTTGTTCCACCCTGTGTTTTCCAACGATGGTTGGGAACCAAGAACACCATGCGGCTCAAATCAACTCCCCAAATTACAAGATCTAGGTCCAATGCTACCAGAACACAATCCAGGTATTGAAAGAATAGAAGAGACACATATTTATTGATTTTGATTCACCTTTTTTTTTCTTGAAGCTCTTCAACTAAGGTGTTACCTCCCTTACAACCCCAGGCTCTATAGATGAACACATTGCAATGTCATGTCAGGGTATGTTGGCAAGGTGATATTTTAGGCAATTAATGTTGCCTCCTAGAAACTCACCACTACAGTATTTGTAAAAAATGTGGCCTTGATTCACACCTGCATTCGCATACTTCAAGGCATGGTTTTTCAGTTTGTTTGCTGCTCCTAACATGGTAAAACCAAAAAACCTACATTCTAGAAAAAAAAAAGTGGTACGGACTGTAGGGTTAAGTTTTAACCTAGGATGCACGGATATGCCTAGGTCCTTGTCAAATCCCCCTTGATACGTATCGGAAACGGATACGGATATGTGCCTGATACGTACGGGATACGTCATGGATACGCACAGACGTATCCTGCAGTAGAACACGTCTTTTTCAAGTTTTATTTCATTTTTTTTTAATTTTTGACTTTTCTATTCCCTGAAACATGAACAATGAAATGTAAAATCTTAAGTATATTGTATGTTTTGAAAATTTGAATATGGATCCTTGTAAATTTTCAAATTTCAAGCTTTATTCGTATTCCTATTGACATGATATTCGTATATCATATGTATGGCAGCCACATGATCAATAAAAATGCAAAGTCTTATGTATATTGAATGTTTTGAACATTGATTCAAGTTTTGTATTACTATTTCAGTTTTTTATGGACTAAAAATGAGTAGATGTACATATTTAAAAAAAAACCCTTGGATACAATACGTTTGTACATATATATATATAAATTTTTTAATATATATGTACGGATGTATCCAAGACATATCGTATCCAAGGGTTTTTTAAAATTGACGTATCCGCGTATCATATTCGTATCCAAACCGATACTCGTATCCGTATCCTGGCAACGTAGGTTTTAACTTGAAAATCTCAAATATAGAAGAAAAGACAAAGAAACAAATATACAATGATAACTATAATATAAGGAAAAGGTAAGAACGTAGGTATTTTTTATTTTGTTCTATTTTAGATTTATATTTAGATTCTTTGAAAATTAAATAGATTGAGTGAAGATTATTGCATGAAGAAGAAGAGGAAAAAAAGGTTAAAAAATGAGAGAGAGAGAGAGAGAGAGAGAGAGAGAGAGAGAGAGAGGTGTTCAAGTTTTGATTCATTTACCTCTTGTAGATGCTTGAATGTGATGTCCTCAAATGGACATATTTGACCCCCACTTGGGTTTTAGGCAAACCCCAAACACCCAAATACAATTTATAAAATATATAACAATTTAACCTCTGTAGATCTGAATTTTAATCTGAAAACTGCGACTAAGGTACAACATTAAACACACATAAATCTGCCCTCGTACAAAGAGATCTTCACTCCAACTTGTTCTATTGCATTTATTAGACCAATATATGAAGAAACATATAGATTTAAATTTACCAAGAGGCTGATATAAATTTATTAAATCAGCAAAACAGGCTGCACTTATAATTAATATAGATAGTACCTTTGAACACCAAATATATCTGAAAATGACCAGATTTGATCTCTAAAAATCAACTTTATTTATGTGTGTCCAAAACAGATCAAAAGCAACCCTTAAACATTCCATATTTGCATTGAAAGGGGTCTCTCCACATGAGGAATACAAGCATAAACACAGCTGCAATTATTCTTCAAACCCTTGATACAAAGATCTGCAAAAATCCCTTCAAATAGCTGCTGGAAATAACTGAAATATCCTTGCAAGCAGAATAGAATCCCTTGTATAGAGATCCCTCACATTCCCCTGGAGTTTTCATCCGCAAGAGAGTTCTTCTAAGGGTTTCCGTCCTTAGAAATAATTCAGACAAAGCTAAAAGCTTCAATTAAAAATCAGAAATTTAGAAGATGATCAAATGTGTCTCTACAAAGGCAATTCGACTTGCATAAATGCAACCAATCACCTTTCTCTGTATTAGATGCTTTTTTCCCTCCAAAGAGCTCTCCTCATGCAAGTCGCATTTTCCTTGGGGGAATAACTTTTTCTTTTTGCCTTTTTCTATTTTACCTTTGCCTCCAAGCAAGTCACACTTGTCCATAAAATATATTTTGCTAAGTGCTTTATTCTTTTATTTGCTTTTTCCATGTTTATTTTATTATTAAGTCCATTAATTTATTATAAGTGTTTTTTATAATGTTTTATTTTATTTTTTGCACTTTATAATAAAATAATAGAACTTCAGTCCTCTTTTTAATTTTCTCCTTAGCCGTTAGGAAGACAAAATAGGCTAAGGGTCTTCGACTGGGAAGGGGATATTACATTGAAAGTGTTCACAAACAACCAGTCCCTTCTATTAGCTTCACCAATGCACACAATTGTTGTTAATCACCTCTTATCCAACCCTTGCACTTGAACAATCAACTCTTTTGAAGCGAAAATAGAAAATCAGAATGCTTCCATGGTGTGTGAGTGAGGAAAGTGAAATATTGAATGGGTTCATGAAAATAATGTATGAATGTGTGAATTGTTGTTTGTGTGTGTTAAAGTAGCTTTGAGTTTAGATGTGTGTTAAAGTAGCTTTAAGTTTAGGTTTGTATCCTTTTTTTACTTTATTGTGGTTTTTTCTCCGTTTAAATTAAAAAAAATAGTACTCACTGAGTCTAGACACGAGATTCACCCTTAAACTCAGTGAGTTTGCCTACTTTTTTGTGAATTTTTGTAGAGATGGACTCACTCTTGGATTGGCAAGTCCTCCCCAAGGTTTGTTGAATCTTGTTTCTATGTTCATGATACACCATTAGAGTTTTTTTAAACTCGCAAGTCCCACATCTGGACTTGGGGAGTTTGCCAATTTTTATATAAATTTTTGTAGACAAGCTTGGGCTTGGATTGCCAAATCATTGCTATGAAATGATGAATCTTGAATCTATGTACAAGACCTGTTGTTGGGATGAATTGGTGAAAGGATTGCATATATGGAGCTTCTTTTATGGATAACTTCCTACAAGCAAATGAGGTTGGGGATACCTAACAAGACGAAAATTTTCAATAATTCCCACTCGCAATTGTGCCCAACTAGCCTAAAGCAAGTGGGAGAAAAATTAAATAAAAATAAATAACTCCTATGGGTTGGGCCCAACTAGCCCACAGCAAGAGGGAATATAATTAATTAAAAATAAACATCTATGGGTTGGGGCCCAATTGCACATGAGGTGGGAAGGCCTAACTCGTGACCAAAAAATATGTAATTAAAATTTTAAATAATCAACCATTCTCAAAATTGGGTTAAAAACCCAAGAAGAAAAAATTAATCATGTAATATAATTACATAACTGTCCCAAACACATTTCTATTTCTGTGGATGAGGGGCTTCCATCATTGACCTAAGCTAAGGCCATCATCCCTATATAAATTGTTGGGATGTTTACATGTCTCCAATGCTTCCCTAAAATGCCACTTTGTGAGGTGCTTCTCTTTTGCAATAACTCTTGGTTCTTATACGAAAACATGGTGTGTTGTGGAAGAAGAGTGTTCCATGTATGCTTATTTGTTGACCCCTATGAGGTGTAGATCTGTAGAACGTTCATTGATTCTTAGTTTGAGTGGATCTACCTGGTCTCCTATATATAATTGTTTGCAAGAACACGAACTGAGATAGACCTTAGTGCCTCACTACTCTACTTGGCATCGGTCATGCTCTTAGCTGATTTAAGAACTTTCTTCATAGTGTTAAAGAATATAAAAGTTGACATCCTTTCATCTCAAGGTCATTGCGATCTTGTTTGAAATCCCTTCAATGCAAGATAGGAATGTTTGTGGTTAGCTGACAGACTATGTCGACTCCCGTTTTGAATCCCTTCATGCATTCTAAAAATTCCTAAAATCAAGATAATTTGGTGTTTGAGGCACCTGCCAAGAAATTTTGTTCATCTACAGCTTCTCATGGATGAAATATGGGGATATAGTAGATATTAGTAACCAAGGCTACGAGGTTTTATGTTTGAAAATTCAATATGGTTTTCTTCAATTGTAGGTTTCAGTGCAACAAACATAATCAATACTAAATAGTATATTGTTTAAATAAATTTTGATGACACTATGGGGAGCTTGGATATGCCATTGATTTGGTTAAAGGTTCTTTGTATCCTACCGTGCATTGCATGTCGCCGGGAATCTAAAAAATGAAGGGATCAAGAGGGAGTATAATTAATTAAAAATAAACAACATCTATGGGTTGGGGCCCAATTGCACATGAGGTGGGAAGGCCTAACTTGTGACCAAAAATTATGTAATTAAAATTTGAAATAAACAACCATTCTCAAAATTGGGTGAAAAACCCAAGAAGAAAAAATTAATCACGTCATACAATTACATAACTATCCCAAACACATTTCTATGTCTGTGGATGAGGGGCTTCCATCATTGACCTAAGCTAAGGCCATCATCCCTATATAAATTTTTAGGATGTTTACATGTCTCCAGTGCTTCCCTAAGATGCCACTTTGTGAGGTGCTTCTCTTTTGCAATAACTTTTGGTTCTTATACGAAAACATGGTGTGTTGTGGAAGAAGAGTGTTCCATTTATGCTTATTTGTTGACCTCGATGAGGTGTAGATCTGCAGAATGTTCATTGATTCTTAGTCTGAGTGGATCGACCTGGTCTCCTATAAATGATTGCTTGCAAGAACACAAACTTAGATAGACCTCAGTGCCTCACTGCTCTACTTGGCATCGGTCATGCTCTTAGCTGATTTAAGAACTTTCTTCAGAGTGTTAGAGAGCATAGTTGGAAAACTCGCAGATTTCTCGCCGAGTCCTCGAGTAATCGCCAAATCTCAATGCAAACGAGTAAATCGCCAAAAAACTCGCCAAAAACTAACTCGCC
Source organism: Taxus chinensis (assembly GCA_019776745.2). Taxonomy (NCBI): domain Eukaryota; kingdom Viridiplantae; phylum Streptophyta; class Pinopsida; order Cupressales; family Taxaceae; genus Taxus; species Taxus chinensis. The sequence goes on along the minus strand of CM034152.1, from coordinate 158,533,205 downwards.
GAGTTTTGGCAAGTACTCGCCAAAACTCGACGAGTACTCTCTAAAACTCGGTGAGTACTCTCCAAAAACTCGCCAAAACTCAAATGAAAGAAAACGCTGGAAAAATACAAAAATAAAACATTAATAGCAATGAAAGAAAACGCTGCAAATACACGGTTTTGGCAAATTTATGTTTTTTTAAAGAAATTTGAGTATTTTTTAAGTTGCCGAGTATTCCCGAGTATTGGCTGAATATTGCTGAGTTTTTTTTGGGGGTTTGCCAAGTATTTGCCGAGTGTGAGTATTCCAACTATGTTAGAGAGTATAAAAGTTGACATCCCTTTTTCTCAAGGTCAATGTGATCTTGTTTGAAATCCCTTCAATGCAAGCTAGGAATGTTTGAGGTTAGCTGACAAACTCGGTAGACTTCCGTTTTGAATCCCTTCGTGCATTTTGAAAAGTCCTAAAATCAAGATAATTTAGTGGATGAAATATGGGGATATAGTAGATATTAGTAACCAAGGCTATGAGGTTTTATGTTTGAAAAGTCAATATAGTTCTCTTCAATTGTAGGTTTTAGTGCAACAAACATAATCAATACTAAATAGTATATTGTTTAAATAAATTTTGATGACACTATGGGGAGCTTGGATATGCCATTGATTTGGTTAAAGGTTCTTTGTATCCTACCGTGCATTGCATGTCACCAACAATCTAAAAAATGAAGAGATCAAGAATTAGGTTTAGATTTGATCGAAAAAGTTTAAGGGAAGATCTTCTATACTGGAGACCAGCTTTTCCCACCACGTATTGATAATATCCAATGCTTATTTACCTTCCAAGTAAGATGTAAATAGCTTGCTGTGGTTGTTTTATCTTGTTCTTGTCATTATTTGTATTGTCTCAATGCCTTGATCAATGGAATTTGTTCTTTGGTTATTGACTTTTCTCATGTCTTTTCAGCTTTATTTTCCCAACTCATAAGTTACCCAAACTAGTTATTGAGTTTCTATTCCATTCAAATATAGACACCTACATATTTCAAGGGAGAGGGCGAGCAATTTTGCAAAAGACGGTATTCTTTTTACTTATGGGAAAGTCGTAAATAAAATGATAGTAATTCTTTAATATTATGAGTTTTGGTCATTTTTCAAAATAAAAGGTCTTTTATCATGTTGGATATTAGTTAGAAAATTAGAGAGGAAGCAAATCAAATATCTTTAAAGGATTATTTTATGGCAGATAGATTGGTACCTCTTTCTTCCTGCTTTATCTCTCTTGTTCTTGGGAAAATGGAAGTGCAATGCTTAATCAACTTTTTTTATTGCTATATAGAGGGATAACTTTTTTGCTGCTTTATGAGAACGTTTCGGTTGTGCATTTTTAAATTTTCCTTATGCATTATCTTCCTTTCAAATTTTATTATTTTGTAGGTTGTACATAATTACTTGAGTGCACAAAATATGCTGTTTCACTTCCACATGTGAATAAATAATATCATATTTGGGTATGCGAAGCTCATGTCTGTATTTATTTGACAAGGATTTGAACCCTAAATTAGGAATTCAAAAAGTTTAAAGACATGTTCAACTTGGCAAGTAATATAATGTGATTTTAATAAACATTTGGGGATATGTTGTCTTTTTGTTGTAAATAATGTTAAGGGGGAGTCTATTGATAAGTGACTCTCCTTGATCACTTCCACCAAGCAAGGCAGCTACAAGTTCCTTTTGAAACTTACCAGATTAATTTAAAAATCTAAATTCACATTAACACAAAATGTATGCATAAATGCTAATGATGATACTCCCTAAAGACACAAAGTGCTGCAAACAATTTCTGAGATAGAAAACATAATGACATACGACACATTATTATTCATGTACACATCACATAAAAATCACTTATATATCTTATAAATGTGGAAAACATCCCATCAGACATTTTCCCCTCATTTTTACGTTATTATTATATGTGTGAAGAATGCTATTTAACTTGCTAAAGCTGTTTTGACATGATTTTCTTGAAATTAAAATGCTAGCAGGGAAGGTATGATATTTGCTGTCCTATGATGTCTGCATGGGATCTTCACAAAGCATGGCCTGAAGCAGAACTCAAGGTAGAATTCATTACTATAATAGTGGATGTACCCACTATTTTATTTTCTTTTCATTATGCTACATATTAGGTATCATGCAAGTCTAGTTTTGCATTACATTTTTAGAAATAGTCACTGCTACATGTATATGGTTACTATGCAAGTGCATCCTGCTTAAGTCTAAATATAAGATTTAATGATATCCAAGTATAGTTACCAAATCCGGACGGATCTGCACAAAATCCAGCCGGATCCAGATTTTTCAGCTGACCCGGATATATTCGGTCCGGGTCGGCCCTGATTTAGGAAAAAAATTATTATTTATTGCTTAAAATTTTCTTTAGTTTTCTGAAAAAAACAGTCAACTATCAACCTTATATATTAAAAATATAACATTTTACATTACATTATTTAAGTTTTTCATTGTATTTTGTGAAATTTTCATATTTGTAAAATTCAACTCGTATATTTTGGACCGGATTTTTCCAAACTTTTTCAAGAATTTCGGATTTTTTTGCCCTCCTGAACGGACCCGGAATTCTGGACCTGGTAACTATGTATCCAAGTATAGAGGCCTTACCAATTTTGTTTCATCCAAACTTATCACAACTATGTATTATGGTCAATGCCATTTCAAGGAAGGAAACTACTCTAGAACATCCCAAACCAGGCTGCTTCCATATGTCTCATTGTTAGCCAACATAATGGAAGCCTATAGGAAATGACCTTAAGCATCTACCATCCACCATACATATGCACTGAGCACTTACATCCTAGTTGGATTGTTGTTGTAATGATGTGGCTAGCCTTATCAATGTTAACCATATTCTATAGTCAATATACATATTTTCATGTACGTAATTCCACCTACTAAATCCGTGCATAAAAACCCATGCATGATTAGTGACTTTATGTCTAAGAGAACCATCCAATCTCATGTCACCTAAGGCCTTTTAAAATAAAAAATATATATTTGGTTTCAGGATGTATTTCAATGAATTGCTCCAAATGCTAGCACACAACAATTGTGCCTCATATATGAAGTTTCCAGCTTTGTATAATATGGAGCATTCATTTTCAATTTTGATGTAATATTGCATTTTTTTGGTTCAATAGCCAAAATGATTGAACTTGTTATTTGGGCATTTGAAAAGTACGTGAAATTACGTTTTGAGGCGAGTCGCTTACTTATTTGAGAAGAAACCTCAAATGCCTTATGATTAAAGCATTTGTACTCCATAGTAAAGGTCACAAGGTCAAATTTGAAGGGGGTAGGGTTGTACAATACATTGAACTGTATATAACGTAAATGTGGAAAAATCCTCTTGTTTGCTTCTGCAGGGGGTGTCTTATACACCAAATTGGTGTCTCGCTTGTCCATGACATTAAAAATTATCTTTACCTTTATATCCCAATAATGCCATGTTACCAAACTAATTGAAATTATTGAATTGTCCAATTCGTATAGAACAAAAGTAATATATGCTTGTGAGTCTTTGAACGGCTGACACTTTATGCTTTTTGTAGATTGAAAGTTTCTTTTGACACCTTCACAATGTCAGCTGCAACAATTAACCATAAATTTCATGCTACGTTTTGGGGTCATTGCTTGTTTCTTCATTTCTTAAAACCTATACTTACACGTTCAAGACAAAATGAAAAGCATTCGAAGATTTATCGGCCTTACAATTGTGATTATTTATAGACTATAGCTATAAAAAGGCTATACATTAATATTTGTAGCTTTAACAAACTTCCCTTTCTTGTCGTGAAAAGTTTTCTGTTGTTTGATGGATCTAGGTAATTTTGGATGCGGGTCACTCGGCTAAAGAACCAAGAATAGCTGCAGAATTAGTTGCAGCAAATGAATTATTTAAAGAGCTATTATATGGAGATAGATTACAGAGCTAATTTGCATAAAAAATGTTTGTAAAAGCTGTGCACTAAACGTGCCTTCTCTTGAAGAAAGGTGGAGTTAAGAGTAGTGTTAAAGGCTAATCTAAGTTTTTCGTAGTTGTGCTGATGATCTTAAAGCTTGAGTGTGTTATTTGAGTTGATGGCATATAGTTGCTGTCCTAAACACCATTACTTTATGTGTCAATGCTAGTCATATTTCTAGTTCTCATGTCTGATTTTTTTCATGAAAGTTGTAATTATTATATTAAAATCTAAGGACCATAAAACTAATTGCAAGATCATAGCTACAAAACAAGATGACTTATCAAGGCCATCAGACCAGCATAACCAAAACAAATGCGTGGTAAGTTGCTATTTATGTAGAATTGCAATTAGGATAGCTTGCTTATTAGAGAATGTTTATTTGAAGACGGTTTTATTTGTTTAAGTTTCATTGTAATCATCCTTATAGTATCCTTATATTAAAATATGTAGCAATTAGGATAGCTCGCTTATTAGAGAATTTGTTTGAAGACAGTTTTGTTCATTTAAGTTTTATTGTATTCATCCTTATAGTATCCTTATATTAAACTATTTAGCATTTTTCTAGAAATATTTGACGTTGTATACAATATCCATGCTCCTTGGAATGAGATGTGTCCGAAAAATTGGTTACAGAAGTAGAGGGATTCGTAAAAGAGAACATGATATAAGAGAACCAGTTATTCTCATTATTCATCCAAGTAGAGAAGGAATTGGCTATAATAATAATGTCTTCTTTGCACATGCATGCTGAGATACATAATTATTCACCTAAGGTTTATAAGTGTGAATATGTGAATGCACAAGATAGAGTTCGAATTAGTAATATACCTTTTGATGTGAGTAATTGGTATGTGTGCTAGAGCTAATGGAAACATTGATACTAGTCAAAATACTTTCCAATTTAGTAGTTAGCCAATAGAGTGTCGTATTATCGAAATTAAGAAGTTCCTATTAGATAACTTTCAAGAGATATCAAGTATAATGAATGTCAAAATGTGTATGCCGAAATTGGCCTCAATCATTTCACAATCTTAATTCATGTTCTATATTTACTATGACTGATGCAAATGATAATGTATGTGTGCTTTCTCACAAAGATAAAAGGAAATATGGGCACGAAACTGATTTTTTGTCAATTGAGGCATTTCTTCAACTATCACAAGACATCATATGTGAATACCTTGGCTAATGATGAATCCCTAGATCAATTTTTGGGAGCTCATGTTGGTTTACATGCATGTGATGATGTGCTTATGTCTTTCCATCATGCCATGTAAATCTTGTATATTATTGTGTTTAAATTATCATGCCTATTGAGTTCATGTACTTGATATATTACTTGTCACATTCATTCACATTGTCCATGCATCATACTTACTGTATCATGTTGCTTATGTGCACGATGTGTCCAACCTTATGCCTAATGCGTTTTTTAGTGCTTGGCATTCTTTACATGTTCCACATTATCTTTACCATGCTTATGTCCCTGATGTATTTTCCGTATTGTACTAATGTGTCAGATATGATTTCAATGTCTAGTATGCTTTCTATTTGCATGAAGTGCCTTTTCTATCCATTTCCATTCTCATGTCTTCTTGTGTCTAAAGTTTTTGTTGTCTTGTCATGTCCAATGTTCCTTCCATATCATGTTTTTGTTACTTATATGTGTGGCGTGTCCTCTATTATCCATATATTTACACTTTTATTGTGTTGCTATGATTTTTGTCATGCATCCATTTTATTTGTGATTACTACATGACTGTGATCTATATCATGCACATATTTGAGGAATTTAATGGGTTAAGACCATGCCACTTATGATCTTCATTGCTACATCTTGTGGACTAACAACTTATTTCTACGATTTTACACTTTCAATGTTATGCTTCTACTTGACCTATATCTTGGGTCAATATGGAGCAATGGTTCATGTTTTCCAAAAGTATTATATTTACATAGTATGTCACTAGAAGATATCATTTGCTATATTCTATTGTTACATTAATCTATTTCTTTTGAGATATGAGATTTGCGAGATTCACCCATCTCAAAATAGGGAATATATCATGCTACATTTCTAATGGACATACTTTCCACAGATGTTATGAAAAATCCCAGGGACCTTCCATTGCACATCAAGACCAAAGGAGCACGTGACTTAGCACATTAGTATTAAGGAATTGAAAGGCTCAATGCTAGACTACTCCAATGTTTTAACTTCATTTCCCAATATTGTTTAGTACCCGGTGACGTAATATTCCAGACTTATGTGGATGTGAGGGCCCATTGTCGAATGGCTCATAAGGTTCCAACTTCACCTCATCTTTTACTTCCTTTGATGGTATGACAAACCCATGGGAATTCCACTCGATATTGTGGACAAATGAGATATTTTTTAATAATTAATTTCCATATTAAGCATTTCTTATTTTTCACTCATTTGTGTTTATATAAGAAAGTGATTTTGCACATTTGGAGACTTATCATTCCCAACTCCAGATATATAGATCAACAATATTAGTTTTGATCATTATATGCTCTACTTTAAAGTGCACACATACTAGCTACGTACACACCTCAAAGTGGGACAAGATGTAGTCTCTAAAATGTTCCCATGGCCTTATTCAATGTTAGCATATGTTTGTTTATGTTTAGCTAATTTGTTCCAAATCGAATCATATTGGTACTCTTTTCAACTTCTAAAGAGTGAAATCTCTTTTTATACCCCAAAATAACCCTTATTTGATCAGTCACAACCTCAGTCTTCGTAATGTGACCAAATTGTATGACCTTGATAGTCATTTTCTGCCTACACTTTGGTCTAATAGGCCCACTCACCCCACTCCGCTTTTATAGTTTTCATTCATTAGAATTTGGCTCAAACTCCAATATTATGAAATTTGAATTTAAAGTCACCTATAAATAAATAAACAAGTGTTATAGGTCATTTAAGACTAAAGGGAACTCTTATTTTCTAGTTAGAATTCTAATGTGGAACACTTTTGGCACACAATTTAAAATTATTTCCTTTGTTTAATTTACTATTTTTCAAGATCGTTATTTTCCACCTAGGGCCCTGATAAAGTCATATTACATTGAAGACACCCTTATATTCGCTTCTTTTGTTCGCAACACTCTAGGGCAAAAAACAATTAGATATTGTAGGTACATGAGTCACTATGTAGGTATGAAGGCATGGGAATGAAGGGAGAAACAATGCAAATGAAACCTATACCATATTTTAGGTTTATACACTCCATTTGGACTATAAAGTTTAGTTCAAATATTGTTGCCCTACAACATTTGATTTAAATTTTTTGATGCCAATTTTAATAGCTTGATGTTAAGTTGACCCATTTCCATGTTTGGGTTTACGTCAAATTGTCGATGTCCTATTCATGTGAAAATTTTGACATACATGTTGATTCTTCAACCTCCATCATGCCCTATTGGGTCCTAATTTTGATGCACATTCATTTATTTCGATATCCATGTATGTTGAAATTTTGATATAGTTTATTTTCCCCACCTATAGTTTTGAGTTTTTTTATTGCTTTGACATCAAAATGCCCACGTCCTTTACATAGCACACGTTGAAATTTTGATGCACATTATGTATTTTGATTGGAGATACAAAAGAAAAAAACACTAATGGAAATTATTTTTGAATGAAAAGGAAATTTCTCTTCCACCTTATAATTTAATAATACAAAAAATATATATTTTCAACCAAACATTAATTTTGAAAGTAATGCAACATGATAAGTCAAAGAAAAGAAAACAAATGAAATAATGAATGCTAAAATACCTGCCTTAGGCAAGATAATAAACAATCCTTCAGGGATTGGGTTCGACAATCCAACCATATTTATTTATACATTTAATTAACTTCAATTCAAATGGTTCGTAATTTCTACTTGGGATTTTTGATTCATTTATGATTGTGTGTTGAACAACATAATTTTAAAATGCTTGTGTGAAATGGTATATTATGTAATATGTGACATGAACAATTACTTCACAAAATGGCACCATAACAAGAAGTGTATGATACTATATATATGAAGTTTCACATTATAAAACTAATAAGTTCACAAAATTTGAATTCCAATTGGTGAAAGTAAGAATATTATTCAATAAAAAAAGCTTAGAGGAATATTTTAAATTTACGGATGCTAAACTTTATATTTGATAAAGAATTTGTATCATAGAGGATTTCTATTGTTAAGAATTGCTAAATTATATGAGTTTAGTGAAACCTATAGTACCCTACATTGGTAGGGACTAATAAAGAGACAAGGTAGTGATATGGAAAATTCTGTCAAAGATGTTGTTCATTGGAGTAAAGTTTTAATAAGAACACCAAACATTATAAAAAAAACATTAACCTCAACTAATTTTCCCTTTGGATGCAAATTTTTGTAACACGCTAGTGACATGTGTAATGTGGTTTTAGTAGAGAGGAAAAAATGCAAGAGGTTGCATGGAGCTACTACTCTTGAAAAAATATTAGGGTTGCTAATAATTATTAAAGATATAAAGGCTTCATATTTATTTGTCTTTATATTTGTAGACACTCAAATATGGAAATCTATCCTTCGACACTGTCGATCTTTACATTACATGCTTGCATGGACAAATACACTCTCCTCAATCTTGCTTAGCACATGTTAATAACAATCCTTGCATTTTATTATGTTTGGACACATCCCTGTTGGCAGTCTCTGAAGTTGAATTACATGCAGGGATTTTTTTAGTGGCGAAAATTCGTAATATGGCGAATATTCCATTTTATAAAAAATTGAAAAGACAATTTTTTGGCATGGGTCAATGACATGTTCGCCTAAAAATTAAAGTTTATTTTTTTTAGGGGTCGGCTTCGCCTACCTCTTTATAATATCCCCAATATAATCCTATATTATTCGTAAGGTAGAACACTACTTGCTAACTCATTCCAAGGTCCACCTGGGGGCATATCTACTATCAATTACATAACTAGCGAAGCAACATATTCCAGTACATAAAAGTACAATTTTTCAGACAAAATCATTCAACTGATGCACTATTTATGGGCGATAAGAAGGTAGTGTGGAAGGGTGACAAGAAGGATTTGTTGATAGGAAACAAGTAGGATCTATTGACGGGTGACAAGCAAAATTTGTTGACAGGTAACTGGAAGGATTTCTTAACAGGAAACAAGAAGGTTTTGCTGATGGGCGACAAGCATAACATTTTGATGCATGACATGGAACTTTGTTATTGACACATGACAAGTTTTTTTTGTTGACACACGACATGGAACAATAGAAGCTGCTAGTGCTCAAACACCCAACAAGTTTCAAAAATAACTCAAAAATCTTTGTTCAAGTATTTTGGAAACTTTACTAGTTTAGATACATCAACTGCTAGCACCCATAGAGATCCCACTGAAATCAATCAGAGCACAAACTATGTGGAAGGTGTTATTGAAGTGGACATGCATTCTTCTCAATATCATCCAAATGACACTTATAATGATACCATTCTAGGGCTTGAAGATATTCTAGTAGTGCAAAATGCAACACAAAATTGAAATGTAACTAGAGGTTCATGGAAAAAGAAACCTGATGATCATGATATTCCTAAAATCTCTCCACGTAAAAGTAAAACTATGAATATGAACTGGAATATGTGGATGCTTGGGAGGACATACAAGTTGACTTGGCTAAAAAAATTTCATTTATTGAACTTGTACAGCCAGTTATTTCTGAAGAAATTTCATCAGAATGTACATGCATAATATGTACGTGGAAATTGGGAAGGTAGCAAAAAATGTAACTAAAGTTGAACACAATTAAGAAACACTATGGAAAATAATATTTCAATTTAACTAGGGAAGATGGCCAGAAAATAAAAAACACACATATGAAAAAATGAAAAAGAATGCATGCATGTGAAATATGTGGCAGAATATGAGGCTGATTAGAAAAGACGTAGAATTCTCGTAGAAAATGGCGGAATGATCACAACGTAAATTGGTAAGATGAATCAATTAAATTTGTGTGCTAAACTCATACAATTTTCTACTTTATTCCACATCCTTAAGAAAGGAAGAACAATTTCAGATTTCATCGATTTCAAACCTTTGTATCAATATAATGGACTGTAGAATGTTCCCTAGTCTCTTTGGTAAGACAACAGTGTATGGGAAATGTCCAAATTCCTTGTTATGATTGAGAAGGAAGATTTGAAAGAGTGTGTAAAAATTGCAAATTTTATCTCTTTGTCAATTGATGAAGTGACCACTGTTGACAACACCACATGGGTATGTATCCATGTTTACACTTTAGAAAATCATATGAGGACTCCAGACCTATTGGATGTTAATAAAATGATTGAAAATTGCAATGCCGAAAACCTATATAAACTAGTTATTTCTCTTTTGAAAGAAATTAATATGAAGGTTGTATACGTGGGAGTAGATGGGGCATTAGTCATGTATGATTCATAGAACTAGGTTGTGTGTTTGATTACAAATAACAGTCACCCCTTATATGCTATAAATTCACTATATGGCTCACAAAATGAATTTAGCATATAAAATCGTTAGCAAATGCAAAAATGTTGCAAAAGTAGAAGACCTTATAATAGAAGTGCATGCCTATATGGAAAGTAGGCCAAAGAGATTTCTTGAGTTTCATAAATTTTCCATAGGTATTACAAATGGAAATAAAATTCTGAAGGATGTTGAGACAAGGTGGATTTCATTGTATGAGCCTGCATGTAGAGTGCGTGAGGAGTATCCTTCGTTGGTTAGTTTCATACAAAAATATCATCATGAAATTAACAGGCGAGGGACTTGTTGTTCCGTCTAACTGATTTATATATATTGCTTACATTGGTAGGCATTCTTCCAATGCTACAGGAGATCAATACATTGATGAATCATGCACATGGAATATTAATCTATATTGTTGATTTTATATGGATGAGAAAAAATGGTATGTATGAGTCTTGATGCCTTGTACACTTCTCCGGATAGTTTTGATACACCTGTATTTGATATCTAGAAATTTTTATTGGATATTAAGCATCCCAGTAAGTTTTTGAGATTTAATATCCATGATCACCTTTGTATCCATGTTAGTGGGAAAGAGATACCACTGTATATTCTACAAAAAAGTAAAGATGTTACATCAATAGAAAAATAAGAAGTTCGTGTGACACAAAATCTATTTGATTCTGTAGTAATTGAAACAAGAATAAAACTGAAAAAAAATTTGTAGAATCCTTAGCATCATAAATTAGAGAATGATTCATCCAAGACAAAATTCTCAAATCCATGGTTGTGATGAATCCAAATTTTTGGAATACATAAGGTGGCCATGCTGATTTTGTAGGTAATATTTTTCATAAATAAAGGGGTGCAATATTGGACCATTCTAGAAATACATCAGAGGTAGAGGGTATTGAAATAAAAGGTATACTAAATGTTGATTTTATAAAGACTCAATCAACTAATTTTGCAACGAAAATGAGGTCACAGTATAAACTCTTAGACGAACCTTTAGAGAGTGGTGCTATTTACAAGGCTCTAGCGAAAAATCTACCAACGTAGTGTGTTACAAGAAGACATTAGTGAATATTTTTAGTTATATGAGTTGTGCCAAACAATGATTTTGGGATCTGTGGAGGATGAAAGAGTTTTTCAGTGCTTTATCTTTTATTAAATCAAAACTGAGAAACAAGTTGGATAAAAATATCGAAAGTTGCATAAGGTGTTATGTTTCTCACTACTCTTTTGAAACCTTTCCTTTTGACAGAGCTATTGTGCACTGGAATTCCCTTGTTAAAAGAAGAGGTGTAAATAATACTGCTATAAGTCCAAGTAATCTCAATGATGAGACTAGACGTGGTGCATCTTCAAACTCTACGGATGCAAATATTGAATATGAAGAAGCTATTGAAAATGGATTATTTCAGCTTTAAATAGGCATCACCTTGACATTACACTTTAATTGTTCATATTTATTCAATTTCATATAAATAGATTCTAATTTAATTGTTTATAGTTTTACATAAATACCCTTGTAATTCTGCAGATGTAAATATTGACTGAGGAGGATATTCTTGATTTATAGTTATCATCGAAGATGTTACAGGTATGTATATTTACATTTATACAAATACCATCATTTACTAAAATCAGTTTTATTTCATTGGTATTTTTTAATTTTCAAAACACTTTGATGTTGTATTTTGCAAGGTCTTAAAAGTTCAGATACAATTGTTATCCACTCTATAGTGCATTCTTGATATTTGTGTCACCTTCGATATGAACAGGTTAGATCTGGATTCTACATTTTAATCTCTTCATTTCATTTATGTTTATGAAATATGTTAGTTGACATCCATCCAAGGAAGCTCTCTCTTCTTGGGACTAAGATTATCAGGAAACTCACCCATTTTTATTCTAATCCTTATCAATTTTTCGTGTTGAATTCCTGAGAATCGAAGGTCCTCTAGCTTGCTCAAGAAGACAAGAGGTACCTTAAACCCTATCTTAGCCATAGTTTTAAATGTGAAGTAGATTTTATGATATTAAGATATCCGTTTGATACCACATTTTTTTCCTTTGAGTTTTGTCATTTCAATTCAAATTAAATGTGAAGAAATGATATACATATTAAAGATCTCAAAATTTAAAATAGAGATAAGAATCCCTTACTATATTAAGATGTATTTGTCACACCACATTCTTAATTTTCTTAAAACAATTACCCATTATCATCATCTAGTCACATACAATTCATCATCATCCATATCTACTCTAATTTCATTATCAATATTCAAGACATCCACATCCTATTTCCACATAACACCACATTCTAACTGAATAATTGGATGATCCATTCTAATGTCATCGTATTTCATAAATTTTAAATCCATGTATCATGATTGTGCATCATATATCAATGCAATGTCCACATAGAAGTTCTATATAAAAATATAAGTGCATACAATTCATTTGGTCACATTTAATTCATCATCATCCATATCTAATATACTATCATTATCCACATTCTAAATGAATAAATGGATAATTAAAGATAATTATAACCAAATATACTTTAATTTCATTATCCAAACATTCACATCTAATGAAAAATGTAACTATGACCTTCATTGCAAGCAGAGATAATATTGCATAAAGTTTAAATCCATGAATCATGATCATGCATCAAACATAAACACCATCTACAATATAGAAGTTATATATAAAAATATAAGAGCATACAATTCATCATCATCCATATCCTCTAATTTCATTATCCATATTTAAATGAATAAATGGATAATAAATATAACCACATCTACTCTAATTTCATTATCCACATCTAATGATAAATGTAACTATGACTATCATTGCAAGGAGAGATAATATTACATAAATTTTAAATCCAAACTTCAAATTAAACAAATATCCAAGTATCAACTTTCATTCTTCTATATATAAAATATTTAAAGTTTCAATTTTGAGGTTCCCCAATCCTCAACACTCAACCCTTAACATTTTCACCAAACCCTATTGTATTCCTTCCCTCAATTATCCCAGAACTAATCAAATCCTCAGCATTCATTTCTTGGTTCTTGATGATTTATTCTTCTTCCTTTGTAGAATCTCCATGGGATGTCAAAGAAGGATCTACCACTACCTTTTCTTTGAATAAAATCTCAGGATCATAACCATTCTCTTTAATTATCCGCTTAAGTGTATTGTTTTGTTTATTAACCAAAACAATATTTTCTTTCATCTTAATTTTTGTGGATAAACTATTCTTGGACATTTCCAAGTGAACTTGAAACACCTTAGATTGACTATTTAATTTTTCATATTTTAGCTGCAACAAAAATATTGAAGTCGAATTAAACATATTAAAAAACTAATTTTAATTGAAATTAATTAAAAAAATTCAAACTACTTATATTTACAATAGCTCTATCTCTTTCAAGCATTTGCAATCACCACCATCTCCTTATCCTTAGACCATTGTATTGAAATAGGCCTGGGCCTCAAAACTGATATTTTCCAATCTATTTAATACTTTATCTAAAATATTTTCATTATAGGTGTTGTTATATGTAACAATCCCACTTTTATCTTTGATGAATTATGCATCCATCTTCACAGGTTGATTTTTGATTGTTGCATATAATCTCTATCTTTACCAAGGTTGTCATAACAACTTACTATCTCATATATTAATAATTTTCCCCTTATCTCCCATTGAATGAGTTCATTGATTTGAGGTGTGATAAATTCATTCATGTGGGATTGAAAATCATAGCCAATCAAGTTCTCGAAACGAAATTTTGTCAAGTCATCACTATCTTTATTAGAAGAGGATGATTTTGAAGGAGAAGTATGTTGGATTTCAGTTTGAGTAACATATTTTTCCTTTTGGGAGCATTGATCCTAAAAACAATAATAGAAATTCATATTAAAATTGAAATTGAAATGTTGAAAATTTAATTAAATTTAAAAGTACATTGAGATGGATCATGGAAATATACCTATTGGCCCTTAATCATATCATGTGTGTTGAAAAAACCAGTTGGGTCACCGCTATCAATGTCCAAATAATCTTCATCAAAATTTATTTTATTCAAAACTAAGTGCCCTACTACAGTGGGACAGCTAGCGAGAGAGAGGGTCAGAATATTGAATGAGGAGGGAATGTTTAGTGTCCTACTAGGGGCTGGAATCAATGACATGCATTTACTAATGGTCTTTTTTTCTTGAACCTCTTGTCGAAATGTTGAATCGTAATTACGAGGTTGATTGAGTAGGTGTGGTTTGTAGATTTTGATTAGAAGACAAATGATTTCTATAAACTTTGAACATCAAGAACCAAATCATTATAAATTACTAAAAATATGTGAAAGTATTAAAAAAATCAAGAAATAAATGAAGTCATACCTTGTCAAATGGGATTTTGTTGCGGTATGAATTGATTGTGTAAGTTGGGGGCTGTGACAGAGTTTGAATGGATTTGGTTGGATATGATGGTGGTAATTATTGTTGAGATGCAACAATTCCACATGATTGTATAGATTGATTTGGAAATGATTTCTTTAAATCATGCGTGTATTCGAAAGTCCCTTCAAGTGCAGTAACTACATGTCAATTCAAGATGGTAAATCATTAAATGGTAGAATCAAAATGTAATTAACCCTACTTTGAATGTTAAGGGTATTACATCTCTGTCATTTTGTTAATGTAAATAATTGGCGATCAGCTGATGAGAAAAGTTTGATTTCAGATTGTGATTTCCCCGAGGCCTCATCATGTTGTTGGCCTCTCCCTCTCGATGCAACGTTTTTTCGTGGAAGTGACTCTAGAAATCTTTTCTACATACAGAAAAGATTTGATATCATAAAAACTTAAAAACAAATACACTTGGTAAATACTAAAGATGAAATATTAATGATTAAAATTTTACCTGTTGTTCCTCAAGTGGAATCAACAAATTATTCATTTTCTCATTTGTGCAAGTTAGAGTTGGTTGATTTTTCAAATTATAGTAAGCGTCATAATAAAGAGCTAAGGGATGGTTGAATGAATAACTAGTTTTTCTAAAATTGTTGCATTGTTAATGTCTGCCTTTATCTTTTTTGATAGAAATGTGCACCATTCAAATTTTGATTTCCGATTGTTGCAAGAATGTATGCAACAACCCAATTTGCAATGTTAGTTTATCGACCTTGCATAATAATTCGGGCTTAAAAAAGAGAAGTCAAGGCAACAAGATAGTGATGTGAAACACATTACGTATCCACTCCAGGTCTTGATTTTCTGACATGAGATGTAAAAGTCATCATAATAATAATCAATTTGAATTAATATAAAAAACATTTAAATGAGAGCAAATTATACTTACAATCAACATTGAAACCATAACTAGATTCAAGGGAAATCTTGTCATTGTTAGTGAGGGTTGTTATGGTTATTACTATCAGTACATTTTAAAATGGGAGGCCTTTCAATTGATGGATATCAAGAAGTTCAACACCAAATGACAATTTACGCCAATCTTCCAATGTAATAGTAAATGTACTATTTTATGTATTATAGGATGAAAGAAGGTAATTAAGAGTCTGGTGGTCAATCTGAAACTATGGCATACTAGAAAGCCCTTGGAATTTATATGCTACTATGTAATTCCTGTATTCTTCATTCATTTCTATAAATTGATGTATGTGGGGGCACATGGTGCTTCTGTATTGAATCTTTCCCTTGGAGGCTTTGGGTGTTGGATCCTGGGATTCATCTTGGGCACTAGAATCCATGACTTTGACTATGATTTATGTCAATGTACATACGATACTTACAACAAAAAGTGCACATAGAAGGAAAATAATTAGTATCTAGGAACGAATCGTGAAAATGAGGGTCCGGGTTGGTATTTATAGTGAAAATTAGGGTTTCGTGGTTGTTGATGGGAGATAACATCTTGTTGTAGCACAAAAACAAGGTTTCATTAACGGGTGACAAAAAAATCTTGTTATTTTATCACCTGAAGAAAAATCTTGCTATCACATGACAACAAGGTGTCATTGACAGGAGACAACAACACCTTGCTCTCAAGTCTCTTAAACCTACAAAAAACGATATCCTTTTTGTGAATGCGGCCAAAGGAATATTCGTTGGGGATTTTCCACCTCATTTTTGCCAGAGGCTTCTTAAAGTGAACCTTGACTACATAAAATAAACCTAGAAACATCCATGCGTAAGCCTAAAAATTCAAAATATATTTTTCTCCCTTCGGTCCACAAATGTCAATTTTGGACAGTATTGACATATGTCAACCCTGACCCTATTATATGGTTTTGACCGATATGTTTTGAGCTAATTATTTTAATTCCAACACATTCTTATGAGTAAATACACCCCCTTGGTTGGTCTTTTATGACATAATAACCTTCCTAAGCATATACACGAAAATAAATCCAGGGTTCATTTTAAGAAGCCTTCGGTAAATTTGAGGTGGAAAATCCTTGGCAAATATACCTGGAACGAATTTTACTGGAAAGGAGAATCTTCCTCGGTTTCGGAACGAAATTTCTACTTGCAGTTTCTTTAGGGGGAGGCATGGGTTTTTCCTGACAGGTTTTGGTTTGTTGACGCATGAAAAAGTATTTTACTAATGCATGGTTGATGCACGATAAGAAAAAATGTAGATGCTCGACAGCCAGAATTATTGACGTGTTTCAGCAAGCATTGGTGACGCACGGAAGCGACCCATTGTTGTTGTATGACAACATTTTTTGTTGTCATGCATCAACAATCCTTGTTGACGCGCTTCAAGAAAACCAGTTGTCAAGTGTCATTATTTTTTTTATCATGCAATAGTAATAGTTGTTGACGGGAGTCACAAAAAAGTGTTGTTGCACGACAACAATGATTGTTCATATGTGACATTAATCTTTGTTGTCGTGCGATAGCAACTCTTTTGGTCACACGTTAGAAAACCTTGTTGTCACGTGACAGCGATGCCCTATTATCGTGCGTGAAAACTCCAAAACTCTAATTTTTCCCTCTAAATATCCCTCTAGCCCTCATTTTCATGTTCACACTTTCGGGATCGTAACTTTTTTCTCCATTATTCTAGTGTTACAGGTCTCGTAACTTCTGCTCCTAGTACCTCAACACAAAAAATCCAAAGACAATACAACCTCAAGGTATCAAATCTCTACCTTGCGTTGTCATGGTTTCTCAAATTCAAGATAAAACATAAGCTCAAACTAAATAGGAAACCCCTCATGTCCTACCCAAGATTTAATACAGGAGCTTGATGTGCCCACACATTAATGTTTTTTTTAGATGAATGAAAATTACAAGGATTGGGTACAAGCATGTGAATTTGAAGGACCAGTTAACATGCTACAGTTTGAGATAGATCATGACATTATTAACAACATCCTATCCTCGTTCAATATAGAAGACAGAAAATTCACTGTTATTTTTCCTGATGGTTGTACATTCTTGTTCAGTGTTGATCTAGTTGATATCCATCGATTTACAGTCCTTCCTTTTAAAGATTCCCAAATTGTAACAACCAAAACAACCTTGATTGAAGATGATAATATTTACCTCAAATATTATTTCAATTTCCATGTTGATGGTACATGTAACATGCTTTCATAATTTCATTTGTAAGATTTTTATTTTGATATAAATTGTGATTAATTCAACATCCAATGACTTTTTTACAACTAATGTCAACAAATCAAGAAGAGGAGTAGATACGCAAGGAATTGCACACTAGTTTTTTGCTGCCATGATTTATTTTTTTCAAGCCATAATTATTTTGTAGGGTTAGCAAACGGATATTCCAAATTGGTCTATTACATACATTCTTGTAACGATTGGAAATAAAAGATTTGATTGGTGAACTTTTTATCTAATAAGATAAAAGATGAGATTGGAAATGTTGGAATTGCTGAAAAACCAGTTGTTCATTCCACTAACTATCTCTTTGGTCTTTATTACCAAGCGTATTATAATTTAAAAGGTCAACCGGCTCCCTCTTTCTTGAGAAAAATAATGAAGCAATTGGCAATTCCTATTGAAGAACAATATGTTAATAGTTTATATTTCGATGTTAGTAAGGTTATTGTCTCGGTTTTTCACTTTTGTTACAAATATTCTTCTCTCTACTAACATTATGTACTTATGTTTGCATCTTTACTGTGTGCAGAGAAAATTTGTGGAGGCCCTTCCACAAATAAAAAACAACATCAAGAGGAAGAGGCCAACAACATGCTGAGGCATCGGGAGATTCCCAATCTAAAATGGAATCTCACTCATCACCTAACCCTCAATCATTTGCATTTGTTAAATGACCGAGACATAAGACCCTTGGGTCTTAACATTCAATATAGTTTTTTTTACACTTACCATTTAATATTTACTATTTACCATTTATGCTTTTGATTTTAACATGTAGATGCTACGGGGTCTTCAAACTATCTACATGGTTTTTAACAAGCATCACCCACTCTCTTAGTCTAGTCGCATGCATTTTTCGATGCTCAACTACAAAACCCTGCTCCACCACTCCTATCACCCAAAACTCAAACACAATCAATTCAAACTCCGATGTGGCCACCATCAGTACAGCCACATGTTGTCCATATGCCTTAACAAGGTATAACTTATTACTTTTGTGTAATTTTTAACAAATTTGTATATAAGTTAGTAATGATTTTGTTCTTGGATTTTATAGTGCATTCCAATTCTTTGTCTTCTATTCAAACAATGCCACTGCCACGTCCTCCACCAACAACATCATTTCGATTTTAAATGATCACAAGAGGTTCAAGAAAAAAGACCATTGGTAAATGCATGATGCCACTTTCTACCCATAGTGGAATAATGAATATTCCCTCTGAATTTTTGAACCTCTCTTTCAGTGGCTTGTCCAACACAACAAGAAAATTAGTTTTAAATCAAATAAATTTAGATGAAGATTTTTTGGGCATTGATAGCAATGATATAATAGGTTTTTTAACATGCATGATATGATTCAAGTCCTGCATGTGTATTTCCATTTCAATGAACTCTATTTAACATTGATAAATATCAATTTCTCACCTCTTTTTAATTTTTATCACACACAATTTTAATATTAGTTTATTTTATCACAAATAGCATCAGGGCACATAGAGGCAAAAAGAGGCAACACACGTTCCTCAACTGGAAACTGAAATCCCCCATACCTCTCCATTAGCAGCATCCTCTTCGGATACAGATAGTGACCGGTTGATGTCATTTAATTTGGATAGATTTATTGGTTATGATTGTGAAGCCCATGTCAAAGGGTTTATTATGCCTCATATAAGTTAGCTCATTGAATGGGAGTGAAGGGATAAAGTATTAATCTAAGAGAAATTTTTTTGTTATAATAACCATTTCCAAAGGTACAGTTTATATGCTACAGTCCAAAATCAGCCTACCAAGATGGATGTCTTACTCAACCAAGCACAAGGTGCGACTGTCACATATAACAACAGTTATAAGGACAATGTTTTGGATAAATTTTTGAATAAATTAGAAAATATTAATGTTGAATCCCAGACCTATTTCAACAAATGGTCAAAGGAAAATTATTTGGTGGCAATTGCAAATGCGGAAAGAGATAGGGATGTTGTAAGTATTATCAATTTGAAACAATATTTTTTTATTAATTTCTTATTTTAGTAATATGTTTAATTAAGTTCAATGTTTTTGTTGCAGTTGAAATATGAAAACTTAAAGAGTCAAGAAAAGGTGTTCCAAGTTCACTTGGAAAATGCCAAGAACAATTTATCTACATCAACAAAACTAAAATAGACTATTGTTTTGGTTAACAAACAAAACAATACACCTATTATCCCAAATTCATCCCCCCAGCAAATTTGGTCAAGACAACCCCGCACATAGAGAAAATATGAAGGGAAAACGTTTCGGACCTAGGAGCTCACATTCTAGAATGAGACAAAGGAAAAAGCCAAAGTTTGAACCCGAGTCAAAGCCAAAGTGGGGAGGTGGAGGAAAAGATGAAAATTTTCTTTTTGACAAAATGGCACAAAGGAAAATATTGGAGCGCACCTCCCCAGCCAACAAAAGGGTGCCACGTGTCCAAGCGGAGCAATGGGGTCGCGGGAGTTTTCTGGATTTTTTGATTCTAGCATAAAAGGGGAAAAGATAAATTCTGAACCCGCAAACCTGATTTTTCCCTAATCTGGCTGCCATGTGTCCCACATTATCAAAAGGGGACCCATTTTTCAAGCTATTTTCCCACCCTCCTATACGGACCTGATACAAACTTCGAAGGGGCATATCTTTCGACTCAGGGCTCGAAATATTGCAAATCTGACACCATTGGAAAGATCTCAGCCTCACCTACACCATGGAGGTCTGAGACTTTAATTTTTGAGGAGGTTAGGTAAAGGAAAATGAAGGAAACATCTTTGGGACTTTAATGCAGGATTCATCTACCTCAACAAACAGATTGGATTCGATCTGTTTCCATCGTTTCCTCTTCTTTCAAGGCGCCGAATCAGGGAATCATGTAGTAAAGACATATTTGGGGCATATTTTATCAAAAGAGTTAACAGCAATGGTTGAGTTTCAACCCATTTTTCTCGCTTCCTTCTCTCTTTCTTCTCTCTTTCTTCTCTCCGATCAAATCTATAAATATAGGGGCAAGATTCATTGTAAAGGGTTATTGTTCATTCTTCTTCCTTGTCCCCCTCTCTCTTTCTTCTCCAAGGTCGAATGTGGAGTTTAAGCCTCCTCCCTTGGCTTTGTAATGGCATTTTCCTCCCTCTTTCCTGTTAATGGTGTACTATGTGAACTCCTAGAGCAATAAAATATGTTTCGTGATGTGTTTTGTCCATCCTTTGCTCATTTTGTTGTCTCTTCTCGCCTCTCACCATTGCAAGGTATAGTGTGCATATCTCTGATGTCCATTGCAGGTTTTGGGAGCTGTGTTTAAGGGGTTCGAAATGGTGTTCTATATGAACTTTATCCTTGGTCTGTGATGCATCTGTCCATCCTCTCCATTGCTCACCTCTCTCCATTTCAGGTAGTTGGGTTTGTGATCAGCAGTTCCCTTTTCTCGGTGCTATCACCTCCGTAGTGTAGGATTTCTTTATTTTCCCTCTTTCTCTCTCCTTGGTCCCTTGGAATTGTTAGATTAGGAGTAGATAGCCGTATTTCCTTCCTTAGAAGTAGTGTAGTGCTAGGATTAGGAAGAGGAACCAGCCTTCTCTGCAGGATCATTCCCATTTGCAAGTCCCATAGCTTGGGGAATGATCCAATGTTATGCAAATCACACCAAATGACCCTACCTTAGAAAAGCATATCCATAACTCATTTGGGGGTGTTGTGATTTTGCACTAACAACATCTAAGTAGATAATTAAAGAGAATGGATTCGACCTAGAGATTTTGTTCAAGGAAAAGGTAGCTGTAAATCCTTCTTTAACATCCCATGGAGATGCTTCTAAGGAAGAAGCAACAATCATAAATAATCTAGACATTGCTGCAGAGGATCTTGTTAGTTATGGAATTATTGAAGCAAAGAATATAGGAGTGTAATCCATTGGGAAAAGTGGCACATAATTCGCTACAAAAACTAAAAATCAAAGTGCTAGTGGGTATGGGGAACCTGCTAATGATTGAGCAAATAGTCCAAATGTAAATGTATTTATTGAAAACTTGAAAAGAGTTTATACAACTTGAAACTTGAAATATTTGATAGTTTGAATCATGAAACTTGAATATTTGTTTAATTTGAAGAATGTTTGGATTTGAATATACGTTGCAATGGTTTTAATTTTCATGAAATCACATTTTGTTACATGTATTTTGATGGTATTTATGTTTGATATGGATGTGATGGTTACGAATATAATAGTGATAGATGATAATGATGATTCACGGATGATGACAATGGATTTAAACATTAGAATTTATTTATCTTCTAATTAATACAACAAAATATTCTTCTCTCTACTTGTAAAATTCAAACTTTGTAACAAGTTTCTTCATGTTACCTCTAATTGCATGTTTCATTGTATTCTCATGGAATGCATTTGCTTTAATGTTGAATGTTTAGTTATTTACGTCTAATTATGATATTTAAAAAACAGTATTCCAAAAATGCATGCCACAAACACTACATCAAATCATTTTGCAAATACCAAAATAAATTAAACGTGCTTGTTAAAACTCTAGGTATGATAGGGTTTAAGGTACCTGTAGTCTTCTAGATGGGTGACAATGCATATGTAACCAAAATGATAAATCATCCTTCGCAGCGAGCTAGACAACCATTGAATCCATATAACTCAACAATAGTCAACACGGAAAACAATGTCAGTCTCGAGAAGTGAGAGCTTCCTCGGATGGATGTCAACCCACATTTTCGATAAAGAAAAGATGAAATATTGATTGAGTAGATGAAGGGAGAAATAGAATCATAAATGCAATGAAGATAAAGTAAAATGCAGATCTGGCCTAAGTAAATTAAAACAAACCAGAACTTGTGCATGTTGACGGTGACACAAGTGTCAAGAATGTAGTGCTCAGTTGATGGTGACTGGTGCAAATCAACCGGAAGTCTAGAAGAGGCTGAGAGTGACATAAGATGCAAATCTAAACTTTTAAGGCCTTGCAAATTAGTATTCCAAAAATGCATGTCACAAACACAACATCAAATTAGTTTTAAAAATCCAAAATTCCAATTAAATAAAACAGATTTGTTTATAAATAATTTTATTTAAATAAATGTAAACATACATACATACATACATACATATATATATATATATATATATATATATATATATATATATATATATATACTTGTAACATCTTCAATAATAACTAGAGCTGAAACAAAAAAATATTCAAAAGCCTCCTCGTAGTCAATATTTGCATCTGTAAAATTACAATTGTATTACGTCTAACTATAAACAATTATATTTGAATATATTAATATGAAATTGAATAAATAACAATAGTTAAAATGTAAGGTGACAAACAATAAAAGTAAGGTCAAGGTGATACCTATTTAAAGCTGAAACAATCCATTTTCAATAGCTTCTTCATAGTCGATATTGGCATCAACAGATCTTGACGACACACCGATTCCAGTCTCATCGTTGAGAACATTTGTACTTGTAGTTGTATTATTTACACCTCTTCTTTTGGCAAGGGAATTATAATGTGCAATTTCTATGTCGAAAGGAAAGGTTTCCAAGGAGTACCGAGAAACATAACACCTCATTAAACTTTCGAGATTTTTATCCAACCTGTTTCTCAGTTTTGATTTTATAAAAGATAAAGCATTGAAAACCCTTTTATCATGTACAGATCCGAAAATCATTTTTTAGCACAACTCATATAATCTAAAATATTCACTAATGTCTTCCTATAACACACTACTTTGGTAGATTTTTCACTAGAGCCTTGTAATAACACCATTATTGGAAGGTTCATCTAAAAAATTATATTAGGACCTCATTGTCATTGCAAAATCAGTTCATTGAGACTTTATTAAATAAGTATTCATTATACCTTTGATTTTGATACCCTTAACCTCTGACGTCTTAGTGAAATGATCCATTATTGTACCCATGGATTTATGGAAAATCTTACTTACAAAATCTGCACGACCACCTTAAGTATTCTAAACATTTGGATTCATCATACCCATAACTTCAAGAATTTTATCTTTGTTGAAACGTTCTCTAATTTATGATGCTAAGGATTATGCAATTTTTCTAAGTTTTATTCATGTTTCAACTGTAACAGAATAAAAAATATTATGTGTTACATGAACTTATTCTCTTTCTGATCCTATAATATCTTGACATTTTTACAAAATGTGCAATGGGATCTCTCTCCCATTAACATTGATACAAAGGCGATCATGGATATTAAATCTCAAATAATTACTAGGATTCTTAAGATCCAATACAACTTTCTAGTTATCGAAAACATGTGTATCAAAACTATCTAGGGAAGTGTACAAGACATCAAGAATTTGACATACCATTTTTCTCATCCGTATAAAATCAACAATAAATACTAATCTCTCTTGTGCATGCTTCATCACTATATTGATCTCCTTCAACATTGGAAGAATTCCAGGCAATGTAAGCAATGTTTCCAAATCAGTTAAATGGAACAAGAAGTCCCTCATCCCTCGTCCTGTCAACATCATGATGATATTTGTGCATAAAACCAACCAACAATGGATACTCCTCACGAATTCTACATGCAGGGTCATAAAAATAAATCCACCTTGTCCAATTACAAATTTTTGAAACTCAAGAAATCACTTTGGTTTGCTTACCATATATGCGTGTAATTCTCTAATAAGGTCTTCTAATTTTGCAAAATTTTCATAGTTGTTAACCATTTTATATCTAAATTCATTATGTGAGCCATACAGTGAATTGTTAGCATGTAAGGGGCCACTGTTGTTTGTAATTAAACACACAGCCTAGTTTGATGACCATGCATGAATGATGGTCCATCTACTCTAATACATACCAACTTCATATAAATTTCATAATCATTCATGCCAGAAATATATTTCAAATGAGAAACAATTATTTTATATAGGTTTTCGGCATTGCAATTTTCAATCATTTTTTGAACACACATTAGATGTGGCGTCCTTATATGATTTTCCAAAGTATAAATGTGGATGCATACCCATGCGGTGTTGTCAACTATTTTCGCTTCATCAATTGATATAGAGATAAAATTCACATTTTTTACACTCTCTTTCAAATATTCCTTCTTTATCATTGCAAGGCATTTAGCCATTTCCCATGCAATGTTGTCTGACCAATGAGATTGATGAATGTTGTGTATTCCATTATATTGATAAAAAACTTTGAAATCAATGAAATCTTAAATTGCTCTTCATTTCTTAAGGATGTGGAATAAACTAGAGAATTTTATGATTTTAGCATGCAAATTTGATTGATACATCCTACCAATTTGTGATGTGATCGTTCCGCCCTTTTCGACGAGATGTATGTATCTTTTATGCTCTACTTCATACTCTGCTGCGTAATTAACATGCATGCATTATTTTTCATTTTTCCATCTGTGTGTTTTTATTTTCTGGCCATCTTCTCTTGTTACAGTCAAATAATCTTTTCCACAATGTTTTTCAGTTGTGTTCAGCTTCAGTTGCATTTTTTACTACTTTCCCAATTTCCACGTACATATTGTACATGTACATTTAGATGGGATATATTCTAAATTAGTTGGCTATACATGTTTGATAAAAGGAAATTTGACATCCCACTCGAACTTGTATGTCCTCCAAAGTTTCCACATATTCTTGTTTGTTTTTAATGTTTTACTTTTATGAACATAATTTTGAGGAATATCACGATTATTTGGTTTCCTCTTTCACAAACTAGAATTTGCATTTGATTTTTGAGTTACATTTTATTGAGTATTTGTATTAGAGATATCTTGATGCACTCATGGTTATAACTTAACAGAAATATCTTCAAGTTCTAGCATCTCAACAAGAATATCTTCAAGATTTGGCATCTCAACAGGAATATCTTCAAGCTCTGGCATGGTAGCATCATACGTGCCATTTGGTTGATACTGTGCGGAATGCATGTCCATTTTAATAACACCTTCCACACAGTCTGAACTCTAATTGATTCCAATGGAATCTATATGGGTGTTGGCGGTTGCGGTATCTGTAGCAGCAGAATTTCCAAAATACTTGAATAGGGACTTCTGATATTTTTTGTTAGTTTTTGGGTCTTCTGAGCACTAGTAGCTTCCATTGTTATAAACAGAGAATTTGAACCCTTTTCAGGCATCACTCAACCCTTTGTCTCGCATCAACAATAATTTTTCACCCATCTATAACCTTATGTCGCGTGTCTTCACAAGAGTTTCTTATGTCAACAACCTCTTGTCGTGCATCAATAGTTATTTTTTGTGTGGCAATAGACTCCTGTTGTTAGTCAACAAAAAACCCTTGCCACACTTCGGCAAAGAAATCTTGTTGCGCATTAGCAGAATAATCTTGCCGCACGTTAGCTAAAAACCCTTTTTATGCGTCAAAAAATAACACTTGTCATGCATCAACATATAGCCCTTATCACTCGCCAGTAAGTATCTCTTGTCGCGCATTAGTGGTTTTGGTTTGTCGCCTGACAAAAAATCTGATCTACCTCAGTAAGCTAGTATAAAGTTACCAGTATACTACTCGAGGAATCATCTAGGTTTATATAGGAGATGTTTTCAAGGGTAGGCGAAGCCGACCCCTAAAAAATTATACTGTAAATTTTAGGCGAATAAGACACTGTCCTGCTCTGAAAAATTCGTCTTTACAAATTTTCCTAAAATCAAATTTTCACCAAATTAAGAATATTCACCACTAAAAAAATCCCTGAGTAAATCACCACTCATTAGGTAACCTAGCACTTTAAGAACTCCTCATGTAAAAGCAATCACAAAAGGAACTCAAGGCTCCCTAAATTGTGAAATAACTCATCCACATATATTAGGGCAGCACTCTATATAGGTATGAAGTCTCCCTCTAGTCTAGGATTCTCCATATTCATTATACAAACAAGAAAAGTGAGCCTTCCCAAGTATTAGAGCAAGTGTTAAAATCAAGTAAAGCATTTTTAAAGCACATTTTTCACGTTTTGATTGCACTACGGTAGATATCACATGCTAAGAGAATAATGTGTAGTTTGATTCCTCTTCATAGTAGTGGTGATGTTGGTAGTGCACAGGGATGCTCATAACCCACCTAGTTGTGTTTTGCAGGAACTCCTTGCACTATAAGGATTCTATGGTTTGAGTAGAGTTTACAGAGCCATTTTGAAGGTGAGTGAAGAAGACCAACACACATCGACACCCATTTCGAGGAAGGTGATGCACTCAAGAAGTTACATAACTGGATTCTAAGTAGGTCTAAGATTGTAAATAAGGTTCAGGATTGTATGGACATTTTGGACCTAGTACGGTTTTGACTAGAATCAATTTCAGGTTCCATTTTCAACAACAAAGTATTTTCAGTATCATATCAATTTTTTCCTGCACTCGGATCACCCAGACTCTTCCAGATCCACATAGAATAAACTAATTGCAATCTTTCCCTTGTGTTTTGATAGTTTTTAGATCAATAATCAATTTGAAAAGTGTTATTCTAATTTTTACAATTAATGTTGGAAGTTAATTAAATCATAATATCCACTTATAACATTATGTCATCCCATTTTATGTATGTTTAATTAGAGAACATTTTAAAATCTTAAAAAGGAATATTTGCGATAAAAAATTGGAATCAATATTTGATAAAGCTTCATTGGCCATACTGCGGAAGTAATTTCCAGTGGCTTATTTGGTTTTTGTTTTTTCGTATTTTTAGATGAAAACTTGGGATGCCACTAAAACTTGAAGAATCTGTAGAAGACACTCCACTTTCACTATATATTTAGGTGATGCCATCTATTTCACACTAGAAGCAAATGTTGGTTGTTGAGGAGGAAAATTCCCTTTTC
This sequence comes from Taxus chinensis, assembly GCA_019776745.2. NCBI lineage: Eukaryota > Viridiplantae > Streptophyta > Pinopsida > Cupressales > Taxaceae > Taxus > Taxus chinensis. The sequence continues at coordinate 158,505,092 of CM034152.1, read as the reverse complement.
TAAATCTTCCATTTTTCCAAAGGATAAGAGGATGTTGGAAAAGGTTGTGGACTTCAGATTCACACCTACAAATTGCATTTTCCTAAAATGTTTGAACTTCTTTTCGACAAACCCATTTTTTCACATAATCCGGAAACATTGCAATCCATGAGACCACTTATCTTCCCGGAAATTTGTCGAACAGTTTACATGCTTCCACATTTTGCATATTTTTCTGCTCTAGGGAATTTGCAGCTTAAACATATGCAGAAATTCCCTTCTTCCTAATTATTTGGCATATGTCCATGCCCTATTTCAAAGATCATATTTTAGTAAAGGTTGGGAGCATGCAACAAGGAAAGATAAACTATTTTTGGCAAGATTCCCATGTTTGAATTATCCCTCCAAAGGAACCAATGCCAAAATATACCATGTTGTCACCCACTAACTATTTGAAAACAAAATGGGGCATTTGATAGCTCTACTATTTTTGGGTGCCAAAGATAGAGACGATTATATCTTGAAATTGAATGTTATTTACCAAAAATTTGAAAATTGTACACTAGGTATCATAAATAGTTTCCAAGAATGAAATAGATTTGGCGGACATATTTTAGGAATGAATTCCCATAATAAAATCATTGACTAGTTAAAGCTTTATGGAAAATGAGAGTTAGGTCCTACAAAAAGACAAATGCAACTATGATTTTAATGAAAAAGAGGCCAAAAGGACAAGAGAAACCATAGGAATGAATTTCCATGATAAAATCCTTGACTAGTTAAATCTTTATGGAAATTGAGAATTAGGTCCTACAAGAAAGACAAATGCAACTATGATTTTAATGACAAAGAGGCCAAAAGGACAAGAGAAGTCATGTCATATAATTAATACTAAAATTATACTAAGTATGGATAGGCAATATGCATAAATGATTCTAATTTCACTAGTTTTATTTGTAATGTGAGATCTAAGGGTCTTGGAAAGGAAAAAGATAGATAAATAAATAAATTGGAGGTAGATATTTTGACACTCAAGCCCAATTCTCAAGGGTAAATGTCAACATAACAAGCAAAATGAATATATGTTACCTTCTCAATTATACATGTTCAACTCATTTTTAAATTTTGATTAGAGTAGTGGAATAGAGAACTACTTAGCAAAATTCATTAATTTTATTTTTTCTTAATAAAATTATTTTAATTATAATATTAAATTTGAAATTTTTATTTATTAATACTTAAATTAAAATAGCATATTGCCTTATGAATTATTTCTCCCTTATGCATGTTTGGCCTTAAATATTATAGATTGTTTAATATTGGCTATAATAAAATTAAAACAAATAAATTTTGATGATTTTTAAGTGTTTATTAATATCAATTTGTTTTTAATTTCAACTCTTTAAAGATTTTTTTTTTAATTTTTAATTTTTAAAATAATTATTAAGAATAATACATCTCATTTAAACTTTGACGTGGTTGAATTAAAAAAATAGTATAATCTTTATAACAATTTAAAACACAATAAAAATTCATAATCTTTAAAAAATAATGAAAAACATTTTCATGAATTATTAAATATAGTATTTCTACATTTTTATGAGTTATTGGAAAAGAGGATATAAGGAGAAAAATCCCCTCGTGTACAAAATGGATGTTGTTATAGCTAACAATGCAAACTAAAAGGGAACTATTTATAATACATTCGAGCAGAAAAATATTTGGATGGAAATAACCCAAATTATGTACATGAAAACCTATAAATGAGTAGAAATCTAAAATATGTAGGTGGAAAATGTGTTATTTGTGTGAGAAAAGGCACAAGTGTTATGTGTGAAAAGGACATGGAGAAAGGATCACCTCTAATACATGATCGAAATATATAAAGAGAGTTGCAATTGTAAAATTATTAAATAAATGTATGCTTTGTTTAAGATATGGCATTATTTGTATGAAAAGGCACAAGCAATGTGTGTGAAAAGGACATGGATGAAGGATTCTATATAAGGAGAGCTGTAATTGTGAACTTAACAGGGGTATATGAAAAAAGCAATGTATGATCTATTTAAAAAATACCACAAGAAGAAGTTGTCACCTACAATACAATCGATATAGAGTACAAGTGAAGATAAAGAGTTTGAAATTGTTTATCTAACATTTTAGATTGTAAAATAATTTGTTATAGTGTTTAAAAAATGGGTATAGGAGGTATTGAAAAATAGTAGATTATTTCATATTCTTGTTCTTCTACTTGAAAATTATGAATTGTTAGGGAGATTATTTGTTTTTCTTCTCAAAAGAATAAAAATGATGTATATTAGTTAGAGTAAATAAAACTTCAAATAGTTTAGTATGATTCGGTTAAAGGAATGAAAAGGTTACATTATTATTGTTACAAACTAAGATACTATTGAAATATATGAGATAATATTATTATTATCGGTTCAACATTTATATTCAGTTGGTTGTTCTTATATTAGTATTTATTTATTTTTATTTTTGTATGCAATGGGTTGTTATTACACTCTTGCATGCAAGTTTGTTGTTGATGACTACTCGAAGTCCTTTGTATATAAATTTGGTGCTGTAGATTGTTTGTGTTTCTCTTTAGTGTTTTCTTTTTCATTATTTCTTCTACGTAAACCTTTCTAGATTACTCATTATTTTGTAATTAACTTTGATCAATACCAAAAAAAAACTTATTACGAAAGTTGAAAATAAACTTATTACCTATCAAATGTATAATATCAAAATTAAGCATATTGACTTTAAAATTCTTATTATTAAAACTTGAACATAATTTTAAAAGTAAAACCTCCCAAATATAAGAAAGGAATATCCAAATTATACACACACACACACACACACACGTGTGCGCGTACTTCACTTATTAGGATACAAGATATGAGCATTAATATTCCCTTGTGAAGATACATCTTAAATATATTAAAATGCAAATGTAAAATTTCCATCACTTTAACGTATGCTACAATTTGAAATCTTGAGTCCCCATAAAATACATGCGAAACTCCTTTATCTCAACACAAACCAAACAAGTTAATATAATAGTTTAAGTGGGAGTCCTCGATTAAGAATAATGACCATTCATGATCAATATAACATAACAACACAAAGTGAAAGAAAGAGCCCACACAGGTCATCCTAAAACCCTAGAGTTGTTTTTTTCTCTCTTCTCTAGATTAAATCTTAGGCAAGTTTATTCAAGTTAAAATGAAAGAGTTCTTCTTTATTTTGTAAGCATCTCTATTCTAAAAAATCAATCAAAGTGACATATTATTCTCCTTGAATTAGGTACAATTTTTCAGGTTACTTTTACATGTATTTAAGTGGTAGGTAAGAGATATATGCTTAAAAGATGAATGGTCAAATTTTCAATTGATTTCTTTATATGTACGCTTATTAAATATTTAAATCATCTTAGATGTAATGAATATAATATGAGGAATATTTTGACTCATACATCAAGGCTTTCACTTTATTAGGTCTTGATATAAACAATCTTTTGTCATCTAATATTTGTATTGAGCATTAGATCTATCTAGAAGAGAGATAAATAAAGTTATTAAAAATAAGATCTACAAAAGTTATGTATGGTCCAAATAGGTAGAGCCTCGGTAACTTCTTTCCTCATGCTTTCATCAAAACCTAAAGCAATATTACAAATGATCATATCTTCACTTTGAGGATGGGCTCAACCAACTTATAATTTCACTCTAAACTACACTAGGATTCAATTACTTTGTAGTTTGATAGTTCTATTGGCACAATTCATAGTTTGTTTACATCATATTCCTCGGGACCATCATATTTATAAAAAAAAAACTATAGAACTTAAAATAGAAAATCATTTTGTATTTAGATGCTCTATTTACTATGAGAGCAAGGGGTGGTTTTTAATCATATTCAAAAAGTCATATATCTTTGGATGTCCATTGCTTATGAGGATCAAAGATGTTAGACTCTTTTCTTTTAAGAGATGTTTGATCTTCGACAACATCTTGCTAGAGAATTTTCTTTCATAATACTTTGCACATGAAGAATTTCCTTTCACTCTCCTTATTTGATTTGGAAGATCAAGTAGGAATAAACCTCGTGTTGAGTTTCTTGATATGAAGATTTGTGTGATATATATATATATATATATATATATATATTCTACTTTGGTGTTTGATGTCCTTTTAATTTTTTGTTCTCTTTTGGGTTTGCATGTTTTTACACTCGTTATTTACTTTACATTATACTTACCCAATCCCTTAAGTCAATTTTGATCTTTTGCTAATATTAATTACGCTAAGAGGCGTAACCTACAATGGCAAAAGGGTAGAGAGGGGTCTAACATCATGGCCATGAAGGGAAAATACTAACCGACCTTATTGTAACATATCTATTTTAATAAAATTATACTTTATTAAGCATATATATATATATATGAGGAATAAACAACAAATATGAGCCCAACCAAGAGGACAAAGGAGGGAAAAAAACATTAATAGATAAGGTCTAGAATTTATATGTTATTTTTATTGATTATTTAATTGAAATTTCAGCATCTCTTTATACATTTTTTTCTCCTGAATCGATTTTTTGCTATAAAATCTACCATGTCAACTTCATTTCTCATGTATTCCCAACATTCCCTATTCACTAGACCCAAACTTAATTGACTCTACCATGCCTTGTTATTGTCATCACCCTTAAGCATAGATAATTAATTATATAATTGTTTCTCTTGGTAGACATTATATCTGCCATATGTTTAAGAGCTTTGTAAAATACAATTATTGTTTGAATCGGTCTAAATTGATATTATATAGTCTCGAACATTGATTTCTTCTATTGTCGGATCCCTATTAGGGTTTCTCCTACATTCTACGAGCAATTATGTCTCAATTGAACTTAGGTATAAAGATTGATTATATGAAATCATAACTATAAATTTCAACTTACCTTTTTATATGTAAAATTTCCTTTGAATAAACGCCCACTATTTAGAATCAACACCCTTACCTGTACTTGGTATAGACAGGCAATCAATAACAATAAGTGTATACGTCATCAACTTATTTTTCTAAAAGAAAACTACATCAATATTAACGTATCAAGACGAATTATCTTACTAATATAAATTTTATATATGTTAAAATTTCAATTATGTATCCACTATATAACATAAAACTTTTCAATTTTTTTTTGTCATTTTCAACGTTATATAATTGTTATACATAGATTATTTTTCCATAAGAAATTTATATATATCTATAAATGATTTATATCTACATAAATAGAATCACGTTTATAAGTTATTTGATCCAAATTTAAATCTCGCCATAGCCAATATAACATTGTAACCTTATATATAAAAAACCAATAGATAAAGTTATCAAACATTTGTAAATTTAAAGATTAAATTTTAAATAGATGTACATAGTATGTCTTATATCTGAGTTGTTGTATTTGTATGCAATAAATATTAAATGATTATACTATGTGTTTACAAGTATGGCTCGACTGAGAATGAAGTTTTAAAATGAAGAACAAAGAAGAGAGTATCAAAGAAAACAACAATGAAAATATCATAGCCAATACCACATATAAAATCAACAACAAATGGTAGATTCACAAATAGAACAAAAAAGAAGAATTTTAAATGATATTGATAGAAAAAGATTTTCATAATGTAAGGAAAAGGTGACAGTTGAAGAATTAGAAGCATTAAAGAGACAAAGTGAAAATAAAATTAAAATATTTCACAAACAAACATCTCAAGATGAACAATATGTATTAAGAATAAGATTATATAGACAAAGGAATTCAAATCAATTAACTGGGGAAGAAAGAGAACATAGAAAAATACTTAAATAGTGTTTCAAAGGCACTATCACTGATCAATTTTTTAATTTTGACATTGCTTGTGGAGAAACAAATTTGATATTAAATTAATGTGTGTTCAAAACACTAGAGAATGCATCTTAGGGTATGGTGGATGTTGATATTGTAAACAATGCACAAAATAATTGTAAACAAGAACAAACAACAACACAAAATAAAAGGATAAAACTAATGCAAAACAATGACATAGAAGATGATTCAACATTGCAACCTAAAAGAAGGAGAAAAGTGCAATGAGTGGAATGCTTGGGAGATATTTGAGACATTTTGCACAAAATTCATATGTATTTTTTTGAATAAAAGCCTCTAAGATATGTAAATTACCATCGATGAGTTGCATGAGCATATGGATGATGTGTCACATTCACATATAGCTAATTGTTTGATGTGATTCCAAATATATTTGATGGCTACAAGGTCCTATTGGGGAAAATGTCATGGTGAATTGATTAAAATGTTGCATCAAATTAGATCACCTATCATTTTCTTCACATTGAGTGCAACTGATATATATTGGCACATTTCGATTACTATTAAAAACTATTTATTTCTTCATATTATCTTATGTATATTGCACATGATTTGGAAGATTTTCAAAAGCTTCTCTTACTCTCATTTAGTTTCATATATATTAGACAATTGAATTTTAATGAAATGTCTCATATTAAACTATAGCAGGAGCATATAATTGTGTCCCACTTTTTTATAGTTTGTGTACTTTCAGAAAAATATGTCTGACAACCAAAACATAACCAAACACATATAAAATGACCAAACATGTATTTTTAAGATCTTATAAATACAAAGGTGGAGAGAGAATTTACTTGATTTTTTTAAGTTTTTATAGTATTTTTAAATATTTATTTACTAGCCAAATTTTAAAATATTTTTGGCCACCAAGTGGGACACACATATATGCTCTCCTCCTGTCAGAGTTTCTCTCTTCCTTGTGCTTTATTTGGTTCCTTATTTTGAGTTAGAAACATAGTACAGTTCTCATGATTACTATGGTTTTGGCTTCTTCTTTTATGTGGCCCCTTTTGGTCCTTAAATTGGGTCTCCCAATATTTTTAGACCTAAATTGTTATATTTTCATACATGTCGTGTGTCGCCATGCATGTCAATAAGGTCGTAATTTGAATTAAATAAATCTATAATTACATAAATACATTTAGGAAAAGTATACAATGAATGAGAAAGAGTGGATCATAAAAATATGGGAATTCATTTATTTCAAGTGCATCCTTATGCCAAAAGAAAATTTCAAGCATTTTGAGAAGAGAATCTACCATTTACTTGTATTCATTAGGTCATTGAAAGTTATAAGGGTTAGGACACTCGCATTTTACTAAGATGGATAGAATTTACCCATATTAAGCGCCTCTAATTTGTATAATTTTGCAAGGTGTTGTGGTCACATAATTATGGTTATAAGGAACTCCAAGGTGAATTCCTAGTGATCCACAATGAATACAAAAAAAAGAAAGTGAATATTTTTTAGCTCAAGAGGATTCAAATATTATTTTGAAATGACATATGACACACATAGATAGTTTCAAAAAATGTTCTATGGTTATGATAGAATGATATCATTTTAACAGAAGTCTATAGTTCTAGAGAAGTATACATTTTTGGCATCGTTTCTCTACTTTCTTTAATTTCCCCTGATTTACTTTTCCTTGTTATCTAGACTTTCACAAATAATTTTGTATGTTTTGGATGGATAGCAATAAATTTGTGATGATCTAGATATTAGTCTTAAATCCCCTTTTATCAATTATTAATTCTACTATGTTCTAAGAATATTCCTTTATATAACTAGGTCTTATTTATTGAGTTATATCTATTTAGAAATGTAATGTGGTTTGGTTGGTTACAGTGCATTGTTACTCTTAAACCACTTTCCACATGTACATTTTGGTCAACATGATTCACATGAACCAAATCTACATTTTTTTATTTTATGGTAAACATGGTCTACTGGTACCCAACCTTATGTAACATGTCTCCCTTTCTCCAAAAGCTTTTACCTTGGTGCTAATGTAAAACACAATACCCATAGATAAATCTATGTAAAATATGTTCAAAAGTATCATTCTCGAGGTTTCTATATTGAATTTGAGACATAAGTGAAATAGGTGCCTCGAAAATGATAGCTCTCGACGTCTTTTACATAGATTTATCTAAGATATGTATGCTAGTGTTACTAGAATAAACAACTAAAAGGTGTTAGTGAATGGCCGATAGACACCTGTAATTATAAGCCCATTTGTCAACCCCTACATAAAAGTCCTTATAACAAATAATTGTTCATGGATAAACCAATAGAACTATAAAAACAAGTGTCTATCAGCCATTTGCAAGCATCTTTTATGTGTTGATTTGGTATGTATTTATATTTAAATGATGGTGCAAAACTTTTTCAATTATTTTCTTACTATAACAAGAAATTATTTGATAAATTTCACATGTCATATTGATTAATATTTTCTTTAATAAATACTACTTGGTGACAAATAACATCAATTGATTTTTCCAAACAAAAATAAAAAATTATAGTAACTGTCAAGTGAATGTTAAATTTAAGGATGAAATTTCCCTGCACTAAGATAATCATCAAATTTAATGTTGACAATAAAATTAAGCATTATCAATGCATTAAGTCACACCCCCTTAATATTATTGTTGAATGCATATGGATGTAACAACACAATACTATTTTTTAATTAACTTCTTCAAATTTAAAAAAATATATATTTAATAAAATTCAAACAAATGTAAAAAACACAAATTTAAAATAGAAAATAACTGAAGCCATTACATCATATCCCTTGATATCTCTCTAGCCATTGCATAATTAGAAAATATAATGTAGGATATATATTGATAATATATAGCGTGTGATTGACTTTAATATAATGGAGAGAGTTTACGCTCACATATTAATACTAAAAAAAATGAAACATTGAATCTCAGAGAAAGTATATTTGCTTTTACAAAATGTTTTGTGTTGCATCCAACAGATATTTGGTTTTCGGTAATGTCTGGCCTAATTTACCTCCAAAACTGGACCCTGAAATCATACAAATCGGTCAACAATCCTCCATAATTTTCAAGGCTTGTTATGTTCAGGGCTACGCTTTTCTCAAAAATGAGATCAATGTTTTTCTGGTGCAGTTTGGGGTGGGACTTGTCATCACCAATCCGGCACTATGATAATTCTTCACTAGGAACTCCTCGTGCTATGATTATTTACTAATGCACAGCCTTTAGTTTGGTGGATGTAATTTGGAAACAAAACAACAACATAACACAAGAATACCATCGACTATGATAAGACAAAATGATGACAAATCTGAAATATCAAAATAAATTATAATATTAACATGAAACTGTTACAATCTCACCCATGAGGTACTTCAAGTGTTATTTATTTCACTTGCCTTTCACCAAGACTATGGGAGAAACTTTACAATTGCACCTCTTAATGGCTTCTTCAACACACTTTTAAACTGATGGCTTCCTTCGCACACTTCCTAAAATATTTCTCACTACTTCCTTCTATGCTAAATGAGGGGGGTAGCCTCTTTATTTATAGAACTTCCAAGCTTATCCATATTATCTCTAAGATAGGATAAGAAATCCACTCTGACGAATCATATTCCATACCTTAACTCTTATTTGTACATGTAAGCTTATCTGTCTAAGATAAGATAAACCTTATCATTTTACATGGGTTCCACATTTTTAGACTTTTTACAAATAAAATACACAAAATATTTATGACCTCACTCCTTGTCCTTATTACCAATATAATATTTCTAATTCCTAATCATGTAGACCCTACTTCTCTAATTACCCAAAATCTGACATTTTAACATTACCGGACCACTTACGAAAAATATTTACTTTTTACAACATTCCTATTATACTTTGAATGTTACCATACTCCACATTATTGACGGCGTCGTACTGGCAGTGCCGTTATCTTCTATCAGACGCTACTACTAATTATACTTAACAAAATCCTATTCCTAATACATACATTAATGAAATAGAAATCACGGAGGAAAATTTTAGTGTCGACATCTTCCCCCTTCCTAGCTTCTACTCTATCCTCGGAGTAGACTATTCTTGTGCTTGGAAAATCTTTAACTTTTTGTGGTTGACCCATTTCGTAATGGGAGTGCCATCCAATTCCTCCAATTGGTATGTACCATTTTCATGCACAACTGTTATTTTGTAGGGCCCCATCCATTTTGGAAGAAATTTTCTCTGTCTTCTTTTTTTGTATCTGGAATCATATACTAGAACCAAGTCATTCACATGAAATGGAGACCACCGGATCTTTTGATCAAAGTATTCCTTCTACTTCATTTTCTTCTTATGGCTTGTATCCTTTGTTATTTCTCTCATTTCCTCCAGCAAATGAAGATGTACCAACCTTTCTTTTATTGAATCACTTTCATCCATCCTTTCATTTTTCATAACTCTCACAGTGGGAATATCAAACTCAATAGGAAGAACTGGATCAATGCCATAGGCCAATTGAAATGGGGAGTATCCTGTTGTTGACTTTGATGTTGCCCTATATGCCCACAATGCTGCATGAATCCTTTTATCCCATTTATGTACCGGCAAGGGTGCATCTTTTGCTATAATTTGACACAACACAAAATTTGTTCGTTCCACCTGTCCATTTGTGCTTGGCTTGTATGTTGCTTGCCTTGCTGTGCTTAATAGAAAACTTATTGACTAGGGCTTCTACCACCTCATTAATGAAGTGGCTTCCTTGATCTGTTACAATTTCTAATGGGCAACCAAATATGGTGGCAATGCGTTCATACATGAACCTTGCCACTTCATCCATGGAAGCTGTTTTCAATGGCCTAGCTTCAACCCACTTAGTTAAATAATCTGTGGTAACTACAATATACTTATTTTGTCGTGATGTAGTTGGAAGTGGACCTACAATGTCTATTCCCCACTTTTCAAAGGTACCAAGGGGAAGAATAGGACATAATGGAGCTGATGAAGTCTTACGGTTACCATGTGTTTGACAAATATCACATGTCTTACAATAATTATAACAATCTTTAAAAAGAGTGGGCCAGTGATAACCTACATCCAAGATCCTTCTTGCTGTAAGTTGTCTAGAGAAGTGCCCTCCACATGTACCATTGTGAAATTTTTCTAACAGTTCCTTCCTTTGAGCACGTTCAACTGCCCTCTTGTACTGTCCATCAGGTCCTATTCGAAATAATACTCCATGCAGAATAGAATATGGACGACTGGCTTGACAAATCTTTCTCTTAGTCTTTGCATTGGGACCATTAAGAAACTTGAACTCATTCAGATAATTCAAAATATCTATGTATTCACTAGGGATTGTGTCAAGGGATAATAATTCTACATCAGGGAAATCATCATCATCACAAGATGATCCTAAACCATCATAGGCTTGAGAGAGTGCATCTGCATTGACATGATTCTTTCCTATCATATCTATAATATCAAATTCAAATTCTTGTAGAAAAATTATCCATCTTGCTATCCTCCCTGATGGGTTAGGCTTATTTGCAATATATTTTAGAGCCTGATGATCTATTACAACTAGAAATTTTTGCCCTAGCAAGTAATTTCTAAACTTTTTTACAGCAAAAATGATAGCCAGAGCCTCTTTTTCAGTTACAATATAATTTACCTCAGCACTGCTCATTTGTCTGCTCCCAAAGTAAATTGGATGTTCATTCCCATTTTCATCCTTTTGGCTCAAAGTACTTCCTAGTGCTGCATCTGAGGAATCAGTGTACACAATGAATGGCTTGCTCCAATCTAGATTCTTCAAAATAGGTGAAGACACCAGGGTTTCCTTCAGTTTTCCAAAAGCTTCATGTGCCTTATTTCCTGGTTCATAAGTAACATCCTTCTTCAAGAACTGGGTTAGTGGCTGTGCAATCTTTGAGAAATTCTTGATGAACCTTCTATAGTAACCCACATGGCCTAAAAATGATCCCAACTTACTTCTATTAAGAGGAAACGGTAAATCTTTGATTTTTGAAACTTTATCAGGATCAGTACCAATACCATCTCTGGATACAACATGCCCTAACAAAACACCTTTAGAACATCCAAAGACACACTTTGTAGGGTTTAGTGAGGCTTGTGCTTCATCTAACCTTTGAAATGTTGTCTCCATTTGGTGCAGGTGGTCCAACTTGCTCCCATAGATGCAAAAATCATCCAGAAATACTCTGATGAAGGTCCCAATGTAGGGTTTGAACACCCTATTCATCAAATGCTGGAATGTTGCTGGAGCATTACACAACCCAAAAGGCATAACTCTATAAGAAAACGTTCCCCAAGGAGTGGTGAACGTGGTCTTCAGCTGATCTTTCTCTGCTATACGAACTTGGTTGTAGCCGCTATATCCATCAGCAAAACTATAGCACTCCTGGCCAGCTACTTCGTCCAAGATCTGATCTGAAAATGGAAGAGGGTAATGATCCTTCTTTGTTGCCTTATTGAGCTTCCTGTAATCAACACAAATGCGTAGCTTCCCATTCTTTTTTATTGAGATCACAATGGGAGAAACCCATTCTGAATTCTCCACAGCAAATATGAATCCTGCATCAAGCAACTTATCTATTTCTTCTTTTACAGTCTTGGAAAAATTAGGATTCATTCTATATGGCATTTGCTTTATGGGCTTAGCACCATCTACCAACTCAATACAATGTTCTACCCAACTTACTTGATGGAGTTCCTTGTAATCAAAAGTGAATAGGTGTATGTACCTTCGAAAGAGCTGGAGGTAGGATTCCTTCTCACTCTCCATCACAGCATCACCAATCTTTATTTGTTGGAGACGATCATCAACTTCTTCTTCAGATAATTTTATGGGGTCATGAGTTGGTGTGACTGGAAGGATATCCATGACTGAAAAATCCACCTCACTTTCTTCATCTTCAGTGTCCACTTCACTGGTACTAGAGTAATCAGAGGATGTCCAATCATCAGTTTCATCACTTGAATCCACAGGTTCTGCCTTATGATGTCGAGGGATCACATTTATCTTCACCCTCTCTCTACCACGTCCAAGTGTCATGAAACCTTCATTCCAGTAGTTTATTGCATGAACTCTCCTTAGCCATGGTCTTCCCAGCAGCATTGGGTATGCAACAGTACCATTTTTCATCACTTGAAAGTCTACCACACATACCACACCCATAACAGATATTGCCACATTTGAAACTACACCTTCTGGTTTAGTTTTTCCTTTATTTAATGACCTTAACATAAGTGTTGAAGGGTGATCAATTTTTAAACCCAACATATTCATTATAGACTCGGTCATTACATTAACTGCAGCACCTCCATCAACTAAGACATCATGAATTGAAATACCATTACATAATACCTCAGCTTGTGGAGCATAGAGATCTGCCTCTACCTCCAAAACAGGGACCTCAACCTCCTTCCTTCTTCGAGCAACTGAGTCCACCTCATAACTCCCGCCTATTCTCAGAAGACATAGCCAAGAGTTGACCATATGTAATATTTGCAGGCGTTTTGGACAGATCTTCCAAGATGGAGTATGGTCCTTGCCCCTGTGAAATCAGAAAATCCTGCACACCCAACTTTCTTCTCCTATGTTTCTTACTAGTTTCTTCTTTCATCTTCTTAGGATCATTTCCATCGTGATTATCTTTTTCTTTCTTTCTTTTTGTTACAAACACATCTACTTCATTATTTCTTCTCTTATCTACTACATCAAAAGAATTCACATGTGTTTTTCCTTTATCATTATCTCCTTTACTAGATGTAGAAGCTCTATCTGGACAATTATACTTATAATGACCCTTTTTATAACAACCATAACATACAACTTCAGAAATATTTATTTTTGGACCTGTATCTCCTCCCTGAGAACTAAATTCCTTTCCTTGAAGAAGATTAATAGTTAGCTGACCCATCTTTTTGAGCAGATCTTCATACTCAGTAGATGTACTAGGAGAAAGATTTGTGCTCACCGGGAGTGGTTGTGGATTCTGGACCAAAGGTGTTGGTGTAGGCTCTACTTTAGCAAAAATTTCTTTGGGCTCATCTTCCATGCTTTCTTCTTGCCTTCTTGCAATCTCCTTTACTTGTTCAATGGTAGTTGGGTGGTCATAATTCACTCGTTGTCTGATCTCTGGCTTCATCCCAAGAATGAAGTGCTTACAGAGGAGATTATCCACGCCATTCATCAACCCATCCGCTAATCCTTCCTTCCATATCTGGGCATCGAGCTTCCTCCTTAGCTCTAGAACATGAGCATGATAATCCCTTATCTTCTCCTTCTCTCCTTGGGATAGCTTTGTGATCTCGATCATGAGATCTGCATATTTCCGTTGTTCACCAAATTCTTCAAGAAAACTTTCAGTTAATAAATCCCATGAATTTTTCACATTATCACCTAGTGTTTCAAACCACCTAAGTGCGGAACCATCCAAAAAGGTAGGAAAAAATTTAGTCCATTGTTCCCTTCTTATAAGGCCATTACAAATACAAGATCGTTTAAACTCTTGAATGAAAGAAGAAGCATCTTCATTAGATTGAGTTGAAAAAATAGGTATCTTTCCCATTTTCAAAAGTAACCACTGTGAAATACCAACCCACAAGTATAATCAACAAGACTTATGTGCACAAATAATTGGAATCACTATACTAGAAAGTGACTTTACACCTTTCTACACTAAAATAGAAATGACCACGGTAAATTATGGTAAAACTTGACTTACTGCGGTAAAAAATGACTTTACTATGGTAAACACTATTCACGGTAAAAAGTGAAGTTACTGCGGTAAATACTATTCACGGTAAAAAGTGACTTTACTGCGGTAAATACTATTCACAGCAAAAATGACTTTACCATGGTAACTACTATTCATGGTAAAAATGACTTTACCATGGTAACTACTATTCACAGTAAAAACAAGGTTACCCTCTAATTGATTTTTGACTAAGTGGGAATATCTCTCCATACAATCCACCAACGAGGAATGGTCCTGGCAACGGAACCAAAATGTCATCACCAATCTGGCACTATGATAATTATTCACCGGGAACTCCTCATGCTATGATTATTTACTAATGCACAACCTTTAGTTTGGTGGATGTAATCTGGAAACAAAACAACAACATAACACAAGAATACCATCGACTATGATAAGACAAAATGATGACAAATTTGAAATATCAAAATAAATTATAATATTAACATGAAACTGTTACAATCTCACCCATGATGTACTTCAAGTGTTATTGACTTCACTTACCTTTCACCAAGACTATGGGAGAAACTTTACAATTGCACCTCTTAATGGCTTCTTCAACACACCTTTAAACTGATGGCTTCCTTCGCACACTTCCTACAATATTTCTCACTACTTCCTTCTATGCTAAATGAGGGGGGTGGTCTCTCTATTTATAGAACTTCTAGGCTTATCCATCTTATCTCTAAGATAGGATAAGAAATCCACTCGGACGAATCATATTCCATACCTTAACTCTTATCTGTACATGTAAGCTTATCTGTCTAAGATAAGATAAACCTTATCATTTTACATGGGTTCCACATTTTTAGACTTTTTACAAATAAAATACACAAAATATTTATGACCTCACTCCTTGTCCTTATTACCAATATAATATTTTCTAATTCCTAATCACGTAGACCCTACTTCTCTAATTACCCAAACTTTGACATTTTAACATTACTGGACCACTTACGACAAATATTTACTTTTTACAACATTCCTATTGTACTTTGACTGTTACCGTACTCCACATCATTGGTGGCACCGTACTAACGGCACCGTTATCTTATATCAGAAGCTACTACTAATTATACTTAACAACATCCTATTCCTAATACATACATTAATGAAATAGAAATCACGGAGGAAAATTTTAGGGTCGACAGTCCCTGTCATAGGAACTTATGGACTCCATCAAGCTGTAGATGCGCGACAACAACAACTGCACATGAAGGGGTCAATAAAATGTATATGACAAAAGGTCCCATTTCCTTTCTCCCCCAGCTCCTTATATACTTCCTTGATGTAAAATATCCCCAACCGAACCTATATTCATTTCATTATATGGGAGGGGACAATAATAGATGTTAAAGTGTTTACTTAAGTAGGACTTTTCCAATCCTTTCTATGCTGTCATGGTCCAAAAGTGACCCTCAATGAAAAATAAGACTATTAGAACCATGTGCCCCCCTTCCCATAGCTCCCAGCATCCATAGGTCCTTGGATCTAACCACGGCTTGGAATCGACCTGGCCCTTATACCTTTGGTACAGGAAAAGGGGACATTACAAATATGAGCACATATTTTGGACACCTTGTGCAATACACTCCTTGAATTGGATGCTATAGAATATTAACAAAATACCATGGATGGAGGAAATTTATAAAGAGATAAATGAGATTAAGATGTTTGTCACAAATCATCATATGTTTGAGGCTATCTTTAAGGGGTTCTCAAGAGTGGAGGTGCTGAAGGTAAGAGAACAATTTACTAGTTTCTAATTTTTTATCTTACTAACTGGTCTATAAAGGGACTCTATCAATTGAATTTCAGAGCCTAAAATTAATTTTTATTTTATTAACCCTGTTTTCGATTTATTTTAATAGAAGAAATGGCTCTGTCAAACGAATATTTTCCTCTCACATGCTCATCTTGAGATGACTTGTGAAGGTAAAACAAACCTTAAGTAGTTGTTATCCCAAATTCACCCCCCGGAAAATTTGGTTAAGACAACCCTGCACATGGAGAAAATATGAAGGGAAAATGTTTCAGACCTATGAGCTTGCATTACAGAATGAGGCAAAGGAATCCAGTAAGCGATTTGGGCCTGAGTCAAGAGCCAACATAGGGGAATCAGAAGAAAAAGTGAAAATTTTGCTCCTTTTGTCAAAAGTGAATGCAAAATTAACTGCTGAAGCTGGGCACATCAAGTACCGCTAATGTGGGCCAGCAGAACTTCAGAGGCAAATGAGATTTTTTAACTTTTTGTCAAAAAATGTAAAATGGAAAAAAGGAATACCCTACCTCCACTAACCCCAATGGATGCCACATCATCAATGGAGGGCCGTGGGGGTTTTTTGAGTTTTACGTTTCACTGAGCCAATTTTAGCAGGAAAACGTAAAGGACAATACACAGAAAGCCATGATCTTTTGATCTAATATGAGCTGCCACATGTCCCATATGAAAATCTTGGTACCAATTTTTCAAGATCTGAAATTTATCCCGCCCATCTATGGAGATCTAATACAAACTTTGTATTTTGGTAGCATATCTTGTGGGAGAAAATTGCAAAGCACATATTGGGCACGGGAAAAGACAAACACCAGTTTTCAAGCTACTCAACGCCCTCTATGCCATGAAAGTATTAAAAATCATTTTCTTAGGGCTTGGTGAAGTAGATACATGGAAATATGAGCTTTTACATCGAGCCCATCAACAAATGAAGAATTAAAAAGTAGAACCAGTTTTAAACCACCAAATTAAATGAAATATGGGTCTTTCCTCCCTCGAGTAGAAAAAATATTGTTGGTGGATTTGCAGAAGGCATTGATATTCAGTGGTTGAAATTTCAAAGTGGGATTCAATGCGTTTCTCATGGTGGTTAGAGAAGGATTTGAATTTTCCCTCTTCTCTCTCTTTTCTTTCTATATATACTGTAACACTTCTCGTTTGCGAAGGAGAGACATTCTAGGCATAGAGAAACTCTGTCAAATTTGTTTCTCGATGCCATTTTTAGCAGTGAACCTTCTCCCACGCCTGGAAAATGTATTTGTGCCTCTATTCCAGAAATGTAATGGTCTATGCATCTTCTAGAGCAATAAAAAACATGTTTTTGTGGTGTTCTTCAACCCTTTGCATCGTTTGTTGTTTCTCCGTGCCTCTCCCTTTCAGTCTTGGTTTTATGTGCATGTATTTCACATTAACAGGTGCATGATGTTATGTTTCATTGAGTTTAATGGATGATTTGTAGATCTGGGTCATGTCACTTATGTTTGACCTCCCTCATCTCAATTTTTTTTGTTTCTTTCTCCCTTAACAAAATATCTCACTTTCTTTGCTGGTGTATCACCGCTTTAGTGTAGGCTCTATTTTTTTCAGTTTTCTTTCTCTCCTTGTCTCCTTGGAAGTTAGATTAGGATTAGATTAGTTTTCCTACACTGGAGTAGCTCGTGGCAGGTAGTTTAGGAAGAGGAACCAGCCTTCTCTGGAGAGCTTTCCCACTTTTGCAAGGTCCCACACCTTGGGGAAAGTTTAATGTTATGCAATCACACCAAATGACCCTGCCTTAGAAAAGTAGATCCATAACTCATTTGGGGGTGTTGTGATTTCGCACTAACAGTTTTGGCACACCCAGTGGGATAGGTTTGAAGCACCTTACCACTTCACTTCATCAGGTTCGATGTGCCCTTGGTGAAGATTTCAGCCTTTGGAGGCACTTTCAAGCACATCTGGCGACTCCATCTGGTCAAAAACCCATTCTCTGAGTTGCAGACATTTTCCATCCATTTCCACTCATTTCATCCATTTTCTTCTTCCATCTCTTTCATTTTCTACCATTGCATAAGGCTTTGAAATCATAACTTCATTCCCTTTTTGGAACTCACACTTACAACAATGCAATCCACCTCCAATGCATTTCCCAACTCCTCCAAATCAGCAATATGATCAGATCCAGGACCATTATGCTTACCCATATTAGTAGAGTTAAATTCAGTTTGGCCATGTAGCTTATCAAGAACAAGGGGGTGCATATAATGGTGACAGCTTTGTGGATAATGCTGGTTTATTGGAGAAAATTCAAAAAATGGAGGCTGACATCGTTCAGTAAAGGGGCATAGCATGAATGAAGGCATTCAAGATTGGTTGCAGGGAACCTTGTCCATGGGAAGGCCCTTTTCCAAGACATTACAGCCCTCAGGAGAAGCTAGATTTCATGGTTGAAATGTTGCCCCAACTTACACAGTGGACTGAGGAGATCGAGGCCTATGAATTTGGTGGTAGGAAACCTTGTCAATGGGTAAATCCTACACCATTATTTGGTAATTTTCTCTCCACTCCTCATGCAGCAACATCTCAATTTGAGCTTCAATTTCCAAGCTTCCCATTGTATGCTACCTCAAGTGTGAAATCCATTTCTCCATCCCCTAGTCTTCCATCTCATTTCAGTTCTTCTGCCCTTTTCCCTTCCAAATAGTCATCCCCTTCGAACAAACAAGAAGTTTCACCTCCCTCCCCACCACAAACAATTACAAAGTTTGTTGAACCCCAACCTACCAATCCTCTTACTTTCCCAAGTCCATGTTGGAAAGCTACTCAAGAATTTAATCAAGGAAATAACAGACAATTTGATGAGTTGGGTTGCTAAATTTGGGTTTACAAAGATCCCCTTAATGGTCAATCCAATAGAGGAGGTCAAGGTTGAAGAGCCAGTGGTGGCTGAGTTTGAATTTGCAGCAAAGGAGGAGGACCATACAGTTTTAGAGGCCCCGAGTGTGGAGCAGGCTACAGAAGAACCTTCAGTTCTTGCTTTCACTTCATCCCCTTCAAATTCTAATATCGAAGAAGAGTTTAAGCTTTCAAACTCCATGTTTGAAGATGAGGGGAACCATGGTGAGAAAATTGTAGATTCGAAGGACTCCATGGAGGAGGTTGAACACACGCAGCAGGACAACAAGGAGGCAGACTGCCTGTCAGACTTGGAATATTTCTTTAATGAAGAGGATCCTGAGGAGATAACATCATTTTTTGCTCCATCTTCAACCTTACAAGCACACGAGCTTCCTTCCATGGAGGAGAACATTCATAAATAGTAGCCTACACTTCATAACAACCCTTTGGAACCAAGGTTTGAAGATATTAATCTTCCATGTTCTTCAAAGGAGGAAGAGAAAAGGTAGGAGGATGTCATCATCTCTCTCACACCATCCACCCAAGAAGGTCCACAAGAAGACTCTTTTTTTGGAGTTGAATTTCAGAGAACTGGGAAAATCCAAAGGATCAAACCGTGCCCAATTAGGTACTTGGCTTCATTGGAGCCAAAGGAGAAACCAAAACAAGTCATGCCTACTTCAGGGCATGAAGATGAGCTACAAAGCACCAAGGATCAGTTGTCATACCTCTTCAATCCAAATGCAGAGCAACTAAAAGAGGTATTGGTTTTGTCTTCAGTTGATACTTTGGTGATTTGGGTGGAAGATCAGCTTGTAGTTAGTTTTTCACTCATCCAACCAGCCATGTTCAGTGCCAAATCAGTTGTATGGCTACCATTTTTTAAGAAGGGAAGTTATTTCTCCCTGCCAGTTGTAGGTTTTGTTTGAGTTCCCTTTGCTCTTGGTTAGAGTAGAGTAGGTAGGTTTGTTTTCAGCAGAAGAAGTGCTTTTGCACACTCTGCATATCCCACTTGGGGTATGTATGATTTTCAATTTGTACATAGTTTTTGGTGTTGTTGTTTTGATCTTGCATAGTCCATTTCAGTTGGCTTTTGGTGAAGTTCAACTCCAAGTTCAGTGGGTTTCCAAGAGGCTCAGAGGTCATATCTTCAAAAGTTCATATCAGTTTCGTGTTTATCAGGCAGACTCCATGCCCAATGGATGCTTCAAGGCCACTAGTTTCTTCATCTAGCAGGTAGATGTCCCTGTGAGTCGCCAAATTGTTATCCATATTTTTTCCCCTAGGAAAAATATTGGATCAGCAACAACCCCGCACTGAAAGAATCAAAGAAAACATGTTTAAATATTACAAACTAGTTACAGAGGGACTCTGTAATGGAATGGTGGGGCCTACGAAAGTTTAAATGACCCTGTGCGAGAAGAAAGAGAAGAAACAACTCTGTCAAGAGAACCTGTGCCTTAAATTCATCAAACAAGTTACATATGGGCTCGGAAATGAAATAGCAGGGTCGGAAATGAAGGGGCAGTGTCGTAGAGAAGCCAGGAGCAAGGACGAAAAGAAGCGGTGAAGTTTCAAGTTCTTCGGGCTCAAAACCTTTCAGGAAAGAATCCAAAATCGACTATGTATGGAAGAGCCAGCAAAGGGAACCACATGTCCTAATGGAACTCCTCCAAAGGTGAATCCAGAAAAGAGAAGCTCAAACAAGCGTTGTATCTCCACGTGTCTCAAGATGAAATAGAAGCAAGGGAAAATGGTCAAAATGAGTCAAAAGGTGGAGCTTCGGGGTTACGGGGGTTTTCTGCATTTTTTATTTCGTGAAAAGGGAGAAAAGGTAAGTTACGGACCCGCAAACCTGATTTTTTCTCTAACCTGGCTGCCACGTGTTCCATATAAAAAGGGGACCCATTTTTCAAGTTGTTTTCCTTCCCTCCTGTACGAACCTGATACAAACTTAGAAGGGGCATATATTTTGACTCACGGCTCGAAATATTACGAATCTAACACCGTTTGAAGCATCTTGACGTCCTCTATGCCATGAAAGGATTAAAATCATTTTTAAGGCCTTAGTAGGTAAAAATGAAGAAGAGTCTTCCAGGACATTAACGTAGAATCCAATCTCTTCAACAACCAGATTTGATTCGATTCAATCCGCTGGGGAACAAGATGCGACATATTGCAGAAGGCATTAATATTCAGTGGTTGAAATTTCAAAGGAGGATTCAATGCATTTCTCATGGTGGTTGGAGTAGGATTTGAATTTTCCCTCTTCTCTCTTTTCTTTCTATATATACTATAACACTTTTCGTTTGAGGAGAGACATTTTGGGCATAGAGAAACTCTGTCAAATTTGTTTCTTGACGCCATTTTTGAGCAACGAACCTTCTCCCACGCCTGGAAAATGTATTTTTGCCTCTATTCCAGAAATGTAATGGTTTTTGCACCTTCTAGAGCAATAAAAAACATGTTTTTGTGGTGTTCTTCAACCCTTTACATCATTTTGTTGTTTCTCTATGCATCTCCCTTTCAGTCTTGGTTTTCTGTACATATATTTCACATTTGCAGGTGTAGGATGTTGTGTTTCATAGATTTTAATGGATGACTTGCAGATCTGGGCCGTGTCACTTATGTCTGACCTCCCTCATCTTCATTTTTTTGTTTCTTTCTCCCTCAACAGAATATCTTGCTTCCTTTGTTGGTGTATCACCGCTTTAGTGTAGGCTTTGTTTTTTTCAGTTTTCTTTCTCTCCTTGTTTCTTTGGAAGTTATATTAGGATTAGATTAGTTTTTATGCACTGGAGTATCTTGTGGCAGGTAGTTTAAGAAGAGGATCCACCCTTCTCTGGAGAGATTTCCCACTTTTGCAAGGTCCCACACCTTGGGGAAAGTTCAATGTTATGCAATCACACCAAATGACACTGCCTTAGAAAAGCATATCCATAACTCATTTGGGGGCACTATGATTTTGCATTAACAGTAAGTTCTTGTATACAGGAATGTGACATTGATGTTCATCTACACTCAACTTCTCAAGGTTGAGGTGAGATAGCTGAAATGTGGAATATGTGATGAGTGCGAGTAGTTGTAAAGTGGTAAATACAAAATAGATGGGGATGACTAAAGATCGAGATTCAAATTTCAAGGAAATTTCAATCAATCAACTTGCAAGTATGAAACCTGCTTATAAAGGACAACAAAAAACATGTCTTATCTGTGTGTGTGTGTAATATTATGATTAAGGATAATCACTGCACACAATTCACAATTTATGTTGGTTAGACCAAAGGTGCTTCGGTCATGCTTACAAACTCTTAGAAAATGTTTATTCATCTCTAAATATTACTCTCCAAAGAGATTCACACAAGAACGTAGATGATGCACAAAAAAGAGCAAACTAAGGATTTGGGTTTCTAACTTGGTTTACTTGATTGGCCCATTCAACTATGGATAATTACTCGATCAAAGCATTAAGTTGGCTGATGATTTGTAGGGGCAGGGGAGTAGCTCACGAAAAACTAGTGCTCGTAATCCTAGGTCTATGTCTCCCTTGTATAGGTCAAAACCTGATGGGTTAGTGATTGGTTCGAACATTCTCATACAAGGTCAATCCAGACTCGAAATCTTCATGTATGGTAGTCAACTTGTGAGTGATTAAAAAAAAATTGAATGAATAGTCAAAGGATATTTGGAGGCTATGAACTGGTAATGTGAATTCCTAATAACTAGGTTTGTTGTCTTAATTTTGGTTCCTAGATTACCCTAAATCCTAACTGTAGAAGAAAAATCAAGCTAGCATGCACAAATAAAATAAATATGAAACTAATTCAAATGCAACATGCAAACTCAACAAATCAACTAATTCAGATCAAGAAAAGATGAAAGGAAGAGAAACAATACTTGCACTTACCGTCTAGCATGCAATTCTCCTTCCTTGATGGTTGGATGTGCTTGAGGATGATTAATTGCTTCATATTTTTGATGTGGATGCACTTGGATAGCACCTCCCCTTGAAGATTTCTTGATTGTTGATGAAGATGATAAAACATTGTTTGGTTTTAGATGGATGATTGATAGAATGGATTGATTGAACAAAAGAGCAGAATTTTGTTATGGATTTCAAAGATGTCTCTCATGGAGGATTGATATAATGGATTTATTGAACAAAAGAGCATAATTTTGTTATGGATTTCGAAGATGTCTCTTATCGAGGATGAGAGCTTGATTTATAGCTTGTGAGTGGCAAATTGAATGGTTGATATTTTGCCATGGTGGATTGAATCCAATGGTTGGAATTGGATGAGAGGATAGGAGGATTCTAGAATGGAAAATTCTAGATTTTGTGAGGGATTTCCATTGAATTAAAAATTCAATGGAATAGTGTAGATTTATTTGAATATTCGAAAATGGGAGGGAAGAATAGAGAATCTTCTAGATTTAGAAGCCTCTAGATTTAGAGGTGGGGATGTGCACATGATTAGGATTAGATTAGGTTAATTGATGTGATTAGGATAATTAATGATGAGATTTGATAGAAAGGCTAGGTGTAGGGATGTGTAGGGTAGGCGGTAGGTGAAATGTAGGAATATTAAATTCCTATAAAATGTTAATAGAGGATTAAATAGGATAATCTGATATAATAATGAAATAAAAGGATTAATGATAAATGGTGGTAAAATGGATTAATAATAATAATTAATCTTTCGATTAATTATTATATGGTTGATGTATGAATAATAATGATGGATTAAATAGATTAAAATGGATTGGTAGTAGATAAAGCTAAAATGTGGGGCATGATTAATGTTAATTAGTCATGTAGACATTTTAGGTGTCTACATTTTGCCCCTCTTTGAAGGATTATTCTGTAGTAATGATCATTCAAAGAAAAGAAGAATACGATAGGATGGTAATATAATGCCCCCTCGAGGGGTTAGAGGGGGAGGAACGAGGTGGGTAGCCACTCAAAAAGAGAGTAGATGGCCCAGTTAGAAGGTGAAGGGGTTGTGGGTGAGAGGATGAGAAGATGATAACTATGGGAGGCCCTAGTCATCGATATATGACAAGGGTGCAGGATGTTTTGATTTTTGATGCCCCAACAAAGGGGTTGATGTTGGATGTTTGGATATATGTTGTTGGATCACAAGATGTTTGGATGTTGTTGGATCACAGGATTTTGGATTGTTGAATGCCATAGGCACGAGGGAGGATGTTTGATGGTTGGATTTTGGATGTTTTGTCATTTCTAGTCAAGGGGTAAGGATTAGATAGGATCTTGGATTGATGATGTTGTCGATGTTGGATGTTGGATTTTGATAATTTGGATTTGGTATGCCCCAGTCAAGGGTTAAGAATTTTTATTTTAGATTTTTGATGTTAGATGTGAAGATGCTTGGATGATAGGATTGATTGAAGATGTTGGATGGATTGAATAATATTTGATGATTGGATGTTAGATGATTCATGAAGGTTTGGTTGGATAAGGTGATGATGATTAGGCTAAGTGATGATGTAAAGGGGTGGTGTTATCGTAAAGTGCCCACAATTATCATCATTAGCAAATTTGTTAAGATGTGACATAGAGAAGGATGCACCTATGGTATTAATACCATGATGTTTTAATTGTTAGGTGCCCCTATCCTCATATCATTGTACCAGAAAAATAAAAAACGATCTCATATCATCAGCCAAAATATGATACAAATACAAGAAAAAGATAAAAAAGCAAACAAGCACACACAAAATGCATACAAAGGTGTTTTAACTTGTATATGCATTGTTGATTTTTAAGATTTTTTTATTTTGTTGATTTTTAAGATGTTTTTTTTATTTTTTGGATTTTTTTAAGATAGTTTAGATGTGGTGGGATGAAAATGTGATAGGGATAGGCATGGTGTTGAAAGGAGGAGGCTTTCTCCTATAAGTCCTAAGGTAGATGTGAATAGGGATTAGGGCTAAAGGTATGGTTTTGGATGGGATAAGGGATGTAGGATTAAGGGATGATTTTGGATAGGATAAGGGATATGGGATAAAGGGAATATTTTGGATGAGATAAAGGAGATTTGATAGGATGAGGGATGTGATAGGGTAGGGTAAAGGATGTGGGATGGAGGGATTATTTTGAATAGAATAAAGAAGATTTGATTGGATATGGTAGGATATGAGATGATTGGATAAGATAGGCCCCCAAGTAAAAGGGTGGGATGATTAATACAAGGAAAAACAAGGGATGGTTCCCCCAATGAATTATAAACTTTCACTCAGTCATAATGATGATGGGTTAAAGAAAGTGAAAAGGGGGGATATGATAAATCAATAGGATCATCGATTGCCCATGGATGATGGAGGCAAAAGGATGAAGATGCAAGGGATGGATGGTTTGTAATGGATGATAAATAAAAGATGCACTTAAAAGCACATGGTGTAAAATAAAATTAATCCTAGAACAAAAGTGTGACCACGGTCTAAGCCATACTTGGTAATATACAAGTGTGATGTCTCTCCGAGATCAAAGTGTGTACAAAAGTAATAATTTATTACCACTTGAAGTGAAGACTCAATGAGTAGGATGTAAAAACAAACTAGCCAATGTCTAGGGAGTGATGAAGTCAAGTAGGTTGATGAGAGGTGAATGGAAGGTTAAGTTGTGCATTGCTCCACTACCAGCCAAGTATCCATAGCCTCGATGGAGATACATCTGATTCTTGTCACAACATTTCTCTACTACCAACTAGGCGTCCATAGCCCCGGTAGAGTTGTTGGAAACAGCCCCAGAGAGAGTCTTGAGGTGGATTTTATTTGATATTTTGAAATTTGATATGATTTTTTTTATCTTTTGATTTTTGATATTTTATATTTTGATATTTTTATGATCCACTCTCTTAATACCTCTAGGGGTTAAGAATCACCAATGGCCAGATGGGTGGATGGTGATGAGTGTAGTGATGACATTGTCTAGAGTGTCATGAAATGCACCCAATGATCTTCACCACAAGTTAATTAAGATGTGTGATTGAGTAATTATATTTCTAAGATAAGATCAATCTTGGATTTTGATCTAGCAAGGATCGACCAAGGTCACATAAGTGTAATAGTTACTAATAAATTACATCACGTGTGAGCAAGATGATTACATGTTCAAATGAATGGATGATAGAGGATATTAATGGATGTGAGGATAAGGATGGAGTAGACGCAAAGGGATGAAATGAGGATGGGTGGGAAGGAAAGAACATATGTTTGCAAAAGACAACCTAAATGCTCAATCCAATTTTAGGTGTTTAGGATGTGTAAGTGGGTTAGAATATTGGGGATTAGTAGATGGATTGATGGGTGTATCAAGGGATTTGGTAGGATTGGGTTATGATGGAGCAGTAGGAGGGTCGGTGTTAGTGTTAGGTTTAAGCCCTAAGCCTAAACAATCACGATGTTTCATGTTGGAAAACATATTTTTGGTGATAGGCTATGAAGTGGATGGGGAAGATGATGTCATATGATCATAAGACTGTAGGTAGTAATTTTCTCATCTGCTAAGGGCCCAGATTTAAAAAATGATGGGAGGGGATATTTTCTTTGGGTTTCAGTTGATGAAGGATTTTTGGATTGATGATTAGATTTGGATGGCCAACGATGTTTGGTCTTAGAATGGGGTCTAGATGGTGGATGATGGTTAGAGATAGTATTAGGATGGAAATATGGTTGATAGAGAGGTACAAGGATAATAATTCCTTAGTTAATGAGGTTTTCGACATAATACCTAAATTTCATGGAACGATTGGTCGAATGTCTATCGGTACGATGGAAATCACAATAATAATGGTCCCTATACCAAGATGGTTTATGGAGGTTTTGATCACGTGATTTGATAATGGGATGGATGATCAATCTGAAGTTTTTAGGAGGATGGAAGATGGTAGTCAAGGATTCTCCTAAGGAGACAGAGGTAGTTGGGTTTGGTAGGAAAGATGGTATGGGTAATAAGGGTGGGTTAGGTAGGATATGTGTAGGAGTGGGTAGGATAGGAGAGGATTGATTGGATTTGGATGTAGGTTTAAGATGTGGATTAGATGGTTGGGATTTGGATGGAAGGTTAGTGTGCGCACCCAAAATTGCATGTGCTACATTGGTGGGAAAACGGTTATAAAGGTCCCTAGTGATGATTTAAAATCCTTTCAAGAAGGTGTTCGAGCTCAAAAATCCCATTTGCAATATATATTTGTAGCCTAGATAGCCTTACTTATCTTTTCCTTACATTTTTCCAGCTCCCCCCTTCTTTTTTTGCTTGTTTTATCCTTCAGTGCTAGGACCTCCGCCCTGCCTGGGTGGCAGTTCGTAAACCGCCTCCCTGCGCAAGGTGACGGTCCTGATTGATTTTTCCAGAATCTTCATGCGAAAAATTGCATGCGATGATTCACTCAAGTTTTCTTTTTGAACGCATTCATGAGCCAAATTTTCTAAAAATAGCTTCGTTTTCTTAGTTCTCCTTGTTCCTTCTATTTTTAAATAGATTTAATGAGTGGAACTACCTCTTCAATTCCTTATGCATGAAGTAACCTTCCATCCTCCATTCCTATATATTCCATGCTTGTATTCAAGTAAAGGGCCTGAGAATTTTGTGTATCTTGCATTGTTGTGCTGCCATAATCTTGCTAGGAATTACATATCCAAGTTCAAATCTCTTGTGTTATCTTTCTTCTACCAGCATTATGTCCAGATTGCCTCCAAGCTGCCATTGCTCAAGCTTCATCCTCTTGTTGTTGTTCTTTGCATTCCCAAATCCTTGGACTCACATGAACACTCAAAGAAAAAAAGGAAAGAACTGAGGGGACAGATACTCATACTACTGGATTTGCCAAAGCTCTTGCTCTTCCAGGTTGGAGTTGTGTATTTGTTTGCTTTGTCTTGTCAAATTGTCAATTGCGTATCAAATAGAGTAGAGAAACAATTCATTTCAATTAATCAGATAATTGCAAGTAGATCAAATCAATAGGAATTTTTCCCTTCAATATTACAAGGGACGTTGTGGGTGAACAATAGCTCTGTTAGAGTCATGATTTGTTCTTCACTTCTGAGGTAGGGTTGGAGAGATTTTATTTGAATTAGAGTAGATCTTAGATTTAGATTCCCACATCTACATAGATAGCTAGCTACATCTGGCCAATTATTTGTTTTAAAATTGTTTATTAGATTAGATGCATTGTCTAAAAATTTAGAAAAGCACAAAAATATTTATTTCCATAGATTAGTTTTTTTTATTGCTCTGTTCTGATATATTGAGAAAACACCAAAAATATAGTTTAGATTTCCTTTTATAGATAGTTTATTCACTGAAAACAAATCAATTCATTTTGCATGACCATCAACGGTTTGCAACAGGAAAAGACCTACAGTTGCAATCCTCTGGTCCCACAACCCAATGGGCCAAAGTTAATAACTGACA
Source organism: Taxus chinensis (assembly GCA_019776745.2). Lineage (NCBI taxonomy): Eukaryota > Viridiplantae > Streptophyta > Pinopsida > Cupressales > Taxaceae > Taxus > Taxus chinensis. The sequence continues at coordinate 158,476,297 of CM034152.1, read as the reverse complement.
TTGACACAAGTCTGCGCTTAACAATCTTATGCACACCCGCCACATACATAGAGAAAATAAGATAGTTAGAGACCTTGAACATAGCTACTAATCAGGCCTATGACTTTTGGAGTGCTCTTGGAAATAGGATTTGATGGCATGCATGACCATACAAGGGCCTCAGCCTCAACGAGTCTTTGGTTGCGACCCACAGGTCCCGCAACCCAACAGGCATGCTAATCAATTAGATATCAACACTAGCTTATGCACATAGGTATTAATATCCTCACCGCTTCCGCCTGATATTATCACACATATTTCATTGTTGAGTATAGCAGCCGATTAGGCTAAGACTTTCTGGACAAGACCAGAGAATCACCCTTAGTTATTTCAGCTCAACTACATCTCTTGTCTCAATTTCCATGACCTTGTCTAGAAACCCATACGAGGCACCTACAGGCTACTTTCCACGTATTTCGTAACCAATCAATAAAATCTCGGTTTATCTAGACATCGATTGGAGTCTCCGAGTAGCTATCATATCAGACCCTACAATCACACCCCTTCAGGTTAGGAGAGCATTCTTTTCCTTAGATTCACATATTATTTTATTGTGTGTCAAAGACATAAGCGTTAAGGTTGCCCAATTAGCTTGGTCATTGCCATCACTTTCACTCTCATTTCAATTCCACACCGGCTATCTCAGCACGACCTCGAGAGGTCGGGTGTGAAGAAGGTCACGTGGTGATTTTCTGTCGCACAAATTGGTGAACCCGACATGAAGAGCTAGTCTTTAAGCGTTTCCGCTTTCGTCCATCCTTTATTATGCAGGTATTTTTATACCCCCCAAATATGTCAAGATATGATGATTACAGTCAACCCATCCTAGGTTTTGACATGTACCAGTACCAATCAAACATACCACAACAGTCACCTTCACTTTCGACATGGGCAGACAATCGCTTATCCACTCAAAATCCTCTACTTCAGGGAACCAATGTTGGTTCTTCTGTATGCATCGAAGAATTGGATCAAATCACTTAGACTTATCCTCTTGTACAATAAAGTTCATATAACATGACATTCACTGCTGAAGCGAGTTCATCTCCTTGGGTATTGTTTCGATAGCCCATTACCGTACAATCTGATCAATTCCCCCATCTCAATGAGTATTTATAACGGTATGCTAGGAGTGAGCAGCAATTCCAACAAATTAACCAATATTTCGACAGGTTGCAAGGACAAGGTGATGTCCTTCTTCAGAACAATAATGTTACCCCTCCGCCAATTGACAATACAACCAGTGAGGGGTGGAAACATCGTGAATAATTCATAGCGGGATACCATTCTCCTCAACAACCTCCAAAGATTCAACCAAAGGTATCTAAGTAAGGTATGGCCATGTCAACGGGTGATGTCATTTCAGCTTTGGTTGATAAAGTTAAGGAGTTAGAGCTTGCCCAGAATACATAGAATTCATATGCTGGGCAAGCATGGGCTCCTTCCTATTCACATAACTATGGGCAAGTGTTGACCACACAGAATCCGCTGGTATACATGAATACTCCAAATCATGGGGACTTATTAACTGGGACGGGTACCTTGGGTATGCCTCCTCAAGCTACATATGGATATCTACAACAACCGTTAGCCGGAAGTGCATTCTCAAATGCTATACCAACTGGAAAAGCAACGTTCCCTGGCTTCGCGCCTTTAGCTCCATATCAAAGTAATCAACCCCCGTATATGCACATGTATTCTAAATATCCACAAGGAGACATGTACTCATACCCAGGTCCATATTGCCAATCACATGGGATGTCATACGCCCCACCAAATGTCTATGTTGTCCTGTTTCAGCAACAAATGCAGCCCCCACCTCCCCAACAAGGGTCTTCAATGGTGGAAACATATGCAATGGGGACTTATTCTGAGTATCTCAAAGAAACCCTAGACTTCTCTATTCAGGCAGTCATGCTCCTGAGACCCTTTCCTGATCTCCCAAAGTTCAAAGGGGAGGGTGATCCAAATGCCCACATCAAGGCTTATGCAATGGCCATTTGAGAGTTACTCCCATGGGATGCAGTCGTTGCAAATATTTTCCCTAAGACACTTAAAGGTATTGCTCTCGACTGGTATTATAGGATACCAGAGGCTTCAATACACTTGTTCAAACAACTAGTGTCAGAATTTATCAAAGCTTTTGATATGAACAACCTGTTGCGAACATGAATCATAGAATTTCTTCATATCAAGCAAGAACATAATGAATATGCAGCCCACTTCATTTAGAGGTGGCGACATGTTCTCTACTCTTCCGCAAGTGCTCCAAACATGGATCAAACAGAACTTTGTGATTTGTTCCTTCACTCCCTCAACAGGGAGATGAAGGAAGAGGTCCAAAAGTTCTTGTTAAGGAGCTATGAAGAGGTGCTAGAAGGTGCTCTTCAGATTGACCAAGCAGCCATCGACAGTGATCGTAAGACCTACGGAACAAATGGAAAGTTAGTTACCCCTTCTCAAAACACTTCGGGTTACTCCAACAATACAAAAAACAATCAAGGACCAAAGATCCTTAACAAGAATAGTTGAGTCACGACCGACAGAGTAATTGATCAACCCAAAAATCCTAACTTTGTTAATCCCACCGATATAGGTGCTACGAATAACAACATGAATAACAATAACAATGACAACAATCAAAGAAACAACAATTTCTCACCCTCGGTAAATGTTTTGGATTTTAATCGTCCCCAACAATAGTAACAGAAACAGCAACAGCCTCAGCCACAAAGACAAATGTCGACCCCAAGCCCTAACCAATACCCCAACTAATCCCAGAACCAGGGGCAAGGGTTCCAAAGTGTTAATTATAATAGTCAACAACCAAACAACAACCGTGGATTCAGAAAACAACAAGGGACAAACCAAAGGCCTTGGGATTACGATCCTGACCTATATTGCGGTTTCCATAGGGTCCACAGGCATGACGTAAGAACTTGTCATGATTGTAAGAAGTTTTTGCAGTGGTTGCCAGAAGACCAAAGACGGTTGTTTGTCGACATGTTACTAGCCAACCCAACTGCGCCTAGTTAGAACACATAAATGGGACCAGTGTCTCCAGAGAACTCACCGTTGGGAATCCTTAATGATCCTATCCCCACATGTCCAAAGGATGGTAGATTGGATCCTAACAGTTTGAATAAAGGTATTGTAATAGGGACTCATGATCATAAAGCCTCAACTTCGTTGAACCCGCAGGTGGCACCTCCTTTGGATGGTCGTCAACAAATGAATATTATAGGCTTGGTTGCGTTAGACGATGAACCCCAAATTAACGTTGTAACAAGAGCTAGAGACTATTCATCGCAGCCAATCCCCATCTATCCAGTTGTGTCAGATAGTGTTCATGACACACTACGCAAGCCACTACGAGTTTATGACTTGATCAGTGATTTAACCAAGACCTTTTCACACATTTCCTTTTTAGATCTACTGAAGAATTTCCCCCTCATTGAGCCTCTCTCTTGGAAGAACTTGGTCTCGGCCATTTTGCTAACGTTACCCTGCCGCCAGAGGCACAGATAAACCATATAGAATTTGACGTTTTCTACCCAGGGTAGCCCGAAAGGGATATTGAGTTTGTATTTTACATAAACAAAATTCCTACGGATGTTGAAATAGCTCGTAGAGGTGATCTGGCCTTGTTTTTGCATGTTTGGATCTACAACAACTATGTGAAGTGCGCAATGATCGACAATGGGGCAGCAATTAATATAGTCCCCTTCTCTTTTCTTTAGAAGTTGGGATATGGGGAGACTAATTGCTCCTCGACACGAAACACATTGAGGGGCTATGATAGTATCAAGGCAACCTCGATCGGAACCATAGTATTACCAGTCACTCTGTAACATCCCAAATTTCTTGTAAGTTAAATTAACTACGGTTAAGTCTAAACAGGATTAAACGAGATCATAATTAGGTATAAAATTCATTTGAATCATCATATCATGACCCACAGCTTATGTTGCGGGGCATGGCATTGCGGAATGAATAACCCCGCAGGGCCTCACCCACCTTGATGACCCTTCCTAAAACATGATTTGGCCTTAATCATAGGTTAAATGGTTCATAAATGATAGTGAATCTTTCGGTTATTGGTATTCTAGTTATTTTATTTTAATCGGTTTGGTCGTTTTTTGTTTTGTTCGCCTTTTGCAGTGTTCGTGATGAATATTACCTCTGTTTTATCTGACAATGCTATATCAACCCAACTTTACAAAAATATTTGAATTATTATTATTTACGGACTTGGTGATTTTTCATTTGTTTGAATATTTTATATGGAACATGGAAATTCGAATAATTATTACGATAACATATTGTTGGCAATATGTGGACTTATATGATGATGATTAATTTTACCATTAAAGTTAGGTATCAATTAAAAAAAATAAAAATAAATGCATTATTAATTTGTGAAATTATATATTTAAATCCTAAAAGGATTTGGCATCTAAATCAAAAGTTTAAAGTATAATAATAATAATATTTTAATATTTAAAATCTGAGAGTTTTTAAAAGGGAACACGCCTTCATTTGACACCGAGTATGTGGCATCACGGCATGCATTGACGCATGAAGCAAAATTTGGAAGCCCAAAAATTCTCCATTATAGTATAGCTTCTTCGTTATATTCACTTTTATTTTTCCTTTATCTGTTTTCATTCTTCTCTTCTGGAATACCTGCGTAAGTTTTGGAGGAAAGAAGGATTCAACTTGTTGGAGCGGAAAGAGTAAGAAGTTGTTAATTCTGGGTTTACTACAGGCATGAATATCTTCTCCTTTCTCTGCAGCATTATTTAATAATAAGGAAATACGTATTTTGTTTTAAAGGCAATTAAATGAATTTGTGAACAACTTCTGATTTGATTGCTTGGAAATGAAATCTAAAAAGGAAATTGATGGATTTTGTATTCTCTTAAGTTTCCTTTGTGTGGTTTTGGCTAAACCTATAAAAAAACGCAGCTGTGTGTTCCTAATCAATTTTTATTTTATTTTTATTCTCTATTTAAATTTGATTTCTGGAAACCCAAATCGATTTTTGCCTCTGGGTTTTATTTCAGTCAAACATTAATTTATTTGTATGAGCAAAGCGATTTCTGGGTGGTGTGAAATTTTTTTTTACCAGGTATTTCATCATTTTGCCTGAAATATTTGCTTCCAGATTCTAATAATTTCTAAACATAAAAGAAATTAATGTTGGAACGATCTGATTTGGATATGTACAAGTTGACTTTCCTGTAGGTATAATTTTATTACCTGATTGAAAAATAAATTAGTGTTAATAGTCTATATAAGATGACTTAGTTTTTCTTAAAAGATTTCGTTACTAGAAGTGTTAGAAACTTATAGTTGTTATTCTATGTAGATAGACTTCAAATTATCATCTTGTGGTATGTGGGTTAATTTATTTTGTTGATCTGTCAGTTACTTGAAAGAACATGTTAAAATGGTTTTATAGAGGTGTTTGTTTTTACGCTGTTTAGTTGGATTGTTCCTGTGTGTGTGTGTGTGTGTGTGTGTGTGTGTGTGTGTGTGTGTGTGTGTGTGTGTGTGTGTGTGTGTGTTCTGATTGTTTTGGAATTAAGTTATTGTGCATTTTACAGAACTGCTCATTACCTAGAGGGAATATGTCTAATTGGTATTTGGAAATGATGATTTCAGACTATTTGGTTAAGTTATTTGTTGATTGGAAGGTAAGAAAAAAATAATAGTTGAATCTGTACCATGTGAACCATGATTTGCTTGTGGTTTAATTAGAATTTGGATGTTGAATGATTATGGTTTGATTGTCTTAATTTTTGCGATTAAAGTGAAACATGATTGCTGAAATAGAAATTGGATGTTCTATTGGTGTACATTCATAGTTGTATCTTGATGTGGAATAGGTAATAATACATTCTCCATTGTATTACCATGCATTTGTTGATAAAATAATATGTATATCGTTTCATATTTTATTAAATAATTACATCAGAAATTGGAGTTAATATTCATGGCAATTCATTTTGAATTGACAACATACCACTACTCCAGTCTTGCAGGACAATTAGTCGTCACGTTCGGATATGCGGAAACTCATGTCTTGTGAATTTTTATCGTAGCATGGATCTAAATGAGATACTTGGATTTCAATTTGTAGAAGGATGATATCGCAGAATTTTGACTAAATTTATTGGGATTTTGGATCCATTGTTAATATTCAAACCTCACTATGTGAGAGTTACCGTAATAGTTATATATTTCACCTTAATAGCATATGTAATTTATGATTTTAATAAAGTGATGATTACCTTGTATGTAATAATATCTCGATATGAGTAAATGATAAATACTAGAAGTAAGAAATCTTACTTATCATAAATTGATAAATTTATTTATTTGACATTTTTCAATGAATGAAGCTGATAGTTGGGCAATTATTGTAACAAACAATTGTCTTTAATTTTTAAATAAAATAAGCTACTTGGTGCCGTAGCTAATCGAAGGAATAATTAGATATACATGTTTTAATATAAATTTAATTCGGCTTTTCGGTAAACTTGGTATTAATATGATAAGATTTTAAATCCTATTATTTAGAGAATGGAAGAGTATCGTTGTAAAAGGTAATTTAAGGTTAAAGAAACCAAGCATCAGGAAAAAAGAAACTAAATGGGAAGATAAATAGATGAAAAGATCCATTAGGCATAGTAAGGGATAAGTACATGTGAAATGTTGAAATAGATACATATCAACGTAACGAGTGTACTTATCTCATGATGATCCTAGTTGGCCTTTGGCATATATCTTATTATAAACTCTTGCAAAGATAGGTTAAATTGGAAATAAAGTAAATACAAACTATAAGATCTAGATAACTGTGAAAGGGATAGTTGTGAGGTGATGGAAGACTTAAACTCATAAGACTAGTGTGTTGTCTTGAGTTTAGCTGTAACCTGCACGGCATAAAACTTTGGCCAAAGTAATGCATTGATCGTTGTCCATTGTCTGATCACCTAGTCCTCCAATTAAATTAAAATTGCCAGTAACCTAATCATGGGAAGTTAAACACTGAACATGAGGTAGGTAATGGTCGGATACTGAAATACGAAGTTGGAAAACTAGCTTAGTGGTAGACCCAAGGACTATCACATGGTTCCCATGACCTAAAAAAAAAAGTTGTGCCAAAATGGTAGTAAGCATTGTCACTCGAAGTAGTGGCGAAGGGAGATCGTGGAGATCTAGAGACACCCTTCTCAGCCACACGTGGCTTACACAGATGTTATCAGATAGATCAAAAGAACAAATTTGATTTAAAGAATTTGATTAAATAAATCTGTATGAATGCAGCTACGTAATCTATTTTTATGTATGATTAAAAAAATCCCCATTTTCCATTTCTAGTAATTTTGAGCATTACATTTTGGTATCAAAGCCAGAGGCTCAGACACTTGGATATTAATGGGACACACGTTCTAATAAAAAGTATCCTCTTTTATAAAAAGATGAAACTTTGGCTAGGCCGGAAACAAGAGCTAATATGGCGAGTGACAATGGGGTAAATATTAGTGACGTACCAGATAATATGGCTACTAAGTTAGAAGAAATCCTCAACCTTTTGAATGACACCCGAAACTGAGTTGTTGCCTTAGAACAACAAGGTTAGGGTGGTGAAGAGAATGAGGATCATAGGGATGAGAATCAGGGTGATGAGCAATATGATGATCAACCTGAGCACTTGAATGAAAGGGAAAATAAGAAAGCAAGGTTGGCTATTGAGTTAGCAAGGGACATTAAAAGAATAAGTCCACCTAAATTTGATGGTACAACTCTTGGGGATGGCACTAAAAATTGGCTATCTAAAATGGAATTTTTTTTTGAGATTAGGGACTTTTCAGAGGAGACAAAAGCAGTATGGGGAGCCTACCAGTTGTCTCGTAAAGCATCTTCCTGGTGGGATAAGTGGAAAATGGAACTAGGAATTAATTATTGTATGATCACATGGGAGCAGTTTAAGGCTTACTTCCATCAAATATGGCTACCTCAACGATACTTTGATCAAAATATGGTAGAATTCTAAAATCTGGCTCAAGAAAAGTACTCAGTTACATAATATTGGGAACATTTCACTCGATTGCTGAAATATGTTCCTATGTATCAAAGGGATGAGAAGTTTAGTGTGAGAAAATTTATAATGGGATTAAAACCTAGCATTGGTGGTGAGGTAGATGTTCATGGACCTACCTCGATGGAAATAGTGTTTAAAAAAGCTATCAAGCAAGAACAAAAGCTGCGAAGTATTTATGCCTCTAAAGAGGAAAATAGAAGGAAATATAACAGTTTTCAAACACCAACCGCAAGTAAACTAGGATGGAAAAAGGGAAACAACAAGTTCAGGCCTGTTAATAAAAGAGGAATAATGGGTAGAACTGTTGTGAATAATAAAAATAATGGGCAACAAGGAACAAGTTTCAGCCAGAATAAGATTGAGATAAAATGACCTATGGGTGGATGTTTTAAGTGTGGTGGCGATCATTTCACTAACAACTGTCCAAAAAGAGGATAATGGAATAACCAGCAGAATGGATCTACTACAGTAAATAAAGAGGGGTAAGATTTATGCTGCAGTCCATAATAAGCAAGCAGAAAAGCAAGTGACTCCCATTGAAACCTCAGGTAAGATTTTTGGAGAACCTTTTTCTTTTTTATTTGATTCCGGTTCAACAGAATGTTTTGTTTCATCTAAAGTAGTTGATAAAATTAAAATAAGAGTTGGGTACATGGAACACACTTAGACTGTACAGTATGGAAATAATGATGTACATAGAGTGAAGCAATGTTTGTTTGAGGCACCATAAGAATTACCTAAGTTCACAACAAGATTAAACTTGTATGTGACACCTCTTAGATCCTATGATGTTGTCATAGGTATAAATTGGTTAAGTCAACATAATGAAACGTTGGATTGCTTAGGAAAATGTGTAACCTGCTACGATGATCAATAGAAAACAACGAGTGTTCAGGGTGTTAAAAGAGAGTTTGTCACTAGGCAGATTTCTGCCATGCAGCTGAAAAAGGCAAAGCGAAAGGGCTGCCATCTATATGCTGTAAAAATATCAAATTCGAGATAGGAAATCGAGCCTAAAATTGAAGCATTTCCCATCCTAAGGGAATTTATAGATGTGTTTCCAAATGAGTTACCCAGACTTCCACCTAAGCATGAATTTGACTTCATTATAGAGGTCAAACCAGCAACAGAACCAATTTCCAAGGCACCATACATATTGAAGACAACTGAATTAGTTGAATTTAAAGCTCAATTACATGAGTTGTTATCCTTGGGTCTGATTATACTAAGTATATCACCATGGAGTGCACCAGAAATCTTTGTGAAAAAGAAGGATGGGAACCTCAGACTTTGTATTGATTACCGAATGCTCAATAAGGTAACAGTGAAGAATCGATACTTGCTGCCCCGAATTGATGATCTATTTGATCAAATGGGGGGTGTAAAAGTTTTTTCCAAGATAGATCTCAGATTTGGTTTTCATCAACTACGAATCAAGGATTAAGATATCCATAAAACCACTTTTAGAACAAGGTATGGGCATTACGAGTTTACGGTTTTTCCCTTTGGACTAACAAATGCACATTTGTTGTCCACTCAAAATTCCCTGCTCTGATGAAAGTAAAAATTTCAAAATTTTGAGTTTAAGTGTTTTTCTCTGAAGTGCCTAAGTCGTGAAATTGAGAAAATCTGTGTTTTTGGGTCATTTTGTGTGATTTTCGGGCCTGTCGGAACTTTTTGTCCCAACTGTCCCAATTTCAAAAGTGCGTTCTGTTCCCCGATCGGCCGAAATCCCCGAAGTTGTTCCATTTTTGGGCCCGTCGGAACTTTTCGTCCCAAGTGTCCCAAAACTTATTGTGCAAGTTGTTCCAATTTCGGCCGAAACACCCGAACCGCGTACTTCGCGCGTTTTCGTCCCAAATGTCCCAAACTTCTCCGGACCCATTGTAACATTTTCGGCCGATTCGCCCGAGTCACGTACTTCAGAGCTTTTCGTCCCAAAGTTAAAAGTGCAAGTTGTTCCATTTTCGCCCGAACCGGCCGAGTCGCGTACTCCGGAACTTTTTGTCTCAAATGTCCCAAGTTCAAATGGGCCTTTTGTTCCAATTTCGGCCGAAACACCCGAACCGCGTACTTCGCGCGTTTTCGTCCCAAATGTCCCAAAATGCATTTGTGCGTCTTCTCCCTGCTTCACCCGAATCGGCCGAGCCACGTGTTTCGCGCTTTCGCGTCTCACATGTCCCAAGCGTACCAAGTGTCATTCGTGCTTATTTTTCCCGCTCTACCCGAATATCATGCTTATTCAAATTGGTGGGTATGTATTAAATGCGCATTTATGACCTTTCTCTCTCCTAAACGGCTATATAACGAGCATTTCCCCTTTGCATTTTTCACACTACTTCCATGCTATCTTTTGCTCGAACCCTTGCAATTTGAAAACCTGCGCGTGTATCCCCTCCCTCTGTAATTCCTTTCCGAGTTTAGGTTGCGGCTCTGAGACTATCAATATGAAGATCAAATTTCAGGGACAGGAACAAATTTCTCCACTTGAGTCTGCCGTTCGCAATATTGGGGACAGCGAAGCTCGTCATCTTGATTTCAGTGATTTTTGGGCAAGAATGGCAGACGCAAACCCTACACCAATGGCGCAGATGATTCACGATAGTGGTTTGGCTTTTGCTGGAGGTTTCCCAATCTCAGTACAGTGTGCTGATACCGTGCTTTCATGCGGAGCTCACTTCGACCCCGCTTCGAGCGAATTGACCAATATACATGGGGAACTCATCGCCAAATTGGATGCTGCCGCCATTAGCACTGCTCTGAGGATTCCAGAGATGGATAATGCCATAGTCGTTTCCCGGGATCAAGCACAGGCCCTGTTCGACCAAGACAGTGACAAATATAAGGCACGAGTGGCGAAGTCCTGGCTTAAAAACCCTAGGAAGGGAGCTTCTCGTCTGACCAAAACCCTCTTCCGAGTAGATTTCAATGAAGAGTTGTCAGACTTCATAATCTTGCTGGCTCGGGTTATGGGTTTGCCCTCTACCAACGAATTTCACTTCTGGATGTGCCCGCTCATCAGCATGGTGTGCGAAGGAACGCAAAATATCAATTGGGCGGAAATCATAAGCATGAATTTGACGGAGCAGCTGTCCAATGTGCAGCAAACGAAGAAGTTCTATATGACTTCGTACCTGATGTATACTCTGGCAGCATCAAGGCAGTGGTTCGGTTTTTCTTATATAGATGCACACAAAGATGATCCAGTATATGCCTACTGTCCGCAGTTCACCTTGGAGACCAGCAATCGTAATTTCAGAAGGGTCAATGATGCTTTCACCATGTACATGGTCAGATTGCTTGAAGGTGACACTGCCAGGAGATTTTCAGATGAAGCTATGACTCTAATATCGCACTACGGTGCTTACTTCATCCAGTTCAGGAAATTCTCTTATATCAGGCTCGCCGGCTATGAGGGCGCCCCTCTGAGACTGCCCATGTTCTGCAATGATAAAATGGCCTTGATAGAAATATGCAGGCAACTAGACAAGTTGCACAGAACTTGCAGAGATAAGAAGATTTCTGGCTTGCACTTTCCCATCTCTCTGGGAAACTACACTTGCAAAACAGCCCTGGACGCACAGAACATAGAGAGAGCCCTGGTACCTATCACCGTTCATTTCTTCAAGCCAAGAACCTGCTTTGACTTGAAGAAGTTTATTGAACAGAACATCAAGATAATCTACCATCATAGGGCAGATACAGAAGACTACTGGGCTGACTGTGCAGATGATTTTGAGGCCAGGAGAAGGCATTGTGGCAGGTTCTCCCTGCAATTGATCCAAGAACTCGGTCTGTACCAAGTTCCTGAAGGTCTCCAGGATGACAACTCTGATCTATACTCGTATGAGTATGAAAATGTGGTTAAGCACACTCCTTTGGAGGACCTGGATTGGAACAGGAAAGAGAGGGATGATCTGGCTGAGATCCTTGCTCCAGTCTTAGTCAGGACTAAGGTCTGGTTTGACAGGATGGTTCGAGAATTCAGGAGGCATTCAGGAGAATCCTCTTCTAAGGATGCTTCAACACCAAGAAGAGAAGCATCTATTCCAAGGTCAGAAACACCAGTGAAGACCCCTCCTGCCTCATCAATACAAGGACCTGCAGCTTCTACTCCTTCTTCATCCACTCAAGTGTACCAGAAGAAGCTCAAGGAGGTTAAGAAGGAGCCTGTGGAAAGTGACCCTCAAAGAAAGCAGGCAGAGTTGCCTATGGGACCAGAGAACATCATTGTTCTCAGTGAAAGTGAAGAAAGTGAAGTACCAACTCTTGCAAGTGCTCCTGAAGATCCAGCTGATAAAGATAAAGAAATCCAGAGCACTGAGCTTTCAGGTGATGTTGACTCTTCTGCCGCAATTGCCCCAAGTGCCCCACTCACCTCTCAACTCGAGTCAACAGCTGCGCAGACCTTGAGCGTCATGAGCTCTCTGTCTCTTGGTCCCCTTGCTCCTCCTGCTGATTCCTCTTCCTCTTTTGCGTGGGTGCAACCTTTGGTTGACAAAAGGAAGAGGAAATTTTCCTCTCGGAGTTCAGGGTCAAATTTTGATGCTGTCGCAGCCTTGTTGGGCACCACTCCTTCTCGTGCCAAGAAAGCCAGAGCTACCTCTAGAATAGTGTCTGATGCTCAAGGTCAGCAATTCCTGGAGATTGCCAGGCCTTCAACGGATAAATCAGAGCAGGACTTGCAGGTATCTGACTTAGAGCTCTCGAGAATCCCGATGGGAGAGTCTACCCCTGAAGGTGAAATTCACAACCTCCAGGAAACAGTCACAAGAGTCATTGGGAGGGTAGAGAAAGGGCAACAAACTATTGAACAGTTGGAAGAACAGGCCCAAGTTCTCACAGGTTTCATCAAGTCTCTTTTGTCTAAGGACAAAGTTTTGGACCCTACCCCATTGACTACTCTCCCACCTCCTGTAATTCTAAGCCAAGATGAAGTGCAGAGTATCAAAGATATGCACAAGTATTCTGTCTATGGCAGAGCTATTGAAGCCCTGGTGGATGACATGCTTGTTGCTGGATTAAACTTCATCGATGAAGCTTTCAAACTCCACGAAAAGGTGAGCAATGTGCAACTGAAGCTCTCCTCTACTATTGGAATCATTGATAAAGAGCTCAAACTCTGGAGCAGTTGCATAGTAGACCTCCGACTCATGGGACAGGCAGATGAGAACGTTTTGTTGGCGAGTAAAGTCTTTGATGATGCAAAGGATAATCTGTCGAAGTCCTGGGTCTACAGCGTGGAGTGGAAGATCAGAGTCCTGGAGGAGGCTTTGGGAGAACTGAAGAACAGTTGGCAGAAGGGCGAAGCTTTCAAGACACTGGTTATCTCTGCTTTCAAAGACATACACTGTCATCTTCAGGATGAGACTTCTGGTACTTCCCTTTCCTTGCAAGAAATCAAAGCTCAATTCAGAGCTTTTGTCAAAGATAACTTATTCAAGGAAAGTTCCATCTCCAAGGAGAAAATGAAGGAGATTTTCTCTCTTCAATCTGCCATTGAAGAAGAAAACAAATATTATCATACTCATGTCGAGTTTGATAAAGAGATGGAGAAGTGTCTGGGATTTTGGACTCAGTCTACGACTAACACGTCAGTCCCTCGTGGCAGAGATATAGCCGAGGCATTGAAGAGATTCAGGCAGCGAATTCTGAAGTCAGTGGGTCCCTCTCAGTGACCGACCACCTGTCTTCTTCTCCTTATTCTTCTCTTCTTTTCTATTTCTTTTTCTCGGATTCATTGTAATAGGTTGAGGTATTGCGATTGGCAATCCTTAACTAATCTTTAGTTAAAAGAAGTAGTTACAAAGAGTAACTGACTTGTAAGCTATATAATGGCCTTTCCACGCCATTTTGAAGGAGGAAGAACTTGGCATATTTTCTGAAAGTGTAAATAGATTACAAAGAAATCAATACAGAAGGACTTTTCCATTCTTTGTCTATCTGATCTCTGTTATTCCTAAGCTTTCGTTTATTTTCTTTGTGAAGATCATTTGTCTCAAGTTCGTTAGTCTTACCGATTGCATACTCTTCAACTTTGCAAGCTCGGTGATCTTGTATAACCAAGAAGGAACTTTGTGTCCTTGATTAATGAATCTGTGTTATGTTAAGAAACTTTGTGTTCTAAGCAGATGTTATTTACAGAACTTTGTGTCTTTAAATTCCATCTTATTTATTCAATACAAATGATCTTGTTTCAATTCACTGTGACTTTCGCATACATAAAGAATTACTCTGATATCTATAATTCTGCATGTTGCCTTTCTGCTCTTTCCCGTACTCTCATTTCCTCAGTCCTTTTGTAATTGATGATCTTCATAGAAAACACTTTCGTGATATCCAAGTTTAACCAACAAATCATGTTTTGTACATTTGTAAATAAGTTCGTTTCTGAATAAGGGAACCTCTCCCATTAAAGAGGAGGGACTTCTGTCCCCTGACTGTTGCTCTTCGTAAAGTCCTATCTGACGAACAACAGTTTTTGGCGACTCCGCTGGGGAAAATCATATTCCAGTTCTGTTATTTTTGATCATCTTTTGATCTGGCGACTCCATTTTACTCGAGGGAGAAGGACCCTTGGTATTGAAGATTCTCAGTTCCAGATTTTGGAGCAGCAGGGTTTTCCTTTTCCTTCAACAAGAAATAGAAGAACTCGTTCAACAAGCACTCCACCTGTTCAAGATAGAAGTCCTACGGGTGGTATTCCTTCAGAGCCAGCTAGCCCTAATCTTCGAGCTTTGATTCTTGCTGGTGTTGCAGTTCCTCTCCAAGCCGTTTTTCCAAGAATGGCGGCACCATTACCATGGGGTCATCGTGTCGGGCCCCTTGCCCTTCCTCAGCCTTTGCATGAGTTACCCAGAGGTAACCGAAAGAACTTTCCTAAGTTCAAAGGCGATGGCAAAGTGCATCCGGATGAACACATCGCGGCCTTCATTGTTGCATGTGGAGTCCTGGGAGTTGAGCATGAAGACGTCTCCGTGAGACTGTTCATTGAGACGTTACAAGATAATGCTGCTGATTGGTTCTACCACCTTCCGGCTGGCGCTATTATCGACTGGGACACAATGAGAAATCAGTTCGAAAACCGTTTCAAGCCAGCAGAAGATGTGCATGCCTTGCTTGCCCAAATTTCTCAGATAAAGAAAGATTCATCAGAACCCATGAGAGAATTTGTGGCCCGATTCAACAGACTGATCAACAAAATTCCTGTAAATACTCGACCTGTTGATCAAATCCGAAAATGTTTCTTCTTAAATGCTCAATCGTCTGAAGTCAGTTATGCGCTGAGAAGGGCTAATCTCGCAACATTGGCGGAGGATCAAACTCTTGTTGTTAGTGTCGAGGATGATCTGATCATGTCAGGCAAGTTGAGGAGAGACCCTTCCAAATCTAAGTCTGTTGCTTCCTCCTCCTCCACTCCTGGACCTAATACTGATCCATTAGTTCAGAAGCTTGCGAATGATCTTATTGCTATAAAGAAACAATTGGCTCAGCATGCCCCTTATGCAGATGTTCCAAGAAGGAATTTTCAGCCCAGAAATCGTTTACCTCCTTCTCAAACAAGACTAGCACTTGAAGGACCTCCTGTTAAAGTTCCTGTGAATGCAACCTGTGAGGTTGAAGAGCCAGATGATGATGAGGATAATGAAGCTTGCGAGGAGTTTGTGGAGGAATTTGATGATGAGGCAGAGGAACTTGAGGGATCTCGGGTTAATTTCTTCACCACTGAGGGCATTGATGATGGAGATGATTATGATGAAGTGGTAGCAGACATGAATAGCGAATCATTTGCTGTCATGACTCGAGAACAGACACATCAGAGGGAGAAGGTGACACAGCCCATAAAGAAATCTAAGGAGCAGTCGGCAACTATTCCTGTAATTGCAAAAAGAGGATCTCCTATCCCTACTTCATCTGCACCAAAGGTGAGTCCTGTTAATCCTACTAGCAAAGTTCCTTCTTTTTCTCCTAAAGCTGATAAGCCTAGAATTTCAAATGATGATGGCCCGTCCACTTCTGGGTCTTTTGATATTATTGATCATCTAAAAAAGACTAAGGTTCAAATTTCAGAGGCTGAGTATTATCAAACTCATCCCAAAGCTTTTGCCAAAATGATTCAATTTGTTAATTCCCACTCCAAAACCACTTCTAAAGGCCTTTTGCCCACTCCTCCTTCTGCACCACAGCCTAGTCTGGTAGCTGCTGTCACCTCACCTGGTGACAAAATTAAACCATTTTATGTAACACTTCTTATAGCTGGTCATAGGCTCAGTAATTGTGTCATTGACTCAGGAGCCTCAGATAACGTGATGCCTGCTAAAGTAGCTCATGCTTTAGGCCTGACCCTCACACGCACTTATGGATCTTGTTACTCCATGGAGAGTAAAGAAGTGCCCCTGGTCGGGAGAATTAAAGATGCACAAGTGGCTTTTGCTGCCTTGCCTGAAAAGAAAGTGTTGGCTACCATCTTAGTAGCAGATATCCCTCCTTCATACGGGATGTTGCTAAGTAGGAACTTCTGCAAAGATGTGGGTGGGGAAATCCAAATGGACTGGTCGCATGCACTCATACCTGTTAATGGACAAATGAAGAAGTTGATGCCTGAGAAGCAATCTGAGTATATTGTGCAAAAAACGGATGATCCTAAAGCACAAATACTCTATGAGGATATGGGTCATGGCAATTACATGATTATGTCCCCTGATGAAATCCAACTTCCCAGAATGTCACCTAAAGATCCTAATGGTATTTGGATTTTAGAGTTTGATGGAAGTTGTTCCTCAGCTGGTTCTGGAGCTGGTGTCCTGCTAGTGTCACCTGAAGGATGCCTACATCCTTTTTCATTTAAGTTGCAGTTCGAGAATACTAATAATACAGCAGAGTATGAGGCTCTCATTCTTGGATTGCAAGTGGCCAAAGAACAAGGTGTGAAGAATCTTCTGGCACGTGGTGATGCAGAACTGATTGTAAAGCAAGTGAGAAGCCTTTTCCAAGTAAAAAATGGGAGGCTGAAACATTACCGGAATCAGGTTTGGGATTCCATTGAATTCCTTGATGCTTTCTCCATTGAGGCAATACCTAGGGAGAAGAACAGCAGGGCTGATTCACTAGCAGTCTCAGGGTCACTACTGATTCCTCATCCTGACTTCTCTCAGGATAAGTTCACCATTGAGATGGTCCATCGGCCTAGTGTACCTGATAATGCCAATAACTGGCAAGTCTTCAATGATGATCAACATTTGCTTTCCTTCCTGGAACTCAAGGGTAATTTCGAACGACTGTATTTTGAGGGAAGTGACAACCTGCCTCGTGAGAGTGTGCCCTTTGACCAAGCAGTCGCCCAAGGGGAAGAAACAGATCAAGATGGATGCATCAATCTCAAAGGAAACAAGATTCCTAAAGGTTTGGTGAGTTTGGAGGAATTATTTGATAAACATGACAGGTATGTGAAATCTAAAGCTTCTACTGGACCTCAGCAATCAGCTGAGTATGATAAGATTGATATTGGGAGTTCTAATGACCCTAAGCTAGTAAATATTGGAAAATGTTGCACAGCAGATGAGAGGAGAAAAGCAATTGATCTTCTAAGAAGGTATAAGGATGTTCTCGCTTACTCTTATGAAGATTTGAAAGCTTTCAAACCAAAAGATATGCAGCACTCTATTCCTCTTAAGCCTGGAATTAAGCCTTTCAAGCAGAAACAGAGGCAATACAACCCCAAAATAGCTGACACCATCTTTCAGGAGATACAGAAGTTGTTGAAGGCTAAAATTATTTTTCCCATTCACCATTCAACATGGATTGCAAATATTGTGCCTGTTAGGAAGAAAAATGGTGAGATCCGCATCTGTGTTGATTTCAGGAACCTGAATCAGGCTTCTCTGAAAGATAATTATCCTTTGCCCATGATGGATCAAGTATTGCAAGCAGTAACAGGATCTGAAATGTTATCTATGCTTGATGGATTTTCTGGATATAATCAGGTAGAGGTTGATACTGTAGATCAACACAAAACAGCTTTCACTACTCCTTGGGGTACCTTTGCCTACAAGAGAATGCCTTTTGGGCTTATTAATGCTGGTGCCACTTTCCAGAGAGCTATGGATCTGGCTTTTGGAAGCTTAAAAGGGAAGTGTATTGTCATATACCTTGATGACCTGACAGTGTTTTCCAAGACAAGAGCGGATCATTTTGATCACCTAGAGACAGTTCTGCTGAGATGCAGAGAGCATGGGATCTCTCTGAACCCTAAAAAATCTGTCTTTTGTGTCACTGAGGGAAAGTTATTAGGGCACATCGTTTCCAAAGATGGTATTAAGATTGATCCTGAACGAGTTCAAGCCATCCAGCAAATTCCTCTCCCAACCAGTAAAAAGGGCGTGCACTCCTTCTTCGGTAAGATCAATTTTTTGAGAAGATTCATCCCTGATTTTGCAGAGTTAACTTTGAATATTTCTCAGATGATGAAAGGGAAGCAAACATTTGGTTGGTCTTCTGAAGGAAAGGAATCCTTTGAAGGTATCAAGAGAGCTATCGCTAAAACTCCTGTTTTAGCCTGTCCTGATTTTAGTAAAGATTTCATCATCTATTGCTATGCTACAGATAATACCTTGGCTGCTGTGTTAACTCAAGAAGACTCTAATGAGCATGAGCTACCAATCGCGTTCATGAGCTATATTCTGAAAGATCACGAGTTGAAATACACCATGATGGAGAAACATGCTTTTGCAGTGGTTAAAGCTGTCAAGCAGTTTCACTTTTACATCCTCAACTCTCATTCCATGGTATTGGTCCCGGATACAACTGTTAAGTCAATCCTCACACAACAAGAATTTGGATCCAAGAGAGGGAACTGGGTTGCTAAGGTCCAAGAGTATGACATTGACATCAAGCCGACCAAGCTGGTTCGTGGAAAAGGTCTTTGTGAGCTCATTGCTGAAGGAGCTAAACATGAGTTGCTGGAGAAGAAAGTTGACCTTCCTACTGTTCTGTTCCTTAGTTCAGTTGACGAATGGTATGCTGACATCACCCATTTTCTCACCTATGGGGAATGCCCCTCTCATTTAACTGCCAAAGAAAAGAGGACTGTTAAATTGAGGTCAGTGCAATATGTATTATGGGAAAATGCTTTGTTCAAGCGTGGCTTAGATGGGAGATTTTTGAAGTGTGTGGACAAGGAACAACAGAGAAAGTTGCTCTCAGCTTTTCATGATCAGGCATGTGGAGGGCACTATTCATCAACGGTTACAGCTCATAAGATACTCCGTGGAGGATACTACTGGCCTTCCTTGTTCAGAGATGCATCCAAGTGGGTGGATAAATGTGAGGCTTGTCAGACCTTTGTGGGAAGACCTAAATTGGCTTCTTTGCCTCTCAAGCCAGTTGTGATTGAGGAACCATTTCAACAGTGGGGTTTGGACTTCATTGGTACACTTAATCCTGCTTCTAGTGCTGGTCACACTCATGTACTAACTGCCACGACTACTTCACCAAATGGGTGGAAGCTATTCCAGTTAAGAGCACTACTTCTGAAGTGGTATGCAGCTTCATCAAAGAGAACATCTTGGTAAGGTATGGTGTACCTAACAAGATTGTAACAGATAATGCCTCGAATTTCTCTTCAGCTGAGATAATGGACTTCTGCTATGGGTATGGCATTTCTTTGGCTCACTCTTCAGATTACTACCCTCAGGGAAATGGGCAAGCAGAATCCACTAACAAAAATCTGGTGACTATTATAAGGAAGTTAGTAAATGAGTCTCAACGAAACTGGCACAAGAAGCTCTATGATGCTCTTTGGGCAGACAGGATTACACCAAAGAGAGCTATTGGAATGTCTCCTTTTCAAGTGGTATATGGAGTAGAAGCTCAATTTCCAGTGACAGTGGAACTGCCAGCCTTGCACCTAATGAAGGCCATTGAAGATACTAGTTTCAGAGATGCTTTGGACAAGAGAATTATGTACCTGCACAAACTGAATGAGGACAGATTGATGGTTGCTGATAGGATATCTGTTCACCAGCAGAAGGTAAAGGTCCTGTTTGACAAGAAAGCTAGGTTCAGAGATTTCCAAGTTGGAGACACCGTGCTGTTATGGGACAAAAGACATGAACCTCGTGGCAGCCATGGAAAGTTTGATTCCCTGTGGCTCGGACCTTTCAAGATCAGACACTTTGCTGGTGAGAATTCCTTTTATCTTGATTACATGGATGGTTCTTCTCTCCCACTTCCTTATAGTGGGCAGTATCTCAAGTTGTTCAAGTCCTAGGTGATTAGGGAGTCCCTTGTATATTCTGTACAGTGTTTTTGTTTTTCTTTCCTTTTCTGTTTTGGTGTGTTGTCCTCTGTATTGGTCTGCTTTTTGACTCCGTGGCCCAATGGATAAGGTACTGGTCTGCTTCCCTGAGTTTGTCTAAGTTCTTGCCTTGTCTCATTCCTTGAATTTATGCCAAGTCATCCCCAGAAGGAGCCAGCTGTTGTCCACTCAAAATTCCCTGCTCTGATGAAAGTAAAAATTTCAAAATTTTGAGTTTAAGTGTTTTTCTCTGAAGTGCCTAAGTCGTGAAATTGAGAAAATCTGTGTTTTTGGGTCATTTTGTGTGATTTTCGGGCCTGTCGGAACATTTTTGTCCCAACTGTCCCAAGTTCAAAAGTGCGTTCTGTTCCCCGATCGGCCGAAATCCCCGAAGTTGTTCCATTTTCGGGCCCGTCGGAACTTTTCGTCCCAAGTGTCCCAAATGGAATTGTGCAAGTTGTTCCATTTTCGGCCGAAACACCCGAACCGCGTACTTCGCACTTTCATGTTCCAAATGTCCCAAATCAAAAAGTGTAAGCTGTTCCATTTTCACCCGAACCGGCCGAGTCGCGTACTCCGGAACTTTTTGTCTCAAATGTCCCAAGTTCAAACGGGCCTTTTGTTCCAATTTCGGCCGAAACACCCGAATCGCGTACTTCGCGCGTTTTCGTCCCAAATGTCCCAAAATGCATTTGTGCGTCTTCTCCCTGCTTCACCCGAATCGGCCGAGCCGCGTGTTTCGCGCATTCGCGTCTCACATGTCCCAAGCGTACCAAGTGTCATTCGTGCTTATTTTTCCCGCTCTACCCGAATATCATGCTTATTCAAATTGGTGGGTATGTATTAAATGCGCATTTATGACCTTTCTCTCTCCTAAACGGCTATATAACGAGCATTTCCCCTTTGCATTTTTCGCACTACTTCCATGCTATCTTTTGCTCGAACCCTTGCAATTTGAAAACCTGCGCGTGTATCCCCTCCCTCTGTAATTCCTTTCCGAGTTTAGGTTGCGGCTCTTAGCTACTATCAATATGAAGATCAAATTTCAGGGACAGGAATAAATTTCTCCACTTGAGTCTGCCGTTCGCAATATTGGGGACAGCGAAGCTCGTCATCTTGATTTCAGTGATTTTTGGGAAAGAATGGCAGATGCAAACCCTACACCAATGGCGCAGATGATTCACGATAGTGGTTTGGCTTTTGCTGGAGGTTTCCCAATCTCAGTACAGTGTGCTGATACCGTGCTTTCATGCGGAGCTCACTTCGACCCCGCTTCGAGTGAATTGACCAATATACATGGGGAACTCATCGCCAAATTGGATGCTGCCACCATTAGCACTGCTCTGAGGATTCCAGAGATGGATAATGCCATAGTCGTTTCCCGGGATCAAGCACAGGCCCTGTTCGACCAAGACAGTGACAAATATAAGGCACGAGTGGCGAAGTCCTGGCTTAAAAACCCTAGGAAGGGAGCTTCTCGTCTGACCAAAACCCTCTTCCGAGTAGATTTCAATGAAGAGTTGTCAGACTTCATAATCTTGCTGGCTCGGGTTATGGGTTTGCCCTCTACCAACGAATTTCACTTCTGGATGTGCCCGCTCATCAGCATGGTGTGCGAAGGAACGCAAAATATCAATTGGGCAGAAATCATAAGCATGAATTTGACGGAGCAGCTGTCCAATGTGCAGCAAACGAAGAAGTTCTATATGACTTCGTACCTGATGTATACCCTGGCAGCGTCACGGCAATGGTTTGGCTTTTCTTATATCGACGCACACAAAGATGATCCAGTATATGCTTACTGCCCGCAGTTCACCTTGGAGACCAGCAATCGTAATTTCAGAAGGGTCAATGATGCTTTC
The DNA here is from genome assembly GCA_019776745.2 of Taxus chinensis. Taxonomy (NCBI): domain Eukaryota; kingdom Viridiplantae; phylum Streptophyta; class Pinopsida; order Cupressales; family Taxaceae; genus Taxus; species Taxus chinensis. The sequence continues at coordinate 158,453,988 of CM034152.1, read as the reverse complement.
ACCATGTACGTGGTCAGATTGCTCGAAGGTGACACTGCTAGGAGATTTTCAGATGAAGCTATGACTCTAATATCGCACTACGGTGCTTACTTCATCCAGTTCAGGAAATTCTCTTATATCAGGCTCGCCGGCTATGAGGGCACCCCTCTGAGACTGCCCATGTTCTGCAATGATAAAATGGCCTTGATAGAAATATGCAGGCAACTAGACAAGTTGCACAGAACTTGCAGAGATAAGAAGATTTCTGGCTTGCACTTTCCCATCTCTCTGGGAAACTACACTTGCAAAACAGCCCTGGACGCACAGAACATAGAGAGAGCCCTGGTACCTATCACCGTTCATTTCTTCAAGCCAAGAACCTGCTTTGACTTGAAGAAGTTTATTGAACAGAACATCAAGATAATCTACCATCATAGGGCAGATACAGAAGACTACTGGGCTGACTGTGCAGATGATTTTGAGGCCAGGAGAAGACATTGTGGCAGGTTCTCCCTGCAATTGATACAAGAACTCAGTCTGTACCAAGTTCCTGAAGGTCTCCAGGATGACAACTCTGATCTATACTCATATGAGTATGAAAATGTGGTTAAGCACACTCCTTTGGAGGACCTGGATTGGAACAGGAAAGAGAGGGATGATCTGGCTGAGATCCTTGCTCCAGTCTTAGTCAGGACTAAGGTCTGGTTTGACAGGATGGTTCGAGAATTCAGGAGGCATTCAGGAGAATCCTCTTCTAAGGATGCTTCAACACCAAGAAGAGAAGCATCTATTCCAAGGTCAGAAACACCAGTGAAGACCCCTCCTGCCTCATCAATACAAGGACCTGCAGCTTCTACTCCTTCTTCATCCACTCAAGTGTACCAGAAGAAGCTCAAGGAGGTTAAGAAGGAGCCTGTGGAAAGTGACCCTCAAAGAAAGCAGGCAGAGTTGCCTATGGGACCAGAGAACATCATTGTTCTCAGTGAAAGTGAAGAAAGTGAAGTACCAACTCTTGCAAGTGCTCCTGAAGATCCAGCTGATAAAGATAAAGAAATCCAGAGCACTGAGCTTTCAGGTGATGTTGACTCTTCTGCCGCAATTGCCCCAAGTGCCCCACTCACCTCTCAACTCGAGTCAACAGCTGCGCAGACCTTGAGCGTCATGAGCTCTCTGTCTCTTGGTCCCCTTGCTCCTCCTGCTGATTCCTCTTCCTCTTTTGCGTGGGTGCAACCTTTGGTTGACAAAAGGAAGAGGAAATTTTCCTCTCGGAGTTCAGGGACAAATTTTGATGCTGTCGCAGCCTTGTTGGGCACCACTCCTTCTCGTGCCAAGAAAGCCAGAACTACCTCTAGAATAGTGTCTGATGCTCAAGGTCAGCAATTCCTGGAGATTGCCAAGCCTACAACGGATAAATCAGAGCAGGACTTGCAGGTATCTGACTTAGAGCTCTCGAGAATCCCAATGGGAGAGTCTACCCTGAAGGTGAAATTCACAACCTCCAGGAAACAGTCACAAGAGTCATTGGGAGGGTAGAGAAAGGGCAACAAACTATTGAACAGTTGGAAGAACAGGCCCAAGTTCTCACAGGTTTCATCAAGTCTCTTTTGTCTAAGGACAAAGTTTTGGACCCTACCCCATTGACTACTCTCCCACCTCCTGTAATTCTAAGCCAAGATGAAGTGCAGAGTATCAAAGATATGCACAAGTATTCTGTCTATGGCAGAGCTATTGAAGCCCTGGTGGATGACATGCTTGTTGCTGGATTAAACTTCATCGATGAAGCTTTCAAACTCCACGAAAAGGTGAGCAATGTGCAACTGAAGCTCTCCTCCACTATTGGATATCATGGATAAAGAGCTCAAACTCTGGAGCAGTTGCATAGTAGACCTCCGACTCATGGGACAGGCAGATGAGAACGTTTTGTTGGCGAGTAAAGTCTTTGATGATGCAAAGGATAATCTGTCGAAGTCCTGGGTCTACAGCGTGGAGTGGAAGATCAGAGTCCTGGAGGAGGCTTTGGGAGAACTGAAGAACAGTTGGCAGAAGGGCGAAGCTTTCAAGACACTGGTTATCTCTGCTTTCAAAGACATACACTGTCATCTTCAGGATGAGACTTCTGGTACTTCCCTTTCCTTGCAAGAAATCAAAGCTCAATTCAGAGCTTTTGTCAAAGATAACTTATTCAAGGAAAGTTCCATCTCCAAGGAGAAAATGAAGGAGATTTGCTCTCTTCAATCTGCCATTGAAGAAGCAAACAAAGATTATCATACTCATGTCGAGTTTGATAAAGAGATGGAGAAGTGTCTGGGATTTTGGACTCAGTCTACGACTAACACGTCAGTCCCTCGTGGCAGAGATATAGCTGAGGCGTTGAAGAGATTCAGGCAGCGAATTCTGAAGTCAGTGGGTCCCTCTCAGTGACCGACCACCTGTCTTCTTCTCCTTATTCTTCTCTTCTTTTCTATTTCTTTTTCTCGGATTCATTGTAATAGGTTGAGGTATTGCGATTGGCAATCCTTAACTAATCTTTAGTTAAAAGAAGTAGTTACAAAGAGTAACTGACTTGTAAGCTATATAATGGCCTTTCCACGCCATTTTGAAAGAGGAAGAACTTGGCATATTTTCTGAAAGTGTAAATAGATTATAAAGAAATCAATACAGAAGGACTTTTCCATTCTTTGTCTATCTGATCTCTGTTATTCCTAAGCTTTCATTTATTTTCTTTGTGAAGATCATTTGTCTCAAGTTCGTTAGTCTTACCGATTGCATACTCTTCAACTTTGCAAGCACGGTGATCTTGTATAACCAAGAAGGAACTTTGTGTCCTTGATTAATGAATCTGTGTTATGTTAAGAAACTTTGTGTTCTAAGCAGATGTTATTTACAGAACTTTGTGTCTTTAAATTCCATCTTATTTATTCAATACAAATGATCTTGTTTCAATTCACTGTGACTTTCGCATACATAAAGAATTACTCTGATATCTATAATTCTGCATGTTGCCTTTCTGCTCTTTCCCGTACTCTCATTTCCTCAGTCCTTTTGTAATTGATGATCTTCATAGAAAACACTTTCGTGATATCCAAGTTTAACCAACAAATCATGTCTTGTACATTTGTAAATAAGTTCATTTCTGAATAAGGGAACCTCTCCCATTAAAGAGGAGGGACTTCTTGTCCCCTGACTGTTGCTCTTCGTAAAGTCCTATCTGACGACCAACAGTTTTTGGCGACTCCGCTGGGGAAAATCATATTCCAGTTCTATTATTTTTGATCATCTTTTGATCTGGCGACTCCGCGTTTTACTCGAGGGAGAAGGACCCTTGGTATTGAAGATTCTCAGTTCAGATTTTGGAGCAGCAGGGTTTTCCTTTTCCTTCAACAAGAAATAGAAGAACTCGTTCGACAAGCACTCCACCTGTTCAAGATAGAAGTCCTACGGGTGGTATTCCTTCAGAGCCAGCTAGCCCTAATCTTCGAGCTTTGATTCTTGCTGGTGTTGCAGTTCCTCTCCAAGCCGTTTTTCCAAGAATGGCGGCGCCATTACCATGGGGTCATCGTGTCGGGCCCCTTGCCCTTCCTCAGCCTTTGCATGAGTTACCCAGAGGTAACCGGAAGAACTTTCCTAAGTTCAAATGCGATGGCAAAGTGCATCCTGATGAACACATCGCAGCCTTCATTGTTGCATGTGGAGTCCTGGGAGTTGAGCATGAAGACGTCTCCGTGAGACTGTTCGTTGAGACGTTACAAGATAATGCTGCTGATTGGTTCTACCACCTTCCGGCTGGCACTATTATCGACTGGGACACAATGAGAACTCAGTTCGAAAACCGTTTCAAGCCAGCAGAAGATGTGCATGCCTTGCTTGCCCAAATTTCTCAGATAAAGAAAGATTCATCAGAACCCATGAGAGAATTTGTGGCCCGATTCAACAGACTGATCAACAAAATTCCTGTAAATACTCGACCTGTTGATCAAATCCAAAATGTTTCTTCTTAAATGCTCAATCGTCTGAAGTCAGTTATGCGCTGAGAAGGGCTAATCTCGCAACATTGGTCGGAGGATCAAACTCTTGCTGTTAGTGTCGAGGATGATCTGATCATGTCAGGGAAGTTGAGGAGAGACCCTTCCAAATCTAAGTCTGTTGCTTCCTCCTCCTCCACTCCTGGACCTAATACTGATCCATTAGTTCAGAAGCTTGCGAATGATCTTATTGCTATAAAGAAACAATTGGCTCAGCATGCCCCTTATGCAGATGTTCCAAGGAGGAATTTTCGGCCCAGAAATCGTTTGCCTCCTTCTCAAACAAGACTAGCACTTGAAGGACCTCCTGTTAAAGTTCCTGTGAATGCAACCTGTGAGGTTGAAGAGCCAGATGATGATGAGGATAATGAAGCTTGCGAGGAGTTTGTGGAGGAATTTGATGATGAGGCAGAGGAACTTGAGGGATCTCGGGTTAATTTCTTCACCACTGAGGGCACTGATGATGGAGATGATTATGATGAAGTGGTAGCAGACATGAATAGCGAATCATTTGCTGTCATGACTCGAGAGCAGACACATCAGAGGGAGAAGGTGACACAGCCCATAAAGAAATCTAAGGAGCAGTCAGCAACTATTCCTGTAATTGCAAAAAGAGGATCTCCTATCCCTACTTCATCTACGCCAAAGGTGAGTCCTGTCAATCCTACTAGCAAAGTTCCTTCTTTTTCTCCTAAAGCTGATAAGCCTAGAATTTCAAATGATGATGGCCCGTCCACTTCTGGGTCTTTTGATATTATTGATCATCTAAAAAAGACTAAGGTTCAAATTTCAGAGGCTGAGTATTATCAAACTCATCCCAAATCTTTTGCCAAAATGATTCAATTTGTTAATTCCCATTCCAAAACCACTTCTAAAGGCCTTTTGCCCACTCCTCCTTCTGCACCACAGCCTAGTCTGGTAGCTGCTGTCACCTCGCCTGGTGACAAAATTAAACCATTTTATGTAACACTTCTTATAGCTGGTCATAGGCTCAGTAATTGTGTCATTGACTCAGGAGCCTCAGATAATGTGATGCCTGCTAAAGTAGCTCATGCTTTAGGCCTGACCCTCACACGCACTTATGGATCTTGTTACTCCATGGAAAGTAAAGAAGTGCCCCTGGTCGGGAGAATTAAAGATGCACAAGTGGCTTTTGCTGCCTTGCCTGAAAAGAAAGTGTTGGCTACCATCTTAGTAGCAGATATCCCTCCTTCATACGGGATGTTGCTAAGTAGGAACTTCTGCAAAGATGTGGGTGGGGAAATCCAAATGGACTGGTCGCATGCACTCATACCTGTTAATGGACAAATGAAGAAGTTGATGCCTGAGAAGCAATCTGAGTATATTGTGCAAAAAACGGATGATCCTAAAGCACAAATACTCTATGAGGATATGGGTCATGGCAATTACATGATTATGTCCCCTGATGAAATCCAACTTCCCAGAATGTCACCTAAAGATCCTAATGGTATTTGGATTTTAGAGTTTGATGGAAGTTGTTCCTCAGCTGGTTCTGGAGCTGGTGTCCTGCTAGTGTCACCTGAAGGATGCCTACATCCTTTTTCATTTAAGTTGCAGTTTGAGAATACTAATAATATAGCAGAGTATGAGGCTCTCATCCTTGGACTGCAAGTGGCCAAAGAACAAGGTGTGAAGAATCTTCTGGCACGTGGTGATGCAGAACTGATTGTAAAGCAAGTGAGAAGCCTTTTCCAGGTAAAAAATGGGAGGCTGAAACATTACCGGAATCAGGTTTGGGATTCCATTGAATTCCTTGATGCTTTCTCCATTGAGGCAATACCTAGGGAGAAGAACAGCAGGGCTGATTCACTAGCAGTCTCAGGGTCACTACTGATTCCTCATCCTGATTTCTCTCAGGATAAGTTCACCATTGAGATGGTCCATCGGCCTAGTGTACCTGATAATGCCAATAACTGGCAAGTCTTCAATGATGATCAACATTTGCTTTCCTTCCTGGAACTCAAGGGTAATTTCGAACAACTGTATTTTGAGGGAAGTGACAACCTACCTCGTGAGAGTGTGCCCTTTGACCAAGCAGTCACCCAAGGGGAAGAAACAGATCAGGATGGATGCATCAATCTCAAAGGAAACAAGATTCCTAAAGGTTTGGTGAGTTTGGAGGAATTATTTGATAAACATGACAGGTATGTGAAATCTAAAGCTTCTACTGGACCTCAGCACTCAGCTGAGTATGATAAGATTGATATTGGGAGTTCTACTGACCCTAAGCTAGTAAATATTGGAAAATGTTGCACAGCAGATGAGAGGAGAAAAGCAATTGATCTTTTAAAGAGGTATAAGGATGTTCTCGCTTACTCTTATGAAGATTTGAAAGCTTTCAAACCAAAAGATATGCAGCACTCTATTCCTCTTAAGCCTGGAATTAAGCCTTTCAAGCAGAAACAGAGGCAATACAACCCCAAAATAGCTGACACCATCTTTCAGGAGATACAGAAGTTGTTGAAGGCTAAAATTATTTTTCCCATTCACCATTCAACATGGATTGCAAATATTGTGCCTGTTAGGAAGAAAAATGGTGAGATCCGCATCTGTGTTGATTTCAGGAACCTGAATCAGGCTTCTCTGAAAGATAATTATCCTTTGCCTATGATGGATCAAGTATTGCAAGCAGTAACAGGATCTGAAATGTTATCTATGCTTGATGGATTTTCTGGATATAATCAGGTAGAGGTTGATACTGTAGATCAACACAAAACAGCTTTCACTACTCCTTGGGGTACCTTTGCCTACAAGAGAATGCCTTTTGGGCTTATTAATGCTGGTGCCACTTTCCAGAGGGCTATGGATCTGGCTTTTGGAAGCTTAAAAGGAAAGTGTATTGTCATATACCTTGATGACCTGACAGTGTTTTCCAAGACAAGAGCGGATCATTTTGATCACCTAGAGACAGTTCTGCTGAGATGCAGAGAGCATGGGATCTCTCTGAACCCTAAAAAATCTGTCTTTTGTGTCACTGAGGGAAAGTTATTAGGGCACATCGTTTCCAAGGATGGTATTAAGATTGATCCTGAATGAGTTCAAGCCATCCAGCAAATTCCTCTCCCAACCAGTAAAAAGGGCGTGCACTCCTTCTTTGGTAAGATCAATTTTTTGAGAAGATTCATCCCTGATTTTGCAGAGTTAACTTTGAACATTTCTCAGATGATGAAAGGGAAGAAAACATTTGGTTGGTCTTCTGAAGGAAAGGAATCCTTTGAAGGTATCAAGAGAGCTATCGCTAAAACTCCTGTTTTAGCCTGTCCTGATTTCAGCAAAGATTTCATCATCTATTGCTATGCTACAGATAATACCTTGGCTGCTGTGTTAACTCAAGAAGACTCTAATGAGCATGAGCTACCAATCGCGTTCATGAGCTATATTCTGAAAGATCACGAGTTGAAATACACCATGATGGAGAAACATGCTTTTGCAGTGGTTAAAGCTGTCAAGCAGTTTCACTTTTACATCCTCAACTCTCATTCCATGGTATTGGTCCCGGATACAACTGTTAAGTCAATCCTCACACAACAAGAATTTGGATCCAAGAGAGGGAACTGGGTTGCTAAGGTCCAAGAGTATGACATTGACATCAAGCCGACCAAGCTGGTTCGTGGAAAAGGTCTTTGTGAGCTCATTGCTGAAGGAGCTAAGCATGAATTACTGGAGAAAGTTGACCTTCCTACTGTTCTGTTCCTTAGTTCAGTTGACGAATGGTATGCTGACATCACCCATTTTCTCACCTATGGGGAATGCCCCTCTCATTTAACTGCCAAAGAAAAGAGGACTGTTAAATTGAGGTCAGTACAATATGTATTATGGGAAAATGCTTTGTTCAAGCGTGGCTTAGATGGGAGATTTTTGAAGTGTGTGGACAAGGAACAGCAGAGAAAGTTGCTCTCAGCTTTTCACGATCAGGCATGTGGAGGGCACTATTCATCAACGGTTACAGCTCATAAGATACTCCGTGGAGGATACTACTGGCCTTCCTTGTTCAGAGATGCATCCAAGTGGGTGGATAAATGTGAGGCTTGTCAGACTTTTGTGGGAAGACCTAAATTGGCTTCTTTGCCTCTCAAGCCAGTTGTGATTGAGGAACCATTTCAACAGTGGGGTTTGGACTTCATTGGTACACTTAATCCTGCTTCTAGTGCTGGTCACACTCATGTACTAACTGCCACGGACTACTTCACCAAATGGGTGGAAGCTATTCCAGTTAAGAGCACTACTTCTGAAGTGGTATGCAGCTTCATCAAAGAGAACATCTTGGTAAGGTATGGTGTACCTAACAAGATTGTAACAGATAATGCCTCGAATTTCTCTTCAGCTGAGATAATGGACTTCTGCTATGGGTATGGCATTTCTTTGGCTCACTCTTCAGATTACTACCCTCAGGGAAATGGGCAAGCAGAATCCACTAACAAAAATCTGGTGACTATCATAAGGAAGTTGGTCAATGAGTCTCAACGAAACTGGCACAAGAAGCTCTATGATGCTCTTTGGGCAGACAGGATTACACCAAAGAGAGCTATTGGAATGTCTCCTTTTCAAGTGGTATATGGAGTAGAAGCTCAATTGCCAGTGACAGTGGAACTGCCAGCCTTGCACCTAATGAAGGCCATTGAAGATACTAGTTTCAGAGATGCTTTGGACAAGAGAATTATGTACCTGCACAAACTGAATGAGGACAGATTGATGGTTGCTGATAGGATATCTGTTCACCAGCAGAAGGTAAAGGTCCTGTTTGACAAGAAAGCTAGGTTCAGAGATTTCCAAGTTGGAGACACCGTGCTGTTATGGGACAAAAGACATGAACCTCGTGGCAGCCATGGAAAGTTTGATTCCCTGTGGCTCGGACCTTTCAAGATCAGACACTTTGCTGGTGAGAATTCCTTTTATCTTGATTACATGGATGGTTCTTCTCTCCCACTTCCTTATAGTGGGCAGTATCTCAAGTTGTTCAAGTCCTAGGTGATTAGGGAGTCCCTTGTATATTCTGTACAGTGTTTTTGTTTTTCTTTCCTTTTCTGTTTTGGTGTGTTGTCCTCTGTATTGGTCTGCTTTTTGACTCCGTGGCCCAATGGATAAGGTACTGGTCTGCTTCTCCTGAGTTTGTCTAAGTTCTTGCCTTGTCTCATCCCTTGAATTTATGCCAAGTCATCCCCAGAAGGAGCCAGCTGTTGTCCACTCAAAATTCCCTGCTCTGATGAAAGTAAAAATTTCAAAATTTTGAGTTTAAGTGTTTTTCTCTGAAGTGCCTAAGTCGTGAAATTGAGAAAATCTGTGTTTTGGGTCATTTTGTATGATTTTCGGGCCTGTCGGAACTTTTTGTCCCAACTGTCCCAAGTTCAAAAGTGCGTTCTGTTCCCCGATCGGCCGAAATCCCCGAAGTTGTTCCATTTTCGGGCCCGTCGGAACTTTTCGTCCCAAGTGTCCCAAAACTTATTGTGCAAGTTGTTCCATTTTCGGCCGAAACACCCGAACCGCGTACTTCGCACTTTTTCGTCCCAAATGTCCCAAACTTCTCCGGGCCTATTGTAACATTTTCGGTTGATTCGCCCGAGTCACGTACTTCAGAGCTTTTCGTCCCAAAACTTAAAGTGCAAGTTGTTCCATTTTCACCCGAACCGGCCGAGTCGCGTACTCCAGAACTTTTTGTCTCAAATGTCCCAAGTTCAAACGGGCCTTTTGTTCCAATTTCGGCCGAAACACCCGAACCGCGTACTTCGCGCGTTTTCGTCCCAAATGTCCCAAAATGCATTTGTGCGTCTTCTCCCTGCTTCACCCGAATCGGCCGAGCCGCGTGTTTCACGCATTCGCGTCTCACATGTCCCAAGCGTACCAAGTGTCATTCGTGCTTATTTTTCCCGCTCTACCCGAATATCATGCTTATTCAAATTGGTGGGTATGTATTAAATGCGCATTTATGACCTTTCTCTCTCCTAAACGGCTATATAACGAGCATTTCCCCTTTGCATTTTTCGCACTACTTCCATGCTATCTTTTGCTCGAACCCTTGCAATTTGAAAACCTGCGCGTGTATCCCCTCCCTCTGTAATTCCTTTCCGAGTTTAGGTTGCGGCTCTGAGACTATCAATATGAAGATCAAATTTCAGGGACAGGAACAAATTTCTCCACTTGAGTCTGCCGTTCGCAATATTGGGGACAGCGAAGCTCGTCATCTTGATTTCAGTGATTTTTGGGCAAGAATGGCAGACGCAAACCCTACACCAATGGCGCAGATGATTCACGATAGTGGTTTGGCTTTTGCTGGAGGTTTCCCAATCTCAGTACAGTGTGCTGATACCGTGCTTTCATGCGGAGCTCACTTCGACCCCGCTTCGAGCGAATTGACCAATATACATGGGGAACTCATCGCCAAATTGGATGCTGCCGCCATTAGCACTGCTCTGAGGATTCCAGAGATGGATAATGCCATAGTCGTTTCCCGGGATCAAGCACAGGCCCTGTTCGACCAAGACAGTGACAAATATAAGGCACGAGTGGCGAAGTCCTGGCTTAAAAACCCTAGGAAGGGAGCTTCTCGTCTGACCAAAACCCTCTTCCGAGTAGATTTCAATGAAGAGTTGTCAGACTTCATAATCTTGCTGGCTCGGGTTATGGGTTTGCCCTCTACCAATGAATTTCACTTCTGGATGTGCCCGCTCATCAGCATGGTGTGCGAAGGAACGCAAAATATCAATTGGGTGGAAATCATAAGCATGAATTTGACGGAGCAGCTATCCAATGTGCAGCAAACGAAGAAGTTCTATATGACTTCGTACCTGATGTATACTCTGGCAGCATCAAGGCAGTGGTTTGGTTTTTCTTATATAGATGCACACAAAGATGATCCAGTATATGCCTACTGCCCGCAGTTCACCTTGGAGACCAGCAATCATAATTTCAGAAGGGTCAATGACGCTTTCACCATGTACGTGGTCAGACTGCTCGAAGGTGATACTGCTAGGAGATTTTCAGATGAAGCTATGACTCTAATATCGCACTACGGTGCTTACTTCATCCAGTTCAGGAAATTCTCTTATATCAGGCTCGCCGGCTATGAGGGCGCCCCTCTGAGACTGCCCATGTTCTGCAATGATAAAATGGCCTTGATAGAAGTATGCAGGCAGTTAGACAAGTTGCACAGAACTTGCAGAGATAAGAAGATTTCTGGCTTGCACTTTCCCATCTCTCTGGGAAACTACACTTGCAAAACAGCTTTGGACGCACAGAACATAGAGAGAGCCCTGGTACCTATCACCGTTCATTTCTTCAAGCCAAGAACCTGCTTTGACTTGAAGAAGTTTATTGAACAGAACATCAAGATAATCTACCATCATAGGGCAGATACAGAAGACTACTGGGCTGACTGTGCAGATGATTTTGAAGCCAGGAGAAGGCATTGTGGCAGGTTCTCCCTGCAATTGATCCAAGAACTCGGTCTGTACCAAGTTCCTGAAGGTCTCCAGGATGACAATTCTGATCTATACTCGTATGAGTATGAAAATGTGGTTAAGCACACTCCTTTGGAGGACCTGGATTGGAACAGGAAAGAGAGGGATGATCTGGCTGAGATCCTTGCTCCAGTCTTAGTCAGGACTAAGGTCTGGTTTGACAGGATGGTTCGAGAATTCAGGAGGCATTCAGGAGAATCCTCTTCTAAGGATGCTTCAACACCAAGAAGAGAAGCATCTATTCCAAGGTCAGAAACACCAGTGAAGACCCCTCCTGCCTCATCAATACAAGGACCTGCAGCTTCTACTCCTTCTTCATCCACTCAAGTGTACCAGAAGAAGCTCAAGGAGGTTAAGAAGGAGCCTGTGGAAAGTGATCCTCAAAGAAAGCAGGCAGAGTTGCCTATGGGACCAGAGAACATCATTGTTCTCAGTGAAAGTGAAGAAAGTGAAGTACCAACTCTTGCAAGTGCTCCTGAAGATCCAGCTGATAAAGATAAAGAAATCCAGAGCACTGAGCTTTCAGGTGATGTTGACTCTTCTGCCGCAATTGCCCCAAGTGCCCCACTCACCTCTCAACTCGAGTCAACAGCTGCACAGACCTTGAGCGTCATGAGCTCTCTGTCTCTTGGTCCCCTTGCTCCTCCTGCTGATTCCTCTTCCTCTTTTGCGTGGGTGCAACCTTTGGTTGACAAAAGGAAGAGGAAATTTTCCTCTTGGAGTTCAGGGACAAATTTTGATGCTGTCGCAGCCTTGTTGGGCACCACTCCTTCTCGTGCCAAGAAAGCCAGAGCTACCTCCAGAATAGTGTCTGATGCTCAAGGTCAGCAATTCCTGGAGATTGCCAGGCCTTCAACGGATAAATCAGAACAGGACTTGCAGGTATCTGACTTAGAGCTCTCGAGAATCCCGATGGGAGAGTCTACCCCTGAAGGTGAAATTCACAACCTCCAGGAAACAGTCACAAGAGTCATTGGGAGGGTAGAGAAAGGGCAACAAACTATTGAATAGTTGGAAGAACAGGCCCAAGTTCTCACAGGTTTCATCAAGTCTCTTTTGTCTAAGGACAAAGTTTTGGACCCTACCCCATTGACTACTCTCCCACCTCCTGTAATTCTAAGCCAAGATGAAGTGCAGAGTATCAAAGATATGCACAAGTATTCTGTCTATGGCAGAGCTATTGAAGCCCTGGTGGATGACATGCTTGTTGCTGGATTAAACTTCATCGATGAAGCTTTCAAACTCCACGAAAAGGTGAGCAATGTGCAACTGAAGCTCTCCTCTACTATTGGAATCATTGATAAAGAGCTCAAACTCTGGAGCAGTTGCATAGTAGACCTCCGACTCATGGTACAGGCAGATGAGAACGTTTTGTTGGCGAGTAAAGTCTTTGATGATGCAAAGGATAATCTGTCGAAGTCCTGGGTCTACAGCGTGGAGTGGAAGATCAGAGTCCTGGAGGAGGCTTTGGGAGAACTGAAGAACAGTTGGTAGAAGGGCGAAGCTTTCAAGACACTGGTTATCTCTGCTTTCAAAGACATACACTGTCATCTTCAGGATGAGATTTCTGGTACTTCCCTTTCCTTGCAAGAAATCAAAGCTCAATTCAGAGCTTTTGTCAAAGATAACTTATTCAAGGAAAGTTCCATCTCCAAGGAGAAAATGAAGGAGATTTTCTCTCTTCAATCTGCCATTGAAGAAGCAAACAAAGATTATCATACTCATGTCGAGTTTGATAAAGAGATGGAGAAGTGTCTGGGATTTTGGACTCAGTCTACGACTAACACGTCAGTCCCTCGTGGCAGAGATATAGCCGAGTCATTGAAGAGATTCAGGCAGCGAATTCTGAAGTCAGTGGGTCCCTCTCAGTGACCGACCACCTGTCTTCTTCTCCTTATTCTTCTCTTCTTTTCTATTTCTTTTTCTCGGATTCATTGTAATAAGTTGAGGTATTGCGATTGGCAATCCTTAACTAATCTTTAGTTAAAAGAAGTAGTTACAAAGAGTAACTGACTTGTAAGCTATATAATGGCCTTTCCACGCCATTTTGAAGGAGGAAGAACTTGGCATATTTTCTGAAAGTGTAAATAGATTACAAAGAAATCAATACAGAAGGACTTTTCCATTCTTTGTCTATCTGATCTCTGTTATTCCTAAGTTTTCATTTATTTTCTTTGTGAAGATCATTTGTCTCAAGTTCGTTAGTCTTACCGATTGCATACTCTTCAACTTTGCAAGCTCGGTGATCTTGTATAACCAAGAAGGAACTTTGTGTCCTTGATTAATGAATCTGTGTTATGTTAAGAAACTTTGTGTTCTAAGCAGATGTTATTTACAGAACTTTGTGTCTTTAAATTCCATCTTATTTATTCAATACAAATGATCTTGTTTCAATTCACTGTGACTTTCGCATACATAAAGAATTACTCTGATATCTATAATTCTACATGTTGCCTTTCTGCTCTTTCCCGTACTCTCATTTCCTCAGTCCTTTTGTAATTGATGATCTTCATAGAAAACACTTTCGTGATATCCAAGTTTAACCAACAAATCATGTTTTGTACATTTGTAAATAAGTTTGTTTCTGAATAAGGGAACCTCTCCCATTAAAGAGGAGGGACTTCTTGTCCCCTGACTGTTGCTCTTCGTAAAGTCCTATCTGATGACCAATAGGATCCAAACAAGAACTTCTTAGTGGTAACCGATGCTTCAGGGGAAGGTTTGAGCGGATTACTACTACAAGATGGGCATGTGGTAGCTTTTTAAAGTAGGAAGTTGAGGGTGCATGAAGTAAATTGTGCACCACATGATCTTGAGCTTGTTGCGATTGTTCATGCGCTGTAGGTATGGAGGCACTATTTTCTAGGGAAACCTTTTGAACTCAAAACAGATCATCTTGGGCTCAAATACATTTTTACACAGCTGAATTTAAATGCAAGGCAACGAAGATGACTAGAGTTCCTAGAAAAATGTGAATTTGATATAAATTACATTAAAGGAAAAGAGAATAGGGTGGTTGATGCCTTAAGTTGCATAAAGTATATTGATGCTATAATTACATTAAGAACCTAGTTCAAAGATGAAGTCAAAAATGAGTTAACCAATGACCCTTACTACAATCATGTTAAAACGGCTCTAGAAAAAGATCCGAGGGATAAAAGGTATGATGGTTTCAAGCTAGAAACAGATGGGATTCTACGTTATAACAACATAATATATGTACCAGAGGGTAAAGAATTCAGAAGTAAAGTCATGACTGAATTTCATGATGTTCCCTACTCGGGACATCCAAGAGTAACAAAAATGATGGCAGACATCAAAAAGCAATACTTCTGGAAAAAGATGAAAAGTGATGTGATTCTTTACTTCTCACAATGCCTGGAATGTCAACAAGTAAAGGCTGAACATTCACATCCAGCAGGATTATTATATCCTCGCAACATCCCAGAATATAAGTGGCAAGTTATAAGTATGGATTTTGTCCAAGGTCTACCTATGTCCCAAAAAAATAAACATGATGTTTATACTTGTAGTGGTAGACAAGTTAACTAAAGTGGCACATTTTATAGCAAGTAATTTAAAGGATAATTCACCCATACTAGCAAAAAGGTTTGTGCAAGAAGTTTTCCAATTACATGGAGTTCCTGAAATAATAATTTCAGACAGGGACTCAAGGATGACTTCTAGATTTTGGCAGACTTTGTATGTTGCCTTAGGGACAAAACTGAACATAAGTTCTGCCTACCATCCTGAAACTGATGGTCAAACTGAAAGAGTAAATCAAGTGCTAGAAGATTTACTAAGAATGTATTGCATGGATCAACAATACAAATGGGAAGAGTATCTTCCCTTGGTTGAATTTGCCTATAATAACACCTACCATTCTTCCATTCAGATGGCTCCTTTTGAGGCCTCATATGTTCATAGGTGTAGAACACCAATAAGTTGGGATAATCCTAAAGATAGAGTACTAATTGGACCTAAAATGCTGTCATAAATGGAAAAATAGGTTAAATTAATCCAAGAAAGATTGAAAGATGCCGCAAATAGACATATAATTTATGAATATTTAAAAATAATTTACAGAAAATTTAACATGGGAGATAAATTTTTTCTTAGGTTCAAACCTAAAAAGAGTTCCATTTCATTTGGCAGGTCAGCCAAACTATCTCCTAGGTTTGTAGGACCATTTGAAGTCCTAGAGGCTGTTGGACCAGTATCCTACAAACTAGCACTACCTCCCGCTCTATCCAGGATGCACAATGTATTTCATGTTTCCTTTCTTAAGAAATATGTACCTAATTTAACACATGTATTTAATTAGGATTCATTGCAGGTTCTGGATCCAGGGGTAATCACGGTTGAGCCTATAAGGATATTAGAAACCCACAAGTTGCACTTGAAAAACTATGAGGTTTCACAATGTAAAGTCCAGTGGGACCAATATTCTGAAGAAAGTGCCACTTGGGAGAATCTGGAAGATATCCAAACTACTTTTCCGCATCTGTTTGACTGATTTTTAAGAATATATTTTTGTTATAATGCTAAATTTGGTTTTCTATAAAGAAGTAGATAAGAAAAACCTGGAGATAAGTTTATAACTAAATATTGGAACTAAAGTACTTTTTGATGAATAGTTACTGTGGAAGATTTTGTAATGAACCTAGAAAATATGTTGTTTAAGCAATAATGTGTTATGTCTACATATTATGTGACTGATTTTCTAGATATATAAGGGATGTTGTGACCTTTATGATTCAGCTGAAATATGTGGAAGCTGAAGACCAACTTGACTCTTCACACCCTGTTGATAGGGATGATTCAACCTTAAGTTACTGTTGGCCCAAAAAAATTTGGAGTGGACAGATCTACGGATAGACGAGCCAACAGTGTGCAGGACATAGCCCCTCTTTGAGACAGCAAAGCGAGACTGGTTTATTGATATTCTACCAGCAGGAATCTGCGCAATTCCTACAGTATTCTACCTTCAGGGGTTTGGGATCTCGTCCCAGTTGGGGTATTTTCGAATGCGAAGAGAAGGGAATGAAGTGGGGAGAGGAGATTAGATAGATCTAAAGGGAGAAAAGAAATGAATTCCAAAGCAGAAAATTCAGAGGGTTTATCTTTTGGGCTGGTAGTAAACATAGCCAAACCTACTTGCATAAACAAACAAAGCAATACTGATGAACAAATAACAAAAAAGTAGAGATAGATCCAACAGAATAAACTCATAGATCTGACATAAGAAAGATCAGACGCCCATGACACACATATTGAGAAAAAAGTCTCAATATTTATATTATGTTTTCTTCTGTTACAAAAGTACAAAGCCTTTTCTTCTCACCTCTATTTTTCATCTAAAAAGTGTCCACCCTTGAATACAACAAATATTCAAGTATTTATAGAAGGAGAAGAAGAGAGAAGGCAAAAAGAAACCAACAACTAATTACAAAATATTTTAAAAATATCTAAAAGTCAATTGTTGACTTTTGGGGCAACTTGAGTGGATAACAACATCCCATGGTGCAACATGGATGATGTCATTTTTTGTGCCAACATACTTTTAAATATTACAAAAGGAAAGCCAAGAGGAGGAAGGCTATTCATCGTCATCTCGCAACTGGAAAGGAGTACCCTGCTTCTACTCAGGAGAGGCAATGTGGAATTGGGCCTGATACTCCATGAATTTGTTTATCATCGGTTGGAGTTGGTCCTGTGTAGGACCCTTGGTGTGGTCGCCGATGACTTCACAAGTCTCCCGTTCATCTCTGAGTTTTTCAAGGAGCTTGAAGTACTCATTACCTGCCTCCATCAGGTATCCCACAAAGTCACGGCAGGCCAGAAGGTTGTTGATGGATTCAGCGTCAAAACTAGCTCCTGGCCCTAACCCTTGCGAGACGATCTCTTTGAAGATTTGAATAGTTTCATCTGCCTTCCTCAAGGTGAATGATGGTGTGAGCAAGCATGGAGACATCCTTAGGATAATTTTCTCCATTTGATGCATTGCATCCAGGGCTTCCTCCTTGACCTTATCTATCTTCTCCAAGACAAATTCCATCTGATTGACCCAGTAGTCCAAAGCAGCAAGGACTTTGTTGGGTGCTCTGGGGTGATCAAAGATGCCGAATTTAACTAAATCATCGACTGAGTAGTCGAGCATCTTCTGGAATGTCTCATGTTGCAACCTAGCATGGTCTTACTCTTCGGTGATAGGTCCTACAATTGCCTGGAGTTCCTTGTTTGCCCAACCAATGTTTTGATATAACTCGGTGAACTTGACGATTACTTCCTCACTATCTTTTAGGATCTGGTCTCTCCAGGAAGATACTGCCATGCCTTGTTCACCAATCTTGGTGTATTCATTTATCTTATCCTGACTAAGGGCTTCAGGAGTCTCAGTGGCAGTTGTAGGAGGTGCACTGCCCATTTTCTGTAGGGCGTGGAGAAGATGTTTATTCTACTCTTTTACTAGTCTCTTCTATTCCTTTGCTTCTTGAAGCTTCTTGCAAAGGGCATCCACCGCAGATAGGGCCTCTCCTTGAAGGATCTCAGATGACATTCCCATTGTGACCCGCATCACTTTATAATTTATAGGTGACATATCCTTTTTATCCTTTGTCGGATCAGGATAGGCGATCTCCATTACTCTAGCACCTAAGGCGCTCTGAGAGAAGTAGGTTATTGGCTTCTACTTCTTAGCCCCTTTTTTCAGGATGACGGAGAAGTCCATAGGTGCAATGGGGAATTTAATCTTGTGCTGGCTCAATTTTTGGGAGATCCATGCTGCACTTAAGGGAGAAGAAGGAACGGCGGAAGAAGGAGTGAATACATTGTACTCAGGGAAATGGGTTGAGACGTTTGGCGGTGGCATTGATAAAGAAGCCGATCCTCTAATGCTCACAGGGGAAGGAGTTACTGTAGGAGATGAAACTGTGGGGGCAAAAGGGAGTTGAGAGATGAGGGAAGAAATACTGGGGGACAGCTCCGCGAGGGAAGAGAAGATGGAAGAAGAGGAAAGGGGAATAGTAGGAGATGGGGGAGAAGACACAACAAAAGTAATGGTTGCTTGAGAGACACGAAGAGGGGAAGGAGGAGTGGGAGAAGGGACGATGGGTACCTTGGTGATTGTAGCAATGGCAACATCCTGAGTGGATGTGCCCGTTGGAACACTTTCTGTCGCTTCTTCCTCTGGAGATACCAGGGTTACAACCTATTCCTGTGTGGCAGAGGGAGGGCTCCCAGGAGCTTCTTCTTGAGTGGCGCTTGATTATCCCTCCTTGTCTTTTCCTTTTCCCTTTGGCAAATGCTTCAGCCTGGCAAGTGCATCACCCAAAGGAGACGTGGTGAATTCTACCCCAAGGTAAATGAGCCCATTATACCTACACCAGTGCTCTGTGTGCTACAATGTGCCCTTAACCCTCTCCTCAATGGTATGAGGTGCCCTTGTTCTGCCTATTTCGGTGAATGGCTAGTTGTCCCCGTCTGTGTCTAAATATACCTGATCAACTTCTTCATCAGTTGTTTGGAAGCCTTTCAGAACAATGGTCATGCCATATTGAATAATTTTGGCCAAGGCCAGACGAGAATGATCCTTCCTCCTGATTTCGACCTCGTGATACAGGTCGATGTAGATGTCCTCGATCTGTGGAACGTGGATCGGATCGAGTTTTGCCTTTGTTAGGCAATTTCGTGGATCAAAGGTCGGCCTTGCCGAGAAATTGTGCTTTAGGTTGAGCAATTCCAGCTCCGCGAACATTTCCCAGGCCTTGGTGTGAGAAGTGCATGTGTACATGCCCATTGTGGGGGGGAATGGAGTTCCACCCTTCTTTCTTTTTAGGCACTTCTCGTGATTTGTTATGAGCTGTCTGGATAGCTCCAACAAGATAAACTTAGGGCCTGCATACCTTGGTAACTTGGTGGGCTCCCCAAAGAAGTTGGCTGCTCTGAGATAGGTGAAAGTGGGGAATTGCGTAAATAACGCCCCCCACTTCTCGGTTTCCGTTGCTATGCTCTTGGTCGTCTGACCATGAGTTATATTTGGCCTCAATAAGTAGATGATGTCGTAGAAGAAGGCATCGTTGATCTTGGTGAACTACGGAATACTATTTTCCAGTCTTAGTTTTGGATGATATTCAAATATTTTTACCTGGGGCCATACCCCGCATCGTCTCAGCGTTGGATAATCTCTCTCAGAGGTAGTAGTGTAGACCACGTAGGAGTTCATGTAGAACCTCCCCATTTTTGTGAGTTGTTTTAGTTGCTCAGAGATGGTGCTGCTGATGATTTCTGTCCACTCAAAACGCTGATCATGCACGTTTTTGTTCATTGTTTCCAGATACTTGAGCATCCATTTATGGAAGTAGTGGGCATCAGGAAGCCCAAAAACCCTACTTAGGAAGGTAATGGTGTTGCTCAGCTCCTCTGAAAATTCGTTGTGATGAATAACATGGGGCCACCTGGTTATTACCTTCTTATTTTTCAGATACACCTCGTTCATTAACTGCATGCATTTGTCTTCATTTTCCTCCCATGCCTTAATGCAGTCTTCCTGGCTTATAGCCACAAAATGCTGGTGGTGGGGAATACCCAGCATCATCTCAAAGTGTCGGGAAATGAGGTTAATTATAACCTCACCCTTCTCATTCTTGACACACCTTGTGTTTTTGTTATAGTAGTGGGCCACCACCATCATGAACTCATTATTCACCACGCTAACGGGGATCCCTCCAGCGAAGTGTAGACCACTGCCCACTAGTTTTTCCATCGACTGCCTATGACCTTTCTAGTTCTAGCCCAAAAATATTCCATGTCTATATGGCCAAGCTCATAATCTCTGATATCTAAGTCACATTCCGCATGGGATTCCGGCATCCTAACCCTTTGATACTTGTATTTCATTTCTTCATCTGTGAGTTTGGCCTTACCCTTTGACTTTGTTGGCCTTTTGCTTCATGTAGACATATGTAAATCTGAGTTCAGTTTCTAATCTGTAAGAAGAAGGAGCGAATTCCAATGTAGAAGAGCCATATTAGTTATTAGATCGTCCATCAAGGCTTTACAGAATGAGGAATTCGTAATTTAAAAGATCCTGGGCACAGGGTGTAGGAATCCTACAGGCTGCAGGGTCAAAAAAAGGCAAGGCGCACTGACGCAAGATGCTGCAAGGAATAAAATAGTGCCAAAGGGCGCAAGGCATAGGAAAATTACACATAACATCAGTGTTGTTGTAGAAGGATTTGCACCTATGCCATTGTGTAAGGTTTAAACTGGGTGCAAATAATTTTTGTGTTGCATGGCAGCAGGATGTGCCAATGGTGTAGATATGGAACGTGTTGCAGATTATTTTGGTGCACCAAGGGGCACAACATTAAAGGGTGTATCACTAACTTTATGTGCGTCAAGGGGCCTTGGGTGCGGTGCAGGAAGAGCTTGCATGACACCCTTTGTTGGTGTAAGTGGGATTGTGCCTACGCCCGTGTAAGGATTTTCTTAGTTTTATACGGCGCATGAAGGATGTGTGTTGCAGGCAGGGATAGTGCGCCCTGCTGGCGTGACTATGTTTTATGCAACAAGGATGGCGATTGTGCCTAAGGAAAAACCGCGGGTTTGGAAATGCAACAACTTAACATTTTCTCTCTTCTTGGACAGGATTGTGGTTTTTAGGCCTCTTTCGACATGGATTTCGACAGTGAGCGGAACAGAGCAAAGAGGATCTTGGGTTCATTTCTGAGACAAAGCCCTCTAGGCCAGCAGATCTGGAAGGAGGGTAAAACTAGTTTGGGGGGAGAGAAGATTGCAAAACGGGTTGGAGGAGGCATATGTTTTATTAGATTCATTCCTTTGTTTTTAAACAACCCCACTGACAACCAAAACAAAACAAAACCATAAGAAAGACAAGGACCACTTACCCGGAATATATATAGAATGAGAGAAACGAAGTGGGGTCCACGAACGCGACACGAGGATGACAGGAGTGCTGACAGGTGCAGAGGAATAAACTTTTAACATGTTTTTTCAATCGTGAAAATGACAGGGTGGATGCACCTATATATAGCAAAAGGCATAATAAATGTGCCACCAACTTTTCAAAGGGCGCACCAAAGCACATGTCAACAAGAAAATATGTGCACCCCTTGGCACGGTTATGCATTTGTCAACAAGATATTACCTGTGCCTTTAGCGTGAATTCATGACTGTCAACATGGGGTTTTGAGCGCCTTGGTGCACTGCTTAAGGGTGTAACATTTTTAGTGTTGACAGGTCGGTGCATGCGCCTTGGCACAGGAAAGAAAGGTCCATCATGGGGATGCGCAACAATTGTTGTGTTAACACTCCAAAGGATACGCCAAAGGAAAATAAGGGGGCACAAATTCATCTTGTGTTGCATGAACAAAATATGCGCCTTGCCAAAAAGGACCAAAATGACTAAGTTCAAAAAACCAGACTTTCCAGAAAGGGATTTTACGCCATTCCAAACATTGAGGGACCTGACGAGGAACCAAATTTTTTTTTGGTATGGTTACCTGCAAAAATTGCCCTTGTCAATTTTACAGGATAACAGTTACTTAAACGCTCTGGCAGAGTTGCATCTTACTTATCAAGAGGTAGACTTTTCCCTAATTCCATGTTCCTCCTCTTATTTTGGAAATCCAATGATTGAGTCCTCTCCAGGAAAGGATCTTGAGATTTACAATGTAGAGGAAGAAGGGGATTTGGATTTTCCTCTAGCCCCACCTGAGTTTGAGGAGGGTAACACCTCCTTAATCGAGGGAATAATTGATATAAAAATTGGAACAGAGGAGGAACCAAAAGTCTTAAAGCTAGGGTCCTCTCTAACTCTAGAGGAAATAGAAATTCATACCCAAATCCTCAAGGAACATCAAAAAGCGTTCACATTTAGTTATAAAGAAATGACGGGAATTACACCACACATCGCAGTTCACAATCTCGTCACTAAGCCAGATGCCAAACCAATTAAGCAGAAATCAAGACCTATGAAACCAAAGGTGGCCCTTATGGTAAAAGAAGAGGTAATGAAGCTTCTCCAAGTAGGATTTATCAAGCATGTCGATTATTCACAATGGGTATCCAACATTGTCCCCGTCCTAAAAAATAATGGAAAAATCCGTATTTGCATAGACTTCTGAGACATTAACAAGGATTTTCCCAAGGATGATTTCCCGCTACCATCCATTGATGTTATCGTTGATGCAACAGTTGGGTTTGAGTTGTTGTCTCTTATGGATGGGTTTTCAGGATATAATCAAATCAAAATATCTACCGAGGATCAAGATAAAACTACATTTATAACTCCTTGGGGAACTTATTGTTATGATGTCATGCCATTTGTTCTTAAGAATGTTGGCGTTACATATCAACGAGCAATGACCTACATATTCCATGATCTTATTCATAAAATTGTGGAATCCTATGTAGATGACCTAACGGCCAAGGCCAGGAAGCGCTGCGATCACCCAAAGGTGCTTCATATCATTATCTCGTGCTTGATTGAGTATGGTGTCACATTAAATCTGGAAAAGTGTGTATTTGGTGTAACAGGTGGTAAGCTCCTGGGTTACATTATATCTTCACGAGGAATTAATGTTGACATGGCCAAAATCCGGGTTGTGTCAGAAATGGTTCCACCATCAGATGAGTCCGGTATTAGATATTTTCTTAGGAAACTCAATGCAACCCGAAGGTTTATCCCTGACTTAACCTTCATCGTTCATCCAATCAACAATTTTTTGAAGAAGGATTATAGTGTTGAGTGGATGGAGGAATGTGATGAGGCCTTCTAGGTAGTTAAACAATTTTTGTTATTTCCTCCCATGCTAATGCCACCAAGGTCAGATCACCCTTTGATCTTATATTCACGGGCTGCAGACGTTTCACTAGCATGTATGTTAGCTCAAGAGGATGATGACAAGCGAGAACGGGTTGTTTATTTTATTAGTTAGACGTCACTCGATTATGAGACATGCTACACACAGGTAGAAAAGGAATGCTTTGCCATAGTTTTTGCAACCAAGTGTTTAAGACATTATATGCTCAATTAAGAAACAAGGTTCATCGTCAAGTCAGATCACTTACAGACATTCCTTGTGCAGGGATCCTTGTCTAAAAAGGTTGTGTGTTTCATTACATTAATGGGTGAATTTGAGTTAATGTTTGTAAATTAAAAATCCGTTAAGGGTCAAATCATTGCAGATTGGTTGGCTGATAATCCATTAGACAGGGGTGATTTAGTAGATTTGGACTTTCTTGATGGGTGCATATACTTCGTTGAAACCAGGGCCCCTATCTCTATGTGCCCTTGGTACATAGACATTATCAATTTCATCATGGACCACACGTACCTAGAAGGGGAAATGTCACAACAAAGAAGACAGTTACGCATAATTTCCGTTAAGTATGTTATCTTGGAACAAGTGCTTTATCACAGAGCATTTGATGAAATGCTATTGAGATGTGTTGACATTGAAGAGTCTGAAAAGATTCTTTATGAGTCACACAGTAAGGTATTTGGTGGCCACTTTGGCTGCTATGCCACTGCCCGGAAGATACATCGGATGGGATATTTCTGGCCCACCCTTGAGCATGACGCGGTAGAGTTTGTGCGCATATGCCACAAGTGTCAAGATTTCTTCCACGAAATCCACATATTGGCACAAGCTTTACAACCAATTACAACTCCATGGCCCTTCTCTACATGGGGCCTAGATTTGATAGGGAAATTCTCTCCCTTGCCAACAGATGGCCATAATTTCATAATCACAACCACAAAGTATTTTACCAAGTTGGTAGAGGCCATGCCCCTTACCATTGTCCCTGGCTTTGTAATCGCTAAGTTCATCCTGAACTATATCATTTGTAGGTATGGGGTGCCATAAGTCATTATTTATGATAATGGCATGTCTTTCAAAAATGATGAGGTACATGAGTTGTGTACAAAGTTCAAAATAAGTCATCACACGGCTTCTCTCTACTACCCTTACGCTAATGGACAACCTGAGGCTACCAATAAGACTTTAAAGTCCATTCTTCTAAAACCTGTTAAGGATAATAAAAGAGATTGGCATTTGAAGCTTTTTCCGGCCTTGTGAGCCCAAACAACGGTTATAACACCAACAGGAGCAACTCCCTTTTCCTTAGTATTCAGTGCTGAGGTAGTTCTACCACTTGAAGTCGAAATACCCAGCCTCTGCATTTCACTACATGGGATCCTAGGAGAGGAGGGCTATCAAGAAGCTCATCTATCCCAATTAGAAATCCTCGATGAAGCTAGACTGAATGTTGAGCAACGGCACAGTGTGTACGCTGACTGCATGGCTCGAAAATACAATAAAAAGGTGTACGAACGTGAGATCTACAAAGGAGATTTGGTATTAAGACTCAATATCTGAATACACAAGAAGACCGGAGAGGGAAGAAAGTTCAGACCTAGGTGGTTAGGTTTGTATCAAGTGGTGGAAGATTATAAAAATGGTGTGTTCCACTTGTGTAACCTAGAAGGTCAGGATTTTAGTGAATCCATGAACTCCCTTCAACTAAAGAGATACTACGCATGATCCATCAGCATTCTCATATGTACATTATTACATCTGCATTACATTTTCATCTGTCCATTCATTTTGTTAAAAGTGTGATCAAGGAGCTTATTCTTATATTGATTCCTAAAAACTGCTAAAATATTGGCAAAACATTCAAATCATGTCTCTTCAAATATTCATTATGTCATCAACTGTTTATGTATCGCTCATTAATCCAAACAAGAAAAGAAAAAGTTTTGACAGTAACCATACCAAGGCCTACATACTTGGTTCTACTTTTGGTCTTTTCTTAGGATAGGTGTCTTTTGTTCATAGTTTGTTCTACAAGCTTCATGGTGTCACATCTATCCCACATACATCTCCTTGGAAATAAGAACATTCTAAACATTTTTCCCAAATAAGTAAGTCAAGTGCAAGTCAACAAAAAAATTTATTTTACACATTTCTTTGCCCTACCAACCTTCAGTGTTGAGCTTGCGTCTCTTACTAGTGACGTAGGGTTGGGAAAGGAAGGAAATGCCCTTACTCACCTATTCTTTGTCCATGATGATAAGCCCATGCTTCTTACTAGTAGCATGGGGCAAGGTATAGGGGGTCTCTTTGACAAACCTGAAAATCATAAACAATTAAATCAATTATTGTGAAATCTTAAGTCAAAACAAAGTGAATTAGATGTTCAAAATTCCAAGAAAATTCAAAACCCTAAAACCAGATTTTGTCAACCAAGTGGCCATCTACGGATCCAAGTCTAGATAAACTACAGAGCAATTCACATTCTAAACTACGAGGTAACATGAGTAGGGTAAGGTTGTAGCATCCCAATTTGGTTCTGGCAAGCCTTTGTCTTTCTCTCATCACTGTCATTCAACAAGTTTCATGGCTTGTGCCCTTTCTAACTCTCGATGTTGAGCCCTCGCATCTTACTAGTTGTGTGGGGTTAGGAGTGGGGCAAGCATATCTATTCATCATAACATGATATCATCATGTTTTGTCAAGACAAATACGAAGTACCGAGGATTGCAAAGGAAACTAAGTTTAAAATCACATTGTGTTTTCATCATCATATATTAGCATTATGAAATTAAAAAAAAAAAATCATTCTGCTATCATTTCACACCCATTGCATACATTCTGAAAAGCATGGAAAAGTAGAAATTTTAAATATCTAGAGTACACATGAGAGATAAGCCAAAGAGAGTCAACTCAGATACAATAGAATGTCGAACCAAAAACAAAGTCTATATATATCATAGTGGATCAAGTTTGTATACAATGTCATCATGCACTAGGCATGGTCAAAAACACTTGCAACGAGCCCGAAACATACAAAAAAATCGTATAATGTCAAAAAAACAATATCAAAGAAATAAAGGCTTGGCAGCCTGTCAATTTTTTGTGGAATACCTCAGATGGTGCGCGGCCGCGCCTAGGGCTCCTTTTGCGGCTGCGACGGCACTGAGAATGGACTAAATGGTGTGAGTGCTCATGGTGGCACCCACTACTTGTAGCCTCACTATGAGAATCACTTCACTTCATCAAGCGCTCAGTGGTCTCATATCTATCCATTGTGGTATGAAGGGAAGACACTATCTTTGTGACCTTCCAGATGGGGGTGAACACATCGGTCTGTCAGCCGGCAGCTAAGGGTTTCCCTAAATCAGTAGTCAACTTGGTCCAGGTCTTCCCCAAAAGGATCAACAAGGTATCTATACATACTCGATGAATGAGCTCTCACCACTCATGTGCGAACGTTGCAAAGGAAGAAAAGAAGAGATAGTGAGCTAAGAGAAAATCACGAACACAAGTCAGAAGAGAATGCTAAACTAAACCTGTGAAAATCAATAAGCACAATTAGAGAAGGGAGTATTGAACATACTCGGGTCTCTGGGCATCCATGTGGGGTCAATAGCTGCTACGGCAGGTACTGCTAGTGGCTGTGGAGCCTCCCCAAATTTGAAGGCATGGTGTTGTCCCATCATGGACTCATCTCCTCCAAGTGTCTCCTCTGAGAACAAAGTCTCTCTCTTAGCGCTCACCTCCTCACGCACTGCTCTAAGGATCTTCTGAGTGTCATGCCACTCAGGGTCAATGTCATCTCCCTCCAAAGGTCCTGCCCCCTCATCCTCATATCCACCTGACACCCCCTCTATATCGTCTCTCACCTCCTCCTAAGAGTTAGAGTCCAAATCAATCAGCACATCCTCCTCCCCATTGTGAGCAGGAGCCACCCCAATCTGAAGTAAGGGTGCTTGAGGAGCACCACCTACTTGTCGAGTCTGAACTACATGCCTAACTACAATAGGCACACCAGGAGTAACAACTGTCTAGACAAGATCCCCTCTATGACCTCTTTGTGCCTCCTGAATAGTCCTATAGATAGGTGTCACTGGAGGAAGCATGGCAGGGTATGGAAGAATGAACTGCTGGGGTACCTGGTCAGAGGGGTGAATCTCTAATCTCCCAGCTCTATCAACTAGTTGACTCATTGAAGAGCAAGCTACCATCGTCGTGGTCTCCTCACCCCATATCCCTGCCATGTCCTGATAGGGTGTGGGATTCATGCCAGCTGTAGTTAGAGAGGCCACAGACTGATGTGGAGTCCGGAGCACTGACATGCCTATCCATCTAGCTGCCCAAAAAGCCTCTGGATCTAATACCTGCACCCTGTACGATGGAAAAGTGACATCTGAGCATGGGAATCTACAAGTAACTCTTCCTAGTACCTGACTTCCAGAGGTCATGCCGAGATGTCCAGTGAATGTGGAATATGTATGGATACAGACAAACTAGTTGGGAAATCTTATATCCTCAACATGCAATAGTGGAATCTACAAATCTAAGGAGTAGAAGGCCCTCTTAACCTGAATTGGCGTAATAGATCACTCAAATATAATAGTTGTTCGGAGGCTCCAATCACTTTTGAGCTCTATCGAGATCCTATTTGTTGGCAATTGGATACGTGAGAAGTGACCTGTAGGTGCTTTGTGTATATTTCTAGACAAGGTAATGAAAATGGTGATGGGAGGAGTAGTGGATCCTCCGGGTTTTTATGGATAATTCTCTGGTCTAGTCCAGAAATTTTTAGCTTGATTGGTTGTTACGTTTAATAAGGATAATTGTGTAATGATGTCTGGTGGGAATGGTGAGGACATGAATATTAGTGTTCGAAAACCAGTGTCAATGTCTGATTAATCGATATGCCCGTTGGGTTGTGGAACCTGTGGATCACAACCGTAAGTTCGTGGTTGTGGCAAACCTCCTATGGTCATATGAGGAGTTAATTTCTCCTTCTGATTATCCAATAATCGTATGCCTTTTTAGCCTCTATGTTTAGAACTAGGAGTTGTGTAATTTTCTCAAAATACCTTACAAGTGTTCTGGCGACTTGAATGTGTAGGCTAGTGTCTATGTTGATGAGGAGATCCCCTGCGTTTGATTGTGAAACTAGAGGATCGCAACCAAATATTTGTTCTCTTTCGAATCCTTGTACAGTCATATGGATACCCTATCAAGGCAGTCTATAGTTAGGATGATTTGACCAAAATGTGTATGCCTTGTCGCCTTCAATATTTAACTCTCTCAATTGTTCACTAATTGCTCGTAGGTTTACTGTTGTTCGAAAGACCTTGATTCTAAGGTCTTGATCTATATCAGCTAGTGTTGTGGGGAGATTTGGTTGAGGCATTGTTGGTTCAAACACATATTCCGTAAATTCCCTTGGTATCGTGATTGTCATGCAAAAAAAATTCAACTTTAACTAAAACTAATAAATTAATTATGAAAGATGTATCTACACTATGCATGTATTCTTTTATCTTTGTATTTTCGATGAAGCGTTTTACAGGAATTAAAAGAGAATCTATTCTAATATATTCAGAAAATGGACAATTAATCTAGTAACATAATCAAAACAAGAAAAGTAGCCTGGTGTAGCTATTTTCCTGTGCAGTTGTGAGTTTATCCTAAATATCTAAACAACTAATTAATTTAAATCGAAAGACTCTCGATCCTACCTCAAAAGTGAGAAATGAATCATAGTTTCTCAAAGACTATCAATCCCCACAACCTCCCTAGCAATATTGAGAGCGAGATTTGACTGAAATGAAATAATTCACTACTCTATTTGATATGTTATAACTAGAACTTTGACAACTCAAACCTAGAGTTTACAGAACAATGGTAAATTCGGTTGTGTGTGACCTTGTCCCCTCGGTGTGATCTCCTCATTCTTTCGTGTTCTCATGAATCCAGAAAAGCGTGTATATGATACCATCAACAGAAGAAGGTACTCGAACAATGGCAATTTTGGATATAGACCAAATACAATGCAAGTAAAAGAGGGATAGTGCAAGTGAACAGAGCTTGACTATGCAATTCCTAGAGGGATTTATTGTGGGAATACAACACAAATACATCGAGAGTTCTAGAAACTATCTTTTGTGACCAGACAAAACTTGTAACTCTAAATGGATTCCAATCTAAGAATGAAACTACCTTACTCTAAACTAGTTTGCATGGAACATCAATGAAGCAAGGTTGAAACAAGAAGATCAAATGACCTCTAAACAGCAAAGGAAGACTAAAAACGGATGCAAGACATGAAACTATTGGAATTCTAAGCAAGAAAACTCAAAATACTGAATGATTAAATAGAAAAGGAGAGTGGCCTCTTGTTTGAAAATAAGTTGGCTATTTATAAAAAATTCATTCACTAGAAGGTAAGTTGGAATGGAACTCTTTTACCAATAAACAAAGAGAAAACACTATTCACAAGGCGGCCAAAACATAAATGCAAAGCAAAGTAGCTAAAAAATGTGGATAGAAACTTGAATTTTATGTTTGACGAGATCGTTGGTACATTTTGGAAAATGCGCACAGGACTGCCACCCTGCATAGGGTGGCGGTTACAGGACCGCCGCCCTGCCCTGGGCGACGGTCTCATCACTTAAGATTAAATTGCAAGGAAAAGGGGGGGCAGATGGAAGAACAAAGCACGTGGAGGCCGGATGAGGCATACAGGATACAAATGTATACTTGGCGAGCTTTTATGGATCCCGAACACCTTGCGAGGAGACCTGTATCATCGTTGGGGTATGTGTAACCTCTTTCTAGCGATGTAGTACCCTACAATTTTGGGTACGTACATATTGCCCCCTCGGAGAAGTAGCTTAGCCATGAAGATGTGTAAAACGATGGATCTAAGTATGATGGTCCCAAAATGGGGAGTTAGGAGTTATACCTGACACGCCCGTGTGTCGGAAAGTTGCCACCCAAAATCCCGCTATCTGCAAAATGAAAAAGGGGACTCAAGTGCAGATAGATAAAATAAATTGAGAAATAAAACTAAATTGATATGAAATGAGGACTTACCATCTGCGTGGGCTTTAGAACTTACCTCCGTCGACGCTCCAATCGTGCAAAAGACATTCAAAACTGATTTATAAAACTATATATATAAAAAAATGAACTCATTTTACTATTCATTTACGCGTGTCGATTTGGTGGTTTTTGAGCTCTGGGATCCACAGTGACCATTTTCGAAGAGAGTATAGTCAAAACATCTGTTGCGAGAACATGATCATGCCTCCGAGAGTAGAACATCGGCCTGTGAAGTGTCAGGTTAGTTCTTCTCAATTTATCGTTCTTAAATCCAAAACATAGAAATGTTGAAATCTTTTTCATGGGGGGATCATTTTCAAAAATTCTAGTTTTAAATGAGTCTCTAGGGGGGCGCCCATAGGGTAGGTATTTATTTTGTTTAAAATGGTGTTTTCTTGCATTTTTAATGTGTTTTTAGGGCTTTCAAGCCATTCACCAATTCGGGACAGGACCTCCACCCTAGAAGGCAGCGACAGTGCACAGGGCGGTGGTTTCGAACAAAATGTAAAAAAGGATGTAAATTTTGATTGTCTTTACATTTTTTACATTTTTATATGTTCTTACTAATTTTTCTAGCCGGATTTTGATACTAGCTTACTCTTTTTCTATGTTTTTGGGTGGATGCAGAAGGAGGAGTATATTAGATGGAGTAGAGAGAGGGAGTGTGATTGGCTCTCAGTAATGTTAGATGCACTATCTCAGGTAGAGAGACACATTCTATAGAGATATGGCATTTGGAGGATTACACAGGTCCTTCATGTCGCACCTGCCAATCACATATTATGTGACTTATTTTCATATTTGGATGCAGATCGAAACACTTTCTGATTACCAGGTGTGAGGGGTGAGTGGTCCATCACCTTGGAGGATGTCTACCGTATACTAGGGGTTCTGATCCTTGGGAGGCAGTTGTCTCTCTAGATAGCAGTGTCGAGATCTCAGCTGGTTCAGTGGGCCACTTATATGGGGGATGTTGTTGTTTCCATGGGGTCAAAGAAGGGGGTGAAGGTTTGCTCCATTGTTGAGTCAGATATTCCTATGCTCCGCAAGGCTATCATGGGCATCCTTACTTCTAGATTGATTAGGAACAAAGGAGGGGACACTCTCTTATATTACTAGGCTCCCATCATTGCATAGATTAAGGGTCGTGGCGGCATTTACGCTTGGCGAGTAGACATCCTCAGGACCACCTACCACGATTTGTACAGGGTGGTCAGACTACAGGGACAGTCATTAAGCCACCCTACTCTTGTCATGAGTTGGGTGTATGAGCACATCATTCCGTATGGGAGAGGTGTACAAGTAGAGGATCTTGGGGCTGTCAGGGCAGTGAGATGGACAGGGATGACCATTCTTAGAGTGCCTCACCAGTCAATGGCTTCTTTGACTACTGCAGACATGGAGGCTACTCCTTATCAGGCCATAGCATGGTTATGGGGATAGGAGACACTCACATTGATCACTTACCACACTAGCAGTCAGCTGGTAGACAGGACAGGGAAGTTGGAGATCCACCCCTTTGACAGAGTACCATAGCAGTTCGGCCTCCCATATATTAACATGTTTCCTCTAGCGGGGCTAGTGTAGAGATCTATTCGTGAGGCTCGGGAAGGTCCTAGAGACCATGGTTGGACCACAGTCACTTCTAGTGTTCCCATCACAGATAGGAGGGTGGTTTGTGCTCAAGGAGTAGTCAGTGCTCCTTGAGCACCTTTACTTTAGATTGGTGTCAGTCCTGCTCATAGTAGATAGAGTCCACGGAGTTCACTGGGGGGAGACAGACGAGGCAGAGACTGGAGCTGGCGGGATAGGTGAGGAGGATGATAGCGATTCTGAGTGGCATGACACTCAAGATATCTTGTTGGCCAAAAGGGCAGAGCAGACTCTGATTTCGAAGGACTTGCCTTCTCAGGATTTAGGGGGAGATGGTGAGTCCGTGGTAGGCTCTCACATTGCTCCAGGTGTGGGAGAGGGATGATAGTTAGTGGTGGCGTCAGTGGTAGGCGCGGATCCTAGAGATCCCACCTGGAGGCCTGGAGATCTGAGTGAGTTAATACTCTTTTCTTCAATTTTTTTTAGTTAGAATTGTTTAGTTGTTATTTCCCTTTGTTGTTTTGTTCATCTTTGGTCTTATTTTGGACAAATTTCTAACTTGTGCATTTCTCCTTTTTATTTGTAGTGACTGCTGAGGGGTGGCGAGACTTGATTCGACCGGTGTGTGCTGACACTCTATTGCTCCCCTTTGATGGTACTCGGGCCGAGCTCATTGAGGACGTTGGAGAGCCTTCAACAGTCGGCCTACATATAGATGTCTTTGCCCATGTCTGGAAGGTGGAAAAGATCATTACCTCCCTTCACACCGAGCTAGTTGGATATAGGACCGTTGAGCGTTTTATGAAGAGGAGTCACTCTCATAGTGAGACCACAGTTGTTGGTCGTGATCATGATCCCTCCGTCCATTCAGAGTGTCGTCTCAGTAGGAGTCCTAGGCACGGCCATACAATTTCTGAGGGATCTCGCAGAGATTGAGAGATCATGGTGTCTTTCTGTAGCGACTTTTGGTCAGATATTTGTACAATTGTTTTGTATTTTCCAGGCTCATTGAGTGTTTTGACCGTGCCTTAGTACGTGATGGCATTATACAGGAAACACCATTTATATATGTATATATATATATATATATATATATATATATATATCTTTTTGGATCTAGACTCTTTGGTGTCTAGAATTTTGTGACTCGTTTCCCATGTGTATACTAGATGTTTTTAGATTATTTATTTTCATGCTTTTCAGAATGTATGCAATGGATGAAAAATGATAGCAAATACTAAACAGAATGTTTTACTTTATATGCTTTTGTAATGCTGACATGTGATGACGAACACAGTGTAGTATTGAACTTTTGGCCTCTTTGGGCAATGTCTGTGATTTCTTCTTATGTTGGCAAAACGTGATGAATGTAAAGTGATAAAGAGCTGAACTTGCCCCACTCCCAAATCCACGCAACCAGTAAGATATGAGGGCTCAACACCAAGAGTTGGGAAGGGCACAAATTGTATGAGTTTGACTGAATGGAACAATGAGAGATAGACAAACTAGTGGTAGAAACCAAACTTACACCTACACACTTACCCTACTCATAACTACCCCAAGCTGAGAAGGCCACTTACTTTCTAGTTTATATAGACTTAGATCTATAAATGGAAACCTGGTTGACAAAATATGGTTTTGAGGATTTTATCTCTTTGGAATTTGGACATTTGTTTTCACTTAATATAATTTTGATTTGTATTTCTAGAATACCAAGATTTGTTAATTTGTGTGAATGGACCCCCCACACCCTGCCTCATGCCACAAGTAAGAAGCATGGGTTTGTCACCAAAGGCAGGATATAGGCAAGTAAGGGCACTTCTTTCCTTTCCCAACCTCACACCACCATTAAGAGGTGTGGGCTTATCACCAAAGGTTGGTGGGGCAAAGAAGTGTGTAAAATAAAATATTATGTTTACTCAGAATTTTTTATTCTATTTGATTTTGACACTTCTGATCTGTGACTTTGTGATATCCTTTTTTTAAAGAGACATAAGAGGGATAGATGTGACACCAAGAAGCTTCTAGAATAGACCGTAGGTAAGGACAGCTTCACCTAGTAGAAAGAAAGAGTAAAACCAAGTATGCAGGCCTTGGTAGGGTTTTCGTCAATACATGTCTATCAAACTTGATGAGAAGATTCGAAATTACTTGATGACGTTTGAAGAGATGTGATTTGAAAGCTTTTGTCAATATTTTCATAAATTGTAATAGATTACTTAAGAGTAAGTTCCTTGACTACATTTTTAATGAAACGAGTGGACAAAATGAAATAGCTAAATGACTAATGTAATGTAGGTAGCTATAATGTAGGGCCACGGGGTTGCTATTGGTTGCAGGGATTATGTTGGCATGTGAATCTCATGGGAGAATTCTTGGCATTTTTGTAATTTACGTACAAACTCTACTGCATCGTGTTCGAGAGTGGGCCAAAAATAACCCATCCGATGTATTTTGCCAGCAGTGGTGTTACCACCGAAGTGGCCTCCACATATCCCACTATGTGATTCATAAAGAATCTTCTTGGATTCTTCTATGTCGATGCATCTTAGAAGCATGTCATCGAAGGCTTTACGATAGAATACTTGTTTTAAGACAACATATTTAGCAGTGATAATGCGTAACCGCCTTCTTTGTTGCGATGTGGCATTTTCCGGGTATGTGTGGTTCATGATAAAATTAATGATATCAATGTACCAGGGGCATGTGGAGATGGGGGCCCTGGTTTCGAAAAATTATATAAACTCATCAAGAAATTCCAGATTTACCAGATCACCTCCATCTAATGGATTGTCAGCTAACCAGTCCATAATGATTTGTCCCTTAACGGATTTTTGGTTTACAAATGTTAACTCAAATTCACCCATTAAGGTTATAAAATGCCCAACCTTTTTAGATAAAGATCCTTGCGTGAGGAATGTTCGTAAATGATTTGTCTTTACAATGACCCTTGTTTCTTGGTTTAACATGTAATGTCTTAAATGTTTTGTTGCAAAGACTATGGCAAGGCATTCTCTCTCTGCCTGTGTATAACGTGTTTCATAATCGAGCAATGTTTGACTAATGAAATAGACTACACATTCTCATTTATCATTGTCTTCTTGAGCCAGCATGTCGGCTAGTAAGACATCAGTGACCTGTGAGTATAGGATCAAAGGGTGGTCTAGTCTGGGAGGCATTAGCATGGGTGGAGACAGCAAGAAGTGTTTAATTGCTTCAAAGGCCTCATTGCATTCTTCAGTCCAATCAATGCTATAATATTTCTTTAATATATTGTTGATTAGATGAATGGAAAAACTTAAATATGGGATGAACCTTCAGATTGCACTGAGTTTCCCAAGAAATGCCCTAATTCTAGACTCGTCTGATGGTGGAATCATTTTGAGAACAACCCGGATTTTGGTTAGATCAACATCAATCCCTCATGAAGATATAATGTAACCCAAAATTTTTCCTCCTGTCACACCAAACACGCACTTCTCTGGGTTTAATGTGACGCCATATTCAATCAATCGTGAGAGGATGATACGGAGTACTTCTAGATGATCACAGTGCTTCTTGGCCTTGGCTAATAAGTCATCCACATAGGATTCCACAATTTTATGGATAAGATCGTGGAATATGTATTTCATTACCCACTGATATGTAGCGTCGGCATTCTTAAGACCGAATGGCATGACAACATAATAATAAGTTCCCCGGGGAGTTATAAATGTAGTTTTGACTTGATCCTATTTAGATATATTAATCTGATTATACCCTGAGAACCCATCCATGAGGGACAATAGGTCAAATCCAGCTATTGCATCAACAATAACATCAATGGCTGGTAACGGGAAGTCATCTTTGGGACAAGCTTTGTTAATATCCCGAAAGTCTATGCAAATGTGTATCTTCCCATTTTTTTAAAGAACAGGGATGATATTAGATATCCATTGTGAATAGTCAACGGGTTTGATGAATCCCACTTGGAGAAGTTTTATTACTTCCTCTTTTACCATGAGAGCCACTTTTGGCTTCATTGGTCTTGACTTTTGTTTAATTGGTTTTGCATCTAGTTTAGTGACAAGGTTATGTACTGCGATGTGTGGTGCAATGCCCATCATTTCTTTATAGCTAAATGCGAAAGCATTTTGATGTTCTTTGAGGACTTGGGTGTGTATTTCTATCTCCTCTGGAGTTAACGACGATCCCAACTTCAAAATTTTTGGTTCTTCCTCTATCTCAATGTTTATGTCAATGGTTTCTTCTATTAAAGAAGTGTTACCTTCTTCAAATTTAGGTGGGGCTGGAGGTAGTTCCAAGCTTTCTCCATCTTCTACCTCGTAGATATCGAGATCCTTTTGTGGAGGAGACTCTACCATGGGATTTCCAAAATAGGAAGAGGAATATGGTATTAGGGAAAGATCCACTATGCGGTTAGCAAGGTGTAGCTCCGCATAGGTGTTTAGATATTCGAGAGTGACTCTATCACCGTCAAAGTGACCTAGGATAGGAAAATCATTCTCAGCTTCTCCATGAGTCAGGAGTGGGTTTGTTGGTATTTTACGTATTAATGGTTCAATACGAAGTGATACTATGAAATTTGTATCTTCCAACTCACTGTTTGGAGTGAAATGAGAAGATAAGGTTGCTATTGAATCTGTGAGAAGGTTCTGCTCTCGTGGGATTGCTTTAATTGATATGAAGTTGAATCCCTTGCTTACATCTAATACCATTGTATTGTAGAGTTGTAAATGTTCCGCCCTAGTTTCATATACCTCAGAGACTTGGTTTGCAACTAGTTGTGAGTCTTCTAG
Source organism: Taxus chinensis (assembly GCA_019776745.2). NCBI lineage: Eukaryota > Viridiplantae > Streptophyta > Pinopsida > Cupressales > Taxaceae > Taxus > Taxus chinensis. Next base: position 158,417,188 of record CM034152.1, on the reverse strand, counting down.
CACTCTAATGTTATCGACACCCATTATTTTGGCTAGGATGAGGCCAAGGAGGAGAGCTTTGTACTCAACTCCATTGTTTATACACTCAAATTTTAATTTAAAGGTGAAAGGCAGGATATTTCCCTCAAGTGAAGTAAAGATCACTCCTGCCCCAGCTCCAAAGCGACATCTAGCTCCATCGAATTGGAGAGTCCAATATTTGCTTGGAAAAATGGATGTTGGCATATTTGTCATATCTGTTTCTTTTGCTTCGGTTACTTCTACCATACAAACTTCATCTAATGGAAGAGAAGCAATTCCCAGGGTGTATCCCATACCCATAAAATCAAATGGTAGGAGAATAGTTAAATATTTCTCTAGCAACTCAAATTTTTTTGCGGTAGTCCCTAATGACATTGTTTCTATGATGATGGCCTCATTTTTGAGTGCTGGAATGCCCTCGACCAACTTTGTAATTTCCAATTATGTGGTGGGTATCAACTTCTCTTTTGGTTTTGAATTAACCGGTTTGCTAAGTTGATTTGTTGGGAGTTCAAACTCAAAATGAACGCCTGGTCTCTTATTCAAATCAGCTAGGTGTATATCAAAGGATTTTGGGTCACCTTGTGCCACAAATATTTTCCCTAAGTGTAGAAATCTTATTTCTTGGAATAACATGGAAGGGATTGCCTTCATGCAGTGTATCCATGGCCGACCGAGGATCATATTATAGTTGGTTTCCCGATCTATAATATAAAATTTGGTGAGGGCCGTCTTGGGTCCTAAAGTGACCGGTCTTTGTTTCTGCCTGACGGGATTAGCATCTGGATCCAATTCTATGGTATGTTGTGCCAAATTTGGATCGAATCCTCTCAAGTCTTCCTAGCTCCAAGCGAAGACATCTGGAAATTCTTGGCAAAGTTGTATGAAATCTGATTTCTCCTGTTCAGTGGCCACTTTGCCAATTTGAAGTGTTTTGTCTTCCCCAACCGGAATTAGCTCTGAATCTTCTCTCTTGACCTGTATGTTTGCCTTTTCCTTACGAAACTGGTCGTTAGGGTTAAAGATAGACTCCAATGTTACCAAACCCTTAGGAAGCTTGTTCGTCCGCAGCTGTATTACTTGATCCCCATACTGCTGCTCTAATCTGTCCTGATTCCTAGCTGAAAATTCAGCCTCTTCTTGTAAGAAATTGACGATCTGTTGATCGTTCTCAAACACCTGCCAGCTTGTGTTGTTATCTGGAACTGCTGGCCTCACAATCACATGGATGTGTGGCTGCGTTTTTTCTCTCCTGATGCTGTCAACCACATCAAATGTCGCTCCAACTGCTGCGAGCCTATCTGCGGCTTCATTTTTCTTCCTGGGTATGGATACAATGTTGAAAGCTTTGAAATCCTCAATGAGGTCCCATACCCTATTCTTGTAGCTCCTTAGCAAGTCGTTCTTTGTAGCATGTTGTCCCCTAACTTGGTTGACGATTAGCTCGCTATCTCCAAACACCTGCAAGTTCTTTATGCCCCTTTTCTTGGCCCAATGAATTCCATGAATCAATGCTTCGTATTCAGCCGTGTTGTTTGAACAGGAAAACTGGAAACGAAAAGCTGAAAAATATTTGATGTCTTGTGGTGAAATCAACATCGCACCACCTCCAGCACCTTGTCTGCTTCTCGAACCATCGAAAAATAATTTCCAAACTTTGTTTTCATCCTTTTGTTCAGGCTGAATGATGCCGGGAATGGGTGAATTTTCTTCGTGTATACAATACACGCCCAATTCAGATTCTTCAATTTCCTTGTATGGGTCAAATTCATGACTCTTGTTTGCCCATTCATCCAAAGTTAAATCAGGAATTCCCTCGACCTTAGTACCTGTTTCTAGATCACTTGAACACTCCTCCTGATCAAAAACCGAGCAATTTGCATTGATAGGATTTGGTACATGAGGCTCAATATGGAAATGGGCAATTGGTTCTGACCTGATTGTTGCTTTGGCTCCATACCTTGCCCTAAAAATCATGTGCGACCAATCTGCAGATAAATATCCACCAATTTTTGCAGTGAAGTCTCTTGATAGACACAACGCAAAGAGTGGCGGAAGGTCAATCACAGACACATCTTGTAGAACTGTAACATTAGGACAGGAATGTAGTGTTAGGCTTAACCCTTTGATGACCCCAACTGTTCCTACTGCCGTTCCATCTAGCTGTACTACTCCTTTCAGCACTGGCTCATATTTCAAACCCAGCTGATCCGCTATTTGCTTCGGCATCACTGAACTACTTGCCCCAGAATCAATCATGCAGTTGTGTACCAAGTGGTTTCCAACAATCAACGAAACATAGAATGGTGGAGGCTTCAAATTTTTCCTTGTCTGGCCCCCATCATGTTGCACTGCATTAGTGAGAACTTTCTCATGTCCTTGGTTTGATACATTTGTGGCAGACCAATTAGCCATTGCAGCTTGCAATAAATCTCGTTGCCCTGGGATCGCCAGTGATTCCCACATGGAAATGTTCACATGTGTCTTCTTCATTTGATCGATGATGTTGAAGGGGGATGAATTGTCCTTTTGCTGTCCCTTGCTTGGCGCAACCTTTTCTGGAGCTTGAACAGGTCCATGTGTTGCTACAACAGGTACCTTAGGTTGATTCTGCACATTTGGAGCTGCGTTTGGTCTACTGACCCCTTGTTGTGTAAGAGTGGGTTGAGAAACAACTGGATTATATGGTTGTCCCTCTCCTATATTTCTCTTCTTTGACCGTGTGTTGGCAGCCATGCCTTGAAAAGGCTGTTGGTTAACTCCACAGAAGTCTTTCGTTTGCCAATTTGCCAATGTGGTTTCTGTTGGAGGTCCTTCTTGTTGTGTTTGTTGTTGTTGATTCTCCTCCTGGCTTGGTTCTTGAGCAACACCAATGGTTTGCACCATCAAGGCCTGATTCAGTGCACCATTGAAACATGCTGACTGATTGTGAGGTAGATTGCAAGGGTAACACCAGTCGTACTCCTGTGCCATGTTATTTTGTGATGGAACCAAGGCTCTTGAGGACGTCGTTGCATTTGGATCATACGGTCGAAATGGCCTGGCAGCTTGAGGTTGTCCTTGGTTCTAGTTTTGATTTGCAGCCTGAGGTGGTGGTCTATTTTGTTGGTATGGGGGCCTAGCTTGGTACTGTGCTTGAGGCTGATACGATCTAGCACTTTGAGCTTGCTGTCTTTTGATAGTCACAAGCTCATTTCCAAGGTTCTGCAATTGTTTCATGACCTCCTGCAATTCCTTTGAAGTATTTGAAGAAGTCGACGCCTCATTATTGCTTTGATTCCTAGGAGTTGGAATGGGATTCAACTCTGGTGCTTGACTGGTTGTAGGCTTTCCCATGTCTGGATAGAGAGGCATTGGTGGCCTTGGTGCAAGCTTTCCGGCTTGGATCAAACAGTTCTCTGCTCTGATCGCTGTGTCATAGGACCCTGGCAGCGTTGTCCCTCCCATTGATTGGATCATCATGGCTATGTCTGAATTTATAGCCTTTAAGAAATAAAGGAATGCTCCTTCGGCAGTTGGTCTAACAGCTATTGGGATCCTGTCCCATGTCCGTTGGAATCTAAAGTTGAAATCTACCATTTGTTCGTTAGGAGCCCTTTTGATTGTTGTCAGCTGTTCCAATAAAGATAAATTGTCCGCCCTCTCCCCGAATTGGCTGCAAAGAGCAGAACAAAGTTGGTTCCAATTCGTAATAGACCCTGTTGTAAGGCTCCTAAACCATTGTAAGGCCTTGCCTTTGAAAGATGAAGCCAACAGCTTGACTGCAACATCCATTTCATTTATTTCGTGGATTGCACATGCATTAGCAATATCCTGGATGTGATCAATAGGAGTAGTATGATTTTCACCTGTGAAGTAGGGGATATTCTTTAGCGCTGCAACTGGAATTTGATTCTGAGCATTTAGGGCAAGTGGACTACTGCCCGTGAAATTGAAAAAGGGATTCGGTGGTAGATGCGCCATTATGATTGGCCTAAGAACCCTGGTTGATGCGAGAAAAGGCCTACCAGGTGGAGGTGTAGACAAGGTCCTGTTAGGTGGAGATGGTGATCTTTGTGGTCTTCTTCCTCTCCTTCCTCTGCCTGGTGATAGTTGCAAGTGGAAAAATAGCCCTTCTTCTTGAGTATTGGACCTGGTTCGAATTCTTCTCATGTGCCTAGGCAACCTGTGCTGCTACACCGTTGAATTCTACCCCTTCGGAGTCGCCAGATGTGTTAGAAAGTGAGCCTCAAAAGGCTAGATCCTGCCAAGTTACACACCAAACCTGACGATATTTTAAAAATGGAAAATTGAAAGACCTGTATTTTTGATATTTTAGAGTTTGGAACTTGATTCTGGAATGACAGTCCTGAAAACCCAAAAATGCCAGACTTCCGAAAACCTGAAATCCGAAAATCAAAAAACCATGAAATTTTGAAAGTCAAAATCTCAAAAAACTAAGAATACCCTTTTGAAGATTAACCCCAGATCTATCAGCTGGTGAAATTTTGACTTGTTTCGAGCAAGTTAAGTCCTTGAAAATCGATTTCAAAGTTCAGCCTGGAAGGTGAAAATATGAAATTGTAAAACCTGCAATTTTTTAAGTCCGAATTTCTTGAAAGTTCCTTCGAAACTGTGAAATGACTTCTGGGTCCCACCGGGCGTGCCAAAACTGTTGATGTCGAATCACAGCACCCCTGGGACTCTGTAACTCGATGGGTTACATATTCTCAGTGTGATTGCATAATATGGAGCTTTTCCCAAGTGTGGGACCTTGCGAAATCGGAAAAGCTCTCCGGATGAAGGCCGGTTCCTATTCCTCTGTTCAGATGCACACGTAAGAAATGTAGAGGTCTACTCAAAACCTAATCTAATTTTCCAAGGAGACAGGGGGAAGAAAATGCAGAAAATAAAAAAAAAACCTAAACTAACAGAGGTGATGCACCGAGGAATGAAGAACACCTGTCTTGCCAATAAACACAGACCAAAAAAAAATGTAATGCAAGATCATGCACAGATAACCAGATTTACAGTGAAAGATCAAGAAGATGCAAATAAACACTGAGAGGGTTGATAATCATCCACAGACATGCCTTAATTTGCTCCAAAGATTGATACAACACACTGCAAAATGCCAAGAGGCAAAGCTGCATTACAGTTTTAAATGGGAGGTTTTAACTCCACAGATTCACCTGCCAAAGAGAAGAAGGGAGGGGCAAAACAAGAATGTCCAACCTTTAGAAAGAAGCCCCTCCTTACAATTTAAAGGAAGAATGAGAGAGAGAAGAGAGAGAAAGTCCAAATCTACCCCAACCACCTCAGGTTGTATCTAATTCATCTCATTATGGTGGTAGGTGAGGACCATATCAAACCCCAAAAGTGGCAAACTGTATTTTGCATTTTTAAGAACTTTTTCCCACCCAATTAAAGATATCCAGTCGTAGTTAGGTAGAGGATGCCGTAGGCTTTCCGAAAAGTCCAACCTTGTGTGAATCGGAGCTCCCAGTCAATAGTTATGGCCATCTGAATATCTGGGTCAGGGTCTGCTTCCTGTCAGCGCTCAGAATGTTGCGCCTCCTGAAGGTGCGCCTTGGCGCATCCATATGCATGTTGACAATCCTTTTCGGGCGCCAAAGGCGCAAATATGCTTGTGTCGACAACCCTTTTTGTGCGCCAAAGGCGCATTCATTTGCATGTCAACACTCTTTTCTGTGCGCCAAAGGCGCAAATATGTTTATGTCGACACATGTTTACGTGCGCCACTTTACCTGCGCCAAGGGCGCAACTTTTCCCGTGTCAACATTCCTTTCTGTGCGCCAAGGGCGCGTCTATTTCTATGTTGACATCTTCTTCTGTGCGCCAAGGGCGCATTTACATTTGTGTCGACATCCTCTTATGTGCGCCAAGGCGCAACTTTTTCCCTGTTGACACTCATTGTCGTGCGCCCCTTTTGTGCGCCATGTGCTGAGGTTTGAATTTCTTTGGTTTCCATATTCTTCCGCTTGTCTATATCTACCTGGGGGGAAGATATATACAACAGGTCCTTAGTAAGCATTCCCGGTATTAGGATAGGTCGTGGTGTTTTGATTGGGAGTGATTAATTTCCCGTTTGTTCCATATGTCTTACGACCACTATCTATCGCTAATTGGTCGATTCAGAGGGCACTCCCGAATACTTCATCGTAAGTTCTTAGTGGGAACTTCTGGACTTCTTCCTTTATCTCTCTATTTAGAGAATGAAGGAATAAATCGCATAGTTCCATCTGATCCATGTTTAGAGCACTTGTTGATGAGTAGAGAACCGTACGCCATCTTTGAATAAAATGAGCAACGGATTCATTATGTTCTTGTTTAATATGTAAGAATTCCTTGATTCTTGTTCTTAACAATTTGTTCATATCAAAATCTTTGATGAACTCTGACACGAGTTGTTTAAATGAGTGTATCGAGGCTTCAGGTATTCTGTAATACCAATCAAGGGAAATACCCTCTAAGGTTTTAGGGAATATCTTAGCAACAACCCCATCCGAAGGGAGTAATTCCCGTATGGTCGCGGCATAGGCCTTAATGTGTGTATTTGGATCTCCTTCCCCTTTGTATTTGGGTAAATCAGGAAGAGGTCTAAGAAGCATAAGACTTCGTATGGTGAAGTCTAGGGGATCTTTTAAATATTCTGAATAAGTCCCTACCACATAGGCCTCGACCATCGATGTTGCTTACTGAGGGGGTGGGGGTGACATGGTTTGTTGATATGGCATAGTGTATGTATTTTTCAAGGACATAAGGGAATCCCTGTGGTTGAACGAACATCCCGGGAGAAGAGAACATGTCTCCTTGTGGTGATTTTGAATAAATTTTTAAGTAGGGAGGAGCATTGTTCTGTTATGGGTTGTTTGGTGCCAAGCCGAGAGGTATCATGTTTTCAACTGGAGTGGCATTTAAAAATGCGGTCCTAGTTGGTGTTTGTTATGGGTAATTATATAGATGTTGAGGAGGCATGTCTAACGTGTCTATTCCCGTAAGGAGGTCAACCTGACTGGGGTGATGCGGAGGGTTAAGGATTCCTGCTTTCCCAAAATATGAATTTTGGTTTGCTTGAGCAAGTTCCAGTCCTCTAACCTTCTCAACTAAGGCTGAAATGACCTCTATTGGCGAAGACACGGTGTTTTGCCTTAATGGCGTTTGTTGTATACCTTGAGGTTGTAAAGGGGTATGATACCCTACTATGAATTGATCATTACCCTACCAAGTTTCACCAATAGCATTTCTCATAGGTGGAGGAATGGGGATGTTTTCTCAGAGTAGGGTATCGGATTGTATTTGCAAACTCCCTATAGGTGGGTACATGTTTGGGAAGCGTTGTTCGCTTCTAGCATAGCGTGCTAAGTACTTCTCATCCAAAAATGGGAGTGGATCTGACTGTCTACTGATCTGTGGTCTGGACAAGACCCAAAGAGATGAAATGGATTCTCCAATAAATGTCATATTGCTAGAGCCTGAGGGCTTTGATTGTTGTATTTGTGCAAGCTGATCCAACTCATCAATTCGGAACGAAGAACTAGAACTAGTTCTTTGAGGGGGAGTTTGAGATGACAAGTAATTACTTGAATAGTTATCAGCCCATGCAGAAAGTGAGGGTAACGATTGTCTATTTGTTTGATCGTAATTTGCTTCGAGACCTAAGAAAATTCTCCCATATGCGTCGTATCCTGACATATTCGGGGGGTATATGAATACCTACAGAATAATGGGAAAGAGAGAAGGTGGATGAAAGAAATGAAAATAAAAGGGGAACAATTGTTTGGTTCACGTCGGGTTCACCAATTTTGTTGGTGAAGTTGATGTGAAGGTTAATGAGGTAGATAAGATCAAACAGTTGTTTGATTCACGTCGGGTTCACCAATTTTGTACGATGGAAAAGTGACACGCGAGCATGGGAATCTACAAGTAACTCTTCCTCATACCTGACCTCCCGAGGTTGTCCTAAGACGACCGGTGAATGTGGAATATGTATGGATACAGAAAAACTAGTTGGGTAATCTTATATCCTCAACATACAACAGTTCAATCTGCGAATCAAAGGTGTAGAAGGCCCTCCTAACCTGAATTGGTGTAATAGATCACTCGGATATAATAGTTGTTCGGAGGATCAAATCAATGTCGAGCTCTACCGAGATCCTATTTATTGGCTGTTGGATACGTGGGAAGTGACCTGTAGGTGCTTAGTGTATATTTCAAGACAAGATCATGAAAATGGTGATGAGATGTGTGGTGGATCCTCCGGGGTTTTATGGATGATTCTCTGGTCTAGTCCAGATATCTTTAGCTTGATTGGCTACTACGTTTAATAAGGAGAATTGTGTAATGATGTCTGGTGTGAGTGGTGAGGACCTGAATATTAGTGTTCGTAAACTAGTGTCAATGTCTAATTGATCGATAGTCCCGTTGGGTTATGGGACATGTGGATCACAACCATAAGTTTGTGGTTGTGGTGGACCTCCTATGGTCATATGAGGAGTTAATTTCTCCTTCCGATTATCTAATAATCGTACGCCTTTTCAGCCTCTATGTTTAGAACTAGGAGTTGTGTAATTTTTTCATAATACCTTACAAGTTTTCTGGTGATTTGAATGCATAGGCTAGTGTCTATGTCGATGAGAAGGTCCCCTATGTTGGGTTGTGGAACTAGAGGATCGTAACCAAATATTTGTTCTCTTTCGAGTCCTTGTATAGTCATACGGATACCCTGTCAAGGTAGTCTATAGTTAGGATGATTTGACCAAAATGTGTATGCCTTGTCGTCTTCAATATTTAACTCTCTCAATTGTTCACTAATTGCTCGTAGGTTATCTGTTGATCGAAAGACCTGGATCCTAAGGTCTTGATCTATATCAGCTAGTGTTGTGGGGAGATTTTGTTGAGGCACTATTGGTTCAAACACATATTCCCTGAATTCCCTAGGTCCCGTGATTGTCATGCAAAAATGATTCAACTTTAACTAAAACTAATAAATTAATTATGAAAGATGTATCTACACTATGCATGTATTCTTTTATCTTTGTATTTTCGATGAAGTGTTTTAAAGGAATTAAAAGATCATCTATTCTAATATATTCAGAAAATGGACAATTAATCTAGTAACATAATCAAAACAAGCAAAGTAGCCTGGTGTAGCTATTTTCCTGTGCAGTTGTGAGTTTATCCTAAATATCTAAACAACTAATTAATTTAAATCGAAAGACTCTCGATCCTACCTCAAAAGTGAGGAATGAATCATAGTTTCTCAGAGACTATCAATCCCCACAACCTCCCTAGCAATATCGAGAGTGAGATTTGACTGAAATGAAATAATTCACTACTCTATTTGATATGTTATAACTAGAAATTTGACAACTCAAACCTAGAGTTTACAGAACAGTGGTAAATTCAGTTGTGTGTGACTTTGTCCCCTCGGTGTGATCTCCTCATTCTTTCGTGTTCTCATGAATCCCAAAAAGTGTGTATATGATACCATCAACAGAAGAAGGTACTCGAACAATGGCAATTTTGGATATAGACTGAATACAATGCGAGTAAGAGAGGGATAGTGCAAGTGAATAGAGCTTGACTATGCAATTCCTAGCAGGATTTATTGTGGGAATACAACACAAATACATCGAGAGTTCTAGAAACTGTATTGTGTGACCAAACAAAACCTGCAACTCTAAATCGATTCGAATCTAAGAATGAAACTACCTTACTCTAAACTGGTTTGCATGGAACAACAATGAAGCAAGGTTGAAACAACAAGATCAAATGACCTCTAAATAGTAAAGGAAGACTAACAATGGATGAAAAACATGAAAATATTGGAATTCTAAGCAAGAAACTCAAAAGACTGAATGAGTAAACAGAGAAGGAGAGGGGCCTCTTGTTTGAAAACAAGCTAGCTATTTATAACAAATGCATTCACTAGAAGGTAAGTTGGAATGGAACTCTTTTACCAATAAACAAAGAGAAAACACTATTCATAGGGTGGCCAAAACATAAATGCAAAGAAAAATAGCTAAAAACGTGGATAGAAACTTGAATTTTATGTTTGACGAGATCGTCAGAATATTCTGGAAAATGTACACAGGACCACCACCCTGTGCAGGGTGGTGGTTATAGGACCACTGCCCTGCCCTGGGCACCGCCACCCAGGCAGGGTGGCGGTCTCGTCACTTAAGACCAAAATGCAAGGAAAAAGGGGGGCAAGGGGTAGAACAAAGCACGCAGAGGCCGGATGAGGCATACGGGATACAAACGTATACTTGGTGAGCTTTTCTAGATCCCGAACACCTTGTGAGGAGACCTGTATCATCATTGGGCTATGTGTAACCTCTTTTCGGCGGTGTAGTACCCTATAATTTTGGGTACGTACACACCCCTCTACCATACAGGATGAAGCGCTCATAGACCCAACTCATGACCAGAGTGGGGTGGCTCAAGGACTGTCCCTGTAATCTAACGACTCTGTATAAATCATGGTACGTGGTCCCCAGACTATCTATTCCCTAAGCATACTTACGGCCATGAGCCTCGATCTGTGTAATGATGGGGGACCAACAATACAAGAGTGTATCTCCTCCTTTATCCCCGACCAGTCTCGAGGACAGGATACCCATGATGGCTCTTCGAAGGATAGGAATGGGAGCAGTAACAATAGAACAAACCTTCATTCCCTTCTTCGAGCTAGAAGAGACAATAACGTCTCCCATGTATGTGGCCTACTATGTCATTATAGCTCTGGACCCCGTTGTCACCAATGTTAAACTCCTACCAAGTATCGGGAGACCAAGAATGTGGTAGACGTCCTCCAAAGTAATGGTCCACTCCCTTCTGACACCTGGAAACCGAAAAGTGTTCCAGTCTGCATCCCAGTAAGAAAATAAGTCACACAGAATGTGATTGGCAGGAGCAACATGGGGCACTCGTGCTATCCACTAGATACCTTCCCGCTGCAAATGATCTATCTCAGCCTGGGTCAGCTGATCTAGAATCCTAGGGAGCCAATCACTCTCTCTCTCTTTGCTCCAGTGTATGTACTCCACCTTCTTCTACATCCACCAAAACATGAGAAAAGAGAAAGTTAGTAAATAAAATCACACAACAAGCTCATAAAAAATATAGTAAACTCTAAAAAAAAAGTTAAGTTTTAGCATGTTTTGACATTTTGTCCAGAACTGCCGCCCAGTGCAGGGCGGTGGTTCACGAAATGCCGCCCTGCCTTAGGCGGCGGTCCTATGACTGCTGCCCTACTTTGGGCGGTTGTCCTGAACCGACTTTCAAAACATGCCCTTAACCCTAAAAAGCACCAAAAATGTTAAAATTGACCATTTTAAACAAATTAAAAGCATGCCCTATGGGTGCCACCCCTAAAGATCTATTCAAGACAATAAATTTTGAAAATCTCCCCCTAGGTGAATTTTTCAACATTTAAAATTTTCGGGTGCAAAAAGACAAAGAAGGAAATAACTAACTTGGGAGCGTGTTGGTCGATCTCTTGCTCGTGGAGGCAAGATCATGATCTCGGCACGAACATATTGACTGTATTCTCTTCAAAAACGGTTGCCGTGAATCCAGAGCTCCAAATCAATCAAACAATCCAAATCAACAATGCACAAATGAATTGGGAAATGAATTTGTTTTGATATATATATGATATTTCTAACTTCATTTTGAGTATATGTGTTTACAAGGCTGGAGCGTTGGCACAGGTATATTTCTACATCCCCGCGCAAATGGTAAGTCCTCTTGTCATTTTAATTTAATGTTTATTTTTCGATGTTTTGTTTATCTACACTTGATTATTCCTTTTCTTTTGTAGGTAAAGGGAGTTTAGATGGCGAGATTTCGACACACGGGCATGTCAGGTATAGATTATAACTCCCCATTTCAGGAACGCCATACTTGGACTCTACGTTTTATGCCTCTTTCATGGCTAAGATGCTTCTCCGAGGGGGAAATATGTACACACCTGAAATTGCATGTGCTGCAGTAGTCGGAAAACGGTTATAAAGGTCCCCAGTGATGATTCAAAATCCTTTCAAGAAGGTGTTTGAGCTCCAACATTCCATTCGCAGTATATATTTGTAGCCTAGATATCCTTACTTATCTTTTCCTTGCATTTTTCCAGCTTCCCCCTTCTTTTTCTGCTTGTTTTGGCCTTCAGTGTCAAGACCACCACCCTACTTGGGTGGCAGTTCGCAAACTGCCGCCTTGCGCAGGGCGGTGGTCCTGATCGATTTTTCCATAATCTTCATGCGAGAAATTACATGCGACGATTCACTCAAGTTTAATTTTTGAACGCATCCGTGAGCTGAATTTTCTAAAAATAGCTTCATTTGCTTGGTTCTCCTTGTTCCTTCTATTTTTAAATAGATTTAATGAGTGGAACTACCTCTTCAATTCCTTGTGCAAGAAGTAACCTTCCATCCTCCATTCCTATATATTTCATGCTTGTATTCAAGAAAAGGGCCTGAGAATTTTTTGTATCTTGCATTGTTGTGTTGCCATGATCTTGCTAGCAATTGCATAGTCAAGTTCAAATCTCTTATGATATCTTTCTTCTACCTGCATTATGTCCATATTGCCTCCAAGATGCCATCACTCAAGCGCCATCCTCTTGTTGATGTTCTTTGCATTCCCAAATCCTTGGACTCATATGAACACTCAGAGAAAGAAAGGAAAGAATTCAAGGGACAAATACTCATACTACCGGATTTACCAAATCTCTTGCTCTTCCAAGTTGGAGTTGTGTATTTGTTTGCTTTATCTTGTCAAATTTTCAATTACATAACAAATAGAGAAGAGAAACAATTCATTTCAATTAATCAAATAATTGCAAGTAGATCAAATCAATAGGAAGTTTTCCCTTCAATATTACCAAGGAAGTTATGGGTGAACAATAACTTTATTAGAGTCATGATTTGTTCTTCACTTTTGAGGTAGGGTTGGAGATATTTTATTTGAATTATAGTAGATCTTAGATTTAGATTCCCACATCTGCATGGGTAGCTAGCTACATCCGGCCATTTATTTGTTTTAAAATAGTTTATTAGATTAGATGCATTGTCTGAAAATTTAGAAAAGCATAAAAATATTTATTTCCATAGATTAGTGTTTTATTGCTCTGTTCCGATATATTGAGAAAACAACAAAAATATAGTTTAGATTTCCTTTGATAGATATTTTATTCACTGAAAACAAATCAATTCATTTTGCATGACCATCAACGGTCCACAATAGGAAAAGACCTACAGTTTAGATCCTCTGGTCCCACAACCCAATGGGACAGAGTTAATAACTGACATTGACACAAGTCTGTGCTTAACAATCTTACGCACACCCGTCACATACGTAAAGAAAATAAGATAGTTAGAGACCTTGAACATAGTTGCTAATCAGGCCTAAAACTTTTGGATTGCTCCTGGAAATAGGATTTGATTGCATGCATGACCATACAAGGGCCTCAACCTCAACGAGTCTTTGGTTGTGACCCATAGGTCCCACAACCCAACATGCCTACTAGTTAGTTAGATATTGACACTAGCTTACACACAGAGGTATTCATATCCTCACTACTTCCACCTAATATTATCACACATCTTTCATTGTTGAGTTTAGCAGCCGATCAGGCTTAAGACTTTCTAGACAAGACCAGAGAATCACCCTTAGTTACTGCAGCTCCACTACATCTCTTGTCTCAATTTCCATGACCTTGTTTGGAAACCCATATGAGGCACCTGCAAGATACTTTCCACGCATTCCGCAACCAATCAATAAAATCTTGGATGAACTAGACATTGATTGGAGTCTCCGAGTAGCTATCGTATCAAACCCTCCCATCACACTCCTTTAGGTTAGGAGAACATTCTTTGCCTTAGATTCGTAGATTCCATTATTGCGTGTCAAAGACATAAGGTTGCCTAATTAGCTTGGTCATCGCCATCACTTTCACTCTCATTTCAATTCCACACCGGCTGTCTTGGCACGATCTCGGGAGGTCGGGTGTGAAGAAGGTCACGTGTTGATTTTATGTCGTACAGTTAGCCTTGGGGGTTTTAGGAGGTTGGTTTGGTTTTGAATTGGTAGTGAATTTTGGCTTGGGATTGGATTTGGTTGATTTGGGAGAGGTGGATGGTGTAGGATTAGATGGTTTGATTTGGAATGGATTAGATAAGGTAGAGATGGATGAAGAGTATGTGTTAGATTTGGATGAAGATGATGTGTTAGATTGGAGGATTTTGGGCAGGTAGATTGTGTGGATTTAAAGGATGGACTAGATGTAGATGAGGCAGATGGGTTGAATATTGGTTGAGTTGAGGTAGAGGGGGGTGGTGTGGAAACCACATTGGATTTGGGAGATTGAGGCAACTTAGGAATGACATTGGATGTGATATGATTGGGGGATGGGGGTAATTAGGATTAGAGTTAGGAGATGGGGGTGACTTAGGAGTCACATAGGATGAGTTGGGATTGGATTGGTTATTGGTAGATTTATTAGATATGGATGGAGAGGATAAAGGTGGCATGGGGTCCACATTGGATGAAGTAATATTAGGGGATGAAGAGGGTGTGTTAGATTTGGATGAAGATGATGTGTTATATTGGGGGATTTGAGGGAGGAAGATTGTGTGGATTTAAAGGATGCAGTAGATGTAGATGAGGGAGATGGGTTGAATATTGGTTGAATTGAGATAGAGGGAGGTGGTGTGGAAACCACATTGGATTTGGGAGAGTGAGGTAACTTAGGAATCACAGTTGGTATGTGATATGAATGGAGGACGGGGGGTAAATTAGGATTAGAGTTAGGAGATGGGGGTGACTTAGGAGTCACACTAGATGGTTTGGGATTGGATTGGTTATTGGTAGATTTATTAGATGTGGATGAAGAGTATAAAGGTGGCATGGGGGCCATGTTGGATGAAGTAGGATTAGGCCATGAAGGGTATATGGGTGACTTAGGATTCACATTAAAAGGGATGGGGTTGGATGTAGGTGATAGAGGTGTAGGAGCCAAAGTAGATGTTAAAGGAGGGGACTTGGGACTATCTAGGATAAATTCCATGGGATGAGGTTGGGATGATGAGGATTTAGGACTAAGTTGTTATTTAGGGGATAAGGATTGTGGTTTCGTTTGATCTTGATTGGATATGGATGGGTATGAATAAGGTACGTTATGGTATGTTTTGATGAGAGGGGGTTGGGGATTAGATTGGTTGATGGGGGATTTACTAGTGGATAGTAGTGATGAACGATTAGGCTTGGATAATAGGTTAGAAAATTGTAAAAGAAGGTCATTGGGATATTGGTAGTGATTTGGGATTGTTTGATTTTGATTTTGATTTTGATTTTTATTTGGAAGTGGATGTGGTGAACGAATCATAGTGGGTTAAGGTTTGGAAAAGTTCGATAAGGAGACCTTTATTGGTGGAAGGGGATGATTGGAGTTGATCAAAATCAATGTAATGTGAGGAAGGGGATGGTTAGGGATGTTGGATGATGTGGATGTAGGATTGGGTGTGATTGGTTGTGTGGATGGGGGATTATCTTCGTCGATTTCAACAAGGTCCTCATCATCATAAGTGGATGTGAGGGGGGGATGGTTGAGAAGATGTTTGGCTAAGGTGTGATTGGAGGTCGATAGATTGTTGGTTAAAATTTTGGATGGTTGAGAGTATGGTGGGATAGACTTGGGATGGGTTAGGAGATTGTTGGATAGAGGATGTGAGTGTGAGAATTTGATTTTTTAGAGATTGGATAGTAATGGGGATGTTTTGATCAAAGTGGGAGGGTAAAGGTTGATGAGTGGGGGATTTGACTTTGATGGGAGCCATGATGAGGGTGGGGGTTTAGATAAAATTTTAGGAATAAAATTAGGTATGGATAGGATGTAGGTAGGATAGGACTAAGATGGAGGGATTAGATGTGGATGGGATGGATTAGGAAAGGGGATAAAATTGGGGTAATTAGATGGATGGATTGGGTATGATTATGTTTGGATGGGGAGGTTGATTTGATTGTTTGATTAATGTTTGATTAGTTGATAAATGTGGGGTCAAAATGATATGTAAGTAAGAAACACACATGCAACACACAACCTAGCTAATCAAGTGGGGTGTGCAACACAAGTCTATATCCCACTTTTAATACCACACACGACAGTGGTGCTCACTGATTTGGCCCACCTTTACGTTGATGTGGTGATCAGCTAGCGAGTAATCTTTGGTGGTTCCTTCCCTTGCATTATAGCTTGATTGAGGCTTAAGGCTATATATGCTAAGATAAACAAGGCTTGCTAAGGGAGTCCTCTATATACCTTTCGGTACGTGAGGCCTGAATCCATGTTGCAAGGATGATGTCTAAGGCTTGAGTATTAGGACGTGAAATCCCCTAAATTCATGCCACGCTTAAAACATGTAGACACTTAGCCAATAATGATAGCTCTCCAAGAATTTGTATACCCCACTGGAACACGGGGTGTGTCTACGTATGTGGAGGTGAAGCCCACTATCATGAGACCCCTAGGACTATAAAAAGTGAGTGGTGATGAAATCCATGTCACATTGCCCCTAAAAATGAAAAAGGGAAGAAGGTGGACCACTTTTGATCCTCAAGATCATTCAAGGATGTGAGAGGAGAGCATACATGAAATCCAACCTTTGGGTTTAACAAGAAAACATGTAAAAGACGTAAGAAATGAAAGATGCAAGATAATATGAATATTTATAATTTTTAAATGATTAAAAGATGATTAAAAAAATGCAAAAGGGGTCTTCAAGAGGAGTTCGTACAAAACAAATATTAGTAGTTTGATTATAACCCCAAACAAATCTCTTGGACAAAATGAGCTACAAAACAAAAATGGTCAGTATTTTTAGATTGTTTTTTTAATCTTTGGTAAGCATAGGAAGATGCACACAAATTATTAGTAGTTTGGGAATAAGAAAATATAACTTAATGTGTAGTTAAAAAGAAAATATTTAGTAAAATGAAAACCATGAAAAATTTATACAATGAAATTGTAAATTAACACTTTCATTAGATATATCTTTTCAATACCTTTCTGGGAAAAAAAACGGAGTCGTTTCGAGTTCAGGGTCAAAAGTTATGGCTCTCGGAAGGTAGGTAAAGTAAAAGAAAAACAAATGCGCTGAAACATGTCACATATGCACCAATTCAGGATATATGTGCCAAAACAGAACAAATGTGCCAATTCAGGACAAATGCGCCAAAATAGAGGTCATATGCATTGTTTCATGATAAATGCGCCACGGGATGGGATAAATGAGCTAAATTGTTTACTGCGCGTACAGAGCCTAGAAAACAAACAGATAAATGCATTGTTTTGTGATATATGCGCTGAAACAGGTCACATATGCGCTAATAAGGAAGAAAAAGCTCGAAATTTCAAATTTTAAACGAGTGCAAATCACAACGAATTTTTTTGATTTTTTGACCAACTTTCGTTAGCTTGGATAAAATAGATGTTGATAAACAAAAAATTAAAAAGATTTGGGGGGATAAGCCTCACAATGGATGCCAAAAATGTAGAAGAAATTTTTTGATTAGCATGCACAAAACATGAAATGACTATGAAACCAATTCAAACACAAGATGCTAACACAACTAATCAACTACCTCCAATCAGAGCAAAGATGGAAAGGAGGGAGAAAGCAATATACTTATGCACTTACCATACAAGCATGGAATTCTCCTCCTTTGTTGATTGGATGTGTTCTTGGATTGCTTTTTGGATGATGAAGATTGCTTGATTGTTGCTTCAAACTTTTGTGGACTAATTTTGGCAGCACCTCCCCTTGATTACTTGATGAATGCTTTGATGAAAGATGAAGGATTGGATTGGATGTTGAAGATAGAACGGATGGAATGGATTGAGTGGATACAAATAATAGCATAATTTTGATATGAATTTCTAAGATGTGCTCTCATGGAGGATGAGAGCGTAAATTTATAGCTGAGTGAGTGGCAAAATGGAGGGTTGGAGTATCAATGCCATGTTGGATTAGAATCCAATGGTTGGAATTACATGATAGGATTGGAGGATTCTAGAATGGAAAATTCTATATTTTGTGAGGGATTTCTATTGAATTAAAAATTCAATGGAATAGTGTATTTTAATTTGAATATTTGAAAATGGGAGGGAAGAATAGAAGCCTCTAGATTTAGAGGTGAGGATGTGCACATGATTAAGATTAAATCAAGATAATAAATGATGATTAGGGATGTGATTTGATGGAAAGGCTAGGTGTAGGGATGTGTAGGGTAGGTGGTAGGTGAGATGTAGGAATATTAAATTCCTACAAAATGTTAATGAAGAATTAAAAAGGATAATATGATATAATAATGAAATAAAAGGGATTAAGGATGAAAATGGGATATTAGATGAAATAAAAGGATTAATGATAAATGATAAATGGTGATAAAATAATAAAAGGGTAAATATGATAAAATGGATTAATAATAATAATTAATCTTATGATTAATTATTATATGGATGATGTAGCGGATAAATGGTGATGAGGCTAAAATGCGGTACATGATTAATGTTAATTAGTCATGTAGGCATTTTAGGTGTCTACACTACCAATGAACGAATAACATAAAAAAAAAAAAGTAATCATAACAATACATACATTTATCCCTTTAGTTTATCAAATTCTTTTTCAATTAATTACCCAAATAAAATAGGTGTAATTACTTTAATCTATCTTTATGTATTTTGAGAGGATTTTGAAAAACTAATTAACTAATATTTTTCATCTTTTCTGAATTATTTAAAATAAAATAAGATATATGTTCTAAAGAATTGAACAAATAACTAAAACTAAATTAGTTGTTTGTTCTAATCAAAATAAAATAAATAAAGAACAACCAGATGTGGTTATTCATTTATTGCAGAGGGTATTAAATACTAAATTTAATGAGGAAGCATTCAAAATATTACTGATTTCACAAAAGTAAAGCTTCCTATAGCAGACTTTCTACCTCGGATTTTTCAGGAAGGGAAACTTCTCAAAAGCAATTTCCTTTCTTTCATACAAAATTTCCACGATAAAATTGTTTCTAATCTAATTAAAATTATACTAAATAATATAAGATGCAAGGATTTATTCGCTTCTTCCTCAAACCGCTTTCCCACGTAAATCCACAGGGATAAGCTGGGAAGATATTATCCAAGGTATAAGTTGTATTAGAAGATATCTACTAAAACAAATACGGTTATAGCATATGCACACAAGAATTGATTATATCTTCCATTCCAAAGAACACTAAAACTAACTTTCTTGATTCTAAAAGACAATGCTTCTATTAAAACTTTAAAAGAAATGAAACATTTGCATCCCCATCCTGGTCACTGCAATGTTTTGTTGTCCCATTATTGTTGGTGACGTATTTTTTATCTCCTCGCCTTCAAACTCCTTCCAATATGTGAGTTCCAAGTGATCCGAGTGAGAAAACTAATGGCTTAAAACAAGTAATTAAGAACACATGATGGCTAGTCTTGTATAAAAAATGATGGTTGGAATGTGAGCAACAAGAAAGCAAGACAGAGAGTTGGTTATCTATACAAGAACCTCTCCAAAATTCAATAGCATAACACCTCTCAAAAATTAAAATTGCCAACCCATAATACAAATGAATGTGGGATATTTATAAATTGTTGGAGAAGAAGTCAGAATACACATGTTGAATGGGAGTGAGTGACTCAGCTAATGGATAATAATTCAACAAGCTATTTTTAGCTATAAGGGAGGAGAAGGCAAAGATCATTCTAATGAGATTATTTTTAGTGGATTTGACTAAGTAAACTCAAACAAAATAAAATCGCCATCCAAACATGTGTTTAAAAACACATATTTCAGTTTTTTTTTCCAAGGTGACATAATTTCCCCTATTATTAGAGGGGTGATTATGCACACAACATTGAAGGGTAGGGAAAATTGCATAGCAAAACAACTTAGTAAGAAAATTGATAGTTTAGAAGTGGGACAAAGAGGCTTGGATAATTCAAGGTAGGAGTGTAAAATTGAAAAGGGGGAATTTGGATCTCGTTCTTGTCTTAGAAGTAGTTTTTTCATCATCAGAGTCATATTATGTTCAAGTGTTGCACCATGTAAATTTTGGGTGCATACATATTGCCTGCTTAGAGTATTATTTCATCCATTAATGGGCGAAAAATGTGATTTTCGAGAATGGAAACTCCCAAAATGGGAGAGTTAGAAAGTTACCTGATCTGGCTTCATGCTCAGGTGATGCCAAAAATTTAAAACACACACACACACACACACACACACACACACACACACACACACTATATATATATATATATATATATATATATATATATATATATATATATATATATATATCACATTGTCACCAATTTTAGAAATCATTTGTGGTTTTTCTCTTTTACTATTTTTGGAGATCTAAATTTTCAGCAACCATTTCACGCATGGGTAATGTCAGATTGACGATGTTCCAATACAATGTAAACAAACCTAGCAACAATAGATAGAGCTTAGGAACATGTTAGTTATGAGTGTTTTTTCCTTTTTCAATAGGTTTGGATCTTTGTTGGAAACAAACTCTAGAGAAGGCAATTTTTGAAAATTTTACAATCGAAATGATCGTTAGCAGGGAGGCTTTAGAAAAATATACCTATTTTTTGTTGATTTTAATGTTTTTGAAATGTTTAGCATGTTGGAGGTTATGTGGTTGTCAATGACATGACTTTCGTTCTCATTGCACAACTGCCACAATACACAAAGTGGAAATTGCACAACCACTACAATAATTATACAACTACCACTATGTTTAGAGGGGCAGTTGTGTAACCATCACTTTGTTTAAAGTAATGGTTGCACAAATGCCACCTGTGTCAGGGCTTGTTGAAGTAAAGTTTGTTTGCTTGATTTTTCTCACTTAGTATTTTGAGATTTTTAGGTTCATTTCTTATACGAGGTGTTCTAACACTCCTTTATTTTTCACTTGATGGCCCAGGGTGCTTGTGTTTGATGAAGTAGAGCTTAAGAGAAGGATTGGCTTGCACACGTGATAACTTTATTGACCAAGTTTTCCACTCACCAACATAAACTGTGGGCAAATGTAGACACTAAATCATGCACTTTGGGTAATTATCTAGTCCTGGTTGTATACTATTATTCATATGATTCCTAAGTAAGAAAATTTCTAACTAACCCATGTATTTGGCCACCCTTCTTTTCTTTTGGTTACCACTTTTTGGTCTTGCACCCTCACTTTCTCAGTCTACCTTTTTATACCTTGGCATTTATCATCCTAGACATTGGCACTCATCCAAGACGTCAGCGCCAAGTGCCCTCGTCCCCTCTGGGTGCCCCTAACCTCTTTGTACTTTACACACATCTTTTGGGTCCTTTCTAGATGTTTGAGCATCTTATATGTTTCGTAGTCAACCATTTTTGGGTTAATTATGAAATTCAAGCAAAGGAATCATATAAATATAAAGCTATGTGATCATAATAAAGGACCAAGCACTAAGCATTAGCTATCACCACCCAAAGTTGCATCTAAAGGCTCTTCAAGAGCATCAAAGCATCCATTCTAGCATCCATCACAATGGACGAGGTCTGGTTTCCTATATACACTTCATAGGATGGAAGTTCATTCTATTACATGCACACATATACTACACTTCTTTACATCTAGCTAATTTCTCGCTATTAAGTGTGACATGCACAAAAGCCACCTAGGCCACGATTCCACACACACACAGAACTACATTGGATCTAAGATGTAGCGCAGCACTCGATCATAAGTTTACCATTATGAAAGATGAGGACAGTCTGACCCCTCATTCTGCATCTTTCATTTTTGGGATTTTATGTCTATTTGAGGGTTTTGCATGTTCATACTTCATTACAGGTTTCCAGCTTACTCAGAGATCTTGGTGTGAATCTGTAGCAACAAAAAGTGAACAATAGCGAAAAACTTGTGACCCTCAAAAGTTGGGGTTTTGAGCATTTTCCCATACTCGGGTGCCTGTTTCTAATCTGTGGCACCTGTGGGTGCCCCTGCTCCTTTCTAGGTGCCCTTGTACAACTTATTCATCCATATCTCGATTTTTCTGAGCTTCATTGGGACAGTCAGTTCTTCATATTTTCCAGTTTTCCAACTCTATGCATCTTCCAGATCTATCTGAATCAACAAAGTCCTTCTTTCTCCTCCTTGCAATTAGGATTTTATATTTTATTTGCTTAGATTTCTCGGATATCATTTATTTACTTCATTTTCATTTATTTACTATTACAATAGCATTCAGATTAAGCACATAAATTTACATTTAAGCTTCATGACTCTCCTTTAAACTTAGGGAGATCCAACAATGGGTGAGGAAGCATGTCACCTCATATTGTGAAATCGAGGGGTTCTTTCAAGTACTCAATATAAGTTCCCATTGTGTAGGAGTCTACCATGGAGGTTTATAAATGGAAAGGTAAAAGAGATGTTTCGTAATCTGTAGCATAGGTTTGTATGGGGTTCCTTAGAACTATGAGATTGGGTCATGGATTGCATAGATGTTTGGTTGTGCAAACGTTCAATACATATGCATGGGGAGGGATAACATTAGAGAATTAATTTATGGGTGTTTAGTTATGAAAACCTACATTGTTAGGGATGGCATGTGGAAAGGCATTACCAACATGTCCTTGGTTAGAGTATATGTGTGATGGTTGAGAACCCATTCCTAATGTGTCAATCCTCGTGAGAAGATCACATGGGTTTGACTAAACAACAAGAAATCAAGAAAATAAGATGGCAAATATGGTATAAAGAAT
Organism: Taxus chinensis; assembly: GCA_019776745.2. Classification (NCBI taxonomy): domain Eukaryota; kingdom Viridiplantae; phylum Streptophyta; class Pinopsida; order Cupressales; family Taxaceae; genus Taxus; species Taxus chinensis. The sequence goes on along the minus strand of CM034152.1, from coordinate 158,394,320 downwards.
GATGGGTAGAATGTGAGCAGCGGGAAAGAAAGACAAAGAATTGGTTGTCTATACAAGAACCTCTCCAAAATTCAACAACATAACACCTCTCAAAACTTAAAATTGCCAACCCATGTTACAAAAATGCAGGATATTTATAAATCGTTAGAGAATAAGAAGTCATAATCCACATGTCAAATGGGAGTGAGTGACTTAGCTAATGGAGAAAAATTCAACAAGTTATTTTTAGCAAGGGAGGAAAAGGCAAAGACCATTCCAATGAGCCTATGTTTAGCAGAGTTGACCAAGTAAACTCAAAGAAAAGTAAATCGCAATCAAAAGACGTGTTTAGAAACACATCTTTTAGTTTTGATTTATGTGGTGACACAACTACCCCTATTGCTGGAGGGGCAATTGTGCAACTGTTTCTTTGTCTTAGGGTCAGTTGTGCAATCACCGCTAAAGGGCAGGGTAAATTACATAGAAAAACAACTTATTAAGCAAATTGACAGTTTAGGAGCGGGGTGAAGGGGCTTGGCTAAGTCAAGGTAGGAGTGTAAAAGGGAAAGGGGGGTATTTTGATCACGTTCTTGTCTTGGGAGTAGAATTTTCATCATCAGAGACATATTTCGTTCAAGTGTTATACCATGTAATTTTTAGGTGTGTACAGTTCCATAGTTGATATGAATGAAAAAATGTGACATTATATACAAGGCGTGTGAGTTGTTTCATAGAATGCCTTAGAGAGATGACATCTAATAAAATCAATGAGTTTAATATGCAAGGTATGAGAATTATTTGACAAAATGCCTCAAAGAACATTGGTCTCATGGACTAATATGATGGTGGGTTATGCTCAAAATGGATTTGTTAAAAAGGCCTTTGAAACTTTGAAGCAAATGCAATTAGAAGGGTTCAAATCTAGACTCCACAACCTTAAGTTGCAAGCATACTCCTACCCTATGCCAAATTGGGAGCTTTAGAATAGGGTATGGACATACAACAAATTATAATGGAAAGGGTTTTTTTTTAGATGTCATAGTTGCCAATGCCCTAATAGATATGTTGTAAAGTGTGTGAGCATATACAAGGTATGGGAACAATTTGACAACATACCTTACTATAAACCTCAGTATATCATGATCCTTGTGCCAATAGTGGCAAAGTCACAATGGAAGTGGGTCTTTCTAACACTTATTATAGATCAAATCAAAAACAAAGGAAGAAAGAAACGACGAAAAGGACAACAAATAACAAAGATACTAAGAAATAACGTTGAAAGGAAGAAAATGTCACAAATAACACAAAAATGTCACGTAAGATATAAGTAAACAAGACGAGTGACAATCAACACACAAAAAATAACCTCAATTAAACCAATAATCAATAAACATATAAATACAAGAGTGACATAGTGTATACATGTTAAAGAATTGAAACTTTTATAGTAATATTGGCTTAAAAGTCTTCTAGATAAAACCGCATAATTTTTTTCCATCATCAATATTTTAGATTACATTAAACAATCTACTATCATAATGAACAAAACATATCAATATGAAATCTGAATTTTTTATATAAATAACTCAATGAACAAATCATATATATTTATATGAAATTTGAACTCTTTATATAAATAACTCGGCGAGGTACCAAATATTTATTAAGATCAATTAAAATTATAATTAATTAAAATTGTAACTTTTATAATATAAAACATCAAATATTTTTATCTTTCCCCAGCAGGCATCCACCTTTAAAGTTGTTTTTGTTAGAAATCGTCAAAATTCGGTAATGCGTTTCAAGTAGATTTTTTTCGGTAATATTATTTTCTATTGTCAAAATAAATATATAAATATTTGGATTCTCTCTGGCGTAATTTGCAACTCTTGTGCAATTGCTAATAAGCAACAATACGAAACTTTAAAATGAACCACTTTTAGGCTTAGAGATACCCGACACAGAGAGTCAAAACGATTGAGGCTAGGATCGTGCCCTGGGTAACTTTGACGGCGTGGATGCCCCTTATTTGTAGTTGCTTAGGCTAAAGGTGATCACTAGTTTAATTATACACTTACTCATAATTGTAAATCCGCTATACACTTCCTCTGAAATATGAGCAAGATGCCGACAACATATATAATCTAGTGTCCAATGAAAACACACTACTCATCAAAAAAATGACCACTACTAACAAAATAAATATAAAAATAACTAACTTTTTAAACATCATTTAAGAGACATTATTAAAAAAAAATAGTAAATAATTAAAATAAGGATGATGATTTAGATTCAAGCCACTTGTAAAGGTTATTTTTTTACATCTTTAATGTAAAATCCATATTCACTGGATGGCAAAAAAATCCATTATCCCACGACACAACTCCCAATAAAACCCCACATGCCGTGAATCGCGAGTGCGACACGCCTCTCAAAATAGGGGTTTTATACCAATTATATTATGCACTGCGAATCGCCAATATTTATTGACTCGCAAAAAGTACCCACTACCCACGTTCATTATTACGAAAGTACCATTATAAAAGAGATAACATGTGGCACATTAATTACTTATTGCCATACGAAAACAATACACGCAGTGATGTGGCACATCTCTACTCAATTGTTATTTTAATGCGCAACACAAACGTGTTTCTTTTCTTATAGATTATTTTTAACTTTTTGTTATCATTAGTTATATGAATATAAATAAATTTAGAACACCCAATTTTTTAACAAAATTATTTAAAGGACAAAGAGAGCTTAATTGGATTACCCTCTTATAGTGTCTTCAAACATTTGCCACCATAAGATTCATTTATTGCCTTTCAATTGTTTCATTATTTTGGACCAAGAATGACCTTAGTCTCTATTGTGACTAAACTTTCAAAATGAAAGAAATGATAGCTTGTGCAGATGGAGAAGGATGATTGAAAATGTCTCTAGCAATAGATATTCTTGTTTAAGTGTATTTATGACAACCTCCAATTCGGACTATTTTCTTAACTAAATCACATCTATGTAAATCAAAATAATAACACTATATAAATTTTTGATTGGCTTTGCCTTTTATGAAAATTGTTTGATTGTGCTCTTACAATTTCTTATTTTTCATGTGCACAAACTAGGGCTAAATGCCTATTGACATCAATTCAGAGTTGTGCCTTACTCCACCCTCCCATGTCTCCCTGTGCATTGATTTATCCAAGGGAATTAAAAGATAATGGCAAATCTATCATAATTTAGTCTTTTTTGGTATGAATCTTAATTAATAAATTAACTCTTCTATGATTTTTTTCTTCAAATAATATAATTATGAGTCAATTTTTTAAGATATAGATGCGATATCATTGTAAATCTTACAATTTTTGTGTGAAATCTTTATCATAATTTAGTCTTTTCTGATATGATTCTTGATTAATAAATTAACTATTTCTATGGAATTTTTTCTTCAAATAATATAACTATTGAGTCTATTTTTAAAGATATAGATGCAATAGCATTATAAATCTTACAATTTTTTATTGTGGTGTCGTTCCCTTTTCACTACCTTAAATTACAAAAAATAGAGTACTCTATCTATCCAAACTTTTTAGAAGAGCACCTAAAAAAGATTTGAATAGCCACAAGATCAAGAAGTTTATGGCACCACACACTCTAAGAAGAAGAAGAAGAAGAAGAAGACGAAGATATTTTAACGTCCACAAGGCTACCAAGGGCAACCTATAGGACAACAGATCTTGCTAAAAATCTTTCTGGCATTCAGATCTCCTGTTAGTGAGTGTAATTATCAACTCCCCTGTTTTTTCAACCATATTCTCATTGAAAATATCTTGAAAAGAAGCAATAGCCACCGTGCTAGCGAATTGGGCCTTAATGTCATTATAAGCATTACAGTCCAAACATAAAATGTTTCTCTGATTCCACTACACAAGACGTGCAAAAGATATAGATTCTCACTTCCCATGCATCTTTAGGTCTTTTCCATTTTGTTTCACACCGAATACGATGTGAATTAGTTCTCAATTGAACTATGAAGATCTTTGTTTTCCACGGAATTTTAGCCCCTATAAAAGCCTTTTGTTGATGATCTCATGTAGAGTTAAATGCCTCCAAATAATACCTCTTCTTTCTCCCCGACTTCCCCATATAGCTTGATAAAATTTGTCTATAACAAAAGTTTTTATCTCTCGATTATTATTATGACATGCATTTAAGTTTATGTTCCAATTTTTAAGTTATTTGTTTTTTATTCATCCATGAGTTTTCTTTTCTTCAAAAACTCGTTGAGCACAACCTTAGGCCATTCACTACCTTCCGTTTGCTCGATCTTTTTTAGATATGGTATGAGGCGAACTATAACAATAGTTTGTAGAACTACAACACCTATTTCAGCTACGAGAATCTCATATGGGACCAAAATCTTTAATTTGAAGTTAGGAATTTTTGAAACCTCTCAAATTGTTTCCATCTTGAATTTGAAATGTTGTTTCTCTGCATTTGTTTTGGGATGCATAAAAACTCTCCACCCCCTAAAGTTCTCTTTTTGCTACAAATCTCTCAGCTAAACTTGTTATTAAAGTCCAACCCAAGATATTTATACCATGTTACGTCCTCCAAAATGTTTCCATCGAAATAGAAATCATATTGAGTTATTTTCTTTCTAATGGAGAAGACCATAATCTTGGTCTTATTGGTGTTGGCTTACATCCCCACTTCTTTCTTAAAGATCCTAACAAAGAAGTGTGGTGAGATAAAGACCTCTTTAAAAAAAAATGCACTGCTACATTCGAACATCCATTATTTTTATGTGATTTTTATTATGTCTCTTTCATATGTCATTCCTTGTCTTATATTTGAAAGTTAAAGGAGTATATACATATAACCCATATCTTTATGGAAATTTCCCTTTGGCTTAACAATAATGTCGATCAAAGAGGATTAGAGGGGTATATCCAATCGAGGATTAGAGGTGTCCAATCAAAGATTAAAGGTATCCAATGTGTCAAAATCACTCACTTCCCTTACCCTATCAATTTAACTCTTATTAAATATTTTTAAAAATATATAATAAACCATCATCCTCAAAAGTGTAACATTTTCTATACAAACATTTAATTAAAAAATGAGACTTTCATCAAAATTTAAGACTCTCTATTACTAAAGAGATATGATAAAGATTGACAAAAATGGCTCTTTACATAAATAAAGAGCCAAAAGCATCATAAGAGTTACCATTTACTATTACAAATTTTAAAAATCAGGTTTAGTTAAATAATAAGTTGAGAAACCTTAACCTAGCTTATACTTCGGTACCTTAAAACTCTAAAATTTAATAAATAAAATATGAATAGTGGGCAATTACACTATTCTTTCTGTAATTAGAATATCTATACATATTATTTTAAAAAACTCAATAACAAATTAATTGTTTTACTGAGCTGTGAAAACTCATCCGCAAAATGTTGCAAAAATGGAACATGATATTTAATTCAATGTACCATTGTTATTATAACATTTCGTAAAATTCTATGTAATATTTTTAATTTTTAAATATTATAAATTAATTAAATTAAGGAAATAATAAAACAGCCATGAAACGTGAGAAAAACTGAGGGAAAGATCAAGTTTCTGGTAACAGGGCTCAGGCGAGCCATCGCCTTCGAAAAAAGAGTTCATGAATCCATTAACTGTCATAAAATCACAGAAAAGGCTACAAATTTACAAACCAGAAATGAATCTCCATATGAACCCAAAAAAAAATCCATGGATTTTCAAACAGTCGATACAGAGCAGAGCAGAGCCCAGATCCAAAATATGGGTTAGTAATATAATCTGTATATTTTTACCTCACGCCCAGAACCATTACAAGCCCTCAGAAACCCTAACCAAGGAACAAAAATAAACCAAAGAACGGCCCATTAAATGCAAAGCAAAACATAGTACTCTACAGAACAAATGTATTTAATTCGGGGTTTTTCTATAGATCGATTGACGCAGACCTCTTGTTCCTCTCACCACCGTTATGCTGTTTCCAGGGCCTGTAGACATTTAAGGAGACTCGAACCTTAGACGTATCAGTACATTGTAACTTCATTGCGTATGTTCTGTCCTCGTAAAATGGTCGCAACCAGGACAGGCATGTTTCCGCTGGGGGACTCGAACCTTGGTCGAACAGGGGCTCGATCTGGTGGCGTTACTGTTAGAATTTATTTAGTACTCTGGCATAAGCTGTGTGATTTTCCCCTCCTCCGCAGCCATGCCCTGTTCCGTCACCCTGAGCCAAATGCAAACAGCCGTAAAGCTCACAACCAGGCTGAGCAACCCGCTTCCCAAACCGATCCCCACAATAGCCAGCACGGAAAGCCCGCGGTTCTTCGGCAGCGGCAAAGGATAGCCGTAAAGCTTCTTGTTACCCACAAAAGAACTCGCATTGAACCTCGGCAGGTTCACGGTTCGATTCACGAGCGTCGTCGGAATCATGCCCTCCAAATCATTGTGGCTCACATCGAAGGCGCTGAGCCTCGCTAAGAGCCCGAGCTGCGGCGGAATAAGGCCGCTCAGTCTATTGCTGTGCAGATCAATAATGTTCAGATATGCGCATGCGGCGAGCTGCGGGGGAATCGAGCCATCGAGCTCGTTGACGCTGAGATTCAGCACGGCGAGGTTCATCAGAAGCTGTGTCTCCGTCGGAATCTCACCGGAAAGATGGTTCGCCGAGAGATCGAGCGACTGCAAATTGGTGCAGTTGGAGATGTAGGGCGAGATCTTGCCGGTGAGGCCAAAGCCTGCAAAGCTGAGCTTGTAAACCCTTTCGTTGTTGCAGGTCACGCCCTCCAATTCCGAAAAGGTGCCATTACAGGGCGCCTGAAGCTTTTGCTTCGTCCACTGAGTGAGCTTCTGGGCGGGGTCCTGGATCAAACCCTTCACCCCCGAGAGGCAAGCTATGTCTTCTGGATCTACAGACGCATTGCACAGACAAAACCAAGTACACAAAACCCACAGCATTCGGGGTTTGCCCATTGCGGGGAATCGAACTCTGGACCGGCTTGGTTGGTTTCTCAAAGCATCCGCATCAAATATGCGGGGGGAATAATAATAAGGTGGGCTTATTTTCCGTCATTAATTCAAGGTGGGGTTTCAGGGGACGGCGCTAAATAAAGCGGTACAGCGACGGGAAGTTCTGATAAGATACGGAAAGCGCTCATAATGGCGCATCTTCTTCTGAATTGCGGTCTGCCGCAGGGCAGCGACAGTCAATGAGCTGATTTTTTAAAACCCCAATGCAGGGCCCGGGTTTGGAACCGGAGACCCGGTGGTTATTAATTATGTAGAGTCCTTATAAGCTCCGCCAAATGTTGCCCCTTTTTAGGTATAGCCCGCGGTTCTATGGGCGGAACTACCGCCGCTATTTGGGTATCGTTCTTTTTATTGGGATTGTTTTAACCCGCGTGGTTGTATTTTAATCTCACCCGGATTTTATTGAACTATTTTCGGGCTTTGGTTCAATTTTCATTTTCAAAGGACTATTTCACTATCAAAATGACTAGGTACTACACCATACAATTTCCGCTCGTATGAATAATGGTAGTTATTGATTACTTCAACACTAAATTTTCACTCACGTCAATAATAGTGGTTATTTTTAGGACTATTTCACTATCATAATGACTACTTCCATGTTATATAATTTTCACTAGTATAAACTAGTAATCGCATGTGAGGTGTGCGATGTTAACGTCGAAAGTGAAATATTGTTTAGCAGAAAAAAAAAATTGAAATAAACAACAAAACATTATGATATTTTAAGTTGAAAAATAAAAAACAGAACAAAGTAGTAGAAATTAGAGTAGTAGAAAAGATCTGGATTGCAGAAAAAGTGGAGTAGTTTGAAAGGGGAGGGCCACTAAGGATTAAGAGAGGAGTGTTAAGGAAAGGGAACAAAGACGGGATACACTTTTCACTAGTATAAACAAGTGTCGTAGTGGGACTAGTTCCTCCCTAAGTGTTTTTTAAATTGTTTAAAACTATTGAATAGACTATTTGAGATTGTTTGTACTATATGTGTGGAGCCCAAAATTGCTCATTTTCTTTGGTGTATTCTACACCAAGGCCATCCTATCGGGGCTCGTCTTGTTCAAATTAGGATCCCAACTGCCCCTTCTGTGGGCATCTGGAAACGTTTTTGCATGTCTTCTAGTCCTGTCCCAAAGCTCAAATTGCCTAGAATTGGATTCATTCATTTTTTTCCCTCACGACCCCACTATTTCATTTGGCAGCATATCCTCTTGGGAGATAATCCCAAACTTATGCCTATGTTCACCCAAATTTGGCATGTTTTTAGAGGGGAGATTCTATTTTGGATATGGAAAGAAAGAAATGCTTTTTCCTTTGCGAATTCTGTAGTTGATCAATCTTTCTCGATTTACAATAAATCTATGGTGATCTCCAATGTGCTTTTGCAGATTCAAGTTCAGGCAAACAAGGTGGCGCTGGAGGTGGACCACCTTCAGACCCTATTACATCACTGGGGGAAGCCCCGTGCAATGTTGCCCGAGTGCCTCCATCTCCCACCAGGCGCTCCTCGCCTTCAGCCTGTGGTGGCCAGCGCAGCCAATCTTAGTGTTGTGTTTTTAGCTACACCCGCTGCTCTTCGGGGCTGTTACATCGGCATAGTCACTCGTTGCCATGGCCAAGGCTCCCAGCTGCATTCATTGGCTCTCCAATAAGGATGAGGCTTGCCACCTCGCCAACATGGGTGGGGCTCTCCGTCGCATTCGTCGGCTCGCCGGCAGCGATGGGGCTCGCCACCTCGCCAATATGGGTGGGGCTCTCCTTCTACCACTACCTCGCAACAGGACACTTGGCGCCCACTGCCACCTCTACCACCTTCTGACAAGTTCCCTTGCCTCAACCTTGTCATTCATACGCACGGGGAAGCGAACCCGGAGGAAGAACTTGTTGTTGGATGGGAGCTTCTGAATGCAAGCAAGGACCTGCCTGGTTCGGGGTGGTCGGATGATAGAGATTCACTTGCCTCAAACAAGTTTTTTACTGCTGCTTGATAGTTCCTTTTTAGTGTTTTCAGGGCAATGCCTTTTTTGTTGTTCTCTCCTAGGCTCGGCCTAGTTTGACTCTTGTTGTTCTAGGCTCGGCCTAGCTTGTTTGTGGTTTTGGGGCGTGCTCTCATACCACCCACTTTTTTGTTGAAAGCTATCTTGTATCTTATTACATTAATATAATACAAGATCCCTTTTCATCAAAAAAACTTTATTAAGGACTTTGAACCCATCATTGAAATGTTATTCAAAATTAGGTTGTAAGAAAATAAAGGTTCTATAGTGGTTAAGGAGGTTGAAGTGTATTTTTTAATATCGAGAATGATGAAAGAAAAGTTGTATTGAAAATGTGTTCATATCTTCATGTCATTTTCTTTGTGAAATTTGAGGGGTTTCAACTGATCATTGAAATTGAAGGCGTTATGAATATGAGCTTATAAATATCAGTTGTGCAAGTGTGTGTGTGGATCATGATAACTCTGATTAGCCATGGCATGTTGGCACTTTTTACTCAAAAGCATTATGCATACACTAATATTTGACTCCATAAAATGAATCATCTCCATTAAAACTTAAATAATCAAAACCTTTTCTATCATTGTAGTTTACAACTCTTATCTTGTACCACTGAGCTCGCATTGATTCACATACATTCATGATTTCATGTTTTCTTTTGTGATTGCGATTTGCGAGTCTAGGAATGATTTGTGTAGATGTTATTGTTGTTGGTTGTCTTGTTAAAACCATCTTGATGTTAAGGTTGTTGGTTATCTTGTAAAACCATCCTTTTAGGTTTTTGGTTGTCCTTTTAAAACCATCGTGATATTTAGGTTGTTAGTTTTCCTATAAAACCTTATGGTTGTTTGGGTTTTTTGTCAATCCCATGTAAAACCATTGTCATATGTGGAGGATGAAAAAATAATTGAATGCATGTTCATAATTGGGTGGCCGTTGTATCCATCCATGAAAGCCATCTATTAGAATACAACTCTATTCAAGTTTGATATCAATACCATGAACAAGTAGAGGTGACACACTACACTTGAGGATTGTAATTACTTTTCTACTATGTTCGCACTAGGGGGAATGTTAGGATAATTAGTGCTCACATTATGTAATGTGTGTGTGATTAAATAAGTAAAGATGTAATTGAGTTGTTATTTAACAACTCATATATTAGATAGTAACATCTTTAGTTATACGTGAGTTATAACTACTCACGTAACGTAAATACATATAGAATATTTATGGGGAGAGTAGCTGTAGTTCCTTGTAAATAGGACTACTTTTACCTAGGTATAGGTAATGTGTTCTTTTTGTATGAATTAATAAAAATAGAAGAATTTTGTGTGTTAAGGTGTACCAAATATTTCACATAAATTTTATTTTCTTACGCCTTGTATGGGTGTGTGAATGCATATTTTCGCAAGAATAGACAACACAAGATACACCAACATACACATTAGAGACATAAGAAAACATAAATCATACATACCATGTCGTGATCACATCAAGTTTGAGGTGGTGCCCACGATTAGGATGATGCATGCATGTTATAATTAAGTATGTTATATTTTATTATGTTTTCTTATATGTACATAGGTGCATATTGATGCTAGAGCATCACACTAAGTGAAGGTGTGTGTCCTTCAATATATTATGTTGGGGGTAGTTGGAACAATTATGAGATAGTTCATGATTGATTACAATTATAGAACTACCAACTAACATGTATGTGTATCAATATATTCATATTATGTGTTTGATGTCATGTGTGTGTGGTAAACACATAGTTTTTAGCACTTTCTATGAGCTCCACCTTCTTCTTATAGCCTAAACATTTTTAAAAAGTAAATTTATTGCACTTTTACAACACCTATCTGTTGCACTTTTATAACACTTATCTACTACACTTTTTAGGCCATTTGCCAAACAATTTTTGGGGCATACATATCCATAAATTTAAGGGCCATTCACCAAATTAAAGGGACTGGGCCACAAAAATAATAGGTACATCTTACCTTACCTACTTGGAGCTCGTCGTGGATGAAGAGATTGAATATCGGGATGTTGGGAATGCAGACTAAATCTGTATTGTTATTGAATTTGGAGTTATTAGATTAGATGTCAAAGGTAAATGAATTGTATTATTGATTATCATTATTCTTAGTAATTAACAAAGGAACATATTAGAAACACAATTATATGGTTGTTCCATTCAAATTTAGGTAACTATAGGGAAGATAGGTGGATAAATAAGAAATATAATGAAAAGTGATGTCTTTGATTTTAATAGATTAAGGAAGAATAATTATATTGATAGAAGATGAGTTCTCTACATGTTTTTTTGACTTGACATTGCTTTGAGTACTATCTAACCTCATGTTTATTGTCACACTTGATTAATTCATATTTCCTAATTAAGAGATTCATTTATACTCCATCATATTAAGGTGGTTTACATGCTAACATGTTAGTTATTGTCATTGATAAAATGATATTTCCACTCTAAGGGGTCATTTGAGTTTTGATCTACCTTAATTACAACAAAAGGCATTTGTACAATTAGGAAGATGGAACAATATTTAATTGTGTATCAGTTTCCCATATCAATTACATCCACCTCGTATGTCATATCAACAACATCCAATAGATCACACCCATCCATGCATGCATCTAGCTATCAAAAAATCAACCCCTCTAGAATGACATCCCCGTCACCGTGTTTCGCGACTCAATATCTAATTTTCCTCTTGTTTCGAGAAAAAACAAACAAATTCCTATAATGGGAAAAATTCTTGGGTTTAGAGAGATTTACTAGGATATTTTTTAATAGTGGTCCTAGGTAATTGAAACCGTGTAATTTGTGCTTTTCTGTTGAAAGGAATTCTAATACAAATTCCATTATGCATCCATCTGTGATTTCATCAACCTGCCACCATTACCCAAACCTCCAAGCTTTACCCTAAATTCAAGTGTTTAGAATAATATTATTAAACTAAGTACTAAAAGTGAACCAATCTATCAAATTTTATATTAAAAGGTGTAGGTTTTGACCCTCAAACCTATTAGATTTTTGACATTTTTTATTTTATCCACATTAAACATAAATTGCACTCATCGAGAGATTTCTACACGATGCAGAGGAGCGTATATAATAAATGTTATTTGGGTGGGAACAATTTGTGCCATGCCGAATAAGTGTGGGACATACATGGTTTTTATTCCCACCTTTTTATTTGTGATTTTTCATTCATGTCTCCAACTTATTTAACACATTAAATGTCATGCAATCAAAAAACTTGATTCCATACAAAATAGTAAATCTTGATTAGCATATAAAATTTTCTGATATCCCATATTTCCACTCCTTAGAGGGGATCAATTATCAATGGTTGGACTTGCATCACCTACTTCTCCACAATTACTCGAGTTTAAAACTAAAAATTATTCCTATAAAGTGCTACAAGAAGCAAGAAGTGTGGTTGTATTTGTATCTTGGGCCCTATTGAATCCTCGCCAATTTATATTTTGGTCATTTAAGCTCACATTGAACTCACGTGAATAATGAGCATGAGGTTGAGATGATTAAGTGGAGCACAAATAACATAATTTATTTGGGTAGGAACAAATTGTTATGTGGAATAGGTGTTAGACATGCATGCAATTAATTTCCCACCTTTTAATTTCTAACATTTTGTTCATGTCTACATCTTACCTATCAAATTAAACATTTTCTAATTGAAAACCTTGATGCCATGAGATTAAAAAATAGTAAGCTTGATTCAAATATAAAATATACCTTTCTCTTATATGTCTGATCACTTGAAGGGCTCAATTATCAATGGTTGTTCACACACCACCTATTTTCCTACAATTACTTGATCTTGTAACTGAAATGGAAAGCTACGAATTGTTATAAGATGCAAGCATTTCAGTTGGGTTTTGAACCTTGAACCTTTTTTAGTTTCTTCATTTTTTTATTTTTTCCTCTTTGAGAGATTGAAATGCTTGAGTGGGGTACAAATAACATGTTATTTGGGTGAGAACAATCTGATCCATGGAATAGGTGTTGGACATGCATGTATTAAGCTCACACCTTTTAATTTCAAACATTTCATTCTGTTTGTGTCTTACCTATTAAATTAAACTTCATCTAATTAAAAACCTTAATGTCGTGAACTAAAAATATAACAAATCTTGATTGGCAAATAAAATGTACATGTTGGCATGAAAGACTTAGTTATCAATGATTGTTCATACACCATAAATTTTCCTAAAATCATTTGAGATTATAAATCCAAAGAGAGGTTACAAAATTCTGCAAGAAGCAAGTATATTTTTCCAAATTTTTCACCTCGTGATTTTTTTATGAAAGTAAACTAATCTATCAAATTTAGTATATAAAATTTTATATTTAATAGTTTCATAGTTTTAACTAGAAAGGGGGGCTACAAAATGTTATTATAGACACAAACTCTATGCACTTGGGTACTGATTTAATATAAGTGGAATTAAATATTAATTTCAGAGTAACTATTATAATGAATGATATAAAAATGATAAAATACAATAAATGGAAAAGAAATAATATGAAACCCTAAGAAAATGAGAAAGATAGATGACTTAGCTAGTTTTTGAGTGATCGGGAAGTGTTCTAGACTGAGGAACTGTTGAAACAAAATGATAAGAGTGTCGTCAGGTCTCACTGAAGTATGGAACTTAGAACTGTGTAGGAGGGGAGCACCCACATAAGGACGGGAGTGCCTGGGCACTAGCGTCCACCCATATGCTCAAGTTTTGATCTTTCATGTGTAGGAGGAGCTTCATTGTTAATCCCTATTTATCACTTGAATCTCGCTTCAATGTCGTCGATTGTACGTATAACCTGTAAAACAAATGTCTCGCTACACATACCCACAAACCACATCAAATCCTAAAAATAAATATGCATTATGTGCAGTTAGAGTGACCTCAGCAGTCACCCAAAGAGTGAACTTAGTACCGAGTGTTACACTACATTTCAAACTCCATGTAGTCATGTGTAAAAGTGTGTGTAATGATGCCCTTAAGTAGGTTGTGCAGTGGTAGTGGGATAGATATAAAATATAGAAAATATATAGAATGTGTGATATGGAATTGAATAAAATTTCCCTCTTATGTTGTGTATACAGAGTAATGCAACCCTTTTCCTTGAGTGAATGTACTAGATTGATGCTTTGTAATGCTCTTGTTCCTTTGGATGCAAGCTCAGGTGATAGTAGATAATGTTAGTGTTTGGCCCCTTAATTGAGAATTATAACTATGTGTGTGTGTATATATATATGACTCTGTTGTTTAAATTTCATAATTGACAATTGGAAGGTCGACCCAAAAGTGTAAAAGATGACCAAGAATTAAAAGAGACCTAAAAGAGTGAGAAAGGGATAGAGAGGGTCAGAAGCACCCAGAAGGGTCAGAAGCGTCTAAGCGCTTCTATCATAAATGGGTGCTAGTGTCAGAGGCCATTAAAGATAAATTAATTAAATACCGGTAGCATTGTAGGGTGTGTAAGGTCAACAAAAGTATAAGAAACAAAGTAAAAGGCCCAAAAGACGTTGTCAATTACTAGTTTTATTACTTAGAAATCATGTATATGTTAGTATGCTCTAGGACCTAGAAATGTACCCAAGTGCATAGATTTTGTGTCTACAGTTGGATAAAGGAACTTCAGGATTGTATAATTATCCTCACATCTCATTCATTTGATTAAGATCATGTTGAAAAGAAAATTATTACAAAATGTTATGGCATTTGTTTTTAACACATCTATATTTTAAGACTAAAAATAAAGTGATTGAAAGGGGAGTAATGCTCTATAAATCTATTATGTCATATTTTAGTGTTGTTAGTTTTGTTTTAAGTCGAGGTTTAGTGTGTTTATTTTCACAAAGTTGCTTGAAAGATTGTTTACAATGAATTGAGTATCTTAGTTGGTTACATTTAAGGTATTTTGATAGTCAAGAATTATAGTCTTCATCAAGATTCAAATGATGAAATAGCTAAAAGGAGAACTAGTTTTTCCTTGTTTCATTATGAATACTATTTGTTTGCTCCAATTTTATTGGGTTATTGTCATCTTGAAGATGTTAGCATTCAAACTTGCCTATTAACATGTTTTTTATAATGGAAATAAGGGGATGCAATGTGATATTTGATTTACTTTGAAAGGTTTTTTATATGTATACAGAGATAACATTTATTTGTTCAAACATAAACAATAACTTATAATTCCAACTAAAAATGATTTTTTTATAAAAATCATGAACACTCTATTTTGAATGACTTCTATGAAACTCTAAATTTATATTATATAGAATTTTTCATTGAATAGGTGTAAATTGTCAGGAAATAACTTCCATTGGTCATCCTAAGAAGGATAAAATAAAACTATCACTTTCAGATGCATTTGGTATCCCTTAATGTTCTAATTAGTAGTGTTAATCATAAAATGAAAACTTTGATGTCCGTCCATATGAAGAAGACAGTGAAGTAGATGAAGCAGACCATGAATCAGATGGAGACTAAATTCTAGAAGAGGAACAAACATCAAATAAACGTAAAAGAACATTCACGTCCAAATAGAAAACAATATTTACATAGGCTTATGATATAAAATACAAAAATGGTGTGGAAAGGATAAAGTATTCTTTGTATATAAGAAAGAAACCCCATTCACTAAAGATGAGAGTACAATCCATTATGGTGGGATTCTAAAAACACATACAATATCAAAGCCTCGTGAATTTTTTTACAACTTTGGGAGAGAGAAACCAAATGAACTAGTATACCAATTATCAAATATGTATAACTAATTGTAGATCCTCAAAAGTAGATAACAATATCAGTGATTGGAAATATTATTCTTTTGTCTCACGTGATTTACCTCTAGAAATTTACAAGCCAATTTGTGACTTGAACGGGGTATAAAGGTACTCCACACAAGGTACTCCACACATTTCTCTAACATATGAATACTCTACAAATACAAATATCACATTTCTAAAAGGGTTTCTATAAGTTTCCAAGGAAACATATTAGAAAAAGTTAAATACTAGTGTTTCTATAGTCCATTTTACTCAATTTTAGTTTATGAAAGTATTGATTTGACTATGGAACAACATATGATAATTTATATCGCATATTTGAAAAATGAAGGAATAGGTCCGCATGTAACAAAATTCATATGCCTCCTTCAAATAAAGGATGATATAACTCAATATATGTATAACATTGTGATAACTCTATTAGCATAGATGGCTTTGTCCTTATTGAAGTAAGTTGGATTTCGATTTGATAGGGAATTTTCCATGAGAGTTATCCATGAAGGTGTACGTAGATTCATCAAGATGGTCCTTATTTATTAGATATTCATTGTATATCTCATCGTGAAGCATTAACATCAAACGATGCTTCATCTTATTTTCGACAGTTGTAATTTATATATAAATTTGTAAACAAAATTTATTCATAACTTGGTAAAGGGCCAAAGTGTATAATTGTGTTCCACTTTTGGTCACTTTTTGTACTTTCAACAAAACATGTCCGACAACCAAAACATGAACAAACACATGTAAAATCACCAAACATATGTATTTTTAAGAGCCTAAATATATCAGGAGTAGTGCATCTATAATTTACCTAAAAAAATTCAGTTTTAAAAGTAACTTTAAAGATTTATTTACTAGTTAGTTTTTAAAATGGAGCAAATGGATTCATTTTATGTCAGTACGTTATTATTGTTCAAATTCATTAAAATAGGCCATTCTCTAGAGGAAAGGACATGCACATACTTGGCAATCACATGCTTGCTTTGTTAAAAAAATGAGAGTTATAGGAGAAGAAAATGTAAGATTTGGAAACAAAGTTTCAAGTGCAATTTTGCATCCATTAACTTGTAGATGTGTTTATTGAGCTAAATAAAATGAATTAAGAAACTAAGAATATTGTGTCAACATTTATTCAATTAAAATAACTTTATATATTGTTCTTATCATGTTTATTAGGAGATTTCAAGGAGACATATTTGGGGCAGGTATAATGCATATATTGTCTCTTTTAAATAGGGCACAAGGAGGAACTCAACCTTTCAGATGGGATGTGTGTGATACAAGTACATGCATTGAGATTTGAGACTTATCCTAAGTCACAAAAATAGGGACATTCGATGATTGCATTATATCAGGAAAAAGTTTTATAATGAGGGTTATTGATTCCCTACATACAAAAGGTTCGTAGATTTACCTATTTTTAATGTTATTAATTTTTTCAATCCTTGCAATTATTACAAAAATAAGAATGACATGTATCGTCAAACAAAAATATGGTTGTGTTTATGCAAAAAACAAATCGTGTTGGGAACTCACGTATTGTGGATATTGTTAAATGTTTAGATAACATTGATGACTTTGTTTGTACTATTTATACATTGTAACTAAAAAACATATGTTTGAAGTGTGGGATCTATAAGGGTTAACATGAATGATTTGAAGGATTTTTCAAGTTTACTGTGATTATGACAAGTTATTCCTTTTCTCCCAACATGCACAATAGTATGTAAAAGAGAATTTTCAAAGTTAAACAAGATAAAAAATGATGATGATCTAGAATGTCCTTGAACACAGAATATGTTAATGTTTCTCTCCCTTTTACACCCCATGCTCAAAATGAGGTAGATTGGGATATTATTTATGATGCATGGAAAATCTCAAAAGCCTCTTTCACTAAAACAATAGATCCATATGTTCCTTGTACACATGATGGTCTTCTCAAATGGAAAAATGCTCACATTAACTTGGTTGATTTCTATTATTAGGTATATGTATCCTATTCCAGTTATTACAATTATTAGAAGGGATAAAACTAATATATTTTCTCATTACTTAGGAGTGTATTTATGTCTATTTTTATTTAGATATGTAATATGTCAAGAGGTTATTGTGCCACTAAATGGGTTATGTAAGCTTATCAATAATCACCTTAGCATTTTATGTTGCACATTTTGGTTCAACAATCAACTAATTATGTACACCTCACAAATCTCAAAATTTGTACTACCTGTCATGGTCTTCTAATTTTACGTTTGGACATGTAGGATAAGGGAATCCCTAATCAATATATTTAAAGACAAGGGAAAGTGAAACATATTCAGTTACTTAACAAATAATTTTAAGACTTAAAGAGGGAGTTATACATGTTGACAACTTGAACCATACATTATGGAAAGTGATGGATTCTATTTTATTTTCTATTAATCATTATACATATAACTTATGATGTTTTTGGGTGAACTCATAGCTTATATAAGATATTTGATTCTAATTATAGCTTTGTAGTTGTTGTAAAGTACTATCTCATCTCACTTGCGGAAACCTTCATCACATGTTGGGACATAATTATAATTTAGCTTCTATATTTAGTGTTTTTAGTAATGTGTTATATTTTACTGTGTAACGAATTCGTAAATTAGAAGTGTTAGTGACCCACTTTTGTAGAACAATATCATCACATAAATTTCTACAATATTTTTTGATAATTTGGTAGACATTGATCAAATTTGGATATTATATTGAACTTCATATCAATAACCATCTAATTGTGAAATATTTTGGATTATAATGATCATACAGTTCTACTATGCTCTTTTTTAACATACAAATTACAATTCACATTTGCTCACCAAGACTAGACTTCTAAGTTAGGGGCCAACCACTATGTTTTTTACGTTATGAATGTCGTACTTTGATAAAAAAAATTAATTAACAAGAGGGAGCCTCGCTCTCTCTTATGTTACTTCAAAGAAAATATTTACATTATAAAATGTCACAAGAAAATATTGAATTAAACCACACCAACATGCTACCAAATTTTTTAAATATCCTAACTTGTTATATATTCTTTGTTCTGAGTCATGTGCATTATATATTTTTCTACTTCAACTTTGTTAAATTGTAGCTATACACATCCTTGAGCTTGATGTTGAGAATTCACCCACTAAAATCAATAACATTTGTGGGAATAATTCAATGTGGGAGCCTCCTTATTTATACATGTTATGATCAAATGATCAACATGGATTGCAAACGAGTATGTTTGGAGTTGGATGATTGGGTTGTTTTTGTTATGATAAGGTCATGCCTTATTTTTAATTGTATCATATAATTAATTTCCAATGCTAACCTTTTAAGTGGAAATAAATAAGCAAGTTTATACAATTTAGATCACATGTCAAGTGCATCTTTAGTCCTATAAAAGGCTTAACTCGTCAAATTTAACTCTTGTGAGTTTGAAGAGGCTCAACCATGTCTTGAAATTTGAAGTCTCTTAGAATTTAAAGAATGATATTTTATTTAACATCATTTTTAATGACACATGTACTCTAGTAAAAAAAAGTACAACTATGTATTACAACTTTTCATTATGGAAGAAGGGTTGGATGAAAAAATCTCCTCAACTTGAAATTAAGGCCAACCCTTCAAGTTTGATCACCATTCACTATGATGCTAATATGGATATTTCAGGTTATTTCCATTTTAATGACTTATTATAGAAGGAATTTTTTTTTATGCAAGAGCATATAAGTTCACATGTAATCTTCCATCAACCAAAAATATGGTAGTAGAGCAATAATAAGATAAGTTCAACTATGTGTAGTTTATTTGGGCATCAAAGTTTTTTTGCGTAGTTTGTACATGCATATACTATGTTCTCTCTCTCTCTCTCTCTCTCTCTCTCTCTCTCTCTCTCTCTCTCTCTCTCTCTCTCTCTCTCTCTCTCTCTCTCTCTGTGATTTATAATTACACATATTTGTGTGTGGGGCATTATCAAAGTTCTACGGGAGATCTGCAATATTGTTTTGAATCTAGACAACCCTTTTTGAGATGGTGCTTGGATTTATGGCATAGAACCAAAAAACTCTCAAGTGTGTGTAGCATTACAACAATTATTTCCATAAGTTCTCATTATGAGGGAAGACTCAAACTGATACTGCAAGTTCATATATGAAACCACAAAAATCTTATACTCTAATTAAATAATTCTTGAAAATTCTCACTTTATGGATTGCAAGGTTCATTGGTGGCACAAAGCATGGAATCATTGTTGTAGTGGTATAATCATATGCGAAGACTGATGAAGGTCAACTAAATTTCAAATTATGTCCTTTGGGTTGACTTATATTACATCAAGTTTAGAAATTTATGGGTCCTTTAGGTCTCATTTTTCATTTAAAAATTGCAACACATTTAATTACTTATGGGTAGGATGCCTCAGGAATTAAATTTTCAATATTTTATTATGTTTGTATATACACATCAATGCATTCACAACAGGATGTTCAATCCAAAATGGGTTTGGAGAGGATTTAGTTTAATGCAGTTCCATTATAAAATTCACTTGTAGATAAAAAATAACATATAGTAATAATCTATTTACGATTGCAGGGAGTACTACAATCAGATATGTGTGTACGTTTGGAAATTTTGGGGGGATATTCAATCATATAGAGAACATTGTGGTGTTGAGTGTCTCGTTTCCAAGTATTGTGGTTTAAATGATTGAATACTTAGTTTTTGGTCTTGAGTGTGTAACCTATTGATGTTGAATAAGTACATTGTTGTTGGTGTCAAGTATGTTTTTTTGATTTTTTTTGTGTGATTTTGTAATGTTACGTGATCTAAGACATCCTTTCGTCAGGAATTGTAATTGTTCCTGCATAATTTGGTATTAGAGTAGGCACAACTTTACCATTGAATATTTTTATTTCTTTATCGTTGTGACTTGGGTAAAGAATAATTGGAGCAATTCTAATACTTGATTTGTAAAGGTTTACAAGGAGGTGTAATGGTAGAGAACATTTTATGAAAATAAGATATTGCTAAAAGAGTGAGGTGACGTGAGCATTGGTAATTAATGTTACTGGAAGAATATATGAAATTATAAATTTGTTGTAGACAATGAAAATCAAACTAACTATAGTGGAAGAAGACTATGAAAGAGGATTTATCATAGGAGATGATGTATATGATATAAAAATAAATACACAAAGCTATTGAAGGAAAAATAGAAGAATAAATTACAATTCCAAATTATTTGAACGAGGGAGAAAAGATATTATTGAAACCTATGTTGAGAAAGGGGTGGAGTATGAATGGGAGTTCCTTAGTTTTCAGGGACATTGAACATTGAAGTGTTATTGATTGGATCACATAAATGGAAGAATATGTTAAATTTGGTGAAGTTGTAGAAGAATGAAAAGTAAAATTTGTGTAAACAAAACTGATAGGTCATGTTGTATTATATTGGAAATAATTTTAGTTGGATTTTAATGGAAATTGCAAAGATAACATTACCTGATTGGAGTAGATGGTCAAGAAATTGAAAATAAATTTATTGCATGGTTATTTCCAGCTAGATTTATTTAAAAGGTTTCAAAACTTGTAATAGAATCATTTGAGTGTGAAGAAATTATATAATATCACAATTCATGTTCATCAACAAAATGGATCGGGAAAAGATAGTATGGTATACCTACACATTGGGGTGGGTGGTCCAAGTTGAGATTTTTTATTGTGAACATGCAAACAATATCTAAAAAGTGTAACAATATGCTCTAATAGAAGAATAAAAGTTGATTTTTAAAATAAGTGCAATGAAGAACACAAACAAGCTTAGTTATGGTAGAGAACTACCAGAGCAAGAGAGAGAGAGAGAGAGAGAGAGAGAGAGAGAGAGAGAGAGAGAGAGAGAGAGAGAGAGAGGTGGACCACAAGTGGTGCACATGATCAATAAAATTGGACTATTATGTGAGGTAGAAGTTGTACACACCTAAAATTTCTACATGACTAATTAACATTAATCATGCCCCGCATCACCATTTATCCGCTACCAATCCATTTTAATCCATCATTATTATTATCATACATCAATCATACAATAATTAATCGTAAGGTTAATTATTATCATTAATCCATTTTATCATTAATTCTTTTATTTCATATAATATCCCATTTTCATCCTTAATTTATTTTATTTCATCATATCACATTATCCTATTTTAATCCTACTTAATAATTTAATATTCCTTTGCCTCACTTACCCTGGTCTACACTTACACCTACCACTAGTTATTCCATGTAATCACATCCCTAATCACATTTATTATCCTAATTTAATCCTATTCATGTGCACATCCTCACCTCTAAATCTAGATTTTTCTCCATCTTTCCCTCTCATTTTTAAATATTCAAATATTCTACACTCTTCTATTAAATTAAAAAAATTCAAATAAAATCTCCACACAAAATGTAGAACCCTCCACATCTAGAAATTTCTACACTCTAATGCATTTTCAACCAATGGATTCAATCCAACATGGATTAATCCTCAACCTCCATTTTGCCACTCACAAACTATAAATTAAGTACCCATCCTCCATGAGAAAAAAAGTTTGGAATCCATATCTAATTGTTGCTATTTTATCCTCTCAATCCTCCATATTCCTTTCATCTTTTGATCATCAATCATCCATCTCCAAGTTATCAATAATATTCAATCAAGCATCAAAGGGGAGGTGTTGTCCAAGTCTTCTCACATCCAAATATGAAGCAAGCAATCATCTTCCAAGCACATCCACCCATCAAGGAAGGATAATTACATGCTAGATGGTAAGTACAAATATAATTCTCCCTCTTTCCATCCTTGCTTGTTATGAGGTAGTTGATTAGTTGAGTTATATTTTGTGTTTGTTTTGGTTTTATAATCATCTCATGTTTGCACACTAACACAAATTTTCATTTACAAAAGTCATGCCAAATGATTTAGTAGTACCTATTTTTTATATAAAGAGGTAGGACACCTAGATTTCAAATGTCCTTGTGTACACAAAGATGATGAAAAGAAGAAGGATGTTATTCACATGTTAATGCACATGTATCACACGTTGAAGAGGAAGACACAACACTATGGTGTTACATCAATGAACCCATGGAAGTAGACACATTACTCGTAATGAGAATGATCTCATAATTTATGGGTAGAAGATAATGTTTGGGAAATTATTTGCTGAAGAGAAAGAACTATAGAGGCATTATTTGTGTCTCAATCCTAATAAGAGAAGATGTCATGATGCAACATTTACTTATGGTTTGACATATCCTCAAAATGAGATGTCAAACCATAAGTTAAAGTTACATAGTATTAGTGGATAGTAGAAGCACAAATAATTTTGTGTATGCAAAAGTGGTATGGAAATTACGATTAAGACAACTACCACATCTTAGTCCTTATAGAGTAACATGGTAGGTAGAACGATGAGTAGGCATTGTGTGGAATAATATGAGGCAGAAATAAAGATTGGTTGGTTTAGATACACACTTTTGTGTAGCTTTTTATTAATGGATTCATGCCATGACTTGTTGGGAAGATCCTAGAAACTTGATCATGATATTTTGATGATGGAAGATCCAGTATGGTTCAAGTGTCGAAGTATGGAAAATTTTGATTTTAAAACCATTGAAGGAAGAAATTATAGGAGTGTACCAAGTTATTTGGGTCCAACTAAAAATATAAAAAACCATGTGGAATATAAGAAACATAAAATGAGTGATAGCACGAGCAAAAATCACACAAATAAGAGAAAATGAGGCATGTGCACAAGTGCAATAGAGCCGGACATAGAGGAAAGAACAAGTGATTAAAGAGTATATGGTGTCGCATAGAGCACACACAAACGAAAGGTATCTTAGAGAAAAGGCAATGCAAACAGATATTACACAAGGAAAAAAGATATGGAAAAACAAAGTAATACCCCAACAAGATAGAGGAGGTCATCCCGGAGAGATCCAAGGTAGGAACTGAGGGAAACATAGTTGGAAATCATAGAGGAGGTCAATTTTCTTAATCAAGACCAAAAATTAGAAAGCGAATACTCTTTGTGAAGGTAGACCAAGACCTTATCATAAGCTCGAAAATGTGGTCCTCCCACTGAGCTTGCATGCATGAGCACTAAGCTCATGCATTTTTAAATATAAATAGAGGAATAAGTGGATGGGTAAGTACACCAAGTTGGGGGGCCAAAAGGGGGTCTTAAGTGGATGCATTTTTCTGAAAAATAAAAAACTTCAACTTCTACAAGTTATTTGAAATAGTTACGCTCAAATTGCAAGATGTTATAAGAACATGAATTGTAGCTTTTTGAGTTTAGTTTCCAAGATATTAATTTTTTTGAAAATGGTTAAGTTTAAGAGGGTCAAATAACTAAAATACCAACACGTGCAACTATTTTTGTTAAAAAACATAATAAACAGTGTTTCGTGCCCCCCACTATTTTTTTAGCACCATTTAGTATTTTTGAAAACCCTTTAGTAGAAAGATAGATATGAGCATCTAGTCTGGGCTAGGAATTTTTTTAGATAGTATTTTTTTTATGATTTTAGAGATTTTAAATTTTGAAAAATAATAGAGCTTTGACCATGCCCCCCCTAACTACCTCAAAAATTATCGAAAATTATTTTTTTAAATATGTATAGAATTAGTCTTAGTTTGGGCCTAAATTTTTTTTATTCAATTTTGATGAGTCGAAAAAAGATACATGAAGAAAGAGAGATGTGTATAAACTCCAAAAAAATCTACAAAAAGGCATAGTTAGAAAATAATTAGTATGGTAACCTTATATTATTTAGAAAATTTGAAAAATCATATTTTTAGAAAGAAGAAACTTTTCTCAACCTCGTAGTCATATATTTATTAAATTGGGTGATCATTTAAGTTTGATTTTGCATGGTGGAAGGTGAGTTTTTGCATATTTTATACAAAAACATGATAGGTTGTTGTGTTTGTTATAGGTTCAAGGAGCAGGTTTAGGGATCCAAAGCGGATTTCGAGCCTGTAAATTCTTAGCCTTGGGGGCATAATAAAGGGAACACATACGCGTCATAACGTGTACACGTTTCGTAGAGTATCATGCATTATATGTGTTTTTGGCATGCTTTTATTTACAAAAAATAAAATGTTTAAGTATAAGAAATAATAATAATATAAATAATAATTAATATTATTATTATTTATATTTAGTATATATAAGAAATTAGGGTCACTCTGCACCTTATGGAACTAGTCTCACAGCTCCATGACTCACAGTTTAGGAGATAGTTTTTCAATTATTGGTAAATTGGTTTATTATTATTGGTAATTTGTTAGGAGCTCAACATTGCACCCTAAAGTTATGATCGTGAGCGACTAAAGACATTATCGAGGTCTATTTTGGCAATGAATATAATCATCTGTTTAGGTTGTGTGGATCTGGGAACTGTTTACTGCCATTTGTAGGAGTGTTAGATGTGTCAAAATTAGATTTCCTCATAACCTCACAAGTCTCTAATGGAAACAAAAATTGCTCACATATATGCACACGAAATACCTCCTAATACATAAATAAAATCCTAACCTAACACGTGTTGCACATAGTGTCACTTGGTGTTGTAATTGACGGAGATTTGCATGGAAAAGGTATCTAATAGGTGGCATAGTGATAACACCATGGAAAAGTGTCGATTACTCTCCACAAGCATGAAGGTTGATTGAAGTAAAACACTTGTGAGAGGTGCAAAACAGAGGTGCCACATATGGTGAAATCATGGTTTGGATCCATATTGGGAAGCTTCTTATTAACAGCATATTCAAATGACACAACATGCCAAAAAACGTGAAAAATGGCAAGACGCCAACAAAGATGAGATTTACGTAGCTTTCCACATGCCTAGTTTTTTTCATTCTAACCTAATTTTATAACTTAAGGAATCATTCCAGAGAAGTACAGGTTTCATGACAAGAGGCAGTGTAATGTTCCCTGCACTAAAAACCCTTCCAAGGTCTGAGTACACAGTCCTTGAATGATAAAACCATTTTGACATAAATGTTCCTAAATTATAACAAAGACTTCCAAGATTCCCTAACTTCACTTACGGATGCTTAATATCTCTTCCTAAACTGTCATAGAAGGGTGTTTAAGATAGCTCTAGAATGAAAGAAATAACTAGCAGGGAAACTTGAAAATCAAATTTCCAACCATGAAATAGCTAAGTCCCTTAATTGAAATTCCCTAAGGCTAATCTCAGATGCCTCTACATCCTATCCTCTGGTGATGCAGGAACACCTTGTTAATAATAAATTTTGAAGCTTTCTTATGGTGCGCCCAGGGGTATCTTGGGTTCAGATGTTAGTATGGTCATGCTACTTGGAATTGTAGTCCATTTGGACTGCACAGAAAAGAATATTGAGAGTTATTTCACTCCAAATGTCCACGCATCTATCCTAAAAAAAATAAATAAATCCAGGTATCCATGTAGCATAGAGGACGTTGAGAGACACACTCCATTAGATATAAGGTAAAAATTTAGAGGTTATCAGATCGAAAGATATAGCAATTTTATTCTCTCATGTGAAAACTATCTTGTTTTGGATTTGTATTCGTGGCTTTAGTGGTTTTTCAGGCTTCATTTAACCCTCACAGTTTCCAAATGGAAAATAGATAGATAGACTTCCTCAGTGTTATGACTACACCTTGTTCCTATAAGTTCTCTTAGTCATTTTGAATGAACTTCCAATGGTTCAATGGAATCCTTGTAACTTTATGTCAAGGCATCTGATCACAAGGACACGGTGTTCCAAAAATCCCGCGGCCTGTAATGAATTTTATTTTATCCGGACTTTCGTTAAATTAATGTCAGATCACAATCCTTCTGTGTGTGCCCAATTTGGCGGCTTTATAGGGCCTAGAGTCATTCATTGTAATAGTTAATACTTATGCACGGCTAGTGCTGAAATACTTATAAGTGTGGAGGAAGGTCAACTAAAAATACCAAGAGTTTGACCTGCCCTCTACTAGTTCTGTGCGGCTTGGAATCATCATCCGTGATCTTTGTTCCAAGGAATGCGGCAAATATAGTCTAACAATGTTCTATGCCCAATTTGCAAGGGCTAGGAAATATGCAAAATTAGACAACAATAGTCTTTATTAAATATGTTTTTTAAGTTATTGGTATTAGCCTCTGACAAGTTGGAGGAAGGCCTAAGGGCATTAAGGACTCAAAAAATTAGGGTCACTAAGGACAAAGTATTGAACTAGTGGTTACAACTCTAAAGTCAAGCGATGCACAAGATAGTTTATTTCTTGTGATCTAATTAATGGTCAACCATAGGTGAGATTTTCATAGATTGGTGCAACATTCACCCGGATATCAACTATGTGTAGTTTATTTAGTCATCAAATTGTTTTTACTTAGTTTGTGTATGCATATACTATGTTTTTCTTTTGGGTGTGTTTTTTATGTGTTAGTATAGGTGTTATAATTGTGCATATTTGTGTGTACAAAATGATTAGAGTGTTTATGGGAGATTTGGTATTTTTATTTATATCCATAACAATAGCTGCTCAAATATGGTGCACTATTTGGAAATGTCTTATAATGACACAAAACTCAAACTATCAAGCATGTGTTGGACATAGTGTCATTGGTGTTGTCCATTGATGTCAGTGTTGCATTGATGGAAAACTGGTGTCTAGGTGGCATAGGAGTCAACATGAGGTGTCAATCATCAAGAAGCTATGAAGAGTTGATTGGTAGTGCCCACATTTTGGTGTCATGAAGTGTTACATTGGTGAAATGTTGGTTTGGAACCAAAATGGGAAGCTTCACTGTTTTGAGGATTCTTCATGACACCTTCAAGGCCTTGGAGAAAAATGGATGTCTCCAACATGTAGAGGATTTACGTAGATTTATAATGCCTATTTTTTTTCATTCATAACTTCAGTTACATAAGCTCTTGGAATCTTCTAGAAAGTTAGGTTTCACCGTTAGAGTGTTTGTTCCCTTGCACCTACAAAACCTGATGTTGCCTAGAGAGTCCTTGAATAGGAGTGAGAACCTTTCCTAGATCTTCCTAAATGGACCTTCAAAACTTCCAAGATTCCCTAACATCACTTATGTGAAGCTCAACGTAGCTTTCAGAAACAGCTACACAGACGGTGACATAACAGCAAAACAACAGCAGAAATAACTAGCATGGAAATCGACCGCCGAGAAACATGCAAACTAAGTCGTTACCCAGTAGAAGCGTTACCCTTCAAAGTCACTACGCATTTTTTCTTTGGTGTTGACCGTTACCCACCCTGTTAATAATAAATCTTCGCAGTCTGGAGAAGAAGACAAAGGAGGAGTATCTTGGGTCCTTAGTCGCATATGGTCCCATAAATTGGAACTAGTCCATGTTGTTCTCCTGAGAGATATATTTTTCATTTTCCATGCTGCCCTCAGCAGCTTGTGTAATTTTTCATGTTCTGAAATAAATCTAGGTATGTTGTAGAATAAAGGGGTTTTTGTTGACACACTCCTGGTTCAGACCGAGATATCAAATTTAGAGGTCAGAGATCCTATTCTATCCACAAAGATTTTCAAGTGCTCTATATCTTGTTTTGGATTGTATTCTTACCTAGCTAATGCGCTGTCTCATGTTGACGTTTTTCCATCCCACAAGCAGTAGTCCAGGGAATGTGAAAATAGATCCAAATACATCTTACTACATCGAAAAGGCTAGACCTTGTTTTATAAGTCAATTAGTATGTAGAATGACCATAATGGTTCTATGGAATCCTTGAGTCTACTTCTAAGGTCAATGGTCAGCAAGGACACGGTTTTGCATCAGTGTCAAGTTCCACCAGGTAATCCGGGCATCTAAAGGTAGTATTTCTGTAAATTAGTTGTTTAGATCACAATCCTTATGTGGAGTGTAGTACCCAAGGTATTAAGGGCCAATGGTTGTCAGAACATTCATTGTACTCCAGTTAATACTTATGCCTAATAGAGACCTTGATAAGTGTGGAGCAACCTGATCCAAATACCAAGAGTTTCCATGAGAAATGACTCTGTGTGCGGGTTGGAATAGGAATAAAAGAACCAAGGAATGTGCAAATACAGTCTAACATATGTTAATGACCCAATTTGAGGTCCAGGAAATATGTACTTTTAGAAGCAATGATGTCTTTATTCCATATGCTATTGAAGTTGGTGGAGCCTATGACAAGTTGAAGGAATGCCTTTAGCACATTAAGGACTCATAAAATCTAGGTCTTACCAGGACAAAGTATGGAGTCAATGTTAGTAGGTAGATCCACGCGATGCACAGAGCAGGTTTAGGTCTTATAACCATTAATACCAACCAAATCTGACAAATCAGATTGCATGCTCTTACCCGTAGTATCAACCTCAAATGAAATGACATCTAGTCATTAAAATGTGATTACATGGTTTGTGCATGCATCTGCTAGGTTTTTCATTTGGATGTGTTCCTTATGCCTGTTAGTATAGACGTCTTATGAATTGTACATATTTGTGTGTACAAGAGACTCGCGCCTAAACCCTTTATGGGAGCATTTGGTATTTTTATTTATATCCAGGTAGATCACCCTGTTCCAGATGGTGCGACCATTTGGAACCTCGTCTTTCCCAGGAACACCCCCAGACTGATGAATGCACATGTGGCATTACAACTAGGGTTTGCAGAACCGTCGTGTTATGAGGGAAGAGGCATTTTCGATAGCACGATCTCAAGGAGACGCATCTGCTAATTCATTGGACTTCTATGAAGAGTTCTTGAAAATCCCCACCATGGACGGTGATTAGGGTTTTTTTATGGTGACGTCTGGTAGCGACCATGGCACAGTCCCGGAACTAGTTCTACGGATTGTAGTCGCGGAACAGCCGCAATAACAGGTCACGGATACAGCTTTACGGAATTATGTTCGTTGGAACAGCCACGTTGAACAGTCGTGGAGCATAAAAGTTAGTTGTGTATTTATTTTCCATTTAATGTTTTCAATATATTAATTTTCTTATGGGTAGGATGTCTACAGGATTATATTGTAAGTAGTTGATTGTGTCTATGTAAATACAATGGTAACATTTGTAGAGGGGAGTTCAATCCATAGGAGTTTAGAGAGGATTTAGTTCAATAGATTTTCATTACAAAATTTAGTTCTAGATCAAAAATCCTAGAAAAACAACCTATTTTTGGTTTCAAAGAGTATTGAAATAAGATCCATGCTCGGAGCTCAGAAAGTTTAGGGGGAGATTGAATCGTAGAGGTAACATTACAGTGTTGAGTGTCTTAATTTTGATCATTGTGTTGTATGACTGAATTATCTACAATCAGTCTTGAGTGTGTAACCTAACGATGTTGAATAAACACATTTTTGTTGTTGTCAGTTGTGTTGTTTTTTATATTTCATTGTGTGATTTTAAAACATTGTAAATCCAAGGTATCATTCAATTAGGACCCCTAACCATAGTTGCATTGCAATAACTATTTCTACAACATGGATACTTCTAGTTATTTTTTCCTCTAATGACAAAGTAAGTGATGACTATTTTTATATTATGGATATTTTGGTTATTTTCCAATGTGTACACAATTATTGTTTTTACGAGTATGGATGGATGTGGATCAATTTGGAAAATTGTGGGTCAATTTCCACTCATTTATTTTGATGATAATGTCAAGACATAGGGGTTCGCAAAACTTGCACTCACCTTAAAGCATTTGTTAATTGTGGGAGGAACAATGATTAAATTTTGTTGTTTGCATCATAAACCTTACTCATCTCACAAGCATTGATAATGTGAGATTATTACAACCCAATATTTATTAATTGTAAATTAGTAAGACTTTCTTAGTGTAGTATTATTATTATATTGTATTTTTTGGGAATTTTTAGTGCAAGGAGTATTTAGCATTTTTTTTTGTTATATTTATAGAAGAGAGAAGCAATCATAATATTATGACGATAAAACTAGTACAAATCTTGAAGAAAACAACTCACTCATCTGAAATAAAATGGTCATCGTTATCAATTAGCACTAAATGCCCAGTACAAGTTCTAATGAAATTTATAGGAAATTTTCAAGGGACAGAAAGTGGGCTAGATAAAATTGAAAGGGAAATGAGGGTATTTCCTCCGAAAAATCTACCAAAACCCAATGTCAATGACTCATTAGAAGTAGGAAGAAAACTAGTGATATGACATTATCATTAGTCCCCGTGATAAAAATTAAAGAAATAGATGGTCGTCGAAGCTGAGTGGATGTACAACTATGAACTTTGATGTGAGAAGGAGATGTTTTGAAAATACGAGTTAGATCATGCTAACAAGGATGATCTTGTCCCGTTGACCTATCAACACAAGTATGAAGACCCACAACATCTAAATGATACTTGACACCCCTAATGACTACTTAGTTTTAAAATGAATTAATCAACCTCGTGTAGAGAGGAACCTTTGTGTAGGTAACAAGTTGCCGGAGAAAAAAGGGTGAAACACCTTTAGACAAGATATCAAAATAATGTGGATAACACACTAAAGAATAATTGTATAGGCAGTAAGGTCTCCCCTGGATTTCATAATAGTTGGGACAACTAATTAAGAAATATTCCTCAATTTCAATATCTTGGAGGAAACACGTATAACATATCCTATCCCCATGAAGAATATGGTGGTCACATTCCACACAAAGTTGGTGGGAACCAACTTTCAACCACCTAACGAGGAATCATAGTAGGGTTGATAACATCAAATATTAAAACAATCATGTGATGATGCCATCTTCCATCTTTATAAAACCTAAAGATGAAGATTAGCATCGAAGGCCAATCTTTGGTCTAAATGATTTGGGTTGAAAGGTCAAAGTGACATAAATGTATTGTGTCATCACAGTTAAGGTTTTTTTACCTTCCCTGAATTTGTTGATGTCAAGCTTCAATCATAATTCCAACAAAAGTATGATAGATTTGATAATACATTTATTTGCTTTTTAGCCCGATATGTAAACTTCAATGGTACTTCTAGGGTAGCATTGATCACCATGCCCCAATTACCAATCCAACCAACTAAATTTGTTGTTGCAATGGTTTTTCTAGATGGTCGTGTTTGGACTATGTTATTAATTGCATGTTGTCTAGTTTCTATGTTATTTTATATTTTCCGTATCATATGATAATTATATTGACATCTTAACCTTTGTACTTGCACCCTAAACCTCATTGTACATCTTAACTTGTTTTTCTTGATTTTTAATTGATTGATTCCTATAACATCTTATTTTGATACAAGACTTGTTAATTGATATATTGCTAGTTTATTTATGTGTTATTTATCATTAGTCCAAGTTAGGTTCTTATTGGCACGTTTTCTTTATATTTCATATCTTTGACTTGTGTTCACATGTTTTCAACAACCTCCATCTCTTTTCTTTTTTATCGCCTTCTCATTCTTCTCCATGTGGGCCTTGTGTAGAAATCAGTTCGTTTACTTTTGAAACAACCCTCTACCAAAAGTATATTTGAATCATATACTCTCTATAGTTGTTTGCATCCATTTAAAAAACAAGGTTTGGGACCATTGCACTATACAAGAGTGCTTATTAAATGCATTATACTTGTACATTGACTATGGTTTTGTTCACTAATTGAATGGTATTTTAAATGTCATCAAAGCTCAACTTTTCTCTGGTTTAACACATGCCCCAAAACACATTTGTTGTCTTTATGCATTATGCTAACCTAGAGGTTGCATTAGGGTTTCAAAGAAGGCAATCAATTTCTCGATGACTCAACGAAAATCCATAAAATTTGAAGTAAATTTTTAAAGATTAGAACATACTGACCATGATATCAACTTTATCACTATCCAAAAGACAAGAAACAAAATCAGTACAATTCTCGACAACCATTTTGATAACTCATACGAAAAATAATCTTTGAGAAAAGCTACTCTATATGTGTGTGTGAAACAACCATTGAATCGTTGAGAAAACTCATAGATATATATATATATATCCTCCCAATACAACTACCTAAATTTGGCGGAGGATTTCGGTGCCTACCCATGGTGGTTCAAAAGGGCCTTTTTTCAATGACTTATGAGGATCTATTTTCGTCATTTTCTTTCCTAACCCTCGTGGGCCCACCGCGTTATTGGCCACGTCATCGCCTCATAGTTGCCACCTCACAGCCCACTTGCAATGGTTTTTTTGGTCCATTGGAAACTCCCTGAAATTATATCATCCTGACGTTGGTGACTGGACACGTCAATGAATTACTTTGTTACTCATTAGTGCTTGTTATACGTTAACGAAACTTACTAATGCTCTTGTCCTTGCGGGGATTCGATCTCTGGACCTGTCCATTCTCAAATAATAAGGCTGCGTCAAAATACGGATAAAAGCCATAAATTTTCTCCTTGCATCTCAGAAGGGAGAAAGCGCAAGGTCACTATGACGGGTCATGACGAAGAAGATAGGAAAACGTCATTATAATATTAACACCGCCTGCGTGTGCCCTGAATTTACACCTGCAGGCTGCAGCGGCGTCAGTTTGCCAGACCACTTTCGAACACATAACTTTCTGGTTATTAAATTTCATTAATAGAATGTACACAGCTGATTTCAGCATGAGGAAGATGTGGACCAGTGCCGCTAAATTAGCCATCAGATTAATATATTGTTCATGCAAAATCAAATCTCTAACATAAAACAATGAATACCTCCATTCAAATTAACATTAGTTATCTTGTAACATGTTGAATTAATATCATATAAGATTTTTTTTATCAAAAAAAAAAAAAAACATTAGTTATGATGCAATGCACTTGAAATACATATAACATGTTTTGTATTTAATAATATAGAGCGGAATTAGGACCACCCATCAAACCAAATTCTTCCCCTACTCAAAGATCCCTAAGACTTGTGATACCCTTTACAACGCTGCTCCTTCTTGCGAATTTAAGTTAGCAGTCTTGGAAAAAAAAATTATTCTTTTTTTAAACTAATTCAAGTATAGAGTCTACTCTTAACATTTATGTGTGCTTGGCTCATATGTCTAACTCTACACATTGAGGATATTTGAGAATGGAGTGCTCCTCCGTTTCAACCGCCCCCGTGGTGTAAAAAACACAAGCCTTCTCTTCCTACCGCTCCATAGGAATCGTTCGTCTCCCTGTCTCACATCTAACCCTGTGTGAACTAGTCTTGAATTGAGCAGTGAGGATTTTTTCTCTTTATTTAAATTGAGCCCCTATATGCAATTTTTCACTATACTAATAGTTTCAGTTGAACATTGAAATTTGGGCATTCGGTTAGATTGATATTCCATTTACTCGTCCACTTGTAGATCTACTTCATGTAAGTGTTCTTCCTTTTGTTCAACTCTTCATCATTTGTGGCCCTAGGCCATTTGTCGGTCTTTGGGATTTCTATTTTTTTCAAGTATTAGGATGGTCATAAGAGTTGCCTCTAAAGGAAAAGTATTTATCTCGTCAAGAATGATTTCATAATGAACCAAATCTTTGATTCTTAAATTGTTTGTGTTTAAACATTTTTGAATCTTTTTTATTTACCTCCATTTTAAACATGTTGCTCCACTAGCCCACATCTCAAAGTCATATAATATCATTGAAGCGACAAGTAACCCAAATAGGACTTTGGTGGTCTTCCAATCCCATAATTCAAGATTTCTACATATGTTTTGAAGTATGTAAAAAGCTCTCCAGCTACCATGTATTCTTTCCATCCTACACATATCCCAATTGAGCTTGTTATGAAGTTAAAGGCCAAGATACTTGTATTCTAACACCACTTCGAGAGACCCTTTTGCAAATTGAAAATTGGGGTGCTAAACATCCCTATTTGTTTTAAAATTACGATTTTGTTTTTGTTAGTGTTCACTTGCATCCCTACTTCCTTACAAAAGTTCTCTAGAACCTAAAGATGATCTTTCAAATCTTATTTTGTTTATGCCATCATAATTAAGTCGTTCATATAGAACAAAAGTTTCACCACATACTTGCCAAGTTGTAAACAACTGATTTTAGCATGAGGACAATAGGGAACATCGTGCAAATGCTCCACTACACATAGTAGACTAGGAATCAAACTAATATTATTCTTCTTAATTGTAAACGAAAAACTTGGGGAAAATGTAAATTATAGATAAGAGTGTCTCGAAAGATAAAAGCTGGAACCATATAAGTATGAATATGACAAACCAGAACAATACAATTAGAAATTTGGCATTTACACAAAATTATAAGGAAACTACGGGGAAAGAGAAAAAAATGATCAAAATGAAATAGGACAACAAGAGACAAAAAATCAATAAAAAAATCCAAAATTGAGAGGGACAAGACAAGATCAATAGTCAAACAACATACACATGTCAATAACAAACTTACTTAAACAACTGATCGACAAACACACTAGCACCACAACACCTAACTAGTACCAAAATCATGTCTCTAGAGAAATAAGTAATAGTAGAAAAGTTTCACAGCTATGGGACACCTTACTAATCGCAATTTCATCTAATTAACCAAAAAGATAAAGAAACGAATTAATAGTAGAATAGAGGAGATTCGTGGGTGGTGGGAAAAAAACAACATTATGGACTACTCCCTTCAGAAAGGATAAAGGAGTCCAAGGGTTAAATTTGACGGCCACCTATACATGTCAAATGATTTTTAGGTGAAGATCATTTTCCAATATTACACTTCGAATTTACTACAAAATAGTGTTATTTAAATATCACTAATATATATTTAGTTAATGATTTTTAATATATTCATATATAATAATATAATTTACATATAAATTTACATATCAATAGGGTTCCACTGAAAGCTGATGCCGCCCACTCTATATAGAGCCGTCATCAGATCCTTCGAATAAATAAGATAAGATAGTTCAATGAGAGGGAAAGGGAACACCCTACCATTGTTTAAATATGTAAGAATCTTTTCAAATATTTGAAAATATTTTACAATTAAAATCAAGAAAACGTGTGAACCACTATCAAATTTAACCCTTATAAAGAACCCATGACCCATCCCCTCTTTTAAATGCTTTATTTTCTTTACATCCACGTGGGCTTCATGATATAAGTAGCATTTACCCTTTAATTATGGGACCTACATGCTCTTTTAAATTCTAGGTCAACCCGTTCTTTTTCACACTATCCCCTTCTACACCCTCTTTGATGGGCACTCACTAAAAGATTATATTTCTTACCTTTTGGTTTTATTTGGTAAGATATTGAAGTGGATGCTTACTCTATGTGCTTGTTTTACGTCACAATTCAAATTCCCTTTGGCAAGTTAGCAAGGAATAGCGATGGTCTTTGATGGTGAAGTGTGTGTAGTTGGGTACCCATCGTTGTTTCCTTCTCTGGTCATTTCCCAATCGTATGGTCATTTTCCAAAATTCAGATTAAGTGACATAGCATGTTATGTGAGAAATTAGCATGAATTAGATGTGGAAAGTGGTTAAGGTTTGAGGGTATAAAAGGAGTATTCTAGGATTATAAGAAAGATAATTATCAAAAATAAATATTGTCATACGGGATAAATAATGAGGTGAAGTAGACCTAGAAAAATTAGTATAAATGAAATAATTTGAGTAAAATAGTTATGTGTTTCTTGTGGTTATAAATCAAAATATGACTTGACAATCATGTTCACATACTTTTGAGCTCTAGATACCTTGCTTGATTTTCGAGAATTCTATGCAGATCTTTTTGAAAACGATCTCCTTCCTTGAAACCCTTATGAGGTAATGACACCTTGTAAAAAAAATAAAAAAGGGTTAATATTTTGACGGACCTTTGTTATCCTTTCATTATTTACATGGCCCTTAACGGAAACCTTTATTTGAAGATAACAAACCAAGTACAAAGTAGTTCAACAAATGATCCAATGTAAAGCAAGTGCCTAACCTTTATCACTTTCAACAATCTAATCAAGTATAATGTTTATTGAATGCAACACACTTGTCTGTTGATTGTGAATTTCCCCGTTAGTTGAATGACCTTGTAAATGTTAAGGAAGCTCAAATTTTCTCCAATTTAACACATGCCCCAAAACACATTTGTTTTCTTTACACATTATACAGATCTAGAGGTTAGTGGATTAGGGTTTAAGAGAAGATCAATTTGTTGACGATTTTTTGTCCACTAGAAATTCAATAAAGTTATATCATATGATTTTTTGTCCATTGATGTTGGTTATTGGACACATCAATCTTACATGTCTCAATGAAAATCAATTACTTCAATAGTTATCAAGTCGGGCTTGATATGCGTTAACAAAAATTATTAATGTTCTATTCTAATGGGGATTCAATCTCTAGACTCATTGATTCTTAAATAATAAGGCTGCGCCAAAATACAAATAAAAGCCCATTTTTTATCATTTCATTATTGTGGTCTCAAAAGGGAGAAAGTGCAGGGTTTACATGTTTCTTAGCAGGGTTACTCAAGGTCCACACATATATAAAAAATGGGGTTCTTAAATAGCTTGACCTGTCAACATTAGGGAGCATTTCTCTCCATTTTTCACACATGAGATGAAATAGCCCACAAAATCCAAATGACGTTTGATGCCCCGAATGACTACTTAGGTTTTAAAATGGAATAATCAACCTGATGCAAATAAAAACTTTTGTGTAGCAACATGTACATAAAGGAAGCAAGTCCCTGGAGAAAAAGGGTAAAACACCTTTAAACAAGATATCAAAATAATGTATATAACAAACTAAAAAATATTTGTAAAGGAAATTAGGTCTCCCCTGGATTTCATAATAAATGGAAAATTTAAAAAATAAATATTTCTCAATTTTAATCTCTTGGAGGAAACATATACAACATCACATATCCCCGTGAAGAATATTGGTGTAGTCACATTCCACACGAAGTTGGTGGGAACCAACTTTCAACCACCCAAGGGGGAATCGCAACATATGGGATTCATAACATAAATATTAAGACAATCATGTAATGATGCCATCTTCCATCTATAAAAACTTCTTAGCATAGAAAACCAATCTTTGGGCTAAGTGATTTAGGTTGAAAGGTTAAAGTGCCATAATTTATTGTGTTATTATAATCAAGGTTTTTTTTTCTATCTTCCACGACTTTGACAATGCCATACTCCATTCACAATTCCAACAAAATTATGTTGAATTTGATAATATAATTATTTGTTCTTTTTGAGTCCAATATGTAAACTTCCATGATCCCCATCCACATTCTATGGTGGCATTGATCACCATGCCTCAATCATCGATTTAACTAGCTACAATTGTTGCTACAATGGTTTTTCTAGATGGCGTTGTGAAGAATATGGTACTAGTTGTATATTTCTACTTTTATGAGAGCCCTTTTTATGGTAGTTGCATACAATCTACACATTTTGGGTGTGGGGAAAGTGTTGGCGGGATTTGGCATTGGCACGACTTCTTGAAAACTCCTCTCTACATTTTAAAAGTTTTGTTGGCCAAAGAAAGGGGAGTTTTTGTTAGTACAACTATTTTTCTAAGATCAAATTCGGACTATTCATATCATTTCACATAACATTAGATGCTTAGAGTTGTAAGGCTAGGTGTAATCCCATACAATTTGTGCTTTTGTTCTTTTCACATGAATCTCCTCATTGGTTCTACAAAAATAAAAGAGAGGAGGAATCTATCACAACCTTGAAAAAGTTATACTTACTAGAAATTGTTGAAAGTGAAACTGAGGCACTTGGGAATTTGTATTATCCTAAATGGAGGTATAAGGTTTTGAGAAGATTTGATAATGCCTTGTTGGAGTGATATATAACAACCTAATTGATTCGCCGCCCACAGTTTACCACTCAACAAGTGCTTTATAAGTATATGAATTAACTTATAACTCAAAATATACAAGATAGACAATAAACATGACCTGAGGGGGTGTACAAGCTATAATATTAAAATTGAAGAGAGAGAGCAAAAGGAAAGGAAAAATCCTCTTAAGATTCAACAACATACACGTATATTAGACTATCACATACCCCTTATTAGCTCATTATGTATAAGTAAGGAGACACCAAATAATGCTAGTGTCATAAAAGATAAACATATTCTATCCCTCAAGAATTAAATTCACGTCCCCATAGCATATGATAGATATACCAACATATTAACCTCTACAGTTGCACCCTAAACTTCATTGTACATCTTAACTTATTTTTCTTGTTTTATAATTGATTGATTCATATAGACATCTATTTTTTATACAAGACTAATTAATTGTTATGTTGCTAGTGTATTTATGTGTGTCATTTATCATTGGTCTAATTTAGGTTCTTATTAGCACATTTTCTTTATATTTCATGATCTTCAACTTGTCTTCCCATGTTTTCATCACCCTCGACCTCATTTCTTTCTTATCGACTTCTCATTCTTCTCTATGTGGGCACCATCTATCTCATTTCCTTTGTTTTCCCCTACTTATGTATGTTTCTCTCTCCTCCCCTTGTTTCATATTGTTTTTATCATGTTGTCACTTCTGTTGAGTGTGGAACTTGTAATGTCACTTTGCGACCGTTATAAAAGTGGTAATTGGTCTTGAGGGAACTTTGCCCGTGTTTCAAGTGCTTAAAGGTTGTAGCCCGTGTTTGCTAGGATTTTTCACCTATAGCATGCCAGTTTGTTAACCAGTAGGGTCCTAATTTGAATTCAAGATTAAATATATAAATAAAAATGTGTATTGTTGCATTTACAACACATAAGCACACAAAGGAGAATCATATTGAAATTGTAGGGTAAATAATTTGTTTATGTCTGAAAGATCCCTTGACCAAAAACATATTAGAAAAATATAATCTCTATATTTTTTTGCATGCATTGAAAAGACAAGGGTTGGGACCATTACATTATACAAGAGTTTAGCAAATGCCCCAAAACACATTTGTTTTTTTATGCATTGTGCGGACTTAGAAGTTGGATTAGTGTTAAGAGAAAGAGACTTGTTTCACGATGACTATGAATCTAGAAAAGATGGACTAAGTTTTTAAAAATTAAGACACACTTATTGTAATCGTGAAATCAACTTCACAACTACGTAAAAGAGAAAGAAAGGTAACAATTACAGTTATAAACAACCATTTTCATTACTATTACACTCATAGTCATAGTCATTGTCATTTTATAAGTTGACTATGAAAACCCTACTCTCTCTTTCTATATAGTGTGAAACAACCCTTAAATCTTTGAAAAAACTCGTATATATAGCTTCTCCCCATAGACCCAACTAAATTTGGCGGAGGATCTAGGTGTCTAACCATATGGTGGTTCAAAAGTACCATTTTTCCAATGACTTGAGAGGATCTCCGGAATTTTCCATTCTCAAATAATAAGACTGCGTCGAAATACCGGTAAACAGCTTCTGAAATCTGTTATATTGTTAAGCTATTGTATTTTTCGATTAAGTTTTCTAGGAAAGAGAAAAATAAATTTGAATTAATACTTAAATGGACATTAAATTTCATGTTAAAAGTTTTTCCTATGACAAAAAAGGGTTGTAGTCTAATGGTGAGGATGATGGTTTGTTAAGTCATCCACCAAGGACCAAGGTTCAAATCCTTTTGTATATCTGACATGAAGAGTGAAACAAATATGGCCAAGATCATTCCACGGGTGACGTTGATGGATAAAATGACCATAATTGTCATTACTTAGCTATATGAAATATAATTTTCTTTCCTTAAATAAAGAAAAAGAAGAGAGAGGAAACAAGCTTGACTAACATGTCCTTATTTGGTTTAGTGAAAGAAAATAAAGAGGGGTGAACTCATATTTGCAAGAGGAAATAGATTAATTTGTATTTATAACTTTTCACATACTCATTGATTGTTGTGAATTGATTTATTATGAGTGCGCACATTAACCAAAAACCAAAGCAACAAGGCAAGGACACAAACTCTAGAGTGTCACGATCCAAGAAAAGCCAAGGTAACAAGGCCAGGACACGAAACCCGAAGAAGTAGGATCAACACCACACCCTCCCATACTGCTGAATGGGTGGAGTGACACTACAAATCTGTATGAGTTGCCCAAAATCAACTACTCGAACACTGACAAAATAACACTGGACTTCACCATAATAGATCCTCCACAAGAGATACTGTCAACATGCCAAAAGTGTCGAAAATACAGATACAAAATGTCTCAACAAATAAGAGAGATACACTACACCTGCTAAAGAAAAAATGCTCAAAACAAGAATCATCACAATGCCAATGATATGTGCTCCAACTTATCATGTTGGTTTCGCTCACATTGGTTTTGGAAATGGTGTATACAATATTTGTTTATTATGGGTTACTTTCGAAATTGGAGTGCAAGACTTGATTTACTTAACCACATCATTATGTAGATATGGCTATTAAAAAATGATTTTGGACTCTTGGAGTACTGTCAGTGTTTTGTTCATGCCAAAGTGTCTAGTTGTCCTATGAAATTGTGCCTCCCATATCATTTTTTTTGTTCAATATCTAGAACACATATGTGTCCCATGTGGCAGAGGAGGTTATCCTATAGATAGAAATCATGGACATGCTTTCCCTCCTAAAGATTCTAATATGTATTTGAAAATTCAAGATCTGTCTCATACAAAGTACACCAACTAGAAGTCTCATGTCCACAGAGGTCAAGAATAGTTGTGAGGGATGCAATTGGAGGGCAGCTCAAGAAATCTATTTTTGAATTGTCACTTCCCTTCTTATGTTTTATTATCATGTGGAATTGGTGTAGGTATATGTCCCACTTCTGGTGTCTCTCATTCCTTAGCTTGCTCTACGGCTGAAGGAACTCCAATATCTTGTGGTCTATGTGGATGACTATCTCGTTCCCTGTAATGTAATGTTTCCATTTCTTACAAGTGTGGACGATGGCATAAAGATCCTTATCATATGTTTGGTACTTCCTGACTATGTCATTGAATGTTTCACTATGATATGCAACAGGGTGTCCATGTTGCATGATAACAACTCCCATGGCATACTCAGATGCATCCATCATCAATTAGAAAGGTTGCTACAGGTCAGGTAATGTAGTGTTTCCATTTCTTGCAAGGTGATTTTGGTTGAAAGGTCAAAGTGACATAAATGTATTGTGTCATCACAATTAAGGTTTTTTTACCTTCCCTAAATTTGTCGATGCCAAGCTTCAGTCATAATTCCAACAAAAGTATGATAGATTTGATTATACATTTATTTGTTTTTTAGCCTGATATGTAAACTTCAATGGTACTTCTAGGGTGGCATTGATCACCATGCCCTAATTACCAATCCAACCAACAAATTTTTTTGTTGCAATGGTTTTTCTAGATGGTTGTGTTTGGACTGTTATTAATTGCATGTTATCTAGTTTCTATGTTATTTTATATTTTCCGTATCATATGATAATTATATTGACATCTTAACGTTTGTACTTGCACCCTAAACCTCATTGTACATCTTAACTTATTTTTCTTGATTGCTAATTGATTTATTCCTATAGGCATCTCATTTTGATACAAGACTAGTTAATTGTTATATTGCTAGTTTATTTATGTGTTATTTATCATTAGTCCAAGTTAGGTTCTTATTGGCACGTTTTCTTTATATTTCATATCTTTGACTTGTGTTCACATGTTTTCAACAGCCTCCATCTCTTTTCTTTTTTATCGCCTTCTCATTCTTCTCCATGTGGGCCTCATGTACCTCATTTCCTTTATTTTTCTCGGCTTCTGTATGTTTCTCTTTCTTCCCCTTGTTTTATATTTTTTCCTCATGTTATCACTTCTATTGAGTATGGAACTTGTCATATTAGTTTTATGACCGCTACAATAGTGATCTTTTTGTCTTCAGGTAACTTTTTACCGATGATTTGGGTGCATCGAGGTTGTAGCTCGTGCTTGCTAGGCTTTTCGCCTATGATTTAGGTGCATGAGGTATGCTAACTTGTTCACTAGTAGGGCCCTATTGTTAATTCAAGATTAAACCTATAACACGTGTTAGTGCATTTAGAGCACACATGCACACAAAGGAGAATCATACCGAAGTTGTAAGGAAATCAGTTCGTTTATTTTTTAAACAACCCTCTACCAAAAGTATATTTGAATCATATACTCTCTATAGTTGTTTGCATCCATTGAAAAACAAGGTTTGGGACCATTGCACTATACAAGAGTCTTTATTAAATGCATTATACTTGTACATTGACTATGGTTTTGTTCACTAATTGAATGACATTATAAATGTCAACAAAGCTCAACTTTTCTCTTGTTTAGCACATGCCCCAAAACACATTTGTTGTCTTTATGCGTTACGCTGACCTAGAGGTTGCATTAGGGTTTCAAAGAAGGCAATCAATTTTTCGATGACTCGATGGAAATCTATAAAAATTGAGCTAAGTTTTTAAAGATTAGAACAAACTGACCATGATATCAACTTTATCGCTACTCCAAAAGACAAGAAACAAAATCAGTACAATTCTAAACAACCATTTTGATAACTCATACAAAAAATAACCTTTGAGAAAAGCTAATCTATATGTGTGTGTGAAACAACCATTGAATCTTTGAGAAAACTAGTATATATATATATATCCTCCCAATACAACCACCTAAATTTGGCGGGGGATTTCGGTGCCTACCCATGGTGGTTCAAAAGGGCCCTTTTTTCAACAACTTGTGAGGATCTATTTTCGTCATTTTCTTTCCTAACCCTCCTGGGCCCACCGCATTATTGGCCACGTCATCGCCTCGTAGTTGCCACCTCACAGCCCACTTGCAATGTTTTTTTTTTGGTACATTGGAAATTCACTGAAATTATATCATCCTGACGTTGGTGAGTGGACACGTCAATCCTACTTGTCTCCATGAAAATCAATTACTTTGTTACTCATTAGTGCTTGTTATACGTTAACGAAACTTACGAATGTTCCTGTCCTGGCCGGGATTCGATCTCTAGACCTGTCCGTTCTCAATAATAAGGCTGCGTCAAAATACGGATAAAAG
This sequence comes from Taxus chinensis, assembly GCA_019776745.2. NCBI lineage: Eukaryota > Viridiplantae > Streptophyta > Pinopsida > Cupressales > Taxaceae > Taxus > Taxus chinensis. Next base: position 158,350,338 of record CM034152.1, on the reverse strand, counting down.
CCCTAATTTTTCTCCTTTCATCTCAAAAAGGAGAAAGTGCAGGGTCTGCAGAGTGCTTAGCAGGATCATTATGACGGGTCGTGACGAAGAAGAATTGAAAACGTCATTATAATATTAACACCGCCTGCGTGTGCCCTGAATTTACACCTGCAGGCTGCAGCGGCGTCAGTTTGCCAGACCACTTTCGAACAAATAACTTTGTGCTTATTAAATTTCATTAATAGAATGTACACAGCTGATTTCAGCATGAAGAAGATGTGGAGCAGCACACTGTAAATGTCACATTCCACTTACTGCCGCTAAATTAGCCATCAGATTAATATATTGTTCATGCAAAATAAAACCTCTAACATAAAACAATGCTTAATCTTTTTGAAAAATACCTCCATTCAAATTAACATTGGTTATGACGCAATGCACTTGAAATACATATAACATGTTGTGTATATAATAATATAGAACAGAATTAGGACCACCCATCAGACCAAATTCTTCCCCTGCTCAAAGATCCCTAATGCCTGTGATACCCTTTATAAGGACGCTCCTTCTTGCTAATTTGAGTTAGCACTCTTGGAAAACAAAATTATTCTTTATTTTCAAATAATTCAAGTATAGAGTCTACTCTTAACATTTCTGTGTGCTTGGCTCGATTGTCTAACTCTATACATTGAGGATATTTGAGAACGAAGTGCTCCTTAGTTTCAACCACTCCCGTGGTGTAAAAAATGCAAGCCTTCTCTTCCTACCGTTCCATAGAAGTAATCTCCGTGTCTCGCATCTAACACTGTGTGAACTAGTCTTGAATTGAGTAGTGAGGATTTTTTCTCTTTATTTAAATTGAGCCCCTATATGCAATTTTTCACTATGCTAATAGTTTAAGTTGAACATTGAAATGTAGTGTTGTTTTTCCTTGTTTGCTTCTTTCCTCCCATTGTTGTTCTACACATTTCATTCACATAAATTTCTAATGTCTTTCTTAGAATTTGGGCATTTGGTTAAACTGATAATCCATTTACTCATCCAATTGTGGTTCTGCTTCATGTAAGTGTTCTTCCTTCTGTTCAACTCTTCATCTTTTGTGGCCCTAGGCCATCTGTCGGTCTTTAGGATTTCTATTTTTTTCAAGTGTTAGCATGGTCATAAGAGTTGCCTCTAAAGGAAAAGCATTTGTCTCGTCAAAAATGATTTCATAATGAATCAGATCTTTGATTCTTAAATTGTTTGTGATTAAACATTTTTGGATCTTTTTTATTTACCTCCATTTTAAACATGTTTCTCCACTAGTCCACATCTCAGAGTCATATAATATCATCGAAGCGACAAGTAACCCAAAAAGGACCCTGGCGGTCTTCCAATCCCATAATTCAAGATTTCTACATATGTTTTGAAGTATGTAAAAAGCTCTCCAGCTACCATGTATTCTTTCCATCCTACACATATCCCAATTGAGCTTGTTATGAAGTTAAAGGCCAAGATACTTGTATTCTAACACCACTTCGAGAGACCCTTTTGCAAATTGAAAATTGGGGTGCTAAACATCCCTATTTGTTGAAAAAATTACGATGTTGTTTTTGTTAGTGTTCACTTGCATTCCTACTTCCTTACAAAAGTTCTCTACAACCTAAAGATGATCTATCAAATCTTGTATTGTTTATGCCATCATAATTAAGTCGTTCACATAGAACAAAAGTTTCACCACATACTTGCCAAGTTGTAAACAACTGATCTTAGCATGAGGACAACATGGAACATCGTGCAAATGCTCCACTACACATAGTAGACTAGGCATCAAACTAATATTATTCTTCTAAAATTGTAAACGGAAAACTTGGGGAAAATGTAAATTATAGATAAGTGTGTCTCGAAAGATAAAAGCTAGAACCATATAAGTATGAATATGAAAAACTAGAACAATACAATTAGAAATTTGGCATTTACACAGAATTATAAGTAAACTAAGGGGAAAGAAAAAAATGAAATAGGACAAGAAGAGAAACAAAAAGTCAATAAAAATACAAAATTGAGAGGGACAAGACAAGATGAATAGTCAAATAACATACATATGTCAATAAAAAACTAACTTAAACAACTGATCGACAAACACACTAGCACTACAACAACTAACTAGTACCAAAATCATGTCTCTAGAGTAATAAGTAATAGTAAAAAAGTTTCACAGCTCCGGGACGCCTTACTAACCACAATTTCGTCTAATTAACCAAAAAGAAAAACACAAAAAAAAAGAGAAAAGAATTAATAGTAGAATAGATGAGATTCATGGGTGGTGGAAAAAAAACAACATTATGGATTACTCCCTCAAGAAAGGATAAGGGAGTCCAAGGGTTAAATTTGATGGCTACTTAAACATGTCAAACGATTTTTAGGTGATGATAATTTTCCAATATCACACTTCGAATTTACTACAAAATAGTCTTATTTAAACATCACTAATATATATTTAGTTAACGATTTTTAATATATTCATATAGGTTAATATAATTTACATATCAATAGGGCTCAAATGAGAGCCGATGCCGCCCACTCTATATAGAGCCCTCATTAGACCCTTCAGATAGATAAGATAAGATAGTTCGGTGAGAGGGAAGGGAGACACCCTAACATTTTAAATATGTAAAAGTCATTTCAAATATTTGTAAATATTTTAAAACGACTCTCAAATTTAACCCTTATAAAGAACCCATGACCCATCCCCTCTTTTAAATCCTTTATTTTCTTGACATCCACGTGGGCTTCATGATATAAGTAGCATTTACCCTTCAATTATGGGACCTACATGCTCTTTTAAATTCTAGGTCAATCCCTTTTTTTTCACACTATCCCCTTCACATGAAACTCCTCCACCCAAATTCTCCCTCTTTGTTGGGCACTCACTAGGATTATATTTCTTGCTTTTTGTTTTTATTTGGGTCGGGTATTGAAGTGGATGTTTACTCTTTTTATATATAGCGATGGTCTTTGGTAGTAAAGTGTGTGTAGTTGGGTAGCCATCGTTGTTTGCTTTCGTGGGTTTGAAGTTTTCCATATTTATACATTTATTCTGCCAGTGTATGGCCATTCTCCAAAATTCAAATTAAGTGACGTAGCATGTTATGTGAGAAATTAACATGAATTAGATGTGGAAAGTGGTTAAGGTTTAAGGGTATAAAAGGAGTATTTTAGGATTATAAGAAATTGAATATGAGAACATAAATATCAAAAATAAATATTGTCATACAGGATAAAGAAGGAGGTGAAGTAGACCTAGAAAAATTAGTACAAACAAAGTAATTTGAGTAAAATAGTAATATGTTTTTTGTGATTATAATAAAAATCAAAATACGATTTGACGATTATGTTCACATATTTTTGAGCTCTAGATATCTTGCTTGAATTTCGAGAATTATGTGCAGATATCTTTGAAAACGATCTCCTTCCTTGGAACCCTTATGAGGTAATGACTACTTGTAAAAAAATAAAAAAGGGTTAATATTTTGACGGACCTCTGTTATTCCTTCATTATTTACATGGCCCTTAATGTAAACCTTTATTTGAAGATAACAAACCAAGTACAAAGTAGTCCAACAAGGGGTCCAATGTAAAGTAAGTGCCTAACCCTTATCACTTTCAACAATCTAATCAAGTATAATGTTTATTGAATGCATCACACTTATCTGTTGATTGTGAATTTCCTCGTTAGTTGAATGGCCTTGTAAATGTTAAGGAAGCTCAAATTTTCTCCAATTTAACATATGCCCCAAAACACATTTGTTTTCTTTACACATTATACAGATCTAGAGGTTGGTGCATTAGGGTGTAAGAGAAGATCAATTTGCTTATGATTTTTTATCCACTGGAAATTCAATAAAGTCATATCATATGATTTTTTGTCCATCGATGTTGGTGATTGGACACGTCAATCTTACATGTCTCAATGAAAATCAATTACTTCAATAGTTATCAAGTTAGGCTTGGTATGCGTTAACAAAAATTATTAATGTTCTATTCTAATGGGGATTCAATCTCTGGATTTGTCGATTCTTAAATAATAAGGTTGCACCAAAATGCAAATAAAAGCCCATTTTTTTATCATTTCATTATTGTGGTCTCAAAAGGGAGAAAGTGCAGTGTTTACATGTTTCGTAGCAGGGTTACTCAAGGTCCACACATGTAAAAAACGGGGTTCTAAAATGGCTCGACCTGTCGACATTAGGGAGCATTTCTCTCCATTTTTCACACATGACATGAAATAACCCAGTCAAGCACTCATTTAATGGTAGATTTCAAAATTATAAAATATTAAACATTTATTAATAAATTTTGATATATTTCAAATTAAATAAAAACATATAAAATAATAAATTGTTGCATTCAGAAGGGACACATTATGCACACAAATGTAATAAATTAAATGTTGTTGCAAACAACCCAAGGAGGGCATGAGATGCATTTGAATCCACCAGGAAAGCGCACACAAACACGTTTTTTTACCTTGAGCATGCTCGAGCATGCTTTTTGGCTCCATGTGCGGACCCTAACGATGACGGGTCGTGATGAAGAGGATATGAAAGCGACATTATAATATTAATGATTTGTTTGTGCCTTGAATTAACACTTGCAACGATGTCAGTCTACCATACTAGTTTCCAATACGTAACTTTGCGGTTATTAAATTTCTTTGATAGAATATAGACCACTAGTTACGAGGTTTGATGAACTTCTTAGGAGATTATTAAGGGACAAAGAAAGTGGGCTAGGTGAAATTGTATGGTAAAGCATGGTATTTCCTAACAAAAAAAATCCTAACACCCAATGCCAACATATCACTAGAAGTAGGAAGAAAGCTAGTGAGACAACATTATCATAAGTTCTCGTGATGCAAATTAGAAGAAATAGATGGTCCTTCAACTTGAGTAGATGTAAAAATATGAACATTGACGTGAAAATGGGGTGCTTCGACAATACTGGTAAGATCATGCAAACAAGGATGATCTTTTCCTCCTAACCTATGATCATAAGTTGAAAGATCCACAAAATCCAAATGACGTTTGACGCCCCGATTGACTACTTAGCTTTTAAAATGGAATAATCAGCCTAATGCAAAGAGGAAATTTTGTGTAGCAAGATGTACATAAAGGAAACAAGTCCTTCGAAAAAAAAGGGTAAAACACCTTTAGACAAGATATCAAAAGAATGTGGATAACACACTAAAATATTTGTAAAGGAAAATAGGTCTCCCCTGGATTTCATAATAAATGGAAAAGTTAAAAAAAAATATTTCTCAATTTTAATCTCTTGGAGGAAACATGTACAACATATCCTCGTGAAGAATATTGGTACAGTCACATTCCACGCGAAGTTTGTTGGGAACCAACTTTCAACCACCCAAGGGGGAATCACAACATATAGGATTCATAACATAAATATTAAAACAAAGCAAAAGAAATATAATTTTCTTTCCTTAAATAAAACAAAAGAAGAGAGAGGAAACACGCTTGACTAACATGTCCTTATTTGGTTCAGTGAAAGAAAATAAAGAGGAGTGAACTCATATTTGCAAGAGGAAATAGATTAATTTGTATTTATAACTTTTCACATACTCATTGATTGTTGTGAATTGATTTATTATGAGTGCACACATTAACCAAAAACTACACACATAAACATATAAAATTATTAGAGTAGTTGTCAAGGTCACTCTCAAGAGATATTAATAGTTTTTGGCCAATGAAAACTTTAAGCTAGCGAGACATCTGTTTTTGAGTTGTAGCCCTTTTTTTGAAATTTCTTAAAAAATGTTCTCCTTCATAAATGACAAGAAAATTCAAGAACATAATTTTTTAAGGGTGATTTTATAATTGCACTTCTATAAGAGGTTAAGAAGGATGATATTTTGATGTTTGATTCATAATGATGTTAGGAGTGGACACGTCAATGTTACATGTCTCAATGAAAATTAATTACTTTAATAGTTATTAGTGGAAGAGCTTATATTGTCAGCATGTTCCCTTTTACACAAATTTTGAGGTGGGTCAAAATATGTATAGTCGACATTCATATTTAGCACTTGTGTGTGTATGGGAGCGATTTGCTAGGCACTTGCACTTGCAAACGAGAAGTTATGGGTTCAAATATTTTTAGACTTGAACGTATTGACAAGTTATAATTAACTATTATTAATACTTGTTATACAATACAAAAATTACCAATGTTATATTCTGGCAAGAATTTGATCTTTGGACTTCTTGCTTTTCAAATGCTCAAGAGTTAGGTTGTGTCAAAAAAATATTTATAGATAAAAGCCTATTTTTTATCTGGATAAATAGAGTGAAGGGTGCTTAAAAAACTAGACTACAATGACCACCCATGAATCATGATGAAAAATATAGGAAATCAACATCATAACATTAATAATGCCTTCGTACATGTTGTTAATTAACATCCGTGATGACATTAAATTCATATAAATTAACACTAAATAATACCATACAATGCAATTTTTATGCATCGATAGGTTGTAGACACCTAAAATGTCTACATGACTAATTAACATTGATAGTGTCCCACATTTTAGCCTCATCACCATTTATCTACCACCAATCCATTTTAATTCATTCATCTCATACTTAATTTCATCATTAATCCATTTATTCTAATATTTCATCATATATCTAAATATTCCATTTAAAATCCCTTTTATAACATCTATTATATATCATTAATCCTTTTATACCATTTCATCCTTAATCCCTTTTATTATATCATCATATCTTATCTAAATCCCACTTAACATTTATAGGAATTTAATATTCCTATGCCTCACCTACCCTAGTCTACACTTACACCTACCACTAGCTATTCCATGTAATCACATATCTGATCACATTTATTATCCTAATTTAATCCTAATCATGCGCACATCCTCACCTCTAAATCTAGAAGCTTCTCCATATTTCCCTTACATTTTTAAATATTCAAATATTCTACACTCTTCTATTAAATTAAAAATTCAATAAAATCTCCACACAAAATCTAGAACCCTCCACATCTAGAAATTTCTACACTCTCATGCAATTTCAACAATTGGATTCAATCCAACATGGATTGATCCTCACCCTCCATTTTGCCACTCACAAACTATAAATCAAGCACTCGTCCTCCATGAGAGACAAGTTTGGAATCCATATCCAATTGTTGTTATTTTATCCTCTCAATCCTCCATCTTGCTTTCATCTTTTGATCATCAATCATCTATCTCCAAGCTATCAACAATCTTGAATCAAGCATCCAAGAATCAAGCATCAAAGGGGAGGTGTTTTCCAAGTCTTCCCACATCCAAATCTAAAGCAATCAATCATCTTCCAAGCACATCCACCCATCGAGGAAGGAGAACTGCATGCTAGACAGTAAGTGCAGGTATAATTCTCCCTCTTTCCATCCTTTCTTGATCTACGGTAGCAAATGGTATTGTTAGTTTAGGATTTAAATCTACTATATTTCCTAATTTGCACTAACACCATTATTTTTTATACATTGGTAAATGTGTTATTTTATGAACTTGCATCCTAACACTTGATTTTAAAATGGTAATCATTTTGGTGTGAATGATACATCAACAACTAGTAATTTTGGTTCAAATGCTTTGCCATGATATACTATTAGCTAAAACATGGTATTTTCAAATTTATTTTTTAATATGAAATACAAGCTATATTATGTATAACTAACTATTCATAAAAAAGTTGTGGGCATGGAAACTGTATACATGTACGAGTAGACTAAGTTATTACTAAGAAACTAACACCAAGTAGTCCCAAATAACTAAGCTATTTCAACAAAAACATCATGATAATGCTATGTAAAGGAAAAAACTCATTATTGCATCCAAATTAAACTTGAAACACTAAACCATCCCTTGTTATTTTGATGTGTTTTCTAAATTGCAGTTGCTCTTATGGATGAACCGTTCGTGATTACAAGTGATCAAAGGAAGGCTATCTCCATGAAGAGGAAATGATCTCACCAATATGGCTTGATGGCCATGTTTGGATCTTCTTTTACTACTCTTTGCAAGTAGAGGGAATAGCTGCTAGATAAATAAGCTTTTTAAGAAGAAAATGCTCTTATCATGTGCATATAATAACACTAGTAAAAGTATGGTGTAAGATTGGAAGGTAGGTACTAGGTTCTTTATATAACTTTCCAATTTGGGAGAAGCTAGAAAACTAAAGAATGTGGGATAAAGGTAAAGTAGAATTAGAAAGGGATAAACATGATTAGAATGTATTAATTAGTAATTAACAATTCGTGGGAGTTGGAGATGATTTAATTAATCAAATAGGATTAATTAATAGACCAATATAAGCTTAAGAAGCCATTTGGAGGTGATTTAGAAGGAAATAGGTAGAATTGAGAGGATTTAAAAGGGGGATTTAACCAATAAGAAGGTTTATTGATTAAATACGAGATTAAAAGGGCTTAATTAACTAACAATTGTTAATTAATTGATTAGAAGTGGATTATAACTAATGAAGTGTCATTAATTGGCATCCAGAATGAAGGAAAGACTAGTTAGTTAACAAAGTGTCGTTAATTGACCAAAATAAAGGGGAATGTTACCTAATTAGCAAGAAATCACTAATTATAATGGAAATGACAGAAAAGAGGATAAACAATGCAATTTTAGTAGTAAAATTGCGCAGTCATATTTTAGGTGTCTATAGAAACATGTTGAATGATCCATCACAATAGGACGCATATGTGGCTTAAGAATCAAGTTCGCAAAAATGCAAAGCTAACCAAACACTTACAAAATAAGAATATTAAGAAACACTAACAAAGAGCTCGACCAGAGAAGGGTCTCTGTCATTAGGATTTTCCCAATCTCTATATGAAAGGTCCTTCCCCTCAACAATAGGGTCCCAACTAGAAGTGGTTATGGTTTCAATCGCCTAGGCAAATTCATTCGGCCCCTAAGGTTGATCCTACATTAGAGAAATAGAAAATGCCAACATGGGAACCTTGTCAGAAGGATGTGCCCAACCATCATGAAAAAGAGGTGAAGAGCCCCACCCCCATGATGATACTGTGAGGGGGAGTGGCGGCGAGGTAGAGAACCCCACCAAAATCAGTTGTGAGAGAAGAAACAAGAGAAATTTTGGTGGTGTCCTTTTCCTCTTGGAGTGCTCTCATGATACGACGAGGGTGGCCGAACATGAGCCACAATGAAAGAAGAATTGCTTTAGTGATCCAAAAGGGTTTAAAGATGGATGATCTCTAGCACCACCTTTTAGTCTTGGACTTGAATATGTAAAAACACATTGGAAATAATCATAGTTTTATTATAATTTGAAAGATTGCAATATACAATAACATGAGAAAATACAACCAAACTCATTTCTTTCTACTAAATAAAAAAATAATTTCCACTTTGAGAGCATGCTAAATCTTTGAGAAATATGTATGAAGGAAATCCCAATTTCCTAAAAGGATATTCTGTCATATAAAAGGTTTTAGCCTAAATCATTCGAAAAAATCATGAATCGAGGACCATACAATTTTGAATTTCTAGTAAAACTAGAAAATATGCATAAATGTTTCAGAATGTCCACAAAAAAGGCATAGAGGCTATGAAACCCCAAATGAATAAGTCAGTGGCCAAAGGGAAGACCCTTGGATAATAGACACCAAACAAAGTGAGCATGTTTAGACTCAATAATGTCATTTTAGACTGTATTAAACCCGCAACTCCAACCTTGAGCATATGAGTGAAGGGACCATTGTTTATTGAGCTCATCCACCATATGGAGTCACATATAATAGTTCATAACCCCTATTGAGCGAGTAGATCCGAAAAGGCGTCTCAAGGTACCATTATTTTTTATTTTTTTCACTAAGGTATAGAAGAAATCACACTTATTTTATAGAGCATCTTGGCAAGGATAACTTCAAGAATTTCCTCCTTAATATTCTCTGTCATTGTCTGCAAATTAAAAAATGAATTTGGCTTCTAGCTAAGACAATAGTTTCCTAGATTGTTTGTGGAAAATGTCAAGGACTGTGTGAATCCATTGTTTGAAAAGATGGAGGGAATAAGCCCATGAGACTTAATTGAGACAAATCTTATGAAATTTAATGACTAGAGACCACCAAATTAAATGACATTTATTAATGAAAATTCCATGTTCATTCTCCATCTAATTGAATCCACAATTTGATATTTTCCCAAGCCTTCCAAATGATATTAACTACAAATTAGTTAACCACTTTTATCGAGGCTTTGTGATTGATGAGATCATGAAATTCAATCACATTCCAAGTTTTTCGACGATGTGATGCTCCTTCCATAATACAGTTATGAAGCAAAAAAATTCAAGGTTTTTGATCCATTTATAAAAGAGAGCACCTCAATGACCAATTTCTAGTGAGCCCATCACTCCCGCCTTTTTGGGAAAACAAAAATATCTTAGGCGACTTTATAAAAACCCTTCCCGTATTTAGAACTAGACCATGCAAAATCAATTTTTAAATATTTTTTAAGAGGCTCGAGAAGGAACTCAATAAGAAGAATACTACATATGAGTAGCAATTTACACTTTGGAGAAGATTTGATGCTTAGAGAGGGGCTTAATGACCCACTATGTGAGATTTTTTTCAACTCATTCAATAACATATCACCACAATTGGGAGGGAGTTTTGTGAAAAGTAGACAAAATCCCTAAAAAGCAAAATACTTATGCATGTTGAATATATATTTCCATTGAAATTAGCTTGAATAAAGAATCGTACGCAAAAATTATTGTTTATGGCATCGATTTTTATGCCATTATATATTGAATTCTGAAGTGAGGAAATAAGTATAAAAGTATCACATAAAATTTTTAATGTTATGTTCATCTTCAATAAGAGTTAGGAATGAAACATTTACAAGTTAACCATTGACTAGTTGTGCATATATCAATCCCGTAAAAGAGATGACTCTAACTAAATGTTGACTCATTACATTCACAAGAAGATAATCATATCCCTCTGCATTTAACACATACAATGAAGGAGATATATGAAAAATTCAATGAATTGAAAAAAATAGACAGAAATGTTTAGAGATGACTCCATTGATTGAGACGTAAAATGTACAAAAATCATTTGAACTCATTGATTATAAATGGGCCCAAAACCTAAATCTTTGAGCATTGCCATGATGAAAGACCATTCTATTCAATAATAGAATTTCTCAAAGTGAATTTTATTAACAAGGCTCTTTGAATTGAGTGTTGAGCCCATTCCATTCCTTCTTAGAAAACAATAATATTGTCAAGGATATATGTAATTTTGATGAAACATGTTTGCTTTGGACTAATAATTAAAGGTATGCGATGGCAAAGTCATAATGTTAAGGCTTTAGAAAATATCTTGTAGGAGACGTTGAGAAAATAGATTTGCCATTAATTTAAAAATGAGCTCACAATCACCCTATCTGGAGATGAAGTTAATACGAACCCTATTCATAAAAATTACTAAGGGATTTGGTGTGGAAAGCATCCAAATAGAACTGGTATAGGTAATTTCCCACCGTATCCCATTGGGTTTTATAGAATTTCAAGGGAAGGCCATCACAATCAAGGTATCTAGTGATTTATCATTAGCCATCTATGAAACTGCTTCATGGAGATCATTAATGGTTAGTATTTTATCACATACAATCCTTTGGGCTTGTGAAAGCATGCAAGAAATGACTAGGAGGCGTTGTCCAAGATATTTTTATCTCTCAAGGTAAGGTTCTTAAGGTTTGAAAACCTACAAGTAATGGCAGACAAAGGTTTGTACTATGTCAGAAACTTCTTTGAGCCATTGATTTGCTTCTCAAATGGATTTTACTAGTTCATTTGAATACCTAGCTTTCAACATTTGATTTTTTAAGACAAACTATCTTTGATTTTGAGCTTGAACTAATTTTGAATACTAATAACCTTGTAAGCAATCAAAATTTGAAGGCATTTCCTAAGAACTACTACTTGTCATTGTAACATCTCATAAAAGGGGGTCTTATCAAGGGCTGTGTAGACACACAATCTATGCACTTAGGTAAATCTATAGGTCCTAAAGCATACTAATGTTTACATGATTCCTAAGCAAGAAAACTAGTGGTTTACAACTCCTTTTAGCTTTTTTTGCTTTATCTCTTCAATTCATGTTGGTCTTACACACCTCACAACTTTGCCGAAACTTGAATGATTTATCGTCTATGGCCTCAAACACTAGCACCCAGATAGGACAGATGTGCCTAGGCACTCTTTTCCCTCCTGGGCGCTCCTGCCCTTCTCTATCTTCTTCTTACTCTTTTGGGTCCTTTTCACCTTTTGCTCATATTTTTAGTACAAAGTGTTGGACTTTCAGTTTCCAATTAAAAAATTCAAACAAGGGAATCATATATATATATATATATATATATATATACACACACACACACACACTTAATTACTTAACCAAAATCAATGGCCAAACACTTAGAAGCATTATCTACTATCATCTAAGCTTGCATTCAAAGGCACAAACAACATTACAAAGCATTCATCTACCACATCCATACAAGGGACAAGGGTTGCATCATTCTGCATACACTATATAGGAGGGGAGGTTCATTTTATTCCATCTCACACATTTGCATACTTGGAGAATTCTAGATCTAGCCCGCTATCATAGTGCAACTTACACAAGGCCAGCCTAGGGAATCATTACACACACATTCACATAGAACTACATGGAGTCTGAGATGTAGTGCAATGCTTGATTGTAAGATCACTCTTTAGGTAGCTGTCGAGGTCGGTCTGACTCCCCATTATGCATCTTATTTATTAGGTTTGATGTGGTTTATGGGCATGTGTAACTAGCTAATTTTTTTTTCAGGTTACATGTACGACCAACGACATTAGAGTGAAACTAGAACAACAAAAGAGAACCAACAACAAAGATCTACCAGCCCAGAAAAGGAAAGAACCTGAGCAGAAACTAGCACTTAGATCAATCACTAGTTCCTAGGTGCTCGTGTCCTCCCTTGGGTGATTTTTTCCTGCACATCTCTGAGTTCCAAAACCTCCAGTGAGCTTTAAAGACACTCTTCCCAGTCTGTTCCAATGATTATTCAACTTAGACAATTTCAAAATCACTCGAAAATAAGCTAAGCCATCTTCCCTTTCTCTATTACTTAGGGTTTCACATCTTTACTTGCTTCTTGCGTGTCCATTACTGTATATTATCTTTTGTATATCATTAGCTACACTAGTTACTCTAAAATTATATTTAATTCAATTTAAATTAAATCCGTCTGTTAAATAGTGGTTCAACTTGAAGGAGGTGGTGGAGCAATAATATGTACACATGCAAGAAATTTGTCGCATGAACATGAAAGGGATCATGTAAGGTGCGTGATGGTGACTAACCATCATGAAATCCTGCCAAAATTATTATATGGCCTTAACACAAGAATCCTCACTCATTTGATATAATGCAAAGTGGGTCCATGAAGCACAAGAGTGGCATTTAGAAAAAAACTACATTTTTAGACTTTGGGTTATTGAAAAATCCATTCTATTTAGAAATAAATTAGAAGGTGATTAGATAGGACAATATGTGACAGAGCCTCAACTGGTAACTAAAAAACACCTATTAAAATAAATTTACAATTGAGTGGAAAATATGGCACAATCTAACCACTAGAGTACTTAATTAAATCTATGGATTAAGTTTGACCAAGGGGGTCAAACAATTGAGTCATCGTGATCCAAGACTTTGAAATCATAAAACCCACATTTATTTTGTATGTACCTAACGTTCTCTTTTTCGAGCAATCCAATGCTTATGAAGGTGACTAAGCTTGTTGATTTTTAGATCGGCCATATTAAATTCACTACACATATCCCAATGCACAATTAGAAGATTGTATGGATTTTTACCCAATGCCAAAACAATGCCCTTTCAGTTTTGTCATTAGCTACATTAACAATAATCACCTCAAAAGAGAAGTTTTCAATGTTAAATAACTCCTAAAGAACATAATTTGTCAAGTCACATCTATGAACAACATAACGAGGCTTGCATTCTAGAGAAATAAACATAGTTACTCCTTTATGGATCGAATCATAATTACTAATCAGAGAGAAACTATTAGGATATATAACATTAATAATGAAACTAAGTAGAAAACATGCCACCTTAAGTTCTTGCAAACAAAGAATGTCCATATGTAGAAAACATCTCCAAAAGTCTCGCATAATGTATCAATGAGACCCAAAAATTCCATGAGAAATGATTTTTCGGGCACCTCTATCAAAGGGCGTATCCTTTAAGTCAAGCTATTAATGGCTCCATAACCATTCTACAAAAATAATTGTTGGTTAGATTGTAAAAAAATAATTAATCTTAAAACGTCACTTTTTTTTTATTATTGGCAAATAGTTTTTTGAGAGGGACTATACCCTTGTACAACAAGGCTCAGAAGCCAGCATAGAAAAAATTAGCACAAAGAAAAGGATCAGCATCCTGATATAACAATAAGGACCAACTGCAGAACGAAGTCTGCAAAGAAGAAACAACAACCAGCAACACAGCAACAAATAAACAACTGCTGAACAATGAACAAACATCATCCAAACGAAAATCGCTCCTTCAGGGTAATTTTTTTATTCTTTTTGTTAACCGTGACCCAGCCTGCTGGAGTCTCCACTGCTGAAGGAGGAGCCAAAGGAGGGGTATTCTCCTTAGTCGCAAATGTCCCAAATGGGACAGCCGCAAACAAATTACTTTCCTTGCTCAACAACTTGAGCAATTTTCATGCTGCTAACAATTTGATTTTCGAAAGAGGGGTTTCAAGGACAGAATTGGATACAGCCACTGTTTCCACATTTGATTCAAGATCCTTTTTATCATCAAAAATTAGGTGCTCTGGGAGTGCATCTTTCCACCAATTCCGCTTTTCATGTTGACCGTTTTTCCATCCCACAAGCAGTAGAGGTGTGTCCTAAGCTAAAACATCTTCTACATCGGAAAGGTAGACCTTCATAATCAAGAGTTTGTGACCAAGATCGATTTTGCACTCTAAGATCAATAGTAGCAGGAAGATTTTTATCAGTGTCAAGTTCCACCAAGATCCGGGCATAGGTAGTATGGGTGTAATTAGTGGTTTGAGAATCTATAAAGAGCGTAATTCCCAAGTATTGCCAATGGCTGTCAGACAGTCCTTACTCCAGAATTGGATAGGTAGGTGGGGTAGCCTGATCCAAACAGGTTTCCAAGAGAAAGATTCTGTGTGCGGGTTAAAGGCTAGGAACCATGGTTTCATGACCAAATATTTAGATTGACAGGACCAGAGTTTAGAAGAAATGTTTTCTTTATCAGCTACTAAAGAGAAAGTCACAATGAAAATTCCCTTAGCACACAGATGTAAGTCTATCTTACCAGTTAAAGTTGGAATCCAATGCTGAGAGATCCATGCGTGAAGAGTAGGAAGGCTGGGCACAGTCCCCCAAATCTACAAATCAAAGCGTGCTCTTCGTGGTAAATTTCATATGCAATAACATCTTCCCCAAATGTAATAAACGGGGTAATGTCTGCAGGTTTCAAGGAGGATTCCTTTCCCTTTAGAACTTCTTTGAAGGAGGATCCATGCTTATTTTCTCTGTCTAATGGTGTACCATGTTCCAGCCCACCACAAGGAGAGCTTTCCAGCAAGGGATTGAGAGGGCCATTGCCTGGCATATTCACAGCACCCCCAGCTGGAGCTTGAAAATGATTTGTGCAGCCATCCTCGGAACCCCCAGCATTAGTGAAGGCAAGATCAATCCACGAACGGGGCGAGCCCACAGCCGTTCCTCCTCCAACCCGTTCTACTGGCCGATCCTTGAGTGTTTCTGTTCCAGTGCTCGCGGACCCTAGGGCGTTTTCACTGGAAACCTTCTGGAGTTTGCTGCCCGCCATTAAAACCATCATCTATTCCCCATTTAGACATGGGGGGTCTGCTAGTACGTGCGGCGCGGGTAAAAACCATCAGACAGGCGGACAGAGAGCGGGCAGAGGTCGGACGGCGGCGGGTAGAGGGCTGAGGGCCGAAGGCGCGGGCAGAGAGCAGAGGGCCGAGGGGCCGAAGGTGCGGACAGAGGACACGGGTCGTGGGTCGAGGGCCGAGAGGACGGACAGAGGGCGGACAGGGCCGCGGACAGTCGGACAGGGGCCGCGGACAGGGCGGACAGAGGCCGCAGAGAGGGCGGGCACAGGGCAGGCAGATAGTATTTTGAGATAGTATTAAAACGTCACTTGGATTCATAAAGAATTTATCCTTCCTTGAGTTGGTGAGGAGGATTAAGATAACATCGAGTTTTATATTTGTGACGTGAAAACACACGAAGAATCAATTGTGAGTTTTGAGAAATACCTTGAATATTAGAATGAGGAATAAAGATAACACTAACATTCAAAGCTAGACTAAAAGGATTAGGATTTCCAACATCTTGAGATGTTGAAAATTAAGCTTGTATTTTTCCACTAGGTGGATTCATTGATGTCGATGGTTGAACTTAACCTTATTGGGGAAGAGTTGAACTAGTTTTTGAGTTAACGTTTTTGGCATTTGTGCCTCTTGTGGAGGGGTTAGTATTTTAACCTTTGTCTTTGTTGTTTCTATGACCAAAAATTGTGGTCCAAATTTCATCTCCATTTGTTTGAAGAACCACAAAAATGGTATTCAAAATGGGTTTTCTACCATTGCTAACATCATGAAATCATAGATCTTGTGTTCAAAAGATTGACATCTGAAATATGTTCTCAACAGATTCATATAAAGCACCTTCTAGGTGTATGATGTGGGAGCATCACTATAAATAAGTTTAATTATGATTTTCTAGGATCTTAACAAGTCTTTAATAGTCAATAAAATTCAAATCAGGTTCGATTTGTCATTTATAAGCCATTTGGAGAGGTTTCTAGTTTTCCCTCCCAAATGAGCATTTCAAAAAATTTGAATTTGCTATAAATAGTATGGCAAGTTTAGCATGTCTTAAAGGCTTTGAATCAAGTGTAAAGGAGTCTTAATAGGTTAGAGTATGTGTGAATAATGTTTTCAACCATTTTCCAAGAGTGAATATGCCTCCAATTTAGTCTAAACTCTTCCAACATACCAAGAAGGCAAATTTGGCATGTTTGTTGGAGCTAGAAGGAGTTGAGAGATTCTTGGAGGCTTGAAGCCAAAAGTGGAGTTTGTTGAAACATCCAAAACTATCTTAAGAACCTCAAATCTCATCTTCCAGGGGTTAAAAAAAATAGCGTGCAAAATATGATAAAGTAGGATGCAGGGCTCTTTGGAGGAGGTTGTTGAGGGTTTCCATGTGTATGACAGGCTTGTAACTCATATTTCCAAGTATTTTGAATGTGAATACATGCAGGTGTAATTGAATGCATGTATGCCTTTGTAAACCTTACTTCATTTTCCATGTTTATTTTCATGTTTCAAGCTCTAGAAACCCTAAAAATAGAGTTCTGGATAAGCAGTTTTACACAAAGCTTATAGTTCTGACTATTCCATGCATGATCACCATTAGATCCCTGAAGAAGAAAGTTTCTGCAAGCCAAAACAGAGCTTAAGGAATTGGAATGAGGTTTTGAAACACATTTTTGCTCCAGATATCCAATTTTTACTCCTCTCAGGCTGGTTCGGAGCCCAGTTTTAAGCAAATCTTATAGTCTGAGCAAATCCATACATGATCAACCTTAGGTGTCTAAAGAGAAATGTTGGAGCACCTAAAAACAGAAATTTTGGCTATGGAATGAGGTCATGAAACCTCCATATGCTCAAGTTATGAATTTTTCTTGCTCGCAGCCAGTACCAGTCTCTGCCTAGGGCTTTTTCACAAAAACTTGAATATCTTGAGATTCCCCCAGCGAAAATTCCTGAAATTTGACATGCATGTGTGTTTTGATGCCCTCTGACATAATTTTTAGGTTTTGGGTGTTTTATGGTCCATACAGGTGCATTTATGGCTGACTGTGCATGCCAGGTGTTTTAAGAAGGCCTAATTAAAGATAAAAAAGGTGAAATTTTGCATTCTCTTGAATTTTTAAGTTGGATTAAGTTCTGAACTTGCTTGACCATTATTTTAGGGGTGTTCTTAAGGATCTACAAACATTCTAAAGGTTTCTTAAGGTCTATGATGGATTCTAACTCCATTTTGGGCAATTAGGCCTACTAGCCCAAAGGACTATTTTTGTGCAAATGTAGTTCCAAATCAGTCTATCATTGATGGTAATATTGATCTCATATGTGGGAGATTAAGGAACCTAATCAATTCTTGAAAGGTGTTTGATCTAAGGTTAGTGCTTGCAAAACACAAAAAATCTAGTTTTGAGAGCTTGTAGCCCTACAAGGCAATTTCAACAAGCTTTGTAACCAAATGGAGTCTTGTGAGCCTTACAAGTCATTAGATAAGTTATGAGGAACTTGTTGAATCCATGATTTGGTATTGGATATCCATATTTCTTGCTGGGTACAGTTTTGAAGCTATTGATAAGAGACCTAGTCTAGTAGGTCTAAAGATTGTTTTGTAGTTCTTGAGTTGTACAAGTATATTGAATCACCTACTAGAGGGTCATATGACATTTCAAAGAAGGGCAGAAAAAGATAAGAGCATAGCTAATATTCCCAAATAAGTCACCTCCAAAAGTTCTTATAAGGTGGTTAGGGAAGACTTTCAAGACAATTTGTCAAGTTACAAGTCTAAAGAGTAAATGTGAAATTTGCGTAGACCCCTTGCATCATTGTAACAGGGGTTTTCAACTTGGATGTTGATAGATTTCTTAATGTCATGAGAAAGGTCAACCTCTACACAGACACATTTATGTGGTATCGAAAAATAAAACTTAACATTGATTATATGCAAATGACACAACCAATCATGGAAATAATTTAGTAAAGGAAATGCAAGCAAAGCAAATGGAGATCAATAAATTGTAAACGAACTAGGACCTTGAGGAAAGTGTACTTAGAAACTAAAAAATATCATTTCTATGAGGAGAGCACAAGCATTAAGCTCTGCACATACTAAGTTGTGGTTTTTTGAAAGATGAATGTAACATGGGTCAGTCAACAAAGCTATTTTTTTTTGTCACATCCCAAACTACATTTAGTTTCATACCATGTTGGGACCAAACATACTAAACAAAAGCTTTAAGCATACATTAAGAGGGAATTCTTATAACGAAGAATCACATCAAACAAAATAGTTCAAGCTATTTGCATGTAATGTCAAAATAAAATTCAGAGAGGGTTTATTACCTCGTGGAATATCTTCGAAATAAACTTGTGTGGTTACTTCCTTGTTGGTGCCATCAGATTTGGTCATGGTTATAATAATTGTACTTGGGCCATGATATTCCATTTAAAAATATCACCCTAAGGCGAGGTTAACTAAAGTAGCTCAATAAATGTCAAACATGCAATATTAATCCCATATGATGACTTGAAAAAAAATAGTTTGAAAACGAGGCCGAACACTAGACAATGACAATTGAACATAAAAACCCTAGCAAAGCACTATCACTTTCTCATATGAATCATCTAACAATTTTCAATATGGGAAATTTTGATTGCATGTAACATCAATGTTTCACTGAGATAAAGTCAAAACAAAGGAGATAATGGGATGAACGATCTCACATGAGTATCTAACCACAAATCATGAAATAAAAAAATATGCAAGAGAAAAATTCAAGGTATCCACTGGGACATTGAAGTTGGATATGAAATGAGAACACGAGGGAATCCAATCTTATGTGTCAAGGTTATCACAAAGTTTATTTGGAGATCAAATTATAATGGAGGGTGAACATATTCATAGCTCAATTAAGGACTTGTTCACAGAGTTCAATCTTGTGTATCAAAATTATTATGAAGTTTACATAGAGATTAAAATGAAGATGAAGTTAAAGATGTTGATGACTCAATTAAGAGTTAATTCATATTCACTTTAGATGCAAGATTGATAGATTTGTGTAACATCTATGTGTCAATGTGGATTTCTAAGTAATTTTTATACTACTAAAGCATTACAACTAATCACATAAAGAATAATAATAAGGTTTAAGTTAACATAAAACAATAAATATGATCCAATTGTAGAAATAAAGTCTAGTCTAGAATATAAGATAATTTGGAAAATACATGAAATAATTGAAATGCTTGAAAAGACTAGAGATTAATGGTTTTGTAGGGTAGTTACTACTCAATTTATAGTGAATCCGAAGACAATTGTCAACAACAGACAAAAAATGAATGTCCATACAACAAGGCCAAATAAATCCAAAATGACAATAATGTGTAACCCACTTAACTAAACCCTACATTTGTTTCAACGCCTTGTAAGATCCATAAAAAAAGAGCCCCCACCCTTCACCCCCCTATATTATCGATCCATTATTAATAGGGCCCTCATGTCTTAAACATTTTGGTAATCAACGCTTCATTTTTCAACAAACAATTATATGTATCAAAATCTCTAAACCCTTATTCTTTCAAATGTATAAATAAACTTATATATTTATAGATTTTTTGAATTCAAATTATAACTCTATTGACATACATAAAGAGTAGAAAAACCAACAATAAAATGATTTTTTTTTTAATGTAAACAATAGATAAGAGTGGAAATATAAAAGCTATAACCATATAAGCATGGATCTAACAAGCTAGAACTATATAAGAAGAAATTTGGCAAGTGCACATAATCTAGAAACTAAGGGGAAAGAGAAATAATATGATAAAAATAAAATTAAAATAAAAAAGAGAAAAAAAAAAACTCAATAAAAAAATATAAATTCGAGAGGAATAAGATAAAATCAAAAGTCACGTAACATACCTACATATGTTAATAAAAAACAAACATTAACAACTGGTCAACAAACACATTAACATGACAACACCTACAAACACATTAACATGACAACACCTAACTAATGCCAAAATCGAATCTTTAGAGTAATAAGTAATAGTAGAAAAGTTTCACAACTTCAGAATATTCGATTAATCTTGATTTCTTCTATTAGTCAAAAGAGAAATAATAATAGAATAAAGAGATTTTAGTGGTGGAAAGAGATTTGAGTGGTGGACCCATCTCCCATTTGAAATCCTTGATTTACTTTCGTATCCACGTGGGCTTCATGATAGAAGTAGCATTTACCCTTTAATTATGGGACCCACCTGCCCTTTTAAATTCTCGGTCAACCACGTTATTTTCCACATTCACACGAAACTCCTTCACCCAAATTCTACACCCTCTTTGATGGGCACTCACTGAGATTATATTTCTTGCTTTTTGTTTTTATTTGGTAAGGTATTGAAGTGGATGTTTACTCTATCTATGTGCTTCTTTTACGTCACAATTCAAATTCCCTTTGGCAAGTTAGCGATGGTCTTTGATGGTGAAGTGTGTGTAGTTGGGTACCCATCGTTGTTTCCTTCTCTGGTCTTGGAGTTTTCCATGTTTATATACATTTATTCTACCAATCGTATGGTCATTTACCAAAATTCAAATCAAGTGAGTTGAAAGATTACGGTAGGTTAGCCATTTATAATGTCATGGATTGACATGAAAGAGATGTGGAAAGGGGTTTTACATGTCCAACAAAACTTATGTTTTATAATAATATTATTTGGTTTGTTGTTATTTCAAAGATAATTATCAAAAATAAATGTTGTTATATACGTTTAAACAATGAGATGAAGTAGACCTAGAGTTATCTGTGCAAACTAAGTACAACTTAATTGAAATAGTAGCATGTTTTTTATAATAATGACAAGAATCAAAATATGACTTAACGATTATGTTCACCTACCTACTCTTGAGCTCTAAAACCTTGTGCGGATCGCTTATAAAATGATATCTTTCCTTGGAACCCTTATGTGGTAAAGACACCTTGAAAAACGATAAAAAAAACAAGTAATGTTTTAAGGGGCATGAGATGTTAACCCCTCATTATTTATATGGGCATTAATAGAAACAATTACTAGAAAACAACACACAAAGTATAATGTCATTGAACAAGAGGGTCTAATGTAATGTAAGTCCCCGACCCTTATCACTTTCAACAGTCTAATCAATGCAAGTACATGACAGATACTCTTATGTTTGTAATTATTTATGGCATGCATATGTTTCTCTATCACTCAAATAAACAATTCCTTCCTTTTACCGTTTGCCCTAAATGCACTAACATACATGTGCATTTATAAACTTCTTAAACCAAAATTATGATCCTATTGGTATGCATGCCGACATTAACTGAGTGGGAGAAGTTGAAGATAAGGGCCAAAAAAATCGAGAGAACCTAAATAAGGGTCAAAGAGCCCATACAAAATAGGACATCAAATATATAGTATGGTTTTGACATGACCAAAATTATGGTACGAATATGGTTGAAAGTGCAAATAACTAGGAAAACAAGGGGAGGAGAGAGAAACAAAAAAGGAGAGAGAAAAGAAGAGGAAAGCGGAAAATAGGGAAAGATAACGGAAAAATGGAGGGGAGCTTGCCAAAAACAAGTTCCAAAAATACATATGACACAACAAGAGCCCAATCTAGACCAATAAACAATAAACAAGCGAATACACTAGAACAATGCAAACATTTAGCAAATAACTAGTGCGTTATCAAGATTAATTGTCTATAGATACATGTAAAGTACATTAAATTTTTCCTGATTAATTACTAAAATTATGTAGATAAATATCAAAATAGTTGGCTCTTATCTCATTTATGCTTTGGTTTTAATTTGTCTTCCTAATGTAAACTTAGAAGTGTGTACTCGAAGTTGTGCCACTTATCTTCCTGCAATGAATTATGTTTTCTTAATTTGGGGTGTTAAAATACTTTTATTTTGGGGAGGCTATATTAGGGTTTGGGTGGCTAGAGTGAACTAACTATCCCTCTAACAAACTAAGGCCTTAGATTGGATCAACGATGTTGAAAAAAAGGACTTGCATAATAGAAATAACTCTACTATGAGTTCCAAAAGTTCTTCATAATCATATGTTAGATTAGAAAATGAAAAGTTCTCTAACAATTGCCTCCTTTATTTATTTTATAGGAATCTTTTGTTCAAATTCAACAATATTGGCAATCACAATGACTTCCAACAAGTAAGACATAAAAATTGAGAAAAGGGGGAGATGGGGGCACCTAATATAAAGGAGACGTAATGAACATTATGATCTTGAGATAAGATAAAGAATGCACAAATATGGGAAGTTTAAAATGTTGGAAGTTGACAAGAGGATCAATATTGCTTAATTTGGACCAAATTACCCATCGATAGAAAAATGTGTCGACATTCACAAAATAATGTTAAATCTTAGCCAAGTGCATAGTTTTAGGCCTCTTCATAATGCCCCACTTTGAGGTGTGTACTTAGCCAAAAATTATGTCCAGCGTAAGCACACATTTCAAAGTAATAGATACATAAAAGGATGTTGTAAATTAGATATTCTACCCTCAAGTTGTAAGTATTAGAATGTGCAAAATAGCTTATATTTCCTACACAAACATAGGTAAACACAAAATAAATGAATATCAAAATACCTCTTTTGTGGACCTAATATGTAGTGTAATTCCCATGGGTACATCCTACCACTAAAAGAGATGGAGTGGATATGGAACCCTATATGCCATTGAGAACTAGGCCCCCAAATGTGAAAATGAATATAAATCACTGGGTCACTAAGCAATGTGAATTGAAGTTAGAGCCATGATGTATTATGGTGATCTGTCCTCAATCCAATATCATCATGAATAATATAGCTACGTTGAGACATGCGAAGCATAAAAATAACGATATCGATAATACATAGAATACGGTTACCTCCCTTGGGATATGACTGGAGCGCATGGAACATGTCAATAATCGTGTCTCAAGAATAAGAAAAATCGTCCCTATAATGTAATGTTATAAATACCATCATTAATATATTTTTCCCCAGCTCAAGATATAGAAATTATAAAACATAAATAATTAGATTTGCTATAAGACAAATTTATTAATTACACCACAAATATATAGTGATAAGAAACATGCAGCCGACATAAGTTTTGTCCCAAATACATGCACACAATAAGGATAATGGTAAGTAACATGAAAAATATGCAAGCTCATCAAACACATATGTATATCAAGAAGATCAGAAAATAATGTATGTAAGCATGTTCGGAACATAATTTCATCATGAGCATCCACTCATTAGATTTGATAAGAAAGATATATAAATAATAAGAACCTAAACATAAAAAATTATCCAGATTGTGTTAATATATGAAAATAATCTGCATAATAGAAATGAAGTTAGAAATAACATCATATCTGAAAATTGGATTAGAGAAAACTTGTAGAGCCCCTACTACATTTAGGATCATATTTATATTAGGCTTTAGATTGGATTCACATTTACATATGTCTTTATTTTTATAAGGTTTTCAAATTTAACACAAAACCAACGTTAATATTACCTAAAATTGACACAAACTCAACCAAAATTCTAAGACAAATTCAACCTAAGTTTGACTCATACTGGACCCAAAGTATGACATGAACGCTCTAAACTTTGTGTTACACTGGAGCATTAAATATGGGAGAGAATCCAATACTTGGGCAAGGTCCAATAGTTGGGAGGGTACTTGAGGGGAGAATGCCCAAAACATGAGTAATTTTAATGAAAAGTAGTTGTAAAAATTACATACTATTGCACAACTTGTACCCAAAAGGTGTATAAAGTAGCCAATCACAAAGTGACACATAATATGTGGGTAAGTGCACCAAGTTGGGGGGCCAAAAAGTGGACAAAAACCTGAAAATAGACAAAATGTGTACGAGTTATATTATAACATGATCGCATTATGTTTTTCTAGGTTTGGAAATTACCAAGCCTATAATGCATACACACATTATGTCTGTTATAAAAAAAAAGGAGACCCGAGCCTTTATCATTTTAACTCCCCCAAACATGAGTTTCAGAGCTTAACCGTGCCATCACATTTTGTCATTCAACTGGATCCCAAGCTCAAACGATCATCTCTGAATCACTGGAAGATCGGAATCAATGATGGAGCCATGAAGAAGAGGTAGGCACAATTATTTTCTCGAAATTTCATTGAAATTTGGTAATTATAGAGTAGAATTTGAATTGAATACATTTTTTTATTGTTATAGTTCGAGGTCAAGGGAATCAACCAAAACCAAAACCTATTATTCATGTCATCCCTCCCAACCCTCCAAATAGTTGATCAACATCCCCATGTAGTCAAGAAGATTTAGTAGCCCACATAGTTGAAAACAAAATTGATATTGAGGATTTAATCAAAAGAATGAGGGATTCATAATCTACAAACCCCCACCATGCCTCTCTTGCAAACACATTGGAGGCATTAGTGGCTCAAGTTGACATGACAATGGGGAAAATTGATCATTGGACATCTTACAGAGAGGGTTGTAGGGTTTATTATTCCAAAAAATTGTCATATGTGGATGTAAAGAAAAAATAAATTACAAAAGACCTCATATGCGCCTTATTCACGGACCTCCACACTAATTTACCTGTTCTATTGTCATGCAAATGGTTTCCCATCCATTGGTGCAATAATGATTTGATTAAAAATAATTTTTGGGACCAATGGTGGATGGTGTTTGATTTTCCACCTTGCAATAACAATGAGGTGCCACTATACTTTTTGAGGAAACTCTATTGTGAGTTTATCCTCAATGAGATCCCAAATTATTTTGATTTCTTGATATTTCCAAGGCCAAGGAAAAGGATCTACACAGGATCGACCAGGTGCACAATGTGCACCTATTCAGTAGGTAGAGTCCCACACAGAATCCCCCTCACCTTGAGACTTTCCCTCCAGCAGTGAAGGAGACAATAGATATTGATACACTCCATGTGCTTCAGGGGCTATCTAAGACCCTTGTTCGACATACGAGGGAGATTTCTGATCCAGATGCTTACGGAGGTACATAGAGTATTCCCTTAGGGAGTACTAGCATGAGGCCACATCTTTTCTCGTCATGTGGTAGCATATGTTTGGGGCCTGAGGAGGACGATACTTTTATGCATACTAATTTTGGTGGAGTTGGCAATGGGGGTACACACGATAATACCACTATGTTAGATGCCTTTTTGAGTGAGACATTTGGATTACAGTCATCATCGTCACCTTCATAGGTATTTTTTATGTTTTATTATGTGTGTTACAAAAATATCAGAGTACTTGATTTACTTATATATGTTAAATTTTTGAAATAATTATATTTGTACATGTATGCATTGATATTACAGCGCACAGGAGGGGCATCATCATCTCGACCACAGACTCTGAGCACCATGCCTACAGATACATTCACAGAGATAATTTATAGTATTAATTGTATAAAATTTTCACGTATGTATGTATATATATATATATATATTTGTATATATATATATATATATGTATGAATATATATATATATATACATACATACATGTTCTTTTGAAGTCAAATATATGTATGTTCTTGTATGTTCATCTAACTTTACGTGATACATGTTTGATAAAGATGCTGACTTCACTAGACACCCCGCCATCTCTGCGACGAGTAGAGAAAGGTGTTGCCGCTGTGATTTCATCTGTGCAACAACTCACTGAGGTATTCAAACAACATGTATTTTCATTAAATTTCTCGTGTAATTCATATTATGTTAAATTACATGTTAATAATGTCCTTCATTGTAGAATTATTAAATTATGTTAATAATGTCCTTCATTGTGTATACATAGGAGTTACCTGCGATAGGTAGCAACCCTGTTCATTTGATTCACAGGCATGGTGGGGTAAAAAAATAGTTCTATATTGATAAAATTAGTTAAAATATTGTCATTACACATACATGTACTTAGTTCTATTTTGGCTAATTATGATGTTTGATTTTGTGATCTTATGTGTATGTAGGGAACTTCAACCCCCTCCATTTTGACCTCGAGGGCACAGACTCCTCGATCTCATCATTTTGATACCCCCATTTGTGTTCCAGGAACTCCCGATGACTCATCTGAGCGTGAGATGTAGATTCGGCGCGACCGAGAGCTTGTGGTAAGTGTGTGTATTTATGTAAATAATTTCATTAGCATGGTCTTAAATACATGTTGAA
Source organism: Taxus chinensis (assembly GCA_019776745.2). Classification (NCBI taxonomy): domain Eukaryota; kingdom Viridiplantae; phylum Streptophyta; class Pinopsida; order Cupressales; family Taxaceae; genus Taxus; species Taxus chinensis. The sequence goes on along the minus strand of CM034152.1, from coordinate 158,323,128 downwards.
AACATATATAAATTCAGTTTTGAAAAAAAAATGTTTGCATTTACAGGTTCAGCTACAGGTGAGTCTTCAACGGAAGAAGACTCGTAGCATGGGAAAAAATGATCTGAAGTCATCTCATAGATCCCCATATTCATCTAAGGGAGGGCCTTCTTCCAGTAAGGCCAAAAGAGGGATAGATTTTGATGATTAGGATATGTGTGTGTGTGTGTGTGTGTGTGTCTTACATGACATTTTTTTTGTATGCCTATGTGCATGGCATTGTATGTATGCCTATATGGCATTTGAACTTGATAGTATATGACCTATTTGGGAATTTTTATATTTATTGTGCACGTTAATACTATTTGGAACTCAATATTTTTGTATGAGACCTTACATTTCTGAAATTATTTTTGTATGAAACTAATATGATGTGCACTTGACTATATTTAAGACATTATGGATTATTTTTTCATTTATTGGTGATGTACATGTACTAGCATTTTCAATGTATAATATGCATCAAAATTTGGAAATCAATATTTATATATAATGTATGTACATATAAAGAGTTACCTAATCTGAGTAATTATTCTTTCAATTTATCAATGTGTATTTACCTTACCTGTGCTTCTTCTTGCTCACAGTCTCTTTGTACTGGTTCCTATCTTATCATGCACCTACTGCATTCTTTAATGCTTCTTGGACTATCTTGATTGTTGGGCTTAAGAACACAATGTTTCCAACTTTCTCTTACTTACTTACACCAAACCCCTGCTTTGAATTATCAATGAATGGAAGGTCACTAAGCCGTCTATGAATCCCATTTCAGAACTAAACAAAGATTTACTAGGTATTGATAACCCCTATGTGTTCTTAGCCAATCCCCTTTTGCTATGATTGTAATTTCCATGTCATTGAGGCCTTGGAATATTACCAAATGTTCATTCCCTCAAGAATTTTTTCTCTCTCAAAGGTTGCAACATTAAAGTGAATTCATGAGGATTCACTCTAGAGGATCATATTCATATTGGATGTATCACCTCAAAGAGGGTAGCTTTAGGTACCTAAAGACGTGGAAGATGAACATGTTATAGAAAATGAAAGTTAGATAATCAGATTTCATGGGTGATTAGTAATATCAACAAGACTAATATGGCTTCCCACTTCCTTGTCAATGTCAACACTGTACTTTGAAAAAGATAGTGAGAGTGAGATTGAGAAAGAAAATGGTAGCTTTTGGCACTGAAATAGACTATGCCAACATGTTTGGGTGATCCTGGTAAATTCTTTTGGAGGATCCATTTTTAGGTGTGGGATGGTGTCATTGCTTCTGGGCTACTTCATCCGAACATAGTCCCTTAAGAGCTTGGAGGCCAAAAAATGCTATAAATTTGAGGGGTAATATCTCAGTCTTTGTGGCACCTAGAGACATCTCGTTTGATCCTACACCTCCACGTAGGGAACCTTTACAAAATCCTATTCTGGTGTTTTCCATCTCCTTTTGGTGCTCTCATTGTCCTATTGTTTGCAAACACACAAAATAGTGTAGTTTGAGGTAGTGTAAGGTTGTCAAACACAATATTTTGCAAATGGTAGCTTGTGGGACCAAACCATCTGTGTCAACATGTTGGATGGCCTGGTGAATGCTAGTGGAGGCTTCATTTTGGTTGCCTACACTCCCCATGCTTCTGGGCTACCTCCTCTGGGCGTAGTCCCTTAAGAGCCCTGAGACCAAAAAACCATATAACTTCGACGGGTGATTACTCAGTCTCTGTGGCACCTAGAGATGTCTGTTTAGATCTACACCTCCACATAGGGACCCTATACAAAATCCTATATTGGTTTTTTCCATCTCCTTTCGGTGCTCTCGTTGTCCTATTGTTTGCAAACACGCGAAATAGTGTAGTTTGAGTCAGTGTAAGGCTGTCAGACGCTATATTTTGCAAATGGTAGCTCATGGGACCAAAACGTCTACGCCAACATTTCTAGATGTCGTGGTGAACACTAGTAGAGGATTTTTTTTCAGTTCCCTATGCTCCCCATGCTTCCAGGCTACCTCGTCCGGGCGTAGTCTCTTAAGAGCCCTGAGACCAAAAAACCGTATAACTTCGACGGGTGATTACTCGGACTCCATGGCACCTAGAGATGTCTCGTCAGATCCTACACCTCCATGTAGGGACCCTATACAAATACTATCTTGGTTTTTTCCATCTCCTTTTTTGCTCTCATTGTCCTATTGTTTGCAAACACAAAATAGTGTAGTTTGAGTCAGTAGTAAGGTTGTCAGACAAATATTTTGCAAACGGTAGCTCATGGGACCAAACCTTCTATAATTTTCAACACATCTAGGATGGCCTAGAGTGAATGCTAGTGGAGGCTTCATTTTTTAGTTCCCTATGCTCCCCATGCTTTCAGGTTACCTCAAAAGTCTGGCATAGTCTCTTAAGAGCCCTGAGACCAAAAAAACCGTATAACTTTGATGGGTGATTACTTGGAATCTGTGGCACCTAGAGATGTCTCGTTAGATCCTACACCTCTATGTAGGGACCCTATATGAAATTATATCTCAGTTTTTTCCATCTCCTTTCGGTGCTCTCATTGTCCTATTGTTTGCAAATGCACAAAATAGTGTAGTTTGAGTCAGTGTAAGGATACCAGACACTATCATTTGCAAATGGTAGCTCGTGGGAGCAAACCGTGCCCAACACATCTAGATGGCTTGGTGAATAGCTAGTGAAGGCTTTTTTTGGTTCCCTATGTTCCCCATGCTTTCGGGCTACCTCGTCTGGGCGTAGTCTCTTAAGAGCCCTGAGACCAAAAAACCTGTATAACTTCGATGGGTGATTACTCGGACTCTGTGGCACCTAGAGATGTCCCGTCAGATCCTACACCTCCACATAGGGACCCTATGAAATCCTATCTCATTTTTTTCCATCTCCTTTTGGTGCTCTCGTTGTCCTATTGTTTGCAAATACACCGAATAATGTAGTTTGAGTCAGTGTAATGTTGTCAGACGCTATATTTTGCAAACGAAAGCTCATGGAACCAAACCGTCTATGCCAACACATCTAGATGGCCTGATTGAATGCTATGGAGGATTCATTTTGGTTCCCTATGCTCCCCGTGCTTCTGGGCTATCTCGTCCGGGTGTAGTCTCTTAAGAGCCCTGAGACCAAAAAATCATATAACTTTGACGGGTGATTACTCAGACTCCGTGGCACCTAGAGATGTCTCATCAGATCCTACACCTCCACGTAGGGAACCTCTACAAAATCCTATCTCATTTTTTTCCATCTCCTTTCGGTGTTCTCACTGTCCTATTGTTTGCAAACGCACGAAATAGTGTAGTTTGAGTCAATGTAAGGCTGTCAGAAGTATATTTTGCAAATGGTAGCTCGTGGGACCAAACCATCTACACCAAAATCTCAGATGGCTTAGTGAACATTAGTGGAGGATTTTTTTGGTTCCCTACGCTCCCTGTGCTTCTGGGCTATCTCATTCGGGCATAGTCCCTTAAGAGCCCTGAGACCAAAAAACCATATAACTTCGACGGGTGATTACTCAAACTCTGTGGCACCTAGAGATGTCCCATTAGATCCTACACCTCCATAGGGACCCTCTATGAAATCCTATCTTAGTTTTTTCCATCTCCATTTAGTTCTCTCGTTGTCTTATTGTTTGCAAACACGTGAAATAGTGTAGTTTGAGTCAGTGTAAGGCTGTCAGATGCTATATTTTGCAAATGGAAGCTCGTGGACCAAACCGTCTGTGCAACACATCTGGATGGCCTGGTGAATGCTAGTGGAGGATTTTTTTTGGTTCCCTATGCTCCCCATGCTTCCAGGCTACTCGTCATCTAGGTTGTAGTCCCTTAAGAGCCCTAGACCAAAAAATTGTTTAACTTTGATGGGTGATTTCTCGAAACTCCAAGGCACCTAGAGATGTCTTGTCAGATCCTAAACCTCCACTTAGGGAACCTATTCTACAAAATGTGGCCAATTCCATCTCAAACTGCTCTTGTTGTCATATTGTTTGCAAACATGTGAAATAATGTAGTTTAAGTCAATATAAGGTCAGCTATATTTTGCAAACTTAGCACCAAACAAACACATCATGTTCTTTGAACCACTAGAAAGGCTTCCTTGATTCCATGAGTTAAGAGCCCTGACCAAAAAATTCCAACATTTGATTTACAACTCAGTGGCACCTAGAGATGTCCATTCCACACCTCCACCTAGGGAAAAAAATCCTGTGGATTCCATTCTTTTTATTCGAAGTGAAGGAATGCATTTCGTAAGTAATTCCAGAAAAATTTGTTTTCTTTTTCTGTTAATTCCCACTAAAACTAGGACCAAAGACCTTGATTGTATCATGATAAAAACAAGTTCCTAGAGCCAAGGGAATTTTAAAATTTTCACACAAGCATGGGGAGTTCTCTCAATGATTGATAAATGCTATTATGACGCCATGAGAAAAAACCAACAAGGGAACAACCCCACCTTCCACTAAACGAATTCCATGGCACTTCCATAGCCATTGGCATTTCCAACAATCTGAAAGGGAATAATTCTTCAAGTGTGGATTCATTTCTTAAAACTTCCATATTTGATGACCATGACCAGAACCATAACCAAAAACATGACCAGGAACATGACCTAGACCAGGACCTAGACTGACAATTTGAGAGGATTTCTGAGGTTCAATTTTATTTTCCAAGATGCATTACTCCAATGTTTGAGAATGTTTCTCTAGATGCAACGAAATTCTTATTCAGACACTCAATGCCCTCTAAATCTGTATGGATTTAAAGTTGTTTGGAAATCACATCACACCCTTCTCTAGCCTTGATGACTACCCCTATCTTTTTTATGGCACTTTTTAAAGCATCCATAAGGTTTATCATTTAATTATCAATGAATGGAAGGTCATCCATGGGCGTAGTCCCTTAAGATCCTAAGACCAAAAAAGGCTATAACTTCACCAAGTAATATATCAGACTATGTTGCACCTAGAGGGGTCTTGTCAGATTCTACACCTCCACATTGGTACCCTCTACAAAATCTCATCTCTATTTTCTCCATCTCCATTTTCTCCTCTCGTTGTCCTATTGTATGCAAAAGCACTGAATAGTCCAGTCTAGTTCAATGTAAGGTTGTCCATTGCCAATCACATGAATAATATAGGTGGTTCATACAATATAGGTGGTGAAATGAGAATTTTAATAAGATATTTTTACAATATAGGTGGTGAAATGAGAATTTATGTTTTTTGTTCCTTTCTAATATTTAATTTCTCTTAGCTTCACTTGGCTTCGAGAATAATAAATTCTCTACTGACAGTGCCAACCACGTGAAGGTGGAAGCTTTTTTGGCACCACTAACCTACATAAACATGTTAGTAAGCAATTAAATAGAATTTTAAATCATACAGAATTTAAACAAAATCATTAAAGTAAATATTCAAATTAAATTCATGAAGAACATACCTTTGCAAATTCAATCCAATGAACCACAAGGATCAACTCTACTCTTGACAGTAGCAAGAATTGCTTCATGATCTGATTCACGAACCTTCCATAGATTCTTGTTTAATGGCCTACCTCGATATTTGATCAATTTAATATTTGTTGCAAGAACCAAATGTGAATAGTGAAGTATCTTTCGATGTACTTCATAGTCTTCAAACAACCAAGTGTTTGATTTTTTGATAGGATATCGTCGAAGCCAAGTTCTAGTGACTACCACTGACCCAGTGGGATACTCAAGGTCTTCACCATCAATGACTGTGGAAGTCAATTTTTCCCCCTCTACACAACGAGACAAGAAGTAGTTTGTTCCCTCTTCGTTAAATTCCATCGCAATAACTACAAAAACGTGCCCTACATCACAAAGTAAAACTCAAGTCAAATTTAAAATACATTAAGAGTTGACCATTTAATAATTTATAAATCTAAAACATGGCATGTACATATATGTACCTTGTTGCACTAAATCAGAGACTTGGTCAAAGTCAGGTGATGTTGTCATTTGATCTGAAGACACTGCAAGTTGTAATGCTCATGGAACTTGATGTGTGTCGAGTGGAATTAGAGGTCTACAAGTCCATTCATCCACCCACTGTTGTGACTCACATTCATTCCACACAAAATCAATGCATGATATACAAAAACATGTCATGCACCTAGTATAGATAGTCCAAGCATTTTCATATGAACTACAAAATGAGTGCATATCACTTGATCCTGTAACTTTCATACAATCTTCAAAGCTTTCCAAATTTTATTTCTCTATCAACTAGAAATATCTATGAACTGTTGATCTCTCTTGAGATTCATGGCCCATGTTCTTGACACACCAATCAACAATGTTTTTTGTATCTGTAAATTTAGCACCATCCTTGAACTTTAACTCTTCTCTTGCAAGTGCTCTTTTCACACATGCTCCTGCACCATCATGCTCTCCTTTTCCATGCCCTGCCTCAGTAAAACTCCATATATGTTGTACATTTGTTTCTTTGTGCATCCTTCTTAGCCAATAAAACATCTGTGCATTCTTGAATTGTGATGTGCAGTTGTCCGACCAAATGTAATGTTGATTGAAACTAATGTTCCTCTCATTCAAGTTCACATAAAACACCTGGAAACACCCTTGCACATATTCTGTAGAATGTGTCCGATCATCACTGATGTAGAAATGATACTCTCTTAATATTTTTCGATCTTGTTCAATGCTTTCTGGAGAGTGCATGAATGTTATATGCATGAAAATAACAACTTGCACTGAGTTATAATATTGAGACTGAACCTCTATTTGTGGCTGCAATGTGTAATTCTCTGTGAAGTCAACTACTGAAACAATAGTACCAAGTGGGAATGTGTCCTTTCTTAACTTGAATTTTTCATCCAACCATCGAGTTCTATGTGTGTGCCTTGCATACTCATAAACAATTTCCTCTCTGAATTTGACCATATATTCTGATACAGGTAATTGTTTTGTAACAAGCTCACACCTCTTAGATTATTTTCCATCTTTTAATTGATATGCCACTGATTTATATTTGCTGAAACCAACCAATTATTTTCCTATTGAATCTGTACTCTCCTCATGGATACAACTTTTCAGATTTGGCAAGCCACCACATACGTTGCAAATTCCATCCAAACATGTTTTGTTATAAAAAAAATTGTCTAGTTGATTTTTCATAAAATATTGTCAAAATAAATTCCCTTGAAGATTTTGGTGGGACATTTAATCCACACTCCTGCAACATGATGTCAGTATGCAAAACATGACGTATTTGACAAAAAAACATCATAATGCATTGAAAATTCAACATGATGCCTGCAACAACAAGTGGTACGTGAGTGATTGATTTTCACATAAAAGGGTTTGCTCATTTCAAAGAATATTTGGCTAATGTTAATTTGTGGATTTTCATTCTTAAACTTAGAGAACAATTGTGTTTGATTCATATCTAAGAAATGTTTTGCACATGATTCATGATTACGAGAACCTATTCTTCTTTTTATTGTATCTCTTCTATTTGGTGACACCCTTGTGTTCTCATTCCAAAAATTTACAATTAATTCTTTTAGAATATCATATGTATTCTTGTCTTTCCATGGGAGTCTACTAGAGAATGTCCAATAGTCAGTGTTATTGACTGACTCAAGACTTTTACGTCTCTCTATTGCTTTCATTAGTGTTTTTTGTTTAGCTTCAAAGCACTGCTTGTTTTTCTAATCAAGCATTTATTAACTATTTTATCACTTACTATACAATTAGTAAGTGCATGCCATGTAGCATTACTATCTTTGGTGTGTCTTTTGCCACCTACAGTTTGGTATGCTTTATGTATGTTTTCAACAATTGACACATTTTGATCAACAACATTAGATGTTCTTAACCCCAGGGTCTTCATTATAGGTCTCATCTTAATTAATTTCATCAATGTAACAAATAATTGACATCTTTGTGTGTCATTTAAATTCTCAAAGTAATTATCCCAAATTCCACTAGCTTTTCTTCTCGCATTTCTTTCAGACATTTTGTTAGGCATTGGTTTTATAATGTTTTCATCAATTTCAATTAAGTGAATTGGTTTTCTTCGCAAAATGGAAGGAGGTGTTCTTAGAGGTGAAGATTCATTAACAAGGTTACTTTCTTCATTCAGTGTTTCCATACAAATTTTGGGGTTAACATTTGGATTCTTAGGTAAAGGTTCAACAATTGGATTCATATCAATTTCTTCATCCATACCAACATTATCATTCAATTCAATATCATTATTCATTACAAAATCATTATTCTCTACATTTTCATTATGTATTTCATCCTCATTTTCTAAAACATTAGCTACATTTGATATAGCAGATGTACCTTGCCTTGCACAAAGTTTTTGCATTCTCTTCAATTTCTTTATTCTCATCTCTTCCAATTGCTCCGGTGTCTTGTTCTTGACTTTCCTCTTGTCCTTAGCTCGAATTTTATCGCCCATGATTACAAAAATTCAACTAGTGGGGTAGGGGACAAAATGAACTACTAAAAAATTGTGTAAGAATGTACAGAAAGCTGCAGACCAAACATAATGGAGGCAGAAATCCATGAAAGAGATGAAAGGGACGTTGGGGGACCACAATATATAAACAAAGCATAACATGTATGTGTTATAATGTGTACGCGTTATGATTTTTCCCTTTTCCAACCCATGCCTCAAGGCTTGGGATCTGGTTTGGATCCCCAAGCCTGAGGCATGGACCTGCACAAACACAACAAACCACATGTTTTTGTAGGAAAATGCAAAAATCCAACTTCCGCCATGATAAATCAACATCAAATGATCGATTCGTTTAAAAAAATTATACCACGACGTAAATCAGAGTTTCTTCTTTGTATAAATATAATTTTCCAATTTTTCTAACAAATATAAGGTTTCCATATTATTTATTTTCTAACTATGCCTTTTTATAGCTATTTTTTGAAGTTTAAACATGTCTATCTTTTGTCATGTATCTTTTTTTCGACTCATCGAAATTGAATAAAAAAAATTTAAGCACAAACTAGGACTAATTCTATACATATTAAAAAAAAATAATTTTTGATATTTTTTGAGGTAGTTAGGGGGGGCACGGTCGGAGCTCCGTTATTTTTCAAAACTTAAAATTTATGTACTAGAAAAATCATTAAAAAAATACTCGCTAAAAAAATCTGAAAAAAAAAATCTAGCACAAACTAGATGCTCCTAGCTATCTTTCTACAAAAGGGTTTTCAAAAATACTAAATGGTGCTCAAAAAATGGTGGGGGGCACGAAAGTCACTCTATTATGTTTTTTAACAAAAACAAGAGCACCTGTTGGTATTTTAGTTATTTGACCCACTTAAACTCATCTGTTTTCAATAAAATTTAGTAGCTTAGAAACTAGACTCAAAATTCTACGATTCATGTTTATACAACATCTTCCAATTTTGAGTGTAACTATTTCAAAAAACTCGTACAAGTTGAAGTTTTTTATTTTTCAGAAAAATGCGTCCACTTAAGACAAATACATGTTGACTCAACTATGGGAGAATTTTCAAGTGCTGACATGACACCATACAATTACCATGTAGGTGCCAAGTTAGGTATCACAACAACTATTGGTTAAACTCCCATTATAAAAATTGGAAGGCGCATCCAACCTCCAACTTTTTCTTCATTTTATAGGGCCAATATATTTTAAATCATATAAAAATTGGGAATTATACATGACCATGGCTTGAAAACCAAAGTGCAAAGAGGAAATACATTCCCAACTCATTGATACAAAATAATCAACTAATTGTTATGTTTTGACATGGAAATCCATACAATGATCCAGATAAATCTCTTATTTTGGCATATAGTGGGAATATAAAATGGGGAACCCCTCCTTCAAATGATCATCTCTACATAATACTCCAAGCCAAACATCCAGTAATATTTGCTCCAAAATTTCCAAGGCCTTTTCAAAAAACCTAACATCTATTTGGGTCTTTTTGTGCATATCCTAAAATGATTATTTGTATATATTTTATTTATCATTTTCAACATCTAAATGAAATCCTTCATGGTAGTGAAATGCATGCCATGGTGAGGTATTATGTGGTATAACGTGGTAGTGGGAGTGGAAGGAATCTCTAGTAAATACATATTTGCGATGGTTACTCATGGCGATGTGTAGTAAACAAAATATGTACTTCCTCCTTTGACCGCCACTCTCTACATAATTGAGATTGATGGTGGATGGAATTTTCGTTGGAAACATGTAGAAGCATTAACAAATTGAATCCCATAAAATATCCATGTAGGTATTGATATAAAACATTTCACACATCTTGTTTTATACTTCCACATATTATATACATGTCTATCAAGGAAATCATAAATACAACATTTGATAGAGACCTCCATTCGATATAGCTTTGTTAAATATAATTGTATCTAGTCATTTAGGCTTTAATCTAATCAAATATAATCCATTGATTTAGATATTAAAAAAAATTGTTGTGATTATAATAATTCTAACTCTAAGAATTATTTTAGAATTTATATTTTATATTTTAGTTGTGGAAATAGTTGTGAGTAAAGTGATGGGAACCTCAAAAAACAAAACACGCCTTATTCTTAGCTTTCTACTTTTGTATAGTTCGAAATCTTGTTGTGTAAATAGTCAACGATAAAGTGAAGGGAACCTCGAAAAATAGCACATAAATTATTCTTATAAAACTAACATGTAAATTGACCCAATTCAATATGAAATGGACATGATTGTGGCATCAATTTTAGGTCATTTTCACATCGAAACTTAAGACATGAATTTTCTAGATCTTCATACCAAAACTATGGAAAAAAACTTTTGTAAAATGTTAAATATTTGAATGGTAATGTGAAAGGTAAAACTATATAGTAGCAAAAATTAATGTATTATTGGTATCCTATTTCACAACTTTAACGTTAATAATAATATCATTGAAACATACTTCATTAAGATAGGAGTAACTTACATTGAAATACACATTTCCCCCATATGACTCCTAAAAATGCATGGAATTGTTGGTGTGAGGGATTTCACTTACCTCTTATTAGGTTCTCCCTCACACATGGTGAGTCATCTTACCTTACGTGAGTTCATAGGTCTCTAGGTTGTCATTAGGAGTTCTATGACACATGACAAATTACATCATAGAATCTGTCATTTGCGTCAGTGTGTCATACAAGAGTTACATTCCATTTATGGATTGTAACTCCTTTCTCCCTTATGGAGGTATGATGGGTCTTGTATTGGGAGTTACATAACACTCCTATTTGTACTTTTTTTGATCTATATAAATGAACATACATTTTTCTTGCACGCACAATTTCATGGTGAATAATTGTTTTCTTACTGTATGCATGTTAAACTTTAAACCAAGCTAATTGAAATAACCTAACAATAAGTAGATCCTAAATTAGTTAAATTTAAGCTAATACATCATGATAAAGTGTGAAAGGAAAGCTAATTAACTTGCATTAAACATGAATCTATACTAAGTGAAAACCTCCTTTTGATCTTTGTATATGCTTTGGATGTAGTTTCTTCCTTAGTGATCCAAACATTTACCACACACAATCAAGGATTTCTCAAGCAAAGAGGAAGATATTTAATCAAGTATGGCTTGATTGCCATTTTGATTCTTCTATTACTACTCTTTAGCAAGTACAAAGGGGGATATTTAACAAGCCTTCTAATAACATGAAATGCTCTTATCAAGCATAATGTTTGTTAAGGACATGGTGTAAGGTTTGACATGGTGTACTAGGCTTCTTATATAGCATCCCATTTTGGGAGAAGCTTGCAACCTATTAAATGTGGGATAAAGTGAATGTAGAGTTAGAAAGGGATAAGTATGATTGGAAGAGATTAATTAGAGATTAGAAACTCATGGGAGTTTAGGAAGGTTTTAGGATCAATTAATAGGCTAAGTTAATCTTATAGAATCCATTTGGAGATGATTTGGAGGGAAGTTAGTATAATTTGAGGAGTCTAAGAGGGGGATTTAACTATTAAGAAGTTTTATTTATTAAATATGTGATTGAAAGATTAATTGATTAATAATAGTTTATTAATTAAGTAAAAGAGAATTATAACTAATGAATCAATGCTAATTGGCATCCAGGATGGGGGATGAGACTAGTTAATTAATAAAGTATCGTTAATTGATGAAGAAAAAGGGGAGTGTTAGCTAATTAGTGGAAAATCACTAATTATAATTAAATGTCGATAAAGAAGACAATTAGTGTAATTTTAGTATTAAAATTGTGCAGTTTAATTTAGGTGTCTACATTTTCTCCTCTTTTATGTGGTGTAGCACAAGTGACGCCACTTTAAAAATAGCAGAACAATTTATATTTTTGTATGGATAGAAGAAAAATTAGTAGGATGGAAGATGCCCCCTCGAGCATCATGGGTGATAGAAGAGGTTGATTGACACTCGAAAAGAAGAGGGGAATGATCCACAGTGGCAAAAAAATCTCATCGCAGCGACAACCAGGACTTGAACTTGGCTTGACCGTTGTCCATTATTTGATTTGATTGATTTGATTCGACCCCTTTCACTAAGACTATGAGGGCTATACAAGGGAGGGTGGGAGGGGAAGAAACTATGTTATTGTGAGAACTATGTCTCAGTAGGTTAGAAGAAATAGAAAAGGTTAGGTGAGAAGGAATGTTAGGTAGAATGGGGAAGCAATGATAATGAAGGAAAGGATATGATGAAGGATGGAAAGATTGTAGCATAACTTACACACTATATTGTCACGCTCGAGAAGTACCTTTTTATTTGATGTAAGAATACAAAAAAAGGTAAAATGACATAAAAAGCCATAATATTGATTTATGTGCAATGTTAAAGGATTGACTCAAAATAAAATAAATAAGCAATGCAATGTAAGAAAGTAAACAAATAAGATATCAAACAAACAAACAAGAAAAATGAAATAAACTTAAACAAGCGATGCTTAAGACTATTGTACCAGTGTTTTTTATCTAAATTTAATACCCAAATGTTTGAGTAATATGAAAAGGGTTAAAATGATGCCCCAAATAAGGATACATGCAAGGGATTGGATGGAGGACATAGAATTCCCATGAAAAGAAATCGTGCACAGTGAAACTGCCCCAAGCAACAATATATGTGAGGAAGACAAACATAACAAGAAAATAATCTTTATTAATGAAAGATGATCAAAATATGATCTGCATGTCATGCACTAGAATAATAAAGCACTAAAGTAATATGTTTTGTGGTATAGTTTCCAATGTTTAGTGTTTTTTAGTTTTTCACTTTTTTATGGGTTTTGAGATTTTTGTAAATGTGAATACTTTTAGATTTTGAATGTTTAGGATTTTTGGAATATTTTACTAATATTTTTGGATTTTTTATGTTTAAATTTTTTGTAGATTTTGAATGTTTACCAAAACTATATGTATAGGAGAAAAAAAATGCCAAGATGTCCCCAGTGAGAGATGAGAATATAAAAGGGAAAATCCTCGCATATATACATGAATAGGACAAGACTGATCAATACCAAGAGGGATAAGTTCAATAAGCTTATGGATGTAAGCCAATGAAAAGCTAGGAAAGAGCAATCATGCCCCCAAGTGTAAGCTAGCCAATAAACAAATGATAGAAAGAGGTACAAGATTGTTTATTGAAATGTGGACAAAGTTTCCCTCAAACATAGCAAAAATAAAATCTATGCACATGGATGTTCTAAATGAAGAAGAAGAACAATGTGAATGCCATGAATGGATATAGAAAATGTAACCAAAATATTAGTGATGAAAAAGTGATGAGCCAAAGGAAAAAATTGTGAGACAAAATATGGACTAAAGAAAGAGTCTACACAAGATCCATATAAAACTTCTGGTAACATACTAGTCATTATTGCCTATCATTGAGATGCAGTGTGTGCACTTGAAAATTAATTTCCTATTGAAGTGAAGATTTGATAGGAAATAAGTGAAGATAAACTAATCAATGTGTAGGAATGATTGATTTTGATATTTTAATGGTGAATAGAGAGTGGAAGGAGATCATACATTGCTCCGCTTGTCAGCCAGGCATCCATATCCCTGACATATTTGTATTTGATTCTAGTCATATCATTGCTCTACTGCTAGTCGGGTGTCCATATCCCTGATAGAGATACTGGAAATACCCATATAGATAGTTATATATATTATTGATTTACTTCTTGCTTTTTATTTTTTGATTGATTTTTTACTTTCTGAAAAGTATTTCAACTCTCTTGATTGTTTTGATAAGGGGTTAAGAACCATTGATGGCTTGATGGAAGGATGTGGAAGTGATTGTGATGAAAACATTGGATAGTGTCAACAGATGCATAAAGGTATTCACAACAAGTTTATTAAATGTATGATAGTGATAGGATATCTAAGAGGTCAGTCATTCTTTAATTTACCAAGGTAATGAAAGACCAAGGTCAAATGGATACAATAGATATAAATGTCACACAATGAGTGTGAATAGACTAACCAAAATATCATTGAAGGGATGAAAATAATGGGTGATTTTTAGAGGAATAGAAAAGAAAGGAAAGAACATCCATGTGTATGCAATACCTTATTGCAATGTTGTGATGTTTGTACCTTTGATGTAATGTTTTATTATGTTTTCTTCTTTTGATTTTTTGTAATGTTTTCTCTAGATTTTTGATGGTTTTGTGAAGGAAAAACCACAAAGAGAGAGGATGAATCAATGGTAATGCTGAAAATGATGAAATGGGAGGGAAAAGATCTATGATAGGGTAGGAAGAATATGAAAGGATGGATATGGAGGTTGGGACACAAATTTAACTCTGTGTGATAGGATCCAACAACCATGATTGTAATTTATTTGATGAGGGAGACTAAGAGTTTTTTACTTATCAAGAATGATATTATCTCCAATCTCGATGATCATGGTGAGATCATACTCGATAAGTGACTATGACTTATCTTGAAATATGGATTTTTTATGTGGGAGCTTGAGTTCCATATCCATATATTTTTGTACTTTTCACCATACTCGGCATTTGTATTGTTGTGCATTTTCTAATTACGTTTAATTTTTGGATTTGTGGGTGTTGGATTTGCTTAGAGCTTTGTAGTGCTCCTCAATATTTTTTATTTTAATTGATGAAGAAACTTTTATGCTTCATACAAGCTAATGTGTGATTTTGTTGATCCTGAGAAATTGGGGAAGAAATTGGATGTTGTGGATTGATGATAGGAGTGTAAGTGATGATGGTTGATCTTCCACAGTTATTAGTAGAGGGAGGATATAATGGATGAATATGATATGGTCCAAGAATTGAAGGGAATGGGATAGTAGGAGGTGGCCCCTAGAATAGAATAGGATAAGGTGGCCAAATAATAGGAGGTGGCCCATAGGATTGAAGGTAATGGGATACTAGGTGAAGTGGCCCAAGGATAGCCCATGGATAGTAGGAGGTAAACAAAGGATAGAATATGATGGGCTAGAAGGTATCCCAAGGATTGAAATTAATGGGCTACTATAAGGTGGCCCAAGGATTGAAGATAATGGGCCTAGGAAAAGAATTGATGGGACTGGGTTAGGAGGTGGCCCAATAGATTGATATAAGGTTAGCCCATGATATAAGTATTGGGGATGTGATATGTAAGGGATGATTGGATGATGAGAGGATAATAGGGGCATCAAGGATAGACCCCATCGTTTCACTATGTAATGGTAAATGAGAGTATGGGAGGATAAGAGAAGGTCCCTTTTGGTTGATGATAAAGGGTTGATTTGAATGAAGAAGTCCAACAAGTTTTTTGGATTTATAATTTGTGTTATGATGGAGATAGTGGGATTGGGTGGTTTTGACCTTGTTTTTTCCAAAAAGGAACTTGATAGTACGTTGAAAATATATCTTGACCCATCTTTTCTTGTTAATTATTTGATATGGACATAAAAATCGATCTTTAGAAGATTGGTGAGGATAGAATAAGGCATGGTTGAAATGGCCTGAGGGCTGAAGAGAGATTGGATTTGGATTGGTAGATGAAGATGACTCAAGAGATGAAGTAGATTTGGATTGGGATGTCTTCGAGAGTTGAATTAGATGTGTATTTAGGCTAGGATTGGTATTGGTTTTCTTAGAAGATTACACAGTGCAAATGAAAGAAAGGGATCTTGTGGAAAGTTAATGGAATATGATGTGGGGGTCAAATTGGGTGTTTGATTAGAGGATTTTGGAACGAAATGTATCTTTAATACAGGAATATATCAGTTAGGTGACTGATTATTCCATAAGAGAAATTCAAGGGAATGAGACTTAGGATTCTGAGGAGGATTGGTTCGTAGATAGATTTGATTATGAGATGAAGGTTGGGAAGTGAAAGATAGAACAAGTTCCCTATTGTCAGTAGCGTGAGGAACCATTAGATATCTAGTCATGGTTGGCATCATTTGATTTGAATGCCTAGACCTAGATTGTTTGATTGAACTCCTTCATATTGAAGGAAGTTCCATATCGATTTGAGTAACATAATGGATACAAACTAGACATCTTGAAAATATGGGGATGCTTATGTGAGTTTACAAATGGAACCTAAGGAAAATAGACATCATAACGACATAATTTTTATATAATCAAGCAAGTTTGGAAAACAAGTGTCAAGTGTGAGTGTCAAAATGGTTGATATAATTTTGGAAGAGTTTCAAATTGATTGTTCTCTTTAGTAAAGGAAGGCAAAATTGTGAGAGAAGTATGATTTTTGATGGAAAAGTACATGGTGTAACTTGGACAGAGTTTCACCTTGTTCTAAATAAATTTTTTAGCTCAATTTTTTTTTTATCTTTGTAAAGTTTTGGTACACACAAATAATATAGGAATAGTTGGCCTCAATTTTTTTATGAATTGGATTCCAAATAAGATAGGATAAGGTTTCGAGGTTACCAAGTGTTACCTAGGGATTTTAGAGCTGTTCACTACACTAATATTTCTATTTGAAATGATTACATGCACCAGAATAAATATTGAATACAAACTATATCCCTCAATCAATAAGAATGAGGCCATCACTTATGGACAACATTTGGCTTTCCTCACAAGTAATACTAGTCAAGTAATATGGGGCGTTACATGTTTCATTGGTTGATTCCTTCAATGTGCCAACTACTTTGGGGTTCCTATGGTACTCCTCACAATTATTAATTAGGGCTTAAGCCCAAGCACTTCCCATAGTTAAATCATATGGAGTTTTACCCTTATCTGAACCTGCAATGACAATGTGTTTTGTTCATTTTATCTAATTTAGAAAAGTTTGATTTTGTCTTTTGACCAAGGAACTTGTATGTAAACTTTGTACATAGTTTGTTTGTTTGATATTGTGTGGTAAATGTTTCCAATTTTGAAAGGGTACTACACACAAGGATTAGTAATTTTCCATACAACCACAATGTTAGAAAAAACCAATGATTGTGGTTGTTTTCTGATTCTCAAGGTTCACTCAAGAGCACAAGAGAAGAGCATATGTGGCAATTGATCAAATCAAAAGAAATGGAATATTTAACAAATCATAATTTTAAGTTTTAGGCAACTAATTTTAAGGTGAAAATTAACTTGTACCAAGTATTAGAGTTTAGAATTAATATGTAAAATAACAAGAAATTGATTTTATAATGTAAATCTGAAAATTTCAGCAAAAATAATGTTCACACAACTTAGGGAATTTTGTTTACATGACGTAAATACTAAACTTTGCGCACATATGGAAGATACCTAGCATAATATTTAGCTAGCGTGTAGTAACAAAAATGAATCGCTAGGAAAACCTATGTACCGTTTTTGTGAACAGAAAATATTGAATTTTCACAAGTGAAACCCAATGCCATGCATGTGAAGGTATGTTAGAGTTACATAGCATCATCTAACAGTATCATGACACATATTTCCGTAGTGTGCAAAAAAATTTATGGCGTCAAGATAGGTTTGAGTGCACATAATGCATGAAACGCAGAAAAAATAATAACACATGTACATAGAACTAGATGACGCATATGCAATTACAATAGGAGTAATAGACTAACCTAAGGCGTAGTGCACAAAATAGATGATAATGCACAGTCAAAGAAGTAACTACACTTCAGTAATGATAAGGTAACACTTTTAAGTGCACATAACGTTATGGTACACACTTACAGTACGGTAACACAGCATTATGCAGTGATAAAAAAGGTAGAACTTAATAGCAGTGATGGTAGTGCAATTTTTATGCGGTACAGCATAGTTACACTAGAATGCTAACATGAGTGCATAGATAGAAAATACAGTGATGCTAGCACATACAATAGTGATTAGTGCTAGAGTGACATGAAAAGCTTGTACCTACACAAAAAAAAAGTCAAAAAATGACAAAAAACAATAAAAAATCTTGAATTTTTCCCATCAAGATTCAATTTTGACAGCATTTTACCTCCTTTATACCTGCAAATAATACTCAACACTACTAAACACTAACATACATGCTCAAAAACATAGAAATTTCAACAAATTGAAATAAATTGCATGTAAAATGGAAAAATGAAGCTTTAAACTAAGAAAAAATAAATGAAGCTACATGAGACAAAGGAGTTTCCCACCAGGTGTTCCATATGTATGCATGTTAAAACTTTAAACTAAGACAATTGAAAAAACCTAACACCAAGTAGATCCTAACTTAGTTAAATTCAAGCTAAATACATCATGATAAAGTATGAAAGTAAAAGGATTAACTTGCATTAAACATGAATCAAAATTAAATGCAAACCTCCCTTTTGATATTTGGATGTACTTTGGATATGTAGATACTTCCTTATATGATTTTAACGTAAGACCACACATGATCAAGGATTTCTCAAGCTAAGGTGGAAGATATCTCATCAAGTATGGCTTAGTTTTCATTTTTGATTCTTCTCTTACTACTCTTTAGCAAGTATAAAGGGGGAGAGATTTAACAAGCCTTCCAATAATGAGGGAAATGATCTTCTCAAGATATAATGTATGTCAAGGACATGGTGTATCAGGTGTGACAAGGTGTACTAGGTTTCTTATATAGCTTTCCATTTTGGGAGAAACTTACAACCTAGTGAATGTGGGATAAAGTGAATGTAGAATTAGAAAGGGATAAATATGATTAGAAGAGATTAATTAGATATTAAAACTCATGGGAGTTTGGGAAGGTTTAATTAATCAATTAGGGATTAATTAATAGGCCAATTTAAGCTTATAGAAACCATTTGGAGATGATTTTGAGGTAAATCAGTATAATTTGAAGGGTTTGAGAGGGGATTTAATGAATAAAAGGTTTTATTGATTAAATACAATATTTAAAGATTAATTAACTAGAAATGGTTAATTAATTAAATAAAAGAGGATTTTAACAAATGATGTGATGTTAATTGGCATCCAAGATGAGGGACAAGGCTAGTTAATTAATGAAATTTCGTTAATTGACAAAAAAGATGGGGAATATTAGCTAATTAGTGGAAAATCACTCATTATAACGAAATGACGGGAGAGAAGATAATTAGTATAATTTTAGTATTAAAATTACATAGTCAAAATTAGGTGTCTACACTTTCTACTTGGAGCTACGTCACATTTATGTTTGAGTGCACTTGTGTTGATGTGTGCGGATTTTGGATTGATACTCATGCTCACACTCTTTCACATTGTATCAAAGATCATTGCTGGAAATCGTATCACTCACCCGCGTTTGTTGCCTACTACTCTTGGTTTCATGATTTTACTAGTTTGTTGTGCAAGCTTTTAATCCATATTTGATTTGTGCTCTACTTGCATTAATATGGTATAATCTTGTTGTTTGTGGATTTTGCATGTGTGTTTTTGGTGTTGTTGTGTACACCATGCATTTGGAGTTTCAAGGGTTTCTTCGCCAATTGGGCTATCTGTGACACAACTATATTTGGCAAGACACTTCTTTTAAAGGCATTTATTTTTTGGTTTTATGTTTAGTTTCAGTTTCATTGAGTTTTAACCTGAACTCCTTGGTTCTCTAAACTACACCCTTGTCTTATTTTCTCCTCCTTCCTACCATGAACGTTGCCCTCATCATTTTCAGCTCTATAAATGTGCTCTCCTCTGAGCTTTGTCTCTTTCCCATCTCTCCCTACCGAGTTGAGTTATCCCCTAACAAACTCAGTCCTACGATCTCTCCTACCTGAGATCTTCCTTGTGGCTTGGCTCATTCCACCGAGCTACCTTGACTCACTTCTTGGTTCACTCACCTTGTTCATGGAACCAATATCCCTTTGAGTTTGATCTTGTGTCGAGAATTTTTGACGAAGGGCTTGGCTATATGTAATCTTGAGCTCATGTGTTTGGTCGTCGTCAATCTAGCTTACATTGACCTGTGCATACCTTTGAAATAAGCTCACATCACTTTTGGTTCCTTCCCTGTAGTTCTTGCTGAGTTGGCTTGAATCCTCCCTACTATACTCAGCTCCATCTGAGCTAAGTCGTTTTGGTCCTCCTGGCTTTATCATGCCCTACTCCTATTATACCTTGTTGCATTTCCTACTTGCCATTTACAAAGCCCTTTTCTCCACCCATTGGCTCTCTACCATTACTCTAGCCTCTTCCCTATGTGTGCGCACATCTCCCTTTGACACCACCTTGTCTCACTCTTTATGGCTAATCATTCACTGTGCATGCATTTTGGGATTCAACCTAACTCTCTTTCCTCTATCCTGTCTACTCGGCGAGTCAAACCAACATGCCGTTGGTTTTTATCAACAGTCTTTGTCGTTTCAAAACAACCCTTCCTCCATCGTACCATGTGGCACTACCTCAACCACCGTCGTTTTACTTAAAATATTCCCTCCATTTAATCGAGCATGTGTTTTTTAAAATAAAACTTTGTTTTCATTTTAGTTTATAATTATTCAATTTTTTTTTGATGTTTTTAATAACATATTTAATAAACTATAAACTTAGCTTTATATCTTTTAATCTATTTGGGTCTAGTTTATTAGAAGGTAATTTTTTGAATCATGTCATTAATTGGTTTAGGACCTACTTTTTAATCAACCCTTTTTTAAATCATTTTTGATAATTAAAATTAACTCGAAAAACATATTGGAAAACTAATATTACTAGACGTTTCTTTTTTCTAACGTGTTATGGAGGTGTTTTGTGGTGTCTTTTATTCTCTAGAGGCCCCTTCTTGGATTTTTTTTTTCTAACATGTCTTTGGAGAACATTGTGGAGTAGGCCCTTTGTGGAGGTTGTTAGGCCTTTTTAGGAGGTTTGTTCACGTTTCAGGAGGTCCAATGAATATTTCAGAGTCATTTTTCATTGTAGTGCTCTTTTTTTTACTTGGGGGCTAGTTAGCACATCCGCCACAACCTTGTGAGAAGGGATCCCACATTTATGATGTGATACGTTGTTTCTGACACAGTGCTTTGTCTTTTCCATTTTTTCTTGCTTTCGACCTTGTTTCGTGCTTGTTATGATGTTGTTTCACTGCTTTCAACTGAAACTTATTCTGGCCTCCACAATTGTGTGATTTTTCACCTACTACAAAGTGAGTGGCCAACTGTTTCACATCACATGAACACACCTTATTGTAACCAACACACTATTTATAAAGTCTCGCAAACATGGGGTCATTATTGTTCTAGGGTGTTGTAATCACACAAAAATGCATTTTTGGCCGAGTCTAATGTCTTGTAGCCTTGTGTGTGTTCTCATAATTTCCTTATGTTCTTGCATTTTAGAAAAAATTTCAGCTGAGTCTGAAGTCCATTCGAGTTTGCTTTGTTGTCTATAAATCTTCTGCACCGATTTCTCTTTTGGCGGATGCACCATGGAAAATTTTATTTCTAAACTTACACTTCATAAGACTAATACTACATCACAACCTCTTCCTCTTCTTCTTGGTAGGTGTAATTATTCATTGTGGTGTTTGAGCATGGAATTTTTCCTCATTCACGCTGACCTCTATCCATTAATGTTTGGACAATTAAATGTCCCCAATGATCCTAATCAACTTGAAGATTGGCTTGACACTTGTAGCATGGTCATTGGTCATTTATTGAAATACATTTTCATGAATCTCTACGATCATGTGACACACATGAAGTGCCATCATACTATTTGGAGCAATATTCATTCTTTATTTTGAGACTCTTTAGATATTTTTCGCTTTTGCTCCTTCTTTTGATACTGATTTCTCCACACCCACTTCATGTGATGATAGTTGTGCTGAAACATATTTTCCTTTTCATATTCTTGATGATGAGGATTTTTCTTCTAGTTATGGCAATATAAGTATTAATGAGGACACCTCTTCTCCTTCTCCTGGTCACCCTTCAAAGAATGTTGAATTTCCTCTTTACTTTTCCACCTTCGGATATCCATCAGATGCCATGTAGATATGTTCTCAACCTCATATCTTCATTCGATCTTCATCTATTCCACAACCATTGAGGCTTCTTCCACTCCTAATTATTGTGTTGACGATTCATACCTGTCAAAAATTTCTCTTCTATTTTTTGAGAAACCATTTTGGGATAAGTTTTCTATTGGACCTTAGATGTCTTTTCACAAAGCCTACTTGTGTTGTATTGCAGGGAGTTTCTCTTCCATTTTTCAATCCTTCACACATTTGTACTTGAGAGGAGTCCTTCATCTCTTTTGATAAGAGTTCCCCCTTTGGGATTTTTGTCACTTATAATATTTCTGAGATCATCACTGATATACCACTACTTGTGGATCCTCATTCTACTGTTGTGAGGGTTATTGTGGCTTCACTTCATATAGACATTCTTTCAACAAATGGTCTATACCCATACTATGAAATTTCTACTTCAGTGGTATTACCTTCAGTTCTTAAGCACTTATTTTCCAGACCTATGTCACACTTCAATTGTGTACCAAATTCAAATTTATTCGTACTACTTCCTTGGGTTTTTTTTACGGAGTGGGTGGACCTTCAGTACACTATTTATGTTCTTCCTAAGGGCAAAAGCATTAGTTGATGGTCTATAGGTGGAAGACCACATCATCGACACTCTTCTTGGAGACTTCATAGATTTGCAGACTTCAGATCAGGTTGCAAGATTATTTACTAAACCCTTTACTGATGTCAAGTATCTTCACTTGTGCTCTCGTCTTGGGGTGAGGTCCACTACAACTTCACATCTACTTTAGTATTTATTTACTCCTTCTCCTCTTCCTTTTCTTCTAGAAATATTATTGTTTGTACATGGGTACCTCATCATGACTTTAGTTTTCGGGACCCATATGATGCATCTTTCTTAGGTTGTTTAGGGGAGTCTTCTATCTCTTATAAGTGGACAATTTTCCCTTTGGGTTTTCTTCCATTACCTGAGATCCTTATTGTGCATGGGTATTTCATCAGGCATAACTATCGGGACCCATTTTCTCTTTTTGACTTACGATGCCTCATACTTGGCTATGATGAAGGGGGGTTATTTATGTGAGGGATTTCATTTACCTCTTATTAGGTTCTTCCCTCACACATGATGAGTCATCTCACCTTAGGTGAGTTCATAGGTCTCTATGTTGTCATCAGGAGTTATATGATGTATGAAATATTCCATCATATAATATGTCATTTGCATCAGTATGTGTCAGTGGGTCATACCTAAGTTACATTCCATCTCTGGATAGTAAATCCTTTCTCCTTTGTAGAGGTATGATGGGTATTGCATCGTGAGTTACAAAACACTTGTACTTCTTTTTTGATCTATGAGAATGAGTAGACCGTTTTCTTATGGGTCCCCATCCCCATATAGATATTCCTTCCCATATCTATGGCTTTCATCCACCATGATTGGGTAGAAAAGAACAACTGCCCGAACGCGTCCGATGAACGAGATGCTACCGCTAAAAACAATGCCCAACTCCCTATATAGATAGGCGATAGGCCCCCTCTACCAGATCTCTGTAGATGGGGTTGGTCTCTCTATTATATATTATATCGACTCCCCAAAATCCAGACAAAATTTCTCATGGTGGTTAAATACTTTCTTACGACGTGGAGTTATGTCACATTTTTGTTTGAGTGCAACTATGTTTATGTGTGCGTATTCCAACTTGATCCTCGTGCTCACACTTTCTCACATGAACACTCATTAACTATACATGAATTTTATTGGGTCATGAAAAATCTTGACCTCTAAAATAAATAGGTGATATGCCCCCATAGTCATGTGAATTAGTAGCTGGATCTATTCTAGTATGAAGCTACAATATTTGACTTGAGATCAAATAGATATTTGGCATGTACATTGTCAATCACATCAATGCCACATATAGAAAATAAATGAACTTGTTCCTTTATTATTGTGGAAGTATTATGGATGTGATAATGTGTGTGTTTTATTTCTACAACAAACACAAATTATATAAGTAAAACATCACTTGAGGTAGAGTAAGGAAGCAATTTGTAGTAAGTGCAATAAAAAATAGTAACTCACATCAAGACATCTCAAAGCAATCTTTACATTTCGTACCAAAACTTATTGTAGATGTATATCATATACACAATAAATATTGAATCATTGTGAAATATTTGTGTTTCTCATAGAATTTGTAATCATATAAATATTTGTAATAATCATTATATAAGTCATGTGCAAAAATCAAATAATAAGCAACTTAGTCATTAGCTTTGAAAATTTCACAAACTAGGATAAATAAATAACAAGACAATGAATGTGACCTTCATGATCATTTCTTTCTATAAGAATAAATCAATTATGAATGTAATAGAATGAATTTTTTCTCCTCATTTAGAAGTCCGTATAGATTTGTAGGGGAAATAAAATGAATCATAATTAAATAAAGGAAGAAAAAAATTGGCAGAGACACGAATAAAAAGATAACATCACAAAAATGAAAATCGTAAACAGAAGACAAAACAACTTTGAAAAGAAAGCGATGCTTTTCAAGACGAACATCACTCTAACATGAGTAAAAATGAAATGGTTATAAATTAATGAATAAATTTCATTACGACATGAGGGATGCACCAAAATTAAATTAATTGGAAAGCAATATAACAATGAAGTTAAATTCAGTAACAAAAAACCTATGTCACACACCCCATATCATAAATAATATTTGAAATTTGTAATAAAGCAAGCAATATAAGAACCATCTTATAAGCAAAGAAATGAAAAAATGAGGTAATAATAATAAACATGTTATCAAAAGGTTTAAGCAATCAATAGGGTTAGGAAAGAATGTAGATAGATGAATAGATTTTTAGGGAATGCAATATTTAAGCAATAGTGAGTTATCTCCTACAAGGTACTCCCCATCCTCATCTATGTTAGTCCATGTACTATATCATTTTCATATCCAATTGAATCTTTGGTTTCTAATGATTTTTGTTTTAAGACCACGTGTACTTTCTTTGGAATGGATGTACAAGCTTGCACCTTATTCTTTCTTGTGTTGAATTCTAACCTTGGTTTCGCATTTCCAATTGTGAGATTTTTTATTTTTCTTTCCATTTTAGAAAATCATTGTCCTTAAGTTCCAAATATTTGTCCGATGGAAATTTCTTTTCGTTTGATGTATCGTAGGTATTTCAAATAACATTTTATATAACTCATTATTAGGTACACTCTGAAATAATATTTGAACTTTCCTAATATTAGCTTGATTTTTTTCCTATACAATCATAACCTTTGATAACCGTTTATGTGTATGATAATATTTTTTACAAATGCCATGAATAAATTCACTGGTTCACAAGTTTAAACTTGAGCTATTATATACCATAATTTCATCCCCTTTTCTTCACCATATGTGTTCAATATATTATAAACATGGTACCATTGTTTGACCTATCCTTTAATATTCCACCCTTATTAAAAACACTTAAGATCAAAAAAATTATTCTCTTGTTTAATTCAATTTTACTAGTAAAGTTATCATTTGGATGAGATTTATAGCTAAGCACAACCTTGTAATAAATCTTTAATTTATCATCAATTACATTCATATTTGGTTGATATTGTGCCCAATGTTATTGCCAATTTAGAGGAGAAACTATTTGGTTCAATATGTTATTTTCTCCTTGAATTTCAATTTGATTAGTTTAATGAGATATTCAATTTTATATTTCAATGTAGTACACCTATTTTCTAAATTTCATTTAAATCGATGTAGTAATTTTTTTATTTGTACCATAATTTGTAAGATATGGTTTTGAAGGATCTAATTATGTTATTTTATCTGATGTAATCATCTTACACTCAAAAAATTTCTTTAAGAGTTGTCATCAATTTCACTATGCCTATTGAAGTGTCTCTACTCTCTTTATTGGGTTAAAAAAATCTTATAAGATGGTAGTTCTAATGTAAAGACTACATCCTTATGATGACTATTGTTGGTCTTAGTGTACACCTTTGTTAATACTTCTGCACTACTTGTGCCTTCTCTCTCTCTCTCTCTCTCTCTCTCTCTCTCTCTCTCTCTCTCTCTCTCTCTCTCTCTATATATATATATATATATATATATATATAAAATACAACTATGTTGACATATCATATAATTTGATTGCTCAAACGTTCATCTAATCTGCAACGAGAGATTACCTAATAATTGTTATAATTCGTAGAGGTCTTAACCATCTCCCCCCCTTAAAATAATTGAAACCTATAAAGAGCTTCTTTGTGCTTATTAAAATCCATTGTTCTTAGTTTCACTAAAGTTGGTAACAAATAGTGTATATTATAAAAGAAGAGAAGATATCTAATTATCTTTTGAAACTATTAAGACAATATCATTAGAGAATCACGTTATCAACAAAGTGAAGAACTAAGATTACAACATGGTTTAACAGAAAAAATCATTAAGAATATCAATGTGTTGATGCTTAAGGAAGCCGTCAAGCTCATCAATTTAAATCCCAAACACCAATACTATGTGTGACATATTTAGAGAATCCACAAGGGGGTTGAATCTTACTAGCAACAATTGTCTCATAAAACCCATCTATATTAGAAAACAAATTCTTAAAATCACTAACACTTTGAATCCCCTTAAAGTGTAAAAGTCTCATTAAATTTTTCTTAATAGTCCTTCATACAGTCTACAAGCAATAATAGTTTTTGAAAAATCAACTATAGGATTGCTCAATAATAACACAGAAATGTGATTAATACTTTTTTTGATGAAAAGGATCTTATATAATATTAAATGAAACATGATACAATATTCTCTCAACAAAAAATGCGGGCGGTATGAGAGCACGCCCCAAAGACACAAATACACGACGCCAAGCCTAGGAAAGCAATAAACAATCACAAATAGTTAAAAACAAAACCATTTGAAGGAACATAAGGTCTAGGAGAACCGAAGGAACCTTGAGAGGCAGGGGCAACAAAGTTCCCCTTATTCTCCTTATATTTCGTGACAACAGTCCACGGAGCCTGCGGAGGAGCCAATGCAAGTGGAGGGATTGGTCGAGGGCTATCCAGACCCAGGTCATAACTAGAGACATGTGACTACTTGATACCACCGCCAACCAGGGAAATCTCAACACTTGTATTATTAGCATGTTCGAGGGGAATCACTGACTTTTGAATTTCTCCCCCGTTCAAAGGAACTGCGTAGGTCGTACTCTTGAATCCTTTCCCTAATTCCTCGGAAGATGGCACTTCCTGTTCATTAGAATCCTCCTCCTTACTCTCCATATTTGGAAAAGGAAGGCTCCATCCTCACTTATTTGATGAATTCCTTTTATGGATACTATACTTCCCTTAAGGGGAATCTGCTTGTAAGTGCCCTTGAATTCAACATGCCCGACATCTGGACGTTGTATTTTTGTAATCCAGAATCTGGACATGCTGATGGTTCCCTACGCTTAGGAGGATCTTTTCAGGTAGCTCTTTGCTGAGGTTGATTTTAGTACAAAATCTGGCATGTGTTTTAAGGCCTAACAATATGATTAATAATTTACATGCAATTGTTTAAAAATAATTTAGTCCTCACTTAAAGTGTACCACTCTCTAAGTGCTTTATAACTATATGAGTTGACATATAAATCAAAATATAGAGAGAAAACAAAAGGAAAATAATTAATTCCTTTTAAGGTTCATAAGCGTACATATATATTAAACCATGACAAATTCCTTATTAACTTGTTATATGTAAGAAAGGAGGCTCCAGAATATGTTAACCTCATATAAGACATAGATATACTATCGTGCATTCGATTCCCATATCATATGATAACAATACAAAAATATTAATCTCTATACTTACACCCTAATCCTCATTATTAATATTAACTTTTTTTTTTGTTTCTAATTGATTTTGATTCGTATAAACATCTAATTTTGGTACGAGGCTAGTTAATTTCTATGGCATTAATGCATATGTGTGTTTGTTGATATTTTAGGTTCAAGTTAGGTTCTGATTGGTGTGTTTTTTAATATTTCTTTATCTTTGGATTACTTTCTTATGTTTTTAACACTTTTGACATTATTTTTTTCTTATCAACTTCTCATTCTTCGTTGTACAGATCCTATCTATCACTTTTTCTCTTTAGTATCTTACTTCTTTGGGTTTCTCTCCTCCATTTTAAATTTTTTTCTCATGTTGCTACTTTTATATAGTAGGAAACCAATCACACTAGTTTTTTTACTACTACGAAAGTGGTCTTTTTGTCTTATGGGAATTTTCCCCCATGGTTTGGGTACCTCAAGGCTATGGTCTATGTTTGTCATTCCTATTTCCTATGGTGTAACAACTTGTGAACAAATAGGATGCTAATTAAATTTGAGAATTCTATGAATAAAAAAGTGCTTTAGTAGATTTAAGATTTATAAGCATATAGAGAAGAATCATATTAAAGTCGTAGGGAAAAAAATGGTCTATTTTTGAAGCACCTATTAAGATATTTCTTAACATATATGCAAAATCACTGAAATATATGACAAATTCAAAGGGTAAGCCTCTACAAATACGAATAATGATGAAATGAACATCTTTTATGATGATTGTTTAGGAGATTCTTTGTCTTCTTATTTATAATAAAAGTTAGGTAGGGTCACACCCCTTCATCGCGATTAGGCCAATTTAATGAAAACATTATAAATAATGAATAAAAGATTAAGGTTATTTACTGTACTCTATAACCTTAGAACAGTCAAGAAGATTTAATATAGGGGGCGTAACATGCCCTTCCCCTTCAAAAAAGTGTTACACTCAATACTTAGAACTTGTAGATGTTTTGGCATGAACTGGTTGTGTTCCCATGTTGCAACTTCCAATGGAATATTCTTCCACTTTATCATAAAATTAGAAATGTTTTGGTTTCACAATTGCTTCACCTATTTATTGATGATGGCCTCAAGTTGCATAATGAAATTCCCTAATTCTTCATCTAATTCGAATAATTCTGACTAGACTAGAAACTAGGTACAAACTAATTTCTTCAAGAACAAAACATGAAATATAGAATGACTTTTGGATGTGTTAGTGATACCAACCGACATTACTAATAATTAATAACGACTAGATTATGTGGCATATATACATCTTATTTACATCCTCCTTTACTATAATTTAATAACACTCTAAACATAAATCTAATTTACAAAAGAAAATAATACCATTAGATTAATTTAATAACTCATCAATGATAAGAATATGAAACCTATCTTTGAGAGTGATCTTATTGAGTTCCATACAATTTGGGCACATTGGAGATGAATAAGCACACTTGTTGGTGCAAATAATGCTTGAAGCTAACATTACCTTGACCATTTTTTTAAATTTTTGACCTATGTTCATAGGGATATTGATAAGGTCTAATATTAGGAGGGATTCTTCTTGAAATCAATTCACTGACATGATCATGATCTCCGATGGAGGTAGGCCCTCTAGTTCTTGAAAGAATTTTTGATGGTATTGAGTGATCTCTTGAATCTGTGGATCTTGATTTTATGCATTATGTGCCTCTAAGAATTGTATTTGTTCTAATATGTCGTAAGATACCTTTTTAGAAATTTATCCAATCCAATCAAAGATGACTATTTGGCTTGGTATTGATCACATCCCAATATTTTTTTACTTTTTCCCCTTTACACTAAAATCCATGAATAAATATTGAAAATTGAAGGACATCGTGCCCAAATGTTAAAGCCATTGTACTCCTAAAACAACATCAGTGCCCCCAAGTGGAATGACAAACATTTCAAAATCTAATTCACAACTTTCTAGTGAAAGTATCATCTAATGACATTTACCGCCGCAAGAGATTTGCTTCCCATCGGCTATTATGACTCGAAAATAAGAGAACATATACCCAAAACAATATAATTCATTACCTAATCACTTGTATATGAAGTTGTAATGACTATCTATATCTACCAACACTTTCATAGTTCCCTTCTTCATATAACCAAGCACGTAGAGAGTGTTTATGGTGTGCTTATCCCATTAAGGCATACAATGAGATAGAGGGGCTCAAATGCTCATGCTTGTGCCCTAGAATTGGGTCCTCCAAAACTAACTCATCCTCATCCACAATCTCATTCTAAATTAGTATTAATCGTTCCTCATTAATGAAAAACTTATGACCTCAAGACCATTTATTGTTGCAATGCATACAAAGTCCCTTTTGCATTTTCTCTACTTCTTGTAGAGGAAATACTTTTGTAAATTTTCATGAGGTAAAAGAGTGGGACACATTTTATTCAATAACATAATACATTAGATAAATTGCTATCTCTCCATTATGTAGTGTCACCATGCAAGAGCTTTGAGTTTCATTAACTTAGCTTTATAATGTCATGTTAGATGGAACGAAGGAGTCAATTAGTTATTCGAAGTGTTGTTTTTAGATATACGGACCCTATGAATACGAATGGAATAACCCCACCCCATATGGATATATAAGGTTGCAACCCCCTTAGATTGTGTGTGTGTGTCTTTGTAGTCTCCTCGAAGAATAGATATAGGGGCATCGATACAATCTAATGCTCTGTTATATATTCATATGGCACCCTTTTCTATAGATATTTGTGTAATACTTGTTGCATAACTTTCATAATTGAATAAGATTTTAACAAACAAAATTTATTGTTATTTTGGTCACTTAGTCCGTTTATGTAAAATTCTACTCGGCGATAAAGGTGTCACTTATAGAGTCTTGATTGTTAATCTCATGTGCTTAGCATTAATTTGAGTAGAGATCTTGTTTGTTTCAAAATTGTTAATTAGGCAAAATAACTTCCCTTTCATGGTTGCTCATGGAGGAATGCCAAATCATTAGTAAATTGATTCGAACTAGCACTTGTCCTTGCTCGTCAGTTATCATCCACTGACACCACTAATAAGGTTAAAGTTTTATATGTATTAAGACCATGTCAACCATTCAATTCTTTGGTATACCATGAAGCTTCAAACACTATTCCATGAGACTTATCCACGACGTTACATCCACACCATAAAAATTGCAGATGTCTATCTTTGGTAAGTTCAATTATGGCCCTTAGAATGATTTCCCTATTCACACTTTAGTTTATTATGCCCCCAAGGGTGGTTCAACTGTGTATCAGTGGTTGGCATTGGTGCAAATTCCTAAGGTTTATTAATTAAGGACTTCAATTCAGACACTAGATCTTGTTTAAACCTATCAAACCCTCACTCGAGGATGTTGTTAATGGAGCCAACAAATTGTCCTTGATAATAGTTACCATAGTTTCACATCCTGTAGGAATGTTACCATTGATTCTAGGTGGTGGACAATAAAGAGAGTCAATGAGATAACTGGTTGTAGAAAAGACATTTCGTCTAAAAGGCATGGCTGCCAATTTGGATGTGTTTCTAGCTCTAAATTTGTGCTCAACAGGGGTAGATAGTATTCAGAGCAAGCGATAACTTAACAAATTTATAACACGTGAGAGTTTGGAATCAAATGCTCCATTTTGACCAACAAATTTCAAAATATATAAGACTTTAAATATGAAATTGTCATTGGTCTAATGATAAAATTGCTGGTCTCAAAGAAAAACTGACCATAAATCAATTCTTGAGTACAAATATCCTAACACCATAGAAAAATGACATTGAGATCACGCCCGAACAATTTTAATTGAATGGATCCCCTCAATCCTTAAGCTATCAACACCTAAAAATTGTAGGTAAAATGGTAGTTAGGTCGAAAATGACTTTCCTCAAAGACTTGTTTTATCCATATCTTACTTTTCCTCAATGATTTTTCTTAATACTGCAGCTCTAGATCCCATAGACTGCTTGATCTTGTGGACGTCATTAAAAATTATTCATTCATTACTTCTTTTTAAAAATAAATGCCTAATTTACCTCGCTAAGTGAATAGTTTTGCAATTACTTGTTTAGTCGTGCAATCTCGAGATTAGTGAGGGCGTGCACGTTGCGCTGTCATGACTAAGGAGAAGCCACACGCCATCAACGGCCCTTTCTGGGTCCACCACGTTATTGGCCACGTCAGGTAATAATTGCCACGTCACACCCCCGACTCGCAACCCCTTTTTTTGGGTCCATTGGAAATTTGCTTAAATTATATCATCATGACGTTGCGCCAATTTTACAAATGTACTTGCTGAGTTGTTATACGTTACAAAAATTATTACTCTTTTGTTCTGTCAGTGCCGGGATTCGATCTCTGGACTTCCTTATTCTAAAAATAATAAGGCCGTGTCAAAAAATATGGATAAAATGGCTCCAGTTTCCTCAAAAAGGGAGAAAGTGCAGGTGCCCGTGCCAGGGCCTGCAGGTTGCTTACTTAGCAGTGTTATAATGACGGGTTGTGACGAAGATACTGACAGCGGCATTATAATATTAATAGCGCCTGCCTGTGCCGTGAGCTGGTATCCTCAGTGTTGACAGTCTGCGAGAGTGGTTTCGATCACATGACGTTGGAGTTCTTAAAATTCTTTTTTGAGTCTAAACTCGGTCACCTTTTTTTGGGTTTCGTCACAATTGTTCTGATGGGTTCAAAATGTAATTTGTCTTTAGTATTTTTCGAGTGTAAACTCGGTCACTTTTTTTTTGGTTTCATCACAATTGTTCTAATGGCTTCAAAATCTAATTTGTTTGTTTTACTATTCGGTAAGACCCATCGAAAATGATGGAATATTCGGTTCCATCTTTATATCGTAAGATAGAACATTGAAAATACAATTAAAGAAACATAATGTAGACATTTTAAATGAATTTTCGAATATGTACTTGGAGAACACTTCTCTGGTTTCAAACATCACATCTACATAAAGAATGTGAAATTAATTGTAAACGTGGACGATTGAAGAGAACACAAATATGTGAGGCCATTGAAATAGAAAAAGTTCCCAACATTTTAATTAAAGATGATGGATTTATTTCAAGCAATTCATGGAAAACCTTGTTACATTTAATGAAAAATAATAAACCAAGGGCTACAGAGTAGGAAAGGTCATGCATTCAAAACAATCTTATATATTGTAACTTCTCTTTGTGAAAATAAAAAAATATCTTTTGACAATGGGTTCCCTAGATGGACTTGAAATGTCGAGAATGTTTGTTTCAAATGCAGCGTCTCCGGAATCACATTGATCAATTATGAGGTTCCTTAGAAATCGTAGGAAAAGAGGCTTTATGTTTTATGCAATACAAGGGCATTCGGAAGGGAGGAGCATTTCATCCTTGAATGTCCAAGTTAAACAAACGTTACAGCCAAGTATGAGGATATTTTAAGAGTTGTTCTATAATATAACTATTTGAGGAAAACAAAACAAAAGGTTTAGGGGAGATGATAATTCAAATCAACAAAAAGGAGGAGCAACCTTCTACAGGATACCACTAACCCTGTAAATCTTTAAGTGGTTGGAGATTTCAGTAGTTCCATAGATCATTTAGTCTTGCGGACATAGTTAAATACATTTTATTTCATTTCATGTCTTGAATACTTTGACAATCAACACTCAATCCATGTCCTCAAACAATCATGTGTATGCAAGTGTATAAACCCTTATTCTTTTAAATGAATGTTTAGACAACTAGATAGATATCTTATAACATTTATGAGACCAGTGCTAGAATATTAGTAAATGTTATAACAATCTCTAAATATTTGAATTATGCTTTTGGCACGAGGATGCTCTTAGAACCAATAAATTATGCTCTCACAATCTCAATATCATTCTTATCATAATTTGTTGCCATGAATATACTAATACACTTATATATTTAAACTTTTGGATAAAAATTAAAAGTTATTAATATAAGTAAAAAGTCAGATTTTTTTTTTAAAAAAAAAAGTGTGTGGGAATTAATATAAATATTGGGTAGAGTGCCCACAAAAGTAGAACTTAGAATCATACTAGTATGAATATGACAGAGCAAAACCATGTAAATATAGATATAACATCTACCTAAAGCTATAAGAAAACTTAGAGAGAGGAAGACAAAATTAAAATAAAAGATAATAGGAAATAAATAAATGAAATACA
Organism: Taxus chinensis; assembly: GCA_019776745.2. Lineage (NCBI taxonomy): Eukaryota > Viridiplantae > Streptophyta > Pinopsida > Cupressales > Taxaceae > Taxus > Taxus chinensis. Next base: position 158,288,596 of record CM034152.1, on the reverse strand, counting down.
CGTAAAATAGAATCTGATTTGCACCACTACCTACCTACCGAAAATATTTGTTTTGTGCTTTAAAAATAACGGAGGCGGGAAGAAATATAGTGATTGTGGCATCCACGTGGGCCTCATGATATAAATAACATTAACCCTTTAATTAGGGGACCCACCTGCCTTTTTATATCTTGTCTATTTGTATTTGAATTTTTGTACGTATTGAAGTTGATGTTTACTCAATAATAATATATTGTTTGTTTTACGTCACAAATAAAATTCCCTTTGGCATGTTAGGTAGTGTAGGTATGTATGTTGTCTTTTGATGGCGAGGTGTATAATTCGGTAGCTATCGTTGTTTGCTTTGATGGGTTTGTAGTTTTTCAAATTTACGTACGTTTTATTCCACCAACCAGACGACCATTTGCCATACTTCAAATCAAATGACGTGAAAGGATAAGATCCATAGACACAAAGTACCATATATGCTAATTTGTTGGGTACCTAATAGGTATCTTATAGAGGTGAAAGAGATGGATTGGATTTTCAACCTTTTACATTAGAGATAATTTAAAGTTGGTGTTATGGATGCATAAGTTAGGAGGAGCGGAGTGGAGGAGAAATATTGTAGAAGGAAGTGCGGTGATGAAGAAATAGATATAGGGAGGATAATTATAGGGGGAGGGAAAAAGTTGGAGGGAAAGAAGCTTTTTTTTGTTTGTTTTGAAAATTCACATATGTACTGTATGTTATTTGTGTGAATTGCTTGAAGGAAAAAGGAGGTGCGGTGTGAAAATCTTTGAGGCAATGTCCTATGGAGATAATTTTGAAAGCAAGTCCTTTCCATGCAATACTCGCAATGCTTAAGCCCACTTTTCTGCTGACAGTGATGTTATCACCAGCATACGAACACTCGTCTTAGTGTTATTCTTATTATTTTCACATTTCTCGATGAAACTCAAGGCTTCGTTTGCCTTGCTCCTTACCAAGCATTTTCCCTAAGAACTTAAAACGACATCGCTGGATGATTTGTCATGTGAAATAAAAGAATAAGAAGATTTAGAAGAAACGTTTACATGATTCTTTGACTTGACGTTACTTTTGTTTCTCACATTTATGCCACGGTTGTAACAAGGGAATGTTGAAACCAAAAAATGGAAAAGGCTCATACTGTAGATCTACAAAAAATGACATATGGAAAAAGATGTTGAGCTTGAGATCAATGGCCCATATCTGTACACCGCCATTCTTCCTTCCAACAGTAAATAAAAAAAATGAATTCATTCTTATTGTGGCTATTCATGATACTAATCACCATTAAGATATGGAGCCTAAAATGGTATGGAGTTGTTTTCGATATATGAGACTTGAAATTGTATGGAGCTAGCATTCCAATATGGGATCTCAAATTGCACAACATGATTTTTTAGACTAATACCGTCTGCCTATAATTTTGAAAACATGATTTTTTGTTGGATTCTTTGGTTATGAGAGAACACAATAGACAATTAGGACTCATCGTCAACCTCACATAATTTTCCGCATCCAACAAAGAAAGGGGTAACATAACTTATCAGGACTTTTGACATCTGACAACAAAAAATTCGTCAATGAAAGGCTTGAGAAATTGCGTCTTAGATTATATTTCTAATGAAGCCTTATGCGTGACATGAGACACACACAATACAAATGGATTCGAATGGGATCCAACGGGTGAAGCCAAGGGAGATGGTCAATGCAATATTTATTGAATATTAAATCTATCTTAATAGCCACCAACCTAAAAAGTCTTATTTTCAAACATTTTATTTTTATTTTTGGGGATTACTGCAATTACAGTATTGCATGTCTTAATAAGCATTAAATATTAATAAAAAATTGTTAACACAATGAAATAGAAAATACTTCAAAGCAAAAAATGATATTTTAAGAATAAATTTCAACACATATTGTAAGGTCGCTACAAACTTAAAAAGTTTAAATATTATTAATAAAATGTAAGTGGGATAAATTGGATCGTTGTGGACAGTAATTCTAGACACACACACGTAATAAAAAAATTGATCTAGCCACTGCAGAAGTGAAAATAATATAACAATATTTACAAAATTGAAATTTCAGTGTTGCTTAAAGTTTTAGAAGGGAAAACATGTGTACACATATTCACCACCCCATAAACATTAAAGAGATATATAATTTCCTAGTGCTAATAAAAATAGAAAATAAAGGATGCATGAAACGGAGATGCCATTTCACAAGACAACTGGAAAGCTTCACATCATTGCCCCTAACATCCACATTCTCCCTTATTGCTAAAAACTGCTCATTCGAATCCCAATCCAAGTCTTGCTTAGGATTTTTTCAAATGGTTGTGCACCTGTAGGGCACTCTACTCAATGGCTAGCTAATGCCTTTTACTTTCCACCTCAATCAAAGTTCAAGGTATATTTGGAGGTTCTATTCTAGGAGGTGCTACACATGACACTTACAACACACAACCTCCCACATCTCCTTTAAACAATATATACATGCATTTTCAAACCAACCTCCTTTTTTGGCGTAATGGGAGGATGGCAAAAAGGCACGTAGAGTCAGGGTTTACACGTGATTATGATTTTTTTTTTCAAATATTTCCAAGGCGTCTTTATGAAACTAATTTATGCATAACCTATAATCATCATCTTCCATGTTGGCTTGGGTTGGGTGGGTGTGAACAATGCATATGGTCTTCACTTTTCATTCTAACATAAATATATTGAACAATTAATGCACATTTCAAGTATATCAATTATAGTCATATAATGTCAGCACCATACCCCACACTCCTTATAGTCTATGGCTTGTCAAAGGTCAAGTAAGGGGCCGAAAGAGAAACATGTCATATTCAAACAAGTGAGCTCTTAACATAGTTCACTCACCAATATACGTGTCTAAAGAAAAATTGAGATGTAATTTATTGTGCACCACATGTCCCTTATTTCTTCATATAAATTAGGGACCCTCTTGGAGATATTGAAATCAAAACAAAAGAAGAAAAATAACAAACATTGCTTTAAAACACTTGTGAAATTTTGGTTCCCTTTGGTATTAAGTTGGGTTACAAAATACATTTTAAATAATATAATATCTCTTATACACATTCACATTACATGCCATTCATTGTATTTTTATTTTCATTCACCCCAGTTTGTTACCTACACACTATTTTTCTAGCTTCCTTACCATCTATATCGACATGCTTATTACAACTTTTCATGCAATTGCTAGAAGTAGAACAAAGTATATAGTTTTTGTTCCTAAGCATGATGGAAATAAAAAATTATCAACTTTTAATGCTAGAAAGGATCCTTATCCTCCCCTAGAGAAAAGACACTCCAATGGCTTGTATTGAGAGATTTTCACAACACAAGTGATTTGATTTTCTTAATGAGTGACTGAATGAAAGATTTTAATAACATCCATGAGACCAAGAGTTGAAACAAAGGTACCCTACTCTAAAACAATAAATGGAAACATTGGCCACCCTATCAATCTTGTAAACTTTCCAACCTCTTTTTGATGTTGAATCTTCTATTTTGTATCTTGATAAAAAATTGGTTTCCTTTTCAATCCTTCCCTCTTCAAACAAGTCAGTCAATATGTTGAATATTAGGTTATCTTCATATGTGATACAAGTGTCACTATAGGTTGCACACTCCATGATGTAATGATATTATTTCTCCACCCCCTTTGTTACATAATTTATAGTGGTTTTCTACATATTTGGTGAGATCTAGTGATTGTTGCACCCATACGGGCTTCATGGGTAAGTGCATGGAAATGGGGGGCCAAAAGGGGGTAAAAAAGGGACACCTTTTTCCTGAAATCAACGAAACCTGAACTTAATCGAATAATTCGGCATGCTTATGCTCAAAATTTGACAAAGTGATAAGAATAAGTACCATAGAGATCAAAATCTAGTTTCTAAACTACTATTTTTTTAAAAAAAAATGGTTGAGATTAAGAGGGTCAAATGTGGTGCGCACACAAAGTATGTCTATTTTTGTGTCAAAAAGATAAGAACCTATTGTGTGTACGCCCCCCATTTTCTGAGTTCTATAATTATTTTTTCAAATACCTTTGGTAGAAAGTTAGTTAAGACCATGTACAAGCTCCCATTAATTTTTGGATGAATTTATAATTTTTTTATTAATTTTCAAAGTGCACATATCCCAAAAAATGAAATATTTGTGTGTTGACCTCCATAACTTTGAGAAAAAAAGTCATTTTTTAGGTTTCTTTTTTTGAGTGCGTGTAGAATGGAGTTTAGAAAAAACTACTTTAAAAAAAAATTGTATGAAAACTCTTAAATTATGCACTAAAATGTATGCATAGGTTTTTGAAAGAAAACAAGGCACTAGTAAAAGAAAATATGGATGAAAGCCTTAAGCTAATCAGATTTTACAAAGAATTATATTGTCATCAAGGTAAAACTGAGCTGGACATCGTAGTAGAACTTATTTTTGAATATTATGTTTTAACGCACAAGATATTGGGGTGCACACATGAAATTTCGATGTTTTTTTGTCAAACACAATTTTAATCACACAGAAACAGTCTGAACCTTTGGTTTCATAATCCAAGCCTATGGATTGGGAATTTCAAACTAAAAAAAGGTGAAACGTGAGAGTGTTATAGTGTGCACGTGCTTCAATGTGTTATGTGGTATATGTGTTTGTGGCATGCTTTTATCTATAAAAATAATCCTTAAATTTATTTTAGTAAATATAAGACGTTAGGGTCACTCTACACCTTATGGAACTAGTCTCAGAGCTCCATCTGTCATGGTTTAGAAGATAGTTTTTTAGATTCTAATCTGGTCAGTACATAGGTATTTTTGAGGATTTCAGCATTCAACATTCAAGATTTTAGGGAACTTAAATTATACAATTGATATCTGTTTTGTGAAAGAATATAGTCATTGTTTAGGTTTTGGGGCATTTTAGATTGGTTATTGACATTTGTAGGAGTGTTTAGGAAAGGTTTACTCATTCAAGGGAAATCTTCTCAGCAACGGGTTTTCTAGGTGCAAGGAACAAGCACTCTAATGGTGTAATTTGATTTCTTCGGATGATTTTGGGAGCTCCGTAAGGAGTTAGGAGGAAAATAACTAGGCACTGGAAAGATATGTGAATCCTATACAAGTTGGTAACATTCATTTTTCTCTAAGAATTGAATGTTTCAAGAAAAATTTCAAGATAGTGTAGCTACCCCTTTCGGTTCGAGAAAAAAATGGCCCTAAATTTGCAAGCACTAAAGATATTAACACCACATTGTGATAGGTTAATGTTTGTAAACATTGATCAGTACCTATGGGAATGGGTACTATCATAAATAGACTATTGTTTACCATGGGTAAGGATCTCATGAGGATGGGGCCAATTTTTGTGAGTTGAAAACACCTTCCTAACACCCTAGATTGTGTTTTTGAGTGACGAAACTTCTGACATAAACTTTAAACCCTAAACCCTAAACCCTAAGCCCTAAACCATAAACCATAAACTTAAACCCTAAATCGTAAACCCTGAACCCTGAGACCTAAACCCTAAACCCTAAACCCTAATGAATTAATCCTTGACCATGAGCCCTAAACCCTAAACCCTAAACCCCAAAGAATTAATCCTTGACCATGAGCCCTAAACCCTAAACCCTAAACCCTTAACCTTGAGCCCTAAAATCTAAACCCTAAACCGTGAACCCTAAACCCTAGGCCCTAAAACCTAAACCTTAAATCCTAAACACTAAACACTAAACCCTTAGCTGTTAACCCTAAACCTTAAACCTTAAACATTTAACCCATAACCCTAAGCCCTAAGCTCTAAACCCGAAACCATGAACCCTAAATGCTAAACCATAAAATCTAAACCCTAAACCTTAAACTCTCAACACTAAATCCTAAATGCTAAACCCTAAAACCTAAACAATAAACCCTAAACCCTGAACACTAAACCCTAAACCCTAATATTTGAATAGTTTTGAGCTGATCAAATACCCTCTAGGATAGTTCAAGAAATATATTAAGCATCTACATGTGATGTCAGAGAATGTTGGAAGTGTTGGAGGAAATTTAGGAAGATTTGGGAATATTGTTTAGGGTTTAGGGTTTAGGGATTATGGTTTAGGGTTTAGGGTTTATGGCTCAATGTTTAGGGTTTATGGTTTATGGTTTAGGGTTTATGATGGTAAAATAGGGTTTAGAGTTTAGGGATAAGGATTTAAGGATCATGGTTTAGAGTTAAGGGTTTAAGGTTTATGGTTAAGGGTTTAGAGTTTAGGGTTTAGGGTTTAGGTTTCATGGTGGAAAATATAGGGTTTATGGTTTATGGCTTATGGCTTATGGCTTAGGGTTTAGGGTTAAAGGTGGTAAAAATAGGGTTTAGGGTTTAGGTTTTGGGGTTCAAGGTTTAGGATTTAGGGTTTAGGGATTACATCTTAGGGCCTAGGTATAGGATCATACGATACCTTTCTAGGTGCAACTCCCCTCTTGAGGATCATATTCATATTCAATGTATTTGTTAGTTTATTAATATTAATGTTCACATTATCGTCTGGGTGGTTCGTAATATTTTTATAAACAATATTACGTACTTAGATCATATTATTATTGTTCTACCCATAAGTCTATTAACAAGGTTATTGTTTGTAATACATCTTATTTTATAGGATGTTTTGTTACCTACCTTCTTGGCTATTTAATAGCCCTATGTATTGTATGAAATATACAATGATTATTATTATATTCATGTGCAAAAGCTTAGACCAAATTTATATTTGGTATCAGAGCATGGTGAAGTCTGAAATGAGAGTATAAATTCATAGTGCATGAGTCCATCCACACAGTTTAAGCTGACATAGTAGCTATTTTTTTGAATACCTGCACTAATATATGATCTATTCAAACACAACATACGGTATATGGGCATGATCTAAATGAGTTTTTTTTATTTCCATATGATCATTTCATGTGTTGGTTATTATAAACAGGAATTTCAAAGTCTGTACAATTAAATCAATAGCCAATTGTATTTTCATGCACACGTCCTGTTGAATCGATGCAATACTGTGATTTATTCTTCTCATCTTTCCATCCATTGGACATTTTTCCCATCTGACATTGAGATCAAAGACTTGAGTCTACTTTTGTGTTGGATCAGGTTCAACATGTATTATTTTCAGCTTGCACTGAAAGACATACACCTCGCCACGTGGTGTGCATTGAAAAGATCAAAAGGCATTTGGAGTTTTTTGGTTATCTGCATCGTTATCATTCTATGCATCCATGGCATCCAAGGTTATAATGTAATCTGGTCAGATCATATACACCAGCCAGATCTCACATGTATTTATCTACGCTCTTTGATATCAACATTGTCAAGTTTGAATACAACCAAAAGAGTTTGCATTGTTATCCTCTAAAATTCCGACTTTGAAGACTTCCTAAGGCTCTCGTATGTATGAAGCAAACCTATATTACAACTCTGAGTTTTCTTTGGGAGCGTAACCCACCCTACACATAGAAAGAATGCGATGGTACGTTATACATGGTGTAACATGGAGGATCTTATACTTCAAGCGAGTTGTTTCAAAATTTCTTTTCTGTTGACTGTGTAAGTCTATTTTGTGTGAATCTTTGAAATCATTGGATAAATACATGCATGTATTGTAGTATTGAGATTTGTGTTAGGAAATAAGAGATAAAATATGCGGAATAATCCCTCACATAATCGCAACAGTAGAAAACTAATATGCAGAAATTATTACAGATCTCAAATAAAATTACAGAATAAAATAACACAACACAAAGAGACAATATTTAACGTGGTTCACCCAATTTGGGCTACGTCCACCAAGAATCACTTACTCAGATTTTATTACAAGCCACCGCTCTCTCAATACAATACCCAAATCCGTTTGGAGCTATGCTCAACAAACTTTACATAATTCATAGCCGAATTCAAAACACATCTGCAATACATTTATCATATGCATAAGACCATATAAATAGACAACTGCTTAAGCAGTTTTACAAAACTGTGGGTATCAAAACCATGGGCAAAACCCGTCCCATAAACCTATGGGTCAAAAAACTCACCCATATGAGAAGAGCACGTTTTCCGATATGTCGGGTGCATTTTTCGAGGCCAAAAAAAATTACGTCTAAATTTTTTTTTTCGGGGGCTGCACCCCCGAACCCTTGCTACCGGGGGTTGCCGCCCCCGGACCCCCACTCGAGGCCCGACCTAGCCCCGAACCCTTTCGAGGATACATGAAAAGTGTACAGTACTCTTAGTGTACAGTCTTCAACACTTTCACACATGAAAACAGGCTCCACAACCTAACAATTTGTGGGAAATGCATCAGAATTTGTCTTCATTTTGCAACAGGCTGGTCAATCATTCAATCAACACATCACCTTGCATGCTGCATCGACCTCATCGACACATCCTAACCATTTTTCCTCCACATAATAGTCTGGTATGATTTAATTTTGTGCACGTCAAGACATTCAATAGTATTATATTTTTTCAATGTCTTTAGTTGTTTTGTGGTTATTTTCACTTCACAATGTACGTTATTAGAACCTTGTGTTTTTGATAAAGGATTCATTTGTTATAATTGTAGAAAAAGTAATCATTAATTAATTTTTATCATTATTGTATATTAGAATTAATGGGTTTGTAATTGTCTATTAAAAATCAAGTTTATAGTCCTTAGTGTCTATTTGTTTGTAAAAAGGTGCATTTTCGGTTTTAGCCAACACCTATTTTTTAATTTTTTTTTTGTAGATTCATAATGGATAAGTTGAGTCACATTGAAAAATTTGAAGGTAAATATTTTCATACTTGGCAAGTACAAACCCAATTGTTCCTGATCAACAAAGCTTTATGGGATATTGTTGATGGAAAAGATAAGAAACTGAAAAATGCAGATAAAGCAACAAAATGGGAAAGCAGAGATCGAAAGACTACAATGATTATCAGATTAGGTCTATCAAAAGCTTATTTGCATCATATAGACTTAAAAAAGTCCTCTCATAAAATTAAGGATACATTGAGAAAATTGTTTGGATCACAAATTGGAAGTGCAACAATATATTTAAAGCAGAGATTGTTCGGTCTCAAGATGGAAGAAGGTGACAACATGGTGGAAGATATTAGTAAGTTTCATTCTATTTGCAATCAACTAGCTGGAATAAATATAGATGTGCCTGATGACGATGCTAAAGACATATTACTCAATAACATGCCTCCATGCTATTCTAACATGGTCTTTACATTGAGTAAAATAAATCCAAGTTTAGAAGAACTTATTTCTTCTTTGCTAGATGAAGAAAAGATAATCATGTTTGCGGAACTAGAGGAAAAAGCCATGTATGGTAAGAAACAAGATAAAATAAGATCTAAATCTTCTTTCAGACTTAGATCATCTTATAAAGATTTAAAGAAGTGGCTCACCTGTTATTACTACAGAAAATCTGGTCACTTGTCCTCAAATTGCAAGAAAAGAGCACACAACTTACTTGATTAGAAACTGCAAGATAATGCCATGACTGCTGATGATGATGGAGAAAATGAAGAGGAAGTAAATACTGCCCATACAGAAAATCAAAGTGATGAATATTTTCTCTATTAGATAATTTTCTATTGGAGGATGGAGGCATCAGAGGCTGGAGGTCAGATAGCAACCTCTCGTCAGTCACCAATGACGAGGCCAGCTGTGGTGGCATATATAGTGTGAGGATATGCTTTTCAGTGTGGTTTCGTGCACTTCAATTTTTACAGTTTATAACATTCAATAAGTGGAAATTTCACATTGAGGGGGTAACATGATCCAATGTTCCAGTTCTAGTTATTTAGTTGTGTGTGTGATTATTCCTACATAAATTCCCCAATGCAAAACATAATGAAGATCAAATAACACAATGAAATGCAATATCATGAGTCTTAAAGAGGTTGAACAGTCATATGCATTCCTGTTCACACCTAGGTTTGTGGTTACCTCTAGAAAACCATTGAAGGCTGTTCAGATGTGTTCCCACTTGAGTTCCCACACTGCTAGGTCAGATGTTTTCCCTAGAGTGACTGGTTGATAAACAGATGATTCCTGAGTGTGTTGGCATTCTTGTCAATCAGATGTGTTCCCGACAATGCATGGTTGATAAGAAGTTGATGTGTTCCTTTGTCTACCTTCAGTTCGAGTGTGTGCCAAGATCATGAGGGTAGAGAGGCGGCAAGCTGCAGAGGAAGTGTGATAATTCTTTTACTACCATGTAAACATTAAGGGGGGGAATGTTAGGAAATTAATATTAATGTTCACATTATCGTCTGGGTGGTTAGTCATAAACAATATTACGTACTTAGGTCATATTATTATTGTTGTACCTGTAAGTCTATTGATGGGGTTATTGTTTGTAATACATCCTATTTTATAGGATGTTTTTTTACCTACCTTCTTGGATATTTAATAGCCCTATGTAATGTATGAAATATACAATGATTATTATTATATTCATGTGCAAAAGCTTAGACCAAATTTATAGTATCGCCATCAAAGAGGGCAGCTCCCCTCTCAAATCGGTTATTCAGTATGACGTGGAAGACGAGTAAAGAAAATGAAAGCTGGAGAATTAGATTTCATTGGTAATTAGTACTAAGTATCAACAATACTAATATGGATTCCGACTACTCGATTAGGAGGGCATGATAATATTAGGACCATATTTCCTTGACTCATGCCTAGAACCATAATTGAGTCTTCTTGTGCAAAATAAACATAACGATAGGGGTACGGCTAAGAACACACATGAGTTATCAATCACCTAGTATATCTTTCTTGTTTAGTTCTAAATGGGATTCAATTGGCCAATGGCTTAGTGACCTTCTATTCATTGATAATTCCTTCTATGATAAACCCATAAATGATTTCAAAAGTGCCTTAAAAAAGATAGGGGTAGTCATCAAGCCTAATGAAGGGTTTGATGTGATGTGTCAAAAATATATATTCACAAGAACATATTTTTCCTTAAAATTCCCTGGTTTGTCTTAGTAACGATGTCTCCTTGTATATGAGGATTGAGGACTGTTAGGGTTTGTGGCAGGATTGGACATTTAGGAATCATCACATGTCTGAATCAGAATGTCGTTGCATATGGAGAAACATTATCAAACATTAGAGTAATGCATCTTAGAAAATAAAATTGAACCTTATAAATCCTCTCAAATTTCTAGTCTAGGTTGTGTTCCTGATCCTGTAGCGAGTATAAAAAAAAGAAAACACATTTGACTAGAATTACTTACAAAATAAGGTTTGTCGATCCTTATAGTGTAGAAGATCAAGAACAATTTTCACTTTGTAATCACTACTGTAGACTGAAGATCAAGTGCAGAAGATCAATACCATTAGAGTGTTTGTTCCCTAAACACTGAACCCTAACCCTTGAGCCCTAAACCCTAAATCATGGACCTTAAACCTTGAACCCTAAAACCTAAACCTTAAACCCTAGGCTCTAAACCCTTAACCGTAAACCACAAACCCTAAAAATTAATCCCTTAACCTTAAACCCTAAACCTAAACCTTAAACCCTAGGCTCTAAACCCTAAACCGTAAACCCTAAACATTGATCCCTTAACCCTAAACCATGAACACTAAACCCTAAACCCTAAGCCCTAAATACTAAAACGTAAACCCTAAACCATGAACACTAATCCCTAAGTTCCCTAAACCATAAACCTTAAACCCTAAACCCTAAACTCTTAACCCTAAAAACTCAACCCTTATTTGTGTAACATTACCAATAAAGGATTTCGTACTTGTATTATGGTTGGATGAGGGTCGAATCTCGAGGATCATATTCATATTCAGTGTATCACCGTCGAAGAGGGTATCTCCTCTGTCAAATAAATTATTCAGTATGACATGGAAGATGAGAAAAGAAAATGAAATATGGAGAATATTATTTCATGGGTAATTAATACTAAGTATCAACAAGACTAATATGGCTTGTGACTACTTGACTAGGAGGGCATGACAATATTAGGACCATATTTCTTAGTCTTGTGCCTAGAACCATCATTGAGTCTGTTTGTACAAAATAAACATAACAAAATGGGAATGGATAAGAACACATAAGGGTTATCAATCGCCTAGTAAATATTTCTTGTTTAGTTCTAAATGGTAGTCAGCCGGCCTATGGCTTGGTGACCTTCTATTAATTGATAATTCCTCCTATGATAAACCCATGAATGCTTTCAAAAGCACCTTCCAAGAGAAAGGGATAGTCATCAATCCTAGTGAAGGGAGTGATGTGACTTCCAAAAAACTTGAAATACATACAACTTTAGAGCTCATAACACAAATTTAAAAATATCTCTATCGTTATAAATGGAATCCAAGTGACAATGTCTCCTTGTATCCAAAGATCGAGGACTACTGGGGTTTGTGGCAGGATCAGACATTCAGGAATCATCAAGTGTATGAATCATAATTTTGTTGCATATGGAGAAAAATTCTCAAACATTGGATTAATGCATATTGGAAAATAAAATTGAACCTTAGAAATCCTCTCAAATTGCTAGTCTAGGTCGTGTTGCTGGTCCTGTTTCTGTTTCGAGTTCTGGTTCTAGTTGTGGTAATCAAATATGGAAGTTTTAGGAAAGGAATCCACACTTGAATAATTATTCCCATTTAGATTGTTGGAAATGCCAATGACAGTGGTAGTGCATGTGGAATTCGGTTGGTGGAAGGTGGGGTTGTACCCTTGTTGGTTTTTTCTCATGGCGTCATTGGTAGCCTTTCTGGTATTATCAGAGAGAACTCCCCATGCTTGTGTGATAAGTTATAAATCTCCCTTTGCCCCTGGGAACTTGTTTTTATTAGGATGTAATAACAAGGCTAGTTTTAATGGGTATTAAAAGAAAAAAGAAAATAATTTTGATTGGAATTACTTACGAAATGTATTCCTTTGCTTCGAGCTTATCTTTATAAATGCAATTTGGATTTCCAAGTTCTCCATATATGCCAAATTTGGGTCGAATTGACATTCTGGACCTCTAAAAGCATGAAGAAAATGGCGAGTTAATTTCCCCAAACCTTTCTTGAAGCGAACTTAAATGAAATGAAATTTGGAATTTGGAGGTGGCATGTGGTAGACATTGATTGTCCTACCACATATTTCCTTATTGATGATTAATTGTTATTAGTTGGATTTATTTTCCATTATTATGATAAGTGTGTTTTTGAGATTGCCAAATCACTTTCAGGTTTATTCATGAGAATATAATTATTATTGTGGATCGGTTGATGCAACTCCTTAAAGCCTCCCATAATAATGAATACCTTTCCTACGGAACCCCATAGAAGTGGATATATGTTAACAAAAATTGACATACCTCCTTGAGATTAAGAAAGGTGTTTAGGGATGCTTTTAGATTGCTTGAAGAGTTTGCAGTATAGACAAACCAAGAAGTGACCAGTGAACCTTGCTCTTGTGCAATACAAGTGTAATTTTGGTAAAGGCAAGTGAGAGGAGTCTTTCGATGAATGTTGAGCAGCTACATGAGTGAAATAGGTGATTTAGTTGTCTGAGAACATGATGGAATCCTAAAACTCCTACAAATATCAATAGCCAATCCAAAAGGCCCCAAAACCTAAACAACGCCTATATCCTTTCACAAAAAAGATATCGATTGTATAATTTAAACCCTAAAAGCTTGAAGGATGAATGCTGAAATCCTGAAAAATACTTATGTACTGACTAGATTAGAATCTGAAAACTATCTTCTAAACCATGATAGATGGAGTTGTGAGACTAGTTCCATAAGGTGCAGAGTGACCCTAACATCTTGTATTTACTAAAATAAATTTAAAGTATAAGAAATAATAAAAGAAAAACTTATACTTAAACAATTTTTTTGTATATAGAAGCATGCCTCATCCACACATACCACATAACACACATGAACGCGAGTGCGCTATAACGCACTCGGATTATAGCATGAATGTGTTATAATGTGCCCACGTTCTAGGCTTGGTAACAACCAAACCTAATATTTCTGAACGCGCTCACGCTTTAACCAAACACACTCGCACGTTTTGATTAAAATCATATTTGTGTATGCTTTTTGGCCCCCCATATTTGTGCATAGGCCCTCATGGTAGAAGTGACATTTAAAATTTAATTTAAGGAAACACTCCACTTATAAATTCTTGGTTAACCACATTCTTCTTCTATATATCATCGTCTTCACATGAAACACTTTCCTCAATTTCTACACCTTATCGATGGACATTATTAATTTATTTGTTCTTTATTTTCTTAGGTTTTGAAGTTGATATTTATTTATTATTATGATTGTTTCCATTTTGAAGTGGATGTGTAATTTATATATGTTTGTTTTACATCATAATTCAAATTTCATTTGGCATGTTAGGGAGTATAGGTATGTATGTTGTCTTGATAATGAATATGTATTTATGTAGACACCATTGTTTAATTTTATGGGTTTGGAGTATTCCAAATTTCTATTTTCAAATTGAAAGTGACATGAAAGGATAAGATCCATAGACACAAGGTACCATTAAGGAGTTTTTATGTATGTTGACTCTGTTATGAAAGAAACTAACATGATGTGGATAGTGCTTTTATGTTACAAAGGAAAAAAAAAATTCATGGTTGATGATCATGGATCAAAATATATAATAATGCTTTAAAGAGGAAAGTCAATGGAGGATATATAAGAAAACTTTGAAGAGATAGTTAAAGATTGTATTCATAACATGATCTACTTTGATTAAAGTCAATTTTTAGACTGACTTATTTCTTTTTAAGAGAATGAATGTACCCTTTTTTAAGACACTTAACAAAATCCCAGTGATTGATGGAATCTTTGTAGAATTTTTGTCAAGCTATATAATCATAAATTAAAGATGATTTATTTAGCTTTTTTTGCAAAATAATCTTTAGGCCATAATATTAATAAATGTTTAATCAAATTTCTTCCCCAAAGGAGAAATGAGGACCATCTCTAATTGGTGCCCTTTTACACTTTTAAATATTTATTATTAGTAAAGTTTTAGCTATTTGAATAAAACAAAGGGTTTTGGATATTGTAATATCAAAATAAATAACTTTTCTTGGTGGAAGATATATTCTTGATAAGCTAATTTTGGCATGGGTAACTAATGTATGGATTGAATAGTTGGGCCAAAATGCAGTGTTACTCAAGCCTACCTTTTATAAAGGCAATGCCCAAATTCACTGGATTTTCATCCTCAAAATGAATGAATGGTTGGGGATCAGGCCTCATATACACGTGTTCATGTTAAAATTATTTTCAACACTATATACATGAAAAGAAAATATCACAATATCCAAATCATTCCCTCTTCAACTTTCCATTAGACAAGGTTGTCCACTTTCACCCTTTTTATATGTAATATTTGTTGATGCTTTGGGTTAATTATTGCATAGAGAAAAAAATCGTAACTTATATATGGTATTTCCCTTCCTCAAAATGTTGTTATGATTGATCCAATTTTTTGCTGATGATAGCTTGCTATTTTTACAAAATTCAAAAAAATAAGTGAATAATACTCTCAAAATTATAGATATCTTTATTACTTTGTGTTGGAATATTAGTGACATAAGTTGTTCCTATCCCTAGTTGGATCTCAAAAGATTGTAAACAAATGCAGTATGGTAAAATAACCTTAGATGTCAACATTCCACTTGGTTTTTGTTTATCTCTTAAGATATGTTGAAATAATACCTCAATAAGATTTATAACAAATTTTTTAATTAGGGAAACAATTTTATTTCCTTTGCTGATAAAATACAGGTGGGAAAAATAATCTTTCTTTCCACACATTTGAATTTTCCCTCTTGTTGGATGTATTCTAAAAAGGGTATGAAGACTTGTGCAAATTGACTTAACAATTCATTTGGTCAAAGTGGGAAGCTACTGCTAGTTTTCGAGCTACCTCTTGGTCTCATTGCATCCAAGCTAATCCAAAAGTGCATTGGGAATTATAGATAACAAAAACCAAGGATTTTGTATGGTTTTTAAATTGATTATTAGAGTTGTAAAAGGTAATGAACCATGGAAAATATTAATAATACATATAATTGGTACAACCACAGTTAAAGGGAGATAGAATAACATTAATTGGCTGGAAAATATTCTTCTTGCACTATATTTTCAAATTAAATCCTATTTCCCATTCATTCTATTTAGAAATCATGGAAGCAAAATTTCATTTCTTAAATGGGAAGGAATATTCATTATAACTTGGTTTCATCTGTGCCTCTTCTTCCATTTGGTGGAAAAAACATATCTAATATCACATAAACCTTAGCCATCAAATTTTTTAGATGATTTTTTTTTTTTTTTTTTTAAGAAATAAATTCAACAATTCAATTATATATGGTATTTCCCTTCATCATGTTGGTATCCTTGGCGGGTCAATAGAAAATGTTTTCGTCTGGACAACAATTCCAAGAAATTTCTAAGTTTTGTATTCTCTTTGGTCCCCCTGACTTGAAGATTAAATTATCCACCATAACACCATGTAATTTCTTCAAGTAATGTCATTGGCTATCTTTTATACATTTTTCATTATTCCTCATAGGTTTTAATCTTCTTCTCCTTATTAAATTGTCTTTAGTTCCCTATACTAATATTTAAAGGAAAATAAAAATTAGTCATAAATATTTGGTCAATTTGAGTACATAGATCTCAAATTCCAACCCTGATGTTGATGCTCAAATGCTTGCTTTGAAAATTTTGCATTGTACACATTTTTTTTTTTGTGAAATATCAAAATGCTTGCTTGTTTGACCAACTAAATTCTCTTTTTGTCATTCAAAGGATACTATGAAAGACATATCATGGGGTTGCATTTTTTTGTAAAAAGCACTAGTTTAATATTTTAAGAGATGTGTCAACTATTTTTGTTATTAACCATGTTGGAAATAATTTTAACTTGGAGTGAGACAACAAAATAATTTTGTAACTGATTTAAGTAGACATGCAAGTCTGATAAATTTATGGAGAAGTAAATGTTCAATATTGTTTTCTAACTCATGTATCCATCTAGAAGTTGTAACTATTAAGCCTTACCCTAATAGTTTCTTCCAGATTACATAATTATTCTCCAAATTACATGTTTTCCTAAATAAATAAATTAGTATATCTATAGCCAACTGGAGAAAATTGAATTCAAGTTAATCATCACTTTGCAAATGAGATATCTAAGAACAACTCCAACATCACGAGTTATTTTAAGTCCTTTTCCTGAAATAAGGATATGCATTTGCGAATAAATTTTCATACATATCTATCTTTGACATCCTTGGAAGGATTTCGTTTATGTTTTATTAATTTTTAAAAGTGTAGTTACTTATTTATAACATCAGCCACATTGTTCAATACAAAAACAAGAATGCAATGCAACTAATCACATACATTGTATTAAAATTCATATATTAAGAAGGATTATACAAAATTCATATATTAAGAAGGATTATACAAAATTCATATGTAATTTTACAAAAAAATATTCTAGGATTATAAGAAATTGATGAGAGTAGGTTTTAGATTGATATCTAATTTATCAAACTTTTGAAAACAAATTTCAACAAATGTTGTAGTATCTATATCATTTAATTGGTTCTAAAAACAAATGCAATATAAAGGAAATAAAAATTAACCATAACCATCATAATACTTTTTAAAGATCACTTCGAAATAATGTAAAAAAGGGTTGTCATTATCAACTAGACGAACCCCATCCTTAATAACAACATTAGGGATTAAAATGTTATGAATAAATAAGTATCAAGATATCAAAGTAAGTGGAATTCTTGGGGATCAATGGTATTTAGGAGTAATGTATTAGAAAAGGTAATATTCTTGGAATCTTGTTTATCATAACATGTATTTTTTTTTTAAATATTGACAATATATTATCTTTGGTGTAGCTCTTATAATTTCTTCATAATAAATTGTTGGGGCTTAAAAAGTTATAAGTTAATAAGTGCCATGATATCAAAACAAGTGGAGACTTAGAGATCAATGGCCTCTAAGAATATAATTAGAACAAACAACATTCTTGGAATCTCACTTATTAATAACACTTGATTTTTGTCAAAATTATTGATAATATTCTATCTTGGTACAACCCAAGGGAGATTTATGTATGTATTGTTACATGAACACAAGTATGTAATGAATATTTATGACTTAAAATATTTTTGGTTTTGATTGTGTTTCACAATTAATAACTTGTAGATGATAACCTGCACCAAATGCATCTTGAGTGACCTTCCCAATGTGTATATTGTTCAAAGGAAGTTGAGTCTATCTGGAATATATTCTATGAGTACTCTTATCCTTATTCTCTCTTGAAATATTAGTTTAGAAGTACATGTAAATCTCCAACAATTCTCGTAAGTAATGATTATTGAAAATTGAAAACATTGGTCTTAACAACTAAATTTTATATGGTCTAAATCCCACCATTTCATTATATCGTCTCTTCAGTTATAATGAAATCAAATAATATCCTAAAATTAGACAGGGTGATAGTGATTCTAAGGAAGATAACTAGAAAAAAACTCAAAGAAGATATGATAGCCCACTTATCTTGGTAGTTTTTGTAGTGCCCACAGTTTTATAGCTCAGTTACTTGTTGTTCCTCTTACTATTAGACATGTTTTGACAGGGATTTGTTATATTTTGGACATTACATTAGGAGATTGGATCTGATTAGCCATGTATGGACATTTAGGCGTATAGCGCCGTTTTAACTTGATTACCATGTTGTTTGTATTATCTTATGATGTCATGGATACTAATTGATATGATGTTATTTTAGAACGTAATTATATTGATGGATACTCAGTTTGTTGCATGTTGGGATTCTATGGATACATGTCATTTTATCATTATGACTAACTTATGGTGAATTATGTATAGTTGTGCACGTTGTCACACTTTCGATTCCAGAAAGACGAAATGTTAGTCTAGAATTCAAGGATATCTTATTTAGTAGTTGATTTATATTTTATCAGACAAGTGCATTTAATGTGTGCAATGAGTGTGCAGGTGACAGGTCACAGGAGAACGTGGGACTCAGGCCAGCTACACAACTTTGCATAAGCATCCCACGGGCTAAGTCCTAGCCATGTTTATTGCTTGAGGCCTTAGTGTTAGAATTATTATTTTGGGCACCATGGTGACCCTTATTTGTAATGTAATATGTCTTGTAATTATTAATTTTGCTTAGGGTGTCTAGTTGTGTTGTAAACTTGTTTTGGGGAATTAATGACCCCACTTGCATTAAGTCTTGAATTAGTTTAATGATGTACTTAATCTAGAGGGTTTAGGGTCACATGTGAAACCTTGGGTGGGCCCCACACCCTCTAACCTTGTGCCAAATTTTCCAAACCCGAAATTGGGTTATTTTAGGCATTTTTACGGACTCCTTTTTAGTTTGGGAGTTCCCTTAACATGAAAATGAGCCCTTGGATCCTACCTAATAGGTAAGGGGGATTATTTCCAAGGCTAGAGAGATTTTTCCCTCCCTTTTTGCCTCTTGTTTGGTCACATCCATGTAAGGGGTATGGATTAGTGTGCTTGTTAAAAGTTACACAAGAATTGTTTTGTTATCATTTAGAGTAATTTGGGAGAAGAGGGCTAAAAGTCATTTGATCCTTTCTCTCTTTTATTTTGGCATCTTTGACCTTGAAGGAGGAGAGGGGTGACACATGTCACCCCTCATTTGTGAGGATTTTTGCTTACTCCTCTTCAAATTCCCCCTCATGGGAAAATAAGAGAACTTTTTTTTGGGGAGCTTTTGCTTGGAGTCTGGTGGATTTGGAGATAGAGTTTGCTTGGGTCAGGAAGTGGAAGCGATTGAAGTTTGGAGAGATTTTCTTTGAGGTATGCTTTTTGAACTTATTGTGTTTGTTATATCATGCTTGAAATTTTTTGTTTACTTGGAAATATTGTTGATTCATGAAGATCTTGTTGTTGTTTATTTATTTTGCTCCCTCCATCATATGGCATGATGGAGTTTTGAAGTTGTGGGGGAAGAGAGGGGAATTTTTCCTCTCAATCCTTATAGGCTTGATGGGAAAGCCCTGTAGGATTTAGTTACTCCCCTTAATGGTTAAGGTGGGTCATTTGGCATGAACCTCCTCCCCCATTCTTGGTAAGGAAACCCCTTTGGGGTTTGAAAATCCTTCGAAGAAGGATTGGTGAAAGGGTGGAGGAATAAGGAGGGCTTGAATGAAAATGGAGAAATAAGGAGGATATGGAGATCTTACTTTTGTACATTTAATGTTGGTTATAACTTTTGGAGAACTTCTCTTTCCTCTTCCCCATTTTTGAGGTAGAACACGGTTTCTCCTCTTGTTCATCTTATAAAATTTGGAGTCTTGTCTTAGTCATTTCCTTGTTTTTATATGAATGTATTGTTGTTTGTCACCCTCATTCTTGTGCATAGTTGTTGTAGACACCCCAATTTCACATCTATCCTAAATCAATTAATTCTCCTTCCTCATTTCCCACAAAAATACACTTCGAATTAATCAAATATAATTTGATTAATTATCCATTTCAAAATCTAAAAAATAACCCAATCCTCATCACATGTCATTATTCTCCATATTTTTCTACTATTGAATTAAAAATTCAAATTCAAATCCTTACCCACCCTTCGTGGTCCCCACTCACCTAAAATCCTCCACTTATGAATTAAAAATATAATTCAAATCCTCACCCATTCTTCGTGGCCCCACTCATCTAATCTTGCCCACATTTTCAAACCACTCACCTAATCTTGCTCACATTTTCAAACCACCCACTTAATCTTGCCCACATTTTCAAACCATGATTACTTAAATTACTCTAAGTTAATCACTCCCCCAGGCTATAAATACAACCTTAGCCCTCCCCTCTAAACACACGGAGAATAAGCTTGAATGCCATATCTAAGTTTTTGCACCCTTTGAGCAAAGAACATCCTTTTGCCCCGTCCTAATGCCCAATAGCCTCATAATCATTTTTCCCATCTGGTGCAAAGTAAGAGGATCGTTGTTGCAGGAAGGTCTAGCTCCGTCTCAAAGAAAAGCACCTACATATCACACAATCAGGGCTCAATCCAAGTTTCCGAGCCCATTCCGAGGTTTGCTACGGAACGCGAAAGAGGAGGTAATATTTTTGGTATTTTACTTCCTTGTTAGTAGTGTATTTTTCCTAGCTTACATTCTGGCACACCCGGTTACTTTCGATCTGTTACCATTAATTTCCTAATTAGTGGTTTTATCTGTTCTTTGTTTATTATTGTTTGTTATTATTTCCTTTTCTGTTCCTTATGGCCTTCTTTGGTTAACCTTCACGCTTTGGGTAGTGTTTTTGTTGTGTGGTGTCTTGTGGTGTATCTGTAGGTTATAACAACAATCAAACTATGACGTTCATCCTGTTTTTGATCTCCTCGGTGCTTGGTGTTTAGTTCCCAGTTTTGATTTTTTTATTCACTCATAATCTATAGAAACACATGAACTAGTCATTAGTTTATCATCTTACTGTCATGGGACAACCAATCTGGAAAATGCATTTATTTATTTACTTTTGCTAAAATAACTGCTTTGTAGGAAGTTAATCTTTTTTTTTCTTTTTTTTTTAGTCAATCATTTTGTGATCTAACTCTTTCTTTCTGTTTATTGTTATTTTTTAACCTTCCTATCAAAATTTTAGCTTCTCAGGTGAAGTACAGAAGTCAGAAAATTAAAAAAACCAGCTCCCTGGACATTTTTCTCACGTTCAAAATTTTCATTCAGAGTGCTACTGTAGCCCATCTTCCGAACGCCATAACTTTTTCTCCCGAACTCGGAATGACTTCATTTTTTTTAACGAAAAGGTATTGAAAAGATATGTGCAATGAAAAAATAATTTTTAGATTTAGACTTATAGAAAAATTTTGGTTTCATTTCTTCTAACACCTGTCTTTTTAACAAAAAACAACAAAATTATACTTTTTTTTTAATTATTATTTTTATTTTATTTCACGTAACAACCTCACACGTATGATCTTTCCTCACACTTCAAAAGTGATCTTGGAAATCAGAAACGTGAGGCCACTCGGGCTCTGCACAACAATTTTTTTTAATTTTTAATTTTTTGCCTTATATTTCAATTTTCCATGACAACACTTCTAGGTAACATTTTCACACTCTTCTTTCATCGTTTTTCTTTTTTGTGAAAATAATACTTATCGCTATTTCGGAATCATGATTAATTGTAAAAATTATTAGCATTTAAAAATAAAAAAAATAAAAATCTATTCCAATTGTATCCGCGTATGCTCTTTTCTTGCGCCTTCGAGCGATCTGGAAAATAAAAAACAGTTACAATTTTTTTAGTTTCTTGTTCTAACATTGCAGGATCCTCTAGCTTTGTTTTCCAACTATCATTTCAATAATTATTTTTCTTTTTCATATTATTAATATTTGTTTGGTCATTGGTTGTGTATGCTCTTTTATTGCGCCTTCGAGTGATTTGGAAAATCAAAAACGCCACATCAACTGTTCTAACATTTCATTTGGCAGGATAACTACTAATTTTGTTTTCTGTGAACCCGCGTTGGCTAGAAATAAAATTGTCAAACAAAAAAAAACAACAAAATCCATCGCAAAAATACACCATTCAAAGACAATTGCTGAAACCAAAAAGAAAAAGTACAGTCACGTATGTAATTATTTTCTGCTAGTGATTTATTTCAAGTTGGAAAGAACCCTGCATTTAATCACTTTATCATATTGTTTTTACACGTAGATGAGGTGGATTTCATCAACACCAAAGCTACACCGGTGATGTGGACTTTGACTACCACACACCAACAACCTTGTGGCATCTGCATTCACTTGAGACCTCGTCTCTCACACAGCGTTTTGTAATTACCCTCGCCCCTCCTTGCTCTTCACTTACAGGTAATGCTGTCGTGCAACGCATGCGAGTCACGCCTAAATAGCTGTAACAACGAAGCCTAGGCATCATCCTTGTAAATATTTGGGGAGTTATAAGGACACCACACACATTCATCCCTACATCACCTTCCAACTTTTCACAAAACCTGTCCTGGACGTGGTGATTCACTCTGAAATAGGCAAGTAAGAATTGGTGAGTCTCCTCCAGTGCTCTATGGTTCTCCGTAACAATTATGTCCCTGTACATAATTAGGTATTAGGACTAGGCTATATCGTATTAACGAATATTTTTGGAGTAAAGAGCCCTCCTTGCATCCACATTTCACAGCATACTTGTAGATTCATGAAACAATGATCATCCTAAAGATTTACCTTTTAGAGCCAAACAATTGGAATCCACATGATTTCTTGCTATTTGAAAACAAAATAGTTTAGCATTTTTTTATCATAAAAGCTTGGCTGATAATCAATGTGTTCATTGTAAAAGTTTAGACCCTAGTTGTGTTCTACAAGAAAATCAGTTTCTCGACCAATTCAATACCAAGCGAAAACATCCAACAATCCACCACATAGACCAAAACATTGCACCAATTTCATTAGCTTGCTTCAGCTAACAATACATCTGCCATAGCTTATCTTCAGCTATATCTAATTGATATTGAGTGACTAGCATTCACTCCCCATATCGTCAATCGTCAATCGTCAAAACATCCTTCATAGCTTGTTTCCAGCTATAATCAAACTAATATTGGGTGACTTGTTTGAGTTCACTCATTATTCTGTCCACCATCGTGTTTATCCAAATCACAACCAACACAAATCCTTTCATAACTCATTTTCAGTTATATCACAACCATATCACGATTATCCTGTTTGGGTTACCCTCTACGTCAACATTTCAGAGTTTGTTTAAGCCAAATCTAAACCATTTTCATTATAGCTTATTTAAGCTATCACATATTTATCCCGAGTAAATTTTTAAAGCTTTCTCCTTATAGCCTTACTTGTTAAAACTCGATTGAGCCAAAATAAAGATCACAATCAATAGGTTGATTTCTTCATCGTACCTTTCTTCGTTCTCCCTCTCTTTCAAACATGAAGAATTCACAAAAAACATCACACAATGAGCTATTAGAACAAATTAATAAGATGACAACACAACTCTCTCATATGGCTACCCAAATCAATGAGCGATCACCAAAAAGCCGATCATATAACCTCATAAAGAAATCAGTTCACGTAAAGTCCAACGTCAGTTTACCCCCCTTGGAGAAAGTCTCTCTATGTTTTTCTCCAACTAAAAGAGGTAAACTGATAAGATTTCCAATTACAAAACTCCGTTGTCAAAGGGGAATCTCAGCCATGTTGGTACAAACCTAACACATACTGTGAATTTCATCACATTGATGGTCATCACACAGATAAATGTGTGTGATTTAAGAATTATGTCCAAGACTTAATTGACGACGGCGTCATCTCTGTAGAACTTGATGAAAATTCTCTTTCAACCAACGACACATCCAATACCATGACTTTCCATGAAGAGTTGACTACTGTCGAAACTCCTATATATACTGAAATTCCACGAGATCATGACGACAACAGTCAAGACTCTCTAATTCTAAACCAATCCATATATTCTTCAAATTTCCTTCCATTAGTTAAAACATACATTGAACCTGTTTTGGACAATAACATTCTTCCAACATCTACTGAGCACTTGAAATTATTTCGAGACTCTCTTTCAACCCAAACATACATTGAACCTAT
This sequence comes from Taxus chinensis, assembly GCA_019776745.2. Taxonomy (NCBI): domain Eukaryota; kingdom Viridiplantae; phylum Streptophyta; class Pinopsida; order Cupressales; family Taxaceae; genus Taxus; species Taxus chinensis. Next base: position 158,263,821 of record CM034152.1, on the reverse strand, counting down.
TTTGGACAACATTCTTCCAACATCTACTGAGCACTTGAACTTATTTCAAGACACTCTTGCAACCCAAACATACATTGAACCTGTTTTGGACAACAACATTCTTCCCACATCTACTGAACACTTGAACTTATTTCAAGACTCTCTTTCAGCCCAAACATATATTGAACCTGTTTTGGGTGACAACATTCTTCCAACATCTAACGAGACCTTGATCTCGTTTCAAGACTTCATTTCAAACCTTAATATTACTGTAGACACTACAGACGAGGTTCCATTAACAGGTACCATTAAGTTTGATTCTATTCTTCCAATATTAGCTCTTATGCCTAACATATCTAGCCTTTTTGTCGAAACACAACCACATCAAGTTTGGACACTTGCGACAATGCAACCCGTCGCGTCCATTACGCTTTCAACTATCGATCTTGCAGGCATCTCATCACTAATTAGTCTCACATGTCAAGACTTCTACGTGCATCCATTCTACGAGGTACTTATACCCAGGAATATCTTTACACAACCTTTTCCATCTTTAATTGTGAATCTATCCTCAAAACAATCAATTAATGGACAAATAAAGCAAAAAACTAATAACACAAACTAATCATTGTCAACACACATGGAAGCTATTGGCTTAAACCAATCTATCCCACTCTTTGGGCTTACCACACATCTTATCACACACCTATTGTAGCCACTCCTTTCTACTTTATTTATGGTTGGGAAGCTATTTTACATGTCAAGGTTGAATTTTCATCCTTATAATATCCTTTAAAGATGTAATCAATAAAGATTATTATCAACAGTCACGCCTTAATGAACTCGAGCTTCTTGATGAAAAACGACTTAATGCCCTACATCATCTTCAAGTATATCATGATTGGCTACGGCATAGCTACCATAAAAAATTCAAACCTAGAAAATTTAAGGTAAATCATTTCATTCTCAAAGAAAATTGAAAGAACACACCCAAAGAACGAGACAAACAAGAAAAATTTGAGCCCAACGAAATCATAGATAATTTTGGGTTTGGAGCTTATAAATTGACCATTGACACAGGCCAAGTCCTTGAAAAACCCATAAATGCATTCCATTCAAAGAAATTTTATCCTTGAGATGTTCACTATTCTAGGATACAACGTGTACATTGTTCCTTTTGTCTTGCTTATATCTGAATAATTTAAATTTATTCATTTTCATTGGTAGATATTTTCTTTATCAAAATCACATCTTCATATTTATCATCATGAGACAAGTGCTAGTATAAATCCTATTAAGTTTGTGAGCGTCATACTTCTTCGATTTTTAGTTGCTTTCCTCTATGGTCATACCTAGAAGCTTACTGATGGTAATATATTCCCTTAAAATACGTTCTCTCTTTTATAACAAAGCTCTAAACTTCGTTACCCAATTCATTTGGTCGTCCATCTCAGTCTTCGGTGTTGAACTCTCGCGTCCTACTAGTCGTGTGGGGTTGAGATTGGGGGTAGACGTTTCTTCCCAAATACAAAACATTATTGTAAAAAAATCCATCAATTCAATAACTTATGGATAATTCATTGTCACATCTTTCATCCTTCATAGTCTTTGGTGTTGAGCCCACACTTCTTACTAGTAGTGTGAGACTAGGAATGGAGGAAGGTGCCCTTAGTCATCTACGTCTTGTCTTCGGTGATAAACCCTTGCCTCTTACAAGTGGCATGGGGCAAAGTGTAGAGGGTCATTCTCATACAAGCATAAAAACATTACAAAATATTCAAAAAAAAAAAGATAAAAAAGGAATTCACTCACCTATATTTTGCCTTCGGTGATGAGCCCTTGCTTCTCACTAGTAGCATGGGGCAAGGCATATGGAGTCACTTCAAAAATACAAAATCTTACAGTTATTACAAATTATAGAATCCCCAAACACGTAATTTAGATGCCTAAGTGAAGAGAGAACTATCCCTTAACCTCATATCTTACCAATCAACAGGCCACATAACTGTCTAAGTCTAGCACGTGACTCATAAAGTGAAAGCCATTTTTGAAACTGGTTCAATACCATTATGAAGAATGGAGTCACAATTTCCCAAAGGTATTATTGTTAACATTTGTCTCTATATTCATTATCTACCTCCTGCGTCCTTCTTGATTCTCGGTGATGAGCCCACACATCTTACTAGTTGTGTGGAGTCAAGAATGGAGCTGGAATTCTTTTCATCATATCATCACCTCCATATCTTGCCAATGGAAAGAGAATTTGTGTTATTCTGAGCATAAGTTACAACACGGAACACAGTACATATGGATAATATCCATGTTTATCGCCTCTCAAAAATAAGTCTGCACTCTGGTCCATAAATTGCCAATCACAATGTAAAAATCTAAAAACATTTGAAAATCGTCAAAAATCCAAAAACAACGTAAAAATCTAAAAATCTAAAAACATTTGTAAATCGTCAAAAATCTAAAAACAATGTAAAAAACTAAAAATCAAAAACATTTGAAAATCGTCAAAAATCCAAAAACAATGTAAAAAACCAAAAATCCAAAAACATTTAAAAATCGTCAAAAATCCAAAAACAATGTAAAAATCCAAAAATCTAAAAACATTTGAAAATTGTCAAAAAAACCAAAAACATTAGAAACAATCGTCTAAAATCCAACAAACACATTAGAAATACTCGTCAAAAATCCAAAAACATTACACATAATCGTCAAAAATCCAAAACCATTAACAAGAATCATCAAAAATCTAAAAACATTTGAAAATCGTAAAAAAAGTCAAAAACATTTAAAAAATCATCAAAAATCTAAAAAACATTAGAATATATATATATATATAATAAATAAAAATAAAATATTGTAGACTCCACAAAATCGCAAAAACTCTAAAATAACCAACAAAATTTAACCTTTGAACTATTATCCCCAACGAATGATCCCATCACCTTATGACTACCAAATTCAAACCACTTCTCCTAACGTGAATCCTCATTTGGGACAAATTCGGCTCTCATTGTTTCTTTGTTTGAGGACAATGACCCAATACTTTACTATGTCCTCGTACCCCTGCTTGGGGGTACATCCAATCAATCCTCACTGTGGAACATGTTAGGGACATGTTTATTGGTTATTGTGTTACATTATTAGTTGTAAATTCTTAATTTCTTTCTTGTATCTTGATATATTACAGGGGCATCTTGATTTTATGTATCCTGGTGTTCTCTCTAATATTCTTACGTTATCTGATTGCATGTCGTACTGGGGCATCATACTTTCTTGATGGCCTCTGTCTATGCTCTCTTCCATTTGCATATTGTACTGGGGCATCAAACCTTTTTGATGGCTCCTGTCTATGCTATCACGCATATTACAGTCTAGTCATCCTAATCTTTTATATCACGATGCATCATGTTAGGTGCTATATTAAAATTAAGATGCTTTTCGTCACGTGAGTATCTTCCTGTATGATCAACATCTTACTTTGCACCCCATCCATTCACCCATACTAATACATTCCCTAGTTTGGGAATCCTACTTGATCACCGTTGCAGTTTGCGAATCCTACTTGATGATCTTTCTCAAGTAGCCTTCACTATCCAGTAGCTCCTTCTCCCCCACCATGATCACCATGTATTTGATCCATTCATCCTCACTCCTCATTTTTACTCATCTGCCGCTTATACCCATATTACCCTTCTCACCATTTCTGTCCCCTCTCACCCATTTATATTCTTTCCTTTCCCCCTTCTGCTTCTCGCTTGACAATCTTACTTAATAACCCCTTCTATATGGGATCCTCGGTGGAGGTTTACTCTCTCCCTAAGATCTTCCCGCTATAGAAGCTTCTTCACCACCTCCCCTCTCATCAAACAACAATCACCACTAAACACATCTTCCCATTCCACCTCTTCTGCTTCCCATTCTCGCATCATTACTCTCACCACATGGGCATCCCAATTAATGATTTCTCTCACACTCTCTGCCCTCCACTACATATATTCCTTCATCCATTTATGTTACACTCCTTTGTTTCCTTTCTTTCTTATTATCACCTCATCTCATATCATATACAACTCAGGCATACCTCACTCACTCTTTTCTCATCCTTCCCCAAATCCATCTTATGTCTGGTTATCCTACTTACACACTCTCGTAGTATAGAAAATTCACTTGAGGGTTCCCCTTCAGTCCATTTTGTCATACCCTATTCCCACCAACTCTAACATCATCCTTATCCTTCCTCAGCTTGGCGATCTTACTTAACCATTCCGACCGCATGGCAATCTTACTTAAGACTTCCACTTAAGGTTGATGTGCCCTATGGCCTTCCCCCATCCCATCATATTTCCCCCATCTTATTTCTCCTGCCTCTCGTCACGATCATCTTCTTCAACCTACCATTCCACCTCTGTCCCCAATATCATCTTGTCTTTCTCCTTACATATCATCCCTGTCGGTTAGGTGATCCTACGAAACCTCTCCAGCAACATGACAATCTTACTTAAGAGATTATCTTAAGCATGACATGTCATCTTACACTCACCCATCACTCTACAATCTCACCATCCATCTTTCCTCTTCATTCCCCATCATCACATCTTTTTACCACCACTATCACCCTCCTTTGCTTGGCAATCTTACTTAACCACTCACCCGGCATGGCGATCTCACTTAAGAGTCCCTCTTAAGGATGATCTGTCTCCTTGCCTTTCCCCATCACTACGCACCCTTCACCCTTCATTTTTTCTCGGCATTCCCCATTATCACATCCTTTCACCTCCTTTTCAATTCTTGCAAACACCACTTCTCACTTGACCACTTGTCATCTCCAGTTTCGCTCACATGGCAATCTTACTTAACCACTTCCGTCACATGACAATCTTATGTCAGGGTCCTCCTTATACTTAACTTGTCATCATGAACTTCTCCCCCGCTTCATTCTTCGTTCACTTTGTTGATTGCTTCTTCCACCTGGTATCTCCTACTACCCACTTTTTCCTCCTACTATTATCCTTTCTCGATATATCCTCTTACAACATACATCTAATCTCTTCTGCCTACAATCACTTTCTTTCCCCCCATTTTCGCCTTCTTGATCCATCATCCTTCATACTATTTTTTCCCATTCTTTTCATGTCTTGGTTCTTCATCCTCATCACTCACATCCTCTCCTCGCTTTCACCTAGTCCCAACTCATCCACTTCATCTTCTCAAATTCCCCCCACATTTCTACCCACACACGCATTCACCATTATTGTTAACACTCCTATATCATTCTTTCATCATCATCTTCTCTTCCCGCGTTAATAATTGTAAACGGGTTTTCCTTAAAAATCATCAATCCTCATTCTGCAAGACCTCATTCACTCCCTTGGACCTTCTAGAGTTTCCCTTCATTTTTTCCCTCCTCTAATCCCACCACTCATTGTAAAAGGGGTTTCCTTAACGTCTTTTTGTTGGTGTTACCCTTTCCAATCCTCATTAGCTTTCACTTTTTCTTCATTTTTTCTCTCACCCTTCCCCACCACTCATTGTAAAGGGGATTTCCCTAACGTCCCCTCATTGGCATTACTTCTTCTCTCCCCCATTATCTTTTCTCTTCTATTCTTTTCCCTCAATCCCACCCTTTCTTGTTGCTTCTTACCCATCTTTCCATCTTCCTCTTCACCCTCTTTCAATATCTTTACTATCTTCATCATACATCCTTTTTCTATTTTCTCGTCATCCTAGTATCCTCATTTCATGCATGCTCTCCGCATCTTTTCCAATCAATGTCATTCCTCCCCTCTTTTTTCTCTAAACATTCCTTATATTGTTCCCTTTCCACTTATGACCCCCTTTCTGTATTCCCTTCCTTTCTACATCATTTTATTTGTTATCCTCTTCTCTCTCCCACCCCTCGTTTTATTTCCCTTCCCCTGTATCGTCTTCTTCCCCTTTTTCCATCACGTTTCCTCCTTACTTCCCCATCAATAACCTAGCTATTCAGCATTGTCCTGTCTTTTATATCATACCACCCTCCACATGCATCTCCATATGGTTTTTTCCATATTAGTTACCTTGGTCTTCCTCGCAATGACACGATTCCTTCAATCTTCTCCTTGTATTCATTCTATCTTCCTTTCCTCTCCCCTCATTTTCACATTTCTTCTAACCATTTCTCCTTTTCTCTACCACCCCTACCTTTTCATTCATTTTGTATCTGTTTCTCTTCTTTTCGCTCCTCTTTTTCACACTTCTCCTCACCCCTCGTAGTTTCTTTTTTTTCTCTGTTCTACTTCTTCTTTCGTCCTCTTTCCATTTTCATCCATTTCACCCCCTACTCCCACCTCGTTTTCTCCTTCTTATTTATCCTTTCTCATTTCCTTCTTTTTTCAGCTCTATCATTTCTTTCACTTTCACGCATCCCTCTTTACTATCTCTGTCTGCTTCCTTCATTTTACACATCTCTCTATTTTATCCCTTCACCCTCTACTCTGTCATTTTCCTATGTTTTTTCCTTGTTTTTCCTTCATCATTCCCTTCTTCCCCTATCATCCCTCTCTCTTATTTCTACATCTTTCATTCTTTTTTTTTCCCCCTCCCCTATCTCCCTTACTCTTCTCATAATCAACCCCCAATCCTATCCTTTCCCTTTTCTCTTTCCCACACACCCTCACACCTAGCATTCAAGGCTTACTGAATCCTTTCTCCATTTGCGTTTGTGCAGTCATTTCCAGTGTCTTCCACTCCATTATCATCCTCTTCTCCACATAATTCATTTCTCTTCTTTTCAAGAGTTTTTTCGTATATTCCATTCTCGTTAGTCCTCTCGAGGGGGGCATCACCACATCTATCCATAATCACATCTTCTCGTGACATTTTTGTCTTAGAGGATATTATAACATCCATCACTCACCAACTTTCCATTCTCCCTAACAAACATTAGCTCTACCTTTTTCTTAAGAAAAGGTAGATTGAATTATTCACTCCCATACCGTCTAGTTTCTTTGAAATGACACTACTTTCATAGTACCCTTCCAAAGAGGGGAAAATGTAGACACCCTAATTTCGACATCTATCCTAAATCAATTAATTCTCCCTTCCTCATTTCCCAAAAAAATTCACTTAGAATTGAATCTAAATATAATTTGATTAATTATCCATTTCAAAATCAAAAAAAGAACCCAAATCCTCACCACATGTCATTATTCTCCATGTTTTTCTACTATTGAATTAAAAATTTAAATTCAAATCCTCACCCACCCTTCGTGGTCCCTCCACTCACCTAAAAGTCCTCCACTTATGAGATTAAAAATATAATTCAAATCCTCACCCATTCTTCGTGGCCCCCACTCATCTAATCTTGCCCATATTTTCAAACCAATCGCCTAATCTTTCCCACATTTTCAAACCACTCACTTAATCTTGCCTACATTTTCAAACCATAATTGACTTAAATTACTCTAAGTTAATCAATCCCCCAAGTTATAAGTACAACCTTACCCCTCCCCTCTAAACACACGGAGAATAAGCTTGAATGCCATATCTAAGTTCTTGTATCCTTTGAGAAAAGAACATCCTTTTTCCTCGTCTTAATGCCCCAAATAGCCTCAGAATAATATTTGCCATCTAGTGCAAAGTAAGAGGATCATTGTTGTAGGAAGGTCTTGCTCCATGCTTGAAGAAAAGAACCTACATATCACATAATCAGGGGCTCAATCCAAGTTTCCTAGCCAATTCTGAGGTTTGCTGCGGAATGTGAAAGAGGAGGTAATATTGTTGGTATTTTACTTCCTTGTTAGTAGTGTATTTTTCTTAGCTTACAGTTGTGGATAGTTGTCCTCTTTCCCACGGGCTTGGGGGAGGCTAGCATGCATCCCAACCTTGGGAAATGCATGTAATGATGCCTATGGTTGGGTGGCAAAACAAGATTCTTCTCCTTGCATGGATTTCTTGAAGGCATGGAACTTGGGTCTCAAAGTTGGAGTTTGTGACTTCTTGATCTCTCCTTGTAACTCTAAGGATATGGCTTAGTGAAAACTTGTGCTTCTTGTAAAATCTCTATTTGTTGTATTTGGTATTACTTGTAAAACTAGAGTCACATTTTTTTGTGCCTTCATTAAACTTGTAAGAAACTTGTAATTAGGTTATTGAGTATTTCACATAGAATGCAACATGTTGGATTAGTGTGCTTAAGCTATTGGAAAATAAACCTTGTAAGAGAATTATTATTTGAGTTTGTAATGATTGAAATAACTCCCTTTTGAATGAAAAGTTGATTTTGAAAGCATGTCCCTTCAAAAGAAAATATCATAATTATTGGATATCTTGGTTGTGTGTGTAAATATGAAAATCTTAAATTTGCCTTGCATTGGAAAGGGAATTTTGTTGTTACATGAAGTTCGGTATTTAATAATGGAAGAAAATATTATCATTTTGAAATGTACATCCCTTTGTAAATTATCATGGATTTAGAAACAAAGTGGAACTAGATTTGAAAAGATATATTTCTACCACTATATGGTTTTAGAAATCTGATTACTTGTGTCATAGGACATTTTGATTTATTGGGAATATAGTTATTGTGATATTTGTCAAAAGAATAATGAAATAAATTAAACTCGTATTAATCATATTTCCTTGGTTATTTATTGAAAACAAGTCTTGCAGATTTATAGTTTTAAAACTATCTTTTTTTTTGCTAAGTGCAATACCATTAGTCTTATTATATATATACATAGGTATTATATATATATAGAAAACTTAAACAATATCATTTTTAAACTTCTGAATGATGAAAGATTATATATAAATACACACACACACACACACACACACACACACACATCTATATGCTATATAATATACAAATTTAAATTAAAACTCAAATTTTATAAACAAAAAATAATAATATTAAACAAAAAATAAGAGGCGACTGTTTTTTTTAAAGTTTTGTGTAGTGCTTTATGTGGGGGAGGGCCGAACCCCTCCCCCCACTCGTCCACGGCCGCTGCCTCGCTGCTCACCCTCGGCCTTCCCATGCCCCCCCTCTCCACACTGTCTCCCCTCCCGTGCCGCGTTTTTCCCCCTTCCACCGCAGCCAACCCTCTTTGCCGCCACCATGTTGCCCCTGTGTAGCGACCCCGACCTCCCTCCCTCCGGCCTGACCCCACGCCTATCCCTCCATCCACCGCAACACCTCCTTCTTCCTTAATGTGTTTTCCCCCTCCCCCTTTCACACAGGTCTCTCCTTTGAATCTGCTTCCCCTAACCACAACAAAATAAAAAGAAATAGTATGGGGATCAAAAAAAAAAAAAGAGAGGAAATGAAACATTCTCTTGTTTTTGTATAAATTGCTCAACAAATACAATAAGGGTTTTTTTTTTTTAAAGAAACTCCATAGCTCCTCCACCTGTAATGACAAACAAAACAAATGAATGAGAAAAGGAGATTTGAAAAGAAAAAGATAAGAATATGCTAGGGCAAGTTTAGGGTAAAGTGAGATCTAGGGCTGAGATTGATTCAATCCTAGGGTCCATAAGTTACTCTACACACTCTTTGGATATGGGAAATATTATGGGAATGTGAATTTAATTTAAAAGGGGTGTGGCAACTAATTAAAAGGAGGGCTAACCAAGTTAAAAAGGGTTGTATAGACTTAGTAAACTTTGTGCTTTTAAATTTAATCTTAGTAGAATAAAATAATCAGATGGTGTTGGGCTAGGGTTTTATGCATCTTTGGGGAAATCAATAAGTATTATGAATTAAATATTAACGGGAAGGGGTAAGTAGATCATTAGTAATTATAGGTCACTTTAAAAAAAAAATTCCCAAAATTTTTAGTAATTTCTGGTTGTTTCCATTGTCCCGAGGCGGGGCACTACAGTTTTCACTTAATCTCATGCTCGGTGAGAGGTTCCTCTTATGGAAATCATTTACCTCTGGTTACCAAGTTATCATTGCTGCAAAGTCTAAAACACTTTCGAATAATTTTTTGAATCGTTGGAAATCCTCTCCTCAACACATCATCAAACTTGACCCGTATAAGGTTCTCGAGAAATCTTAAGTCAAGATATTGCATTGGAGGTATTTTCAATTATTCTCATGGTATAATACATATGGGGCTTCTCCAAGAAACCCATGCCAAAGTAGTTTTAAGCTATTTTTCATAAATTTTTTATGGTATGACAATTCTATTATGTCTTCAAGGTTATGGAAGATCCAAAATTAATCTTACATAAACATTGACAATATATCAAGGTTTGTTATTGATTCACAATCAATTTAAAAACTTATTATTGAATAGGATCCCCATGTTCTCTTGGAGAAATTCCACCTTCTCTCAATATACTTCCAAATATGAAACTTGATGTAGGAGCATCATCACGAAAATAGAAATGTTTAGGTTTTAAACAATTTTGGATTGATTAGGGTCTTGATAGCTATTTTAGTGTTTTTGCATGCTTTCCCATAATGGGTTATTTCGAGTTTTCCCTCCAAAACATAACCTTTTGAATATTTGAATTTATAGGTTGGAAAGGGGGTTTATTATAAGAGTAAATACATGTAATGAAATGAGAGGAGACTAAAAAAACCATAAGTGATGTAAACGAGGTGATTTACTTATCTAACTAGGGTCTAACATGTTAAACTCAGTCCTTACCATAATTAGGTTACTAGAACTAAGATGTAATTACCTCCTTGTGGTCATGAAAAGAGGGTATTTGAATGAGGAAGTCATAAAGAGGAGAGAGGGAGGAGAAATGGTTTTAGAAAAATATGTATCTTGAGCCTTGAAGGCTCTGAAGAGCCTAATGAAATCATTGGTGACTTATGTTTGCATGGTTTTTAAATGCAAGATTTGTAATTATGAAGACTATGTATATCCTTTGAGAATAAAGTGATGGAATCTTGTTTACTTCGAGCTCTTGCTATGATTCTTATTATTACAGGTGTGAAAAGATACTGCCAATAAGGATGGATAATGTTAATGTCCTTTAATGGGTGAAGAACACAATATTTTTCGTGCCTCGCTTAGCATGACTTCCAAGAATAGTAAAAAGAAAACCAAACATCCCGATCATAGATGATAAAAGTAGTAAAGGTGGTAATAATTTTTTAAAAAGTAAATTATTTACATGAAAGCTAATCTTACTCATTACAAAACTAAAACAACTAAGTCGCAACATATGGCAAAGCGACACCAAACCGTAATTGCAAACAATCAAGGACAGAAATAATAATTTCTATGCCATTAATACAATGTTGCATATTTTGACCTTGTGGGATGAAGAGTCGACATAATGCCACTCCCCCAAGTTAAACAAGTCACGTGATTATTTTTATAAATGTCGATGATAAATAAATTGTGATGACTATAAAGTCAATAGAATCAAACTAGTAATAAAGCTTATCACGCTGGAAGAGTAATTGTGAGTTTAAAATAAATTACGAAAAAGTTAATAATAATTTTGCAAACGATTTTAAAGTTTTCCGAAGGCCAAAATAGTTATTACAGTCATGGGTCCCATTTCGTTCCCTAAATGGACCCATGCATTTTATTACATAAATTATAAATTAGATTTAATTAATTAATACATTCATTTATTAAGGTACAACCACATAACCTACGTCTGTTCCAAAATACTACAATTAATTATATCCCATTATAAAGTGCACCCATATGACTTAAGTCATTTTGTAATTAAATTGGAGCCCTAGGATCCAAGAGATCTCCACCATGAGATCGAAAACCTTAAAATTAAAGCTTATGAGGAAGTAATTCCAAACCTAAAATCTATTATTCATTTCTACTCAACTCATTCATCTGGATGCCCTAGTTTTTTTTTTGTTTTTTTGCATTTTCGTTTTGTTTGCAAGGAGAAGGAGAAGCTTGTGGAGAGCTCAAGGAGGAAAATATTTAAAAGAAGGGGTATTCATTACATTGATGTTTGTATATTTATATTTGGATATCAATCTAGTTTACATAGTTTTTTTATATACTCGGGGCTTCAAAACTATGGTTCTCTTTCTTTCTTTTGGGTATGATCCAAATGGATCTACAATTTTATTTGTTCATATTGCTATTGTTTTCATATAAGAGCTCATATTCAAAGAAAGTATATATATATATATATATATATATATATATATATATATATATATATATATATATATATATATATATAAAGAGAGAGAGAGAGAGAGAGAGATAGAGATGTGTCTATGTCTATGTCTCTCTCTCTCTCTATATATGTATGTATGTATGTATACACGCACAGAGACACACACACATAACCACACATATTTTTGAAAAATAGCAATGCTAGCCACTTTGGATGAAGGCCCAAATGGGTGACTACATGATTCAAAGGCCTTAAGTCTTGTACACAAATGGAAGCGGACATAGGCCATGGTAATAACAGGGCACACGGGATGTTGCATGTGCCACATCCCCTATGGAGTTTGTATCAGGAGTGTAGGGAGTGGGTGTGAAAACCATCCCACCCCACCCCCCCACAATATAATTTTTTTAATCAAAACTCCACTTTGCATAATACGACCTCAAGTTTTTTTGCTAAAAACAATTTCATTATTAATTTATGTATATCTCTCTCTCTCTCTGTGTGTGTGTGTGTGTGTAAGATTTGCATGTTTATTACATATATGACCATCTAAATATGTAGGCAGAAATCAATAGAAAAGAGATAATTTTCTCGATATTGTGTGTGTGTGTGTGTGTGTGTTTATTACATATATAAGCATCTAAATATGTAGGCAGAAATCAATAGAAAAGAGAAATTTCTTGATACTGATTAATATTCATAACAGTTCTAATATATGATTTTATGATATTTGACTACGTTTATAAATGAGTAACTTAACCGAATTTTTGCTACAAGATGCAAATAAAAATAAAACTACAATTTATATTACAATTTCAAAAAAACAAATTCAAATAAGAACCAAAGGGGGTGCAAGATACTACCCTTCACTCAAGCACAAGTCCAAACCAAGAAGTTCACCAAGAAATCCAAATGTTTTTCCAAGCTCCAATCTCTTCCACCCAAATTTTTTCCAAGGAAAGTTTTCCTTCACTAAGGACATGTGGGGTTAAGAATGGAAGAATTCCATTAATATTAAACAATGGGAGGGTGACAATGTCACCCTCCACCTAAACTACATCCAATCCACATGCTACAAAATCACACTAAAAATTAAAATGGGGGAAAACAAAATGGGCTCCAAGAAATCATGAGAAGATTCAAATTTCCAAACATTCCCAAGGATCCAAAAACTTCATAAATTTGAAGTGTGTGGGAAGGGGAAATATGAGCCAATAGGCATCATTTGCATTGGAAAGAACCCACCCCCACAGGTATGGGGTCTAGGGCCTCTTTTTCAATGAAGATGAAGTCATTTTTTTACCATTTACACTACCTAAATGACACATTTTCCCCAAATCAAAGTTTGGAAAAAATGTGACATTTAAGAGGGGTAATTAGGCTCACCTAATCCATGATTAGGTGGCCTAACCCCTACACAACATCCTAAGCCACAAGAGATGATAAGAGGCAACAAAAGGTAACATAAAACATCAAGTTAGTATTAAACCAAGGAAGGTTAGAAATAAACACATAGTACAATACCACATGAGCCTACATCACAAGGGTAAGCCAATAACCACATAGCCAAATAAATACAAGACACAAAAAATGCACAACACGATGATAAGGTGTTGTGAATTGATAGAAAATGGTTTAGCCTTAAGGGCCTTTTGTGCTAATTGGAATGCATTCAATGAATCCCATGTTCTCCCATGATCGAATACATGTCGCCTGCACACTCAATGAAAACCTCATATCTGCCCAATATGATAATAAAAAAATGAAAAAATCATATACATAAAATCAATCCTCCATAAATAGTCCTACTACACAATATAACATAGCATGAGTCATCTGCATGGTAAGAAAATTAATGACCATGAATCCAATAACAATACACGATTGAGATCAAAACCAACCATGATATCATCTCAACATAATAATTGATCAATGAAAAATAACATCAAGTGCCCCATAAATCACATGTAAACAAGAGTTAGCATCATAGTGCTAGAAAATAACGATATCTTGTAATAACATGCCACATCAAAACAACATAATATAGCATAATTGTCCCTGTCAAGTAGATACTATTGATATACTGAGTCGAAATATCTCAAAATGAGAATACAGAAAGAGGTGGGCACTACAATATTGTGGAAACTTCTAAGTAAGAGCATATTGAGCCATTTATTATGTGATGGGTGATTATATAGGTTGAGTATTATTATTTAAATATATGGGTGAATGAGTGATTAGAAAATATATGTAAATATATGCCTAGAAGGATTATATAAATGTTTTATTGGTGGAAAGTTAAAAACTCAACAAACTTAGAAGTTACAATCAATAACAAGACTGAGACATGGTCTTTATGGACAAGTTTTAGTAAAGATCAAGAAGAATGATACCCTTTGATGCCTATAGGATGTGTCCTATCGTCTTTAGAGGAAATATTATCATTCTCAAAGCTTGAAGGAATAAGGAAATGCAAATAGAACATAAATAAGCCCTCTTGGGTTTGTGCACCCTGTTCTAGGTTTGGAAGTCATAATTAGATATAAATTTAAACCTACATGGTGGTCAGAGCTACAATTTTGTGAACAATGAGTGCTAAGGATGATATAAGTGTGCATAAAGTTTTAGGAGGAGATGTACATGATTTATACTAAAAACATGGAAAATATAGTCAAAGCTCCGTGCCCTTTCTAACATATGTTTTAGTTTTAAGTGCATTTGTTTCTAAAAGTAAAATAGTGGGTGAAATATTAATTAGAAGGAGTGTTATGATAAAATAAACATTTAAAAATCCTGTAGTAAGCATGAATTGGTTTTATAGGTTTAGAAGTGAAATTTCTATGTAACAGTGGAAGTTACAGTCTTGGGTAAAACTAAGTTTCATTGAAGTATATCTAGTTTGTGAAGTGATCACATGAAGAAAGAATGGGTGAAAAGTGTAGTATGATGCATTGGAAGGTGTTTAATAATTTTCAGAGTAAGAAATCATTCTATAGCCGTATAAACAAGTTCTCCTTGGAAATCTAGAATATAGTCTTAGAACTAGCTTTAAAGCTTAATACAAGCACTTGATACAAGAATGAAAAAGGTGAATACAGAGTTGAGTAAATGGGTGTTAAATGAGCCTTTGAAAGAGAATATATGGTGGATAAAGAGGTGGAGTTGATATTTTGAATAAACATAACAAAATCCTAAATTAATATAAGTTGAACTAGGGGCATGGCAGAGTAATGATGTGTTAGTGCAAAATGTGTAGAAACAAAACAAGTAAGTGAGGTGAAGTTCCTTGTTAAGCAGGGTATACACTAATCAACAACCATATGAACAATATTAGAAAATTTTAAAGGATTTTGAAGGTAAAAGTGAAGATTATTAGTCCAAGACCTAAACAATATGGTAATAATAGAGATACAAAAAGGAATAATGGCAACAAATGACAAGAAGGTAAAAATGTTGTGATTTGAGGGAAAATATAGAGTTTGAGACCTAACAAGGATTTGTGGGAGGTGTTATACATTTTTAAAAGTGATTACGAATCAGATTGGCATGTGAGGAGGCACTAGCACCTAGAAAACTTAGTTTTATACCTTAGAGACCTAATAGAAGCCTAAATGCAAAAAGTGACAGGTATGAAGGAGACTTTGTAATTGGAGATAAATTCTGAAATTTGGTGGTGAGTTAGAAATACATAAAGGGTGTTTGAACATGTATTTAATTTTTCAAGAGGTTGTGTCAATTATTATGAACAATAAGACTTACATGTAAACATGGCTACAAAAACTAAACCTAATTGAGGAAGGTAACAATTCAATTGAAGGTCCTTAAAGGGTTTCCGTATTGGTGATCATATTATCGTAAGTCTTTGCGACCCTTTCATAACAATAAGGCTTATATAATTTTAGGGCTAGTAGCTCATAACAAGGTTTTAAAGGTGCATTAATAAAATGAAGTCTTGATTTATTAAGGAGACTTATAATTGAAGTTATAGATGAAAAAGGAGTGGGGAACAAGTGCAAAATAGTTCAAGTATCCCTTGAATCAATATTTACAAGAAATTGGTATTGTATGCATTGTGAAGGTTTTTAAAGATATTTGTGATTTTGAAGTTATTAAAACTAACTTTTGGTTGTGTTTCCATATTTGTCTCTCCCATTTTCATCAAAACCTTAGATCATAATTTTGGATGTAAATTAAACCTTATACACAAACATTATATACCCCATAAGATATAATTAGGGGGAAATTTATTGAATAATTATGCTCTAGATAAGGCTTCAATACTACTATACAATACACTCACAAGCCCACCCTCACCTGACCACTCTTGTTGTTTTGGATCAAATAATTCTTAACAACTTTCACTATCTATTCTTATAGACGTGGAAATTAGTTTTACACTAATAGTGGAAGTGCTAGTACTAACCACACTCGATTGTTTTGGATAAGATGATTATTAAGGACATTAACTATCTATTCTTATGGACATGGAAAGTGGTTTTACACTAACAATGCTCTAATGCTAGTCACATTACATTAAAACAAGGTGCAAATGAATATAACTCTGTAAAGAATATGTAATTGCATAAAGGAATATGCTTGGAACATAGGAAAATATGACTAATTAAAATGTTTGGAAGAAATAAGATTTTAAGGGTGATAAATATTTTTTCACAATTTGAGAGAAAGTCATTGAAAATTGAAAATGTAGAATAGGTCTAGACATACAAGATAAACAAACCCATTAAAATCTTTGCAAACAAAGAAACTTGACTATAATTATAGCCCCTCTTTAGTTGCAAGACTAGAACCACAACAATATAGTTCCCAAAATTGTCAAACAAAGAGAATTCGATTTCACAACCCCCTTTTCTCCTTTGAAGCTATGAAAATCCCACCCATGTAAATTTTAAAATTCAATGTAAATCATTGGGAAAATTCCCTCATTCCTTGAAACCTTAATATGCCTCAAATACTTTGCATACCTAGTAAAAGTGGATGGAACGAATGAGGTTTTATGTTATCTTGCCATTATTATTAGTCCCTTATGATTTCGAGTAGTTTAAAAAATAACACAGGAAGTACAACACACATCAACAATAACTCTAGTGTATTGTAAGTGTTCCAACTATGATCACTTTTAATGATCTAATCAATGCAACAAGTAAATGTTAGATATCCTTCTCTAAACACGTGAAATATGCTTTTAGCATTGGGATCCTCTTGAAATAAAGGAATTCTTTTGATTTTACAACGTTAGATAAATCTCTTCTTGTAATCATTCATTTTTTTGAATGTGCTGATGCACTTACATATTTATACTCCTTGAATTCAAATTAGAACCATGTTGGTGTGCGTGTAGACATATAACACACATGAAAAGATAACAAAAAAGCCAAAAACCGCAAGAGACCGAAAACAAATGCCAAAAGGCCCATATAACAAAATTGACTACAACTATAACATTAGTCAACCAAAAATATATTGTGTCAATTTTGACAAAAATTTGAGGAATCATAATAATAAGGAGGAGATAAAACTATTGAAAAAAAGAAAATGAAGAGAAAGAACCAGCAAACAAGGTTAAACAAAAAAAACTAGAATAAAAAAAACGAAATAAAACTCAAACAAAAATACTAAAAACACAAAAACAAACACACACAAAAAATTGTACCGATAAAAACTTAATCTAAACCACTAATCAATAAATATTAATACTATAACAATTAATTAATTCCATGTCTAAAATAAATTAGTATATCCTTTATATTCTTAAGAATCATGTGGTTGAGTATATCTTCTCCTCGTCATAATGGCCATCCTTATTGTTAGTTCACTCCTTTGTTCCATAATTATGATTCAACACCACTAAGTGGATCATATCAATGATGTAATTGATTTTTTAATTTATATGAATAATATACCTGTAAATATGTTTATCTAAAAATAATGATTTTGTAAGAGACCATAGGGAAGCAATCAAATACTCTTGATTAGACATTCTTTTGAGTAACTTGAACATGTCGGTTACTTGACAACTTGTATTTCCACAAACTATACACTTCAAATGTAATTATTCTCAAACTTTATAGAATCCAACAAAAGTGCTTTTATGGTCCTCACCACTTTAAATTTTATTTAGTCACTTAATTTTTAAAAGTCTCTTCCTTGATCATTTAAGTCTTGACTACACATTCTTTGATGTGATATCAAAGTCTGCATATCTAATTTATCTAAAACAACAAACACACAAATGTGATACTTCATAATTCATACACAAAGTTTACAAACTTTATACCTCTTGTATACGATGTTACTCATAGAACTTGCCATACAAAAATAATATATAAAATTAAGAAGATATCTCTTTGGGTATAAATTGCGAGTAGATGTTTAGCTATCTATGTTTGTTTCAAATCATTTTAATTGGTGCATCACTAACATGTTTTGTTAATATATTATGACAATAGACCATTTAAATGATTTGAAACATCTAAGTGAATACTAAAATTTCGTATGTGATTCTAAATTGATTTAATTATTGATGAGATAGTGTTTTTAAAGACGTTATACCTTTTGAAAGGTGGTTTGTATATTTGGTGTTTTTATTAAAAAATATTTATTGTTATTTTGAAGTGAGAAAAACTTAACACTTTATTTAAGAAGTGTTTGAAGTCCTAAAGTAGCAAAGATATGCAATGATTCAGAAATTTTATCTGATCAAATATGGATATAAATTGTTAATGAGCACTATTATCTTGGTGGCATTGTTTTTGGATTGTTTTTACTATTATCTTGGTAGAAGTTTTTGACAAAGTACATTATGATGAAAAGAAATCACAATTTTGAAGCATTATAAAAAATTGGTTACATTGACATATATCAAAATATATACCATCTTTATCTTCAAATCTCTTATACTCATGAATTTTTTAATATAATGTCTAAATGACACTAGGGACCTAAGACATTTATTTGTGGAATGCGAATATGCAATTTTCTCAGCGTTATGCCTTTATATGTAAATGAAATTTGTATTATGGCAACAAATATACTTTTATAATTGTTCATCAACTTTTATAACATCTTAAGCCTTGATTGGGCTTACCTGATAGTTGTTTGGTATATAAATCTATAATTGTTTTTTGTTAAAGTTTAATGGGTTGAAGAAGCTTTGATACGACATATTTTCATTGTATACGAAGTGATTGTAAGGCACACTATTCAATATAATAATACAAGTTGTAATCCTTGTTATAGTCATACTTTACTTATCTTGCAATTATTACATTTAAATCAACAATATATGAATGTTGTAGTTTTTCAAAAAATCACCCACTTTCTGTATGTTTCCACATTTTGCAATTGAGATTTTCATTAGAGGCTCGTCAAATTTCACATAATATTTCAGTGTTGCTTCCTAAGGGTATGTTTATCCATCAAAACATAAAAGATAATTGATATTTTTCAAATGTTCTAGTTGAAAACAATCAATCCAAAATTTAATAGCATACAATTGAAGGAAGGTGAACTCTTAGAAAAATGTCATAAAGAAACATGGTCATGTCAAATGCAATGAGAGACTTAGAACATTTAATTGATTGGGCTTACCTGATAGTTTGTTTGGTATAAATCTATAATTGTTTTTTGTTAAAGTTTTATGTGTTTTCTAAATAGGAAAGAGCTTAGTATTATGCCATGATATATTAGTGACTTTAGTGTTATGTGAAGTATCATATTTTTGTAAAACTTTATAAACTTATATAATATCTTATATCTTGATTGAGTCGATTTGATAGTTTTTGAGATGTAAATATAGAGTAGGAGCTATTTTTTTTGTTAGGATCTTATCTGTCATAGACGTTTCTCTTAATGCAAAGACATAAAGATATTGTATTTTGTCAAACAATTCTCGTGCCTTTTATATGTTCACATTTTCAACATACATTGCATTAGATGATGTGTAATTTTACATATAATATTTTAATGTTTTTCTATAAAGGTGTTTACATCTATCAAAATATAATCAAAATTATATATCTGTCATATGTTATAGTTGTAAACAATTTGATGCAGAATTTGGCAACATACATAAGGCATTAAAATTGTTTGACAAAATGTATGAATGAAATTTGGTCACCTAGACTGTAATGAGGGACTTAGGACATATACTCATGCTTTGTGAATAAGTCGTCTAATCATAACATTATAGAAAAATATATTAGTGACTTTAATATTATGCAAATGATCATACTTCTGTAACAATTTATACACGTCTATAATATCTTAAACCTTGAGTGGGAACACTTTCAAAATATGTTTGAAATGTTAGTATAATTAGTTTTTGTTACTTACTTTTTGTATTGTAGATGATTCTCTCAATGTAAATACATTAATAATGTATTTTTCAATCCATCACTATCCCTTAATTATGCTCCACATTTTGAAATTGAGATTGCATTAGAGTGTATGTATCTTACATAATATTTCAATGTTGATATATAATGGAGTGTACATCAATGAAATCATAATCAAGAGTAAATATATATCATGTGTGTTAGAGTTACACACACCACTATACAAAATGTGGCAACATACATAAGGCATGAGGATCATTAGAAAAAATTTCTAAAATAAATGTGGTCACATTACCTCTAATTAGGGACATAAAACATTTACTTGTATTTTTTTGAATATTTATGGATCATAACATTATGTCCTGATACATTATTCAACAAGTCAAGATTTTACTTTTATAATGATTTAAATATGTTTATAATATCATAAGCCTTGAATGAACATACTTGATAGACCCTTGACTTAGAACAACACCAATACCCACATGTGAGGTGTCACAATAAACCTCAAACACTTTATCAAAAACTGGTAGTGCCAAAATGGGCGCCTTTGTCACCTTCTTCTTCAAGAACTGAAAATTATCCTCAGCTACCTTTGTCCACAAAAACTCCCTTCATTTTGTGCAATCTGTTATAGGTGCTACAATACTACTGAAATTTTTAATAAATTTTCTGTAAAATGTTGCTAGACCATGAAAGCTTCTTACCTCTGTTATACTCTGTGGAGTAGGCCATTCAATAATTGTCTTTATCTTTTCTGAGTCCATCTGTACCCCATCTGCTGAAATAATAAAGCCCAAGAATACCAAACTCTCTTGCATAAATGTGCACTTCTTCATATTTGCATAGAGTTTCTCTTTCCTTAACACTTCAAATACCACTCTTAGATGCCTCAAATGTTCTTCTTTAGTTTTACTAAAGATCAAGATATCATCAAAATAAACCACAACAAACTTACCATTATACTCCCGTAGCACGGTGTTCATCAATTTCATAAAAGTACTAGGTGCATTGGATAACCCAGATGGCATCACCAACCACTCATATAATCCATTTCTTGTCTTAAATGTTGTTTTCCACTCATCTCCTTCTCTTATCTGAATCTGATGATAACCACTTCGAAGATCAATCTTAGTGAAATACTTAGATCCAGCAAGCACATCCATCATATCATCAAGGTGAGGTATTGGGAACCTATACTTGATTGCAATTTTATTTGTTGCTCTACTATACATGCACATTCTCCATGTTCCATCCTTCTTTGGTGTTAATAAAGCTAGTGTTGCACACAGACTCATGCTCTCCCTTACGACCCCCTTTTGCATGAGCTCTTCCTCTTGCCTATTCAACTCTGCATGCAATGTCGAGCTCATCCTATAAGCCACTTGATTTGGGAGTGAAGACCCTGGAATCAAATCAATATGGTGTTGAATATCTCTTTTGGGTGGTAATCCATTTGGTAGCTCATCAAGAATAACATCTGAAAATTCTTCTATTAATTATGTCATTTCTATTGGTATTTGTGCACTTACATGTTCATCCTTATTTAGGACCAGTGCATAAAAAAAACCGGTTTCCTTTGCTTCCTTCACAAATTCCTTTGCACAAAGCATATTTTCAGCCTTCCCCTCTTCCTTAATAGGTAGTAAAACTATTTTTGTGCCATCCTTCCAAAAAGTATAAGTATTCTTTCCCCCATCATGAATAACTTTTCTATCAAATTGCCATGGTCTTCCTAGTAGCATATGACATGCATCCATAGGAATAACATCACACAAAATCTCATCCTTATAACTGTTCCCAATAGAAAAGCTTATTAAACATCTCTTATCAACAGTAACTTCATTACCCTTCTTAAACCATGCAATACGGTAAGGGTTAGGATTCTTATCACAATGCAGACCCAATTTATCGACCATCTCATTTGAAACCATGTTCTCAAAACTACCACCATCAATAATAACATTACATACCTTTCCTCCTGAAGTGCATCTTGTTTTGAAAATATTTGTATGCAGCCATGCATCCCCCTTGATCTCCTTTCTTGGAGCAATCATCGTCCTCTTGATCATCATATTTTCTCCAACATCTAGTGGAATTTCCAGGTCCTGTTCATCTTCTACTTGTTCAGCTTCAACAAGATTTACTCTTGGAGCATCTCCTTGCCTTTTTTCATGTGTATAAGTATGCGGGCATTCAAAATCCTAATGCCCTTCTTCACCACATCTGTAACAAAAAAATGGTCTTCGTGGAGCCTCCCATCCTCTATCGCCAGCATATCCTCTACCCCTAGAAAATCCTCTACCTCTTTGTTGAATATCAAAATCTTGTCTCGTATCCTCTTGCTTTTCCAATCCACGAGATGATTCTCCCCTACCTTGGCTGAAACTAGCTCATCCCCGAAAGGAAGATGAGGCCCCCCTATTCATTCCAGGTGATCTCCTAAAACTTTGACGATTTTTTTTTCCTCGTCCTTTAAGGCTAATTGATAGGCATCCTCCATGCTTTTAATCCTATGCATACTTATCTCATCTTGAATAGAAAATTTTAATCCATTTACATACCTTGTAGCCATTTGTTCCTCAGTTTCTTCATGCTCTACACAAATGGACAACTTGTAGAACTCATCTGTGTATTCTTGCACTGTTTATAAGTTCTGTCTGAGATTCTGAAACCTCCTATAAAGGGTTTGTGCATAATCCACAGGGAGAAATTTATCTTTCAGCTTCTTCTCCATCTTACTCCACATCCTAATTCTTTCTTTCCCCTTTCTTGACTGCTCTTTCTATAGGTGATCCCACCATAACATAGCATGACCTTTCAATTTTTTGCATGAAAATTTTACCTTCTTTTCTTCTGACATAGCCTTCCACTCAAAAAAATTTCCCATGCTAGTCAACCAGTCTATCATCTCCTTCAGTTTTAGACTACCACCATACTCTGAAACATCAACTCTTATCCCATAATTATTTCATTCTAATGCTCGAAGCATCCTTTCTTTAAAAGCTAATGGTGGCACTTGGATTTCCTCCTCTTCACATACTTATTCTTCATATGTGTCATCTCCACCTTGATTTCCTCTCTGGGTTATCATTACAGCAAGCATAGCAACTTGTTTTTGCAGATCTTACATATTTCTATTCATTTGGGCAATACCGCCTCCTCTTTCACTTCCCCTTCCTACCATTTTTTTAAAAAATACTTCGAACCAACTCTGATACCACATAATGTAGCCAAATTATGAACAAACTTGATATACTGCAAATAATATGAACTCCAAAAGAAAATAGATCTCCTTCTTTATTATTGAATAATGAATTACAATGTTTCCTAAATAGGAAAACAACTCCCAACTCGAGTTTCCAAGCAAACTCTAACTAACTTGACTAAATCTACTCTAGCTGGCGGAAATTACTACTTTTAGCAGTTTACTAGAACATGCTATTCTTAGTAAGCTCGCATACTTATTCGTATGGGAACAGAAATTGCCATGCATATTCTACATTCCTAAATCAGAGGAATTGCCAAATTTCAAACTCATAATGCAACTAATAGACTAAATTTAACTAATGCCTAAAAAATGGACTCAAACGGACACCCGGAGCTCAGGTTATGACCTTGTCAAGTTCCTGCTAATTTTGGCGTATTAATTTATCTGTCAATATCTCTTCTTCCTAACATGTATATTTTAGTTACTTGCAAAATTAGCTCACGTTGAAGCCTAGATGTGATTTCCCATTCATGCTTTGTTGTATTTTGTTGAATAGGCTGATTAACTTCAGATTCAAAATCAGTACTATAATCAACATCTTCTGTAATAGTCCTCCTTTTGACATTTCGAGGATTATAATTAAATGAATCCTAATTTGATTTTATTGAATCAGAATTAAGTGTGATATCTCTCTCTATATCATCAAATGGCTTGTAAAGTAATAACTATGACCAATAAAAACCAACCCATTTATGTGATTCACACGAAGCGATGGAGGAAAACCTTGGGAATACTCTCACAATAGCCACCACACTCCTAACCTCCCATTTATTATCTTGTTTTCTCCTTGGATTATAGGTCCAAGATCAAGAGGCATTAATAAGAGACAATTTCCATGGAAAATGACCTATTCTTGTTAGGGAGAATTTTAGTTGTGAATAGTCGTTAATTCACGAATATTCTAGTTTTTAAAATTTGAAATTGGCAAATTTTTAGGGTAGGAATCAGGACCAGGCCACCAAAAAATTATTTTAGGTGTCAATTTGCCATTTCTACAAAATTGAAATTCGTGATATTCTCCTTTATGATGTTGGTTAATAGCATTTTTTTATGCTATCGTATGACAGTATAATATATGTTATCGACCGATAGCATAAAACATACTACTAGTCGATAGCATATTTTATGCTAAAGGCCCGAAGCATACAAAAATACTACTAGTCAGTAACATTTTTCAGTGATGTCGTTAGACATAAAAAAAAAGAGTATGGGAATTTTTTTTGTTTACTCTTTATTTTGGGAGGGCAGATTTCTCCTTGAGACGATCATTTTAGCTGAGCTAACATTAAAAAGATTAAAAAAAAATTCCATACAAAATTAGTGAAATTTGTATTTTTTTTCCACAAAAAATCACTTTTTTTGAATTTTTCTTTGCGCCATATTTTGTAAGGACATATTTTTCGTTGAGTCGGCCATTTTTACTACTATTGTCAAAAAATAATTTTAAAAAAATTACATATGTTTTTGGACGACGTCATATTTTACTTCAAAACCCATTTTCTTCATATTCGTCATCATCACGAAAGTCAATTTTCACATATTCACCAAGGAATATATATGAATTTTTTGAGGGGAGTCTTAAAATTTACCCTGATTATTGTACCCATCAATAAAATATTTAACATGTTTTTAATGGTCATCTTCATCAATTGTAGTTAGTGGTTTGAGCACCCCATGTGAAACATTCAAATTGACAAATACTCTACTACTCTCTACCAATGGAAGATCCAACAACATGTGACATGTTTCTTGTGCCCCATGTCCCTTTCTACAATTGTTTCAGTTAGAATTATCCTATATGATCTTGATTCTGTTTCATATGGGGTTTCAATGTTTGTAATCCACATCAACATTTGATGATAAGTTTAAGAACTCTTCTTTTCTTTTTTTACATATTTTATAGTGTAGTTGATTACAACATGTTTGGATAGAATAGGTTACCAATATACATTTTCTCTCCACAATTGTAATATGTAGCAATTATGTATATTTAATCTATTATCATTTCCTGTATGTTAAAACTTTTTATCTCTTATCTCTGAGTCTTGATATAACTTTGATCCCTTGAGATTCAATGGCCACGGTGTGTTACACCTGTAAAAGATAATAAATCATTATTAGTTCTTCCACACATATTTTTTAATTTAAAATTAATTATTTGAATTTTTGAACATCTTACCTACAAACCATTCTTCCTCTTTTCTTACGTAGGAATGCACCCTCTCTACACATTGTATGTCGTTCTATGTAGTTGAGAATATCTTTGTAGTCACGTTCCATATCCACTTGTATAAGTTATCTCGTATTTCAAAGACATGGATGTTGTATAAAATTTTGGTAGACCTATAATTCATAGCATATAAGAATATATCATATATTTTGAGAACATAATCATGCTCTATAAAACATAGATTTGATGATAATTGATTAAATACATGTATGTTTAGTTGGTGTGGGTCGTCCCAAGGATCCCAACCATAGACAATAGAATGGAAATATTTTTCAGCATTTTTACATTGACAATCATCATTCCATCCAAGGTTGTCCATATTTTGTGCCCCTTATAACCTTATGAATCCATGCACGTGTGGTGAACCTCTATGTTGTCATTCATATCTAAACCAATAATCTTTAACTTCCAATCCTCTCTGTAATATCTCTTTTTAGAAAAGTGTATGTCGAAGGCACATGTAGTGTGTCACTATATGAGGATATTCAATTAATAATACCTTCGCCAATTTTGGGCTTCTCTGGATTACCGATGGTGTTTCAGACATTAATGCATATAGATCAAGCCAATGCATATCAATTGCCTTCAAAGTGAAAAAAAAGGTAGGTGATCCAATTTGATGCAGCATGTCAATCAATTCACCACGACATTTTTCCCAATAGGACCTTGTACCCCTTAAGGATGTTCCAAATCGCATTAAATGATCAACGAGATGTGAATGAGGCACATTTTCCATATGTTTTTGTAACTCATTGATGGTGATAGACATATATTGGAGGATTTTCTTCACAAACATTGTCGATGCATTTTTTGCATAATGTCTCATGATCATGTTCATTATGTAATATCTGAATCAAGGATGTTGTCCAAACCGGTGATCCCTATATCGAAATAAATGTTTTATAAATTCATGGAGACGTACTTTTTTTAACCGTGGTTCTAGCCAATCACATTTTCCATCAAGAAAAAATTAGGGAATGCCATATCAAGTAATCCTAGTGTGACACACTCATTGATAAGAGATGCTCTTATCCCTAGCCAATCAATCAATGCTCTAGGGTATGCATCAAGGTTATTTACCCATGCATAGATTAAATCCATCTCCCTTGGGGAATTGGGTGGTTTGGAGGCCATTGATGTTGTGCGACTAATGATATTTCCTTCATCTATCTTCATGATCAAACCTACAAATACAATGTCATTCACAATAGAAATGAACTCCATATGGACAAAGTTCAACTAGTTGAATACATTTTCATCAAAATGAGGTGGAAGTTCATTTAGAGCATTTTCATCAATTTGAACATCTGAATAGAGCTTATCATGTTTTATGTTATATTTTAGTACATTATATACTCGCTCTCATTTGACTATAAAGTTGTAATTTATTCCACGTTGATTTCTCCTATGAACAATAATCATTGGCAAATCTTTTAGTCTATGTGGAAAAACATTAGCAATTTTTTTTACTTCTTGAGGAAAACTTATCATGTTTCTTTTATATTTATATTGAACTCCAATTATATGTGTCACTTGTAGGATTGGGTTGACACACGCTATCAAAATTTCCTCAACTTGAGTTAAGGTTGCAAGTTCAGGTGGTTGTGGCCTAGGATCCATGTTATTCGATGTTGAAAATTGGCGATGACCTTTCTCTTATCGACATCTAGTGCACATAGGTCCTTCAGTTGTTCAAGAAATTATTATTCCAAGGTAGCATTCTTGAAAAAGCATAAGACATGCTCGGTAAAGCAAGGTTATCAAGACTTTGTCAAAGCAATTATTTGGATGGTATTCAATTATCTCCCAAGAATTCTATTGGGATCACAACAAGTAGGCTATTATATAGCCATGGAGGTAAGAAAACTACCTCCTACAAACTAGGAAACATATGGCCCATTTATAATATTACGAGTGTAACAAATATTGTTGTTTCAACAATATATATGACTAACGACCAAAATATAACTGACTAACTTATTTATGTAGGCATTAACAATTATTTTCCTAACATTCCCCTTAATGTGAATATGACAAAAAAATAATTGCAATTCTTTTGCAACTTGCCTTCCTTGTGTGCTCATGATCTTGGCTCACTGATGGTTTTGCAAAGGCTAAGCAATAACCTCAGTATAAACCCCTATTCATCAAATATGGACCCTAGTCCAAGGTATGAACCCATGTTCATCCTCTTCGAGTATCATGATGTTGTTTTTTCCTTGTTATTTTATCTTTCCATTATATCTTCACATGAGGAAAGTACATAAGAATTTAGTCACTTTATTACAATAGGAACATACTATAAACTGAATACAAACATGATAGGTACATTGTAGCTGAAAGAAAACACAATGAAACAAAATGCCACCAAAGCTTGATGCGGCCCCGTTGTTGGCAACTGATGAGAGGTTGTTCATCGACATCCAACCTCTTGTGCTTGTGTCCTCTAGTGCAATGTTGCTAACTCAATGAATTTGGCTTTTGAGGACCAATGATTTGTAGGACGTCGGGTAACACTGAAAATACGTCTGTGAGGAAAATAAATAAATTATTTTTTAGGAATTTGACAACAACATGACTTTTGACAGTTTTACATTGACTAAAGACATATTGACTTGACAAGCTTGATAAATTAAATGACTAACATTTGACACTTTGATGTTATACACAAATGGTTTGACAAATTTTACAATATACAACTCAAATAGACTAGAACCTGAAGGACAAGAACTAATGAGGTAGTGACATAACAATAATAATAACAATGACACTTTACTGCCCTCAAAAGCATCTATAAAGATTCCACAAAATAATTAAAGAGAATAGGGACATTTTTTTCTCAATGTGGTGACAACAATAACAGATTAAAAAATATCGGGTGGTTCTGAGAGCTATTTTGTTAGTGGATTAAATATTACGTTTTTAATAGGCCTTCCTTGGTTAACTGTTTTTCCCCTCTCCGGGCTACTTCTCTCACTCTAAGCCCCTTTTGTATAATATAGTCCCTTCAAAACTACAATAAAAAAAAAATCCTTTTGACTCGATGATCTATTAAAGGAGACGTTTCATGACACGAGCACAAATATAATTATTATCCTTTACAAAAACTTGTAAAACAAAACATTTCAAATAAAACTAGAAACCACTCACTATGAATTTAGACCAATTAATTTTCTTAATGACCAATAACAACACAAAATATACTTAAACAAAGCTCCAGATTAGTAAACACAACTCTCTAGGCCTCTAATATATCATTTATAGGACTTCCATAAACTCAAAAATTTTCACCTTTTTCATTCCTTTAATCAATGGCATGACAAAGAGTTCACGGTAGCAATTTGGTGTTCCTTTTAATGGCAGGTTCCAGAGCAGCAGAACAGACGTGGAGGAATGAAGACCCAACCAAACTGCAACTGGAATATAACGGAAATGACCCAGCAGCAAGGAAACTCCAATGAGTGTGGTAGCTGCGAGCTGACAGAGTTATGCAGAGAAGATTATATTGATAATGTCGATAAAACTATTCTACAAGCATTCTCATCAAAATAATGAACTCGTTATTTGAGATAACAATTTTAATGGTGTTGCCTCCTCTCAAACTATTTCTCCATAACAGGTCTGAGGTATAGATTGCTTTAATACGAGATGTTAGGTATGAGTAATTTCCATACTAAAAAGTATTCTTCTTATATTATTTTGAACACAATGTGTAGGTCATGGAGGTAGGAAAACTACCTCCTACAAATTAGGAAATGAATATTAAGTAATGCAATAAATATTGTACTTTCAAGAATAGATATGACTAACAATCAAAATATAACTTGTGAACTTATTTATCTAAGCATTAATAGTTATTTTCCCAACAATTTTATGGGGACTCAAAAAATTTATTCTAAGAACGAAAAATATAACTTGTTAACTTATTTATATCTAAGTATTAACAATTATTTTCCCAATAATTTTAGGGGGACCCTTGAAAATTTATTTTTAGCAAATGTGGTAGTGATAAGTTTTACATTTTCATTTTAATTTTTTAAAATGTATCTTCATAGTTGGGAATATTAGTGGTTATGTGAAGTCAATGTTTATGACATCAATTTTATTTTCTTGACAATTAGGTACTCAAAACAATAATATATCATACAAAGAGAATAATACTTCCATATTATATGACGAATGTTATTTCATTAGATTTATGAGGTTGTCCCATTTGACAGGTTTTGTTGTAAAATATCTCAGCCCTTCTTATTTATATGGGTATTCAAAATTATGTGTTAAAATATTTCGAAATAGAAACATATCTCAATAATAAGAAGTTCAAAGTTGATATGGCTAATTTTTAAAGAGAGTGATAAATTGATCTCCTACTTTCTCATTAAAAGAGATAAGCAAATCATCATCTTACAAGAAGAAGAATTTGAAATACTCTACTATTTTTTCAATACCTCCTATACCCATTTTTCAACATTCTAACATATTACTTAAATAATTGCAAAACTTTTATCTTCACTTATTCTTTGAGCTATAACAAATTATTTTACAATCTATGATATTACATAAATAATTTCAAACTCTTATCAATGCTCGTACTTATACTCTATATTTATTATATTGGAGGAGGTGGCTTCTTCTTGTGCCATCTTTTGAATAAATAATACATTACTTTCTTTCAAATATCTTTTTTTGGTTTACAATTGCATTTATCCATATATTTTATTATATAACGGAGGTGATGCTTTTTCCATGAGTCTTATTCACACATAATTTGCATGTACTTTTTTCACACAAATATTACATTTTCATAGGTTTTCACTTATTCATGGTTTTTCATATGCATATTTTGGGATATATTTTATTCAAACTTTTTCCATGTCAGAAATTGTAGTGAAAATACTTTTCTTATAATTTGCATCCATGTTGTATTTGAGGAGATTTTTCTTCCTTTGTCCTCTTTTCTGATAGCTCATAACTAGCAATTACATCATAGTGGTGCAGTGGAGACACAAAAAGGAAGGGGTAAACGAAGTAAAAGTTGAAAGAGTGAAGGGGAAACATTACATGGAGATGAGGAAGATCAATTAATGTGATAGAGGGAAGATCAATTACGTGGTGCCTTTATGCACGAAGCATGATTTGAACCATGGATCCCATGTGAATGCACTTTCCATGATGTTATCCTACGTGGAAAACAATCACGGGATGATATATTGGGAACATAGGGGACATTAACTCTCGACACGTAACCAATAGAAAATTTACTCGGGTTATTGTAAATTTGATAACACCACAAAGATATTTTTAAAATTAAATCTTAAAACTTGTACATTCATCCAACACTATGAATGAAAATAGTTGCTTTTTACAATACCAACAATTGTTTTTTATCAAACAACTACAAGTATCCAATACACTGCTCCTAAGAGCTCCATGTTGCAACCAATACACTGCCAAATTCTCGTACTATATTTCTTCAAATATAGCGAGTGTTGCAGATGCCATGAGCTCCATTACAACCACCCCATTTAGTCATGGAAAAAATTTGAATATGCTAACGGGAAAGAAAAGACACATATATGGAATTGCATGAACAAATTTCAAGAAATTAAAGTAAATTGCGGCGTCATAAGTACGAGTTGCGGTGGAATTTAATATTGTACGTTGCAAAATTATTCCACGTCTTAAAGAGTTCCTCCCCAAATAAAATATTCATAAAATTGTATTTTTTTAATACATGAAATAATATATAGAAAATTAATTAAATATTTAACATGAAAAATAACAAAAATAAATGCATTCAAATCAAAAACATGTACATGTTTTAATACATTTAGATTTTTTTTGGCAAGTCTATAACAGAAAATAGATTTACTAATTTTTTCCAAAAAAAAAACCACATCTTCAATACCTTCCATCTGTTCTACCAGAGTAGGATCTCTTGGCATAAAAATGTAGAAATATAGTTTTCAATAAGTAATCAAAATATTTTTTCTATAAAATTTTAAAGTTTTTAAAATTATGAATATTTCTTGTAATTATATTTTTTCAATCATATTAGATTTAGATGAGATTTATTCTAATAAAATTCAAAATCAAGAAAATTCTTAAGAAGTTGTAGCTAAAATTATTTTTTTATTAAATATTTAAATTATTAAAAATTAATTATTTTAATTTTATTATAGCCAATATTAAACAATTTATTATAATTAAGAACAAGATATTTTGATTCAAATACTATATAATTTAGTTTGATTTAATATTATAATAGCAAAAAACTTTATTAAGAAAAAATCAAACACAAACCTAAGCTAAGAACTTACCATTCCTCTTCCGCTAAACATAACTTGCCGATGCATCCGTATTGACTATCCGGCAGTTAACGCTCAACCAAGATAAAAAAATACATAGGTGCAGGGCAGTTATGCACAAACCGTTAAAAAACACGACGACATGCCAACAAGTTATGATTTTCCTTCCTCTTCCAATACTCTAATCATAAGTTAAAAATGAATTGAGATTGTAAGTATCATATATTCGCCATACTTGCCATGTTGACATTCACCCCTAAAATTGGGATTGAATGTCAAAATATCTACTTCCAATTATTTATTTATCTGTATTTTTCTTTTACCATACCCTTGCATCTCACATTGCAAATAAAAGAAAAAAAAACAGTCTAATTTTCCTATACAGAGATATAATTGTTTTTCAAACGACTTGGATGTCGTAGTTTGCACTCAACAAAGTAAGAAGAATGGAGTCTCAGTTTAAAATTTAACTAGAAGATAAGATCTATCAAGCTCTTATATGACCAACCACTTGAGGGGCATAATTATTGTGAATTTCTTGTGCATCACCTATTTTCCTGTAATTATTCAAGCTTAAAACTGGAAAGGGGGATACAAAGTGCAACAAGAATCCAACGTCGAAGTTCGGTTTCAAACTTAGAACATATTAGATTTTCCGTTTTTTACGGTGGCCCCTTTTAGCACAAATTGCACTCATAAACAATAAAGTGGAGCAAAAACAGTGGATATTATTTGGATAGGAACAATGTGAGCCATGGAATAGGAGTGGGACATGTAGATTCTAAGTTTAAAATTTTGATCAGAAGATAAAATCTACCAAGCTCTCATATGACCACCCATTGGAGGGGCTCAATTATCATTGATTGTTCATGCATCATCTATTTTCCTATAATTAATCAATCTTTAAATTGAAAAGGGGGGCTACAACATGTGACAAAATTCCAACATTGAGGTTGAGTTCCAAACCTAAAATGTATTGGATTTTCCTTTTTTTATTATTATTATTAATTTAGGCCCCTTTAAGCACAAATTGCACTTGCAAACAATAAAGCGGAGCACAAATTACATATATTATTTGGGTAGGAACAATTTGAGCCATGAAATATGAGTGGGACATATAGGTATGTGAATCCCATATTTAAGTCCCATATATTCTTTCCAAGTTAACATTCGTGTCTTTGTCTTAAATTAATTTGTCCAATTGAAAAACTTAAACATTAATTTTTTTTTTAAATACCAAAGCTCAATTTTCTCATTTTTTCACAGAAAAACAATTTCTTTCAATTGCGTAAGAGCCAATTGTTTGCACCCTAGAAATGGTGGATAAGTTAATGGCATTGACTAAACTACCTCTTTATATGGTATTCTATAGATACAAGATAAAATTATTCTAAAGTTTGATACTATTTTTTATTAAGTTGACTTGAATGCTACTTAATACGTATTTCTCCATATGTGTGCACCACCCCTAAAATATTATCTCTTTGTTTCATCCTCAATATGGAAAATATTTTAATCGGACCTTCTAGAAATATGTCAAAATATCTTTATCAATATGTCCTCTCAAAAATTAAAAATTTGAAAATCAGGCCAACCTATCAAAATTAATATATTAAATAGTGTTACGGTTCTACTTATGATGGAAATAACTAATCCTATGTAAACTATGGAAAGGATAACCTATCCATCTTTCCTCTTTTGAAGAAGAATGACTACCATGCAACAGATAATGCCCACTGTTAATACATTTCTCACATTGACATTTTATATCTTTGTCATCTCATATTTCAAGTGTGTGGAAATTATTTCCTATTTGGTGTTACATAGATATCTCATGCACCACTCCATTATTAAATTTCTAAAATAGCATTAATGTCGTGTTGTGCGATTTCAACAAATATTACAATAAATGGACCCACTATAGTGTATTATTATTTATGTTGACCAACACAATGAAAATCCTTTAAAGCAAATAGAGATAAAATTTCCTTACTTTGCGCATCCTTTTTCAATTAAGAAAACGAAGTTTTATGATGTCCTAAGCTTATTCAGTAAAGTATTTCATACCAGGAAAATATGTTCTACTCCAATGTACCTAGATGGAAAATGTGATTCTATTCATTCATTATAACTAGCAATCATACACTGGTGGTGCATTGGAGTTGTCGATAGGGACATATTGAATAAGTTGAAATTGAAGGATTGAAATTCAAACATTAGACCAAGGAAGAATCATGGTAAAGAAGGGGATTGAGGGAGGAGAATTATTAGGTTGGGACTCTATTAGAGGGAACAAAGGCAAACGTTTTCTCTTCTATAAAGTCATATATGCACCACATGTTACTTTTTCTTACCATCACTACATCGTCTGTTTCATGTAATGTTTTTTAAACATTAAATCTTAGCTTCCAAATTGGAAAGTCTTACTTTTATTGGAATTGCAACTTTTAGGGATTAATGTAATCACTTTTTTATGTGTTTTAATAACATAAGCATAAATGGTGAACCAAAAATGGGTAAATACAAGTGAAAACATGGTATATACTCTGCGCAAGAGCACTGACTCAAGGGCCTAGACATCTATAGCTCCGAAAAAAATGATTGTCTTTTATGCTATGTTATCTCTTAATGGAGAGGATAAGATGGAATTCAAGGATGAGATAGAGCCCATGCATCAGGGACGGGCATAAGCATGTCAAAATCAAACATATCCAAGATTCCTTCTTGTATTTGATGATGAAGGGGACTCTACAAAGGCTTCGAGTTTGGGGAGAATGTGGATGTAAATTTCAATAGTATGAAAGATTCCCCCTTTCACATGAGTCATCGTGGTCCATCAGTAGCCTCTGAAGAATCATATTAAATCAGGTTGGAAATTTTAAGAGTGTGTTATCTACTATACTAATCTTATACATTATGCAAATAGTTATACTTTTTAGTGGGAATGTTGGTGAGATCATTCGCAACATCCCATGGATTTGTTTGAGGTTCTCCAACTATCTTGTGCAATGGTATCTCTACTTCACATTGTTATGTTATGTGATTACATCCATCCCTTTTAGACCTTGACCACCATCCTCTTAGTTAAGCCAAAATGGGAATTTAATGTAGAACATAGGAAAACATCAAAGCTTAATGGAAGGTGGATTTTTTAGTTGTAGATCTATCAGTTTTAGGGTTGGAAAGACTAAAGGTACAAATATTTCATTCTACAACCTATCATATGCCATATAATAATAGAAACAAACCCACAAATCACAAATCTTCCATT
Source organism: Taxus chinensis (assembly GCA_019776745.2). Lineage (NCBI taxonomy): Eukaryota > Viridiplantae > Streptophyta > Pinopsida > Cupressales > Taxaceae > Taxus > Taxus chinensis. The sequence goes on along the minus strand of CM034152.1, from coordinate 158,228,291 downwards.
GTACATTGATAAACGTAAATTGTACAAGCAAACAACATAGCTTATTATATATATATATATATATATATATATATATATATATATAGAGAAAGATGGGCCTGTAATGAATTATTCATTAACAACATTGCATGATACTATTTGTTGAATTTGTAATGTTGACAAATAATTACATTGATATCCATTTTCCCCAACTAGACCGATGCAAGTAACTTATGACAACAATCAATTGAAATATATCTTTAAACTAAAATGTTTCCTATTTATAACCTTGGATGATCTAGAGGATTGAAGGAGGGATAGAAATGCTATGAAAATAGGTTAGTGCTCACTAGGTTAGTATATTGGTGTATTATTATATGTTAGTTATATGTGGATTATATTATTGTGAGTGAGTTGTGAAAATAACTCATGTAAAATGTTTTAAGGTGGTGTTAATAGGGTTGTGATAGATTTAGAGAGTGAATATAGGTTGTTAAAGAAAACATCCTAGATTAGTGCTATGATAGATTTGTAGGGATGTTAGTGGCTAGAATTTTTTATTAATGAGCCTTAATTATGATCTCATAAGCTATTTAAATGTAATATGTTTTATTGAATACATGCTGATTTGAATTCTATTGAGATTTTCCTCATTCAGATATGGTGTAAAACCCACATTTGGTATCAAAGTAGGTTTCCTATGAGGCCTCTTTGACCTTCACTCCACCCATGTTTCCTTTCATCAGGTAGACTTAGGGAACTAGGGAGCGGATACTACGGACCTCACAACAAACTTGTTACCTTTTTCCATGATTATCCATTTGTTGCAATGTTGAAACATGCAAACAAAGGCCAGTAGGATACCACGAACCTTGTGTAACCCCTTTATTCATGCATGCACCCTTCTTATAATATGTTGATGGTGTATCAGAACGCACCTCTTGTGAACTCTCTTGGCACTCGTCATATACTTGCATCATCTTATCATTTCCAGCTCATTCACTCTTTCCACAATTTTTTCACTCAACCTTGTTCATATTAAAATTCAAAAAATTCAAAATACAAGATGAACATCTGCTACAGTATTTGTATTGAGGTTTTTGTAGATCTAGTTCTACATTCATATTTGCATTGATGTTGGGTTGCATCATTTTTGTTTTTATTTTACATAGATTGTAGGTGGTTGTAGATCATAAAAAAAAAATCATTCATATTCAAGGAAGGCATTCAACTCGTGATCAATTTTGTGTTATCCTAAACTATGAATATTAGTTTCACCATATGCCTACATTTTAATCTGAGCCACACTATGGACGTTATATTTGATTCTTCCACATGATTTCTCTTCCATCGATATATGGGTAAGTGCATGAAGTTGGGGGCCAAAAAGTGGACAAAAACCCGAAAAAAAGAAAAACACGTACGCATTTTATTATAACGCGACCGCGTTTTAAATTCTCGGGTTTGGGATTTACCAAAGCATAATGCGTACGTGTTATGTCTGCTATAAATAAAAAAAGAGGCCCAAGCCTCTATCATTTTATCTCCCTCGAACGCGAGTTTCAGAGCTTAACTGTGCCCTTGTGTTTTTCATTTAGCTAGATCTCAAGGTCAACAAAAAATTATGCAGAATTCCCATGAAAGAGATGAAAGGGACGTTAGGGGGCCACAATATATAAAAAAAGAATAACACATACGCGTTATGCTTTTTACCTTTTCCAAAACATGCCTCAAGGATCGAGATCCACTTTGGATCCCCAAACCTGAGGCATGGACCTGCACAAACACAGCAAACCGCGTGTTTTTGCAGAAAAACACAAAAATCCAACTTCCGTCATGATAAATTAACATCAAATGATCGATTTGTTTAAAAAAATTATACCATGACGCAAAACAAAGTTTCTTCTTTATATAAATATTATTTTCAATTTTTCTAACAAATACAAGGTTTCCATATTATTTATTATCTTAACTATGCCTTTTTATAGCTATTTTTTGAAGTTTAAACATGTCTATCTTTTTCCGTGTATCTTTTTTTTGACTCATCAAAATTGAATAAAAATTTTTAAGGCACAAACTAAGCATAATTCTATACATATTCAAAAATATCTAATTTTCGATATTTTTTGAGGTAGTTAGGGGGGCATGATCAGAGCTTCATTATTTTTCAAAACATAAAATTTTTGTACTAGAAAAATCATAAATAAAAAATATTGGCTAAAAAAATCTAAAATAAATTCTAACACAAACTATATGTTCCTAGCTATCTTTCTACCAAAGGGTTTTTAAAAATACTAAATGCTGCTCAAAAAATGGTGGGGGGCACGAAAGTCACTCTATTATATTTTTTAACAAAAATAGGAGCACGTGTTGGTATTTTAGTTGTTTGACCCACTTAAAATTATCTGTTTTCAATAAAATTTAGTATCTTAGAAACTAGACTCAAAATGCTATGATTCATATTTCTACAACATCTTACAATTTTGAGTGTAACTATTTCAAATAATTCATACAAGTTGAAGTTTTTTTATTTTTCAGAAAAATGCGTCCACTTAAGACCCCCTTTTGGCCCCCCAATTTGGTGCACTTATATATATATTTGTGTTTTAACAAAAATATTTTTTTGTTAATCCTGATTGCAAATTAACTAATGTAAACTATGATATACAGCTACTAAGTAAAATATGATGCAAAATAATAAGCAAGTGGATATAAAACCATAAGCAAGAGATATAGAAAGGATGACTTAGTTGATTTATGCTTGATCTAGAAGTGCTTTAGAGTGGGAAAACTGCTAAATAGGAAGTGAACAGTATCGTCAATTCTCTGAATAAATTTTAGAATCTGTGGACAGGGCTGGACATGGGCACCCACGAAAGGAAAGGGGTGTTTGGGAATTGGAGAGTGCTATTGGGTGCCTGTGACTATGCAAATAGTCATAAACTAATTTTTATTATGTTGCACAAGTTTCGTAAACATTCCCTCTTGAATGTTTATATGTTGTTCTTTGATCGTAGAGGGTACCTGTAACCTGTAAAACAAATATCACCTGCAAAATCCCACAAACCACATCAAATCCAAAAAATAAAGATGTAGAATGGGGATTCGAACTGACCCTAGCGGTCACCCTAAAAGTGATCTTACAACCGAGCATTGCACTACATCTCAGGCTCCATGTAGTTCTGGTGAGTGTGTGTAAGAATCATGCCCTAGGATGCCCTTGTGCAAATGCACTTGATAACAAGATACATAGCTAGAATGAAGCAATGTAGTAGAATGTATGGATGGAATAAAATGAATACTTTTGAGTGCTTTAGGTGCGTTTGGATGCAAGATTAAGTGATGATAGTATATGCTTAGTGTTTGGTCCCTCATTTTGAACACATAACTATGTATTTATATGATTCCCTTTTTTGAATTTCGTAACTAATAACTTAAAGGCCAACCCATAAGTGAAAAATATGCTCAAAAGATAAAAGAGCCACAAAAGAAGTGAGTAAGATAAAAAAGATTTAGGGGTGTCGAAAGGGGATAGGGGCACCTATACACCACTGTCCTAGTTGGGCACTGTTTTCTAGAGCCATAGAAGATAAATTATTAAAATTCCCACTGGGTTGTAGGGTGTGTAAGACCAAATATAAAACAAGAGTCAAATAAAAGAGGCCAAACATAATCATCAATTACTAGTTTTCTCACTTAGGAATCATATGAATACTAGTATGATTTTAGGACCTAGAAATGTACCCAAGTGCGTGATTTAGTGTATACTTGATATTTAGTAATCTTACAATGGATCTAACTGATGTAGCAGAAGTATTACATGGATAGGTAGACTCTTCATGAACGAGGAGATAATGATATGGAATATATTATTATGAGTGAGTTGTGAAAACAATTCATGTAGAATGTTTTAGGGGAGTGTTAATAGGGTTGTGACAGATTTTGGGAATGAATATTGGTTGTTAAAGTAACCTTCCTAGATCAATTTTATGAGATATTTGTATGGATGTTAGCAGTTAGGAGTTATTATTAATTAGCCTTAATTGGGAGCTCATTAAATATATTTAAATGTAAGATGTTTTACTTAATACATGTTGATTTGAATTTTATTGAGTTTGTGCTCATTCCAGATATGGGGTAAAATGCACAAGACATGCACACAATAAATAATATTTTTCTCTTTTTCCAATGTCTCATACATTAATTACATTTATAGGCATTTCCAAATCAGAGGCTCGTTGGATTAGTGCTCGGTCCCTAATTTTGAGCACATAACTATGTAATTATATGATTCCCTTGTTTGAATTTCGTAATTGACAACTAAAAGGCCAACCCATAAGTGAAAAAGATGCCCAAAAGATAAAAGAGACCCAAAATAATCGAGTAAGGTGAAAAAGGGTCAAGGGTGCCCAAAGGGGATAGGGGCACCTAGGCACTATTGTCCTGGCTAGGCGCTATTATCTAGAGCCATAAAAGATAAATCAGTAAAATTCCCACTGGACTATAGGGTGTGTAAAACCAAATAGAAAACAAGAGTCAAACAAAAGAGGCCAAAGATAGTAGTCAATTACTAGTTTTCTTGCTTAGGAATCATATGAATGTTAGTAAGATTTTAGGACCTACAAATGCACCCAAGTGCGTGATTTAGTGTATACTTGATATGTGGTAATCTTATAATGGGCCTAGTTGATGCAACATAAGTATTACATGGATGGGAAGACTCTTCATGAATGAGGAGATAATGATATGGATTATATTATTGTGAGTTAGTAGTGAAAACAACTCATGTAGAATGTTTTAGGGGAATGTTAATAGGGTTGTGATAGATTTGGGGAATGAATATTGGTTGTTAAAGTAACCTTCCTAGATCAATGTTGTGAGAGATTTGTATGGATGTTAATGGTTAGGAGTTGTTATTAATTATCCTTAATTAGGAGCTCAGTAAATCTATTTAAAAGTAAGATGTTTTACTTTAAAAATGTTGATTTGAATTCTATTGAGTCTGTGCTCATTCCAAATATGGGGTAAAATGTAAAAGACATGCACACAATAAATATTTTCTCTTTTTCCAATGTCTCATACATTAACTACATTTATAGGCATTTCCAAATCAGAGGCTCGTTGGTTGTCCCTTACATGCATTGGGGAGAATGGAATGTCAATATTTTTTTTCTAGTGATCATTGAAAAATGGTGTCAATCATCACTATTGATGAAGGGAAACCCTAATATCTACCTTAATCATTAAATAGAAATCATAAAAATATTTTTTCTTGAAATTGGTGACATAGAGAACCCTATCTAACATATGTGGATCTAGGGATTCAAACATATGAAAATTCCCTTTGAATTATTCATCAACCATGAGTTTTTTTCTAAGATATCTAAAAATTACATTACCTCGATGACCTGCACACCACACCCACTATATCATTCAATTAATTGACAAAAAGGTACATGATTCATATGTGCCTCATCGTAAGAAAAAAAAGAGTTTCACACAATGGTTTGAACCAATATTTTCCCCTGTTATTTACTTTTCCTCCCTCAAACCCTTTTTTATCACCCTTATTCCTCTTCCAATGTTTTGCTCCCTCAAGTTTAACTTCTTTGTCACACCCCCTTCAATGTTTCCATCACACATTTCACGTTTGATTGTTAGTTAATTAAATCACATTGCTTCCCTCATCTTTTTTACCTCTTTCTCATTAAAATCTCATTTTCAATCAAAGCTTTAGTTTCAACTCATTGGTCTGTTTTTTATTGAATATTTAGTCTAATACTTTTTATTTTTTTAACCAAGACTTTCTTTAAATTTGTGCCCACTTCTCCCATATAACTCATTTTTATCCTCCATGTGAGAGAAGAATATTCTAGTATAGCACTCATTTTCATCTTCATTATATATTTTTCTTGTTTTTGTTTTTTGGTGTCTTGTATTATGTCATTTATTAGTTGTTTCGAGTAAAAAATAGTTTTTTTTTTCTAAACACATATCTTCATTATTGCAATACATTTAATATTTCTTATCTAAAATATTTTTAGAACTTAATTTTAGGGACTGAAAAGATGTTTTATAATTGTGGTATTTTTGCAATTTTTTAGAGTAAACATATTTTCAAGTTTTGTTGTTATTTTTATATGAGTTCAAAAAGAAATATTATTATATTATGACACTCACTTTTTGATCATGTTAGTTTATTAGATGTTTAATTTATTATTATATAATTATCATTTTTATATAATTAATTCTTTAAATTTATGTAGAATTCTTGAGATAAAATTGTCTTCATTATATAATTTTCTTCTTGTTTTTTTGTGCCTTGTGTTATGTTATTTAAATTAGTTGTTTTGAGGAAAAAAAACCTTTTTGTTCTAAACACATTTCTTCATTATGATATCACTTTCTAAAAATATTTTTAGATTTTAAATTTAGGGGCTACAAAGGTGTTTGTATAATTATGTGGTATTTTTGCAATTTTTGAGAGGAAATGTATTTTCAAGTTTTGTTACTATTTTTATATAAATTTAAAAATAAATATTGTAATATTATGACTTTCACATTTTTTATTACATTAGATTATTAGATGTTTAATTTATTATTATATGATTCTCATTTTTATACGGTTAATTCTTTAAATTTATTTATAGTTATTGAATATTGTTGTATTAAGAATAACGTATAATACTAGAATTACATATTATTATTTACATTTCTAATTTTATATATTGATCTGTAAACCATCCACTTTGGAATTGTCTATAGAATCACAATTACACATTAGTGTTCTACTTTGTATTGAAAATGACAATTGAAGCTAGTGAATAAAATGCTTGTGCTTTAGAACCCACTATTGCATAGAAAAGAAAACAAATTTAAGCTCATGAACACCAACAAATTTATCCTGGAAATCTCCAGAGGAGGAAAACCAGACGGGAAGGGGAAAATGTTCTTTCTTCCCACTTTTATTGGCCAATATAAATAAGAATTTACAGAAATTGCAATAAGTATGAAAGTGAAGTAGATAATATCTCACACTTCCTCCCAATCGCTTGTTTGCTCTACCTTCAAGCTCCTTTCTTCTACAAACTCAATTCCAGCACTAAGAACTTGTGTTCACTTACTCTCATGATTTTGATAATCCATTCATTTTCTCCTCCTAGGTGTTTATAGCCTCTCTCATGTCCTCTCGTGCACTGGGGAATGGGAAGAAGGGACAAAGTCGAACGCTTAAAATTCATGTCCATTCGTGCTTCAATTTTATTTTTCCATCATGGATGATAGGACCTCCGCCCTACGTAAACTGGTGGTTATAGGACCACCATCCTAGCTGGGCGGTAGTTTTACAACCGCTACTCTGCATAGTGGTTCTGTAAAAAACATACATAACCTCCTTTTCTCCATTTTCTCCGTCTGGTGTTAGATGATCTGATGAAGTAGAGTTATTTTGGATCCTTATGGATCATACATCCCCTGCTGAGGAAGCTTTTGGTCCCACATAAGCTTAGCGGGGGAGTAGATGAGGAAATAATTCCCTCGTTTGCTCCTTTGAGTACCATCGGGCTGCCTTGGTGTCTTTCCTTTCAGTCCAACCTGCCAAGATTCATGTGGACCCCTCAAGGGATCTCTGACTTTCTGCTACAGTACTACGTCCTCCTCCAATTTGTCTCATGAGTCCAAGACGCAATCTTCTATGAAAGGTAGTAATTGTAATCCTTCATATTCATCAAGCATGAATGGCTCATATAGGTGCAAATACGCATAGTTTACTACTAAGTACATCCGCATAAATGGTGGAAAATCAAGTCGAAAGGTATTTTCTCCAACCTGCTCCAATATGGTGAAGGGTCCATACCATAGTGGCTTGAGATTCTGTGATTGACCTTGTAGTCTCTCTTTGCTCAAGTAAATCCAAACTCTATCACCAACATGAAGCTTGCGTTCTCTCTTGTGTCGGTCATGTCTAGCTTTTTACTTGCCTTGTGACTTCTCCAACTTTTCTTTGACCTTGAGATGGATTGGCTAGATCCTCTCAATGATTTTTTTTTCTCTAGTCACCTCTATGTCTCATGTCTCCTACTCATCCTGCTACCCAACTACTATGTCCAGTGGATTTGTAGGTAAATATCCCAAGCACAATTCAAAAGGTGACTTCATGGTGAATGTGTGTACTACCCAGTTGTAGGAATGTTGAATGTAAGCTAAGGACTCATCCCAAGTCCTTGGATATTTTCTATTATACCCTCTGATTAGTTACACCAAAGTCTTGTTTACCACCTCTTTTTGTTCATCTATTTGTGGATGTAAGGTCGTGCTCCTCTGTAACCCGGTATCCATCTTGTCCCAAAAATTAGTCCAAAACTTCCCCAAGAACCTGGAATCCCTGTCAGAAATAATGGACTTTGGCAAGCCAAAATGCACCCATACATTAGAAAAGAAAATATTTTTTGCCTCATATGATTTTATCATCTTCTTACATGTCATAAGAATACACATCTTAATGAATCTATCAAAAACATAGAGATAGTCATGGCCATGTTTAGACATAGGTAATCCTCCTACAAAATCCATACAGATGTCCTCCCACGACCGAGTAGGGACCGGTAAAGGCATATACAAACCCTCATTCCTAGTCTTAGGCTTGATGGTACAACAAAGTTTACAGCCAAGTATAAATTTTGATACTTCTTCTTACATATTGGGCCAATACATGTACCTTTGCAAGTGGGATAGTGTCTTACCAACACCAAAATGTCCCACTACTTTTGAGGTATGTGTTTCCCTCATCAATAGAATCATTTCTTCTTTTGGAACACAAAGATTCCCCCATCGGTAGAGAAACATGTCCTTGAGATAACAATATTCCCCTTCCTTTCATCCCATTGGGACTGTAGCTACTGAAATGTCACCCCAAAGTATTTTTCTTAGGCATATGCCTCTCCGCAAGCTTCATTTGTGAAGGGCTTGATATGAGAAATAGTGGCAAAGAAAGATATTTTCTCTTATATGAGTGGCCTAGACAACATGCCTGCCACCAACTTCCAAGTTTGGACTACCCTTCTTGTATTTGATCACCAGATGGAACTGCTGAATGAACCACATCCATTTGTAGTTCCTTGTCTGATGTAATTTAGATTGTGTTTGCAAATACTGAAGAGGTTTGTTGTCATTGTGCACAATAGTTTCTTTACCCAACAAATAATTCTTCCATTTCTTAATGGTCTAAACTACTATATACATTACCTTACCATATATTGAATCCTCTAACTGCTGAAGTAAAGGTCTCAAAATGATAACAGACTGGCTTACCTCCTTGTAGAAACACTTCTCCCATAGCATAATCGTTGGCATATATCTCTACTTCAAAGGGACACTGCAAATTAGGAAGAGCACGTACTGGATCATGGTTAATCTTATACTTCAATAACTCAAAGGCTTTATCTTATTCCTTACTCTTTGCAGCCACTATGTGTAGAGTTGTTTCAATCACAAAGAAACTCATAATGAACTTCCGCATGTACTGTATTGATCCCAAAAAAATTCTAGTCTTTTTGGCTCCCGTTGGTGTTGTCTAGTTGGTGATGGATTCCGCCTTATTTGTATCCACTCATAGCTCTCCTCCTCCAACCATGTGCCCAAGGTAGACAAGTGGTTGTTTGGAAAATTCACATTTCTTCATTATGCATAGCAGTTGTTTCTCCTTGAGAACTTGCAAGACTTGTTGCAGATGAGTTAGATCTTCCTCCCATGTGGCACTAAAAATCAAGATTTCATCCAGATAAACAATGACACATGAATCTATGAAATTTGGTAATACATCATTCATTAATCTCATAAATGTAGCGGGTGCATTACATAAACCAAATGCAAGTACTAACCATTCATTCAAACCTAGTTTCGTCTTGAAGGAAGTCTTCCATATATCCTCCTCCTTCATTCTAACTTGGTGATATCCTAACTTGAGATCCAACTTCATGAATAATTTGTCATGTTGAAGTTGTTCCAAGAGGTCATCTATGTGGGGGAGTAGATATTTGTTCTTGATGGTGATCTTATTCAACGCATGGTAGTTGATGCACATCCTCCAGAAGCCATCTTTGTTTGGCACCATCACAATAGGTGAACCACACGGTGAGGTGTGTTGGTACCCAAATTGATTCTCCCTCAGTAGCTGAGCAACATCACAGGTCTGGCAGGAAAGCTTATAGGTAAGTAGAGCATGTAATGTGTCGTTTTATATCCGGGGATGAAATGTAGCCTGCTCTTTGTCACTCAGATGTGGAGAAATGGGTAGCACCTGCAAGAGAATTTGACCTATCCTCGCTACTTTATCGTTGTGTCTTTCAACCAGGGTGAGAGGACCCTTTTGTAGCCTGTTGTTTATGGAGGAGATGGAGATGTCCTCCCTTGTGAAGTATTAAGAAGACCTTAAAGAAGATATGATCAATGCAACAAAACCTAACTCTCACGAGTTGTCACTCTAGATAATGGATATATTTTCTAGGTAAGGTTTAGGCCACTAAAGACAATGAAAACCTGATTGTTTTGTATGTTTTGGTAATAAAAATTATGCATTTGTATACATACATGAGAAACAGGGATATTATGGGTATGATTAATTGTTTTTGAATGAATTTTGGTAGGAGGTGAAGCAGGATAAAGTTGATTATACCAAATCTTTGAGAACTTTTACAAAGATGGAAATATCAAACAACAAAATGCTTCTAGAGTAGTTAGGGTGTTCCTTTAACCAGAATATGTGCTCCAATGGAGGCCCAGATCAACACTTTTCACACAAACTTCAAGGATCCAAAATGAAGGCTCAGATTGGAAAACTTAACTGAACATTATCAATCTTTGTTTCATGATGCCTAAGATACCCTCAAATGCTAACAAACAATCTTATAGTCATGTCAGGAGTCACAGTGATTTTAAATTTGTTTATTTCACTATCAAATGAAAGCTCTTCTTATAGATGAAATTGCAAATGCCACCAAACTATCACAAGGATAAGATCTTGTGTGATTCACATAGATTTCAATGTAAGAATGCAACAAGAACAAGAAAAAATACTTGCAGACATTCAGGAACAAAGCAAACACAAATTTTGTCTAAGAATAACACAAATTAACTCAAGTTTGGTTAAATTTATCATCAGGGGAAAGTTTCTCAAACAATCTCAGATCTTGTCAATGGATATACACTTGTAACCACCTTGACATGATCAAATGTAAGACAATGGAGATAAATAGGCTTCTTCAGATAACCTCTAAGAAAGACAGGCTCTATCAAGCCTTTTTATTAGGAAATCAGCTTCTCACTCCTAATACTTCTACGTTCACAAACTCCCAACCCTTTTCACGGAAAAATTATGCCTATTTATATCATTTTACAACAGGGCCTCCCCCCCCCAAACCAGAGACATTGAGTGTACCAGTGCTCGTCATGATCTTGATCGCGATTCCCAGAATCAGATCTATAAAAATTTGTTAGGTGCTCAAGGGGAAAATATCTTCGAACATTTCCCGCATTCAAATCCTTCCTCTGGTAGACCACTTTTTCTTTTACTTTCCAACCACTTTCGTCCCTATTCTGTCCAATCTGGTTCTTTGCGTGCCCGAGAAGAAGAAATGGAAGATCAAATTGAGCCCAAAGGTCAGATCTCACCTTAATGGTAGAAGATGTCCCTGGGTTTTTCTCACCAAACCCAGATGTCAACAGGTCCTTCACATGCCAAGGAAAGAAAAATCAGGCCGAATCCAACAGTCAGATTGCATATTAATGGTGAGAGACGTTTACATACCTTCCTCACCAAACCAGGCCTCCAAATTAATGTTCCTCTTTATTTGCCATGCAGGAGACTCCAATAAATGATTAAAAAACAAAAGAATACGTGTCCCTAGGAGCTCTGGAGTGAAAATGGCAAAAAATATAGATACAAAGGCACAACTGTCATTGATTTCTATTTTGAATTTGGACCGTCCACATGGGAGATTCAATTTTAGAGCAGGCCTGTGGGTTCCTTTTTTCCTTTTACAACTTTTGGAAAAATGTAAAATTTTCACATTTTTCTCCACACCTCCGCCCTTGAGAAATGAGCCTGACACATGTCCTAAGGTGGGCCCCAAAGGAACCGTGGCCAAATTCTTCTATTTCACTTCTTTTTTAGAAAAGAGAAAATTTTCCATGTTTTCCCCACAGCTTCGCCCTTGAAAAATGGGCCTGACACGTGTCCCAATGTGGGTCCTAGCAAAATCACAATTCCTTTTGCAATTTTAACTCCTTTTCCCACAAAAGGAAAGGTTTGCACTTCTGCCGTTGACCGGAACAAGTTTTGATTTTTCTCTATTGGCCCTGCGGGCCATTTTGATGTTTTAATCCTTTTGATGACAAGAGGAAAAAAATCCAAGTTGCCTCCGATGGTCCACTTCTCCGCCTCTTAACACTTTGACCTCCTTCTTGTCAGGCTTGTAGGCCATTTTGAGATTTTAATCCTTTGAATATCAAGGGGCAAAAAATCCAAGTTACCCCTGATGGCCCGCTTCTCTGCCCCTTTGAATTTTCAAATTACCAAATGTCACAATGGCGCATCTTGAGATGATCCCCAAAATTTGAGACCTTGAATGAGCACGGACTCGCCACGTGTTGTTATGGCTCAACTTTAAAAAACCCTAAGGCTTCAAAAATGATTTGGTGGGGGTGCGCTTCCACTTTAGAATTTTACTCCATTTTTCCAAAAGGGAAAAACATCCAACTTACCTCTGAAGGCCCGCATCTCTACCATTAGTCTTTGCCACGTGTTCTCCCGTGGGGTCAAGGCAATACTTTTTCCCTGCCACTTAAAAATTAATTTAATCAAAACCTGGCGGGGCTGCGGGGTGGGTTTAAACTTTTTGCCAAAGTAGCCAAAAAGACCAAGTTGAGAAAAACAACCCGCCGCGCCCCATCCAATTAGAAGAAGCCACGTAAGCACCAAAATAACCAATCAGATTTGAGCGGAGCTTCGGGACCAAATTTGCCTTTTTGCCAAAAAAGCAAAAAGTGATACATTAAAGCATTTTCCCGCCATCCCTGACCAACCAGAAGAAGCCACGTGACCACCGAATGCTGAGGAATAACTTTGACAAGAAAAAGACACCCGTCAGACCGTCAAAAATATAGAAAATCACCATTCACGCCCAGAACCCGATTTTTCGCTAAGGATGAAAATTTTTTGAAACAAAAAACAAGTGAATCATGATTCCGAGCATCTTTTTTACCATGGATTTGGATTTTGAAAGGCATGCAAATATAAATAAACCATTCTCGAGCTTCCATGGTTGAGGAAAAATAGGAAAAACAACAGAGCCCGCGGACTTTGAAGAAATCAGGGGGAAAATAGGGAAAACTCAAAGACTTCTTCAAGGAGGGACATGAAAATGGATTTTGTAAATAATTCAAAGCATTTCAAATGGAGGTAGAAGCTTTCATAACACCCACATCGAGAGACAAGATGTTTCAGACATGCAGACAGAGGAAAAATAATGGCAAATGGGGTGAAAAAAATATGAGCACCAACAAGGTGCTTGGCTGAATCATACCTTTGTCTAACAGCTCCTGGAGTTTTTTTTCACCTCAGTATTCTTCAACAAGGATTTCTTATACAACCTGATGTTTGATAGAGGGGACTTTGGCAACAACTGAATCTCATGCTCTACCTCTCATTTTTGTGTTAACCCATTGGGGGCCTGAAAAACTTCTTGTAAAGACCGAATAATACTATCCAAATCCTTCATCCCTTGGTTAGAAATCTCTGAAAATTCTACCCCATCTTGGTTATCCTTTAACAAAAGTAAAAAAAAACTAATTATGATTTGCATGAATAAGTCATTTTGCTTTGTAAGCACTCGCCATAGTAGCTTGTGACTTATGTTGGTGTGCCCGGATGTTGTAGTTGATCCCATCCTTGACCCATCTGTAGCGGTTCTCCCTTCTCATGAATATAACATCCCTAATATAAAAGTAAGGACTTCCGAAAACAACATCAAATGCATCAAGTGGAATAACATTAGCCTCCAATACATCAATATACTAGGAATTAATCCCAAAATTGACCTTATGTCTTCTTGTTACCTGACTTAAATTCATCCATCCCAAAGGATATGGCTGAGGATGCTTGTAATTCTCAAGACCAAGCCTCTTTATGACTACTTCAAAAATCAAGTTAGACTGAGAACCAATATCAGCCAAAGCATTTACCTCAGTTCTCTTGATCTAGATTTTGATCTTGAATATTCTGCTCATCTCCTCTTCATGTTCTTGGTTTTCCATATTGGTGGTCATGCATCCAATCCTATCATCTACATCTTAGTCATCCTCTATCTCCACCTCCCCTTATGTCTTCACAGCTTTCATGGGCTTCTTTAAGTCCTTTTTTTAGTTCTTTGGATGTAACTTTGGATGAAAATTACAACATATAACATCAGTATGACCATTGATATCACAATTCTTTCAAAAATTCTTGGGATCTTTACAAGTATTTAAAGTAGTGGCAGCTTGTTTACCTTTCCCTTTCCACTTGTCTTTACCAATTGTTTTCCCTTGTTCATTCTTTGCCTAATTTGTTGACTTTTTCAGCTTTGACTCTGCTTCTCCTTAAATTTTCTAATCATCATTGTAGTATGATTGTACACATGCCTCGTTGAGATCTTTGGGCTTTGTGGAGATGAATTTTCTTCGAAGGTGAGTGTGATGTCCTCCCAAATACTTGGTCAGAATGTTCTCATCCTCCAAGTCCATATTCAGCAACATGGCTTGTCTTCAAAACTCCATAGTATAGTCCTGCACACTTTGACCACTTCCATGTCTAAAATAATATCATTTGATCATTTGGTTAGTTTTATGGCCAATAAGATAAAAATTATCTCTAAGTAATTCCTTAAAGCCCTCCCAAGTACTGACAATCGGATGTTTCTTCTTTTCACAAGTGGCTAAGTGGGTTTCCCACCAAACCAGTACATGACCAGGCTCCATTTTGAGACGTGTAAAGGTAATCCTTTGTGCCGAAGTAACATTATGGACGCTAAAATAGACTTCCAGCTGTTTTAACCATTTATCAAGCAACTTTGCATTACTTGTCCTTTAAAGCTCTTAATTTCAACTTTAATTTCAACTTTAAAAGGAGCATGATCAAAATTTACCTTCTTTGTTACAATTGGAGTCTCTTCTTCATGCTCTTCCTCTTCCTCTTCCTCTTCGTGGCTCTTTCCTATGCCAAACTTCTTGGCCAATGCTCGAACCACTAAGTCCATGAAGTCTTGTTTCACATAAGGTTTCTTCTGCAAATCTAAGATCTCTTGTTGATGCCTATACATCATATCCATCATGGTGTCCAGCATCTCGATTCTACGGACCAAATTCTCTTCCTCCATTTGTCCCCGAAATCTTTGTTTCCACTTCTTCGTAGAAATGTCTAGATCACAATGTAAAGTCTCTTACCCTTTAGATCTTGTCACTATCATACAAATCACAAGAACAAATAGCACCATCCTGGATACTTGTTAGATCTAATACAAAAATGATATGTAAACCCTCTACTTTGGAATTGTCTACAGAATCACAATTACACATTGATGTTCTACTTTCTATTGAAAATGATAGTTGAAGCTAGTGAATAAAATGCTTGTGCTTTAGAACCCACTATTGCAGAGAAAAGAAAACACATTTAAGCTCATGAACACCAAAAACTTTATCTTGGAAACCTCCAGAGGAGGAAAAGGAAAAACACTCTTTCTTCCCACTGTTATTGACCAATTTAAATAAGAAGATACATAAATTATAATAAGTATGAAATTGAAGTAGATAATATCTCACACTTTCTCTCAATTACTTGTTTGCTCTACCTTCAAGCTCCTTTCTTCTACAAACTTAATTTCAACACTAAGAACTCTTGCTCATGTACTCTCTTGCTTCCAATAATCCATTCCTTTTCTCCTCCCAGGTATTTATATCCTCTCCCATGTGCTCCTGTGCACTGGGGATTGGGAAATGTCATGGTAGGAAAGAGACAAAGTCGGACGCTTCAAATTCGCGTCCATTCATGCTTCAATTTTATTTTTTGTCATAAATGATAGGACCGTTGCCCTGCACAGACCAACATTTACAGGACCGCCGGCCTGGCTGGGCAGTGTTTATAGGACTACCACCCTAGCAAAGTAGTGGTTCAACAACCGCCACTCTGCACAGAGTGGCAGTTCTGTAAAAAACAGATAGAACCTCGTTTTCTCCATTTTCTCCTTCTTGTGTTGGATGATCTGATGAAGTAGAGTTATTTCGGATGCCTATGAATCATATATTATCAATAATATTAATTTATTATATAATAATATTAAATAATTTTAATTTATTAAAAATTATTATTTTCAATATATATTAATATGAAAAACAAAGTGTGAAAATTCACAATTTAAGTTATGTCTAAGTTTGATCTAGTGTGATACTTCAACTTAATTTAGTATAGCACTATGATTCAATTTTAATGATGAATTAAAATTCATATTAGTAAGATATCATAAAGTCAATTTAATGATAGATTTAAAGGTAATCAAAGTTATGTTGGTGATGAATATAAATTCCCCTTTAATGATGGTTTTAAAGTCACCTTAAAGATAGTTTTAATGTTTCCTTAAAGATGGGTGTTAAGGTTACTTGGAGGACAACTCTAATGTCACCCTAGAAATGGACCCTAATATCACCTAAGTGTTAATAGGGTTTGTTCCTAAGACGATATTATATCTCATTGTCCCAAAATTAACTTAAGGGTGCCATATAAAATGTAAAATAGAATCTATACGTTTTACATGGTAACATATTAAAATCACTTCATCAACTTTAAATTTAAATTTAAAAAATAAAATTTAGATTTCAATTATTTTCTTTGTATTTTAAATTTTGATGACGACTTTTAAATGGCGTAAAAACTTCTAATTAAAATGCAACATTAAAATGTGTAATAATTATATTTAAAACTCGCTAGGGCCTAATACATCTTGAATTGTTTTCATATAAGTGTTTTCTTACCTTGAATGGATGTTAGAGATGCACCAAAGTAAAACTTAAAATAAATTTAGTACAAACAAGAAAGAGTTATGTTGAAAAAAAAGGGTTATAAATGGAATATGATTAATTAAAATCCTAAAGGGACAATCAGGCGAATAAGACATCATCTGAGTAAAGAGGATAGAAATTTGAAATAGCATGTTAACATTTTAAAATTTAGAATTTAAGAATCACAAGACATGATTTGTAATATTAGTGAAAGGTTTTTACAAGTGACAATGAAAATGAATAGAATATTCAAGATTATTAGATGTGATAGTGAAAAGTAAAAAAATATTCAAAGTTATAAGATGATATGATGAATAAGGAATTATTTATTGTATAGTATAATTTATATAGATACACTATATGATATAGTTCTATTAATTTTTGTATAGATATTCAATTTTATATAATAAGATTCAACCAAAAGGCATTCCTATAGAGGCAACCAAGTAATGTCACAGTATGAGTTGTTTTGAGAAAACTTTGTATTATCAACTCAATTTTCAATACTCAAAATGAAATATTGAAATTTTAAAATATTATTTGGTTTTATCAGGAAAAGAATACAAAGTGTTCGTGATAATGATCTCTGTTAGAATGTCTTAAGTCTGGTGATACTGTAGTATGTAAAGTCAACCAGACTTGGAATGTAATTATGAATTTCTTCTTTCAACGGTTATTCATTAAATCTGTTTACACATGTTTGTGGAGTTTTCGAGCTAACTATAAATTAAGAATTAAAGACATTGCAAAAAGTGTGTTTTTATGATTTTGTTGTTATAAGCAAAGTGTCTTTTATTATGAAAGCTCTTAAGGATGCTTCAAGATTTGAATATTTTTTAGGATATCATAACAAATAATTCTAGGAATATCAATTATCTTATACTACTATCCTTGCATCAAATTGCATGTACCTTTAATAGGGTCTTTATTAAATAACTTGAACATTTAACAAATATTTTAAATTGTAAGACATGGTTCAGGTTAGATTTTTCTACTTAATTTAGTCAATACGATATTTTATAAGAGAAAGTTGGCTCTTTGAGTCAGTCTCACATAAGTGTATGATGTCTTAAATTTGTTAGGATTGAATTATACTTGGTTGTTCGAAAGTTAGAAATGAATTGTGTGCCTCTGGTGATCAACACTTCAACAGTGTATTCCACAAGTCTAGTTGTTTGAAAGTTTGGAAAACTCTAGATTTAAACTATATTTCAATGAAGTTGCAATCCAATGAATATTCAACATAACTGGCAGCGAAACTTGTTTGCATTTATGGAAGATTTTTCTGACTCCTGTGAGAATTTATAGTGAGATCTAAAGAGCAGGACAAACATGTTTTATCTAGAAATTCTTTATATGACCACGACCTTTTCTTTAGCTTTATAATTTAAACTAGCATAAATGTATTAAATACAAGTTTATCTCAAATGTATCGAGAGATATCAATCTCAAGGAACATTTATATTGGATTTTTCTCATAGGTAGATAGGCTCATCGTGATTGATATCTCTACACATATCTTAGATAGTTATATTTAATATATATATCTATACTAAAAGTATTAAATTGTTCATTAACATCACAACTAGTAATATAGGTTAACGTGTCATTTTTTAAAATAAAGGTTGATGTGTTATTTTGTATTAAAGTGTTTAGTAGTTCAATGATTATACCCCATCACAATTATTAGTATAGGTTGATATGCCTTATGATGATATTAAATAGCTTATCGATTAAATGTTTCACATAATGATCACAACTATTTATATTGGTTGGTGTGTTATAATTTAGTAGTTGTTTTGTTATTTGTTTTGTATATAAGTCAGTATATCATTTTGTAATAAATTGTTTAGCAGCTCTCTCTCTCTCTCTCTCTCTCTCTCTCTCTCTCTCTCCTCTCTCTCTCTCTCTCTCTCTCTCTCTCTCTTCTCTCTCTCTCCTCTCTCTCTCTCTCTCTCTCTCTCTCTCTCTCTCTCTCTCCTCTCTCTCTGCTCTCTCTCTCTCTCGTCTCTCTCTCTCTCTCCTCTCTCTCTCTCTCCTCTTCTACTCTCTTCTCTCTACTCTCTCTCGTCGTCTCTCTCTCTCTCTCTCTCTCCATCTCTCTGCTCTCTCTTCCTCTCTCTCTCTCTCCATCATCTCTCTCTCTCTCTCTCTCTCTCTCTACTCTCTCTCTCTCTTCTCGTCTCTCTCTTCTCTGCTCTCTCTCATTACATCATACGTCTCTCGTCTCGCTGCTCACTGTCTCGTCTACTCTATAATGTGGGTGGTCTCTTTCAAGGACGCGTCTCTCAGGCTCTCTCTCTCTCAGTTCTCATCTCATCTCTCATGTGTCATCACTCATTTGCTCTTCATTAATCACTGCTGTACAAATCCCTCGTTCTGAACATCTATCTCTCTCTCGAAATAACTCTCTCTCTCTCATCTATCTTCTCTCTCTCTCTCTCTCTTCTATATGTGTCGTGTGTGTGTGTGTGTGTGTGTGTGTGCGTGCGTGTGCGCGTGCACATGTGCATGTGCATTTGTGTGTAACCATTTGTTTAGAACTAGAATTATGAATCGAGATTTTGGAGGAGCCATGTGGGAAATCAAATTGATCTTACATCATAGTTATTAATAGAGTTTGAGAAGTTATTTATGAATTTTTAAAAACATTTTTAGATGACTAAAAACGTAAGTCCAAATTATATATATGAAATAATAATATCCACTTGAATTTGAATGATTGCTATAATATTATGCTTTAGTAGTTCTTACGAATGGATATAACAACTTTTACATAAAGAAGGGAGTTTGATCCTCCCTATTATGAAGTATCATTCCCTCTTCTCTCTATGGCAACATGGTGTTATAAATTATCGCACATGTGAGCAACCTCTGGAAAAAAAATTAACCAAATCATTGCTATGATTGTAAGTTTTTGAGTTGTCATTGCCATTCTTACTTGTAAAGAATCACTCACCTGGAAATTGATAGCACAAAATAATTTCTATCATTCAAGACTTCTCAATAATTAAAAAATAATTCACACTTTCCTTTATTAAAATATTTGCTAACCAAATATTAGTGCACCATCCCACCAAGTATATGTGATAGTTAACTGGATTTCTCTTTAAACTCTTGTTGGGTTCATATTAATTTGAACCTAGTCCAAACTCATGGGAAATTCACCATGGTAAACTGGATATAAACCATGGCTAGGTGAGGAAGAAAGCATCCCAAATTTTTCCTTATGTGATCTATCTCAATGTAGGTAAATCAAAAACTAGTTTCAAAATGAAAGAGAAGAAGATTTAGATATTGGTTCACATGCCTACAATTGTTCATCTAACATCCTGATTACAACTTGTTTAGATTTATCTGCAGTATATAGAGTGGGGCATTTTCCATGTTGCTCTAGAGATTGATTGGTGGTGTTCGCTTTGTGTCAGAACTTCTTAACTCTAGGTTTTGAAAGAGGGTTTGAAAACTTGAAAGCAAGGATCACGAGGGACGACGTGCACATCAACGAACGTGTGAATGGCAGGGTGAAGAGATCTCGGGAGGAACGAGCATCAACCGAATGTGCATGCAAAGATTCGACAAATGGGCAGAACCTGGTTAAGCCATAAAACTCTACTCTATCTCATAGATCAAATGGGGTGTACATATAGGAGGTGCTGAGTAACCCCCAGTGCTGCAATCATGACAACTCAAGTAGAGAGGGGGAGTTACATTCCCATAATAGAAGTGTAACTCCCAATGATGCATATGACGCACTGACATGCTGACGCACTGACGCGTAAGGGAATCTCATAATGACCCCTAAATGACACATGGACCTATGATCTCACCTAAGTGAGATGACTCACGTGATGATGTGGAAAATACACACACCAACACCCCCCCTTCATCGTAACTTAGGATGAGGTGGCAAGTCAGAAACGAGAAATGGGTCCCAGCACAAAGCCTGATGAAGTACCCATGTACAAGAAAGAAGTCCCAAGCAGTGAAGGAAAACCCAATGGGAAAAACATCCACCACAAGAGAACAAAACACTCTCTAATCTAAGAAAGATGCCAAATATGGGTCCCGGCCATAGACGAGCCTGAAAAGGTACCCATGTACAAAGAGGCAATCTCTCAGAAAGAAGAAGAAGAGAGAAGAAGAGGGAGACTACAGGAATGCAGAAGATGCCATGCACGGATCTGAACTGTGCAGCTCTAGGAGGTCTCCCAGAAGAATGTCGATGACGAGATCCTCTGCCTCTGGACTGAAGAAGAGCCACCCACAACGAACTATGTGCCTACCCTTAGGAAGGATAGAAATGACATGCTGGAAGTCCGCCCACTCCACAAAGGAAACTAAAGGCAATAACACGAAGAAATCTGAGTCTGGTGCACTGAAGTGTGACATAGGTCTAGCGAGTGAGTGCCAAGGAACCGAAGGTAATGCCACGTGCGTAGAACTGTTAGAGTGAAGAGGAACACCCGCATAAAGGATGTCCAAGTGATGTGAAGGGAACAGAACATCCTCCACAACAGAAAAGGGATCCATAGCTGAGGGTGGATCAATGAAGGTCTTCGGAAAAGTGGAAGTGGTAAGAGTCCCAGAAGGGGCACTCCCAAAAATAGAGATGATGAACTCCTCTGAAACACCTGTAGATGGATGAGGGACCTGTAGATCATCACAAGTAGACTTTGCGAAAATACGACTAAGGTCAGGTAGATACTCGTCCCAATGAGGGGGCTCAACAAACAGAAGAGCGATGTCAGATAGGTATGAGTCATCCAATGAAGGTAGAGGAGTGAAAAGGGCCTCGCACACTGAAGGTGGAAAAGAGGCAGGTGTGATGAATGTATGAGACTGAGAAGGGGACTACTCGATATCTGATGAGATGCGGGAAGTGTTCACACTCTCTAGAATAGTGAGAGAAAGAGGAGAAGAGTCATCTGTAGTACTCTCGACATCAAAACTGGATGCACAATCCTCGTCATCAGAAGTAGAACCAAGTGAGCCTGTGTTAGTGAAACTGTCATCACATGAAGAAATGGAGGAGATTACTGAATCAGCAGCAACAACGATGGCGGCAGTATGTGAAGGGTCTCCATAGAGGGACTGAAGAATGCTCTAGACACGGTGAGGTGGATCTGAGACTGCCATGTGAAACCAGAGGGAACGAGAGACATGCATCATCATGTGACCAAAGACATGGTCACAAGTGTCGAGGAAGTCCTCTAGATGACGATGATTAGCGGGTGCAGGAACTGGCCCAAGCAAGAAGGGTAATAGACCCTCGTGGGCGAAGTAACATTCCATGGAAGCACACCAAGATGAATAGGTCTCTCTCCCGGTGAGAAGTGGCGGAGGCTGTAAGGAGATCCTACGATGCTCACATCTGGAAAGAACATTCTCCATGACGAAAAAATTCGAGATGCATAAAAGCAAGACGTCGAACTCGGCCGATAATGCATCTGCGTGTAAAAACCCAAGAGTACAAGCAACCCCCCCAGAATGCGGCACTTTATAAAAGTAGTGTGTTTACAAAATTGGCAATCCCATCATGTAAAGTGTGAAAAATCATGCAACTTTGACCAACGAAGTGCTCATAAACGAGCAGCGAGTCAAAAGTTATAGCATTAAAATGATTCCCACAACTGACGGAAAAATACACTAGATATTGCAAACACATTTTAAAAAGTGCATGAAACGGGTGCAAAGGGTATTGTACACCGGAAAAGCGACAGGCGAGCGTGAGAATCTACAAGTGACTCTTCCGCGTACCCGACCTCTCGAGGTCGTGCCGAGACAGCCGGTGGGGGTAAGAATAGGCAGACAAACTAGTTAGGCAATCTAATGTCTTCGACACGCACTAGTGGAATTTGCGAATCTAAGGCAAAGAAGGCCCTTCTAACTTGGACTGGTGTGATAGATCGATCAGCAAGGATGACTGCTCGAAGGCTCCAATCAATATCGAGCTCTGGCATGATTCGATCTATGGGTTGCGGAATACATGGAAAATGACCTGGGATTGTTTCGTGTATATCTCCTGATAAGGTCATATGGTGGATGATGAATATAATTGGCTCTACGAACGATTTTATGGCCTAGTCCAGAATTCCCTAGCTTCGTTAGCCACTATATCTAGTAAGGACAGTTGTTCGATGATGATAGGTGGAAGTGGAGTGGACCTGAATACCAAGGTACGTAGGTTAGCGTCTATGTCGGATTGACCTGTGGACTCGTTAGGTTGTGGGATCTGTGGATCACAACCATAGATTCTTGGTTGTTGCGGTCCTGTTATGGTCATACGCGAGATCAAGTTCTAATCCCTAGTATCCAGTAATCGTAAGCTTTCTCAGCTTCTACGTTTAGAACCAACAGTTGTGCAATCTTCTCAGAATACCTCACAGGCGTTCTTGCGACTTGGATTCTTAAACCGGTATCTATATCTACGAGGGTGTCTCCAGCGTCTGGCTGTGGAACTAAAGGATCACACCCGAATGTTTGTTCTCTTTCTAGCCCTTCTACAGTCATGTGGATATTTTCTAGGGTAATCTGTAGTTTGGCTGACTTGACCAAAACGCATGTGCTTGGTCGTCTTCTATGTTTAATCCTCTTAACTGTGAACTGATCAGTTGTAAATCTGTGGTTGTTTGGAATACTTGTATCCTGAGATTTTGGTCTATGTCAACTATCGTTGTGACGAGGTTTGGTTGAGGCACGATTGGCTCAAATATATATTCCCTGGGCTCTTGAGGTCCCGTAATTGTCATAAAAGCAGTCAAAACTAACTGTAATGAAAGTGAAATTCTAAGTACGTGAAATAAATCTAACTGCATATAACTTTTATTCTTCTCTGAAATATTTAACAATTTTAAGGAAAGCAAACTATTTTAAGCATATCTAGAAATAATAACTAAACAATAATTAAAAACAGACAAGATAACCGAGTGTGGTTATTTGCCTGTGCGATTTGTAGAATTATTCTAAATGAATAAAATAGCCTGTCTAATCTACCATTCTCGATCCTACCTCAGAAGTGAGGAGTGAATCATAGTTTCTCAGAAACTATCAATCCCCACAGCTTCCCTGGCAATATCGAGAATAGAATGAAATGAAATAAAGTGATTAACTACTCTATTTGATATGATTCTGACTAGAACTTTGAAATTTAAAACCTGGATTCCGCAAAACAGTGGCGAATCCGATGGTGTATGTATGATCTCGTTCCCTCAGTATGATCTCCTTGTTCTTTCGTGTTCACTTGGATCCAAAAAAGCGTGTAATGCTAGTACCGATAGGAGTAGATTTTGGGATAAGGACAACTCAGAATGCAGACCGAGAATGCGAGTAGGAGAGGGATAGCGCAAGAGTACAGAGCTTGGCTTATGTGATTCCTAGCAGGATTTTACTACGAGTCATGTAACGTGAAGCGACCAGAACCTGTGACTATCCTATACGAAGAGAAAAACCTGCAACTTTAATGGCTTCCTAAGCTATTCTGTTCCAAAATAAAGACACTGCTTGCACAAGTTGGATATGTGGCTTACCAACAGCTGAATAAAGCTAACCAGGTATATAATGAATTGAACTAAGAACTCTAAGTCACAGTAAAAACAAATCTACAACAAAGAGGAATTCAGAGGCAAGCTTCTAACCGGATTGGATGGAACAACAACACTGCCTGCACAAGATGGGTCTGTGGCTTACCAACAGCTGAGCAATACTAACCAAGTATGAAATAAACTATGCTATCAATCCTAAGCAAGCTAACCAAAACACTAAAAATCAGAAGACTCTAACAAGGAAAAATGGTGACCAAAAGCTCCAGCTCCAATTCTTCACCATTTGCATGTGCACAAACCATGCATTTATAGGAATTCTAACACTGAAAAACCAAAACCAAATTGAACTCCTAAACAATAAACAAAGAAAAAACACTATTCCAGGGGACCAAAAACATAAATGCATGCTCAAGTCGGCAAGGAAAAGCTGGTGAGTCGTGATATTTCATGCGGGTCGCGTCAAAAGAGCATTCTGGAAAATGCGCACAGAACCGCCGCTCTGAGCAGGGCGGCGGTTACCGCCGCTCTGAGCAGGGCGGCGGTTTCGTCACTGAAGGTCAAGAGGCCAAGGAAAGAGGGAAAAAGGAGAAAACAAAGGGCACGGGGGCTAAGCGGGGCATGCGGGATGTTAACGCATGCTCGGAGGGCTTTTCCAGATCCTGAACACCTTGCGAGGAGACCTGTATCATCATCGGGGCACTTGTTACACTGTTCTGGTAGTACAGTACCTTACAATTTTTGGTACGTACATATTGCCCCCTCGGAGAATCGTTTTAGCCATGAAGAGGCATAAAACGGTGGGTCCGAGTATGGTAGTCCCGAAATGGGGAGTTAGAAGCTATACCTTACTCGTCCGTGCATTGAAATGACGCCATCGAAATTCCCGCTACCTGCAAAATGAAAAGAGAACTCAAGTGCAGATAGATACAATAACTTGGAAGATAAACGCTAAAATAATAGGGAAGGAGAACGTACCATTCGTGCGGGGATAGAAACTTACCTCCATCAGCGCTCCAAACCTGCGAAAAAGTCATTTTAAAACGAAACAGAACGATATATATATGAAAGTGGGCCCATTTTCCTATTCATTTGCGCGAGTTGATTTGATTGGTTTTGAGCTCTGGGACCCATAGTGACGGTTTCTCACGTGAGTAGAGTCAAAACGTTCGTAGCAAGATCGTGATCATGCCTCCATGTGTGGAACACCGACCTCAGTGATCACAGGTTGGTTTTCTTCCATTTTGTGTTTTTCCCTCTTCAAATTTGAAATGGAAAATTCTTTGCAATGGGGGGATTATTTTTGAAAATGTTAGGTTCAAAAGGTCCATCTAGGGGGGCGCCTACTGGGCAGGCTTTGTTTTTAGTTAAAATGGTCTATTTTTTACGCATTTTGGGCTTTTTGGGGTTAACAACCCGCGCGGGTTTTCGGACCGCGACCGCCGCCCTAGCCAGGGCGGCGGTTACATGACCGCCGCCCTATTCAAGGCGGTGGTTACACGACCGCCGCCTTCGAGGCGGCGGTTACAAAACCGCCCCCTGCTCAGGGCGGCGGTTTTGCACAGAATGCAAAAGAACTTAATTTTTGAGTTTGCACTTGTACTTTTATCACTTCCATATGCTTTTATGACTCTCTCGATATTGATTAGATACTAACTTGCTCTGTTTTGTGTGTTTTGGTTGTATGCAGGCGAGAGCAGAGTATATCAGATGGAGCCGAGAGAGAGAGTGTGATTGGCTCTCCTGGGTATTGGATGCCCTTTCTCAGGATGAGGAGGATACCTTACAGAGGGCCGACATATTGCGTATATCACGTGTGCCCCATGTCACACCATCCAGTCACATACTTTGTGACTTGTTTTCATATTGGGATGCAGATCGGAACACTTTCTGACTGCCAGGGGTCCGTGGTGAGTGGACCATCACTTTGGAGGATGTCTACCGTATCCTGGGGGTCCCGATTATCGGGAGGAGACTCACACTGGAGACGGCAGGGTCTCGAGCACAGATTGCACAGTGGGCAGGCTACATGGGGGATGCAACCATCTCTACGGGGTCGAAGAAGGGAGTGAGAGTTCGATCAATTCCTTCTTTGCCCATCCCTGTATTTCAACAGGCTATCATGGGGATCCTTGCCTCGAGGCTGATCGGGGATAAGGGAGGAGATACTTTACTATACTGCTGGGCCCGCATCATTGCACAGATAGAGGGGCATGGCCGGATATATGCCTGGGGCGCAGATATTCTTGGGACCACCTACCATGACTTATACAGGGTGGTCCATTTACAGGGACAGTCCTTGAGCCACCCGACTCTAGTCATGAGTTGGGTGTACGAGCATTTTATTCCTTATGGCAGAGGGGTAGAGGTGGCAGACCCAGGGGCTGTGAGGGTAGCTAGATGGTTAGATATGTCGGTGCTTAGAGCACCTCACCAGCCAGTTGCCTCCCTCACCACAGTAGACATGGAGGCGACACCGTACCGACTTATGGCCGGCATATGGGGTGAGGAGACCCTTACATTGATCTCCTACTCCACCACAGGGAAGCTTATCGACCGCGTGGGACGGGTGGAGGTACACCCTTTTGGCAGAGTTCCTCAACAGTTCGACCTTCCATATGCAGGCATGCTTCCCCTAGCGGCACCAGTTTACAGATCAGTCTCGCGAGGCTAGAGGGGGGCCTAGGGGCCGTGGTTGGACAGTGATCACTCTTGGCACTCCCATTGCAGCCAGGAGGGTAGTTCGGGCCAGAGGGAGAGCCGGTGCACCTCGGGCACCTTTGCTTCAGATTACCGCAGGTCCTGCTCATAGCAGCGATGACCCGATAGATATCGACTTCGATTCTGAGGAGCTTACAGAGGGAGGGTCGGAGGAGCAGACGGATGACAGTGATCCTGAGTGGCATGACACTCAGGATATTTTGCAGGTAGAGAGGGCTGAGTAGAGTGCAGAGAGAGAGACTCTAGCTTCAGAGGAGCCACTCTCCCAGGGCCATGGTGGAGAGGATGAGTTAGTTGCGGGGTGTCATGTTGCTCCTACTACAGGAGTAGCCCCTCAGTCGGCAGCGGCATCTGTAGCGGGTGCCGGCCCCAGCGATCCATCCTAGAGGCTCGGTGATCCGAGTAAGTTATTCTCTCTTCCTTTCAATGTTTGTTTAATTTAGGATTTGTTTTAATTGCTATCTCTCCTTGTGTTTTTATCTTGTATCTTTTAGTCTCTTGCCTAGTTTCTAATTCATTTTTCTTCTTTGTTTGCAGAGACTGTTGACGAGTGGCGGGATCTAATCCACAGGGTATGCACGGATTCTCTAATGATCCCTATGGATAAGACCCATGCGGAGCTATCTGTAGATGCCGGGGAGCCTTCAGTAGCCGGCAGGCATACCGACATCTTCGCTCCCATTTGGCACGTGGCCAGGATGGTGTCGACTCTCCGTACAGAGTTGGCAGGCTATAGGACAGCCGAACGTCTTATGAGGAGCCATTCTCATGGTGAGACTGCAGCTGTCGCTCGGGACCCTGAGCCCTCCATGCATTCAGAGTGCCGGTGTAGCCGGAGCCCTAGGCGAGGGCGCGCACCTTCAGAGGGGTCGCGCAGGGGTTGAGAGACTACTTGGTTCCTATGTGTTTTGTACTATAGATTCTTTTGCATATCACGGGATCTTTGAGCATTTTGACCATGCCTAGAGCATGATGGCATTGTATATAAACATTGATTATTTATATATATGCATTCATTTTTGGATCAAAACTTGTCACTGGTGTTTTCCCTTTCTGTTTCCAACTGCTTGTGTATACTACGATGTATGTTTTATATGCTTTCTAGAATGTATGCGATGGAAAAAAGATGATGCAAATGTTTGCTTTCTTTTTGTGTTTCATGGTGCTGATACATGATATTGTAGATATACTGTGATCTTAAATCTTAGCTTCTGTGAGCAATTTGGATACCTCATGTTTGTTTTAGCAAAGTGATGAAAATAACCAGTATGATGAACAGATTAACTTGCCCTACTCCTAACTCCACACAACTAGTAAGATGCGAGGGCTCATCACCAAGAGCCAAGAAGGGCGCAAGTTATGAAATATGGTGAAATGATAGTGATGAAAGACAGACGAAGCTTTGGTGGAACGAAATTGAAAACTACAAGCTTAGTCTACCTGAATGACTTCATAGTTTTGGGTGTAACTTTTCTTGCGGTTTATCTAGACTTAGACCCGTAGATGGCCACATAGTAGACAAAATCTGGATTTTAGGATTTTTAACTCTATTGGAATTTTGAACATCTGATTCATTCGTTTTTGACTCAAAGTTTGAATAGTTTGTTTATGACCTTTTAATGTTTGCATTGTCTAGAGGACCCCCTACACTTTGCCCCATGCTACCTGTAAGAAGCATGGGTTTATCACCGTGGGCAAGGCATAGGCGAGTAAGGGCATTTCCATCCTTTCCCAACCCTACGTCACTAGTAAGAGACGCAAGCTCATCACCGAAGGTTGGTAGGGCAAGGAAATGTGTAAAAATAAAATTTTCTGTTTAAATCACTTTTTGACTTGTCTTTTTGAGTAAAATGTCAGTATATACTTATTTCCAAAGAGATGTGTATATGGGATAGATGTGACACCATGAAGCTTCTAGAACAGACCATAGGCAAGACACCTATCCTAAGAAGAAATCAAAGCGAGAACAAACTTGTAGATCTTGGTATGGTTACCGTTAAGACTTCGTCATGTTTGATTTTACTTGATAAAAGATTCTGAAGTGATTGATGATATCGTGAAAATGGAGAGATATGATTAGAAAGTTTTTGTGTCAACAACATCATGAGTTTGTAATGAATTGCTTTTGAGAATAGATTCCTTGATCACAATTTGTGTAAGAACAAGTGGACAAAAATGATCTAAATCTATATGAAAATGCAATGTAGATAGTTATACAAGCAGTGCTAGCTGCTTATGCGTAGAAACGTTTGAGGTGCAGGGAATTGACTGTTTCGCCAAATTCCTCACCTTATAGCATGCATAAGAGGTATGCACCATTTCCGTAGTCTTTTGTGACTCGATATGGGCCTAACCATTTGGGCCAGAATTTCCTTCGCCGGTCTTCTTGTCGATCCAGTTGTCTAGTCTTAGAACTAGATCACCTTCGTATATATCGCGTTCATAAACCTTCTTGTTATATTGCTGGCACATTCGGTCAGCATAAGCTCTATGTCGCTGTTCAACATCTAACCTAGTTTCATCTAGGCTTTCTAGTTGGGAAAGACGTGCTTCTCTGTAAGTGTTTTCATCTAGAATCTCTTGTAGTGAAATTCGGAGACTGGGTATTTCGACCTCAAGCGGGAGAACTGCTTCTGCCCCAAATACTAGCGAGAAAGGAGTTGCTCCCATTGGTGTTCTTATTGAGGTTCGGTGGGCCCACAAGGCCGGATATAACTTCAAATGCCAATCTCACTTGTTTTATTTCAACGTTTTGAGGAGAATGGCTTTCAGCGTTTTGTTTGTTGCTTCAGCCTGTCCGTTGGCTTGGGGATAATACAAGAAAGCTGTATGATGGCTTATCTTAAATTTACTGCACAGTTCGCGAACTTCTTCATTTTTAAAAGAAGTTCCATTATCAGAGATAATGATTTGTGGGATACTGTACCTGCAAATGATTTGGTTCAAAATGAACTTGGTGATTACCGACCCAGGTACAGTAGTAAGAGGCATGGCCTCCACCCATTTGCTAAAATATTCAGTGGCCGTGATTATAAAATTATGGCCATCTGTGGATGAGGGAGAGAACTTCCCTATCAACTCTAGGCCCCATGTAGAAAAGGGCCATGGAGTAGTAATTGGTTGCAGAGCTTGTGCTGGCATGTGGATCTCATGAGAGAATTCTTGGCACTTATGACACCTGCGTGTGAACTCTATCACGTCATGTTCTAGAGTGGGCCAGAAATAGCCCATTCGATGTATTTTTCGAGCGGTGGCATGGCCACCGAATTGGGCGTCCACATATACCACTGTGGGATTCATGGAGAATCCTCTTGGACTCTTCTGTGTCAACACACCTTAGGAGCATTCCCATTGAATGCTTTTCGATAGGAGCACCTGCTCTATAATGACGTATTTAGCTACGATTATGCATAACCGCCTTCTTTGTTGCGGTGTAACTGCCTCCAGGTATGTATGGTCCATGATATAATTAACGATGTCAGTGTACCAAGGACACTCAGAGATAGTGGATCGTGTTTCAATGTAGTATATGCATTCATCTGGAAAGTCTAAATCTACTAAATCACCTCCATCTAATGGGTTGTCAGCTAACCAATCTGCGATGATTTGTCCTTTAACCGACTTCTGATTTACAAATGTTAATTCGAACTCTCCCATTAAGGTTATAAAATGTCCAGCCTTTTTGGACAAGGACCCTTGTGTGAGAAAAGTCCGTAAATGGTCCGTCTTTACCATGACCTTTGTTTCTTGATTCAACATGTAATGTCTTAGATGTTTAGTAGCAAAGACTATGGCAAGGCATTCTCGTTCTTCCTGTGTATAGCGTGTTTCATAGTCGAGCAATGTTCGGCTAATGAAATAAATCACACGTTCTCTCTTGTCATCGTCTTCTTGGGCCAACATACAGGCCAACGAGACATTGGTAGCTCGCGAATATAGGATTAACGGGTGATCCAGCTTAGGTGGAATTAGCGTAGGTGGTGATAACAGAAAACGCTTAACTGCTTCAAAAGCTTCATTGCAATCTTCAGTCCAATCAATGCTATAGTCTTTCTAGAGTAAATTGTTGATTGGATGAATGACGAAGCTTAGGTCCAGGATAAATCTCTGGATTGCACCCAAATTTCCGAGAAAGGATCTGATTCCAGATTCGCTCGAAGGTGGGACCATTTCGAGGACAGCCCGAATTTTGGTTGGATCAACATCGATCCCTCGTGATGATATGATGTAACCTAGGAGCTTTCCTCCTATTACACCAAAGACGCATTTCTCTAGATTTAGCGTGACTCCGTATTCTATTAGACGTGAAAGAATGATACGGAGTACTTCGGGATGGTCACAACGCCTCTTGGCCTTAGCCAACAAGTCATCTACGTAGGATTCCATGATTTTATGAATTAAATCGTGAAATATATAAGTCATAGCCCGCTGGTATGTAGCACCAGCATTTTTGAGACCGAAAGGCATGACAACATAA
This sequence comes from Taxus chinensis, assembly GCA_019776745.2. Lineage (NCBI taxonomy): Eukaryota > Viridiplantae > Streptophyta > Pinopsida > Cupressales > Taxaceae > Taxus > Taxus chinensis. Next base: position 158,196,488 of record CM034152.1, on the reverse strand, counting down.
CAATAAGTTCCCGAAGGAGTTATAAACGTGGTTTTAGCTTGATCTTGCTTGGATATTCTGATTTGATTGTATCCCGAGAATCCATCCATGAGAGACAAGAGTTCAAAACCAACTGTTGCATCAACAATAACATCTATGGATGGTAATGGGAAGTCATCCTTAGGGCAAGCTTTGTTGATATCTCGAAAATCTATGCAGATGCGTATCTTTCCCTTCTTCTTAAGAATGGGAACGATGTTAGACACCCATTGGGAGTAGTCAACTGGCTTGATGAATCCTACCTGAAGGAGTATATCCTCTTTTACCATGAGAGCTACTTTGGGCTTCATGGGTCTTGATTTTTGTTTAATTGGCTTTGCATCTGATCTAGTGATGAGGTTGTGCACTGCAATGTGGGGTGCAACTCCTGTCATCTCTTTATAATTAAATGCAAATGCCTTTTGATGTTCTTTAAGAACTTGAGTATGTATTTCCACTTCTTCTGGGGTTAACGAAGAACCTAGTTTCAATATTCTTGGTTCCTCTTCTGTCCCGATGTTGACATCGATTGTTTCTTTGATCAAAGAGGCGTTACCCTCTTCAAACTCAGGTGGTGCTGCAGGGTAAATCTAGATCATCCCCTGTTTCCTATTGCGTATATGTTAGATTCCATTTGTGAGGGACGATCCATTACGGGATTTCCGAAGTAGGAAGACGAATGTGGAATCAGGGATAAATCTAGCATGTGATAAGAGAGATGTAGTGATGCATAGGCATTTAAGTAATCTAAAGTAGGCCACATCATTTCCAACATGGTCTAGTATGGTAGATTCATTTTCGCTTGAAAGAGGATTTGTCATTGTTTTATCAATGGTTCGTCACGAATGGATACTGTGAAGTGAGTGTGTTCTAGCTCATTGCTTGGAGTGAAGCGTGATGCTGAGGTTGCTATTGAATCGGCGAGAAGATGTTTCTCTCGCAGGATCGCTTCAATGGATATGAAGTTAAACACCTTGCTTAAATCTAATACAACGTTTTTGTAGAGTTGTAAATGTTTTGGCTTTAGTTTCATATACTTCAGAAATTTGGTTTGTTACTAATTGCGAGGTCTCCTAAGACTCTGATGTTATTAATACCAATTCTTCTGGCTAAGGTGAGGCCAAGGAGGAGGGCTTCGTACTCAGTGTCGTTGTTTGTGCATTCAAAGTTTAACTTAAAAGAGAATGGGAGGACCTTCTCCTCGGGTGAAGTAAGAATTATACCTACCCCCGCTCCATAACGGACATTTAGCTCCATCGAAATGGAGAGTCCAATACTTAGCCGAGAATGTAGATGTTGGGGCATCTGCTGCATTTGCACACTCTACTTCTACCATACAGAGATCCTCTGCTAGCAAGAGAGCCAACTCCTAGGGAATATCCTATGCCTACCAAATTGAATGGTAAGAACATTGGTGAATCTTGTTCTATCAACTCAACGATTTTCGCAATAGTCCCTAATGATACTGTTTTTTTAGTTTTATCTTTAGGGGTTGGAATTGTTTTGACTATGCTGGTAGTTTCAAGATCTGTCATAGGTATCAACTTTTCCTCTGGCTTTGGGTCAGAGGGTTTATTAAGTTGGTTTGTTGGCAGTTCAAATTCTGAGTGCACCCCTGGTCTTTTCTTTAAATCAGCTAGGTGCAAATCAAAAGGTTTTGGATCACCTTTGGCTACAAAAACCTTTCCTAGATGTAAGAATCTTACTTCTTGAAATAGCGTGGAAGGGATTGCCTTCATTCGATGTATCCAAGGTCGGCCGAGGATCATATTATAGTTAGTTTCCCAATCTATAATATAAAACTCAGTCAAGATGGTTTTGGGCCCTAAGGTGACCGGCAGTATTATAGTTCCTATCGAAGTGGCTTTAAGGCTATCATAGTCTCTCAAGGTATTTCATGTAGTGGAACAGTTTGTTTCTCCATATCCAAGTTTTTGGAGGAAAGAGAAAGGGACTATGTTAACTGTGGCCCCGTCGTCAACCGTTTCCCATTTTACATAGTTATTATAAACCCACACTTGTAAGTGTAAGGCTGGGTCACCTCGGCGTGCGATCTCAGCATCTGTGGGCATTTTACTTATTTCAAATATGAATTCGACATCCTTGTCTGGCTGCCCCGGAGGGTGGATATCAAAATCTACATGATTTACCTGTGTCTTGGGAGGTGCAGTGATGTTAATTAGATGGCCTAGACCTAATGCTTCTAAAAGAGCAGCTCTGTGATGGGGAGAGTTCTTTAGTAAGTCCAAAAATGAAATGTGTGAAAAGGTCTTTGTTAGGTCATTAATTAAATCATACGGCACCGACGGGTTTTTCAACTATTTGTTGACTCTTATCCGTCTCTGGCAGATGACTTGGGCTCGGTTGAGAGAAGTAATCTTGTGTTCTTGTTATAGCTTCGATAGGTAGTTCAACGTCTAGTTCTACCAAACTAACTATCTTGGGTCTTGGTTGAGCTCCCAACTGTGGCGCAACTGACGGATTTAATGAAGTCAAAGCTTCATGATCATTGTTTCCCGTCATTGCACCTTTGTTTGTTCCGGTTGGATTCAGCCTATTGCTGTCATGATTTGGGAGCAGATCATTAAAGATCTTGAGGGGAGCATTCTGAGGGGAAACTGCCCCTGTGAGCGTATCTGGTTGATGATGAGACTGGGATATGCCAAGAACAAGTCTGTGAAGAACTATCTTTGTTCTTGTGGAAAGCGTTGCATAAATTTATTGTAGTCGCGGCACATTCTAGTGTCGTGACCATGAATTTTATGGAAACCACAATAAGAATTGGGGTTATAATTCCCGTTTTGTTGGTTTGGTGTGTATTGTGGCCTAAAATTCCGATCAAACTGTTGCCTATTAGGACCAAAGTTTTGGAATTGTTGTTTTTGGTTTTGACTTTGGTTTTGATAATCAAATGAGTTTTGGCGTGGCCCTTGCATGGGATTTTTCCGTTGTTGTTGTTGTTGTTGTTGTGGATGGTTAAAATCCACTGTATTGACCGTTGGGGTAAAGTTGTTGTTTCGCTGGTTGCTTGTTTGTGATGGAGTATTAACAACATTTACCCTCTTGGGTTGGTCGGTTACCCCATCCGTTGTTACCCCCACGATTTTTGTTAAGGATTTTAGGTCCTTAATTGACATTTTTGGTAGTTGTAGCGTTTTGAGTGGAGGTGATTAACCTCCCATTTGTTCCGTAAGTCTTACGACCACTATCTATCGCTGCTTGATCAATTCACAGAGCGCTCTCAAGTACCTCATCATAAGTCCTTAGTGGGAACTTCTGGACTTCTTCCTTCACTTCTCTGCTGAGAGAATGAAGGAATAAATCACATAGTTCCATCTGATCCATGTTTGGAGCACTTGCTGATGAATAAAGAACTATATGCCACCTCTGGATGAAATGGGTGACAGATTCATTGTGTTCTTGTTTGATATGCAAGAATTCCCTGATTCCTGTTCTCAATAGTTTGTTCATGTCAAAGGCTTTGATGAACTCTGACACGAGTTGTTTAAACGAATGTATGGAAGCTTCAGGTATTCTATAATACCAATCAAGAGCGATGCCTTCCAAAGTTTTGGGAAATATTTTAGCAACAACCCCATCCCAAGGAAGTAATTCTCGTATGGCTGTAGCGTAAGCTTTGATATGCGCGTTTGGATCTCCCTCACCCTTGAACTTGGGAAAATCAGGGAGAGGTCTTGGAAGCATGACGCTACGTATGGTGAAGTCTAAGGGTTCCTTTAGGTATTCTGAATAAGTCCCTATTGCATAGCTTTCGACCATTGATGGTGGTTGCTGAGGGAGCGGTGGTGGGATAGGATGTTGATACGGTGTAGCGTATGCGTTGGCAGGGGCATAGGGAGGTCCCTGTGTTTGAGAAAACATGTCGAGAGAGGAGAACATATCTCCTTGTGGGGATTTAGAGTACATGTTTAAATAGGACGGGGTATTGTCAAGGAATGGATTGTTCGACACTAGACCAGGAGGAATAGTGTTGGAGATGATAGGCCTTGTTGGCGTTTGTTGTGGATATTGAGGAGGCATGCCTAATGTGCCTACTCTCGTAAGGAGATCTACCTGGCCAGAGTGGTATGGAGGATTGAAACTTCCTGTTTGTATGAACGGAGAATTTTGACTTGCTTGAGCCAGTTCTAACCCTCTCACTCTTTCCATTAATGTTGAAATGACTTCATTCGGTGAAGTCACAGTATTTTGCCTGAAGTGGCATTTGTTGTATACCCTGGTGTGTGTAAAGGTACGTGATAGCCTGTCATGAACTGATTGCTATCTTGCCAAGTTTCTCCAAGAATATTTCCTGTATGCAGTGGCATAGAGGTATTTTCTGGAAAAGAGATCTCGGATTGTATTTGTAAACTTCCTATAGGTGGGTACATATCCCTGGGAACGTTGTTCAACTCCTAGGATAAGGTATTGATTGTCCATCGTCTAAGACTAGGTATGGATCTGATTGTCTACTAATATGTGGTCTGAGTAGTATTTGAGGAGACGAACCAGATTCTCCAGTAAACGTCATATTGCTTCGAACCTGAAGGTTTTGTTTGTTGGGTTCGAGGGGGTTGATCTAACTCCTCAGTTTGAAAAGACGAACTATATCTGATTCTTGGGGTTTGTGTTGACAACTGATTAGTTGAATAGTTGTCGCCCCATACTGAGAGCGAGGGTGATGATTGCCTGTTCTGTTGGGCGTAGTATGCCTCGAGACCCAAGAGGGGTCTTCCATATGCATCGAATCCCGACATATTCGGGGGGTATATGAATACCCGCGGAATAATGGGAAGGAGCGAAGGTGATTTGAGAGAAGATTTGAAACTTCTCAAAGAGAAGGTGAAACAGTCGTTTGTTTCACGTCGGGTTCACCAATTTTGTATGCCAGAAAAGCGACAGGCGAGCGTGAGAATCTACAAGTGACTCTTCCGCGTACCTGACCTCTCGAGGTCGTGCCGAGATAGCCGGTGGGGGGTAGAATATGCAGACAAACTAGTTAGGCAGTCTAATGTCTTCGACACGCACTAGTGGAATTTTTGAATCTAAGGCAAAGAAGGCCCTTCTAACTTGGACTGGTGTGATAGATCGATCAGCAAGGATGACTGCTCGAAGGCTCTAATCAATATCGAGCTCTGGCGTGATTTGATCTATGGGTTGCGGAATACGTGGAAAATGACCTGGGATTGTTTCGTGTATATCTCCCGATAAGGTCATATGGTGGATGATGAATATAATTGGCTCTACGAACGATTTTCTGGCCTAGTCCAGAATTCCCTAGCTTCGTTAGCCGCTATATCTAGTAAGGACAGTTGTTCGACGATGATAGGTGGAAGTGGAGTGGACCTGAATATCAAGGTACGTAGGTTAGCATCTATGTCGGATTGACCTGTGGACTCATTAGGCTGTGGGATTTGTGGATCACAACCATAGATTCTTGGTTGTTGCGGTCCTGTTATGGTCATACGCGAGATCAAGTTCTAATCCCTAGTATCCAGTAATCGTAAGCTTTCTCAGCTTCTACATTTAGAACCAACAGTTGTGAAATCTTCTCAGAATACCTCACAGGTGTTCTTGCGACCTGGATTCTTAAATCGGTATCTATATCTACGAGGGTGTCTCCAGCGTCTGGCTGTGGAACTAAAGGATCACACCCGAATGTTTGTTCTCTTTCGAGCCCTTCTACAGTCATGTGGATATTTTCTAGGGTAATCTGTAGTTTGGCTGACTTGACCAAAACGCATGTGCTTGGTCTTCTTCTATGTTTAATCCTCTTAACTGTGAACTGATCAGTTGTAAATCTGTGGTTGTTTGGAATACTTGTATCCTGAGATTTTGGTCTATGTCAACTATCGTTGTGACGAGGTTTGGTTGAGGCACGATTGGCTCAAATATATATTCCCTGGGCTCTTGAGGTCCCGTAATTGTCATAAAAATCAAAACTAACTGTAATGAAACAAATTCTAACTACGTGAAATAAATCTAACTGCATATAACTTTTATTCTTCTCTGAAATATTTAACAATTTTAAGGAAAGCAAACTATTTTAAGCATATCTAGAAATAATAACTAAACAATAATTAAAAACAGACAAGATAACCGAGTGTGGTTATTTGCCTGTGTGATTTGTAGAATTATTCTAAATGAATAAAATAGCCTGTCTAATCTACCTGCAAGATTCTCGATCCTACCTCAGAAGTGAGGAGTGAATCATAGTTTCTCAGAAACTATCAGTCCCCACAGCTTCCCTGGCAATATCGAGAATAGAATGAAATGAAATAAAGTGATTAACTACTCTATTTGATATGATTTTGACTAGAACTTCGAAATTTAAAACCTGGATTCCGCAGAACAGTGGCGAATCCGATGGTGTGTGTATTCTCGTCCCCTTAGTATGATCTTCTCGTTCTTTCGTGTTCACTTGGATCCAGAAAAGTGTGTAATGCTAGCACCGATAGGAGTAGATTTTGGGACAAGGACAGCTCAGAATGCAGACCGAGAATGCGAGTAGGAGAGGGATAGCGCAAGAGTACAGAGCTTGGCTTATGTGATTCCTAGCGGGATTTTACTGCGAGTCATGCAACATGAAGCGACCAGAACCTGCAACTATCCTATACGAAGAGCAAAACCTGCAACTTTAATGGCTTCCCAAGCTATTCTGTTCCAAAATAAAGACACTGCTTGCACAAGTTGGATATGTGGCTTACCAATAGCTGAATAAAGCTAACCAGGTATATAATGAATTAAACTAAGAACTCCAAGACACAGTAAAAACAAATCTACAGCAAAGAGGAATTCAGAGGCAAGCTTCTAACTGGATTGGATGAAACAACAGCACTGCCTGCACAAGATGGGTCTGTGGCTTACCAACAGCTGAACAATACTAACCAAGTATGAAATAAACTATGCTATCAATCCTAAGCAAGCTAACCAAAACACTAAAAATCAGAAGACTCTAACAAGGAAAAATGGTGACCAAAACTCCAGACCAAAATCTTCACCATTTGCATGTGCACAAACCATGCATTTATAGGAATTCCAACACTAAAAAACCAAAACCAAATTGAACTCCTAAACAATAAACAAAGGAAAAACACTATTCCAGGGGACCAAAAACATAAATGCATTCTCAAGTCGGCAAGAAAAATCTGGTGAGTCGTGATATTTCACGTGGGTCGTGTCAAAAGAGCGTTCTGGAAAATGCGCACAAAACTGCCGCTCTGAGCAGGGCGGCGGTTTCGTCACTGAAGGTCAAGAGGCCAAGGAAAGAGGGAAAAGAGGGGAAAACAAAGGGCGTGGGGGCTAAGTGGGGCATGCGGGATGTTAACGCATGCTCGGAGGGCTTTTCCGGATCTCGAACACCTTGCGAGAAGACCTGTATCATCATCGGGGCATTTGTTACACTATTCTGGCAGTACCGTACCCTACAATTTTGGGTACGTACAGGTATCATGTGACTACTCGTTGGAAACGACATCAAATTTAGGCATATTTTGTTTTGACTGCGAGGGGGGATTAGCCTCCTGCCAACCCCAGACCTCGCCCTCCGTCTTCGACACGCGAATGAAGGACATAATACAAGCCAAAATAGAAGCCCAAAATTAATACAATGCCATGTAAATGTTTTTTAATCCTTAAAACATTAAAAACCGGTTTGTGTTAACCTCCAAACAAGACTAAAAGGTAAATGTGGGGGCCCACGTTGAAGTCGGGTGGAGAGCAGCTAGCTGTGGAAGCCCACGTGGAGAGAGAGAGGCCCAATGCACTGAGCTGCTTGATGTAACCGTTGTTTTGCAGGCTGGAGAGAGGTGGCCACATGTTGGGCTGTTTGGAGAAGTTACCAGCCAGCAAGAATAGTAACCAATGCAACTTGTAACCACCAAGGAGGACAACAAATTTTTAAAAAAACGTTTTTCCATGTTGAGCAGCAAAAAAATGTTTTTCAACGCATGTGGCTGGGTTTGAAAGTCGCTGGAGGTTATGTTGGTGAGCTGGAAGCTGCTGGAGGTGCTAGTGGTCCACGTACCAGAGGTTTGAACGCAGCAAAGGCCTCCAAAAAAACGCAGGGTTCCAAAAAACATCCAGCAGAGTGAAAAAAGCGTTTTCCAAATGTATTGTAGCAAAAAATGTTTTTCAACGCATGTTTGAACCAAAAGCAGGCTGTTGGAGTTATTGGTGGTTGTAGGAGTCCACGTGCCAAGTGCTGCAGGTCCACATTGGTGTAAGGTGCTGGTGGATCAGATTGAAGACCCCAAAAACACCAAAAACAGCCAAAAAGGCCAAAACGGCTGAGCTGTTGGGAATGGAGCCACAGGTGCAAAGTGAAACCACAGGTCTACAACATCCACGAGCAGGTAGACCACGTGTAGGCAGACCACATGAAGAGTACCACGAGCAGGCAAATGGACAAGAAAGAACCAGGCATGAGCAAGAGGTTCCTGTGAGCCATGGAGATAAACACGAGCGGTAGTGGTCAGATCAACACATGTCAAGCCAGATGTATGAGCAAGGCACCATCCAGCTAACAATGCACCAAGGAGTAAATGAAACACGCCCAATCGAGCTACTAGAATGAACAATGCTGCAAAATGCCAATGGGAAAAACAAACTTCTGAATCACCCTAATAACCCACGAAAAAACTATGATTGAGTGCAAACCGAGGTATGAATCCCGAATCAGTGCAAGTAGAGCACGGTCGGAATAACCATTACGACACACACAACGAGATCTGGATATCACGCCAGAAGCCCGAAAACATGCACAAAAACGTCCATGAGTGCACGGATCCACAAGATCCGCTCTGATACCATGAAAGAGGGTTTGAAAACCTAAAAGCGGGGATCACGAGGGACGATGTGCACATCAACGGACGTGTGAACAACAGCGTGAAGAGATCTCGGGAGGAACGAGCATCAATCAAATGTGCATGCAAAGATTCGAAAAACGGGCAGAACCTGGTTAATCCATAAAACTCTGTTCTATCTCATAGATCAAATGGGGTGTACATATAGGAGGTGTTGAGTAACCCCCAGTGCTGCAATCATGACAACTCGAGTAGAGAGGGGGAGTTACATTCCCAGAATAGAAGTGTAACTCCTAATGACGCGTATGACACACTGACGTGTAAGGGAATCTCATAATGACCCCTAAATGACACATGGACCTATGATCTCACCTAAGTGAGATGACTCACCTGATGATGTGGAAAATACACACACAAACAGGTTTTTGGGTATTCGTTGATCCTTGTGGACTACCAAATAAATAAATAAATAAATAAATAAATATAACAATACTAACAAATAATTTAAAAATAAAAATAAAAAACAAGGATTTACAATCTGAAATAGGTACATGAAAAATACATGATCTATTATAAAAGAGTATGTATGGAGAAACATGTGATTTTATAATTTCCAAGAGGTAGTTGAAAAATAAAGTACAAAGTTAGATTTAAAAAATATTAGTTTTTTAGGTGCCAAAGTTACTAGGGACCCAACATCGTTTTTTAAGGTGTCAAATTTATTACGAATTCAACAATTGTATTGAAGGGTAAGTTGTTCATTCTGGAGAATTTGAAACAACCGCAATGGATTGTATATAATTTGACTACAACAACATTCAAAAATTTAATAAATCATATATTTTTTATGTCGATAGGTGTTATACAGTGGGCCAAGGTCACCTAGAGAATCAAATCAATGGTAAGAAGTTGTGTTGTACGTGCAGGCATCCATATACCTTATCTCCACCATTCATGTCAACGTCAATATAATAGGGTAAGAAGTGCTATTGTTTTCACAATTGACCCATCTTAAGGAGGACAACCTGATCAACCGCTTGAATTCCATCTAGATGCAAGATCGACCACAGAGATGATTACAACCCCCTATGTGTGCTACCATTGTTTGAAACATGGCTACTGATAGCTATAAGGATCCACTACTATTAAAAATTTCCCTTCCTAGATAAAGAAGTCATGCCCCCTGAATACTAGCATTGCAATGGATCGAGAATGGGATCCCATGCTTTCTCTAGAATCCCTAATTAGATTAACTGACTTAAAAAGGTCGTTTGAGATTATGGATAATGTTGTTTTTTGTGTTTTAAATCCCACATTATTTTATTTTGTGGAAGGCAGAGGAGAAGCCCCATTATATCTTTATATTTTTTATCACCATGTCTAAACTTCTATCATACCCGAGTAAGTTTAACCCTTTTTTTTTGCTTTTATGCATGAAAATCCAACAGATGTTGTATTTCACCCTGCTTTATTTTACCCTTGAATGCCCTTGATACATGCTAGAATTTAGGGTTATTTTTCATTAAATGTTGTCTAAATTTTTTTGTCAAAATTCTTTGTTTGTAATCTGATTTATTTTGGTTGTAAATAAAATGTGAAACTAAAATTGCCTAATATTACGAGTAACTAACACGAGGAGAAGGGTGCTTTAAAGAGATGAATTGATTTTTTTTTAAATGTCTTGTTGGCACAAAAAAAAAAGATAATATGTCTATATTTGCACAACCCCCTTTTTTTCTTTTTATCCCAACTTGGGTATGTTTTTAAATTCCTACATTTTACATATCCCAACGGCCATAAGACTCATATAACTAAAATATTTGTTTCTCATTTTTTTATATTGTGAAATTTTATTTTGCTACCTGGAGTGTGGGCATCTCATCTCACAATGTTTTTATGGAAGGTTAACGGCTAAGAAAAGGACTAGTGTAGAATTGTTTTCCATTTCCCACCAAGGGTTCAATTCATTAACCGCTTTTTCAGAAGGAAATTGCATTTTATCCTACTTACTTAAACAATTTAATTACATAGATAGGATTTCTTTTAGGTGAGCAAGCTCAGTGTCAAGTTGGTATGATTAAGCTACTTGCATCACTCAAGTTTTTAGTCATTTCCTATTGTTATCGTCTTCCCCCATTGATAAAACTTCCATTTGTATCTATTGTTAATGATATTGTATTGTGATTTAGATTTTGATTCATTAAAATAAAATAAAGGGCCTAGAAATAAAAATTCTAGTCTAGTACAAAATTAAATTATGCTCGATTCAAAAGTTCAAAAACTTTCATTTGATTCATTTGGTGAATTCGAAAGAACAAAGATATCCCATTTCATTTTAATATTACAAGAAAAAATTATAACGCTATGACTCTATGAGCAAATTTCCTGTTGCAGAATAGGTCTGTTGTCTTCACAGATATGCAACGAAGAAGCTTTTACGATAAAATATGAAAATGTGTCTACATAGACTATGTTATCCATGCACCATCAAAATCTGGTACATCTCTACGATTGTACTTCTCGAAAAAGCAAATATCTACTTCTTTACAAAATATGTGCAAAATATTACTGTGGCTAATCATTTCCACCGATAAAAACCAAAAACCATCCAAGGAAACTACAAATATTCTTATGAATGAGTTTATCAATGTGTGTGCTCTTTCCAAAATAATTCAGTCTCGTCCAATCTTACAACACATTAACCCTTACTGTAATTCTCATAGAATGAAGAAATATTGTTTTGAAATTGTGAATGCAACTTTTAATGCACAAAATTTTGCGATTGGCTTAAATAACGAGTACAAACTATGTAGGGCCCACAGTCTAAGTTGATGAGAAAATCAAAATAAATTAAACTCAATTTTTATTAATTCTCTCATTGGCTTAGACCGTGGGTCTCACACGGAAAATTTTGTACACATGTTTGTGATATGATATTGATGCTTATTTTATGAACGGTTTTTGTAATAGTCATTGTTACCGGTTGCTTGTTTGTAGTTCGCACTTATACATTATGACAAAGAAATTATATTCTTTAATATGAATAAGTTCTCATTTTTGTTGCATTTCATTATTTAGATTCTATGTATTAGTGGAACATATTGTTTATTTTATTTGCATAATAGATTTTTTATGTTCATGATCTCGGATTCTTAGCTACAAGTCTTTTTCTACTAAAATTCAATGCACTTATTTATAATATGTATTTTTTGCTTGTGTGGACAACTCTTCTTTGACTTGAGATTTCCATCGCTACATAGTGAGAGTTGAGACTTTGGTCTTACTTTCAATTAAATCTTTTGTATCTCGTTGTTCCATTAAAACAAAAAATGTTTCAAAAATTTATACTTATACTGTTCAACTTTACATTTATACTTAAAATCAAAATTATACTAAAACTTAAAATAAAATTACATATTAAAATGTAGATTAAAACCTCAAGAATCACAAATTCAAATAATAATAATTGTTTAACCCTTCATTATCTTATTTACTTTTAACAATTAATATAAAAAATTAAATTACAAACAATAAATATAATTGTATACTTTCATATTATACAATGCCTAGTGATTACAACTACATGCTCCTAGTAAATCAAACTATGTTGTATTGGTGGGCAAAATAAACCCACCACCTACTTTTAAACTACTAAAAGAAAATTATAAATCTATGATTTTTATAGAAGAGTACACACGGCGAAGGTATCACCACTAGAAATATGATTATAAATATACTTACAACCTAAAAAGAGGTACATTAAAAAAACGAATGCATGATCTCCGTGCAAGAGGAGACATGCCCGAAGGTATCCTCTTGGAAGAAATACAATATAAGTAGAGCAAAAGTTACAATATAAATGCTAAGATATTTGCTTTAGCAGGGTGATTTAAAAGATACTTAGTGGAGAATTTTCATGCTCCTCTTTTCAAAACTAATTTGATATAGATGGTATTGAAAAATTAATTTGTTACTGAATGTTTCAAATTAGTGAATCTCTATTTTTGAGCTACCTTTATAAATGAGTATATTTAAGATGGAAACCTTCAAACATTCCAAATGATCAGCGCTTAAATAATTTAATTGTTTAATATTTTTTTGTGTTGTGATCTGTTAATTTTTTTTTTAAAAGATAGTTACAACTTAAATATAATGTTGAAGAAAATATTATTTCCAATACAAAATATATATGAAATAAATATTAATATTAAAAATAAAAGTTATGATTTATTTTTTTTAAAATAGAATAAGACTGTAAGGGTTTCATCCCTCCAAAAGATGATCCTCCTCCATTTCTTAGTGTTGTCGCCTTGTGTGCCTAGTTATATAATTTTGTAACTTTTAAATTTTGTGTTTTTCTTTTTGGCATTTTTCGTACCTTCATGGCATTTTGATTGTGGACCGTGAGTTCTCTGATCATCCCATATATTGTAACTCTTTTGTGTATTAATATAAAAACAAGTTCCAATAGTAAAAAAATATAATAAGACATCTAAGCATGCTCATCCAAATGAGATTAGGGATTTAATCAAGATTACAACATATTTGTTATAGTAATTTTTAAATGAGTGTCATTGAAAATTAATAGATCATTCTAAATTCCTATATGTTATGATGGTTAACAATTAATGATTTATAGTACACTTTACATATTGATGTTGTTGCAATTATTATGTAACCCTAAGATAATTTCCCATAATTTTCCATAGTAGCATCATTCACTTGTTTTTTATATGCCTATAACTTAGTTAAAATAGATAAAAGAACTTAATATTTTAATTTAATTCTTCAAAATTGTTATATTAATGTGTTTAAAAACATGTATTTTATCATAAATTAAAAAATTTAAATAACTATTTATTTCAAAACAATTGCCTTAAATATAAGAATATTTAAGAACAACTAAAAGACTATTATATTCAAAATAAATAATTTACAATTTATTTGTGTATTATCGTGTATATATATATATATATATATGAAAAAAATTATATTAATAAATTTGAATAACACTAAAGTATACGAAGAGCCATACAACTCATATATTTATGTGCATACTAGTATAACCCATAATTCTCCACTGAGATTGGAGACTATTATTGTAAATTATATTCCTACGGGTTTTTGGACCATATATTAATACGGTCGAATCTAGGGTGTCAAATTTACAAGATGACTTCTGAACGTGCTTTAATTTTAATGGCCATATATGTCTTTAAAAATGTGACATTAATTTTTTCATATTGTCTTCTAAAAATATATAATAATATTGTTAATATAATATAGACAAATATTTTATTTATCATTTTTATTTATTTAACAATTTTAATATATATTTAAAAATTGCAAACAAACTTATATAAGAATGATGGCTATATTTTACATGTGTAAGTTAAAGAAATGACCATTTAAAATTGTTGCAAGCATATCACAATAAAAAATACAAAAAACATGTAAAATACTCTCAAATTTAAATTCTTGTAAGTTTTTTCATTACTTCCATATTTTGCACTGAACTTAAATTCTTACTAAAATATTTTATTCTTTTAAAATTTAGATTTTTTAGGAAATCAAAATGAGTGCCGCCAATTTATTGAGCCCCTAAATATTAATATATATGTTCAAAAGAGAGTGGCTAAAGATTGTAGGGCGTTAATGGACTTAAAAGAGATCATAAGAAATGTATTCAAAGTTCAAACACAATTAGTTGATAAGGCACAACTAGTCGTCTCAAAGGTAGAAATTGTTGTATCTTCTCAACTAAATGTGCAGTGGGATCCTCCATCACCGCAATCTAATACACAATGGGCTCCTCTACCACCACAATCTCCACAATCTCCACAACCCAAACAAATTTAGGCTCTACCTTCTCTACAAAATACTATGATTTGGGTACCTCATTCACCTTGGCAACTACCTATGTGGAGCACACTACCACCACAAAATTCCTATGGAGGATGCTAGAGTCAAATCCAAGGATGGAATTTGTAACGACCCATAATTTCATACACAAACAACACAGTAAAATACAGGATAACTTTTTTTTTGACACAAACATAACACGACATGCCACCACCGAGGTCACAACTAACTCCGTGGATAACTCAATACAAGGATGACCACAAAGGTAGCACGGAAATGTTCACAACACCACCAAGGATGGTTCACTTTTCTATTTGACAAAACAACATAAGAAACCACCACATAACACACCTACAGATAGGGCAAGCCACAATGAGGAAATTATTTATGGTTATTTTTTTTTATGTAACCTCTTTCGATCCTTAACTTCAGTTTGCTAAGACTCTAGATATGATTTGTACAATGCTAAGTTCTTAATTTTACTTTGAAGAGAAATCTGTTCTAATTCTTCTCTATTATGGCCTTTATTTGCTTAATTTGTTTATTAAGAAAAAGGAGTATTTAAATTCCACAAGGCCATCTGTTCACCACTAACGCTACTAAGACTCGTTCTTGCCCACGAGACAACATGGTTTTAAGTTCAACACACTTAAGAGAAGAAATACAAGGTGCCTTGGAAAAAGGTTAGAGGGAGAAGGTCGAGATGAAAACATCTTTAGGACCTCATTAGTTATTGCCAGTATTTAATTGACGCTAGAGCTCTTAACCAGAATTATCAACGATTTTACTTAGGCTTCGCTAAATGAGTATTACCAAAGAGAACAATTTACTTTCCAAATGGCGGTGAGAAAGATTGTGAGACCTCCAATTTGTTTTCTCTGGCTTATTAAATCTTATCATCTTCTAACAACTAACAGTTCATTTCACCTTGGGGTCATTTTAAAAATTTCACCATAAAAGGAATAATGTTCACTAGAGGAGCTAGGGTTATCATGTTATATAATTTTACTTGCAATGATAGTCTCGCCTTTACTTACTTAAATAATTCCTTTCTCTAAAGTTGGTAACCTCTACGTTAATTTATTTGAATACAACTTTTAGTTCAACTTTTATAAGTATTAAACAACCCACGTATTTTATTAAACAACCCACGTATTTTACTTATGTTGCATTATTACTAAGTCATAGCAAGATTTACTCAACATTTATTTTCAAGGGCAAAGTTTAATAACACTCATTCACCAGAACAAAACAAGGTTACATCCACACTTAAAATACCGATAATCCAACAAAGTCACTCAACAATAGTAACCAAATTTTCTTATAATTTCAATGATACTCAAACAATACAAGGTTTCCAAAGTTCAGATGACAAAGTCCACAATACATTATACTAAGACATTGATCCTCTTCTAAACTTTCCACTGGACGTTATCAATAGTTGAACAACGTAAGAAGGTTTCGATCAAAAGAACCTCTCAACTAAGGTTGGTGACAAAAATCTACTAGTTTATCCCTCATCTACTCGCAAAATCCATCTGCAACAAATTTTCTACAAGAGTCAGTTCGCGAGAACTGAGCAAGATAAGGCTACACCAAAACCACCATAAATGTTATCTATCAATACCATGAAAGGAAGCACTTTATTGTAAGAATCTGGGTCAAACCTCTAAATACTATCAACACTTCAAGTTATAGTAAGTTTCCACCATGCCAATCAAGGAAAAAGGACTATATACTTCAATTAGGAGTAAAAACAATGAAAGTATAACGATCGAAAAGGAATGGCCCTTGGCCCTATAAGGAGAAATAACCAATCTAACAAAACATGATTCCCATCAAGTAAATAATTAAATAACAATCACAAGATTGCGATTTGATATATAGTACCAACCATCTAGAATTTTATCAAAGGTACCAAATGCATAGGCTATAATATTATATTTCTAGAAGAACAAGAGTTGATTGACTCAAGAAAAGGGAAACCACGGTTTTCAAGAATTAACACAAAAAGCCATGTATAAATGAGTTTCAAACCTGAAATCACATAGAGTATCCACACAACATAAGTTTCGAAGCAAGGGCACAGTAAACTAGGTTGGCCACTAACTCCAAGAGATTTCCCAATCATTCAAGAAGGCCAATGCCTTGTGGGCTAGTAGCAAAACACGCGAGAGGAGAAGGGGTTCCGTCAAACAAGAGTATACGAAAATGTCTTCAACAAATTTTATAACCCTAAAGATTTACAAACCTCCACATCAATTTTAAAGTTCGGTTAATTTAAGATAATTTTCCTATTTCCCAAAACAATAATATTTTTAAAGCAACCCTTGATAACATAGTCAAACATCACACCTAGACTCAAACATAAATATCTAAGTGACATTAATAAAACAAAATCTTCCGCTATGAATCCATAAGACTATCAAATGCACGATGAATTTTCCTGAAGATTAATAACGTTTAAGGCAATTTTCCATCACAAAATATTAAGGTAAATTACGTGCATGGAAAACGACCAATATTAATTAATAGCATTAAAATTATAAAAGAGAAAGAATGCAAGTTAGGAAAAATAGAAAGAAACGCCATTAACAATAATTCTGAGAGAGGGATTAGACCATAACTATCCTAGTGTGAATGAGGTACAGGATTCACACGATAGAAACCTCGAGCTTAGCAGATCCAAAAAGCTAATTATGGTTCAAGTGGATAGGGGTGGTTAAGGTACTTTCTGAGGATGGCCTTAATGCCTAGGAACAAGTTGAAAGATAATATGGGAGTCTAAGCACCCGAGATTTGATGCGTAATAGCATGCAAACATTTCATTTTAAAA
Organism: Taxus chinensis; assembly: GCA_019776745.2. Lineage (NCBI taxonomy): Eukaryota > Viridiplantae > Streptophyta > Pinopsida > Cupressales > Taxaceae > Taxus > Taxus chinensis. The sequence goes on along the minus strand of CM034152.1, from coordinate 158,178,968 downwards.
AGTTTTAATATCGACAACACAACCCGGATAGCCCAAGCGGTGATCACTCCAATTCTACAATCTGTCTTTCTGATGTCCAGAAGATTATCGAAGGTAACAACATAATACTGGTAACAACATAATAATATAAAACTCAATCGTAGAGAAGAAGATATACGTAAAACGAAAGGATGAAGGTCAAACAATCAAGCAAGAAAACATAACACCCAGAGACGACGGTACATATGTGTTTCTCACTAACACACTGATAGCGATAAGGTGAAAACAAGAAATAGAACAAGCAGAAAGGAGAGGTCTCCTAGTAAGATGTCCAATTGACAAATTTATACAAGGAAAAATGTGGTTCGGTTTCACGATAAAATAAATATAGCAATAGTAGAAAAGTGTAGAGTTATCTTGCCTTCTCCTCCAGCTTCGACGAGGCATCCAAGCTCCCCAAGATCCAGCAACAGCAACCCTCTAATTGAATCTTCATCCGCAGCATGCAAGGTGCCAACATTCCTCTAAATCCCGAACTCCACTGGAAACCTCTTCTTAAGATCTCTAATGCCATCCTTCCTAGAGCAAGATGGGCAAAACCATTTCCCTTTAGGAATCTTGACCAGAATGAGGCAGACACAAAACATATGATAACCATTATCGCACCCATCACAGATTAGGAGGAGCCTCTCCTCTCCGTGCCCTTCTCCGCATATCTTACAAACAATATGTTCATAAATCTTCCTCCTCCTCCCCTATTTCTCACCACCATTGTACACAAAAACTGACTTGTAGCTCTCGTAAATCTCCACAATGCTCATCTTCTTTACACCATTTTCTTCCTCCTTGGAGCTACTATTTTCACGTTCCATGAACCCCATCATTATACACTCTAAAAATTTGAGCTGGCAATTGCGAAGACCTCCCACCAATTGTTTCAATGTATTTTAACAGAAAAATAAGGGTGCAGTCTGGTGCGAATACAATGTAAACAGTAGATCTTTATTTACTATCCAAAAATTTTGTGTTGTCTTTGCAAAGAGTCAGGAATATACATTGCTTGTCTAAAAAAAACAAAACAAACATATGCCAGTAGTTTCTTAGATCAAACATCAGACTAGGAAACACAACAACTCCACGCGGCCAACAAGGAAGGCGCCCTAAGGTCCTGCGCATTCTGAAAACCTTCCTCCACATTTTCCAAACGCCCCCTCCAGCTCCAGGCGTGAACAGGTCTCAACGTGGCCAGGAGAAGGTGAATAAAACAAAGGAACAAGGACTAGGCGCGCAACAAAAAGGAGGCAAACTTTTCTAACGTTTTTCACCATTCCACAGTCAATCTGCCCAAGAAGATCCCACGCCGCCAGAGCAGGAGGTTGCAGGTTTGTGGAAAGGAGAGAAGTACAGACAGCAAAGTTAGGGCTAGTTGGAGATGGCCACGCAGGAAGGAAAGAAGACAAATCTACACAGAAAGATCCCACACACAACCCTAAAAAAAATGCGGCCAGGAGAAGGAGGCGTCCCTTTCCAGCTAAAAGGTCAAATCATGATTTCAATAAAGCTGATAAAGAAACAATTAGGCGGCCCAAAGGAAATTTAAACTTCCTCCACCAACAAGTCAGGAAAAATTACTTATCCAAAAAATGAAATAAATTTAATTAGTCACAATTTCATTTTAAAATTTGGTTAGATCGACAAAAAAATAACGGCAGTATACAGCTACCAAGTCCAGGGAACCGACAAAATTCACATATTTTAGTTAACGAAATTCTTAATACTTAAAAAATGTGCAATCCTATTGGTCAGCGTATTACTCCGACAATATACATAATACATTTACGTGAACAAAACATCTTTTATTTAGCTCTGCAAATAAATCCAAGTTTCCGTGCCAAGTAGGAGGATAAATTGATAATAAAAATTTACCAGTTGGTGGATGAGAACATCAAATAAACAATAACTCGCAATAAGGCGTGCGCACGGCCCGAAAAGGCTTAATTAATTCAAAAATGTAATTTTATCATCTATATACATATAAGAATATAACTGATACTCGTTCCTTTACTATTCATTATTATTATGTTTTAAAATGCTGCGACACCTAACGGGGTTCGAAAAGTCGTTTAGGACCTAACACGATAGTGACAGCAAATAAAAATAATAATAATAATAATAATAATAATTTAATCGAGGGGTCAAGCACCAGAGTGATCAATACTACAACAAAATATCTTATAGGAAACTAAAAACAATCAACAGGAGGTTCGATAAGGCAAGAACAAGGTCTTCCTTTAATAGGATAAAACGTGAGGGACGCTGCGGGGCCAACAACCTAAACATCAACACCGACGCAAGCAGGTAAGCTCAACAAGATGAAGACACCAATGTTTCAAAGGAACACAACGGCGTTCAGCCCTTAGAAACACGGTCATCACAGAACAACAGAGCAATGATGAATGGGGGCATTATAGAATTCCCCGCATAGAACGCATGGTACATAATAAGGATGATATCAGGGTAGTTACTAATAAAGGAGGATGGGACCTAAACCCAGAGACAAGGAGTGATGTTACCTTTGAAGAGAACTAAATCACATTGTGTGGAATTTTCCTTTAAATCCAAAGCAGGAAGTATTTACACATGTTGTAGGGTATAAGTACAACATAACACTAAAGATCACCCTACATTGGAGAAGTAATGGAAAGAAAATAACTGCACAATATCAATATTATTAATATGGTGCCCAGACAAACTAGAAGTCTTCAAGTTGTTAATAGATTGCAAAGGAAAGAGCAAGGCTTGGGACATATGGAGATTTCTAGTGAGCCCCAAATGTAGTGCACATATACTGGTAAATATCCTTATACGAGAGAAGAGAAAGAGCTATTAGAATAAGCCAAGGGACTGTTGGACTCCATTAAGAACATAGATGGAAAAGGTCATATTCTTATTAGTGATTTAACAAATATTGAATTTAAAAAACCCTAGAGGCTATTACAAAGTCACAATACGAATGATAAACATTAAATCATGGATTTGGACACAAGTAAGAAGCAAGATGAATTTGAAAACCTAAGTGCAAGAGAGGGAATAAAAGACTTAGTTGATTTCGCAATGAATCCCAAAGTGTGTTGGACTGGAATACAGATGATCAAAAGGAGGAAACTGTCGCAACACCACTCAAAAGATTACAAAATTTTTGGAATAGGTTGGATTGAGGCACCTGGACTGGGGTTGAGGCACTTAGGCACCAGAGACCTCTCCTGGATGCCTCCAACTGTGTAAATACTCAGAATTTAGTTTTTGCATTGTCACAAGATTGTCGCTAACCCTTATTGTTTATCGCTAGTGTGTCACACAATGTCCACATATGTCATTTATAACTTGCAATGAAAGAGATATCTTGTAAAACCACATAATACATCAAATCCTTAAAAAAAGATGCAAATGGGGAATCGAACTGACCCTAACGGTCACCTGATTGAGTGCACTGATGACACAGCATTGAACTATATCTCTGACTCCATGTAGTAATGTGTGTGTGTGTATAGAATCGTGCCCTAGGAAGCTCTTATGCAAGATGCACGTGATAACGAGCAATAACTAGATGCAACAATGTATATAGATGTGTTGATGGAATAAAGAAACTTCTCCTCCTATGTGTGTATACAGGAATAGTAGTCCCTTGTCCCTTGAATTAAGCTATATAGATGTTTTTATGCTCTTAGAATACCTTTGGATGCAACCTTAGGTGACGATAATATATGTTTAGAGCTTGGTCATTTAATTTAATCACATAGCATTGTATTTATATGATTTCATAGGTTAAATTTCACAATTAACAAATAAAAGGCCAACCCATAAGAAAACAAGATGCCCAACAGCTAGAAAAGGCCCAAAAGAGGCGAGTAAGATACAAAGAGGTCGGGGGAACCCAAAGGGGACGAGGGCACCTAGGATCTGGCATCCTGGTTGGGCGTTAGTGTCCAAACTCGAGAAATATGAAATATAGAAATTCAAACCGGGTAGTGGGATGTGTAATACCAAAATGGAAAGCAAAAAGAAAGAAAAAAACGTAAGATAGATGTCAATTAGTACTTTTCTCACTTAGGAATCATATGAATGCAAGTATGTGATTAAGACCTAGAAATGTACCCAAGTGTGTGATTTTGTGTCTACAATTAGGGTGCACCCAAAGAATCCATTTGTAGAATAGGACTTGCACTATACAATTACATCTCCCACTAAGTTGGAGATAGGGATGTCATATGTCTTTGTGCATAATGAGCATGATTATATAGAAACTAATTGAGAAAGTCACATTTTATGGGGAAAAACCTCCTCAATTAGTAGAAATTTAGATACATATTTGAACCATTGGATGTGAAGATAACATGATATCAGGCCTATGATGATGTATTTTTGGTTGAATTGCATGAATATGTGTCATAAGAAGATATGAGGGTAATTAAGAGCACTAGGCTACACACTAAAGGGAATAACAAAAACATGGTGCGTTATACACAGAGTGAAGAACCTTGTATGGAGTGAAATAGTAGGTAGGTTAAATGCAATATTCATGTTACCATCCAGACTAACTAAATTTTGGCATATATAATGCACAAATCAATGTCCAAAATACACATTCAATGATGTATTGATGGATGGAAGATACAACCAATTGAGAAAAAATGGTTGGTTCATATCTTTCTATAGACACTTACCCTATTACCTAAAGCATGCTACTTCCAATGTAAAAGGAAAAGAGAAACATGCACTTGGAAATAGGTTCAAGAATATTTTATTCAAAATTTCACATTTAAAGATAGTAATCATATGGTAGATGTGGAACTATAAAAGATCAAAATATTTATCTACGATGGGACTATAGATGTAGAAGGATGAGCTGAATCCATATATCCAGAAGAAGAAGAAAAGGGGAACTGCACATCCACCATGTGAATGAGTGAAAAGGGTAAAAGAGATACTCAATAAAGAATCAAAGTATGTCATAGAGTTAGTGACAATAAGGAAGAAGCATATGATTCAAGTACCAAAGAAGGAATGGAACTTTCAGAAATGTTTGAACCAAAACATATTAAACCTCTTTCTACAAATGAAGAATTATGTAATGAAGAACAAGAACACATGCATTGTTCAAACATAGAAGAAAAATAAGTCTCAAGAATGGTTTAGGACACCAAAGATAAAGGTAAATCCAAAGTGTATGATGAATTGGTGTAAAAAGGGTGGAATATATTAGTCCTCTAAGAACAATCAAGTTAGCCATTATAGGAGAGTATAGGAAAAAATAATAAATGCTTGAAATTTTACAAATAGTATGAGATTACGAGGATCTACTTCCAACCAAGTTTAGTGAAATCAAAGGAGTAGATCCATCCCTAGTATAAATTTGCATTGAGTTAAAAGAAGGTACAAATCCCATCTAGAAAATTTCATACATGTTAAACTCTAACATGAAATCTAAGGTTATGTTACATATGAATTGGACCAAATTATATAAGCAAGCATAATATACCCTCTAGAAAAAACTCATTTGGGTGAGTCTTGTAGTCACTCAACCAAAAAAAACAATGGAAATAAGGATTTGTGATGATTACATGGCCCTTAATGAATTCTAGGTAAATGATCCATTTCCCACTCATAGATAAAATCTTGGATGCGGTTATAAGATGTAAATTCTATTCATTCATAGATGGATTTAATGGTTACCATCAAATCCCAATTACACAAGAAGACCAATCAAATAATATTTTTTCTACAGAGTAGGCAAGATTTGTGTATTGAGTGATGTCATTTGGTCTAAGTAATACAACCACAACCTTTACCCAAACTATAGTCATTATATTTAAGGATTTCATACAATATTTTTAATACAGGGGAATCCAGGGACTTGGCCAAGAAGACCTACACTAAAGGAGAAATGTGTGCGCATGAGATGTAGAAGATGCACATGAGAAGGAAAGGAGAGTGCAAGGAAGATGTGTGGAAAAATAAGGATCTGCCAAAATAAATATAGAATGTCGCAGGAGAAGAGCAACAAGAGAATGAAGAGGAGGAGTGACCCAAGACACTTAAGGAGAAGTAACTAGAAAGGGCGCATGGGGTTGAGAATGATGCACGAGGAAAACATCATGGAAAGGAAGTAAGAGGAAATAATGCTAGAATGTTGACTATAATACAACTAGTTGAGAGGAGGAAGAGGTCGTAACAAGTAGACCAAAATTAAGAAATATCATAAGAGAAGGTGATAAGGACATAAGGAGAGGTGACCTGAAGTCAGAAGCATAGAGGCATGCTCATAATAATTTCACATTAGGTTAAGGATGACATACAAGAATGGTTATGTCAGATGGAAATATGGTCAAAATAAGAAAGATTGGGACTAATGGTGTAAAGGGAATAATACGCACAAAGAGAAGTAGAAAATAACATGCAAGAGGAAGTAAAGGCACACATAAAAAGGGAAATCCCATAATTAGAAGGAGAAGGGGCCAATAGAAAGGACATTGGAAACTGAAGGTGTGGTATGCCCAAAGTAATGTAAGGGTGCATAATAGAAAGTTGAGGCACATAGAAAATAAATGGGGCGTGAATAAATAGTTAACCAAATCAGCAGCCAAGGAAAAAGGAGTACGGATACGAGCATATAGTAGTAGCATGCAAAAGTGAATGTGAAGAGGAAAGGCATAGGAAGAGATGGATGCCATAGATATAGACATGTAGAAATAAGTGTAGAGTCAATAGTAAATAATGAGAAGCTCAATTGGGAGAACGTAGAAGGATAAAGGCGTAGGGTCGAAGTGTGTACTTACGAACCTTTTATAAAGTAAAGACCTCCTTTACAAAATGATGTTTTATTGCTGGAATACACATTAAACTTAAAGTAATATGTTTACTTAAATCATAAAAAGATATTTTCAATGCTTTTATGGAGAAAAAGTAGAGAGGTGATGAATAAATCACATGGTCAGTTGTTAGGAGGTGGCATTATCATGCACACTCTCCCTCAACAGAAACTTTGAAAGGTCAAGAATTGCATAAAACTTACATAACTTCACATCACAAAATGACTTTATGAATATATTTGTAACATGATCTTCAGTAGGAAAAAATTGGATATCTATATCACCACAAAGAACCTTCTCTCGAATACAATGCATATGAATCTGGATATGTTTTTTATTTGATGTTGAATTGGATTATTAGTGAGATTGTTGTACAAATCTAACTATCACACAAAGAGGAGTACTTATTTTAAATTCCATGTGACTTTTTTGCAATAGCATCTTTAGCCACTTGAATTCTTTTGATGCTTCTAATGCACTTCTATTCTACCTCAGTGTAAGAGAGGAAGATTGTCGATTATTTGTTTATACTCCAAGTAATGGCTCCTAAACCAAACTTGAACACATATCTAGTTGTATATTTTATATCCATGGATAATTTTAAGAGGCCTCTGGGAAATTGGAGGTGGAATATCCCTAGAACCACTTTCACGAAATAGGTGAAGTTCGCGAGGTTTACGAACACAATATTCAAAAGGAATAATTTTCCTTTCAAACGACAAGAACGCTCCAGTAGTGCAATAGGATATTTTTTGTTACGCAATAGAAAATTTCCTATCGCACAACAAAAAATTATCTATCATGTGATAGGAAATTTTTTGTCACGTGACAACAAATATCCTCTCACACGACAAAAAATGTCCTGTCATGCAACCTTATATTTTTTTGTCGTGCATCCATCAAATTTTTGACGTGCATCACTAGTGTTTGTTGTCACGTGTCTTTATCCTTTATTACCGTTTGTCTCAAAACTTTTTTGTCACACATTTCTAAACTTCTTTGTCATGTGTCTCAAACCTTTGAAGTCACGCATCCCTTTTCTATGTTGTCTCCCTTTGCACTCTTTAATACTTGTCACATGACCGTAATTTTTTCTCATGTATTTCTCTGCACTCCTTGTCGTTTGTTCGCATGGTACTTGATTATACTTCATATGATACCTTACTAGTAAGTTAGTAGTATGCTACCTAGAAAATTACCTATGATTATATAGGAGAAGTTTTCAATAGTAGGCGAAGCCGACCCCAAAAAATTTTATACTGGAAAATTTAGGCGAAAGATACATTATCATACTAAAAAAATCACCTTTTAAGATTTTCCAAATATGGAATATTCACCAAATTACAAATATTCTTCACTAAAATTTTCCGTATTTCTATCTATTATATCACCAGCATTGTCATAATCACAATATTCAAATAAATAAGCATTAGTAGAAGAAGAGTAATAAAAACCAAAATTAATTTTTTCTTTAATATATCTTAATATTATTTTTGCTAACATCTAATGATCCTGATATGGTTCCTACATGAATCTAGAAGTAATACCTATTGTATATGCACTATCAGGTCTAGTGATTGTTAAATAGATTAAACTACCTATAAGAAACCTATAAAGAGTAGGATTAGCTTTTTCACATGCACGTTTAGTATCAATTTTACAACCAACTTCAATAGGAATAACAATTGGTTACAATCCACCATATTAAATATTTTAAATAAAGTAGAAGCATATGTGATTAAGAAATAACTATGAAGTTTTGGACCTAGAAAAATATACATACCAACTAGGAACCCATCCTAACTTTTTGTAAAGAAAAAGATTAGTTGCAACCAGTATTAGACGTCTCCAATACTGACACGGAGGGAATCCATGACTATCATTTAATATGCATGTAATATTTTTCTTAGCAATCACACACTAATTTATTATAATAGAGAGGTTATCTAATTAAGAAATGGTCTATTAACATATATATCTTCATTATATATTCTAAGCCTTTTAATTTTACAACTAGAACTATTTTCAATTAAAGCTTTGAATTTAGATTAAATAATTGATTTATTTTTTATAAAAATGATCAAATCATATGAGAATAATTATCAATAAATTTAATTTCATACAATGAACCATTTAGGGAAGGAACTTATAAAGGTCCTCTAACATCATTGTGAATAAGGTCAAGAGGTTCAGAGGACTTTGGTTCATGATGGTTATGGAAGGGGTTTGCAGATTTCTTACCACATTAGCACCCTTTACAAGTTTCCTTGGCATGAGAGAAAGAAGGTAGTCCAACAACTAGATTCAAATGAGACATATCATACATACTTCTAAGGTTAACATGTCTGAATTTTTCATGCCATAACTATAAATCATTCTTACTTTGAGTAGAAAGACATGAAGTATATGCAAAACCTTGAAATATATATAAACCATTATTTTGCATGCCTTATGCATTAGTAGTATCTAACTCATTTTTAATATACCATTTATATTTGATTAAAATTATGCTATAGTTTTTTTAAGTTAGTTGAGAACATGATAGAAAATTTATTTTCATTTTATGAACACATAAAACATAATTTATATTAACATTAAAAACTTTATCTCTACCTTGACTTTGAAAATCAAGAAAGGAGTGATCGCCAAGATAAATTTGATCATTACATTCTTTTATAAGAAAGAATATCTTGTCTATATGACATGTGCCTAGACGTGCCATTATTTAAGATCCATTCATTTTCTTTTACAGTAACTACTATAACATATAAGGCAACTACATTAGGTTTTTTATTATTATTTTGATCTTGATTTGTTTTTTTTCTTTTTTCTATTTGAAATTTGGTTTATTTTTGTTTATCCTGCAATCTTATTTTATATGACCAAATTTCCCATAATTAAATGACATTTTCCATAAAAAATGACTCATTGGTTTCTTATCTTTACTAGGGGGTTTAAATTTTGATTTGAACTTCTTATTCTTAGAAAATTTATTTTTAGGATTTTGAGTAAAAAATCCCTAAGTGACATTCTCCTTCAAATCAAAGTTTTCCATTACTTGTTCTTCCAGAATCAGGAGAGAACTAAGCATAGATAAGTCAGGAATATCTTATTCAGTATTATATTTTGAGTTTAAGATGGAAATAAAGTTTTTAAATCTTTCAAGGATGTTCATTTGAATGGTAAAGTATAGTAGTTTGTCTTGAATCAAATCCAAGTTATCTCCATCTAATTGAGATTTAATATTTTTAATTTTAATAAGAAAATTAACCACTTTTTTGTCTCCCTTCATGGGAGTTTTCATTAATTCAAGAATCAAGGTTATAATTTTAGAAAGTTGTGCACCTTCATTCATTGATTCTAATAATTTATAGGCTTCGTTATGTTTTTCTTGGTTTATAATGTAAATCTGAAATTCATCTTGCACGCTTAGTACAAAATGATCGACATTGATTCTTGCACTTTCTATTTAAATTCATATATGTTGTATGTTATCATTTGTCTAACTATAGGTGCCTTTTTTGTACCATTCATGAAAATCCATAGCTTTCATGCCAAAAATTCTACTTTCAGTCGAATCTTCCAAATGTTGTAATTTGTGTCGCTTAGCATTTGCGACTTATCCATATTAAAATGGTTAGAACTTGTTTTTAGTTATGATTTGATATTTTCAAAAAAAATAAAAATAATGATATGTTAAAAAATAAATAATTGACGACACCCTTAAAATACTAGTTGAAATCAATAATTTTAAACAAAAAAATTCACTTTCGTCTTTATGCAATAATCTGCAAATATGTGTAGGATTTCTGGTGTTTTCTCCTTCCAGCACATTTAAATGTTCACTTACATTTATGGAGATACTAAATTCGAAAGTGTAGTCACTAAATCACACACTTTGAGTCAATATTTAGTCTCAGTCTCATACTACTATTCATATGGTTCTTAAGTGAAAAGAGTAATATTTAGCCCATGTCTCTTGCCATTTTTACATCGCTTGTTGTGGTATTTTTCTAACTTACACCTCCATCGCCTAGTCTAATTTATCATTATGTATTTTTTTACTTTTGACTGGGGCAAACAACCAATGACTGGGGCACCCTAGGTGCCCTGATCCCATTCTAGGGACCCTAATACTCTTTACACTTTACTTGCATCTTTTGGGAACTTTCTAGCCATTTGAACTTTATATATTTTTGGTGGTCGGCCTTTTCGGGGTTAATTACAAAATTAGAACAATAGAACCATATAAGTATAAAGTTATGTGACCATAATTAAGAATCAAGCACTAAGCACTTACTATCACATATCTAGGTTGCATCCATAAAAGGCATCTAAAGCTACATTTGCATCCATCTAGATCCATCATAAGGCACACAAGGCTAGTTCATCTGCATCACACTTCATAGGCGGTTTCTCCTTCATCTTTGATTTACAGTGACATCCAACGTAGTTCAGTGAAGTTAGTGCGACAAGAAGAGCATATAGGATAACATCAAGTGACACCTCAAAGGAGGGTTTCAGGCCATTTCTGTAAACCATGGCACCCAGTTCTCATACCATGGTGCCCACAGGCACCCATGTCTAGTCAGAGATCTTGGATCTTTGTTTTCTCAATATTTTGTGTGGTTGTTTCCTATTCATTTTTACATGGTTGACACTGCAACATAGTCACACACCTTCGTCGAATCAGCTATGGATTTCCTAACCCCTCTTGCATATTAGGTTTTTGGTGATTATATTTACTTAGTTGTTTGAGTCATTTCCTTTATTTATTTAGCTATTATTTACTTATTTGCATAGCATCAGATTACACTAGAATAGAATCTCCATTTCATATTTTAGTTAATCATTTTGGTGAACCTATTCTCGACCTTCACGCTTTTAGGATCCCATTGATTTCTTTCTCATATTATCATATTGCTCTCATGAATATCTCTATCCACGCCTATTTTCATAATCATCTTGATTTTATTAACAAACTCAAATCATATTTTTCTACTACTTATATCCCTCCTCACACATCACCCGAATATATATACCACAAGTTTACTTTGGTTTTATCTCTTAATGAAGATCAAATCACTTTCACCTCAGATGAGCTACCTTCTCAAGCAATATTAGAGCAAGACCCCCACTATATATCCATGTTTTTATCAACAATATCGACGTCAAATGCACCTTAGTTGACAATGTTTTTTTCCTTAATATGTGTAACATCACCTTTCTCCATCACTTAGGTATTCCAAAAATATCATTAGCCCCTTCATCGGTCTCTATTCATGGCTTCGAAAATATTCCTAAGTGTGTACTAGGTATTATTAGCCTCTTTGTTACTATTGGTCCATGTACAATCACCATTCTATATCATGTCATACCCAACAACCTTAATTATAACCTTCTTCTTGGGTGGCCATGGATCCATGCCATGCATGCAGTCCCCTCCACCTTACACACACAAATTAAATTTCATTATCAAGGAGTTGTCTATGATGTACTAGCCGATCCATCCCCTTTCGTGTATTGTAATTTTGTGGAACAGTCTAATAACACCCTTAGTCCTTCTAATGATACTCATAATTTTTCTAAATATGGGTTAGGATATGAATATTTACACCATTAGGGATTCTCTAATATAAACCCAAACCAACAAGAACTTGGAATAACAACACTTTGGGATCATCCCATGCCATCTAGTAAATTTGGATTGGGGTATCACCCCCTGCCCATCTCTTCTTCGAAATTTTATACCACCTTGCACACCTCTTCGCTTATGCTCATCTATCTAGAATTCATTAATGAAAATTCCTCTATAGTATGGGATACTTTAGACAATTTTGTTACCAATGATTCCATCTTAGAATACATGGGTGTTTAGGACCAATTCCTTTCATTTCACCATAAACAACATACCCCATTATCGCTTCAAATAACTGCCTACTTTAGAGAGACTGATACACTTGATCATGACATTGATTCTATAGATATTATGCCTACAAATCCATACATTGAAGATAGGTCTATCCTTCTGAACAAGAAAACAATATAACCTAGGAACATCTGAGAGCCCACGTATAGTTTTATTAGTTTGTTCTCTTACACTTAGTGAACAAAAAGACATCAAAAAAATATTGCACAATTTCTCTGATATTTTTGCATGGGAGTACAATGATATGTCAAGCCATGACCCATTTGTTGCCATGTACAACATTATCCTTAACCCCAGTGCTAATCCCATGTAACAAAAAAAATGCAAAATGTACCTGAAGGTAGTACTCTTAGTCAAGGAAGAAATTCAAAATTTGTTTGATGGTGGTTTTATTCGAACTATCGATTATCCCAAATGGGTATCTAACGTTGTGCCCGTAATGAAATTAGATGGTCGCATCCGCTTTTGTACAGACTTGTACGATTTAAATAAAGCTTATCCTAAGGATATCTTCCCATTGCCTCATATTGATTTTATTGTCGACTCTACCACCAGTTATGACATTCTCTCTTTCATAGACGGCTTTGCAAGAGACAATCAAATCAAAATAAATCCCACTGATCAAGAGAAGAATTCTTTTACCACACCTTGTGGAACATTTTGTTACATTGTCATGCCCTCTGGCCTTAATAATATCAAGGCCACTTATCAGCGTGTAATGACACATATATTTCATGATTATATTCACAAGATCATTGAATATTATGTTGACTACATCTTATCCAAGTCAAGACATCGTTCCACCATTGCACAAGATCTACACACATTATTTGAGCATGTACGTCAATACCATGTCAACTTAAATCCCAAAAAATGTGTTTCCGGGGTCACAACTAGTATACTAATGGGATATATTATCTCACAACATGACATTGAAATTGACCCCAATAATATTAAAGCCATTTTTGACATGCCTCCACCTAAAAATCTACATCAACTACGATCATTGCAAGGGAAAATACAAACTATTTAGTGATTCATTGCACAACTTTCTGATAAAACTCAACCATTTATGTGTCTTATGAAGAAAGATACTAAATTTGTATTGGATGAACAATGCCGACAAGTATTTGAGGACATAAAAACATATCTTCTTACCCCACCTGTCTTAGTGCCTCTGCTAGCTGACCAACCTTTCTTATTGTACATTTCTGCCACATTTCACACCTTACCAGGTTTTTCTTGCACAACACAATTATTATAAGCAATAAAGAGAAATCTACTACATTATTCGAAAATTGCTCTCTTACGAGTGTAATTATAGCTACATTGAAAATCTATGTCTAGGCCTCATTTTTTTTGTGGACAAATTGTGTCATTATCTCCTTAATAATGAGGTACAATTTATTACCAAGGTCAACCCATTATGATATTTTTTATCCCACACGCATATTTTAAGACATCTCACACGTAGGGTTATGCTTCTTACCGAATTAATTTTCAATTTTATACCTCAAAAATTAATTAAAGGATAAGTTATAGCTGATCAATTAGCCATCGTACCTCCTCTAGACGCTTCACCTATCTCTGATTCTTTCCATGATGACTTTACAACTTATAATTTTGAGCCATATACATGGATGATGTACTTTGATGACTTGCATTTTCATTCCAATGATAGGGCCGGCATCGTATTCATTACACCACAAGATGATCTACTTCCCTTCACATGTCACTTAGGATTTTCTTGTACAAATAACATCGATGAATGCAAAGCTCTCATCCTTGGTCTTCTCACCAATCATAAGCTCCTCATTCACATCTTGTGCATTCATGGTGACTCTCAGTTAGTCATCAATTAATTTAATGATTCCTACCATACTAAGGAGGAACATTTAGTCCCATTAAACACGTTCGTAAAATATCTTTTGGCTACCTTTGAATCTTATTCTATCACTACTATCCTAGGAAAATGTAATTTTTATGCAGACGTCATGGCCAATGCAGCCTCACTTATCCCACAAGACATTACCGATGAATAGGCCACATTCATCATAACACACCTTAGACATCCCTCCATTTCTATGTTTCCTCTTGTAACTTGTGCCATAACGCACAGTCAAGATAACTCTAAGTGGTTAACACCATTTTACAACTACTTGTACAAGAAGATTATCCCTAATAACCTACAGCCTCATGAGGCTCAATGTTTATGATGTGAAGCTAATCATTATGTCATCGTAGGAACAAAAATATTTAAACGTGCAATTGATGGCCAACTCTTGCTTTGCTTAGGACTCACATATATCCTTATCGATGTCTCACAAGCTATGTCGTAAAATCTTTTGCATCAAGGATATTATTGGCCTACAATGGAGCAGTATTTTCTTGAATACGCCACCTGTTGTGAGAAATGCCAAAAATATGGAAACCTTTTCCATGCACCCGCATACAACCTACAACCTATCGCACCAACATGGCCTTTCTCTCTTTAGGTACTTGACCTCATCTGTATGATCAATCCAAATCTAATGATGGACATAAATTCATTATTACTGCCACAGAATATTTTACAAAATGGGTTGAGGAAGCTCCACTACGCACAGTCACTGGTATTGACATTTGAGGTTTCCTCACTACCCACATCATCACATGATTTGGTGTGCCTTCTGCTATTATTGTTGATAATGGATCCTCTTTTAATAATAAGGATGTTAAAAAAATTTGTGCCAAATTCAAAATCAAACCATCCTTTTCTACACCCTATGAATACGCCACCCGTTGTGAGAAATGCCAAAAATATGGAAGCCTTTGCCATGCACCCGCATACAACCTACAACCTATCACACCAACATGGCCTTTCTCTCTTTAGGTACTTGACCTCATCTGTATGATCAATCCAAATCTAATGGTGGACATAAATTCATTATTACTGCCACAAAATATTTTACAAAATGGGTCGAGGAAGCTCCACTACGCACAGTCACTGGTATTGGCATTTGAGGTTTCCTCACTACCCACATCATCACATGCTTTGGTGTGCCTTCTGCTATTATTGTTGATAATGGATCCTCTTTTAATAATAAGGATGTTAAAAAAAATTGTGCCAAATTCAAAATCAAACGATCCTTTTCTACACCCTACCATCCACAAGGCAATGGCCAAGCTAAGGCCACCAACAAAACCATTGTCAAAATATTGTGTAAGACAGTAGACTCTAGTGGTAATGATTAGAATAACCAATTATTCTATGCCCTATGGGCCTACCACACTAGCGTTCACACACCTACTAACTCCACTCCATTTTCATTAGTTTATGGGGTTGAGGTTGTCATCCCATTAGAACTTAAAATACCTTCCTTGCGCACTTCACTCAAAGGTATCCTCAAAGATAATGAATATCATGAAAACCAATTACATGAATTAGAAATGTTAGACTCATGTCAAGTATAAGCACTTAAGAATCTCTGCATATATTAATCTTGTATTACACACACATACAATTTTAAAACTCGTTTCCGCGAATTCAACATCGACGATCTGGTCTTAAAATAAAATCAGAAAAATAAAAATGCCGACACCCCTCTTAAAGGTAAATTCAATCCCAATTTACTTGGCCCATATGTTATCACTGACAAGCTAGGTGGTGGATTTTACCACCTTGCCACCCTTTTAGGGAAACCACTAAAAAATCTAATCAATTTTATTCACCTTAATAAATATTACACCTAAACGCGCTATACTCACTAACTGATGACACACTCTAGTCTCATTGTCCATACTAGATTGTTGAGGGTATACAACAAAAATGGACCACATCATGCTAACACATACATGATTTGATCTTTCCTCATGTGACATTGCTAGGATTAGTGATATACGCCTTTTGTTATAGGGTCACTTCTCCTAGCATCATCTTGTGATAGACCACATAATCACTTTTGCTTACATTGTTTAGTGGTATACGCTTTAGGCTAAATCACCACCTCATTTATATTCATCTAGTTATGATAAATTCTTATGTTATAGGATCACACACAGTTCATCACTATGTCACATCTCATCATCACACACTTATCACAGTGCACCACATAACACATATATTCAACCATTTCCTGATGACATTGTAATGAAATTACTAGTATAATTCAGATTATGAGAACAATAGAACACCAAATAACACAATATTTAAGAATAATTATCTCAATATGTAATTAGAATAGCTTCACCACTTCAAGGGGAAACCTCCAAACCATATAATAAGACTCAAATTCTCAAATGATAATGAAATACTACCTTCAATCCCCTATATATACTATTCATATGCTATGGCCATCACCAAGGCTGACCTATTAAGCATGAGAAAGTATAAATGATATATTAAAATGATATGGTAAGCCATAAGTCAGCTACTCATATCCTAATACAAGCAATAGGTTAAGGGCGTAGCATGCCCTTCCCCTTCAAACCAACATTGTCCTCAAAGTTGAATAATCCTGGATGTTGCTGCAGAAAACTTTCGTCCTCCCAGGTTGCATTTTCTATGCTCAGATTCTTCCACTTGATCAGATATTCCTTAATGTCTCTGGTTCTTAGCCTCTTAGTAGGTGTTTGCAGAATCTTCTCTGGCTCCAACATGATTCTTCCTTCCTCGTCAAGTTCTAGTAACTCTATCTGGGCTTCAAATTTCTGTCCAATAACCTTCTTCAGACATGAAACATGGAATACTAGGTGTATGTGTGAAGATGGAGGCAACTCTAGTTTATAAGCAACACTACCAATTTTATGTAGAACCTGATAAGGACCATAATATTTAGGAGTAATTTTGTTGTCCTTTTTCTGTTGCTTTAGAGACATCTGTTTATAAGGCTGGAGACGTACAAAAACCCAGTCACCAATTTCAAAATGTCTTTCACTACGGTGTTGATCTGCTTGTTGTTTCATCATGTTTTGTGCTAATGCTAAATTCTCCTTCAAACTAGCCAAAACCTGTTGTTGATGTTGAATGTGTTTGTCAACATCTCTGACCTTAGTTTGCACCCTTAAGGAGGAAGTGATAGAAGGTGGATGGTATCCATATAATGCTAAAAATGGGGTTATTTGAGAAGAGGTATGAAAATATGTGTTATACCACCATTCTGCAAGTGGTAGCCATTTAATCCACCTTTCCTGTTTATCTGATACAAAACAACGTAGATACCCCTCTAAGCATTTGTTGACCACTTTTGTTTTCCCATCAGTTTGAGGATGATAAGATGAAGTGTGAGCTATTTGAGTACCCAAACATGAAAATAATTCCGTCCAAAAATTACTTGTGAAAATAGGATCACGATCACTTACAATTATCTTTGGGGTTCCATTTAGCCTTTTAACTGTCTCCAAAAAATAGTTGTGACTATACTGGCTGCAAATGGATGTGATAGGGCACAAAAATGGGCATATTTTTTGAGCCTATCCACAGTCATGAAAATAACATTATTACCCTCTAAACAAGGCAATCCGGTGATGAAATCCATGGAGACATCCTCCCATCTTTGGCTAGGAATTGGTAAGGGTTCTAACAAACCTAGTGTCTTAATTGTTTCCCCTTTGTTCTATTGGCACACTAAACACTCTGATACAAACTTTTATACATCCCCCTTGAGTCCTTCCCAAAATAATTCTCTTTTTATTCTATGATATGTCTTCAAAAACCCAGAGTGCCCTCCAATAGGTGAGGCATGTAGCTCTACAAGAATCTTATGCTTCAACTTATAATCTTTACTCAAGTATAACTTGTCCTTGTACCATAGGGCATTAACTTTCCACTCAAATTTGTTAGATGTCATAGATCCTTGCTTGATATTATGTATTAGAGATTGTGAATCCTTGTCCTTATCCCATTCCAATCTTTCTTGATCCACCCAATCAGCCGTCAACATGGACATTCCACATAGTAAGGCATCTGCAGATGTATCCCTTCTGGATAACGCATTAGCTACTACATTTTATTTACCCTTTTTGTATATGATTTCAAAATCATAAACCAACATTTTTTTTACCCACTTTTTTTGTTACTCAGATGATAACCATTGCTCCAAAAAGCATTTGAGACTATCATGATCAGTTTTTACCTTGAATTGTCTACCCATGAGATAGGGCCTTCATTACTTGACCACATGAAGAATAGCCATCATTTCTTTCTCATAGACAGGTTTGAGAAGATATTTTCCTTTGAATTGGAAACTCTCAAATGCAATTGGTCTTCCTTCCTGCATTAGAACTGCTCCCAATCCTGATCTTGAAGCATCACATTCAACAATGAAGGTTTTTGAGAAGTTGGGAGTAGCCAAAACTGGGGTGTTGCACAAGGCTTCCTTCAGCTTCTGAAAGGATTTAGTGGCTACGTCTATCCAATGGAAGGCATCCTTCTTTAGAAATGCAATGAGTGGGGTTGTTATTCTACCATATCCCCGCACAAATATTTTGTATTACACTGTTAGTCTTAGGAACCCACAAAGATTTTTTAGATTTTTGGGCCTTGGCCATTCCACCATAGTTTTGATCTTCTAAGGATCAACTTTGACGCCTTCATATGATACAATGTGACGCAAGTACTCTACCTCTTGTACACCAAAAGAACATTCAAATGGATTTGCATAGAGAGTATGTTTATCCAATACTTTTAGCACTTTATTTACATGTTGTAAGTGTTCTTCCCATGTCTTACTATAAATCAATATGTCATCAAAGAAAACTAATAGAAATTTCCTTTTAAATGGCCTAAAAATAGTGTTCATCAAGCTTTGAAAGATTGAAGGCGAATTTGTAAGACCAAAAGGCATTACCAAAAACTCATAATGGCCCTCATGAGTCCTGAAAGCCATTTTATGAACATATTCCTCTTTTATTCTAATTTGATGGTACCCCGAACAAAGATCTAATTTTTTGAAGTAAATAGCACCATGTAATTCATCAAGTAAATCATCAATTACTGGAATAGGAAACTTATCTTTGATGATGTACTTGTTGAGTTCTCATTAATCTCGACACATCATCCATGTTTCATCCTTCTTACGTACCATGACCATTGGTGAAGAATATGCACTCTGGCTAGGCCTGATGATACCTGCCTTCAACATTTCCTGAATCATTTTCTAGATCTCATTTTTCTGGGAATATGGGTATCTGTATGGTCTTATGTTAGGTGTTTGGCTCCCTGGAATCACTAAATGGCATGGTCATGATCCCTAACTAGTGGTAGTCCCTTTGGAATTGCATCAAAAACAGATGAGTGAGCATCAACAATCTTCTGAAGATCGGGTGACATTGGAGACTCTATATTTTGCACGTCTAGGGAAAATAACTTTACTATAAATCCATTTACTCCTTTTCTAAGCACCTTTTGCATTTGATGAGAGCTAATAATTTGTGGATACTTAGCTACCATCCCATTCAATTGTATTGTCCTTTCATCTTAATGAAATCACATGACACCGAGACCAATCTTCTACCTTTGAGCACATAACCATCGATACCAAATGAATTGGTCTGGTTCAAGATATAAGGATGTCAATGTCACCTTTTTTCCTGATGGTGTTTGATGTAACTCAAAGAATTTATCCATTTGATTTATCCAATTCAGGGGATCCTTACCATCAAATTTGTGCATATCCACTTTCGGCATCATGTTTCATGGTTGTGAATAAGTTAGATTCTGGTTGGGCTAGAAAAGTGATCCAACATGGTTATTTTGTCCATGATTTTGAACTGAAGATCCTCCTTGGTTAATATGGGCTATATTTGGGCCATACTGTTTACCCTTTACATGTTTCATGATATCATCCAACTGATGATTGATTTGGTCTATGTCTCCTTTAGAGGCCATCTCAGATTGTACATTTCGCAGCTCATACTCAAGTTGGCTCACCTTATAATCAACTAAGGTAAACCCTATTACTGAGGAATCTATATTTACCCCTTCTAACTCCATATCTTTAATCACTACCCCATCTTTATCTGTGGTTTTACCCAAAGTAACCGGATTCTTTTTTGCTCTTTTGGAAGGCCCCGCCATGATGTCAAACCTTAGGGTTTAGGGTTTAGATACAAATTCAGCTGAAAAGGAAAAACCACAAAGAAGATACTACTACTATTTTTTTGAGATATTTCCAAAAATGTAAAGAACTTGAAAAAATTTCACAATTTGCAGCCTAGGGAGTGATTTTATCAAAAACCCTAAATTTTTAATAACTTGTGAAAAATAAATCAAATAATTTTGAAATTTTTCAGGGAACCTTACTTGAAATTTTTCACAACTCTGGTAAAAATATCTCCCACC
Source organism: Taxus chinensis (assembly GCA_019776745.2). NCBI lineage: Eukaryota > Viridiplantae > Streptophyta > Pinopsida > Cupressales > Taxaceae > Taxus > Taxus chinensis. The sequence continues at coordinate 158,157,871 of CM034152.1, read as the reverse complement.
AATTTTTTCTAGTTCATAATATATGGTGGAAACAAAAAATTAGGGTTTTTACCCTAATTTTGGCCAAGATCGCAGCTCTGATACCACTTGTAATGAAATTACTAGTATAATTCAGATTATGAGAACAATAGAACACCAAATAATACAATATTTTAGAATAATTATCTCCACTATGTACATTAGAATAAAGCTTCGCCACAATCGATGGGGGCAACCTCCCAAACCATATAATAAGACTCAAATGCTCAAATGATAATGAAATACTACCTTCAATCCCCTATATATATACTATTCATATGCTATGGCCATCACCAAGGCCAACCTATTAAGCGTGAGAAATTATAAATGATATAATAAAATGATATGGTAAGCCACAATTCGGCTACTCATATCCTAATACAAGCAATAGGTTAAGGGCGTAGCAGATGCATTCTCATTTTTGGTTCATTCTTGACTGTGGAAGGGGTATACTAAATGAACCTCACTATATACAGCTCCATTCACTTGGGGGCACATGGTTCCTATCATCCATACTACATGACATTCCATCCATCCACAGCATACTACATTTTATGGTTGCATTTATTTTTGCTTGTAATTGTAATTGCATGGTCACTTTACTACACATGTTAGATAAATATTTTGTATGTCATTATATTTACCATACACACATGCGCATTCACGTATTTTTTTAGTTGTGATCATAGACACAGAGATTCTACACGTAGTATCTAATCCATGAGATCCTAAATTAACCCCACTTCATCATATCAACTAGCACCAAAAAGGAAAAAATGAAGAAAAATAAGAGGCGGTATGTATTTTTACAGAACTGTTGCCCTATGCAGAGCAGCGGTCCTGTAACCATGACCTAGTAGGGTGGCAGTCCTGTAACCACTTCCCTAGGAAGGATAGCATTCATGTAACCGTCAGTCTGCACATGGCATCGGTCCTATCACTTTTGATGGAAAAATAAAAATGGAGCACGAATAGTCATGGATTCGAAGAGTCTAGGTTTTGTCTCTTTCCTTCCTGACCTTTCTCATTCTCTAGTGCACATGAGGACATGGAAAAGGGTATAAACAATAAGGAGAAATGGAATTGGGCATCGAAGGAAATCAAAGATAAGAGATTTCATGGGAGTGAGTGAGAAAATAATTTCAGTTCTGGAGTCTAAATGTAGAAGCACGATGTATGTGGAACAGAGCAATTAAGCAAAGGAAAGGAGATTTTAACGTTGTTATCTCTTTTTCTACTTATTGTAATCTATATATTTACATTTTTTTGGCTAATACATAAGTGGGAGGAAAGAGCAGTTGCCCTTTCCAGTTGGTTTTCCCTCACACTAGGGGTTTCCAGGATAAAAATTGTGTATTGTCTCTCTTAATTTCTTTATCACTCTCTGTAATTTGATTCTAAGGCATTAAGAATTCAATCACTAGCTTCAAATTTGTCATTTTCCAAAGAGAAAGTTAAACAACATTATAGTTGATCATCATTTTCCAAAGAGAAAGAGAAAGTAGAAAATGACATCAAAAGAGTAAAGAAAGGAGGGATAACGATTTGTGCCAAGATGAGGGTGAGGAGAGGATGTAGTGGATGTGGATGAATGAGTTAAAATGAAGAAACAAGACCTAAAAACAATGGTAGGAAATGGTATGAAGGATGATGGATCAAGAAGGGGGAAATGGGGAAAAGGAACATGATGACAGGCGTAAGATTGTAGACACACTATCTAATATGATGGGTTAAAAAGGGATAATGGTAAGATGAAAATGTGGTTAATAGGGGAGGTCAGGAGGAAATAAAAATCAATAGAGTGAATGAATAATGAGGCGAGGGAGAAGTCCAAAACGATGAGTGTAACTTAAGGAGGACCCTTAAGTGATGTTGTCATGCGGTGAAAGTGGTTAAGTAATATTTCCAAGCGAGGGATGATAGAGATGAAAAATGAGGAAGTCGGAGATGGTGTGTGTGAGGAAGAAAGAAGAGGTAAGAGGATGTGATTATGGGGAATGAAGAGAAAATGTGGGTAGCAGGAATGTGGAGTGATGGGAAAAGGAAAGAAGATAGATTATCCTGAAGAGGGACTCTTAAGGAAGATCACCATGCTGTAGGAGTGGTTAAGTAAGATTGCCAAACCGACAGGGATGATATGTAAGGAGAAAGACAACATTGTATTGGGTACATGGGTGGAATGGTTGGTTAGATCAAATTATTACAACGAGAGGTGGGAGAAATAAGATGAGGGAGATATGATAGAATGGGGAAGGATCAGATGGAAAATCAACCTTAAGAGAAAGTCTTAAGTAAGATTGACATGCGACAGGGATAGTTAAGTAGGATCACCAAGATGAAAGTGGAAGAGAGAAATGGAAGAGTGATATTATGAGAAGGATGATGTGGGGATAAGTGGTGATGAGTGAAAATGAGGATTGAGGAGCAATGGATCAAAGACATTGTTATTCATGGTGGGGGATAAGAAGTTGCATAATAACGAACTCACCTTGAGAAGGATCCTCAAGTAGGACTCACAAACTGCAACGGAGATCAAGTAGAATTCACAAACTGAAAAGTGTGTTAGTGGAAGTATTCATAGATGTGAACAAGAATTCATGGCATTATGGATGATTGTAATAAATGTCATTCTTAAAGATAAATATATAGATTTAGATTTCATGGTTTGAAATTTGATCTGTAAGAATGCAATCTTGATAAAAGTTGACCTTAACGAGATAAATGACACATAATTGTAGCAATGAGTATATAAGGAAACCATGTTTCAAACTGGATTGGAGGTAAACAAGAAAGGGTGCCACTCAAGGCATTGTACTTGCAGCCAATAATAGGCATTAATACATAACCAATGATAGTTACTTATACCAAAAGAACATGAGGGAATATGGATGAAACATGATCGTAAACCTAATGTCGACATGACAAAGGGGATTCTAGATGTAACTTGTATGTGGGAAGAGGGTTCTCCATAGGTAGTTTTTCCTAGAACTATGTCCATGCTCTAGGATGGGGGAAGATGTAAACTGATCAATGCGGGAAGTCTGCAATGTATATGAGAAAGTTGATCGATGCGGGAAGATTTCTTAGAATGCCATGATATATAGAAGGTTGATCAATACAAGAGGCCTTCACTGTCATGATAAGAGAGTATCCATCCTTTGAGGGTATGGTCTACTTTTTTCTTTTACTTTTGGATTTTTGACTTGTTTTTTACATGACAAGATAAGATATGCATGATATTTTTCCTTCGGGAGAGTAGTCTACTTTTATTATATGATTTTAATGAACATCTGTCCTTTGAGGGATCGGTGTGTTTTTAAGATAAGATAACATGAGATAGGAGCATCCATAATTTTTACTTTGTTTTCTTTTCTTTTATTTTTTTGGTATTGGATGGGGAAGAACTGGGTATAGTTAGGTAGACCACTTAGGAGGGGATGATGATAATACAAGTGACACCCCTGGCCCCTTTATGTGGTTTCAATAGGTTGATAGGATGGTGTTGGATATAATGATTGTGGAGTTGTCACAAAAAAGGGAGAACCTATCCATAAGTAAAATGCTATGGACAGAGTCGTGGTGCCCATATTTAAGGTCATGTCTAGGAAAGTGACATAATATCACATAATTCCAAATCATTACAGTAATAGATGGAAGAGTTTCATGGTTGAAGAATGATATAAGGATATAACTATCTGCTCATTGGTAGGTATATTAACAATAGAATAGTTACAAGTGCAATGTAGCAAGAGGTTATGCATCTGGTTTACCATCAAGGGAAGCCAAAATTTCCATGTAATTTCTTGATTAAATTCATGTTCAAAATGGGATGAAAGTTGGATAGGATGACAAGATGGATGAGGGAAGATAAAAAAATTATGCGCTACCCTTAATGAAGTGAAAATATGTGTCCCTAATGAGATGAGTATATGGTCCCCAAGAGATGGAAAAATATGACCATGAGGGTGGATTTTGGATGGGATAAAAGATTGGATAAGACTTCATGAGATAGATTAGATGGAAACCATGCATTGCCTTTGGAAAGTGAGGAAGTGAACAACATTCATCCTGGTAAGATGAAAAATGGCCACAAAATTGGGCTTAGGATGAAAAGAAATGGTCTCCCCAATAGAGAAACAAACATGGCCACAAAGGTGTACTTTGACATAAAAGCACGACCATAAGTGTGGACTTTGGAATAAATATGAAGCCCCAAAGGAAGGGACACGTATGGCCACAAAGGTGGACTTAAAATTAAAAACATGGTCCCTAAAGGGAGAGACGAATATGGCAACAAATGTGGGCTTTAAAAAGAGATGAAGATTTGGACAAGACTAATTTGGATTTAAGATTGGATGAGATTAAATAAAGCAATGTCAAAAGTTAAGTCCCCCAGTATCAAGGAGGTTGTATGGATGGTTAAGAGATGAATTAATGTGGAAGGGATGTTAAGGATGAGGGAAGGATTTCCCCTTAGTGAGGGAGATTATATTATATGTGGATGAGTTAGTGGATGTTGAAGAAGTTTAGATAGGATTGTTTTGGATTTGGATTGGATAAACGGTCAAAGACCATAATGGTGATTAGCAAGATAAATATTATTGATGAACAATGACGGACCTTCCTTAGGAGAAATTTGATGTGTAGGAGATATGTTGAGGGATGATGTGGATGGAGGGATAGTGGGAAACCCGATGGATGGGATACAAATTGGATTAGATTTAGATGGAGAACGATGTTACCCCTGAATGAGGAAATTGTCTTTCTCAATAAGGTTATGGATGACGGTCTGAAAGGCCTTACAATGTTCAATGTCATGGCTTGGGGTATGATGATAAGCACAAATGCAATTGGTATTGAACCACGATGTCTTTAGACTATGGGGATTAAAATATTTAACTGGGGAAGCATGATGGCAGATATTCGAATTAAATGTCAAAAGATGTCTGTGTAGGACCGAATCAAAGTGTCATCGGGAAGGTAACTCTTGTGGGTTTTGATATAATATTTTGGCTTGGAGTTAGGGGAATTATTGGACATAGAACAGATGAGTGAATTAGATGTATTAAAAGACAAATCAATTTTGAAAGGAGGGTTAGATTATTTGGATTGGGATTTATCGTTACGAGGTATATTAGAAGAAGGGACTAACCGTAAAATAGATGACGTGATATTAGATTGTTGAAAAGAGGGAAGACCCGAATTCTTACGAGGATATGCAGGAGACTATTGGGGATGCTTACCATGAGCCTTGTATTTTTATCGAGATGGTTTACTCTTGGCGGGGATGACAATAATTTCAACTAGAGGATCTGAAGGTGGTGGTGTAGGACAGATATTGATGGGGAAAGAGGTGTTTATATGATGCAATTAATAAGGTTTATGCGAGATGTTGATTGTCTAGGATTTGGTTTTTTCAATGTGGAAATAGTTGAATTTTTAAAGGGAGGATGGATCCCCCTTGTGTTTGTCTCAGGTGGAGGTGTTTGTTCTATAGATTTTGCAAGGGGTATCATCAATAGAGTTTCCAATCGAGAGGATTTGGTCGGTGTGATAGAAGGATTAAGTAAAGAATATAGGGATAAAATTGGTTATGTTGCCATGGGCAAGGATATAGGTATAGGTGATGAAGATTTCAAGGTGGGGGTAAGTGGATTTCTTGATATGACAAATATAGGAGTAGTTGGGATGGATATGGAGGTGGGTGTAATTGGAATATTCAGATATGTAACTAATTTGGTGACGAGTATGTTTGATGTAGATGTGGTGAAGGGATTGAATAGGGTAGGTTGGGGCATGATAGATGTGGATGAACTGGTATGTATAGTCAAAGTTGATGTGGATGTGTTAAAGGTAGTTGGTGTGGTTGATATAGAAAAAGGTACAAAAGGAGGAACTGGGATTGTCTTTAAGGATGGTATAATGGGTAAAGGTGGAATGGATGTAGGTAAGGCAGTCACATCTAATGAAGGGAATGTGGTAGTCAATGGAGTAGATGTGATAGGTAATGCAGCAAATGCAGGAGTAATATCAGGTATAGAAGTAGGTGGGAATGGTTGTTTCATAAATGTTTCAAAGGGAAAGAATGATATATTTTCGAATGGGGTTGATGTTGTAGGTTTGGATGTATGGATATGTTTTTTTGATGTAGATGTGAGAGATTTAGGGATAGGTGTGTATATCAATGGGGCTTAAATAGGTGCTAAGGATGAATTTTATGTGCTATATTGGGGCATGAATGAAGTGTATGAAGTAGGTGGTATAGTCAAAGTTGATGTGGATGTCGTAAGGGTAGGAGCAAGCATATGTGTAGGAAAAGTAGTCAAAGTTAATATAGGTATGATAGTTGTGGATACAATAGTATCTGAATAAGGAGTGGGGATAATGTCTAAGGTAGGAACATGCGGAGTTGGTAATGAGATGAGATCTAGACTAAAAATGTAAGCATTTGATACTTGAGATGTAAAATGGGTGGCTTTATTTGTTATTGGTTGATTAGGAAAAGGTTGCATAATTCCATCAAGGGGTTTGCTAGATGAAGTGGTGGAGCTGTCGATTTTGATATCCCCTTATTTTATAAGTTGTTGGATACGATATTTGAAGGAACTACATTTCTCAATGTCGTGACCTTTGACTTGATGATATTTACAATAGTGGGCTTCATGATACCAAGTGAGCTTGGGTTGTGAATCGTCCACGGGTCATATGGGAGGAAGTTGGATGGAGTGTACTACCCTTAACTTGTCAAATACATAACTATAGGATTCCCCCAAGGCGGTAGAGTTAGGATATGGTCTAAGGGCTTGTTGTTGACGCCACGTGATAGATGTAGGTGCCGATAAGGATTTAACAACCATAGAATTGGTTGCACCCTTAAATGTGTCATTATGTGTGGATATTTTAGTAGATTCAATTTTGGGTTTAGTTGATCTAAGTTTAAGATGGCCTTTCTCAATGACACGGGTTTCAAGTTTGTGAGCCATGGTGAAAGCTTCATCAAAGGTTCAAAATTATTGGATTTAAAAAGTATATGATATATGTTTCACACATGAACAGAGAATACTTTGATGAGTTTGGTTTGCTGAAGAGAGAATGATAGTTGGTTTATAACACCATGCCATCGTATGACAAAGTCCCCAATGGATTCTTTATCAAGCTGTCGGATGGTGTATAGGTCATCGATAGTGATTTTTTGTCCAATGTTAATTGAAAAGTGTTCCAAAAATAGTTGCATGAGTTAGGGGAAAGAGAATATAGAATATTGTGGGATATTGTTGTACCAGTCCAACGCAGGACAAGAAAAGGACATGGGGAAAGTGCGAACCAGTAGGTCTTGATCATGTGCAATAAGATAGCATGCATGTTTGAATACATGAAGATGTTGTTGGGGATCTTCCTTGTGTTGAACTTAATAAACTCGAGAAGTTTTCAATGAGGAGGGTAAGGTTTGATAGGAACCAATGGATGAATTGGTTCATTATAGATTTTTTTGTAGGATAATTTATCCTTGGGTGCCAACGTAGTGGCTTCTAGACTAGCCAACCTATTCATCAAAGCTTGAATAGGATCATTTGACGCAATGTTACGTTGGTATTGGATTGGTTGTGTGGCATAAAATGTAGGTGGATGATACATTTGGGGACGTGTGGGTGTTTGGGGAATTTTTTGATAAGGTGGTTGATAAACTTGTGGGTGGGATGTTTAAGAAATCATTTGATAATATGGTTGATTAATTTTTTGGATGGGGTGTTTGTGGGATCGTTTGATAAGGATTATGATATGTCATGGGTTGAGATATGATAGTGTAATTTGTTGCATTGGTTGATGTGGGGAAATAGGGACATGATGTGATTGTTGAGATTTGGTATGTTTTTGTGGTAAATGATAAGTGGGGATATGAATGTTAAGGGATTGAAATGGTTGAAGCATACGATGGGTAGGAATGTAAGTGTGAAGAGGTTGAGATGTTTAGACAAGCATACTAGGAGAGGATGGAATATAGTTGACATGAACTAATGTGGGTGAAATAGGATTCACCAATTGAGTAGACTGATAAGTTTGAGAGATTGTGAGGGGTTTACAAAATATGAAGTCATAAATGGGGTTAGAACATGATCGAAGAGTTTTTAAAGGAGCTAGAGATGTAGTTGGTCTAGGAAGGTTAGACTGATGAGGGACATGGGGATTAGTTTCATGGTGGGGATAATTTTGGATGACATGGTCCTCATGAGGCGAGACCATGGAGATCAAAGGTTGGGTATCAGAAGGTATGGTCTCAAGTGTAGAATCTTTTTGGTAGAGATCATTAGGGGAAGTGACATCATTTGATATAGTGGATTGTTGTTTTATTTCGTCTTGAGTAAGAGTGGCCACATGCATGAAATAGATAAACATTTGTTTATAAAACTTATTAACAAAAAAATCAAGCAACAAGTTTCTTATCATCATGATTAATTATGAGATGTGAAAAGAAAAGAAAAGTTGATAATGAAGGTGCCTAGAGAAAGGAAGTCTAAGGCTGGTTTCAGGTAGTTTTGGCTAGGGAAATGTCTAAAACGGTTTCTTGTTTGGTATTCAAATCCTAATTAGTGAACCAAGTGAAAGGAATGTTTGGATGTGTTGATTTTGTTTGTGAAGTTTCAGGCAGTGTGTGGCAATGTGAGATGCAAAATGTTAAACCCCTATTTAAGCTATGTGATCATACAAGATGCAAAAAAGAAAGGTTTTTTTTAAGCCAAAAAGAAGTGTGAACTTTTGATGAGGACACACACAGGAAAGAGAAAATGCAATATAGAAAGGAGAAAATAGGGGGAAATGAGGTAAACACTTTGGTTTATTCTAGTTCTCAATCTAATTTGATTTCTGATGTAGTTGTAGAGTAGCTTGGTCTTGAGACTTATGAACATCCACATCCGTACCCATTGGGAGGGGTGAAGAAGGGTGTAGAGATATAGGTAACAAGGAAATGTAATTTCATGTTTGGGATAAATTCCCAATATATAGATGTATTAGAGGCTAATGGCATTCCCCTTGATGCATTTGATTTTTTTTTAGATTCCTTACTTGTATATCAAGGATGTTGTATTCACAAGGAGGGAGAACCGATACAAATGGGTCAAGGATGGAATCAGTTCCAACATTCGAGCACACCAACGTAAGCCAAAGAATGTTAGGGTAAGTGTCAACTGAGCAAAAAGACTAGTTCAGGAAAATCATAATCAGTTTTTTTTACTTTTATGGAAAGAAAAACAAGATGGGGTAGAGAGCACATATATTTCTAACAAAAGGATGTAGGGTTTGGGTAGCACTATTTAATATTTTCATAAATATTTCTAGACTCCTAGTAAGATTTCACCAAGATGTGAGGTAGAGTATGAGCCAGAGTTCCCTCTACCAAACATCAGATTGTTTGGGAATTCCTTGTCGGAGATTATAGAGGAGAAAAGACAACCTCAAAAAATGTTATACCAAGGGGCAGTTCACACTTCCATGATGTAGTCATCATTTGAGGCATGCTTGGAATATCTACCTACCAATCTATTGGACCTAACAGTTAGGTAGTAAGAAGAGGAGGAGATACATGATTCGGAGGTGACTAGCACAACAAAATTTATTGGAAGGATCTAAAAAATCCATCTTAAGGTGGAAGAACAAGGTCAATCAAGAAGAACCAAGTCACTACGATATGGACCCTTCGCCATAATTGAGAAGGTTAGAGAAAATACCTTGATACTTGACGTGTCATACTACATGTAGATGTACTCAGTTGTAAATTGCAAGAACTTGCACCTACCAAAGCCATCTATGCTTGAAGAAGAAGGATAAATTCAGCAGATACCTTCCATAAAAGATTGTGTCTTATATTCTCAAGGAAAATTGGAGGAGGATGTAGTACTAGAACATAAAATCAGATATCCGTAGCAATCTTGGTAGATTGGACCAGATGGAAAGATACCAAGGTAGGATCGGTGGTACTCAAAGGAGAAAGAGAGGGAATTGATTCCTCATCTACTCCCCCACTAAGATTTTGTGGGACCAAAATCCTCCTAAGCATGGGAGGTATGATCCATAGGGATTCTAAATCAACATCACTTCATCAGATCAACTAGCACTAGGAAGGAAATAATGAATTAAAACAAGAGGTAGTCTATATTTTAACAGAACCACCACCCTATGCAAAGTGGTGTTCTTGTAACCGCCACCTAGTAGGGCCATGGTCCTATAACCACCCCCCGTGGGCAGGGTAGTGGGCTTGTAACCACCAGTCTGCACAGGGTGGCAATCCTATCACTTTTGAAGGAAAAATAAAAATAGAGCATGATTAATAACGGATTCGAAGAGTCTGGGATGTGTCTCTTCCCTTCTCGACCTTTCTCATTCTCCAATACACAGGAGAACATGGGAAAGGCTATAAATACAAGAAGCAAGAGAATTGGGCATTGAAGGTGATCAAAGACAAGAGAATTCATGGGATTGAGTGAGAAAATAATTTTAGTGATGGAGTTGAGTTGTATAAGCAAGGAGTATGTGGACCAGAGAAATCAAGCAAAGGAAAGGAGATTTTGACATTATTATCTCTTTTTCTACTTATTGTAATATGTATCTTTACATTTTATTGTCCTATACATAAGTGGGAAGAAAGAGTATTTTCCCTTCCCGACTAGTTTTCCCTCACACTGGGGGTTTCTAGGATAAAATTTGAGTGTTGCCTCTCTTAATTTCTTTATCACTCTATACAATTTGATTCTAAGGCATTAAGAATTCAATCACTAGCTTCAAATCTATCATTTTCCAAAGAGAAATTAGAACAACATTAGAATTTTGATTTTGTGAATTTCCAAAGTCAAAGTTTACATATCAGTATTGATTGTTCATACACTACCTATTGGAGGAATTCACATTCATACACTACAAGTGATATCATTTCATTTTGTAATTAGCACTTTCAATTATCATGTTCTGCATGCTTTGACATACTTGTTATTTTTCTAACATGCTAATGGGTGCTTCATGTGCAACATTTTTTATGTAGGGATATTTGCTTGCATACTTGTTTGTTTGTTTGTTATTGCTTGTTATTGTTTAAAGGCTTTGCCCTTTGTGGTGTGTACACACTTGCTTGTTTGTGGCCATAATGGCCTTGAATTTCTTGTGACACCATGAGTGGTGTCCCATGTTTGCAACCTATTTTTTGTGGTTTATGATTGTCTCTTTGAGTGCTTACATTGTCTGCTTATGTTCTAGATTGCACATTGTTTGTTTGATTTGCACTTGTCTTCTACATGCATGTTCATAATAACACTTTTTTTCTAGCCACTTGTTTGTGTGTGCCTTGGTCTTTACCAAGAACATTCCCTCCCCCTGTAGGGCTCAATTTTTGTTACGGAATCGGTCCTCTTTTGGGGCCACATTCTCCTATCCATGACGCCACATGTTCCCCTTAAGAGAGGGGAATCATTTGGGATTTACACACAGTACCAATATAGTTTAGTTTAGTCTATAGTAAAATCTAGAGTCATCATCCATGACACAATTTAGTTTACAGTGAGTGGGTTCATACCACTCTATAAGGCTTAGCTGCATCAGATCTCTCTTACTCTATAGGGCATTGTTCAATCCGAGTGTTCATTTTTTCTTTCTCATGGGCTCGGGAGACTGGGGGCCTTTAGGGATAGATATATAACAAGGGGGGAGGGAATCATCCCCCTTATCTATCTAACTATATCTATAGTTGGCACCCCCTCCCCTATAGAGATAGATGGGCTCCAGGGTTACCCAATTATAAACATAAGGATGCTCAGATCGAGGAGGACCCCCAGGCGTAGGAACCGATAGAATATGGAGAAAGGAAAGGTCACCAACCATGTGGGTTCTCCAGAAAGTGGTAGGGGGGCTACCTTTAGGATAATCCCACCTACCGATTGGAGGAGTAACCCTCCCAAAAATCGATAGTTATAGTTCATCTATTGGTAGGTTCCGCCTGGGCGAGAGTGAAGTAGGCCCCTTTACTTCACTCCCCTTCACAAGCTTGTCCGATCAGACCCCCTATCCCAAAATATTAATGGATGGATTGCACGCTGATAATGATGATGGATGCTCATGATGTGGAAGGACACCCCCCAAAGAATATCCCCCTACACAATGGATTTTATAGGGAAGATTGTCCGTAGAATTTTGGGGAGCAATTACAGGTTAGAGGATACAATGAACTTTCCTCCCTACAAAATTTTTTCCAGTGGCATCGAATCACCCAAAAAACCAGACAATACAGAGATATCTTCACCAAGTCTCAAGGAAGCAATTATAGGTTGGAGAATAACACAAATTTCTCCCTATACTACTTCGGCCACAATGGCGTGAGATCATCCAAAAAACTCATACTTTTCCGACGGTTCAAGGATATCCTTTCTAGACCCTTTTTGTCTCATCATGGATCAGGTGTACATGTTCCTTTGTCATTGTCATTTTTGTATTATTTCTACATGTTTCTTTACATAACATTTTTTACACATATACATGTGTATTTGACTACTTGATACTCTTCTCTTAAGCAAGTGTGCTCGTATCAAAAGCAAGAAGTCAATAAAAAACACACACATCGTGAGTACACACATGATACTAACCATGCAGGTACACTACACACATTGACATTCACACACGCGCTTCTGCCCTAGGTTCACTCTCATCACTTTTTACACTTTTTACATTTTTAGTCTCCACGCTCCATCTTTTTGTCACTTCACGCTTTGCCTAGTCCTTCAGCGTGTTTCTACATCACTCTACATGGATTATCAGGTAAGCATCTCAATCTACTTTATATTACCGAGTTTTCTGCTCACCAACATAAAGTGGATGAAAATTTAGTCACTAAATCAAGCTTTTTGAGTCAATATTTAGTCTCGGTCTCATACTACTATTTATATGGTTCTTAAGTGAAAAGAGTAATAATTAACCCATGTCTTTGGCCATTTTTACAGTCATAATTTTTTATCTTACACCTCCACTCGCCCCGTCTATTTTATCATTTTGTGTTTTTTATTCTTTTGACTGGGGTGTCCATCCAAGTACTGGGATGCCTCAAGCGCCCTAGTCCCATTCTGGGCACCCTAATCCTCTTTACACTTTACTTGCATCTTTTGGGAACTTTCTAGTCATTTGAATTTCGATCTTTTTGGTGGTCAGCCTTTTCAAGGTTAGTTACGAAATTAGAGCAAGATAACCATATAAATATAAAGTTTTGTGACCATAATGAAGGACCAAGCAATAAACACTTACTATCATACATCTAGGTTATATCCATTAAAGGCATTTAAAGCTACATTTTCATTTATCTAGCTCTAACACACGGCACACAAGGTTGGTTCATCTGCATCACACTTCATAGGAGGTTTCTCCTTCATCTTTGATTTATAGTGACATCCAGCATAGTTTAGCGAAGTTAGTGTGACAAGAAGAACATACAGGTGAACATCCAGTGACAACTCATAGGAGGGTTTTAGGCCATTTTCGCATACTAGGACACCCAATTCTCATACCAAGGCACTAGTAGGTGCCCTTGTCCCTTTCTAGACACCCCAGTCCAATCAAAGAGCTCGGATTTGTGTTTTCTTAGGCTTCTATGTGGTTGTTTCCTCCTCATGTTTATCGGGTTGGCATTGTGACACAGTCTCGCACCTTCATTGAATCAGCTAAGGATTTCCTAACCCCTCTTTTATATTAGGGATTTGGTATTTATATTTACTTAGTTACTTGAGTCATTTCCTTTTTTTTATTTAGTTTTTATTTACTACTTTACATAACATCAAATTACACTAGAATAGAAGCTCCATTTCTTATTTTAATTAATCAGAAAGGAGTTCCAAAGAATTCTCAATGTTTAGTAGTCTATATAAAAAATACATACATTTAAAATATATATAATATTACTTATCAAAATAAGAGTGTGTGTGTGTGTGTGAATTTTATATGGAAGACATAATTTTCATCAATATTCATATCATTTTTTAGATAACAAGTTTGTACATGAAATCAATTAATAAACTATAATATAAATTTGTGATTATCATGTAGTGCAACTTAACAATATTTAGAATTAATCTATGAATAAATTATAGAAGTTCAAGTAATTTTTTTCTGTAAGATTTGTAACTTTTCATCTCTCAATAATCCTAGACCAATACTTTGGTATTATTTTAAATTATTAATCATCCCACTTTTTACTTAAATTTATCTAAACTTCATATTTCTAATTCACCAACATTTATATTATAGCCTTTTTTAAGACTTACGAATAACCCACTTTCATCATTTATATAGTATTAAAAAATTAGTTAATAAAACTTATAATTTTAAGTGATAGTTATTAAAGATTTAATTAGCAAAATGACTTGAATACTAAAATTTTAAGAGTTTGGATAAGACCTGCCTTATGAATTCTATGTTTTTATTATCCTGTTAAAGGCGGAATATATAGGCTTCAACTTTTCATTTCTAAAACTATGTGAGATCAATCCAATATGTTATCTAGCATTTGTTATGCTTAAATTAATTTTTTTTGAAAAAAATATTTACTCAACTTTTTTAAAATTTTATTTTATTTTTGTGATTGGTTGAAATCTTTTTCAATTCATATCATAATTTTAGAATAATAAAAATCATTTTTTTCCAGAAGCCAAACAAAGTGAAACACATGGAAAATTTGTAGCTTAAACTATAATTTAAACAAAGAAAAATATTTTCTTAGTAAACAATCCTTGACAGAGGATAAATGATTTGATGCTAAAGCATCTTTTGCATTGAATAGTATTCAAAGAGTGTACGTGTCATTTTTTACTAGTCCGGGCTCTATAGAAGGATTCTTGTGTCGTGTTGTGATTTCTTGGTGCTTGACTACTATTCTCTCTATGCCAAGAGGCCCCAACCTTTGGTTTGGGTAAGCATTTTTGGCCCCTTTTTTAACCACTTCTTTTGCATCCCTAATTACTACAGTTCAATTAAACGCTCTTTCATTATTCGTTTATTTTTTAGGTCCATGGAAAATTTGGCGAGGGATATGTAGCACCTGCTAAATATGTCTGAAGAGGAGAAAAATTATAGTGCCTTGCTTGCATATATGTGAGAGACATCAAGGTAATGTTTAAGAACTCTATGGGTATTTTGAAATCTCCTACTTTTTACATGTGTATTATTAATATGCTTGACTTAGAGCCCAATCACGATGAGGTATAGCTAATCCCCACTTCTCATTTCTTTTAGACCTAGAAGAATCTCTATTTTTTATTTATTTTTTAGGGTAGATTTGTGAGGGTGTTTGGATTTGTACCCTAAATATTTTTTTACAAACAATATCCAAAATAAATCCCACCTCTTCCAGTTATGAAAAATTCATTTTCCAATCCTCTTCCACCTCTTCCATTATTTTTTTCCATGGTTATACATACTTCCTAAAAATTGGTTCAATGTCACAACTTCTCCAAGGAACTAATAAAATAGAACTTTTACACATTTACCATAAAAAGGGGAAGTTCTGCAATTGTGAGCTATACAGTATTAATTTATTTTTAGAATAATATTTTTCCAACAAATGAAATTGAGATGTGCAATATTAAACTTAACATTCACTTGATGCTTACGAGATGAATTAATTTCACTTTCACTTTTTACAAATTTACTTTCCTTGTGCCAAAACTCACTAGTAATTTTTACAACTTCATCACATTCTATTTCTTACACCTTTTACATTTTCTCTCATGGATCTAAATTACAACTCATATTTAATTTTTTTGAACAATAGAAAAGAAGATCCCCAAACAACAACCTAGAGTATCAATGATTTGCTAACAAGAAAACACAACTAATCTCCAATCATTGTACACAATAAAGGTATTGATGATTTAACAAACATTGAATTAAGATAACCCCTATATTGCAAAGTAAATGAATGTAAACTATGAGATACAATTACTAAGTAAAATATGACACGAGGAATAAACAAGCAAATTAGAAACCCTAAGTGAAAGAGAGAGAAAGAACAACTTAGCTGATTTACGCTTGATCCTGAAGTGCTCTGGACTAGGAAAACTGTTGAACAGGAGGTAAACTATGTCGTAAATACTCCAGATAAATTTTGTAACCCATGAAATGATCCAAACACGGGCACTTGGGCTAGGGCACATGCGTATAGGCATTATAGTCTATTGTTGGGTGAGTGTGGCTACGCAGATACTTAGAATTTCATTTTGATAGTGTCACACAAGTGTCACAGATAGTTCCTTTTGATCACATGTATGTCACTGGTTGGTCACCAAAGGTACATGTAACCTACAAAATAGATGTTCACCTATAAAACCTAGAAAACCACATCAAATCCAAAAAAAATGTAATATGGGGAGTCGAACTGACCCCAGCGGTCACCCGACTGAGTAATCTTACAACCGAGAACTAAAATATATCTCAAACTTCATGTAGTTCTTATGAGTGTGTGTAATAATGGTTCCCTAAGAATCCCTTGTGTAAGATACACTAGATAGTGCGTTAGATTTTCTATAATATGCAAATGTGTGTATGGAATAGAATAAACTTTGAATTCCTATATTGTGTATACAAAAAATGCATTCCCTTGTCCCTTATGTAGATTTTGAATGGATTATTTGAAGTGCTTTAGGTTCCTTTTAAGTGCAAGCTTAGGAGATAGTAATGATGTTTAGAGTTTGGTCCTTTATTTTGATCATATAGCTATGTATTTATATGATTCCTTTGGTTGAATTTCGTAATTGACAACTGGAAGGTCAGCCCATAAGTAGAAAAGAGTCCCAAAAGATAAAAGAGGCCCAAAAAGAGTGAGTAAAGTGGAAAAGGGTCAGGGGCACCCAGAGGGGACAAGGGCGCCTGAGCATTGGCATCCTGGCTGGGAGTTAGTTTATGAAATCATGAAAGATAAAGCAAAAAAGTTTCGAATGATTTGTAGGGTTTTTAAGACCAAATAGAAAATAAGAAACACAGAAAAGAAGCCAAAGATAGTTGTCAATTACTAATTTTATTGCTTAGGAATCATGTAAATGTGCTTTTAAGACCTAGAAATATACCCAATTACATAATTTTGTGTCTACATTTTCCCCCACTTTATGTTGTTGAGTGAATACTCAATAACATAAAGTATTTAGAAGTTGTGTACCTTTGATTCTTGTAGAGTGTGATGGTGATATAATGTCGAGTATATAAGTGAAGTGTAGAATGAGTGCAAAATGAAGCATGGAAACTAGATAAGAGGAAGTGACCCTACGGGTGAAGCATATGAGCTGATTTTTACATGTTGTTATGCTTTTTGAAGGCTTCTTCTTGTTTCATATTAAGGCGGGACCTACAAAAGAAGAGCGAAGAAGTATTCAAATATGTTTATATGAAAAAATTGCATAAGTATGTAAAAATGTGTAAAAAGGAAAATGTGCACCTGATTTTTGAAGAGTGTAAAATGATAGAAAATGTACTTAAATGTTGTAGAAGAGTAACTTTTTGGGTGATCTCACACAAAGAGCAAGTTTTTTGGGTGATCTCGCACCAAGTGTGAGATTTTTGGGCAATCTTACGCCAATGTGAGTTTTTTGGGTGATCTCACACCAAGAGTGGGTGTTAGATAGAGAGGTTCGGTGTTACTCTCCTTCCATAACTCTACCTCTTAAACACCACTGCAAATGTTATGTCCCAATTTAGTTGTGATTTGTTCCAAGTTAGTTCTGATTGTACTAATTATTCTTATTAAAGGATATTATAGGAGATTCATTATATTCTATATTTTGTGGCCAGCGCTTGATCCTGTGAAACTAATCTATAAATTGTTGTAGACTGTGTTGATCTGATAGAATGATTGTATTTTCCCTCATGATATAGGTGCCCAGGGGAGGACATAAGTTCCCAGATGTTGTTGTCTAGTTCTAAGTGTTGGAGTTTGTGCTCGGTTGAGGACCCAAGTCAGATTCTAGGTTGTTATGTAATTTTGTTCATGTTCTTTTCCTGTAATGTACAAATTTTTATTATAGCTCTAAGTTTCGTTATGGGGTGATTTGATTCACCCAATGTATGGCCCCTCATTTGGGGCACATGCGATGTTGATAGGATAATGTGGTCCAAAGAGAGGACCTAAAATAAATATGATCTGAAGTTGAAATGACATAGATACCTATAGGGGTAACATGGTAGAAACCATGGTGCATGCAAACAATAGGCTAGTAAGATATGTTAGTGCAATCAAAGCTAGTATGCAAGTAGAAGACAATGAGTTATTCAAGTGTGTAAATAATATAGACCGTGAAAAGTGGGTTTTAGACATGGGACATCACTCACAATTTCACAAGAAAATTAGGGCCGAAGCAGCCAAAATCATACAGTATGCATACGAGACAAATAGCATAGCCCAGAAATAATAGCATAAAATGGAAAACAATGTCAAGAAAAGATGTTACAAACAACTATGGTGGCATATAGTTCCTACAAAGTGAATTCTACACATGAAGCACTCGTTAGCATGTTAGAAAAAGATTTTAAGAAAACTTATTTTAAGACGTGTATATATAGATATACAGTAGTTTGATAGTAAGAATTTGCAGTAGTAGATAATGAAATAATAGCACTCGTGATGTGTGAGAGTAGAAAATGTATATTCCCCCAGGATCCTCGGTGGGACTGGTAAGAGGTAAAGTGCCAAGCATCATTGCAATGTGTAAGGACCTATAGTATATTTGCATTCACTCCAAAAGAACAAGTGAATGTGCATATGTATATAGAAAAAATATTGACATTATAAGTATCTAACTAGCATGGTAAGAAAATTATACATGTAAGTATAAACAAGCAAGAGTAAGATACAACCAAGATATGCAAATGTATGTGTGTGATGTGAATGTGATATAAATAGCGTGCCCCCCATCAAATGTTAATGTGTGAGATAATTTTCATTTATAAAATACCCCTCGACAATCAAGAATGATTCATAGAACAAGATTGTGTCATCGGGAAATGGTTTGAAAATGTGTGCTAGAAAGATAGATTATGAAGCACTAAGCATGAAGAGTAAATAAGGTGAGGTTCATTTCATATTTGGACCCTCAGCAATCAAGTATGAACCATGGAACTAGAGTACATCATAGGGTAATGAAGATATAAGGTGTGTATCAATGTGTGCAAGAATGATTAGATGTAAAGCATAGAGTGTAATGTGTATGGGTAAATATTAGAAATGATTGATGGTGATTGAAAGGGAAAGAAAGAATAATTCCCCAGAAGTGTGTGATGATTGGTATGCTATCAGACAATAGTGAATGACAAGGGCCCTCTACCCGATGTCTGAGGAGAAAAAGGCATGTGACAATGCTCTAATATCGATCGTGTATAAGAGGCATGACGTATATGTGAAGGATACTTGTGTGGTGAAGGATGTGGTGAACACCTAAAGTGTGTCATAGGGTAATGATGATATAAGGTGTGTATCAATGTGTGCAAGAGTGATTAGATGTAAAGCATGGAGCGTAATGTGTATGGGTAAAGATTAGAAAGAATTGATGTTGATTGAATGGGGAAGAAATCATAATTCCCCACAAGTGTGTGATGAGTATTATGTTATCCAATGATAGTGAAGGGCACAGGCCCTCTACCCGATGTCTGAGGAGATAAAGGAATGTGACGATGCTATAAGATCAGTGGTGTATAACAGGCATGTTGTATATGTGAAGGAAACTTGTGTGGTGAAGGAGGTGGTGAACACCTAGATGTAGAAGACCAATGTAATATAGGAGGTGGAGAACACCTATGTGAATGGGTTTCCTGAGTAGGGGACATAGGCCAATGAGGTAGACTAGTGGATCTATGAGAAAAAAAAATTCATGAATGATGTTATGTATGGGTAGGAGAACTAGGTACAAAGTGTGCCTTAGATTTGAGAGGCCCTAGAGGCCTAGATGCGAAAGCTAGTGGGAGAATTTCATCAATAAGAGGAAATGGCAACAGTGTGCATGATGAAACACATTTGATACTAACAACTTGTTTATTATGGATGAACTTGAGACATAGGTGATGCATGAATGGAATATATTGAGTAGTGTGGAGCCAAGGAATACCTAAGAGCATGTCATAGCTATTGATTGAAGGTGCCACATTGAATGGCACAAGCATGATAAGAGACCTAATTGTAACTGGAAGTTGGATGTAGCCATCAGATTTTGGAACTAGATATGAGATATTAAATAATGGAAATTTGATAGCAATAAGAAGTGTAATAGAGCACACGTTGATAGGAGACGATGGATAGATCATCGTTTATCGACAGTGTAAGCCCCAATAGAAGCATTAATGTGTAATGAACCAGGAGAAAATGTAGCATGATAATCATGATCTGAGAAAGTAATGATTAGTGGTGAAGGTGTGTCAGCAATAGCAACTAGAAAATCAAGAGGCCCTAATGCAGGTTGAGGTACTGCGTGATATGTATGATTGGTAGGAGGTTCTATTGCTTGCTTTTCGTGCTTAGGTATAGGGTCATTAAATATTTTGAGGTTTTTAATTTTACTAACCAGTTTAGAAGCAGATTGCTCAAGGAGCTCAATTTTATTATTTTGTATTAGATCTTGAATATGATGCTTAAGTTTGAAACATCGATTAGTAAAATTCCATATACATTGATGATAATCATATTCATCATTTTCATTGTAATTGTGGCTGCAGGGGTGAGATGGATCAAGATTGAGTGGAGGAAGAAGCATGATAAGATTTCTCTCAATAAGTTGTGGCAATAATAAGCGAGGTGCATAGGGCAATTTTGTAAATGTACACTTTGGAGGTTGTCATTGAATCTTTTTAGGAGTAGAAACAAGGTTAACAGTGGCCTTTTCTCCAGTGGGCTTAGGGGATGGCTTGAAAGAATATTTTCTTTGAAATTGATTAGAAGAGGAAGATGAAGCATGATCATGATATTTGATTTTCCCTATTGAAAGCAGTTTTCCTTCACGTAATTTAAGATATGAAACAATTGATTAAATGAAGGAGATGTCTCAAAGATGAAACTCTCCTATAAAGGTCGTACGATAATTTGAACAAATAGATCTTGAATTTTTTAGTCAGCGAGTACATTTTTCATCATAGCTAAGTTATTCTTATAACATAACACATAGTCGGATATATGCTCATTAGATATTTGTTTGATTTTTGAGAGTTGAGCATAGGATATCTTAGTACCAATATTGATTCATAAATGTGCAATAAATGCATCAGCAAAGTATGTAAATGATGTTACTGAGTGAAGAGGTAGATCATAAAACAAACACATACCATAATCTTGTAAGCTCCTAAGAAATAGTTTAGCTAGCAAAGTATGATTGTCTGCATAATCTAGACATGCCACATGGAAATATTTGAGATTCTTTTGAGGGTAACCATGTCCATTAAAGGTAGGTAACTTAGGGTGAAAAAATTTGGAGGAAGTGCATGAGTAGAGATAGTGGGTGTGAAATGAGTGTGAAGTAATAATGAGGATTCGAGAGATGGAGATGAGTGTGAACTAGCTTGCTGAAGTTGACAGATTTGGATTTGCATATCCTAATATATTGAAGCTAGATCATGAGTGTTGGAAGGAGCATCGGGCGGTGTATATGATGCATTAAGAGGTGGGAGGGGAGCGGTAGTAGTAGTAGTAGTAATGAAAATAGAGATGTGGAGGGGTTGAGTGGATGCCATGGCACTCAAGGAGGAACCCACAAGAGGGACAGAAAAGAAGCATCTCGAGAGTTTTTAGCAGTCAGCAAAGCATTGAGAATATATGAAATATGCGTGGGATTAACGTATAATGCTTGATAAAAATTGGTAATCTTGTCTAGTTGCTCTTAATCAACATTACTATATTCATCATGTGAGTTCTTGCTATCAAAGGCTTCAATGTTTTTAGGTGGAACATTTTGAGAATTATCAAAGAGGTTATCCATGTTATCCATTGATTTAGAAACCCTATGGGAAGATAGAGGAAGCTCAATGTGCTCAAAATATCCAAATCGACCACTACAAATGGTAGCATAAGAGAAGAGGGTTTGAAGGATAGGTACAACAAATGATTTAACAAAAGTGGAATTAAGCTAAACCCTATATTGCATAGTAATTGAATGTAAGCTATGATATACAGTTGCTAAGTATAATATGACACAAGCAATAAGCAAGTAAAGTAGAAAACCTAAGTGTAAGAGAGATAAAGAATTATTTAGTTGATTTACGCTTGATCCTAAAGTTCTCTACACTGGGAAAACCATTGAACATGAGGTGAATTATGTCATAAATTCTCCAGATAGATTTTGTAACCCGCAGACTAAGCTAGACACGGGCGTCTAGGCTATGGCATGGGCACCTAGGCACTAAAGTCTTCTATTGGGAACCTATGGCTACATAGATAGTCAAAATATGATTTTGATTATGATTTTGATAGTGTCACATAAATGTCGTAAATAGTTCTTTTTGATCGCCTATATGTCGTTGGTTGGTTGTCAAAGGTACTTGTAACCTGCAAAAGAGATGTTCACCTATAAATACCACAAAACCACATAAAATACAAAAAATAAATATGCAATATGGGGAGTCTAACTGACCCCAGTGATCACTCGACTAAGTGAACTTATGACCGAGTGCTACACTACATCTCAGACTCCATGTAGTTCTTGTGAGTGTGTGTAAGAATGGTGAACTAGGAAGCCCTTGTGAAAGATACACTAAATAGCGGGCTAGATTATCTAGAATATGCAAATGTGTGTATGGAATAGAATGAACTTCCCCTTCCTATGTTATGTATGCAGAAATTACAATCCCTTGTCCCTTGTATAGATGCCAAATGGATTCTATGAAGTGCTTTAGGTGCCTATTGATCACAAGCTTAGGTGATAGTAATGATGCTTATAGCTTGCTCCTTTATTTTGATCACATGGATATATATTTATATGTTTCCTTTGGTTGAATTCCATAATTGGCAACTGGAAGGCCGAACCATAAGTAGAAAAGATGCCCAAAATATAAAAGAGGCCAAAAATGTGTGAGTAAGGTGGAAAAAGGTTAGGGGCACCCAGAGGGGATGCGGGCAGTTGGGCGTTGGTGTCCAAAATCATAAAAGATAAAGCAATAAAGTTCCAACTGGGTTGTAGGGTATGCAAGACCAAATAGAAAATAAGAAACATAGAAAAGAGGTCAAAGATAGTTGTCAATTACTAGTTTTCTCGTGTGGAATGATGTAAATGCTAGTGTGCTTTTAGGACTTATAAATGTACCCAAGTGCATAATTTTGTTTCTACAATTGAATACGCTTAAACTTCTAACTAATTATATTGTTTATAGATTTTATATTTTCTGCAACCAATTCAGACTACCATTCATATCATTTATTTTGGCCTTTACTCAATATTACATTACTTTAAAGGTAATTCCTTTCCTTTTTGTCACAAATCAATCTTGCATCTTCAATCATTGTACATGATCAATACCATATGGAAGCACCCAAATATATATAGTAGTTCAATATGAACTCCTCTCTAGATTACAAATTTACCTTCTTGCTGAAAAAATTCACTGGTAAGTCCCACAACTTCAATTAATTCAAATTCTTATATTTTTAAACTTTCTTTCATCAATTCAAATTACAAATTATACTCAAAGAAATTTACAGCAACAAAGATCTTCAACAACAAGCGTACAATATCATTGATTTTTTAACAAGAAAAATGAAGCAATATTCGATCGTTGTACATGATCAAGGCATTAAATACACTTAATTTGATACAATTTTACCTTCAACACATATTTTATCTTAGAATTGTGTCTTCTTCTAGTAGTATTACGTGATGAAAATAGTAGGTGTGATAACACTTTCAAATTTATCTTTCTCAAGAAAATTGTTTCCACTAAGTTGGTTTTTTTTTTTTTCCAGATCTATAAATACATTGATCTTTATTGGTTCATTTACAATAATTGAATTTCCTCCTTATTATTCTTGTAGGAAAAATAAAATGAAAATGATCTTCGAAACTAGTTATGTAGATGAGCGTTTACAAACTGCAAAAATTATCTCTCATACTAAATAATTTATAGCATCATAATTACATTCCCATTGCAATTTGTAGGAAAGAGACATCACCATGCACCTTGACATCAAATTATGACCTTAAGAACTATAAAATTGGAAATGTATTCGAAGTTAACATGATTTTCACATACAAAATAACTCTCAGCAAGGAACTAAACAATCAACTTATACGTGTAGATTTAACAAACAAAGAAGGTGAAATGACTATTACACAAAACGTCACTAGACAACACATTGAAGCATATTAGGAAAAAAAATTACCATCAATAGGACTCCATATATAAAAAAAATCAGCATAGCATCCAAGACTACTTATGATCATATATTGTGACTACAACCTCTTAGTAAACAATAACAACACCATTAAAAACATACCTCTAATTTTTAATGAATATAAGTTTATACTAGATACTTCAATCCAATAATTCCTCGACAATATCAATAAATATGCAATTGGAACAATTAGAAATGTTGTAACTTCTGCAAACAAATCTCAAACACATTTTATCTTTGAAATCAAAGACGGTCACTCCATAGATGACAAAGCACAATTAAATTTACCTATTTGTATTCTCTTCGTCTTTTTTTCTCTCCCTTCAACAATATCTAAACATTTTAACATTTTTTTATGCAAGGTGTACACATTTGAAACATTTGCACCTTTTTTGATACAAATAGAAGAACAACTTCACAAAAAATAATTACACATTTATTTATTGAAAAATATAGTCAAGAGAAACAAGGCCTTAAGTACTTTTCAACAACATTTGAAGATCTACAAGCACCGTTGAATGAAAAAATGGAGGTAAGAAAATGTAGCACTTTGTGCTTGAATTCAATTTCTTCTATACTAATTGCTTCACATTAATTGTTTCACTTTTTAATTTTAGTTCCCTCTTCACATTACACATGTATCAAATTCTAATATACATCACTAATTAATATGCCTCAAATTTCTTATCATTGTTCTTTAGGCACAAGGTACATTGACTTGCCTCTTATGTCTACTCCAAGCCATTCGAACTTGTGTGCCAAAAATAATTTTGCCTGTCAAGGACCTTCTTACACCACAACAAACAACAATAACATGTTGAAATTGCAACAAAGAAAGTGAATTATGTCATGCACACCAATTACTCTAAAATATCACAACTATAGTAGGCAAAAATGTCAAATACTTTATTTTTGGTCCTTCATTGGCCATATTGTTTCCCACACTCATAGAAACAATTCATGGAAAATACCTACAAAAAAATGTCTCCATCGTATATCCTTTCTTTACCTTCACAGTGCTATGCACCTTTACACTCAATCAAAGTAGCACCATTCTTGACATCGACACTATCATCTACCAATAAGGTACATAACCATCTACACACATCCACTCATATTATTTTCATCTACATAATACAGTCATCAAAACCCATACACTACTAAATCTGGACATTTTTTTCTTGTCTATGTAGATGCATTACCGGACCCATTGGCAACACCATGCCAAATTTGCCTCTTCTAAAACAACTCATGCCCATGCCTTTTTAGACATAGTTCACTTGTAGTCTAGCTACAATTTATGCAACATGATATAGAAATCACAAAGTTGTTCTCACTTTGTTTAACTTCTTACAAATCAATGTACAATTGCACTTAAATTTTGAAAAAACAAATTGTGGCTATAAGAATTTTTGTAAACTTTGATAGTAAATTTTTGTATCTAACCTCTGCAATCCAACCACATGTAATAAATAACAAACTCTTTAATCAATAAAGAATGTTCTATTTTTTTCTATTTACTTACTAATCACTGTAAACTCAATTTAGAATTTTCATCAACACTTAATATCATCATGTTATTCATTACATTGGATATTTATCTCTTGCTATGGATTTTAGCGTAACTTCTATTCTAAAATAATTATTAACTATTTTTGTGCTAAAGTATTTAAAGTGAGATTACGTCCTTGTCAAAGTTATATGACATTTTTACAATTAACAACAAACTTGTAAACATTATTTTCATTCTTTCTGGGATTTGTTTAGAATGTTAGGACAATTTGAATTCCCAAAACACATTAGCTACATTTGTTACTTGAGCTACAACTACCTGTCAGTTTACTTGAAAATTCTATGAAATTTTGTCTTCAAACCTACGATTGGCATTTTATCGTTTATGTGATTAATTGTAGATAAGTCATTCATATAATCCTACACTTTTGAAGTATCTTTGACTTTTCATTGGTTACATTATAAGCTATATAATATATTATATTTCAATATTGTGAGCTAGTTTCTCTATTTTACTTGGTCTTCATTTGATTGAAGCTTTTAAGATTCTTGTAGACAAACTAATTCAAAAGATATTATTCTCGTTCATTCCAATAGTAATGTTAAAGTTGTACAAGACATAACAAATAATATCTACAAATACTACTATTACGCAAGTTTTCGAACCATTTTTTTCATAAATATATTAGAATTCCTAGTCAACAAATAACAAAAAATCAATTATAAAAAACATGCTTTAATTCATTTCAAATCTTTACTCCTGCGATCCCTTCGATGGAATATGTCATTCCATGGCCTTGTTTGTATCACTTTGCAAGCATGGCCATTATGGAAGAATAATTATGCCAACGGCATTCCCCCTATGGGAAAGGCCCTTGCAGAAATTTCTGCAACTGTGCTAAATTTTACAGTCTTTCAGATGTTTTTTCAATGTGCTTAATTTTAAAAATTGTTTTTAGCCTCTTTTTTCGATGGAATTCATTGTAGTGAGGGTAGCAGTTTGCTTAATGTGCAGATGAAGAGCCTGCAGATGGGGTGGAGAGGTGTGTAGATAAATTGACTAATTTGGTGGTAAAATCAATGTAGCCTGGGAGAAAAATGAGATCGTCGTAGGCATAGGAGTATCCCTGAGTGAAAAAAATTATATTCCATTCTTTTC
Organism: Taxus chinensis; assembly: GCA_019776745.2. Lineage (NCBI taxonomy): Eukaryota > Viridiplantae > Streptophyta > Pinopsida > Cupressales > Taxaceae > Taxus > Taxus chinensis. The sequence goes on along the minus strand of CM034152.1, from coordinate 158,130,812 downwards.
CAAGTAGTTTCGGATTTAGGGTTTGTTGTGTTAGGGCTTCGGTGGATAGTGGTGATTCAACCCACTTTAGGGAGATTTCTCTTTTCAATAACACAACAATGAGGAGATCCAACACTGGAATGACCAAGGTACACAGATCTGTTTTAATTTCAGGCCCTCTATTTTTGTTTTATTAAATTTCATTATTTGGAATTTAGGTCTCGTCTATTTTCAGTGAAGAGAGCTTTTTTATCATTTATGGTAGAATATATTATTAGCATCGAGTGAACGGAGTGAGGGGCCGGGCTATAGGGTTCCAAGACACTAATGAAAATTATGATTTCTTGTGCACACACCATTAAGCCATTACATATTTAAATGTTACTGACGTTTGAATCTTACAGATTATTTTATTTGATACCATGTTATTTTGCTACTCATAAGTCTTAATCTATGTATTATTGTAATTAAAACCTTGTTATGTGCTACCATATGGGCATAGCTTTTGTTTGAGCAATCAGATTAGTTCCATTTGTTTGAAATTGAAAAAAAAATCCATTAATATAGGCTCTGAAAGTAGTCAGTTCTTATATTGTTCTTGTTTTTTTTGGTATGCATGTATAATAAAGTTGTACTATTTTTTTATAAATGATTTACTAAACATATTTGTTTCTGGTGTTATCAATTTTGTTTCTGATATGGTTACTTGGATCTTCTGGTGCTCTACAAGTTACAGTCTGTAATCATGGAAAGTTCTGTTATTATTTGACCTATTATACACGTATTGAAATTTAACACTTAAAATGGGCTATAGAAATATTGTCAAGGATTGAATCCACCTATTATTTCATTTGAAGAAATATTGCTGGAGATATGGAATATTTTATCTAAAACCCTGTTATTTGTTCTTCCTTACCCCTCATTCAAGCAACTGATTTTGTAGCAAATATTTTATGATTGTCATTTGTTTCTTCTAGCGGGTTGAAGATTTCCAGCCTCAAATTGACATCTTCTCTATTATGTATGTATAATAAAGTTTTACTATATTTTCTTTAAAGAATGATTTATATTCATGTTAATGTTTTTATATTAACAACACTAAATGTTTCCCCTGGATTTTTAGCAAACACATGAGTTTTGGGGGATTTACTTCATGGTTTGGATTATTTTTTGTAGTTTACATGCACTAGGCATACTAAATGTTGTTTTTGCAACCAATATTGATTCATAAAACATAAAACGTTAACTGAGAAAGTTGAGCAAAGAAACTCCCCTAACCCAAAAAGATTGAGGTGTTTCGAAAGCCTTGTTTCCCAATCTCTGTCCTAATTGCATTTCTTTCAATGCAAAATGAACACTCTGTTCAACCATAATAGGTAGGACTACTCTGCTAGGTTCCTTAATATAGTAATTGCCATCTTAATAAGCATATTGAAAGAAGACCACATATTCATAACTTTCTTAGTTGTTCTTTTGTTGATCTATTGTACAAGCAAATAACATTGAACTATCTTGCAGGAAAGTGATGTCAAATGGGCTTCTCATTGGGATGCATATCTTCTCATGATAGATGATCGGATCCATGGGTTCTCTATAATGAATTCATTAATTATTGTTTTATTTTTTATTGGTTTTGTGGCAAAGAAAGTAGACCATGGAGATGTATTTAGGCCCCCAAATAATGCAATCTTACTTTGTGTTCAGGTAGGAACTGGAGTTCAAGTATTTGGGAGGATTTCTTTTTGCATAAATATTCAAAACTTTGTTAGTTGTTCTTTTGTTGATCTATTGTACAAGAAAATAACATTAAACTATCTTGCAGGATAGTGATGTCAAATGAGCTACAAGAAGCCTGTAATTGAGCATCCATTTACGATAAACAAAAGCCCCGGGAAAATTCCATAGGATGTGTGGTAGAAGTGGCATGTTTTCATCGAAGGACGCATATTGGCATATGGAGTTGTTTTCATTGAATTATTCTTCATCTTAAATTACATCTGGTATCATCAATTCTACAACAATTTTGGGTTCCTTTTCATAGTCTTTATTATCCTTATTATCACCTTGCTCTGCTTGGGTTTCTTTCACCATCCAATGGTCGAGGATTGATAACAGCTATGGTCTTCTTATGGGTCTTCATGGGTTTGTTTATCGGTTACTCTTCTACAAGGTTGTATAAAATGTTTAAGTGGATAGAAAGGAAAACGAATGCAATCAAAACTGCTTTCACACACCCTGGCATTGCTTTTGTCATTTTATTTATCCTCAATGCCCTCATGTGTGGTAAGCAATCCTCTGGTACAGTTCCATTTGGAACATTCTTTGTTTTGGTAATTTTTTGGTTTGGGATATCTCATATTTGTGCCCTGGTCTTTGTTGGTAGTTATTTTGGATACAATAAGCTTGCAATTGAGAAACCAATTAGGACAAACTAAAAAGGTATAGTAGTTGATTATTGTGTTAATTTTGTGAAGTCAAGAATGGCAGTTAGCAGTTGGTTGCTTAATTGCATTTCTTTCAATGCAAAATGAACACTCCGTTCAACCATAATAGGTAGGACTGCTCTGCTAGGTTCCTAAAAATAGTAATTTCCATCTTAATAAGTGCATTGAAAGAAGACCACAACATACTCGTGATGCACAATGGAGACCGAAATATGTGAAGCCTAGTCATGATACAAGAGATTTAAGTAAAGGGGTAAGTACTACACAGGTAGTTTTGTTGCCAACATTTAATGAAAAAACTGATTTGGGATTGTTGGGAGTCGGGACACGCATTTAAGGCATGGTCATGTACGATTAGTCTGAGTGATTTACATCTATAAGATCCTCCCGATATCCTCACAGTCCCATTGTTTATTACACACTTAAAAGCAATTAGTATGAATGTTTCTGCAACAAATTGAATGTGAGATGCTACGCGACATTAAATGATTATACCCTAGACTGCCACTACCCTTCATTTCTTCCTTGAAATGAGGTTGTCAAGGACATTCTCATCTTACCTTACAAAATGTTCATAAGCTTCACAAATTATTTTATTCAAGTATCATGTACAATAATACAAACTTGTTGGCTTGAAGTGAATATGGCATTGGAAGTCTTGCTTTGTTTGGTCACTAGTCACTCTCCACTTTGCAGCCACACATACAAAATGCGTTCTCTATGCTTTTCACAATGAACGTACTCCATTTTACAACATGGGTCCCCTCCCACATTTATCAAATCCCAAAAAATCAAATAGGTAACTTACACCATTCGGCGTTCACATTACATTGTATACATGTGATTGCTAGTAATAGGGTTAACAAATTAAGACTTTATTTTCCACGATTGTGTTTGGAGAATGAAGGGTAAAGGCGGATTTGGTAACATAACTTTTGTTGTGATTGATTTATGGAATATTTTTCTTTTGTTTACTACTCTTAATGCCTTGTGAGGAGGGCCAATCCCCATCATCTTCCACACGATCCTTGCATGCGTAAGTGGAAATTGAAACATTGAATATCTTTGTAGTCATATGCCTATTTCCAACACTTTCAAAGTAAAAACGCTCACCGTATTAAAGTATGTATTTCCCTATCAGCGATAAGGAATATAATGAATGACAAGTCTCTATTGCCTTATTTTCAAAGCAAATGTCTATGGAGGTTAGTGAATTTTAGGAGGGAGATGGTTCCGTGGTAGCTTTGATATTAACGCAAAAACATGATTTTGCATTAAAAGTAAATTATTTTCGTATTAATAGTATTCCACTAAGTATTGATTTTTTTTAATATTTATTTTAGATCATATTCCACATGATGTAGAGTAAATTCAGACCAAAAGTTCTTTGCATTGATCTTGAAGATCCTCCCGGGAAAAAAGTTATGAATACACCTTTAACAACTACATCAAAATATTTATTAAACATGTTTGTTTTGCCACGAATCAAGCAAATTCAATATTATTATTTTTCTTCAATCAATCTACTAATCTAACACAATAGTGCAAACACTTTTTGCTCAACAAGATTTATGATCAACAAGTATATTCCATGGGAGAAGAAGCGGAGAATGTAGGATGAAGGGATGGTGAAAATTAGTGAATTAAGAAAAGGTGGCGAAGATGGACGCAAAGGTGGCAAGACAGTTTTTATCGAGGAGATCTCAGGAAGAGTAGGGAAAAGAAGATTGGAAGTGAGAGAATTCCAGCAGCAGGATGGATCATCTAAACCTGAATTCAGAGTGGTTGGGAGTAGGAGGGCGAAAGTGGTTATGGATCATGAGGTGGAAGAGGAAATTGCGACTCTGAAGGGATCAGCCTAAAGATCACGCACGTTTGCAGTCAATGATAAAGTTAATTTTTTGACACCCACATACTAAATTTAGCTGTGGCGCATTGGTAAGTGGCATGAGTTGTTTGGAGGAAGTCACCGGTTCAATTCCCTTATTATTGAATTCCCTGAAAGATGGTTAACAACAAAGGAAAACTCACAATGGTGCAACCATCAATGGGGAAGCATAATTCAAGTGTCCTTCCTACCCAAAGACTTCTTTTTGGTTCTTTGTAGAAGTAAATAGAAAAGAAACGAAGCCTTGAGAAGAACGGATTGGTTAATGGGAGAACCTGGTATTTTCCTTCAACCTTGGGCTCCAAACTTTGATGTTTGTTCAACTTCACTCGGAGAAACACCGGTCTGGATTCAGCTATTTACGCTTCCCTTGGAGTATTGGAATCCGTAGATCCTTTCTAAGATTTGCACAAAAAGTTGGCAGAGTGTTAAGAATCGATCCAAGAACTCCAGATGGATTGCCAGAGTATGTGTGGATTTGGATTTAGAAAATGATATTTCTCATTTGATTGTTATCAAATCCCCCTCGGGTGAATGGAATCAAAGGGTGGACTATGAGAAAATCCGTCTTAGATGCTTTAGATGCAATCAGTTAGGTCACATTAAATGGCAATGTCAAGAAAGCAAGCAGCCCTCAATAAAGCTAGTATAGAGTCGTGAAGTGGGGAATGAATTTGTTCCTCCGTAGTTGGAGATAGGTACGGAAAAGGAGGGAGCCTTAACCCCTCGAAAAATATTCGAGGATACAGAAAAGGTGGTGAAGAACTCGATAGAGATGCTTTTTTAACTCAATGAAGACTTTATTTCGGATAAAGCAAATTATTTGGAAGAGTTAAATGAGTGGCTCGAGAATTTTCAGGAAGTGGAAGTAGAAGTAAAAGAGGACTCAGCTCATGAGAAGGAGGCTTTCAAAAAATTGGAGGAAGCGTAGGATCTTCCATTAGTCCCTAGTAATTTGGCATCTTCACAAAACACTTTGAGGGTGGCCAATTTTGGTTCTATAGGAAAAAGGGTTCACAAATCGAAACATGAAGTAGAGAAAAGAGAAGTGGTAATTGGTAAACTGAAAACCCTGAATTTTAGAAATCCTGAAGATGGGAAGGTGAAAGTCCTTCCTAAGATGCCGTGAAAATCCTTAAATGGAATGTTAGGGGCTTGAATTCCCCTAACAAGCGACGCTTGGTGAAGCATTGTATTTTATCCTTAGATGTAGGAGTTGTTCTTCTGCAAGAAACAAATATGACAACAAAAGAATTATTAAATTGTTGGTCTACAATATGGAAGGGTTGGTCTAGGGTATTCACGCAAGCTCAAGGGGCGGTAGGGGGATTACCTGTATTCTTTGTAAAATCAACAAATATCATGTAGAGGTGGTGAAACAAAACCAAAAACTACACCATAAACTCTTATGAAGGCAAATCTAAGCTCTCATTGGTAAGTTCCACTCAAGGTAACTAATTTTTTAATACTAGTGGGAAGGTTTATTTTCTCATTTTGAGAGATAAGCAAGAATGTAAGGATCTCCATAGTTGTTCTATTAACAAGGAGCATGAGATGCAGTTGCTACCAGGTTATCTTCACACATGGAAGGAAGGAAAGGACCCACTTCAAGGGCATGAAAAGGATGACCAATAAGTTCACATAATGGATAACATATTTTATCGTATGCACCTCCAGGTACAAGAGAGGTTCAAGAAATGGGGGAAGAAAATTCCTCACCATATGAGTTCATAAACTTGGGGACCAAAAGCCTCTAATTGGGAAGACATGATCTAAATTTTGGATCAGTAATGTTAGAATCATGAACTGATAAAATCGGCATTGTTATTATGCAACTTTTTATCACTTAACACTCTTTCTATGGCTCTTGTTGGATGTAACCATGGAACATGATTCAAGATGTTGTTGTAAAACCGAGAGACCTTAAAGAATATAGGTTTAAGTGTAAAGTATTAAACACTATTGATATGTCATAAAAATGAAAACTTGATTACACATTTGTGTTCCTCTTTAAAAATTATGCAAGTTCAAAAAATAACACCCAATTTCGAGTTCATATGCAAAACTTATGGCCTTTGAAAGGTAGTGGACTTTGTATGGTGACGGAACCACCCCTAAAGCCAGAGTGGTGGTTGCACAACTTCCCTGGTGGTTTTGTAACTGTAAGTGGAGGTTTTACAACTGCCCTAGTATTTTTGCAACCTCCTTGATAGTTTCACAACCGCCGCAGTGGTTACATAACCGCCTCCTATAGAAAGTGGTAGTTCTATTATGCGGGAAAGCCTGGGAAGAGTAAATGGTTGCAGATAGTTCCTCTTCAATTCCAAGTCTTTTGGGCTTCTAATTCGAGCTCTCGTTGGTGTCAAATTTGTATATATATGTGTGTGTGGGGGGGGCGGGTGGGGGGAAGGTCTTTGTAAGGTAGAGGGAGAGATTCCAAGCAATTTTTCTTCTTGCTCATATGAGGTTTGTTGAATTGGGTGTGAAATGAATGTGTGAGTGAGTGAGTTACAGATCTTGTATGACTGTTTGAACATCATAGTGTTCATGGAGCCCATGAGAAGGAAGTAAGCTTGTATCTAAAGACATGATAGTGAGATGAAGAAGCATTTCTTCACTCTTGCTGTAGTTTTCTCAGTTTGAGTTTCTCCAGGGAAATCTTGTGTCTCTTTCATTCTATTTTTCTCTCTTTCATCGCTCACTATTTCTTTGATTATGTAGTACTTATAGTTCATTCTAAAGCACGTTTAATGATTATTTATGTAAATTGAAATAAAATAGTATATGATGAATGATGGGTATTATGAGGAATGTATAGGATCCATGTCAGTGAAACTTAGTGTGGAATATCCACTTATTTTGTGGATCAGATTAGTATCAGAGTTGCTTCATGTTCCATAGTGTGTGCTTTGTTTAGTGATCATTGTGCAGATATATGCCCATTACAAGAGCAATAATTTCTAGTGGAAATGGTGATTTGGTCTCTTTGTAACAATACATCTCTACAAGGAAGTGGAATAGAAATGTGAGAAGTATGGACTACGGAGATGAGAGGAGATCTGAAGATGGCAAAGAAAGATTCCATAGATTAGAGGAGGATGTTTCCCACATATCTCACTCAATTGATGAGCTTGGGAATATTATGAAGGTTCTCATGGAAAAGATGGGAGTTTCTATGGATACTTCTAAATCAAGTGAGGAGCGTGAGTCTTCCCACCATGAGAAAGAACAGCTCTATTCCAACCAAGCTCTACCTCCATTGAAAGCATAGGAAAATTTTGATATTAAACCATATGAAGGTGAGGTGAATGTGGATAAGCTTGATCATTGGCTAGATCAATTATAGGTATACTTTCATTTTCATAAAGTTAGTGAAAAGCAACAAATATCTTTTGCAAGGTTGAAGTTAGAAAGGCATAATTTTACTTGGTTTGAGAACTATCTTGATTCCTTGGTTGTTAAAAGGTTACCCCCAATTGCTAAATGGGATGAATTTAAAATTTTGATTAAGAGACAAGTTTATCTTATTTGTTATTAAGAGGAAAGCTTTGTTTATTGGCAATATTTGAGGCAAAAATAAGGTCAAGGTCTATAGCTCTATACAAATGAGTTTCGAAAAAAAGTGATCTAATCGGGAAAAGATACTGTTGACCATGAAATCCTCATAAAGTATGTAAGAGGGTTGCATAGTCACTTAAGGAGGACCGTTCTACTTACAAATCCAAAGAGCATAGATGAGGCTTGTTCTCAAGCCCATTATATTGAGATGGATGAGAAAAGGGGTTCATCTCCCTTTTCAAATTCTTTCGATGCTCTAAAGAAAAAAGGTGGGGTCAATGTCACTTCTACGATTACCAAGAAAGATTTGACTAAACATTGTGGGCATTGTGATGTTGATGGTCATACCGATGAGAATTGTTGGTGAATTGTTGGAAGTTGCATATGGAATTGCATCTATTTAAGAACAAGAAAAATAAAAAATAATTCCATGCCATCATTTCAAGGAGAACCAATTAATATTGAGTGCAATAAAGAGGTGGATGAGCAGTTGTGCATTACCAACCTTCAAAAAAAGGTATGTTTGGCTAATGATGGTACTCAAAACAAAGGTAAACCTTCTAATATTTTTCACATCAAGGTACAAATTAAGATGGTAAAATTTGATGCTCTTTTTTAATCTTTATCCCAAGTAAATTTTATTGGAAAAGAGCTGGTATATAGAGTTGGGATAGAAATGCATGACCATCCTAATCCTTATGCTCTATGATGGGTGAAAAAAGGAGTAGAGATAAGGGTTTCTGGACAATGCAAAGTTGATTTTGTAATAAATGAACATTTTATTAATAAAATTGTTGTAGATGTTGCACCTACTAACATTTTGCGGTAGAGTTTTTGGAATCCATTATATGTATGTCGAAGATGTTATTTTTAGGAAGAGATTGAACCAGTACTGGTTGGTTAAGGATGGAAAAAATTACACCATAAACCCCTATGAAGGTGTTGGTGCTCAATTTGATCTCACCCCGTTTGTCCTTGAAATTCTTCAGTTTGCGGGCTCTGTCGTATTTTCTATCTCCCCATGTTGATGCATGAAAGTTTTGTCCTTCATTTGGTTGCCATGATCAGTCCTTTCCTTTGGTCGAGGATCAGTTTAAATCCAAAATTTGTTTTCCATTCCTCTTTCCATGTAAAAGAATTTGTAACTTGGGTTTAAACTCAGGTTGTTTCCCTTCCCTCCATTTTTCCACAGTCACATTTGATTTTCCCTATCAATTTTTGTCCCAATATCTATGGAAACGTGGTCCTTTCTGATTGGATGTGGCTCACTAGATCACATTGGGGCCTTATATCATTTCCAAATTCTCTATCCTTAAATAAAGATTCATATTCGGGTGTAAATGGTGATTTCCCTACATTTTACAGTTTGACGGGTGTGTTTTCTCCATCAAATTTATATCTCAGCATCTGTGGAAACATGGCCCTTTCTGATTGGATGTGGCTTGGCGGGGCACTTTGAAACTCTAAGGCCCACTTCAACTCAAAGCTTGTTCATGTGGAGGATCGGTGCTCATCTGAAAAGTCATCTCTTGGTTTGACCTTTGGAGTTGCGCTAGGGAGACACATGGAGGTTTCCGCTACCATTGCCCAAACTTAGACATTTTTTCTTGTGGCTATTGCAGCTTGGTCAGACCATGGACACGTGGAGGAACGACGCTCATTTTAGGATCTTCCTCAGGGTCCTACCTTAGCGGTTACACTAAGGAGACACGTGGTGAGCCCGCGCTTGTTCAGGGTCTCCGCTTTTGGGCACCATCTCACAGTTGCACCAAGGAGACACGTAGTGAGCCCGCACTTGTTCAGGGTCTCTTCTTTTGGAAACCATCTCAAAGTTATGCCATGAAGACACGTGGAGGCTTCCGCCGGCTCCTCTCTATACTTAAAATTTTCAAGAAACTTTCTAAAGGCCTGGAACACGTGGAAGCTTCCGCTCACTCTGCCCTTGTTTGGACTTTTCAATGGCCAAGGAAAACTATCTCCGACCCTAGACACATGGCACCTTCCATTGGTCCTTAAACTTTTTCAACAACTCTGTCGAACTAAGACACATGGTGAGCCCGTGCTTGTTTGGGGTCTCCACTTTTGGGCACCATATCAAAAGTCTGCCAGTGAGACACGTGGAGGCTTCTGTTGGCTCCTTTTATACTGAGACTTTTCAAAGGCCAAAAGGTAGGTCTCTTTGGCCTAGGGCACACGGAAGGGTCGCACTTGTTTGTAAACTTGCCTCTATACTTATCCTTTACATTTTCACCAAGGAAACATGTGGACGGCTCTAATCTAAAGTTGAGTAGGGGCAGAATCAATGGTTGTTATGCATTGTTTCTGATTTTTCCACCTTTTTTGTTCCAAGACTACAGAAGGTGTGAATATGCATTGTTTTTCTTGTAAATCGGACTCACAACGTAGGTATGCGGAATAATCCGTGCACTAACACTCATTTTTTAGAGGCACAAATGCAGACATCCATACAGAGGAATTCATTTCTCAAGGTGTTGCCTCGAGGGTGAAAAGGATTTCCTGTCATATCCAGCCATGCAGAGCCACCGGAAAATGATTAAAATGGGGATTTTTACATGATAGAATAAGAATGATTAGAAGGACTATCAAAAAGTTTTGGCATGTCATCCCAGTCATCAATCGAGGGTCTGAGAAACGTGATCAGTTCATGATTTTTCCACCTGGTAGCTGCGGGTGTAAAATTTGTAAACATCACTTTCCGAGACAACTATGTAAGAAGCAAAGGTTCCTCGAATATTCTTCTTTTTTGGGGGAAAAATTTGGGATGAGTGAGTGAGTGAGTGAAATGTATAAATGCAATGAGAATACTCTTCCAAAGGGTCGGGGGTTAATTTTTATGAGAAAGTTTGAGAAATCCCATCTTCCTGAGAGACCAATCTGAGAAACCTTGTTAATTTCCTGTGTTTTAGATTTCAATCATGTCAAGTTGGTTACAAGTGTACAGCCATTGACAAGCTCTGAGATTTTTCGAAGAAACTTTCCCCTACTGATGAATCTAATCAACTTCGAATTAATCTCTGTCAATCTTGGGAATATTTGTGTTTGCTTTATTTTAGAATGTCTGCAAGTAGTTTTTCTTGTTCCTATTGCAATCTCGTCTTAAAATCCCTCCGAATCACACAGGATCTCATCCCTATGATAGTTTAGTGGCATTTGGAATTTCATTTCAAGAAGATCCTTCATCCTGTAATGAGATAAACAATTTAAAATCACTTTACTGTCATTTGTTGATCAAGATTGTTTGTAAGCCTTTGAGTGTATCTTAGGTGTGAGGAACTAGGGGTCTTTGATGCTTAATTGAGTCTTTAGCTCAAGCCTTCGTGTTAAATTCTTGGAGATTGTGTGAAACCATGTAAATTTGGGCCTCCATTGATGCACACCTTCTGGTTGAAGGAATATTTTAGCTTTTCTAAAGCTTTTTGTCATTTAGTCTTCCAAATGTTGTGAAGGTTCTCAGAGATCTGGCATAATCAATTTTATCCTGCTTAACCTCCCACCAAAATTATTCAAAAAACAATGAATCCCACCTGAACTACCCTTATTTGCCCTGTGTGTCCACAAAAGAATAGAATCTACTGCCAAAATATGCAGAAGCAATCAGGATCCCATAATGTCTCTAGTACCCTTCAAAATTGTTTAGGAAATATCACCATTCTTTAGAAGTGACAACTCGTGAAGAGTTAAATTGTGGTGCATTGATCATATTTTCTCAGGGTCCCCTTTCAAATTTACACAAAGAAGGATATCTTCATTCTCCTTCACCGACAGAGGTTACAAAATGGGTCCTCTCACCCTGGTCGAATGGCACGGCCTAAAGCAGTGAGGATAGATCAAATCCTTAATGAAGGTTTTATCCATTTCTCTGATGCTCGAGCGACAAAGAGTCAGAAAAATCCCCTCCCCGGCTACAAAACGACTCATAATATGATATGTCTGTCTCTCAGTGTCTTGTTAAATCAATGATGCTACTCGATTTCCAAGGGAGGATCAATTTGGATACCAACAGAAGGTAAATGTAATCTCTCATTGGTATGTTCCACTCAAGGTAACCAATTGTTTGATGTTAGTGATAAGGTTTATTTTCTCATTTTTCAATATAAGCAAGAATGTAAGGATCTACATAGTTGTTCTATTAACAAGGAGCATGAGATGAAGTTGCTACCAGGTTATCTCCTCACATGGAAGGAAGGGAAGGACCCACCTCAAGGGCATGAAAACGTGGACCAAGAATTTCACATGGCATATAATGTGTTTCAAGGTATGTAGCTCTAGGTACAAGAGACATTCAAGAAGTGGGGAAATAAAATTCCTCACCATATGAGTTCCTAAGCTCACAGAGACCAAAATCCTCTAATTCATGAGGCATGTGTAGACACTTGTTTTTCGGCACCTTACGTGACCAATCCACACCCTCACATTTACATTTTAGATGTTAAGCCTATCCCATAAACCATATTTCATCCCCATAAACTCATAATTTACCCCCCGTAAAAACTTATTTAACTCATCCTAAATAGCATAAACCTCCAAAACTACCTAAAAAAAATAGCCCATTTTAGCCTAACCTCTTAACCTACCAACCTCACTAACATATTTCTACACTGTCCATACTCGATCTCAAACCAAACTGACCCATTTAAAAGTGGTTGAAACCACTTTTATGTGGGTTTCCCTACTTTTTCGGATTGTCATTGATTCTATATAAACTCGTCACCTGCATTGAATCCAGGTCCCCTAGCAATGCAATGAATCTTTGACTCTCTAAACATTTAAATGACATCATCTACGACATCTTATAACTTTATCAACCTTTTCAAGCACTCAGAGATACCGTTTCATCGTAAGGTTCTTTTGCATCATTATTATCTTTATCTTGTGTCACAAACAAGGTACAAATTTTGTTCTTATATGGTCTTTTCATTTACGTATCTTTGATCAAAGCAATTCAATCATTCAATCTCGTTTTTGAAGTATAAAGTTTGAATTTCTATCAAATCTTTCATTACACAACAATCACCTACGATTCCTTTGAATTGTTAACAATTCATGTCTTTAAGACTTTTTATCATATTTTGCTTCTTAATCCTTATCAGAATTTGTCTTCTTCTAATATGTTTATTTCTAAGTTGTCTCTACTTTTAGATGATTGTTCCAAGTGAGGCACACCCCATCAACAATATTTACGACCTACCCATTTTCTCTGAGCCCTTTACTTAGGACCAATATGACATCACACAAGAGTTGAGCCTCTACGACATCATCCTGACAATGAACCCAGATGACACCAAGGATCAACTGGAAATTATCCAAGAAATATAAGACTTTGTTGAGTAGAAGTGGCTCAATTATTTTGAATAACTCTATCTATCCGCTAACTAGCTTGTACCATCTACAACGCAGAACAGGGTCTTCCTATCCCTATGGAAGGCTAATTTTGTTTTATCATTGTATTGTCTAAGTATCGTAATTTTTATCATATTATTTATTTCATCATTTATCACTTGATTTTCTAAAATGAGTTGACACCCTACAAATAAATCCCCTTTGTTCCTGATATTGTCCTTTTCCAAACAACTCGTTATATTTTGTCTAATTTATGTCTTGTCAAGCTCTCTCTATGTGTGCAGGATCCCTCGTTTGTTGGAAGGATTATCTTTCAACCTTTGCAATCTTACATCTCAAAAATTTTGATGCAAGTATCATTAAACCTTTATGTTTGTGATTTTTTGGTCATTTAGTATTTATAATAATAAGTTAACCGAAATCCACAATAAACATAATGGCAAGCCCGGTGGGACATTTAGTCCCTTTTTATCAAATTTCATATTTTCTTGTTTTTTGGTCAAATCATCCAACTTTTCACCTTGGAGTGCTTTGATGTTGCTTTCTCAAATATGCATTATAAAGAAAATTAAAAAAGGATTACTTTACAAACAAAGTTAGGATTTTCTCTTTTCTTTCAGCATCACATTTTTGTGTGATTTGTCTTCATCGAAATCAACCTTCTTTTTGGGTATTAAAAAGGAAGTTACATTCTTGTTTGTCCATCTAGCTTAAGTAAGGGTCAAAAGATTGCATTCAAAGTTTTCCCTCACACACAACCAAACAAAATTTACATTTAAACATCCCCTTCCAGATCTAGCTACTTGGATTTCGTCACTAAGGGGAAAGTTGACTTGGCGTTCTGGATTAGTATAAAAAATTGGTCGATGGTATATCGGCTAAGAACCTAACACTCTTATCATTGCGGGATCGTCAAGTGAGGGGGTAGGGCCCAATATCATGCCTCGTACTGACACAAACACAAACTTGGGGCTCTCATACCTTTGGGTATATTGAGGACTACAACCTTAACACACCTAAAACTAGCCTTAGAAAACCTCCTTCCTAGTTCATTTTCATAAGCCATCTTTTCATTTCACACATTTCTAAAAATTAATCAAGATAATCTAAAACTTTCTTGTGATTTTTTTCCTTTCATTTCTTTAACAAACATTTGTCTTTTATTTATTGATTGTTTGATTATTTCATGGTTTTGACTAGATAGCAATCTCCTCTTAAAAACTCCGCAAACATGTCAGAATTGCTTCAAAAACCCCTATAAATAACTTATGAACCTCCACACTCTCCCAATACTCAGTTAGAGACATCAAATGTTCCTAGTGCAGAATCCATATACTTTTATCCACAGTTCTTCAATCATGGTGACCCAGTATTTTAATAACTATTAGACTCTAACTCGATTGCTCTTATTAGCTACCTTGCTTTCCATGGAATTAATCTCCTTTGTTTCAATCCATGATATTGCCCATCTACTACTATCGATATTTGTGACTATTCTAGAGTTATCGACCCTGAATATCAACCAGATATATAGAAGATTTCTCGTTACCCCTCTACTAGTGATACGGGAACAACATCACCTACCTCATTTACTCCCATCGTCAACTTTTATCTCAATAAAATCTCATCACATAACATAACTTGATTATGCCAAAATGTAAAATTATATCCTATTCTAGATGTTATAGCAGCAATAAATAAATGAATAATGAAATACTAAAATAATACCCAAACAACTAATTAAAAAATATGAAACCCTAAGTACAAAGAGGGTTAGAAGAGTCTTTGTTGATTTGAAGAGGTTGTTGGATTTTGTTGCAATGGAGATAAGTTGAACAAAGATGGAAGACCGTCACACAGAATCCTTGAAAAATATAGATCCAGCAGATTTGACTGGACTGGGGCACCTGGAGAGGGATGGGGGAGCCTATGGGCACCCTCTCCTTGTTTCTGGGGGCCTTGGTCTGCGTAGATGCTCAGAAACCTAAATTCCCAGGGTCAAAAGTTGTTCACACTTGTTTTCCTTTGATTTCCTTGAAGTCACTATAAGATCACCGAGGTACTTGTAAACCTGCAATGAAGAAATCACCTGCAAAATCCTCAAATAGACATCAAATCCCAAAAAATAAATATGAAAAATGAGGGGTTTGATTGTCCTTAGCTGCCACAATGATGGACTTACTATTGAGTGTTGCTCTAAATCTCATAACCAATGTATTTATGTGTGTGTGTGAAGAATTATTCCCTAGGTTTCTCTTGTGTGTGTGTCACACTTGAAGTAATGAGCAAGTAGATAGATGAAGAATGTAAATAATGGCTACATGGAATAGAATAAACTTCCCTTCTATGACGTGTGATACAGATTAACTAGCATGTGTCCATTGTTTTGGAGTTAGATGGATGTAAATGGAGCTATAGATGTTTTTATGGATGCAACCTTAGGAGGTGATAGATAGTTCTTAGTGCTTAGTCCTTTATCATGATCACATAACTTTATATTTATATGATTTCCTCACTTAAATTTTATAATTAACCCCAAAAAGGATGACTACCAAAAATATAAGATGTTCAAATGTCTATAAAGGACCCAAAGAGTGTGACTAAAGTACAATGATGACAAGGGCACCCAAAGTGGACAGGGGTGCCTGGCGCTAGTGTCCAAAATAACAAATGTCAAAAGGTAAAAAGATATATTGAGAAAAGGAAGAGTGCAAGACTAAAATCAGAAACATAAAGAAAAGTAAGGTGGCCAAAGATATGGTTAAATCATTACTTTTCATACTTAAGAATCACACAAATAGTATTATGTAATTAGGATTAAATAATTACCCAAAGTGTGTGCTTTTGTGTCTACACAACCAGTCAACAAGGACCTGCATCATCAAGTTCTTCATCTAGCCCACATATTACACAAACTCATAATATTACTTCACCATATACATCTAGTCACACAACCTCTATCAATCATCCTCCTTCAACAAGATTAGTTAGTATTCCCCTTTCCACAAATCCATTGATCTTGACTCGGCCTATTTCCTCGTAAAAATATTCTTCCTCGATTTAAAAATTGGTTTTTTTTATTCCAACCTCCCTGTCACCCATCAACGCAAGTGTTATTATGAGTACCCATTCATTTTCCTAACCATCCTCTACCGTTGGCATCCCACAATACTGTAGACACCAATTTTGGGTCGTAACACATTTAACCAACCATTTCCCCTTTAACCTATATTAATATTCATCCTCACATTATTAATTAATCCAATTATATCAATTACGTTGATTTAATTCTCACACCTCCACCTCATCATGACACCTCACCCTGGACCTATTCTAAGGGCATTTAACTCACAATGTCTAAGTCATCACCCTCACCACTTAGTCATTACCCTCACCACTAAGTCATCACCCTCACCACTGAGTCATCACCTTCAACATTGAGTTATAACTCCTAGTGTTGAGTCACTAACTTGACCTAACTAACTAAGACCTCTTCCTAAACCTAACCAAACCTCTCCTAAATTTTTCATTCCTTCTCTCACATGAACTCTACTTTCCTAAGTGGAATCAATGAGGAAAACATGCCAAATCTGGGAAGATTTTCCTATTTTTGGTAAATTGGTCTATTTTTCCCTAATCGACACCGGTTTATCCTCGGCCGATGTCAGTTTACCTAAACCACTATCAGTTTACCTAAACCACCATCAGTTCCTTTATCTATAACTTTACAACTCTTTACTCGGGTTGGTCATTCAGTTTTGGAAGTTCTATTGAAGTCAAGCGAGGATCTCAAAGCCATTGCTTCATCCAAACGACGTCTACACCTCACTAGAGAGAAGCAAAAGTCAAGGATTCCCTTCCAGGCCATTGGAACATCCACTTGAATACACAAGACATACTGATTCGGCACTGAGCCAACCACCAATTTGTGAATTAATCACCAGCCTCCTTCTAACCAAGAGATCTTCACAGTAGTAAGTAACAGGATCTCAATCCTTTGTGCTTACTTTATTGCAGATCTCTTATATCTTTCAATATTTTCAATTTCTACAGTTAGTTGGATATCTCCATCTTCCCACCAATTCACCAACCCAACCACCTACAGCATTTTCACATTTTGTGACCTCTCCCTGTATATTCTTGATTCTTCTCAGTAATATTATGAACCTAAACACACCCTTCTCACTTTCTGTGTAATCACAGAGAATCCCAAAAACCATTTTTATTAAGTTATTGCCATTTTCCCCCTACAACGTCAATTTACCCTACCATCTTCAGTTTCATATCTATACCGACATTAGTCACCTGACCGATATCAGTCTTTGTGTCATTTTATACCCTTCTGACCAGCAAGCTTCACGATCAGCCAAAACCAACTCAAACCTCACCCAATCATTCCCAGACCCTTTACCAGACCTCTATCAGACATACAAAACCCAGAACAACCTACCAAACCTCCTGATCTAGTCACAGCTTTTCCTATTAGATTAGGTTTACTTATTGTATTTGCATGAGATGCCTAAATCATATAAATACAGTAGGATTTCTTTATTTCGTGATATTTGTTGCATTAATTTGTATTTAGAAGTGGATTGATAGCCTCCTATGAAGCACCACACTTCCCGGATATAGCATTTGATAGGAAATCCACTAACCTATATTATTAATTCCATCTTGTGGTCTTGTTGTGTTTCTTACAGGTTGTTCCCCCTTGCCAAAGGGAAGCTCTTCATGATCAACTTGGATAAAAAATTAATTAACATGCGCATTCAACCTTCGACCTACATATTATAGGTATTCTTCCTAACCTATTTCCTATTCAACTTTAACTAGCAACAAATTAGGTGAAACATCTTGGCACACCCAGTTAGGTAAAACAAAGGATTGAGATCTAGTGGCTGTAATGTTTGTGAGGTTCATGTCATTTTTGACATCCTATCAACTCCTTCTACTTAGTTTCCTCCCATTTCATCTATTGAGGAGATTCTTACACTCCTTTATCCACGGAGGATTCCCCTTCATTTTCTCCTCTACCCAAGGAGGATTCTACCATACCTTCTAATATAGTTGTCCCACTCACTTCCCTACCTGATGAGAAACCCGCAATACTTTCTCTTCTACCAACGAAAGAGTCCATTTTACCCTATTCTTTACTGAAAGAATACCCTATCTCATCCACCTTGCCTCCTCCCCAACCTATGGGAGACCCATTGGTAGCGCCCCTTCCCATTGGTGATAATTCTCCACTTAATTTCAAGGATCATGTTGATTTTCTCTCGTCTCTTTTGCCCATAGAGTCATAAGATAACCATATTCCTCATCTCACAGACATTGGATTTATATACAGGATTCACTATGAAATCAACATTAGTTCCATCTCCCCTGCTAGCAGTGCCATTTTTATGTTTTTCCAACCACTTGGATTATGTTGATCATTTCCATGCTTTAGGGACACCTTCAACTACCTGTCTCAACACAAAAGAAAATGTTGTGTATAGATACTTCTACGCAATCTATCTGAAATGTGTTTTAAAATGACCAAACCCACCATGTCCTTGGGTAGTGTGTAGTGACCCATCTGCCATTCATCACCCTCACCTACACACTGAAAACCTTTACAACCAAATGAACATTTATCACTATGCCTAAAACACTTACCTATACCTATCATCATGTCCTCCATTTCTAGACCCATTTCCACATTAGGAGTCATGCCGGACATCAAGTCCTAGTTCATCCTTCTTGTCAAACTAGATGTAGCCACATATTCACAAGATCATCAAAAATACTATTCTCTCACCTAAGAGGAAGACCCAACCTCTCAGGTTGCATATACTATCTTTGCCCACTACCTCTGTGTCACCTTCACCACTGACTATCATTGATCATATGTCCTGCACCAATCAACCTTGGCCAAGCAGCCTCTTACTCAAGAGAAAACCAAAAGCATGCAGCAACACACCTCCTCATGATCAATCTACCTGCACCTAAATTACATACATGACGTACACCTTCATTCTTCATTACCTACATCCTTTCTAACCTCCTATACCTACACCACTTCCAGTATCATCTTCATTACCCATGCTATTCCCTTCTCTTCAACTTGTACCTTCCATATTGCCTATTACCATAACCTTTACCATACCTCCGCTATCACCTTGGTCTAACCCAACCCCTTTTACCATCTTCCCTTCCTTATACATCACGTACACTTCTTCATTCAAATTTACCTAGGAAGGTGCAAACCAAATCCCAAGAACCCATCCATCTTTCCATGAAATTGGTAGTTAATCCTACACCACCTTCACATAACTAGTTTGCAATAGCTACATCTTTACCCAAGAAGGTGTAATCCAAACCCACTACTATGTCTATCCACCAAGCAGGTGGTCAAACCTTACTCAAATTACCCATTCCACCTCCAGTTGACTTGCCTCTCCCACCAAAAGTAACCCAAGACTTCCATCCAAACCCACACTTACATCACATTTTGATCCGTTGGTAAGGATCTTATGCCAACATCCTAGATAACCTTTTGGAAACCTTCAGTCGTCACATTGCCACCACTTAGGCTTTATAACCCATCTCAAATCTAAACTAATAAGATTTTAACGGGTTCAAAAACTTTACGCTTATCATTGTGTGTCAGAGAGCATGATGTTGAAGACTCTAAGGATCTTAAAATTATCCTTCTCTACATGTACGTCCTCTCGAAGAAAACTTTAATAGATGATGATATTTTAGATGATGAACCTATACTACATACACCTGATCACCATTCATCCTCATCCCAAACTTATTCTAGTGGCCTTCATCTTCACCATCCTTAAACCTTTTATCCTCCTCCAACATTTGAGATAAATATGGTCCGTATAAGAGAGCTAGACCAAGCTCCTGCACAAAAATGCTAATGTGCTGCAAATTATTTTCATAAAACCACTATATTCCCTAACCATTATTATTTCCAATCATGTCGCTGCACCTATCCATGACTCACCATGCTCCCTATCTACCATCAGAATAATATGGATTAAATTGTCCACTCACACTCCTAGAAGGAGAAAGGAAAAGAGAAGACAGATAAACCAACTGCCATCCACCACTCTTTTACCCAGAGTATATCATCTTTCACTCTGCACCCATAAATAACCATCCGTGGATCATACCCACAAAACCTACTTTTGAACATGAGTTTCCCATAATGTACCATACTTAAATAAGCTTCACAAATCATCCCTCTCAAAATGTATTTATATGACATTATGCAAACCTCTTGAGTCTCATTGATAGGCCCTCATTAAGGTTATGCGATCTATTAATGTTCTACCTAATAACCCTACTCATTGTTTCATTCCTTTATCACCCCTCACCATGTGGCCTCTCTAACCACTTCACCCCCCTTCCATCTAATCTTGTTACCACTCATCTAATAGACCGCTCTCAGTTTCTTTGAATGAAAATATTGTACCTATCTAGTTAGATGATCCTAATTCCTTCCCTATTTATTTCTGTCTACATTGATAATATATGCGTTTGACCATGTTATTATTGATTACAATGATAGTATTAACATAATTTCTTCCCATATGTATCAACCAAATACACATCCCTACCAATTTTATACATAATAACCTAGTTATGTTGTGTTCATGTAATGATGCCATGACTTCTACCCTTTGCACCATCATTCTCCATATTTTTGTAGGCCCCCGTGCCTATTCCTGAATTATTCTACATCTTAGAGAGGTAATTCCAGTACAACATGACTGCTTGGTCAATCCTAGATTTACATGCCATAGGTTATGCTCTTTCAACCTTACAATGCTATGTCTAAAACTAGAACATAAAGGGAAAAACTATACCATTTCAGTTGACCCTTCACTGTTCAACACCTGTAACATGTTATATCAAACCCATTGATGTCTTTGTACCAGTAAAGGCATCTACCACCACTAACACCATTCTTCCCTTCACACCTCTGCTGACGCTCACTTCTTCTAATGCTACCTGCAATGTACCCCTTCCACTAACTACACCTTCTCATATTCACCTTTTCTATGCCTACTGCCACTATGGATTCTACGCACGCTAACCCATTAGCTAACCTATCTACCTTCTCACCAACAACTAGACGTCTTCTTCTTCCCAACTGACCAGGTGATTCATCCATTCTCACTACCCACATACCCAATATTGGATCCCTTAGAAGGTGTTTTTCAATGCCTCACTTTGGGGGAGTACCTCCTTTATAACATTGACACATTACTTACTCCTCAAGAGTATGGCAAGCCTTCACCAACATCCCCACTATGATCAATCGCATAGATGAGGCCATTTGCATGATGGTCCTCCCTCACCTTTGCACCAACTTAACATATGGGGGACTCGATGCTTATTCCTAGATGTCTGAAGCCAAATTTTCAAACCATGACCATTTTTATCCAACCTTCAATACTCTCACCAACCACCCGCTTCACCCACACATTCATCCATCATTACGCATGGAGATGGTTTCGGCCTTTGGTTTCTATGAGCAAGGTCGTCACCACATTCATTATTCTTTGTACAATACTCGTAAGCATAAATATTGTCAATGGTATTGGATTTTCCAAATACACCTCTTCTAAGAAGGACTGAGTCAAAATCATTGAGGACAGAAAAACATTCTCCACCCCATTTTACAAACTTCCACTGACCTTCACCTACGAAGTCTATGGATCTATAATAGATTCCTCCTAACTTTTTATTTCATAGACACCGTTTCCCTAGAGACCTCTAAATTATCAGCATGATGGCGAGGCTCCTGCTTCCTATTCCCTTCATATATCCTTACATGATTGATGATGTTACTCATTTCTATTAACGTCATTCAATTTCAAGATAATGATTTTATTTTCACCTACCTTAGGTGCGTAAGATTCTTATATTCATCTAGTTCGTTACCTTCTGATATGCAAACCATGTCGAATGAATCGACCATAAAAGATCAATATTCACACTCACGATGACCCACACATTCTAAAAATAGGCCAAGTATTTAAATTCTTAATGAGATAGGAAAACTGTTAATTATTTCCACCAAGACTCATAGCAACGCTTTTTCTTGGTCCTACGTTGATATGCCCGATATTGACCCAAAAATTATGGCTCCACAATATTGTAACCATCCCTGATGCCAAACTCATGAGATAACAGAATACTATGAAAAATACATCCATCACATTTCCCTTCTTGTCAAAGAAGAACTCCAACACCTTCTATTTGGTAACTCTTTTATCCTGCCCATTGATTATCTCTAATAGATCTCTAACACTGTTCCTATCACAAGAGCAATAGGGGGAATATGCATTTGCACGGAAATTTCCATGTGACCTCAACCTAGCTTGCCACAACAGGATAATTTTCCTTTACCTAACATTGACTAACCAGTTGATCTCATCACTCGCCATGAGATGTTATCACTCATGGATGGTTTCTTAGGTAATAACCATATATTACTAGCCCCAGAAGATAAAGAAAAATCTTCCTTCATCACTCTTTGGGGCACCTTCTGTTATTGTGGCACGCTTTTTGGCCTTAAAAATAATTGTGCTACATATTAGCTGGGATTTGACCTATATTTTTCATGAAATCATGCATATCCTATTGGAAGATTACAGTTGACGATCTTCTTGCCGAATTTAAACATCGGGCCAAACACCTTGTTGTCCTTAAAGTGGTCTTTGGCCGTCTACATCAAATATTGCATTCGTCTTCAATCTAAGAAGTGTGTCTTTGATTGTTCTCTCTAGGTAAGATCCTTGGGTTTATCATTTGTTTGCGTGTCATTTAATTTGATCCCTACTAAAATCGAGGCTAATTCTCAAGATTCCTCCACCTTACTATAGTCTTGCATCAACTTTGTGGTTTTCAAGGCAAGTTGCAATCTATTCGTCCCCTTATTTACTTAGCTATCTCGACCGTGCTGCCATCCATTTGATCATCTTCTCAAAAAGGATGTCTCCTTTAAATGGGATGATTAATGCCACAAAGCTTTTGACAGCTTTGAAAAGGATACCTCCTCCAACCATTTGTACTCATTCCCTCTAAAAGGATGATACAACCCTTTTACATTTACATTTATGCTACTGATCATTCCCTAGGATGCCATGCTCACTCATTGTGAAGAGAAACATAGGGAGAAAGAAGTTTATTATATAAGACATACGCTTTTAGAATACAAAACTAGATATACTCATGATGAAAAGATTCTACTTAGCCTTATTTTTTTTCACCACTAAACTTCACCATTACCTACTAAACCATAAAACGTTTGTTGTCACTAATACTGAACCCTTAGTATTACATGTACGCTAAGCCCTAAAAAAATCAATGTGGTGCACGTTGGCTCATGGTTCCTGAATACCTCGATCTTGAATTTATCCATCAATAATTATGTCAAAGGATAAACAATTGCTGACCAGCTGACATACGCACCTCTTTCCAGAAACCAATCTTCTAACTTTGACTTTCCTAATGAATCCATCACTACCCGATCCCTGGATGATATTGTTTACTAGATGACGTTATTTTATCAATGGTTCCACATTTCAGTCATGGTGGTGGTGCTAGGTAGTTGTCCTCATTCCTATTGATAGTGATCATATTCTATTATCTTTCAAACTAGATTTTTATTTCACTAACAATATCACTCGAATATGAAGCACTCATGTTGGGTCTTTAAACCATCATTGCCTTAGATGTTAAATCAATTAATATCTTTGGAGACTTCTCAAACTAGTTTTGAATAAAGTTAATGGTATATACTAGTGTCGTAATGAGATATATATAAAAATTATAATCATCATGTTGACATGCTTTTTACTACCTTGAACCATTATGAACT
Organism: Taxus chinensis; assembly: GCA_019776745.2. Taxonomy (NCBI): domain Eukaryota; kingdom Viridiplantae; phylum Streptophyta; class Pinopsida; order Cupressales; family Taxaceae; genus Taxus; species Taxus chinensis. The sequence continues at coordinate 158,106,694 of CM034152.1, read as the reverse complement.
TCAAACCACCCTCGCATTTCCACTAAACAAATTTGTGGACACCATGACATGTCATTGGTTCTCAAATCCCCGCCTTGACCCTCTGAATCAAAAATATTTGTCATAGTTAAAGGTTATAATCACCCTCTTACCTATTCTAAAAACAACTTACAGTCAACATCATAACAGAACATTGAAACTAACCCAAGTGACCTTTGGTACAAGTAGTTGGTTGACTATCTTTCCCTTTCAATTCTTCCTCTAGATCTTACTCGTAATAGACAACGATCCTTTCTCAAAATTTTTTCTTGATATATCGTCATGGGCGGGTCTTATCTATAAACATGAATTTGAATGGTATCCTCTTGTGATTGCCTTACAAGTTTTGAAATTCCAATACACCATCAAGGAATTTCATGATGGAATTTGTGGGGGTCACTTCAATGGTTTAGCTATTGCTAAGTGTATCTTTCACTTGGGCTATTAATGACCAACCCTAAATCGTAATTTTTGTGACTATTTCAAGTGTATTGTGTGAAGTGTTCAATAAGATGTTAATATTCATCATAACCCTTGTCATTCCTTATAGGTCACATGAGAATTTTGACTTTTATCTCAATTGGTTTTGGATCTCATTGTCAGAGAGAGCAACCATCATTCTTCCCAACACCATCAATGGATTATTACCGCTACTAAATATTATCAGCCAATTTTGACTGCGCAAAATTGTTGTAAAACAATCTGAATAATTAAAAATCTAGAAAAGCTTGAGAAAGTATTACTGTTGCATGGTTCATTGGACTCCTTGCGATCGTCTTATTTTTGTGATGCATTTCGGTCTTCGTTTCATGATTTTTGGGCAAGAACTCTATCCCGCCAGGCTATAAAACGCATTAAAATAATTAATTAATATTTACATTAATTAATTGCTCCTTGTTTGATTAAATTTGAGATGCACTTAAGGAGTATTCATCTTAAATAAATATAAATGAAGGTTCATCCTTACAAGTTTTAGTGCCGGGGAAGAAAACTTTTGTTTCCAACTGCCGGGTTGGCATCGCGAACTCGGATTTCCAATTTCATGGCAACAAAATTCAAATTATCCCACACGTGGGTTTTCCTCTGCCAATTACCAAATCATGGATTGGAAAACGGCATAAAATTCCCCAATTTCTCACATGGGGAAATTGGACGGGGATTGCCAACCCATTTTGCCATTCCCGTTGGCAATTGCCCGTTACTTTTCCCATTTCCCCCTGGCACTTAAGCCACTACCCGGGATGAGAGGAAGTTGAATTAATCCTCGTAACTTCCTCCATCAAACCCGGTGGAAAAAGTTAGAAGCTTCTTTTTCTTCAGAAGACATAATGTTTTGTGATCGTTTCGGTCTTCGTTTCGTGATTTTCGGGCAAGAACTCTTCCCGCCAGGCTATAAAACGCATTAAAATAATTAATTAATTGCTCCTTGTTTGATTAAATTAATCACTTAAGGAGTTTTTAATTAAATAAATATAAATGAAGGTTCATCCGACAAGTTTTAGTGCCGAGGAAGTTAGCTTTTGTTTCCAAATGCCGGGTTGGCATCCCAAACCCGGATTTCCACTTTCCTGGCAATTTCTTTCAAATTTCCCGCACGTGGGTTTTCCTCTGCCAATTTCCAAATCATGGATTGGCAAACGGGCATAAAATTCCCCAATTTCCCACATGGGGAAATTGGACAGGGATTGCCAACCCATTTTGCCATTCCCGTTGGCAATTGCCCATCACTTTTCCCATTTCCCCTGGCACTTAAGCCACTACCCGGGATGTGAGGAAGTTGAATTAATCCTCATAACTTCCTCCATCAAACCTGGTGGAAAAAGGCAGAAGCTTCTTTTTCTTCTGGAGAGGCTTTTTGTGGATTATGGGAAGAAATTCAAGTGGGGTTTCACTATTTACCCTTCTCCACAAGTCTCCACATCTGTGGTGGAGCCCTATAATAGTGTGCTCTCAACTCACTCACTGTTAGAACACACCGATGTTGTTTTTTTGTTTGATAATGAAGCCATTTATGACGTCTACTGTTGTTCCCTCAATAAAGAGCAGCATAATCTCCCACGCAGGTCCAAGGAGAAACTTCACGCGCCCATTCAAGAATCTTTCCACGCGCCAGGGACAGGACACACACAGTCTGGGGAATGTTGAATGTTATTCATCTTGTTCAATATCAGCACTATTACGATGCATTGCTTAAGAAACTTGCTCCTGAAAGCTACAGGAAATCCTACAATAATGCAAACAGTGCGCGAAAGTGAAGAACATGAAGCATACAGAACAGTGCGCGACCCATACTCTGGAGAACATCATTGATTGATCCTGCGCCCATACTATTAATATTGTTTGCATTTCGCTGTAGCTTTTAAAAAAAATAAATAACGCGCCAAAGACAGCGACCCGCACCGAACCATGGGCAAGTATGTTTGAAAAAATGAATTGTTTTTGTGACTTGTTCAATATTCTGCATTATTCATCGGTCCATTGCAGAAGAGAACTTGCTCCTGAATATTGCTATATGGATGGATCCTGGGGCCCTGATAACAGTCTTCATCAACTTAATTGCTAAAGGTTGTAACAATAGTAGAAGGTCACGAGATAGCAAACATAAGTTGCAGCTGACTAGGCTTATCCTTATTCTGAAAGTCAGATTCCAACAAGCAGCTGCAACCAACTATGTAGGCAATTATCCCCTTTAGAATATACTAACTCCATACCTGCGGAAAAACGGGATATTCACTGCCGTGTACGATGGATTGGAGTCAAAATCGTTATTCAAGTGCTTCAGTAAAAGTGTTCCCCCAAATCAGGACCTGATGAAGGTTATTACGGTGCAGAATGAAACGATTCATATTGTTCAGCATTTTATTTATTTATTTTCCCTAGAAATGAATTGAATGTGAAGGCCAACTTTGAAAATACCTGGTTGGCCGTTTCATGTACTACATCCTTGTTACTTGTAAATGGTATCTTTGAGAAACTCTAAGGGCAATAGGAAATATTTATACCCTTCCATTATGTACATCCAATTAGACAATAAAAAAAAGTATTATTTTACCAGGTACAAAGAAACTTGTTGATTGGAGCCGGGATTACAGAATCCACTGCCAAAATACCGAGGGATCAGCTTTGGCCAAGAATCAGTCTTAAGGGTGTCTATTGACATGCCGAGGGCTTGAACCTAGGTCATCATCATGGTAGCATTAGGTATTTATTAGTAATTGCATTTTCTCATCGTTTGGGAGGTACAATTGTGCTTATTATGGCAAAGCCAAAACATTCTTACTACAAGTGTTATATAATAAGGAAGAATTGTGAGCATTTTGGTAAAACCATTCTTTTCAAAAATGTTGGGTTAAGCTCGGTATTCAAGTGAGTTGAGCCAGAGAAGAACTCAGGGAGTTCATTTTTGTAAAGAAGGTAAGACGACACGAAGGGTATGGATCGCCATGGGAGTCCGAATTCAAGTTTGAAAATGCATGAGCTCATAATCAAGCTAGGAGCGAGATAATTGAGGGCTCATTCGTGAGTTGAGTCGTCTAAACACCTAAGTGAAGAAGGAGCACATCTCGAGAATTTCTCATTCCAGTCATCATTCGTCTTTGCATGATTTCCCTAATTCTTCAGGCCTAATCAACAACACAACACTATAATTCAAAGCATTGGTTCATGCGCAAGCACCTGTAATCTATATCACACAATTTCTAGAGGTGGAACTCGTTGATGAAGTACCTCAAAATATACCAGCCCAACTTGTGGAAGTAGTCACAACTTCTCAACCAAAAGTTGATGATCTGGTTCTTTCACTGCCTGCATTTGAAGAATCATCACAAATGGAGAAAATGGTGACAACATCTTTCTCACAACAAGAAGATCCAATTTCAGCAACACCCAAAGGTGATCCCCTTCAGCGTGATGAAGATCAATTCCCAACGAACACGAGAACCATGTACAACGAGGTACTTGGAGAGGTTCCCACCTGGCTACATGATATCCTGATGAATTGAAAGAGGGTCATCAAGCCAATAGTGATAAACTTGGAAGCGATTGCATAAATGTTAGAATCCATCATTCCAAAAAAGACCAAATACTATGCTAAGGTGTGTGTCAACGAATTCATAAATCACTTCGATGATTTTTCAACACCACTCGTTCACAATGGGGAAAAGGAGATGGATTTCCAAGACTCTGAAGTCTCACGAATTCTGCTCGGTAGATCAACACTTTGGGATGGTGACAAAGAAAAAGGACATAACTCCAGGCAGTGAATTGCAATTTTGGCTATTGAAGATCTTCCCAATGGCGAAAGACTAGAAGCTGGATTCTGATAAAATAAGGTGGCGTAACGACTACGGTCTCATGACAAATGAATAATTCACCATGGAAAGGTACTCTAAGCATGTGGAGAATTGTGAATATGAATACGAATGAAGACAAATCTTCTCACACCAAGATATTGCTCAGATAGAGGGGTGGATGAATTACTCAAGTTTCAAACTCAGCACTCTTTTCATTTGGAGGATTGCAGAGCACAGTCAATGAGTTCATTCCCGTACGATCGGGATAGGCGGACTCTTGGCCCAATGGATAAGGCACTGATCTTAGGTGTCTTGATCTAGGTGGCACATTACTGACTAGGATGTCTACGTGTGCATACAAGTCATTTAAGTGGGGTCCACATGTACCCATTTCTTTTATTTATGTATTTTTCTTTAAATGACCTTTTAACTTAAGTGGTTTCTATTTTTAGTCACTTTTTAAAAGTTGGTTAGAAAAAGTCAAAGGTCACTTAAGTGCCTTATTTAATGATCATATTAAACCCTAACTACTTTGTAACCAAATTTTGGGTTATAAAAGGAAGTGAGGGGCTCATTTGTAAGGGTGACTTTGAGAGAGGAGAAGAAGATACTTTTGTGCAAGCTTTGTTTCCAGAAGAAACTTTGTGTTCTTTGAGAAAAACATTTTGGAGTTAATAGAATAAGAACTTTGTGTCTCATTCATTGTCTCTTGCAGCATTTGGTGTTCTTATGTTCATTAGATGTTAGGTGTTTGAATCTTGCATGCGAATATTATCTTTGATCTTATTGTCAACATTAGTAATCAGTTGTTCTAGTTCACAGTGATCAAGCTCTGACTATCTACTTGCTCATGTGTGTTCCCTTTTGCATGTTCTTGTTTGGCTAACTCAAACTCCATTTTATTTGTGTTGGTTATTCATCTTTTCTCTTCATGCAATATTAGGCTCTGTTTTTACCTAACTCTTGCATGTTCTTTCAGTCCATTCCATTCCACTCCTTTCTTTCATTTCATTCCATTTCCTTCATTCACTTTTCTTCCATTGATGTTCCAAAACACCCCCCACATACAATTTTGAATGTACAGATGTAAATACAGTTTTGGTTTTCAATAAAGGCAGCCTCACCTTCATTGAGGAGGGACTTCGTTCCCACACTATTGCATGTCATTTGCATGCGTGCAAATCCATATGCTAACACCGCACTAGTATTCACACATCAACTGCTGCCACACCTTTCTCTTTGGTATACGATACAATTTTTTTTCTACCTCTCGAAGTCTAAATTCCATCTCTTTGTATCTCACTCAAAGATATGCTCAATGATGACAATTTTTGCCAAGTCCATTTGGCATAGCTTGATTTATTAAATGAGCATAATTTAATTGTTCTTGATCACCTTCAAATCTATGAAAAATGTATCAAATATGCCTATGACAAAATTGTCTAAGAAAGAACCTTCAAGGTCAGTGACCTCATCCTGAAGGAAAATCAACATGTAACAAAAGTGGAGAAAAGTGAATGGGGAAAATTTTATCCTAATTGGCTTGGACTCTATATCATTACTCATGCGTATGGATCAGGTGCTTATCGTTTGTCTTCCCTCTAAGGTAAACATGAACCTGAGCCCCTCAACGCTTTACATATTAGACCATTCTATTGTTGAATCAAGTACTATATCACCTTTTTTCTATTACAAACTCATCCCTTGAGAACCCATTCCTTTCATCTCCCTCATTTTCAGGACCAACAACTAAACAAGAAATGTGTGATTATCCATTGCCTTTCAACCTTATCTTAAATATGAGTACCATTGTTCTACTCATGGCATGATTCTCATGGATAATTTTCATCATTTTCAGGATGGAATCCCATGGTCATTTGTCATTTAAAACCTCTCTTGCATAGTTAACCTTTGTGTGCTATGGTTTTGCCTTCATAAAGGAAGCCTATACTCCTTTATAGACATGTCCATGACCTAAAAGTCTAAATAAATTCCAAAGTAAAATGGGATTAAAATCCTTGAGTCAAAATTCTTGTAAATAGATGACTCCCTCAAAAAATACATCTACCTCTCTATCTCGTTGCTATAAATATATTTTTCCCTTGAAGGACAGTTATAAAAGTTATCCTCAACACACATAGTCTATCTAAAAAGAAGACTAGTTCTAAGAAAATAAAAATAAAACAATTCTAGAGATTCCCACATCGATCAACTTCACAAAGACCTCAAGGAGTTATTGTATTCATCCCACATATACTTCCTGCATCGATTATTCTATGAAAGCAAAAGAAAAAGGAAATTACAAAAATCAAGAAAAATACAACTTTTTCACCATGGACTTACCTATTCTAGTTTTGGAAATCTTATAGAAGGGGCATGTTGTCTCACAACAAGGTTACACTAAACGGACCATTTCACCTCATCTTTTTCACCTTCTTATCTCCTACCTACTCAAGGGATGTGCCACAATGGCGGCATTTTGTGATCATGTAGCTTTCTTCACCCTTAGGAAAATCAATCATGCAACGCCTTTAGGGTCTTATGTTCATAAGCCGATCTTTTGGTATGATAGACTCATAATGGTTCCTATAAATTAGGTGGCATCCCACCTCTTTTACTGTTCACCTCTTTTCTTACTTATTGATTCTGCTACATAGGACTAGACCTTCAGCACCTACATTCTAATTATTTCAACCTCAACTTACTCGTGCCTAAAATAACTTAGACTCCATTATGCGTAAATAACCTAAACTCAACCATGCCTATTCAACCTAAACTCAACCATGCCTATTCAACCTAGACTCCATCATGCCTAAATGACCTACACTCAACCATGCCTATTCAACCTAAACTCAACCATGCCTATTCAACCTAGACTCAACCATACCTAAGTGACATATAATCAATCATGCTTAAAACCTACCAACCCATTCATCTAGCTCATCATATTCTTCCCTAGCTTATGGGAGAACTACATTGGCCTGAGGCCCTTTTTGTCGGGGCTATGTAGGCAACACTCTGAGGGAAAGGGGCCCTTGGAGGTTAGCTCAACCATATTTTTACCTTTTCCATCCTTTCCCCTTCTACACCTTTACCCCTAATCATTTTCCCCCCTTTTATGTTCACATTCTACCCTAGTTAGCTTCCATTCACATAAAAACTTGGAAATTAATATATCACGAAAACATACATTTTTTCACCATACTTACCATTTTATCACCATATCCATATTCTACCTAACTCATTTAACATTTTCCATGATATGAAATATTTGGAAGCTTAAACACAACACATTATTTCCATAAAATCCATCGTGCCTACACCTAACTCCACCATGCCTATACCTGACTCAACCATGCATATACCTGACTCCACCATACCTATACCTGACTGAACCATACTTATACTTAACTCCACCATGCCTACATGACCTCGACTCAATCATGCTTGACTCAACTAGTTTCCATGATACACAATAGAAATGGAAATTAAAACGAGTACATCATCCATCTAATAAACATCATCAACTATATAATAGGATTATTTGTGTATCAATACATATATACTCAGATATAAATAAGTATCAGTATCTCAAAACTCTCATGTACAATCTCTAATCTTCGGCACACAGGCCGGTATATCTACTAAAAATCAAAATGATAGTACAATATCAAATATAGTGACCACTCAGGCCCACCTGATGTCTTCCTCTCTAGTCTCACATGTCTCCTCCTCCCTAATAGTCAATCACCTTGCCATCATCTTTCCACCCTCTGTTGGTCCTTACCTAGCCTCTATCTCCTCCTCCTTGTCCTCTTTCGGGCCCGGTCTCTGAGAACTAGTAACCTCACCTTGGCCCTATCTTTGGGGCCATTGACCCCTTATGCTACCCGAGTTGTGGGTCTTAGATCTCATCCGCTCACTGGTTTCTTGTTGGGCCTGATGTTCGGCATATGATGGCACATCAATACCTACAGTGGCTAGATGGTCTTGGTAATATCGAGCATTGTTCAGGGAATCCCTGAACCTCGCCATGTATATGGTCTGTAGCGGTGCCATCATCCTAATTGCCACCTGTGAACTATACCCTACCAAAAGTGGTCCATGTCCTGGTGCAAGTGCATGTACTATGGGACCCTATCCCGGTGCCTATGGTGGTACCTATATAACTACCTGGGCCTTTAAGGTGGAAACATGTGCCTTCGCTGCTACCAACTATCCCTGTAAGCCCGTGACCTACACCTGTAATGCTACCACCTATGCACCATCCCCTATCAAAGCCTATACATGTGCATGTGCCAAGGCAGTAGTCAGCTTACCCTATAGTGTATTCACATGCCCAGTCAAGGTAACTACATGTATCTGTGGCGTTGTCAACTGAACTCCTAGTGTGGTCACCTGTCCATGTAGGGCATCCCTTTAAACCGTCACTATGGCTAAGTCCAGCTGACTTGGCCATGGTGTTGCTATCTGTAACTCCACTACCCACCAATGTCTATATGCCATAGTGGTCCCTACATCATCTAATATCACATCTTCTGGTACCTCCTCCTGTCATGTGGGGTCTATGGGCTAGGGTGGAGACAAAGATCTCTCCACATCATCCCTGCAGTATTGTGGGAGGGGTGGTGGCACATCCTGTTGTAATCTGAACTGCCATTGAACTCTATCAACTGGGATCATCACATGCTTGTCGGCACATCTTCCATATATCCACTGTAATAACGAAAGACCTTGTAGCTCCTAGGCCATCTCTCTGAATGTTGGGAAACTAGCATAGGGTTGTCAGACTATGTCCATCGCATACAAGCGCTCTAGTTACCGCCTGTAGTATAATATGACATGCATTTCCTCCTCTGCTCGAGGGTTACCACCTATGGCCACCCACCTCATGTAACCTGCCCTCTTTACTCCATGGTGTCAATCTAGTACTAGTAGTCCTCGTGGCTGCACTATCACAATATGCTCATATGCCCAGCAGTGCAGTAGGAACATACAACAGATGTTATAGCATCGCATCCTCTAATAAGCCCATAACTCCCTATATAGCTACACTAAATATGTAGGTGCCCATGAAAAGAAGACCCGATCTTAGATCATATCTCGCAATACTCCCATCAGTCCTCTCGAAAACTGACCACCCTCAGAATCAAGAATTTCATAGCACCCCACCGCTACCATCATCAATACACCTAATCACGTCTCTTGTGGGTGCACAGCATACATAGCCCTATAAATAAGACTGGTACTATGCTCAATCAGTTTACTCACCATCACCCCGAATACTTCAATCATCACCTCGAAGGCTCCATCTACTAACACTGAATATATTGGCTCACCAACAATAGGCAACTGCAGAATCCTGTATACATCCTCCAGTGTGATGGTCATCTCGCTGGTGGGTAGATGAAAGGTGTTGGTCCCTGCATCCCATCTATCGATGAGAGAGACCATAAGAATGTGATCCCATTGGATCCGCCTATACCGCTTGATGCCCACAAAACCAACATCTCAAATGTGTGTCCACTCATCCTTAGTGGCGTTAGGTCATATCTCCCCCAATAATGGTGGGACCATGTCCCGCATCGTCAAATGATGTCAAGCCAGCATCCATAAAACTTAACAAAGTCAAGTGCTAAACTACTTTACTCATTTCTTCATACATAATTACCCCACCCCCACCAACACCCCATACCCACATTTTTCTACCTACCTATCTATTTCCTAGCTACTTCCCTAACCTATCATTTGTTTTAACCCAGCTTACCAAGTTCCCATACTCATTTCATCATCGTGACCTAATCATCAGCTATTACTAGCCCATATTTACCTATATTTTCTCCCAAACACCTAATTTTATCCCGCATCTCTCTTTGTTTCCCTCATTCACTACCTATTTATCCTCTAATTTCACTTTTGACCCCATTTTGGCATTCTACACTTACCCTATTCAGACTAGGTCACTTTTCACAATGACCGACATCGGTCACATTGATCGATATCAGTCACCTTGATTGATATTGGTCACCTTGAACTAATTTCAATCGACTATTTTCACACTAATGTTGGCATGACAGACTGACATCAACCGTGAACAGACCAACGCCGGTCTCTGGTTTGGCTCCACAGCCAAAACCCCACACCCCCAATTTTCTTAAAAAAACAAATAAAACTAGCCTAAAACCTACCCACAAGTCAATCAACCCCACCCATTTCCATTTTATAACCTAATTACACTACACTACACCCACCCCATACCCACATTCTTCCATTTTTCATTGCATTTTGAATTTTTCATTCCCACCCCCATTTTTTACATTTTTACCTCAAATTAACTCAAAACAATCAAAAAGGATTGAATCCTACCTCTACACACCAACGTCTCCTTGCTTAGATCTCTGGTCTCTATGTTGGTGGTCCTCCTGCACCTCCTCCTGTTACTTACATGTCTGACTCAAACCCCTAGCTCTCCACCAATCGAATCACGTCAAAAGATCTCGTAGGCTCGCCTCTACACCTCACCAACCACTCACCTCTCTCCAAATCAGCCTAGAATTTCACTTAATCATGATCACTCTAGTCAATGGTACAAAAATGGCTCTCTGTTTATTTTTTTCACAACTGAAAAAGTACAAATGAATCTGTAATTCACATATTTTACCTTTTTATCCCAAATCTCACCTGACCGACGTCAGTTTCCCTAAACCAACATCGGTCATGTGCCCTAGTGCACCATGTATGGTTTCACTTGACCGACATTGGTTAGCCATGACCATGGTCAGTTAGCCCTTTTTACCTAATTGCACCATATTACCCCACCTCTGCTTTCCCGAAGCCCTTTTCTGCCTAACCCAAAGTTGACCTTGACCTTACTCCTTACCTTAATGAGCTTGTAACCTTCCACCCGACCTCCCCATCAGTTGGGCCATGTTTTTTCTCCTAATATGGCCTTACCTACAGCCTTTTCCACCTCACCCAACCAACACTTTCCTTTTGTGACACTTGAATTCGTGTGTTCTCTAGATCTTGCGATATGATAATCATGTTGGTCAGCCTAGTGACCTTACCTTGCCTAAATTTATGGTGTTTATCTCGACCATACCTTTGGTGCCCTAGAACACAACCTATTTTCCATTCCTACACCTTTTTAAGTTGTGTTTCATGACCATATCCTATGCCTTGGTTACCTGAACCACTTCAACCTTGTTTTGATAAAACTATCAACCTTTGACGACGTAGAATTTGTAAGCTCTTCAAACTAGAACCTTATCACATTCAATATGTGTATGTGTGTTCGAATGCCACTACCTATTGCCTGAATTGATATCACCCTTACCTACAACCCACCTACCCTCATTTTCATTACTTACCTATTAATCAAACCACTCACCGACTCCATTTAATACCTCATCAGTTCTTGGTTTGAGGGGGGTCACCTTCATTCCTACTTGGGGTAATCTAACCTTCACTCATACTTGGGGCACTGACTTCCTATTTTTTTCAGCATCACTTATCAATACAATCTACATGACAAAAAGGGGCAAATGTAAACACCAAATTTGGCTCATACTCCCTTTGGTCCCTGTACAACAGAAAAGTGACATGCGAGGATGATAATTGGAAAGTGACTTTCCCTGAACCCGACCTCCCGAGGTCGTGCTGAGATAGCCAGTGCTCTGAAATGTGGGTGACTTAGATAAAGCCACAGCGGGTATTATGGCAAGTTTTCTAAGATAGAAAAGCTACATGCGAGGATGAGAATCGATAAGTAACTTTCCTATGGCTAATTGTAGGAGGATCAGTGACTAAGATCTAGTAGTGTGGTCTCCTAGTAGCTGAAATGACAAGAGGGAGATTTAGAGGCTATGAACGGATAGCGTAAATTCCCTGTGGTTTATCCTCCTAACTAAGATCTAAGTGTTAATCTAGTTTTGAAGTCTCCAAATTAACTTAAACTAAAAATAAAAATTTATACTACTGTTGAAAGGGAAACTAATCCAAACAAAATATATGATTGAAAAGTTATAATTACAAACAAAAATTAAACTACTTCTATACTAAAACTAAACAAGTGAGATAACCCAGTGCGGTTATTCACCTGTGCAGATGTGTGAATCTAGATAAAAGACAATTAATTAACTTAATTGAAAACCTTCAATCCTACCTCAGAAGTGAGGAACAAATCATAGTTTCTCATAAACTATCATTCCCCACAACTTCCCTAGAAATATTGAAAGTGAGCTTAACTAAAATAAAATGATTCACTACTCTATTTGATAATAACTTTGATGATTTAAACCTGGAGTTTACTGAGCAAAGGCAAATCCAGTTGTGTTATAGCTTGTCCCCTCAGTGTGATCTTTTCGTTCTTGCATGTTCACGTGAATCCAGAAAGAGTAGGAGTATAGTAGCATCGGTAAGAGAAGGCACTGGGACAATGGTATATTTGAAGGAAAAACGGCATGAAGTACAAGTAGGAGAGGGATGGTGCAAGTGAACTGGGTTGGCCTATGTGATTCCTCGTAGGATCGTTGCAGCGATGATAAAACAAGACAATAGATAGTAGATACTCAAACAATGGGTAATAGCAGCTTCAAAGAAATACAACGAAGTACAAGTAAGAGAGGGATGGCACAAGAGAACAGAGCTTGGCCTATGCGATTCGTAACAGGATCATTGTCGGTGTACAGTGAGGCATAACTAAATATTCAGAATTCTATTCCATGTTAAAGATAAAATGATTCATAAACAAAAAATCTAGGACTGAGTATTGAATACTGAAGCTCAAGACTGAAGACTCCAGACCAAAGAACTAAGACCATTTGTTTGTAAACAAGCTGCATATTTATAGCATTTACAATTATCAGAAGACAAGTTTAAATTGAACTCTTCTATCGTTAAAAAAAGGAAAACTACTATTACAGAGTGGATGGAAAATCTAAATAAAGAAGCGGATGAGAGTTGCAAGTACAACTTGATTTTTCACGTTGTTGAGTGCGCCAAAAGGTTCTGGAAAGTGTGTTTAGGACCGCCACCCTGCGCAGGGATGTGGTTACAGAACCGCCACCCTGGCCTAGATGATGGTTACGGGACCGCTGCCCTGGCAAGGTGATGGTTAGAGGACCGCCACCCTGGCCTGGGTGACGGTTACAGGACTGTCGCCCTAGCAGGGAGGCAGTCCTATAACTAATGACAAGAATGCAAGGAAAAAGAGAGAAATGGATAGGACAAAACATGTAGAGGCTGGATAAGGCTTTTTGGGAAGAAAATGTATACTTAGCGAGCTTTCTAGATTCCGAATACCTTGCGAAGAGTTTTGAATCATCATTGGGGTTTTCCATAACCAATTTCTGACAGTACAATAGATACAATTTTGGGTATGTACATATTGCCCCCTCGAAGAAGTGTTTTAGCCATGAAGGGGCATAAAATGGTGGGTCCGAGTATGGCGGTCCCGAAATGGGGAGTTAGGAGCCATACCTGACATGCTCGTGTGTCGCAATTTTTCCATCCAAATTCTCGCTATCTATAAAACAAAAAGGGGACTCAAGTGTAGATAGATAAAATAAATCAAAAAATAAATACTAAATTAACATGAAATGAGGACTTACCATTTGCGCGGGGATGAGAACTTACCTCCGTCGGTGCTCTAACTCTACGAAAGATTATTCAAAACAAGTTAGAATATTATATATATATATATAAGGACCTCATCTTCCTATTCATTTGTGCGTATCGATTTGGTGGTTTTTGAGCTTCGGGTCCACGGTGATCACTCTTTTCATTTTTTAGTATGATTGAATTGGAATGAGCTTGGGAATGGTATTTTGCATTAGGCTTAGCTTTTTGCTATTTTTGAATGCTTTTGAGAAGAACTCCTAAGAAATTCGTAACTAGAGCGGTCACAAATGGGCCTCAAAAGGGCGGATAGGCAAAGTTCTTTTATTGCTTAGTCTCCATTTTGTGAGGCATGTATGATTTTTTTGGTATTTTGTGCTTACTGCAAGCGTTTTGACCATGCATAATGTATGATGGCATTGTATGTAAAACATTATGCTTATATATATATATATATATATATATATATATTTGGATTCAGATCTTCTTTGTATCTAGGGTTTTTGTGATTCTTTTCTCATGTGTACACTATATGATTTAGAATCTCTATTTTTTTATGTGATTTTCAGAATGTATGCAATGGATGACAAGTGATAACAAGTGTTGAACAAAATGTTTTCTTTTTACTTTTTGAAATGGTGATATATGATAATGAAAACATACTGTAGTGCTGAACTTTTGGCTTCTTTGGGCAATATTCGTCGCTTCTTCTTGTTTTGGAAAAATGTGATGAATATGTAGTGATAATGAGATGAACTTGCCCCATTCCTAACTCCATGAAACTAGTAAGATGTGAGGGCTTAACACCGAGAGCTGGGAAGGGCACAAATTGCATGAGTTTGACTGAATGGAAATGATGAGAGAAAGAAAAAGTATTGACATGAACCAAATTTATACTTACGTACTTACCTTACTCAAACCTGCTACATAGCCTAGAATGCAACTTACTTTTCGGTATATCTAGACCTAGATACATAGATGGAAACTTGGTTGACAAAATATGGTTTTGAGGATTTGATCTCTTTTGAACTTGGATGCTTAATTTCACTTTTCACAATACACTTTGTTTTGAATTTTAAAACACCAAGATTCATTATTTTGCATAAATGGACCCCCTATGCCTTGCCCCATGCTACTAGTAAGAAGTATGGGCTTATTGCCGAAGGTAGGACATAGGCGAGTAAGGGAACTTCTTTCCTTTCCCAACATCGCACCGCTAGTAAGAGATGTGGGCTCATCACTGAAGATTGGTAGGGCAAAGAAGTGTGTAAAATAAAATATTCTATTTGTTTGGTATTTTTTATTCAATTTGACTTTGACATTTGTGATCTGTGACTTTGGAGTATCCTTATATAAAAGAAACGAAAGAGGGATAGATGTGACACCAAGAAGCTTCTAGAATAGACCGTAGGTAAGAATAACTTAGCCTAGTAAGAGATAAAGATTATGACCAAGTATGCAGACCTTGGTATGGTTTTTGTCAAGATTTTGTCTGTTGAATTTGATAAGATGATTTTGAAACCATTTGATGATATTATGAAAGTTTGAAGAGGTATGATTTGAATGTTTTTCTGATATTTTTAGAAGTTTGTAATGATTTCTTAAGAATAAGTTCCTTGACCATAAAACATTATGAAATGAGCGACCAGAATGAACTAACTAAATTACTAATGCAATGCAACTGCAAACATGTACATATGAAAATGCAGGTGGAACTATATGTCATGATGTCTAAGGTGAAGAAAGTCGACGAATATCGAATTCTTTGCCCCTAGAAGTACACAGCGGAGAACCATTATCCTCAAAGTTTCCCTTCTCTTGAAGAGGTCTGTCGACACTAAAATTTTCCTCCGTAATTTCTATTTCATTAATGTATGCATTAGGAATAGGATGTTGTTAAGTATAATTAGTAGTAGCGTCTGATAGAAGATAATGGCACTGTCAGTACGGTGCCGCCAATAATGTGGAGTATGGTAACAGTCAAAGTACAATAGGAATGTTGTAAAAAGTAAATATTTGTCGTAAGTGGTCCGGTAATGTTAAAATGTCAAAGTTTGGGTAATTAGAGAAGTAGGGTCTACATGATTAGGAATTAGAAATATTATATTGGTAATAAAGACAAGGAGTGAGGTCATAAATATTTTGTGTATTTTATTTGTAAAAAGTCTAAAAATGTGGAACCCATGTAAAATGATAAGGTTTATCTTATCTTAACAGATAAGCTTACATGTACAGATAAGAGTTAAGGTATGGAATATGATTCGTCAGAGTGGATTTCTTATCCTATCTTAGAGATAAGATGGATAAGCCTGGAAGTTCTATAAATAGAGAGGCCACCCCCCTCATTTAGCATAAAAATAAGTAGTGAGAAATATTGTAGGAAGTGTGTGAAGGAAGCCATCAGTTTAAAGGTGTGTTGAAGAAGCCATTAAGAGGTGTAATTATAAAGTTTCTCCCATAGTCTTGGTGAAAGGAAAGTGAAGTCAATAACACTTGAAGTACCTCATGGGTGAGATTGTAACAGTTTCATGTTAATATTATAATTTATTTTGATATTTCAGATTTGTCATCATTCTGTCTTATCATAGTCGATGGTATTCTTGTGTTATGTTGTTGTTTTGTTCCAGATTACATCCACCAAACTAAAGGCTGTGCATTAGTAAATAATCATAGCACGAGGAGTTCCCAGTGAAGAATTATCATAGTGCCGGATTGGTGATGACAGAACATGTTGGACTGCGGTGCCTGTAGAGGGATAGGGGTGCCCATGGGCACCCTGGACCTGTTTCTAGGCACTCAGGTCTGCGAAAATACTCAATAAACCTCCTCTGAGGTGACATAATATGTTCACCTTTAGTCAATTTGAGGTCACACATAGATCACCGAGGTTGTTGAAAACTTGCAATAAAGAATGAACCTGTAAAACCCTCAAATAAACATCAAATCATAAAAAAGAAAGATGCAAAATGAGGTGTTGGAATTTCCTCAGCTGTCACAATGGTGATCTTACGACTGGGCCTTGCACTACATCCCATACCCAATGTAGTTATGTGTGCATGTGTGTGAAATTGTGCCCTAGGTTGCTCTTGTGTGTGTCGCACTTAGATAGGGAGCAAGTAACTAGAAGTAGAATGTAGTAAATGTGTGCGTGGAATAAAATGAACTTCCCTCCTGTGAAGTGTGATACAAAAAACCAGCCCTTGCGATGGAGCTAGATGGATGCAATCAGCCCTTGCGATAGAGCTAGATGGATGCAATAGAGCTCTTAGACACCTTGATGGTTGCAACCTTAGGTGGTGATAGATAGTGCTTAGTGCTTGGTCCCTTATTATGATCACATAAATTTTTTTTATATGATTCCTTTGCTTGAATTTCATAATCAACCCTGAAACGGCCGACTACCAAAAATATAAGATGCTCAAATAGATAGCTAGGACCCGAAAAGTGTGATTAAAGTAGAAAGAGGATATGTGCACCCAGAGGGGATAAGGGTACTTAGCATTGGCATCCTAGCTAGGCACTGATGTCCAGGATGACAAATACCAAAGAGTAAAAATACAGACTGAGAAAGTAAGGGTATAAGACTGAAAGTAGCAATAAAAAGATAAGAAACCAAAGACATGGGTTAATTAGTATTTTTCTTACTTAGGAATCATATGAATAGTAGTATGTAATCAAGACTAGATAATTACCCAAAGTGTGTGATTGTGTGTTTACATTTTCCCCCACTTTATGTTGGTGAGCAGAAAGCTCAGTAACATAAATTAGGTAGAGATGTGTACCTAATAACCATGTAGATCAATATAGAAAGCATGTCGAGGGACTAGGCAAAGTGTGGAATGATGAAAATGTGAAGCATGGATGCTAAAGAGGAGAAAGTGTAAAAAGTGATGATGAAAATGAACCTAGGGCGGAAACATATGTGTATATGTCATGATGTACATGTTTTTGATGTTGATGCATGTGATGTTGTTGTTGGTGGTGGTGGTGTGATGATGTTGATGATGTTGAATACCGCTTCCCATACGGATGGACCTACAAGAGAGAAGCCGACAAGTAGTCAAACATGCATGTATATGTATAAAAATTATGTAAAGAAATATGTGAAAATTCTAAAAATGTGAAAAAGGAGCATGTGCACTTGATACGTGATGAGGAAAGAGTGTAGAAAAGGACCATGTATATGATGTCGACATGCATGTTTTTCAGGTGATCTCACGCTAGTGTAATGGAAGAAGTGTAGGGAGAAATTTTTGGTGTCATCCTCCAACCTTTAACTACTTCTCGTTGTATAAAACACCACTGCAAATGGTGTCTATGTGCGAAGGATTGTTGGCCCTATAAAATTTGTTGTGTATGGATTTTTGTAGACTATGTTAAACTACCAATCATTGTATAATTGCCCCCTAGTATCAGGTGTCCAAGAAAGTCCATTGTATTGCCCCTTAGTTTTAGGCATCAAGGAAAGGTCATTGTGATAAGGACCCAAGTCTAATTTTGAGCCCTATCTGAAACTGAAAAACTATGGTGTACCGATATTATGTTGTGTATAACATTGTATGGGGTGTTTGATTCACCCAAATGATGCCCCCTCATTTGGGGTGCATGTGACATTGTTGAAGGAGTATGCAGCCCAAAGGAGGACCAGCCACTGTGTTGTGACCTGTAGGGGGAATGTGCTTGGTAGAAACCAAGTCACACACAACAAGTGGCTAGGGAAAACAAGTGTCAGTACAAGTAAATAAAAACACTCATATAAAAGATAAAATTTAATCTACATAGACAATGTGTAAGTTAATATGCAAGCAAAATAAAAAGTACACCTCAAAAAGTAGGTTATAAATATGGGACACCACTCATGATTTCGCAAGACAATCAAGGTCGTAGTGGCTGCAAACAATCATAGAACAAGCAAGACATATGGGAAATCCCGCAAACAATGGCGAGCAAAGGAAATCAAGAATAAACAATGTAACAGACAACCATGGTGGAAAATAGACCTGCATAACAAATGTTGCACATGAAGCACCCATTAGCACATTAGAAAGATAAAAAGTTATGTCAAATTGTGTATAATCTGAGAAAGTAATGTGTTATGAAACGAAATGAAACAATAGCACTTGTAGTGTCTGAAAGTGGATGCCCCTAGGATCCGTTATGGGACTAGTACCATGTATTGTGCCAAGCATCCTACTGCATGTATAGATATGTAAAACTAGAAAGGCAAGTGAATGTGCATGTGTGTATGATAAATATAATTACATACAAGATATCTATCTAGCATGTGTAATAAAGTGAACACGTAACAGCATAAGTAAGCAAGAATAACTGCAACCCGGATATGTAGTATGTTATGAATGAGGTGCAATGGAATGAAGAGTGAATGATAGGGTCAGTGTGCCCCCCAAGTGGATGTTTATGTATGTAATGAGGTTCATTTATTTATTCCCCCTTAGTAATTAAAAATGAACCGTAAATGAGAGTACGTCATCGGGAAATGGTTTGAGCGATGTGTTGTATATATAAAGGGTTAATGAATTAAGTGATTATTGTAGCATGATGATGTGTATATGATATTGAATTTGACAAAGGGATGATTTGATTTTACAGTTGTAAAATGAGGTGCTAGGAAGTGTGATGATTTACCTTAAATTGTACATCACAAGATGTGTGAGTAAGATGTTAGTAAGTATGATGATGTAGCACAAGGTGTATATCACGAAATATATGAATGGTAAAATACACGATGATGTATCACAAAGCGTATATCACAAAATGTAGGGATGGAACGCTAGAAGATGTGACGATGTAGCATAAAATGTATATCATGATATGTGTGAATAAGGTGATGGCTAAAAATGTCGCATAGTATGATAAAAAAATATTAATTGATTGATTGTGAAGATCAAAGTGTAGAATGATGTAGGTATGATGAGGTGAGGTTCACTTTTGATTTGGACCCTCAGCAATCGAGTATGGACTATTAGACTAGAGTGTGTCATCAAGTAGTGAGTACAACACATATAAGTAAATAAGTAAAATGTGTAATATGTGAACATGTCATAGGTGTGTGACATGTGAAACATGTACCATAAAATGTGTAGTGTCTATTGTGCAGTGTATGAGGTTTATGTGTATAATATGCCCTCAACAGTCAAGTGTGAACCATATCACAATAGTGTGTCATAGGGTAATGAGGTGAGAAAATTCACCTACCATAAATTAAGCAGTCATGGAGTGGTGGAAACAACATTAGGACCATGCGACGATGGCGGATTTTGAAATGTGTCCTAACCATCAAATGAAGGAGTAGTTGCTTTGACAAAATGAATTAGAAACAGAAGTGGATTAGGATGGGGAGGAATTTTTAATGGTGGTAGATTTGGTGGTATTGATGAAGTTGCAAAAGAATTGATAGGAGAAGGTGGACTAATTTTGAGAGGTAGTTGTGTACTTTGACTTGGTAATGTTGTAGATAACTTGAGAGGAGGAAGTGTTATATTGATTTTGAGAGTCGGTTGCTTAGTGGTGCTTGGATTTCTGTAGAATGACCATTAGAAGTGATGGTGTGATGCTCATTAGATATAAATTAATAAGGTTTATTGTTAGGTTATGGAGCCTGTTTTCATGTGAGAAAGTGTTGAAGACTATAAACTAAGAGTATTGTACACTTTCCATAGTTGTCTCATCGGGGTTCATTGGATGCTAGTAACTCCTAATATACACTAAATTTTTTGGCCTTAAAATGTGCCCAATATACCGAGAAACATGATTTTCTCATATGGGCAGGATTTTGACCCATAGATTTATGGGATGGTTTTGGCCCATGGTTTTGATACCCACAGTTTTGTAAAACTGCTTAAGTAGTTGTCTATTTATATGGTTTTGTGGATATGGTAGGGAACATATAAAACATTACAAATGTGTTTTGAATTCGGGTGTGAATTCTGTAGAGTTTGTTGAGCATAGCTCCAAACATATCTGGGTATTGTATTGAGAGAGAGGTGGCTTATAATAAAATCTAAGCAAGAGATTCTTGGTGGACGTAGCCCAAATTGGGTGAACCATGTTAAATAATGTCTCTTTGTGTTGTGTTATTTTATTCTGTAATTTTATTTGAGATCTGTAATATTTTCTACATATTAGTTTCTACTATTGCGATTCTGTGAGGGATTATTCCACATATTTTATCCCTTATTTCCTAACATTTATGAACCCATTGAGATGTAACAATTGGAGAGGATGATGTAACATGACATCGTACAGTGAATGAGACAAAACCTTGATGCTTAAGTTTCTTGATTATTCATTGTAAAGCATAACAGTCATTTCCATTATGTCCATTGATTTGATGATAATTACAACATGGGAAACCTTGATATTTAGCAAGTCAGCAAAGAGGATAGCCTTGAGTAGATGGTAAAGTGATCAATTGATGACTAAGGAGCTCAGTAAGAATGTCATGTTGTTTAGTATTGCGATCAAAGGTGAGAGGCTCTGATAGTGGTATGGCTTGAGGCTCAGTGATATGAGCGCATGTAGCAGTCATAAAATGAAGATGAGATGTAGGATGTAGAAGGAGAAAAAACGTGTGCCTGCGAAGTGTCCTTAGGATGTTGGATTTCAGATTTGAGAGATGTAATTATGGATTCCATAGCCTAAAATTTGTCTTGAAATAAAGAATGTAAAGCTTGAATTGAGTCCAACATGGATTGATTAGATGGGGCATCATAAAGACTAGGGTCGTCAGATATACGATCTGAAATATCACTCACTTGATGTGGTGGCCTATCGCTAGGGAGATACATGGTGTCTATGGATTTTTTCAAAACAACTTGGCAATTAGGATGCAATTGAATTAAATAAGAAATTTGAGGAATTTTAAGATCCATGATAGAGAAGATGATATGCCAAAGAAGGATCCAAACGACCGATCATGAGTGGGGTTCACCAAAATTATTAAGCTAAAATGTAAATATATGAGCCTAATCTAAATGCATAGATTGTAGTAAATGAATAATAATGAACTACAGAAAATACACTTAAGTAATTAAGCAATAAATAATAAAACCCTAATGTGTAAGGAGAGGGTAAGATGTCTTAGCTGATTCAGAATGGAGTTTGAAGTGGACCAAAGCTCTTACCAACTGAGTAGAGAAGGGAAAGCATCTCATAGAGACCCGAAAAAATGGAGAGCTAGAGGAATGTGCTAGACTGGGGCACCTAGAGAGGGACAGGGGCGCTCGAGGGCACCCTGGACCTGTTTCTGGGCACTTGGGTCTTTGGAAATGCTAATAAAACCTCCTTTGAGGTGTCATAAGATGTTTTCCTTTAGTCACCTTTGGTCACTTTGAGGTCACACCAAGATCGTCAAGGTCATTGGAAACCTGCAATAAAGAATGAACCTGCAAAACCCTCAAATAGACATCAAATCCTTAAAAAGAAAGATGCAAAATGAGGGGTCGGATCATCCTCAGTTGTCACAATGGTGAACTTACAACTAAGCATTACACTACATCTCAAACCCAATGTAGTTCTATGTGTGTGTGTGTGGAATTGTGCCCTAGGTTTCTCTTGTGTGTCTTGCACTTGGATAACGAGAAAGTAATTAGATGTAAAATGTAGTAAATGTGTGCATGGAATAGAATGAACTTCACTCCTATGGAGTGTGATGCAGAAAACTAGCCCTTGTGTCCCTTGTGATGGAGCTAGATGGATGCAATGGAGCTCTTAGATGCCTTGATGGATGCAACCTTAGGTGGTGATAGATAGTGCTTAGTGTTTGGTCCCTTGTTATGATCACATAACTTTATATTTATATGATTCCTTTGCTTGAATTTCATAATTAACCCCGAAAAGGCCGACTAACAAAAAGATAAGATGCTCAAACGGCTAGAAAGGACCCAAAAAGTGTGATTAAAGTATAAAGAGGACAGGGGTGCCCAGAGGGGACGAGGGCGCCTAACGTTGGCATCCTGGCTGGGCACTAGTGTCCAAGATGACAAATGTCAAAGAATAAAAATACAAAATGAGAAAGTAAGGGTGCAAGACTGAAAGTAGCAATAGAAAACAAAGAAAGGTGGCCAAAGACATGGGTTGATTAGTACTTTTCTTACTTAGGAATCATATGAATAGTACCATGTAATCAAGACTAGATAATTACCCAAATTGTGTGATTGTGTATCTACAATATCCCGTAGGATATATTGTTGTATAAGGCATAAAGTATGAAATATATGATCTTAGTATGCTTAGTATGTAATATGCCTCTCAATGTAGGTATACCCCTTAGGCAGTAGGTTGTCCCTAGGATATAGAATCTGTAAATTGTGTGTTTAATGTCCATGGATTGAGGCTATTTACAACCATCTTATTTTAACTATATGGATCAAGTGTGCAAGGATGTAAGATATGTATCTTGTTAAACATGAGTAGCCGTAATGCCTAAGTCTATATAATGAATGAGCAAGTCACGTACTAGTATTAGTTTTGTATTTTTGCCAAATTATATTATTTTTGTGTTTTTTCCATAAGATAATGATATAAATAAAACTACTAACATGGATTTGTACTTAAGGCCATGAATCATATGTTGTAATAATAACATAGATGAGTTAATGTATTGTGTAATAATTGTTCCCTTAAATTACATCAAATCCTTTAAATGTGTTACATCATTATGTTATGCTATATTCATGGAATATAGAGTAAGGTTCATAAGACTATGAATTGTGCTATGAGAAATTTCCATTGGTGGTTCCACATTAGAATCACATGTGTATAGATAAACTATAATATGATGATATTGATATGCATTAGTGATCATAGTATTTATCCACACAATCCTAATATTATTGAAATATAGGAAAATTCAAAGTTACAGGTGGGTGTTTAGTATAGGTTAACTTTGGATACAAAAATTATAATGTAAAGGTATGTCATTGTGCAAGTGACCCCATTGAACCATTGGTTTCTATGATATTTGAAAATTAGGTGTTGATTTCTCCTCACTTGGTTCAAAGTCTTGCCTAATGTAGGCAATACTACAATGATTTTTCGTTCGCTAGATGGTTATTGTAATTACATGATTAATCTCATGTTATGGTTATCATGTTGTCATCATACCAAAATCTAATATACTCATCATTATTATCCATATTTGCTCCTATTTTAGTTAACCAATGCAGTCCCAAAATTACATCGAACTCTTCCATGATAGGCATGATAAAGAATGTTGTGTCAATAACTCTTGGTCTTGTCAAACCTAGACAATTGATGTGTACCAAATAACCATTGTGATGTAATGCATTTTCAAATGCATCATTATTATGTCCACATTGATAAATGAAGTCTACACTACATGTATTGTGTAATTGTTCATTATCTATTATGACTCTTTTTGACATCTCTTGCTAATAAACACTTGTATGAGCATTGGTTTATTTTCTCTTCTTAAAAAAGACTTTGACTTTAGGTGATTCCTTTGTGATTACCTATTCGGAAAGTACTTTCTCTTGCAATGATATTATAGTAAATTTTTGTACGTCGTGTATGACCTTTAGTTGGGAAATGAAAGTGAGACTTGAGATTCCATGTTTGAGCTTTGTGCAATGTGTTTCGTATCTTATGCATGATTTAGATAAGATTTTACACTAATCCAAACTACTAAGTTATGTTTATATGTCCCCAAAACTATATAAGGGAAATGGGGTTTAGACAGCTACTCAATATGTTTCTTTTTTTGGGACCCATTATCGCATACACTGTAATTTCATGCGAGCTTAATCTATGCTTATATGGCCATAGTGAATAAGTATTACAAATTTTTTTTGTGAAACATATAACTTATCTATATTAAATATATGATGATAACATAATGGTTTGTCACATTTTCATTGTAATTTGTGTGTATGGAGTGCAAATCTATGAAATACTCAATAAATGAAATTAGAGATTGTCCAATCTTTCCTGGAATAACTAGTTCCTAAACTAGTGTAATTATATAAGAGATTGACGAAAAATATGTATTGAATAACCTCTTAATAAAATTCTTAAGCTTGTTGGTCTTCCTTTGTGAATACCTGCAATAAAATCAAATAATAACACAATGTAAAAAGTCTTTTCACTTGGAAATATTCACCCACTATTGCTTATTCACTTAATCAAGAAACACGACTAATATAGTCATTGCAATAAGACTTGTTTAAATTTGCATGACAACTAAAACATGAATAATAAAAGTGAAAAATCTTTAGTCAAATAAAGATTACTAAAAAATAGATTCATGAAGACCAGTATCATCCATTAATAATATATGGTCAACATGCAAGAAACTATTATTAGTTTAAATGACCCATGCATAGTTTATTTTGCACACTAGCTAAATTAGGTGTCCTAAACTCTCCTAAAAATAGAAATAAACTAAATTCACTCATTATACATAAAAATGGCTCCCTACCTCTTGTGGATAAATAGATAATAATTTAACCTCAATTAAGTACACGTTTAGTGAATTGCACTCTAACTAGTACTTCTATTCTAAAAATATAAGATTTTAAAAATAAAATTTTACATTTAACCGAAAAATCTCCAAGAAGCTAAAAAACACAAAAAATTATTCTAGCAATAAATAATCAAGTGGCCATATTGGCATCATACTCAACATTGCCCCCTTTTTATTAGATAAGGTACTAAGGTTTAATTATGGCTCCAAAGGATCATATAAAAGATACATCATGGGAAGATACCGAGAGGAACAAAACAGAAATAGGGTCAACAGTAGTTTAAATAGAATTAACCTAACAGCCAGCCCTAAATAAAGACATGGCCATAGCCAACAAACCAAACCAAAACTTACAGATGCCTGCAAAGAAAGAAACCCCCCGCCCCTAGAAAATAAAAAATGTCGTCAATAGTCAACATGTAGTTTAGAAGTCTTTATACTACCCTAGATTAAGCTTACCCTTCATATGCCTAGGCGAGCCAACTTCCAGGTGATCATGGCCATTTCTCTTTTCTCCTTGATTGGCCAAGGGACAATTTCCAACCTCCATCAGCTCCTCATCATCAGAACTGCTAAGGCAAAACTTAAGTTTGTATCTCTTTCATCCCCGCTACAACTGCTCCAGTCTCTCCTATAAAGTCGCCACACTAGATTTAAACAGTTGAAATCATCTATGAGAGTGTAATGAAGTATGCAAATACCCATGGAGGTCATGATACACTCCTTCAAATTGTCACCCAATTCCAAACTCGCCCCCCAATGATTCCACATTTTTGTCAACCTGTTGGACGTGAAGATTAACCTTCTCTAGAACCAAACCCCAATTCTTGACCTCTAAATTCTCTTTCCATTTAGAGGATATCTCCCCCCACATGCCAAAAAAAATCATCGTTGTCACCCGAAAATATTTCCTTTCCCCTTCAATGTCACTCTACTTGATCCTCCACAATCTGGACAGACGTTCTGCCAAAGTGTAATTATCATCTGAATAAACCAAACCAATCCGCAACTCCGTAGCAATGATAGGCTTACATGCCAAAAAAGAAGCAAGATAATCCCATGATGTAGAGGGGTCTCAACCTTATCATCTTTAAACTCTTTAATGGAAGTCAACAAATACATGAAGAGGAAGAATAGAAGGCTCATGTCCACATTATGTCTAAACATGTTCAACATTGAAAGATGATGAGTGTAGATTTTTATAAACTTACCTTCAAGTGTGATATACCGCATAATATGCAAGCACAACATTCCTTCCTTTAATGCAAAGAGCATGAAATGTCAATCATCTCCTTAAGTCTTGCGTGAATCTTATTTAATAAACCCTTGGTGAAAATATCAACAAATTAATCTTCACTTCTCACATACTCAATGAAAAAATGTTTCTCATTGACCAAGTCTCTAATAAAAACGATGTTTGAGTTTAATACTTTTATTTTAACATGGAAAACTAGCTTCTCAAACAATTTTATTGTCTGATTGTTATCACAAAAAATGTGTAGGCTTGAGTTGAGCCACTCTGAAATCAAATAAGTGTCTTCTCAACCACATATTGTGTGTGCATGTTGATGTAAGGGATACATATTTAGCTTTTGTAGAGGAAAAATTAATTATAGCGTGTTTCTTTGATGACCATGAAACAAAACCACTTCCCAATGTGAAGCAATAACCTGAAGTAGACTTCCTTTTATCAGGAGAATCTCCTCAATATGAATATATGTATCCAATAAAATGTATAGCATTTTTTGCATATTAAATTGATTCTTCTCCAAAATTGAGCTCTAAAATCCTCCCATAAATTAGCATCACATTCTAACACTAGTGTGTATCACTCATGTCCTATTTGATGTTAGTATCTAGCTCTTCTCTTTGGTTCCACTATGATCAAATTCATATCATCTCTTTCTATGGGGTATTTTTACACTCTTTCTTGTCCCATAATGTTCATGCATGCATTTATAATAATGAAAGTCCTAATTTCTTGTACTAGTACTTGCTTACATAACTAGATAACAAAAAATGGTTTTGTGCACAATTGAGTTAGACTACCCTCTTTGGATAACTCCCTTTGTTGATTCTGACCAAGCGTTACCTACATTTCCCAAACAAAGGGCTCAAACTCTAAGTAGTTCTCCTAACATATGTGTGACTGTATATTGAAATCTAGATAATTATTCCCGTATGTTTTTTGTTTTACCTCAACACCAATATGAGGCCAGCTAGTTATAGTTTAGATGTACCCTCTGTGACTTTTGAATATATAATTCTATAATTTATTTCCAAAGTAGAGTGATCGTAAACAGATAATGCTAGAGAAAAATACCCCTTAAAGTTCCCTTTTGATAAGTACATATTTGATAGTGAGTAATTTTAATTTGAGATGTTTTTGAATTGGTTTGGAATACTCTTGTAAGAGTGTGGAGTAGTTCATACTTGCTTAGGGATTATTGTTTAGTCTCTTAATTTAGGGAAGATTATGACAACTTTGGTAAGGATTTTGAGATGAATATCAAGTGTTTCTTGTGATTAACTTGAGAGCTTAGTATTTTCCAAGTGATTAAATAGGAGTGTTATACTTTATTTTGTACCATTCCAAGAAATATGATTTTATTTTAATGTTAAATAGGAAGAGTAAATAAGATATACACATAAGTAATTAGATAGTTTGGGCTTCACATATACTATCGCCAAACAATGGTCAAAACTATATAATGCATATACCCAAAACTAGATGGTAGTGTTTAGGAGGCATAACACTAGAATTGAAGGTCAAGAAGTTCATATCAAGAGGTCTAGTATATTTTTGAGTATTTAGATCAGTCACGTAGGTGTTTGAATAGAAGAGTGTGAGATTGTGAAGTGTTTGAAGCTCTAGGGAATAATAAGATAATGTGTTTAACCTTTGTTTATGCATGTAAGACACGACTAAGGAATGAAATCCAAATCAATAGTGTAAAGTACCCAATTACAAAATTTAGGTGTGTATAACATGGTGCATTCTGTGTGTTATATGCACTTTGTGTAGGTTTTTATGTTTCCTTTAGAATTTAGTGGTTATGTTTCACTTGATCTTATTAGTATTTATTACGGGGTTTCTTAATATTTTGTCGTTGTTTATGATATATTTACTAGAAGGCCCCTTTGTGTAATAATGTGGATCATTATAAATGTTATTATGTGACTTTGTTGGCTTTGGATTCACTTGCCTTACGATTCATTTACTTTGATACTCCCACTTGCACAAGTAATAGGGAAAGTCAAACACCATTAGTATCTTAATATTTAGGGGATCGAATTTTATTCTTAAATAACTAATAACATAGCATTCCTATTGATATATACAATCCTTGCATTATAAATACCAAAATTTTGAGTCCTAACATGGAGAGGATAATTAACAATGGCCATTTGGGTATGTGCATGGAAATCGGGGGCCAGCCATTGGGCCTCTCAAAAAAAATCATGATGAGCTAGTTTTGGTGTATTTTCATTTCATCTTAGAGGTTAAAGGTGTATTTATTTTATCTTATGGACCATGCGTATATTGATATTTAATTGAAATTAATATCCAAGGTAACATTATACATGTAAATGGTAGGATGCTACTCGTACTTCATAGGATTTTGTTCTGGATTCTCTAATTTGTGTCACATTCAATATTTTTTTCATAAAAAGGTGATGGCATTGATAGCCTTGTTGTCCTCTCCTATCTTAAATTATTTTAAAATATTATATGGTATTACGATAAGTATATCTACCTCCCCGTTTCCCAATTCCCATGTGAGATCATTTTATGATTAAATGAATTTATTGTTTACATCGTGTATTTATAGTGTAACGTTTTTGTTCCCTATAAATACATTATATGTCCCCATTGGACCATCGGGGAAGTACCTCATGTGTTTATCAAAATGTCACCTAACTCGTCCTGCCACTAATCTCCCTCTCAACGCCATGGCCATGTGGGTGATGTACATAATTTTTCTTATAATCAAAGGGGGGTCTATCATCCCATTTTTGGTGGCTTTCTTTATTGTAGAGTGGTGGTGGTGATGGTTTTGGTCATCCTAAATTTAATGGGTGGGAAATCGAGGGCTAGTTTCCTTAGTTAGTGTTTACCAAAATGATCTCCCTACACATTTTTGTTAACCTTGTGATCTCAAAGGATCAGGTCCTTGAGTAATTTTTCTCTTCTTGTGAAGATTATTACACTTCCTTCAATCCATGGGATGCAAACTACTATACATTGGCACGTATCATCCCTACGCTCCTACCAAATCCCCTTTATACCATGACTTATCATTCTAGGACATGAACTAGTACACCAATATGAGATCCATTAGCCAAGTTTCGAAGCACCCGTTTGTGTTATAATACATATCTCTTGCACCTCACATGCCACTAAGATGCCCTGACTTCTCCCCACACTATGTTTAAATCCATACAAGTCGTGAACGTCTAATTTTATCTTAAAGTGTTAATTCATCATCCCCACATGTTTATTCCTTTCACCCACCTCAATTATTTCCTTTCTTTCCCTTATCACCTTCCATTTCTTCCTGCAATGTAATGTTGTCAACTCGTGGAATGTTATAAAGGAATTTTGAAGTTGTGAATTCTTACATGAGGCTGCATTATTCTAATTGAGCCACAAAATATTGTTCCAAGTGTGTGATATACTAAATTTTTCCATGGATACCTTCCCAATACACATGCCACTTCATAATGTTATCCCACATTGCCCACACCTATAATGCTCTCTTCATTCCACATAGTACTTCATCTCAAAACAATGATTCACTTCTAGCTACCTAATAGTTTGGCAACCCTTGCCTTATATTTTTTGTTGCATCCTTGGTGCAACAATGCCTCTTCTACCTCTTTTAGCTTGTTTAAAGACCATGTGGATATTCTTTTCAACTCACATCTCTTATATGTCACCATGTTATCGGACTCATCCTTCCTCTTTATCCAAGTTGTGGATGACTACTGCTAATCACAATTATCTTGCATTAATGTCTAGAGCTACCCCATGTTAGCTTGAAGCCACAATGATCGTATATCTTACCATGTTTCTTATATTAGTTGCAAAATATGATGACCAACCCAATACAATACAAGTGGATTGACAACATAGAGCTTCAAGACACATGAGTTTTCAGGTTGATACCTACTTAAGATGACTATCTATCCCCTTCAAACGCATTGTTCATGCCATAATTACTACTTTTCTACACCGAAGGATGGTCCACTATCATTCCTCCACGTCTATTATAACTTATCTTTCAAATATTATGTTCCTTCATTTTCTTTTATAAAGAACATAGTTTGTTATGTTCTAAACACATTTTTTCTAGCCACTTCTTCTCTTCTCTCTATAATTCGCTTGAGTTCTCACTTAAATGTGGGATGTCTTTGTAGACACAAAATCTTTGAAATTGGGTACATTTCTAAGTCCTAAAGCATACTAATGTATACATGATTCCTAAGCAAGAAAACTAGTGGTTGACAACTCCTTTGGGAATTTTGGTTACTATCTTTTACAATTTAATGGCCTTACACATATTACATTCTCTTGTCAGCACTTAATTGATTTATCTTTTGACGACCTCAAACAGTAGCGCCTAGTCTAGGACAAAAAATCCCATGGTGATCATGTCCCTCCTAGGTTCTCATGCCCTTCTTTATCTTCTTTTTACTCTTTTGGGTCATCTTTCGTACTTCTTGCTCAAATTTTAAAAATTTGTGTTCAGAATTTTTTAGTTTTCAATTACGATATTCAAATAATGGGAATCATATATAGACTTAGTTATTGTTCTCAAATAAGGGGGCCAAAAACTATCAAGCATTATGTTTCACCACCTAATATTACACAAAAGTCACAAGAGCACTATAAGGCATACATCTAACACATCCATACAAGGGACAAGTATTGCATTATTTTATATATACACACCATAGGAGGGGAATTCATTTTATTTTATCACACACATCTTGCATACTTGGTACAATCTACATCTATCCCATTATCATCATGTAACTTGCACAAGGGACAACCTAGGGCATCATTACACACATAAGCACATGGAGAACTACATGGAATTTAAGATGTAGTGCAGCGCTTGGTCATAAGTTCACTCTTTGGGTGACCATTAGGCATCAGTCTAACTCCCCATTCTGTATATTTTTAATTATATTTCTTGTGGTTTATGGGCTTGTGTAGGTAGTACATCTATTTTGCAGGTTACAAGTACCACTGGTGATATCTAACAGAAAAACTAAAGCGGCAAAGAGCAAGATCAGATAGTGAAGATCCTCCAATGCAAGAAAATACTAAAATCCTGAGCATCTGAGTAGAAACATGCACCTATTTCAGTCACTAGTACCTGGGGCATGGTCCTGTCCTCCCATGGGTGCTTCTGGTCCCTATGTATTTCTAGGGTTCCAAACCCTCATTGAACATGTTTACGACATTGTTTCCATCTAGATCTCA
This sequence comes from Taxus chinensis, assembly GCA_019776745.2. Taxonomy (NCBI): domain Eukaryota; kingdom Viridiplantae; phylum Streptophyta; class Pinopsida; order Cupressales; family Taxaceae; genus Taxus; species Taxus chinensis. The sequence continues at coordinate 158,074,770 of CM034152.1, read as the reverse complement.
ATCGATACTCAGTCCTGATCACTCTCCAAATTACACATAATCAGCTAAGTCATCATCCCTCTCTCATTTTATTAGGGTTTTACATTGTTAAATGCTTATTGCTTATATACTACTATATATAGCTACTTGAATATCATTAGTTACAGTAAGCTAGTCATAAATTAGATTTAATTCAAATTAGATTAAATCATTTGGTGAACCCAAACTCATGATCAACCACATCAGATCCTTATTTTTCCTATGCTATCATATTTTTATTTCCCTAACCCCAAAACCTAGTTGTATCAAGGTTCATATTTCCATCTATTATCTCTCATACATCTGATTTTCATATTTCTTCAAAGGGTTTCATCCTTAGTCATATCCTCTAGGTAAATTTCTAGGGATCTTCTTTCACAAATTACCTTTTCTTTCATATCATGGACTCTAAAGTTCCTCAAGTCTCCTTGTATATATTTACTTCAAAAGAACCCAATTTACAAATATGCTCTCACAAACGCCATACATACAATGTACCTCCCTCACGATACACCACCTTCATAAGTAATTTTTATTTTCAATCATCTCTCTAACCCTCTTATTATTCCTGATAACACAACTAATCAATCCATCTTTGAGACGATTCAAGCTTTATTATTTATTTTTAAAAATATATTTTAATCTATGGAAACTATGATTACATCCCTCATACCTGAAATCCAACATCTCAAGGATGATTCCCATGCCCGTGATAGTTCTTATTCTACACCTCATCCTGATCCCATGTCCACTACATGTGCTCATACAAGCACATTTCATGTCTTACCATAACAAGCACCTCTCAAATTTTGATCGAATTGCTAGACAACACGATATTATCTTTGAGATACTCAATCACCATTTGATCACCTTTCCACCTACTCATTATTACCTTCCTTATCAGCTTACCAAATACAAAGGTCTCCCATTTTGTAATTATCAGATAATTAAGGGACATTGTGATAATGATTTCTATGCTTTAGAACGAATAATCAGGCAATTTGATCATCAAGGCTTTATTTCAATTGATACACAACACTATGCTATAGGCTCATCTCCAATTACAAAACCCTAATGGGTTCCTAAATTTGATCCTTTTATGTCTAGAGAGAATACCACAATAGTCACTCTTATTCCTTCTCTAGTAATTCAAGAGTCACCACAAATCCTATCTAAAGCCAAACTATCAAATGAAGAACAACCAATTCCCTCTCCACAAGCTAAAATCCCTCCAAAACCTTTTATATTTAAACATATATTTCCTCCTTTCGATCTAGATAATGCCTATGTCAATGACTGGGACCCGAGCAACGCTTACAATGCATGTCATGGTCTCTCTTGCATCATCGTATAGATCTAAATATCACTCACACACTTGTGGGGCATCGAACCTTCCCCCCATAGTCACACGTTCTAATAAACAATTGCCTATCCATACTACTCACATACACACATATACCTTCCTTTTGCTTTGCACTTCATGTCAATCTTTCTAGAAACACTTTCTCTTATATACATTATGTGCGCACCTTGCTACATTTATCTATGATTATGGCTTCCCTTCCGTCTCTTATGACACTCCATACATGATTTTTTCCTCATTCTTACTTATAGATCCTTCTATTCATGATACACATACTAATTTATACATATGGTACACATCTTTTTGTTCACTAAATATACTCTTGTTATTCTTGCTCACAATGATCGCATCTATTTGCTAGTAACTCCTAATATACACATTTAGGGGACATCCAACTTCCCCCCTCCTCACTTGCTTCATATACCATTACTTCTTCCTATCTATATAATACTTTTGTTACCTGATGATGCATTCGTGTTCTTAAGGTTCATACATGACTATTGAGGGCATTAAATGAACTTTACTCGCAAAATTATTGGGCATCACACTTCCTTACCCCATCCATAACTCTTGAATATCTCCATAATCTACTCATAAATTATCTATTACACTTCACGCTTTATGCTTCACGGTAAATCTTTCCTACCATCTACACTCAATCACATGCAATACCTTTATCACTAGATGATGCACTCTTGTTCTATGGTTCATAATTGAATGTTGAAGGAGAATTACTAAATGAACCTCATCTCACACACATCCATTGGGGGCAATGTGGCTCCTCTCATCTACACATTTTACATATCACAACACACCATCACTTTCACACAACATTTGCTCATCTTGGTTGCATTTATTCTTGTCGACTCTTACTACTTGCATGTTACACTTTGTTTCCTATGCTAGTTGGATACTTAGTATGTCATTATCTTTTTCTATACACGCGTGCACCTTCACATGGTATATTGAGATGAATGCAATACTTTTACAAATTCTTAGATGATGCATGATGCTAGACATCATTCTTTACTAGTCCAATTAAGGCTCCTGGGGGTATCTACTTTTGCCACTCTCTTACTACACATCACATGTCCTATTGTTACAATCTTTACTACTTTTTGTTACTATCACTTTACTCTTCAATGATATATATAGGATTTGACATGCTATTTATCTTTCTAACATGCTAATAGGTGCTTTATGTGTAGCATTTGCGTTACAGGATTACATACAACAATGGTTATTTGTCACTTCTTATCACTATTATTTGCTATTGTTTGTGGGTTATGCCCTATGTTATGCCTGATCATTGTTTGCTTATGGCTACTTTAGCCCTGATTATCTCATGAAATTTTGAGTGATGTAATATGTATGTCACCCAATTTTTGCAATATATTTTGTCTTTATATTTGCTTGTTACATTGTCTTCTATTCCATGCTAGCTCTTTTTCACTAACTCTTATTTATACCCTATCTTATTTGCATGTGCCTTGGTTTATACCATACACATCCCCTACCCCCTGTAAGTATCCAATATCAGATATGCATATCAGTTTCAAGTCCTCTTTTTTGGGCCACTTCCTCCTACATTCTTCACATGCACCCAAAACGAAGGGGGCATCAATTGGGTGAATAAATCACCCTTCCAGCAACTCATAGCTCAAGAAAAGAACAACACAGTATAGAATTTGTAAAGCCATATAATCATAGAGTGGTCCAGATTTAGAATTGGATCACAAACACAGAGTAGACACTAACACTTAGTATCAGACAAGAACGTTGAGTGTTTGTGTCCCTCCTGGGCGCTAGTGTCTTAGGGGCAACAACAAACATTTTCTCAGTTCAACACATTTTCCAGCAATTACAGTACGGATCTATAGTATCAGGAACTTGCCTTCAATTATAGAATTCATTTAATCAACTATAATTTGGTTACAATACGGTTATAATCAGTTACAAATCGGGACATGCCAATCTGCAGTAGCACTTATTCAAGAAGCATCATGGAAGGAGACAAAAATAGACCTCTCTCCCCAACAATCTCCTCTTAGCATGAGATCACCCAAAAAAATCACCCTTGGCTTGAGATCACCCAAAAACCTCACCTTTGCCAACAAGACACTCAAATCCAACAACATCTCCAAGACAAACATAACAACTTTCTATCCTATACTCTCTTATACATTAGCTGCACTCTTTCCTTGATTATTAATTTCTACAGACTTTTACTTACTTATACACACATTCCTATGATTTTTTATATAGGAGACTTTAACTACTTTTTTTCTCTTCTTTTATAGGTTTGTTCTTACAAGAAACAACTCACATCAATAAGCACAAGTTCAAGTAGCATGTTAATACACATACACTTCACCCATAGGGTCTACCTCATTTTCCTAGTTGACATGCTTCACATTACGATCACCTCACGCTACTTGTCCACTCGGCATGCTATCGAATATACTTCTCTTTGATTTACGAGGTACACATCTTCTATCTACTTTATGCTATCGAGTATTCACTCAACAACATAAAGTAGGGAAAAATGTAGACACAAAATCTAAGCACTTGGGTACATTTCTAGGTCCTAAAGCATACTAATGTATACATAACTCCTAAGCAAGAAAACTAGTGGTTGACAACTCCTTTGGGCCTTTTGGTTACTATATTTTACACTTAATTGGATTTTCACATCTTACAACTCTATCGCCACTTAATTAATTTACCTTTTGATGACCTCAAACACTAGCACCCATCTAAGACAAAAGCACCCATGCGCTCATGTCCCTCCTAGGTGCTCTTACCCTTCTTTACCTTCTTCTTACTCTTTTGGGTCTCTTTTACTTCTTGGTCACCTTTTAAAACTTTGGGTCATTTTTTCAGTTGTCAATTATGAAAGTCAAACAAGGGAATCATATATATACTTAGTTTGTAATGTCCCCAAATGGGACAATTAGATATTCACTTGGTTTTTAGGCCAATCCAACAACCAAATGTGATGTTAACACATGCAAATCAGATTTTTATTATGCAGACCTGTATTTTATCCAAAAAATATGACTTGGATTTGGCATAAAACTCACACTAAATAACCCACAATTTAATATTCCCCACTCCAATAATATTTTTCAAAAATTATGAAGTCATATCAGTCTATAGCAGATATATAAAACCATGCAAAAATGATATTATTGACTGTTGTAATTTATTTTCAGAAATGACGACTAGGGTTATTGAGAAAATGCATACAAATCAGAAATCAATTGAATATGTTTTTATCCTAAACTGATCTTTGTATTTTTAGCAGCCTAAACATGAAGAAAATCTAATTTTTAAGGACAAATAATCACTGCAATACAATTCAAAAATCTGCATACAAATGTGACTGAAAATACCTCTTAAAACCCTCCAAAAATTCAACGACTAATTTATTTTGATCCCTAAAAATCAGTACAATAGATGGCAATAATATTCAAACCTAAAATGTCTCCAAAACAACTCAAATTAGCCAATAGTTGGGTCACTCAACCTTAGAACAATTCAATAACAGTTGTTGTAACCTTCCTTACAAAGCTTTGTTGCAATTCTTCAATAAATACTGCTGGAAATAGTAAAAATTTGTGAAGACACAATGGATAACCTTGAATAGGAAATCTCCAAATACTCTAAGAGCTTTTTCATCCTCCAGAGATGGATCCTAAGGGTTTTCGTCCTTAGAATACTTCAGATAAAAGCTCAAGGCTTTAACTTCAATTTAGAAATTATCAAATGAACGTAGAATGCTCTCATGCAAGTCAAATTCTTCTTTTAAGGAGAGAAGAGATCTAAAGTGACCTTCTTTCCATCCAATCAGCTTGTAGTGCCTTTTTCCTTCCATTTCTTCTTTCTACGGCTAGTCGCAGTTTCTAGAGGGAGCAAATATGACTCTTGAGCTTTTTTCATTCTTTTCTATTTTTTTAATTGCCCTCTAGGCTAGTCGTACTTTTCCCTTTAAAATACAATATTAATAAGTGTTTTTACCTTTTGTGCAATTTTCTATGTCTATTTTAATTATTAAGTCTATTACTTTATTATATAAGTGTTTTTTATAATGTTTTATTTATTTTTTTACATTTTATACTAAAATAATATAATTTAAGTCTCTCCTTATTTTCTTCCTTAGCCATCGGGAAGACCAAATGGCATAAGGGTCTTTAACCGAGAAGGGGATATTACATAGTTATTCCTCTCAAATAAGGGGCCAACCACTATAAGCATTATCTATCACCACCTAAGCTTGCACAAAGGCATAAGAGCAGTACAATGCATATAACTAGCACATCCATACAAGGGACAAGGGTTGTATTATTTTGCATACACAACATAGGAGGGGAGTTCATTTTATTTCACCACACACATCTTACATACTTGGTACAATCTACATTTAGTCTGCAATCATCGTGTGACTTACACAAGGATAACTTATGACATCATTACACACACGAGCATGAAGAACTATATGGAGTTTGAGATGTAGTGTAACGCTCGGTCGTAAGTTCAATCTTCAGGTGACCGCTAGGGTTGGTCTAACTCCACATTCTGCATATTTTTTATTAGATTTGATGTGGTTTGTGAACATGTGCAGGTAGATATTTGTTTTATAGGTTACATGTGTGATTGATGATCTAACAACAAAACCAGAGCGAAAAAAGAGTGAGTATAAGTGAAGATCCTCCAACAAAAAAAGACCATATTCCAAGCATTTAAGTGGACACATGCGCCGAGATCAGTCACTAGTACCTGGATGCTCTTGTCCTTTTGATTAACTAAAATATGAATTAATGTGTTGGGGTAGTTAATCTGATCTAGGAAGACATAAACGTTGTAAATAAATGTGATAAAGTAATCTACAACTTACTAAATGATAAAACCAACAAAGTAAAACCCTAATATGCAAGAAGGAGGTGAGGAAAGAACTTAGTTGATAACAGATGTCTGTCGCAGAGTGTCATAGAGATGACTAGAGAAAAAAAAAGTAGGAACGACTATGCAGAGGTCCTGTAAAGACTGGATCTTGAGGCTCTATGTGGACTAGGGCACCTAGAATAGGATTGGGGTGCCCACGGGTGCTCTAGTATGTAATTTGGGCACCCTGGTCTATGAAAAAGCTTTAGAACTGGTTTTCACAGGGTCTGAAGGTGATCTAAAACCCTCACTATGTGTTGCATCTACTTCATTATCTTGTGTTGTATGTCGCTAATGATCCAAACTGATGTATAGACATGTAAGAAGATAATAAGGAGTAAAACCCTAAAAATAAAGATGCAGAATGAATGGGTAGGATTGACCTCAGCTTTCACAACAGTGGGCTTATTATTCTAAACATTGCACTACATTTCAGACCCAAATGTAGTTCTGGTGTGTGTGTGTGCACGTCGTGCCCTATGTGCTCTTGTGTCAATCACACTATGTGAAATAGCGAGCGATAACTAAATGTAGAAAATGTAATAACATGTGTGCATGTAATAGAATAAAATCCTCCCCCTATGAAGTCTGATGCAAACTTTCTATCTTGTGCCTTGATGATGAAGCTATGTGGATACAAATGCAATAGATGAATGCAACTCTAGATGAGTGATAGTAGTAGATGATGTTAGGTCTCTCATTATGATCTCATAACTTTATATTTATAGGGTTCTCTTGATCTAATTTTTTAATTAACCCCAACATGGCCGACCAGGAAAAAGATAAGGATGAAAAACGACTAGAAAGAACCCAAAAAGTGGCGAGAAAGTACAAAAAGGATTGGGGAACACCACGTGGGACCGAGGCACCTATGGGTGCCTTAGTACTACCCTGGGTGCCTCAATCGATGCTAAAATGACGAGAAAGTGTCAAAACAGACTGGGCATGTAGATAAACATGTGTTGGAATGATTAAATAAAAGTAAAATAAGATTACCAAAATATGGGATTAATTAGTACTTTCTTCACTCAAGAACCTTCTAAATAGTAGTATGAGACCGGGATAAATAAATGTCTAAAGTGCATGATTTTGTGACTACACCTTATGTTGGTGTTTCTTTCCCTTGCATTCCTAGGGTTTTGAAACCTCCTTGAGCCTATTTGACACTATCTCCAGCCAAATCTAGCAGATACTCAGTCCAAATCACTCCCAAGTTGCGTAAAATCAACTAAGTCATTTTCTCCTCTCGTTCGCTTAGGGTTTTATATCGTTAAATGTTGTTATGATCTTCATGTGTGGATTTCACTAACGCCTTGAGGTTTTGGTGTAACGGTTCATTATATTTGGTATCAGAGTGACCACCCGTGTTTGAATCCCACTCGGTTGGTTACGTCGTGTAGCCGGGGCTCATGGGGCACCTAAACGTCGGTGAAGCAGGGCTCATACGTATGGGAGTGCAGGTGCAAACCCATCCCGAGTCAGGCTCTACGGAAGCGTGGTGGGATGTTATGATCTTCATGTGCGGATTTCACTAACGCCTCGAGGTTTTGGTGTAACGGTTCGTTACAAATGCTTATTGTTTATGCACTACTATATATAGTTAAATGAATATCATTATTTATAGTAAGTTAATTTGAAATTGTTGGGGTGAGCACACCGGTTATACCGATAATATATCAAATATAAGCATACATGCAAATAAAAGTAGATATTCTACCAGAAGAAATATACAAAATAAGACCCTTCTATAGGGAGTGACAGTAAGGTGAGGATGGCCAAGAGGAGATTCTGCCGCGTTTCAGAATGGCCATTTTTTTTGAATTCATGTTCCAACAACGGTCCTCTGGCTACGCCCCCCCGGGACGCAACAATGGCACCCAAGGCGGGCCAGGGCTTGTCAGAAGCTCTGAAAAAAAGATTGGGCCCCATAGGTTCTGAGTTAGATTCGTTTCCGACGGATGGTGACATGTACGCCCTTCAGGACGGTATTCCCTCTGTGTCCCTGGTTGAGGACGTCGCCTTTGTTGCACAAACTAAGTGTTTTTACTCGAGAGCTATTTTTGCAAATTTTATTGGGAGAAGGCTTTCATTTACTGGCATTCGTAACTGGTGTGAAACATAGTGGGGTAGTGGCCTGAGTATTCGCTTCCTGGAAAAAGGTTTTTTCTTAGTGCTCTTTCGTAGCGCTACTCAAAAAAACGACACTATGGACAAGAAAGATTTTCTCCTATCCGACTCAGGCCTCATGATCCGCGATTAGGAACCTCTCTTTGATTGCAACAGAGTGGACATGGATGGGCACCAAGTTTGGATAAGACTTTACTCCCTGCCCAATGAGTTTTGGTCTACTCCCATTCTCACTAAAATTTGCTCAAGCCTGGGTCGTGTCATTCACATCGATCCCGTTTCTTTGAACGGTACTCTCTCTTCCTTTGCCAGAATATGCAATTCTATCAATCCCTCTCTTAAGCCACAGGAAGTCATTCATATCAACTCCCCATCTAGTCTTTGGAAGCAGAGAGTAGAATACGAAGGATTGTCCAACCTCTATTTCAAGTGCAAGAAGCCAGGTCAAACTCATAAATTTTGTAAAAACCCCCCTTTTAACAGTGCCTTGCAATGGTAGAAAGTATCCCACCATCCCTTTGCCCCTCGCCCGCCTTCCCCCCCACGCTCTTCCCCTGCTGTCTATGCCCGTTGTCCCTCATTCTCCTCTGCCAGCTCCCGAACCCCTTGCTCTGGATCAAGACACTTTCTCCCTTGTTAAAGAAATGGATGCGGTTGTAAAAGACTCCACTAGGATTCTGTCCCTTTTCCACGAGGGTATTTCCATTAGTATGGGTGGTAGCTCATCCACCCTTGAGAAATGGATTATTGACAAAGATGATCTTCTCCAGACTAAAGAAGGTGACCCCCAGGAAGACCCAAAAGATACTACAGAGAATCTTTCTCTGAATAACCAGTCACTGGGTCCGCTTCTTCCCACTCCACCTTTGCTCAACGTAGATTTCGGACCGAAAAGCATTCTTGGTCATCCTAACAAAATTAAGATCTCTCTCAACGAAGTTGCGAACGGGAAGCAACTTCAACTGTGTTCTTTCTTCCCGTCTACAAGTAGGAGAGGCGAGTCCTCTCTGAAGCAAATATGATTCTCTTTTCATGGAATGTTAGGGGCCTCAATGCCCCTAACAAACAACGTCTTTTAAGACGCTACGCCTTGGATGGGGCTATGGATATCTGCTTGATTCAGGAAACTAAAATGTCAGAAGTTGGATGCAAAAGCGGATGGTTCAGAAAATGGAAAGGCTGGGAAGGCTACTTCTCAAACTCTGTCGGTGCCTCGGGTGGTCTTGGCATTTTGTGGAAGTCTAGCAGTTACATGATTGAGCCCCTTGTGATTGATCCTAATTTCATTTGGTGTAAAGTTATGATTAAACACTCTGAGGATTTCTTCTTCCTATGTAATGTTTATGGTCCTTCATCTTTGATTAGGAAAAGAGCTCTCTGGAGTAGCCTAAGTATGCTTTTGACTACCGACATTGCCTCAAAAATTATCGTCGCTGGTGACTTTAATGCTACTCTTTCTGATCGTGATAAGTGTGGCCGTCTTCAATGGCAGCCTCGCTCTCAGGTGGATTTTTCTTCCTTCGTTTCCTCTTCTCATTTAGTTGACATGGAGCCCTGTAAGGGATGGTTTACTTGGAATAATAGGAGATCCAGGTTCAGTTCCCTAGCAGTGCGTCTTGATCGTTTCCTGGTTTCTGAACATTGGCTGTAAAATAACTTCCTTCTAAAAAGCTCGGTTCTCCCTCTCTCCGGCTCTGACCACTTTCCTATCTCCTTGGTTCTAAATTTTGACCTCCCTCCGCGTCGATCCCCTTTCAAATTTGAGAACATGTGGCTTCACAACTCCTCTCTGAAGCCGTTGGTCAAGGTCTAGTGGGATTCCTTTATTGTCAAAGGGACTAGTATGTTCCAACTCTCTAAAAAGTTGTCATTGTTAAAAGCTAAATTACAGTGCTAGAACTATTCAAATTTTAAAAACATATTCCAAGAAAAACATAGAGTTGAGAAGGATCTTCGCACCCTAAATGAGTCCATTCTGGATCATGGGATGACGCAGGTGGATTTCCAAAAAGAAAAATCTCTCCTTAAGGATTTGGGTGATCTCCTTCTGAAAGAGGAAACTTATTGGTGCCAAAAATCCAGAGAAACCTGGTTGTTGGATGGGGATAAGAATACCAAGTTTTTTTTCGCCTATGTCAAAGCTATAAGAAATTTCAACTATATCTCCACTCTCAAGCTCGAAGATTCCACCTTCACTTCTTCACAAGCTCAAATCAAATTAAAAGCGGTAGATTTCTTTAGAAATCTCCTGAACGATTCGACATCCCCTGTTGGTGTGCAGTCCCAATTCCTATCGTAGATTCCATCTTCTATAACAGATGTTGATAATGATATGCTTATCTTGCCCTTTTCTTTGGAGGAGGTCTGGAAAACTTTTTTTTCTATGAAACAGGATAAAGCCCCCAGTCCTGATGGCTTCCTACAGGGTTTTTGGGATATTGTTGGTCCCTCCGTTTGGCTTGCTGTCGAGGAATCCAGGATTTCATGGAAGATTTGAGGTAATCTCAATCATACTTTCTTATGCATGTTCCCTAAAAAATCCCCGGCTGAGACGTTGGATGATTTCAGACCCATATCATTGTGTAACACTTCTTATAAAATCATTTCTAAAGCTATTGCTAATAGGCTCGGCCCCTTGTTGCATAAATTGGTTGCTCGGGAACAAAGTGGTTTCATTCCGGGCAGGTCTATCACCGAGGGTATTATTATTTCTCACGAATTAATACACTTTCTTCATAATTCTTCTAGAGCAGGAATGTTGTTGAAACTAGACTTCAGCAAGGCCTATGATTGTGTTAATTGGAGGTTCCTCCTCAAATCTTTGCAAGCTATGGGTTTTGGTGATCACTTTTGTAAATGGATTTTTAATTGCATTGCTTCTCCTCATTTTTCTGTTCTTGTGAATGGCTCCGCAGAAGGCTACTTTCAGAGTAGTAGAGGTATTAGACAGGGAGACCTGCTCTCCTCCTTCCTTTTCACCTTGGTTGTGGAAGCTCTCATTCGCGGTATAAAGTCTGCTATTCAAGAGGGCTCGCTGAAAGGTCTCCACATCACCTCCAACCTCCCTCCTCTTTCCCATCAGCAATTTGCAGACGACACCTTTCTCTTCGGTCAAGGGACTGTCCCTGAAGCCAGACGCCTTTCTTCCATCTTGGATTCATATTCTCTGGCTGCGGGTCAAGTTCTTAACTTTCATAAATCTGTTATTTTCTTCTTCAACGTGGCTCCTTGGCTTCAAGGTAGGATTAAAGAGATTCTCGGCTTCTCTTTGGGCAGTCTCCCACATACTTATCTGGGAATTCCACTCTTCCATGGCAAGGGAAAGGCGCACCTCTGGAATGGGCTCCTGAACTCTATTTCTTCCAAAATTTTGTCTTGGAAAGGAAAATGGCTATCTCTGGTTGGCCGTGTTCTTCTCATCAATTCAGTGGTCCTATCAATTCCTATCTACATGTTATCTATTTTATAGATTCTGAAATCTATCTTGCTCAAAATTGAAAAAGTGGCTTGCACATTTTTATGGCAAGGTCACAGCATTGAGCGCAAATTCCATCTAGCTAACTAGGATCTGGTAAAGCTTCCAAAGAGTTTGGGTGGTATGGGTATCTTAGATCTCGCCATTCAAAATAAGGCCCTCGGTGCTAAATTGGTGTGGAACTTCATTTCTGAAGACAGCAGACTCACCTTCCAGGTTCTTTCCCACAAGTATCTCGAAGGACATTGGCATGAATATTTTCTTTCTAGCTCTGAGTTACCAAAAGGCTCTCATATTTGGAATTTCCTGTGTAACTCCAAAACTCTCATTGCTGAGATGGTCACCTGGAAGATTAACAACTGTCGGTTAGTGTCCGTTTGGGATGATAGCTGGAATGGTTATCCCCCACTCAATTTGTTTCCTACCCTCAACGGAGTTATGAATTCTTCCAAACAGTGCTGGGGTACTTTTGTCTCAAATTATGGCTGCCAACGCCCTGATGGTTCACCTTCTTGGCTTTGGAAAGACCTATTGTCTATTGGAGCCTCTGCCCATGATTCCACCCTCCTCATGGATTCCATCTGGGATAGAAATGCCTCGTTCCTCAACAAAGATGACTACATACTTTGGGTTGGTGACTCCACCGGTTCCTATTCAGTTAAAGCCATTTCAGAGTGTGTTAATGCTAAGTGTCCCACCTTTTCCTCCTTCTCTTCTAAGGATATCTCAATCCTTCATCATTGGTCTCTTATCAAACTTCCTAAACCTGGATCAATTGTTCGAAAAGGGCTCTCTCAAATAGAAAAAATGATTCTAAGGAAGAAAACCAGGTGGCGTCCTCCTCCTAAGGGGCATTGGAAATTAAATTTCGACGGAGCTTCTAGAGGTAATCCTGGTTTATCTGGAGCTGGCTGCATTCTCAGAGATGATCGAGGACGCCTCATCAAAGCAGGATCTTTCCCTCTCAAAGAGGGCACTTGTAATACCGCAGAAGCCCAGGCTCTTCTCGAAGGGGTCAAGATGGCGGCATATCTTGGTTGTTCAAATCTATATATTGAAGGGGATTCCTAAATCCTAATCTTCGCAGTTTCTAGAGGTGCTTCCCCGTCGTGGAAGCTGAACCTCTTCATCCCTCAAATCCTTCATTGGCTTGGCAAAATCCATTTCTGGTATATTTCCCACAATTTTCGGGAAGCCAATCGCGTTGCGGACTTTCTAGCTAACTTCGCAATAGACAATCCTTCTGCCTGTATCTCCTCCAGTGCTGCTCATGATTGGCAAGGTTTCCCCTTCCTTCTTTCCCAAGATCGAGACGGTACTTCCGGGTAACCTGTCGATGTCTCTCTTGCGTTTGACAGTTCCCTCGAGCGTGTAGTCTTCTCCTCCATATTTCGGTGGCATTCTTCTTTCTTTCTGCTGTTCTCTCACACGCGGTTCTGGTCCTCTCGGTCACGTCCGCGGGCTCCCCACCATCTCCTTTTCTTCTGGGGTCATTTCAACTTCTTTCTCACATGCTCCGTGTTCCTTTTATGTCGATCTATCCATTCCAAGCATTATCCCTTCGGCTCTTGTTGTTCTTCTTCTTGGCGCAATGTCCTTTGTCAGCTTCCCATTTGTGGCTCTCCGGGGACAGTTTCGCGAATTGGCTGACGTCTCAGCTATTGACAAGCACCGGCTAGCGATGATCTTCAAATTCTCCTCGCCTGAAGAGGCCGAGGCTATCGAAGCAATCCTCGGAGATTCTTATCGTTTCCATGCTCGTCGCCCCCGAACTAATTCAGACATTACTTCCGCCTTTGTCTCATTCTTCCTGTTGTTACACTCTAATACTACAGATGTAGAACGGGTCACCTTAGATCAAATATATGTAGTTCACTGCGTCGGCTTGCAAGCACAACTCGCCAATTTCTCTCCACCGGATCCATTATTATGGGTGGAGGAAGTTGACGAACTGGCCATTGGTTCAGGTCGAGACATCCGATGGCTCTGTGGGCAATACAGAGACCTGGTGACATTTGCCCAAAACTTTCACCCAACCTTGGACCAGTGCTTTCTTCTAGTGGTTGACATAGAAGCGGCCCTCTTCCCTGTTCATTCCGCGGTGGACCAACTGAATGAACTAAAGGATCGTGCTTTGTCTACCTTTCACATCCTGTTGCATGCGGCTTCTTTACACGCCGACCCATCTTCTGGTTAACCAGATGGTGCCTTCACCTTTCTCTAGGCTCGTCTGTTGCTCTTGACTTGGCCTCCTCTTCCTCCCTTTGCCTTCTTTTTTCTTCTACTTCATTCATTTCTCCCATCTTCTTTCTTCTCTCTTCCTCTTCTTGTTGTTGGGTTGGGGTACCTTTCCCCACCGGTTCATAACTCTGGTTAAAAGAGTTTATCAATCAAAAAATATATATATACAAAATAAGAGATATAAATCAACACCATATTTAACATGGTTCACCCAGTGTGGGCTACGTCCACCAAGAAATAAGCCAATCTATTATCCAAAGATTTGACAAGATATACAATTGAATATTTACAATCTTCCACACCTCTTATATGTACAGTACTTTCTTTCCCTCGAGCTTTTGCTTCTTCTCCAAGAATTCTCTCTCTCACAATAATCATCAACTTTTTGCAAGTTCTTCTTAATTCTTACTTATAAACCCTAGCTTTCATGCTTATATATGTGTTTACAAACTTAGGGCACTTAGCCATGCAATTACAATTGATAGATCTGCTTTAATGCTAAAAATAGATCTAATTCTCAAGAGTTAAATAAAACACTCCCACACAGGTAACTGATGTCAGTTATCCTTAACCGATGTCAGTTCCTCCTTGCCTAACTGATGCTAGTCATAGGTGACCGATGCCAGTCCCTCCTAACTGATGACGGTTACTATGTTTTCTAGCAAGTTTCACATTACATGCTAGTCTGAAGTAATTGAGCTCCACAACTCAACAAAAATTAGATTTAATTCAAATTAGATTAAATCAGTCCTAGCCTCTATATTGGAAAATGTAATGCATTTAAGTCCTCTTTTGGAGTCTAACAAAAATGTGTATATTTGAGAAATAATTGATTTGTTGTGGCTTATATGTGCCCTACTTTCGTCTTTTGTTTCTTTAACCTCTTATAGATTGTCTTACCTACAATTAAGCTATAATAAATATGTGTGTAGATTATACATATATTTGTTTAATATATTGTGTTATCCTCAAATAGAAAGTGGAAGGAAGATTCCTATTTCTCTCTTAGCGCATTGTTTTTCCTATTTGTTGTTTTTGTATACACTAAATCATGCACTTGGGTACATTTATAGGTCTTAAAACCATGCTAGCAATTATATGATTCATAAGAAATAAAACTAGTGGTTGACAACTATCTTTGGCCTCTTTTCTGTCTCTTGCTTTATCTTTGGTATTTCACACCCTACAGCCCAATCGAAACTTAATTCATTTATCTTTCATGGCTTTAGACACAAGTTCCTAAGTAGGACCACACTACCCAGGCGCTTATGTCCCCTCTGGGTGCACCCGACCTTTTTTTACCTTACTCGCTCTTTTTAGATCTGTTATATCTTTTGGGCATCTTTTTAACTTTTGGGTCGGCCTTCCAGTTGTCAATTACTAAATTCAAACAAGGGAATCGTATAAATACATAATTATGTGTCACAAATGAGGGACCAAGCACTAAGCATTACTATCATCACTTAACCTTGCATTCTAATGGCATTAAAGCACTCAAAAGGCATCCATCTAGCATCCATTCAAGGGACAAGGGTTGCATCAACTGTGCATACATTACATAGGAAGGGTAAGTTCGCTATATTCCATCCATACATTCTACTACATTGCTACATTCTAGCTATAGTCCGCTATCAAGTGCAACTTGCACAAAGGCAGCCTAGGGTACAATCTCTAGACACACAAAAAAAAATACATGGATTTTGAGATGTAGTCTAGTGCTTGGTCATAAATTCACTCTCGGGGTGACAACTGGGGTTAGTTCAACTCCCCATTCTTCATTTTCCTTTTTAGGTTTGATGTGGTTTGTGGGCTTGTGCAAGTGAACTTCTCTTTATTAGGTTACAGGTATCATCGACAATCATAGTGTGAAAGTCAGGGGATCAACAGGGAAGAACAACGAAGACCTAGCAACACAACAAAAAGTAGATTCCAAGCCTCTACATAGTCACCAGTGCCCAGATGCCTCTGTCTACCACTGAACACCCCTATCCAATATTACTCTTAGGTTCTAGATCTTATAGTGAGCATTTACAACATTTTTTGCAGTCTGTTTAGCACTTACACCTGCCCAAATCACTTCGTCTCCATTTGAAAACCATATAACTATTCCTATCTCTTATTTCCTTATATTTTTATACTTTGCATGATATTTTGCTTGTGTCATCACTACATTTTATCATTTTTACATAATTTATCATATTAGTTACTCTACAATATACATTTAATTCAAATTAAATTAAATCATTTAGTGAACCCATCCACTCGAACCCTTCCTTTTTATCCTTGTTACCCATAGTGGTTGGTTTGGATCTTTTGGGAAGACTGAGCTTCCTCCATCTACCCATAGGGTTTCTAAACCAATTGTTGAATCTCATAACCCCTTCGCTAACTCACAAATTGTTCCTCTGGAAAACATTAAAACCTCTAATAGCAGCTAATCATATGATGAGGACACTAATGTTGGTCAAGAACAACTGACAAGCTCACTAATTTTCGTCAAGCATTGCGCACCAACCCTTTGCATATTTTGCATGTTTTCAATGCTTTACTTAGTATTAAACATTCTCAATATGTTGTTTTTTCTCCTCTTATAGGTTCCTCCTCGACTGTCATGGACTTCACCCAACCCCTTAACATTCCTAGTTCCATTGCTACCACTACCGCCCCTCTCATTACTCCTAATGCCGCTAATACACAACTTGGTTCGTCTTCATTCACTCATAACTTAGCCTCTTTATATCAGGATCTACAAATTCAAATCTGTCAACTATAACAAGATACTTCACGCTCCTCTCCTTCTCTTGATTCCTCGTTACTCCTTCATACCCTTTTTGCACCTGCCATCTCTACTTATCAACTTCCTCCTAACTTTGTCACCCCTAATTTTCCCACCTTCAATGGCCATGGTGACCCTATAGAACATCTTTGATCTTTTCATGTGGCATGTCTTGACTATGCGGATGATCATACATTGCTAGCTAAGCTATTTCCTATAAGTATTCAAGATTACGCCATGTGTTGGTTTTATGATCTACATGTTCATTTGATAACTTATTTTACGCATCTAGTCGATGCTTTTATTTCTCACTTTTCCATCAATATTGGCACCAATATCTCTTATGCACAACTCACTCAAGTCAAACAAAGATATAACGAACATCTAGCTGATTATGTTTTACGTTACAAGAACACCCTAGCTAAGATGACCAATGTCCTCGTTGATTTTGAATTGCAAGATCTTTTTGTTCAAAGCCTATTACCACCACTTTAGGAGAATTTTATCTTTAAGACATCTCCTTCATTTGATCAATTATGCCATATGCTCAAAATGCGCGAAGTCAAACTTCTATCTATGGGAAAAATAAAATATTGCGATGCTTCATCATCCTCTTCTAATAGGTTTCAAGCTTAATCAACATTAAAGCCATCTCTTAAGCCCACTGAAGCAAAGGCAACCGTTAATGTCGTCTCTTCACCTTAAAAGTTTCAATCATAACCTCCAAAACGTACTTTAACCAAATCAACCTATGCACCCCGATTTATATTACCTCAACTCATCAAAATAATGTTATCGCTCTTCTACCGCCATTCAATCTCGATCCCTCTCGCCCTCGTGGCTGTAACTATGATGAAAAAGCACGATGTGATTATCACCAATGTGTTGGGCACTCTATTGATCATCATTTCAAACTTAAGCATATCATTCAGGATCTTATTCACAACAATTCACTTGAGCTTAATGAGCCATCTACTTCTACGCCAGTCAACGATAATGAAAATATAAAAATCTTTAATGACCCCAAGCATGACATGCAAGCTCTGTTAGAATTTGAGGATTCTAATAAATACGTATTTAATCAACTTACATATTATATAATGTTGCCATAAATATTTAAATAAAGATTACATCATAACATGAGTAAATAAAGAAATACTTATGAAATAAATAACACAAGTGACACAATATTTATAATGGAAAACCCCAATAGGGTAAAAACCACTTTGAAAATAACCTTTTACTTTAGAGAACTTATTTTACATCTAGTAAGATCACCTCCTCCTTTGAAACCCTATTTACCAAGGGTAAAACCAAATCACTTGATTTGCACATCTTTGATATATTTCCTGAATATATCAAATGAGGACCTAAAGTCCTTTTTATATAAGGTGATCAGGTATGTCTCCCGACCCACCTTTTCAACGTAAAATGGTTGACACATACACTTAGGTTTATAATATTTAATATTAAAAATATAATCATTTCATGATATTAAATATTTAACCTAAAGTATATACTTAGGTTAGCATATTTAATAATAGAAAAAAAAATATTTCATATTATTAAATATTAACCTATATATTAGTGATGGATCCATATACATTGAGGGTTGGCCAGACCACTTAATCATTATGTTCCAACAAGCTCCTAATTATTTTGCCAATCATAAATATCAAGTTGTCCCCCCTCCTTCATCGAGGCCCCTTGACTTCATTGTTGCTCATGCTAATGCATCACCACAAATCATTTAATTTTCAGATCATGATTATCATGCTACATTTACTTTTGATTCCTTGCACATCAATGCTTCTATCGATTCATATATTGTCAATAACAATCTGATCTATCCAGCAACTCCTATGAACATGTGATCCATCCCGCTCCTTCTTGATATCAAATGTCCATAGTCTAATATCAAATTTCTAGTTCTCAATTTCTTTGGTTACATCAAGCTTCCCATTATTGTTGGCCCTCTTATTATGCTTGTGTTATTCATTGTGGCATCTTCAATCAGTGGCTGCGACATGCTCTCAAGTATCTTTAGGCTCTGCGCCACCCAAGCCATGCCTTGTATGAATCATTTGTGTCTCAAGTTCATTCACAATAAACAAGTTTTCACTCTTAAATGCACCCCACCATGTACACCATTGTCGTTGCCTCCTCTTGATGACATCTATACACCAATCTCAACATCTAGGCCTCTTATGCCTATTGAGTCTAAAGTACACTTTGCACCTAATTCTCATATTCGTACACAACCTACTTCACGACCATGCCATCCTCATTTGTCCACTAGTCCATCTTATTAGCCTAAGTCCCCTACTCATTCAGCTCCTTCACATAGATGTTCACCACCGCCTTCACCACATAGGTCTCCTTCACGTGCACATCATTACCCTCATATACCACTGATCTTAGAGCATTGTCACATGCCTTTATCTCCTTAGACATCAGGTGGAGGTCCCTTGCCCTTCTTTATGTCAGATAGCTTTCTCTCATTTACATACTTGGGGGGCACAACACTTTTTTCCCCCCTTCTATTCCTACCAGTTGTCATTAATATCTCTTATCACACTTTGCACTTCGTGCCTCCTCACTTTTACATACTTTCAAACCCTTTAATACACAGATTGTATCGTCATTACCCTATGACACACTCTAGTTCCATGGTTCATAATCGATTGTTGAGGGTCTAAATCTGAAATGAACCTCACCGCACTCACTTTTCATGATCTTTGCTTCATGATCTATCTTTCTAGCACGCATTCTCAAACCATTACCTGATGATAAAATCTTGTTTGATGGTTCAATCTTGATTGTTGAGGGTTCCTCTAAATGAACCTCATCTCATACACATCCGCTAGGGGGCATGCTACTCTTATCATCTTCACGCATTACATACCATCCCATCACACTCACAACATTTGTATATCTTGGTTGCATTTACTCTTGCTAGATTTTCTACTTACATGGTGTACTTTGTTTACTATGTTAGTTGGATACTCAATATCTTATTATTTGTATCATATACACATGTGTGTGCACTTGGTCTCTAGTTGTGACTGCAAACCTCTTACAGGTTCTTCGACGTTGCAATGATGTTTGGCACTATACCTTTTACCAGTCCCACCGAGGCTCCCGGGGGCATCTACTTCCTCTTCTATCACATATTACACTGGTTCTATTGTTACATCTCATTACAATTACTTTACTTTTTGCTTCTATATTCACACTCTTGACATACTAGTTATCTTTCTAACATGTTCATGGGTGCTTCATGTATAGCATTTTCCTTGCACGATATAATTTGTCACTATTTTCTTTCTATTGCTTTCTACTGTATGTTATTGTTTGTGGGCTATGCCCTATGTCTTGTGTGATCATTGTATGTTTTGTATGCTTCAACCCTGATTGTATTGTGACATTGTGAGTGATGTCCCATGTTTGAAACCTAATTTTTGCGGTCTATCTTGTCTACATACTTGTTATATCGTTTTCTCTTGTATGCTAGTTATGTTTATTGCTAACACATAACTTGGTTTCTACTATGCACATTCCCTATCAATACCCCCTGCAAGTATACACTCCAAATCAGTATCAGGTCTTTTCCTTTGGGCCATATTCTCCTACTATAGTCGCATACACCCTAAACAAGGTGGGTCATACATTAGGTGAACAAATCACCCCTATAACAGATCAGAGCTACAATATAAAACAAAATAATATAGAAACAACACAAAAACATAGTCACAGAATGACCCAAAATCTAACTTGGGTCCAACACACAATACAGACACTAGTGTCCAGACTCAAACAATAGCACCTAAGCACTTGTGTCCTACCCTAGGTGCTAATGTCCTTATAAACACAAAATTATGCACTTAGACATTATTTAGCTTAGTCTTATACTATTATTTAGAAGGTTCTCAACTGAATAATGTACTAATTAATCCCACCTTTCATGCATCTTTATTTTATATTTTATTTTGTAGTTCCCATGTATTTTCCAGTACTTATCCATCCATTTCACAACTGCCCCATCATTCTAGCCTAAAATCAGGGCGCCCCAGCCTGTACTGGGGCACCTCGGGGTGCCCTAGTCCTACCCTGAGCACCCAGATCTATGCACATCCTTTTCCGCTTCTTTTTTGGGGCCTTTCTAGTCATTTTTCATCCTTATCCTTTGCCTAGTCGGCCTTGTCAAGATTAATTACAAAATTAAGCTTGAGGGCCTTATAAATATAAAGTTATAAGACCATAATGAGGGTCCTAACGTCACATACTACTATCACTCCATTTAAAGTTACATCCATTACATCACTTACATCCACATAGTACCATGCACCAAGGCTAGGTGATTTGCATCACACACACTTCATAGTGGGAGGGATTATATTCTATTCCATACACACATGATATTTACATTTTCTATAGTTACTATTGTTTGCTAATTCAAAAAGTGCGACTGACACGAGAGCACCTAGGACACGACATGCACACACTCACCAGAACTACATCGGGGTCCAAAATGTAGTGCAACGCTCAATGATAAGACCACTAGTTTGGTGGTTGAGGTCAGTCCGACCCATTTATTTGTATCTTTTCTTTTTCCTAGGGTTTGATACTTCCTCTTATATTACAAGTCATCATTCAACTCACCCGGTGAATCCAACATGACAGACAAGCAGAGTTTCAGATCAACTTGTGACCCTACTAAAACTAGTTTCTGAGCATTTACAGAGACCAGGGTGCCTAAACTGCATACCAGGGCGCCTCAGGGTGCCCCAGTGCCTTCCAGGGTGCCTTAGTCAGTTCAAAATCTCCATATCTTCCCTTCACTGGACCTCTGAGTAATTGTTCTACGTTATGGAACCTATTGTCAGACTTGCGACACTGTGCGACCATCTACAACAATCAACTAAGTCATTCTTCTACTTCCTTTGGCATAGTTAGGGTTTCATTTCATTTAATATAATTATTTAGAATCTACTGCATTTACACAACATTTTAGTCCTCTTAGTTAGATTAACTAGCGTTACTACTTCCTAGCATGTAGTTCTATTTTAGTTAATCATTTTAGTGAACCCGACGTCTCTTTCTACCATCTTTTAGGGCTTTTCATTCCACCATCATGAATATATTTGTCACTGAATATCTACTTACCCACCCTGATTTGCTTCATTGAGTTCAAACCCTCTTTGCTATTACCAATGTTTCTATTGACATGCATCCAAATTCCATGTATGATACATTTAAGGATGCCTTTTCCCAGCATATTGCCTTCCAGGCCAATCCTCCAGCTGATATTCACCCCTTTGACAATGACCCACCACTTTACATCATGTCTCGCATCTACAATGTTGCTATCAACCATACTCTTATCGATAATGGCTTTGAGCTCAATTTGTGCCCTATGTCCTTTCCCTAAGCCTCAAGTTTGTCTACTTGTGACATTAGCCCTTCTTCCATTTCGTTGTGTGCTTATGATGGTTCTGTCCATCGATGTTACCTTGCCTGTAACTGTAGGTCCTAAGACTCTCCCTACTATTTTCTTTGTCATTGATTTTCATGTCTCATATAATTTCTTGTTAGGTAGACCATGGCTTTACACCATACAAGTTGTTGCTTCTACCATCCACTGTTGTGTCAAATTCTTACATGATTGTATTGAGTATACTATATTCTGAGATTATGATCCATTACAGTATTGTGTCCATGACCCTCATACTAGTATCCCTATTCCTTGCATTGATATTACATATGAACCTCAACCTATGGATGATCATCCACATTTACCACCCCTTGAAGATGTTATTTGTTTACTATATGTTATCCCTTCTACACTATCTCCAGCTACCACTATTCTTCCACAACAGCCACCTATTCCATCCATACACAATATCCTTCCCTCTTTGTCTTCACCATTATCACATACCCTCTTTACATCTACACTTTTCATTCATAACTATTATTGGGAACATGCTCCATTCAACCCCGCATGCGATGCAACCATCTATTCTCCTGATGGTCTAGCTCATCTTGGATTTACTTTTAAGGACCATCAGCCTTCTACTCATACCTCTCATCTATATTATGAATTTGTCATTATCACTGTCGCTTATGGCATGTGTGTCTTTGATCTTTTAGTCTATCTCTCACGTACCCCTTGTATTTCTCTACTCACTTTAGGGGACTATTAGCTTACTTACATTGGAGGTACCTTAGAACCTATTCACATTGATATTTCATTACCTATGCCTTTTTGTCGTATTTTCATTTGCAATAGTTCCTTTCTTGGCTATTCACCTAGCTACACTTGACGGTATGCACACGGTTTCCCATATCCCCCATTCACTGATGAAGAATGCACTATGGGCATGTATCATCTATGCCTTACCGACTCATTACATGATCAACCTCATACTATAGCATACCATGTCACCAATCTCGATCCATTTGACTTTGACCTAGAGGACGACGATCTCCTTGACGAGTTCACCTAGCATCTTCCCGCACTACTGTTGGGGGGCATATCACATGACATACTTCCCCCCCTCACTTAACATGGTTGTACCCTTTTCTATCATACACTTCATCTCTATCACTTATTGTCATCTCCTATCCACACATCACTTCACGTGTTATAACACCCTCATTATCCTGTAACGCACTCTTGTGATTCGGTTCACATTGGATTGTTGAGGGATCACCATTACACTGAACCTCACACACCCACTATAGGTTTTACACATTTCAATTCTATCGCATACACCACACATATTACATCATCCTTTCGATACTTATTATGTTGGGGTTAGCACACCGGTTATACAGATAATATATCAGATCTAAGCATGCATGCAAATAAAATAGATATTCTACAGAAGAAATATACAAAACAAGAGATATAAATCAACAACATATTTAACGTGGTTACCTAATGCGGGCTATGTCCACCAAGAAACAAGCCAATCTATTATCCAAAGCTTTGACAGGATATATAATTGAAGATTTACAATCTTCCACACCTCTCATATGTATATTACTTTCTTTCACTCAAGCTTTTGCTTCATCTCCAAGAATTCTCTCCCTCACTCAATTATTCACACCATAATCAAGTTCTTCTTAATTCTTGTTAATTCCTACTTCTAAACCCTAGTTTTTATGCTTGTATAGTCGTTTATAAACTTAGGGAACTTAGCCATGCAATTACAATCAATAGATCTACTTTAATGCTAAAAATAGATCTAATTCTTGAGAGTTAATTAAAACACTCCCGCACAGGTAACTGATGTCAGTTTGCCCTAACCGATGTCAGTTCCTCCTTACGTGCCCGATGTCGGTTCCCCCTAACCAATGTCAGTTATTGTGTTTTCCATAAAGTTTCACTTTGCATGCTAAAATAAAGTAATTGAGTTCCACAACTCAACATATTCTACACCCTACATTATCTTATATATCCCTCATCTCATAGTCATTTATACATCATTTATCTTATACATACTACACTAGTCATCATCTCATATGTGTCTAGTTTTGCATCATATTCTTACATCCTATATTTACGCTAGGTCACATTATATATGGGTCTAACTTTACATATCATCACTAAATGTTCTATCTCCACCTACCACCACATCTTAAATCATTTCCACACCCTATATTCCCCATAGTACATAATCCCTTAAACACATTTCCTACATCTTATATATTCTACACGCTACACTAGATTCCATTACATATGGGTCTAGTTTCATCTTATCATCCTTACATATTCCATTTCTATATACACTTCCTATTACATTTCACACATTACATATTTGATACACACTACATATCTTACATTACATTGCCCACACTGCACATTTACATACCATCTTCATCACTTGGTCATTTATACTACGTTGTTTTCTATGTGTTGCACTCACCACCCTAAGATGCACTTTATTTCCTTGGTCCATACTCAAATACTAAGGGTATACCAATTCAAATGGACCTTACATTCACCATGTGACAACCCTCTTTCCTCATCTTCGTGACATAAACCTTAGGTTAAATAGTCATTTCCATCGTTCATAGAATACCACCTTAGGTTAAATTGTCACCCATTCTTATCATCTTATAGTGGTATATGCTTTAGGCTAAATCACCACCCCTATTATCGTCTTGTAGCGGTATACACCCTTAGGTTACATGACCACTCCCTCCTTTTCATCTTGTAGTGACATATGTTTTAGGCTAAATCGTCACCCATCTTCATCCTTTCATCTTATAGTGATATACGCTGAGGGCTAAATCATCACTCTTCTATTCAACAAGTCATGGTATACGTTTAGGCTATAGGGTCCACACACATCTTTCCATATGTCTCACTCACATCCACTCATTCTATAGTGATATACTCTTAGGGCTAAATCATCACTCCTTGGTTCAAAAAAATTCCTGATATACACTTTGGCTATAGGGTTCACACACATCATCTCTACATGTCACATTTCATCACCATTAAATAAATACACTCATCACAGTGTGCTAGACACATAACCAATAATATTCGACCATTTCTTGATGACACACTCTCATTTATAGTTCAGTCTTGACTGCTAAGGGGGAAAAAAAAATGAACCTCACTACATACACTTCCATCCACTAGGGGGCACGTTGCTCCTATCATTTCATCTTGCATTCCATTCCATCCATCCACAACATATTACATTGTCTTAGGGGCATTTACTTTTGCTTACTAGTGTTTTGCATGCTCACATTATTACACATGTTAGACTTATTTCTTATATGTCATTAGCATACACACATGCACATTCACACCTTTGTTTAGTGTAATCACAGATATAGGAATCTACATGTGGCATGGATGTTTTCCTTCTACCCTTCCTATACCGGTCGTTGGGGGAATCCACATTCATCTTATCCAGGTGTTATTGTTTCATTTTGTACTTAGCATCTTATACTACTTATTTATACACATGCTTTGACATATTGGTTATCACTCTAACATGCTAACGGGTGTTCCATGTGCAACACTTTTTTTACAGGATTACATGTTTCCATGACTACCTCTTTGTTTCTACTTGTATGCTTTGTTTGCCATTATATGTGGGATTTTCCCTTTTCTTGTGTGCACACTTGTCTGTTGTTTGTGGCCCATGATGGCCTTATGTGTCTTGTGACATCGTGAGTGATGTCCCATGTTTGTAACCCAATTTGGTTGATCTAATTGTTTTCTTGTTTGTTTAGACTACTTTGTTTGGTATTTTCTACCTTGTCTGTGTATTTTACACTTTTCCTATTGGATGCATGTGTTTTTAGACTAACACTTGTGCTAGCCATCCTTTTGTGCATGATCTTGGTATCTACCAAGTTTTTCCCTTTCCCCCTACAAGGAATATTTCTAAAGGTCAGAGTGTGTTGGTCCTATTTTGGGGTTGCATTCTCCTTTCGATGATGTCGCATGCACCCCCAAAGAGGGAGCCATCATTGAGGGCTTATACTAACACAACGCATTTACACTAATTCACATACAATGAGTGAGTTCAAACTAGTCTATGAAATCCATACATAGCAGCCTCAATAGGATATGGTGTCCTTTGATAATTATGCATAGCATTTACAGGATTGGGGGTTATAGTGGGTGTGCCTCTCTACACTAATTTGTCCAGTGGTGTTTGATCACCCAAAAAATAGGATGGTACAAAGATCTCTTCACACATTTCAGCATAAGCAATTAAAGGTTAGAGGATAAAACCATTTCCTCCCTATACTTCTTCAACCAGGGTGGCGTGAGATCACCCAAAAAACTCATGACAGTACAAGATATCCTTCTACACCCTTTTTTTCACATAGATCAAGTGCACATGTTCCATTTACACTTTTCTTTTCAGCATATTTTACATTTGTGCACTTTACACATTTCGATACACGTGTGTATTTTACACAACATTTTTACATACATACATATTTGACTACTTGATCATTTTCTCCATCCATGTCCAACCATATGAGAAACAAGCAGTCAAATTAGGGGCAGCAAAAACATCAACAAGAACAATGACAATGACAACACACTACTACAGGAACTTGCCTTTACTAACCATGTAGGTACACTACACACAACAACAGCTACACACGCATTCTACCCTAGGTTCACTCTCATCACTTTTTATGTGAATTTTTCATCTTTAGAATCCACACTCCTCCACATTTTTATTTTTTTCATTCCACACTTGAGTCTAGTCCATCAACACGTCTTCTTCTACACTCTACATGGATATCAAGTACACATCTCTATCTACTTTATGTTACCGAGTGTTCCGCTCACCAACATAAAGTGGGGGGGAAAATGTAAACAAAAAATCATGCACTTTAGACATTATTTAGACCAGTCTTATACTACTATTTAGAGGGTTCTAAAGTGAATATAGTATTAATTAATCCCACCTTTTGGCCATCTTTTTTTATATTTTATTTCTTCATTCCTGTATATTTTCTTACACTTATCCACTTTTTTCACAATTGCCCCGTCATTCTAGCCCAAAATCAAGGTGCCCCAGCATGTACTGGGGTGCCTCGGGGTGCCCTGGTCCCACATGGGGTGTCACAATCCATGTGCCACCTTTTCTCACTTCTTTTTGGGGTCTTTCTAGCCATTTTGTCATCCTTATATTTTTCCTAGTCAGCCATGTCATGGTTAATTACAAAATTAATGCTTAAGAACCCTATAAATATAAATTTATAAGACCATAATGAGGGTCTTAACATCACACACTACTATCACTCCAATCTAGAGTTACATCGATTACATTACTTACATACACATAGTGTCATGCATCAAGGCTAGGAGATCTGCATCAACACACACATCATAGGGGGAGGGATTCTATTATATTCCATGCACATATGTTATTACATTTTCTATAGTTATTATTTCTCACTACTTCATAAAGTGTGATTGACACAAGAGCACATAGGGCATGAAATGCACACACTCACTAGAACTACATCTGGGTCTGAAATTTAGTGCAGTGCTCAGTGATAAGACCAATATTTTGGTTGGTGAGGTTATTCTAACCCATTCATTATATATATTTATTTTTCTTAGGATTTGATACTTCCTTTCCTCTTACAGGTCATCATTTGATTATTCACCACATTCGGCACAACCCAATGAATCGAGTGTGATAGACATAAAATGTTCAAAGATACCTTACGACCCTGTAAAATTTGGATTTTGAACATTTACAGAGATTGGGGCACCTAACTTGTAGACCAGGGTGCCTCGGTACGCCCCAGTCAGTTCATATCTTCTAGATCTGGTCTTTGCATGACTTATTAGTGATCATCTGCACTTCATGATTTTATTTCTAGACATGCAACAACCTACAACAGTCTTCTTCAACCAACTAATGCATTCATCCTTCTTTACTTGCATACTTTGGGTTTTATTTCACTTAGAATAATTAATTACAATTTTTCCATATTGTTTTAGTTCATTTATACATCATTTTAGTCCTCCTAATTAGATTAACTAGGTGTTGATCATAGTTTCTTGGTTCCTGTCTAGATTAGTGTATAAGAAATAAATAAACATAAAACAACATTGAATATGAAAAGGCTTAGTACCTTGGAAACGATGATGACTAATACAGGCGCAAAATAGATGATGAGCTCCTCGTAGCAATCTTAGCAAACCTATAGTTCAAAGACACTAGAAGAAACTAAGATATTTTATGTGGGGGCTTCTTGATAAAGCAGATCCGAGAAGCATCAACTTCCTCGGTGGTTGTCAACCCCTCGTGTGATAAATAATAATGATAAAATACAAGACAAACAGGTAACATGCAAGTTGATGATCAAAGGAACCTGACGATGTTGGTATGAAGATGGTGCTATTGATCTGATCCAAGCACAACCTGCAACATGAACCACACTACGTGAACCAACAAATCATGACAGAGTATTGCGGGGATTCCAGTGTCATTACAAGGACGTCATGAGGATACTATGATAAACAAGAAGCTTAAAATTCAAAACAAAAATTTCCCAAATTTTCCAACTTATTCTTCCAAGGGGGAAGGCCCATATTTATAGCATAAGGGTGAGGTTAAATTGCAGGTTATTAGGTAATCATGGTTGGGTAAAGTAACCCTAGTTAAAAGAGGTGATGTGATTCAACAGAGCTCACAATTTGACTTATGAGGTTAAAAAGATAAGGATGTGATAGGGAGTGGGGAGTATGATTGACATAGGTGAAATAATAGATTCCATTTTTGAAATTAAGAGTGGGATGTCAGATGGGTGTATTATTTCCCATGGATTGAATAATTTTGAGATATATGAGATAAAGCCAAGTTTTTAATTATTAGATGGGTTTATATAGATCCCATTAATTAATTAAAATATGGGTGAGTAAATGGATGAAATTTATTCAAATTTAGGAAGAAGAAAATTGAGAGGGAAGGTTGAATGAATGCGAGATGACGGGGGGAGTTACACCAAAAACTGGCATCTACATTTTTCCCCTTTTTGTTGAGTGGTTTGAAATAGCAAGTCATGAGACAAAAAAAATAGGAGTTAGATGAAATATATGTCTCTAAAAAAGGATGGGGATGAATAAAAAAATGACTAAGGGCAAGATGCCCTAGGTGAAAAAGAATCGCAATGAAAATGAAAAATATGGCAATGACTCCAATATCACATTGGTAGAGGACAATGGTGGTCTCAACGGAGACAGGTGACAACATTCTATGGACCAGTAAGTGGGAGAAGAACATTGCAGTATGGATGTAAACTGGGATGACCAATGGGTCATAATAAAACATCAAAATATGCACAATTGAATGCAAAATGTATGTGAAATACTTTATTTATAAGGAATTGAGTGAAAAATCATGCATCCAAAAAAGGGACGAGGATGAAAATAATGATGTTCTAGTATAGGGCACAAGAAGGGAAAAAAATTGAGTTATATGAGTCGACAAGTGCAAGGATGAAAAGGTGCCTCAACATAGGACATGAAAATGACATAATGGGAGATGGATGTTGAAATAAAATATCACAGGGGGAAAGAACATGACCATGATCATGGATATGAAGAATAGATTGGATAAAATGCCCAAGAGGGTGTTTAAATAGGATTTTGAAAACATATTTCTTATGAAAGGTTTGTAGTTGAAGACAAATGAATAATGGGGCGAAGAAAAAGGAAAGAAGTTTTGCTTCTTTAAAAAATAGAAAAATAAGTCAAGCTAATTTTCTGAAAAAGTATAACAAACATTCGTGGAAGAGAACAAGATCAGATAGGTGATGATCATTATGGTATCCTCCAAGACAAAAATTTTAAAGGAAGATGGGAAGAGGGATGTAGATGATAGATGATAGAGATAAGAGGAAGATGACATGGTTGGCATAGAGAAGACGTGGTGGAGGAGAGGAAGTAAATGAAAGAGAATAAAGGAGATGAGGTGTAATAGGATGGAGAAACCATCATCCATGGATAATGAGGAGTTATAATTGTGCTTGATTGTGATGGAAGGAAGAGGAAGAGAATAATAGAGAAGGACGATAAGAGAGGTGAGAAGATAGATGAAAGCACAAAAGAGAGAGAATGATAGTTAATATGAAGGTAGTGAGAAAAGATAAGGGGGAAAGAAATAGAGAAGGCATGATGGACCTAGAGAAAAATAAAATAGAGAAAGAGAATAGGAGAAGAAGGGAAGGAGGAAGAAAAAACAAGAAGAAGATGAGATGAGAAGAGAAAGGAGATTAGAAGAGATAGTGAATGTACAAAGATGTGCCATAATAAAGAAGCAACAAATATAATAAAGAGGAGAGATGGTGGGAGAAATAAATGATGAAGGAAAAAGAAGAAGAAGACAAGAAAATGACAGAGGAGAGGGTGAAAGGGAGATGGAGATCAAAAATAAAGGGAGAGAAAGAATGGATCACGAAAGAGATGACAAAGTTGAGAAAAAGAAGAGGTGAAGAATATTAGAGAAGGATGATAAGAGAGATGAATAATAAGATGTGATGAGGGTAGGGGATAACATCAGGAAAAGGAAGAGAAGGATGGAAAGATGAAGGGGATGAAGAAGATGAAGAAGTTAAAGAAGATGAGAGGGGAGGTAGAATAGAGAAGAGAAAGAAAGGAACAATGAGGAGCCAGGAGGTTGTAGAGGAGATGAGAGAACATAAAATAAATTGATGTATAGAGATGGAAAAAGATAGGGGTGGTAGATAAAGAGGTTCAGTAATGGGAAAGTGAAAATAAGAGGGAAAGAATAGATGATAGAGCAGAATTGGGAAGGGAATTGAACCAAGGTGTTAGGGGTAAGACCCAGGTAAAGAATATGAAATGAAACACATGGAAATGCATGTGGATGGTGGGATGATAAAAAAAGATGGGACAACGCTAGTGAGCCATGTTATCGATGGAGAAATAAGACGAAAGTGCAAGGAGAAGAGGGGATGAAGATGATACATAGGAAGTAAAATAAAACCAGGAGTAGAAAGGAGGAGAGGACAACAGAGAAAATGATGCAAAAGGGAGGAAACCAAAATGGGAGATAAGAAGTGAAGAGTGAGCATTATAAGGCATGTAAAGAGAAGCTGGAGGGGAGGAATGACACAGATTGAAAAAAATGTGGAATTGATTATGAGAAAATAGGGAGAGGGTATATGATGAAGATAATAGAGATATTGAAGAAGGCGAAGGGAAGATGGAAAGGCAATGCCAGCGGATGGATGTTAGGAGAAATCCTCTGATAATGATCAGAGGGTACAAAATAAAAAAGGAAGGAAGAGAAAATGGAGGAGGTAAAAAGGAGTGAACATGGATGTGTAGAATGGGGATAAAGGAATTTTAGGAGAAGTGCACCAATAATTATTAGCACAAAAATGGAAGATGATGATGAAATAATGTTAGGAGATGAACAATGACAATGACGGGTAAGTATGGGGGTAGATATGTGGGAGAACTCTAGAAAATGGAGTGGAAAGAGTAAAGAAAGGAGGGATAATGATTGGTGTGGAGATGACGATGAGGAGAGGATGTAATGGATGAGGATGTGGATGAAGATGAAGGAAGTAAAGATGAAGGAACAAGACATAGTAAGAAATGGTATGAAGTGGTTAAGTTAGATTTCCAAATGAGGGATGATGGGGATGATATGTGAGAAAGTCTAAGATACTTTATGTGAGGAAGAAAGAGGAGGGAAGAGGATGTGTTTATGGGGAATGAAGAGAAAATGTGGATGGTGGGAATGTGGAGTGAAGGGGAAAGGAAAGGAGAGATATATTTCCTAAGAGATACTCTTAAGTAATATTGCCATGCCATAGGAATGGTTAAGTAGGATCACCAAGCCAACAAGAAGAAGAATGATGAAGAGAAGTGGATAGTTGAAAATATTGATGAAGAGTGTATGACCAAGTGGAGTGAAGGGAAACCCTCAGGTATATTTTTCATACTGCAAAAGTGCATAAGTGAAGCAACCGAGGAGAAAATGGATATTAAGACGATAATAAGGAAAAAAGGAAACAATGGAGTGTAACATAAATGGATGGAGGAATGTATGCGGTGTAGGATGGAGAGTGTGAGGGAAATCCTTAATTAGGATGCCCACATGGTGGGAGTGATGATGTAAGAGTGTCAAGTGAAAAAGGAGGAGCGGGAAGATGTTTCTAGTGATGATTGTTGTTCAATGGAATAGAAAATGGTGGAGGAGTTTCTACAACGACAAGATCTTAAGAAAGAGATATATTGCAATTAAGAAGCCTACACGAAATGGGTGGTTAAGTAAGATCGTCAAGCTGAAAGAAGAATGAAAGGGAAACAAAATGATAAAACAGATGCCAGTAAAAGGATATTAGGGGAAAAACACAAAAATACTTATCCATGTGGAGGGTGGGCGAAGGATCGAAGAAACAACAAAGAAGGACAAAGTGGGTGAGAAGAGAAGCAGAGAATGAGATGGGGTGAATGTTAGGAGAAAACTGGGTTGACAAAGGAGACTAGGAGTAAGGAATGGTTAACAGATGCGATCATGAATGAGACCTTTTCCAGAATGACAGGTCTACTTCGAGTAGGATTTTCATGTTGCGTGGGGAGTTACGTAGACGTGCCAAGATGGGGATGAAAATCTTGGAATGGTGAAGAAGATGATGTTTGCACTAGGTGATAGACATGAATAAGAGTGATGAGAAGGGTAATGGGAGGATAATTGGTGAGAAGAGAAGGACAATGCGAGAGGATGGATGGAGAAAGGTCACATTGGTCATGGTGGGGGATGAGGAGCTATTGGATAATGAATGCTACTTGAGAGATATTCTCAAGTAGAATTCACAAACTGCAACGAAGATTAAGTAGATTTCCCAAACCGAATAGTGTATCAAAGAGAGTGTGTAGAAATAGTAACATATTTCATGATTTTATGGACGATGCTAATAGGGGACATCCTTAGGAGTAAATATATGGATGCAGATTTATAATCTGAAATTTGATTTTGAAGAATGTGATTATGATGAGAGATGACTTTGAGGAGATGAGTGTCACATGACCGTAACAAGGGGCATGCAAGAAAGCCATGCTTCGAACCAGATAAGAGGTAAACAAAAATAAGGTACCACTCAAGGCATTGCACTTGCAGCCAATAGCAGGTGTTAACACATAACCAATGATATTTAGTTATACCAAAAGACCATGAGGGAAATATGGATGAAATATTCTCATAAACCTAATATTGACATGACTAGGGATTTGAGATGTAACTTGTATGTGGGAAGAAGGTTCTCCAAAGGTGGTGTTCCTTAAGTCTATGCCCCAACTCTGGGAAAGGGAAAGAACAATAATAGAAGAAAGTTGATCAATGCAGGAAGCTTTCTGGGAATGTTGATAAAAAGAAGGCTGATCAAAGTGGGAAGTCTTCCGAATGCCATAACAAAAGAGTAACCATCCTTCGAGGGTATGGTCTACTATATACATAATATGGATGGAAAGAATAATATATATGATAGCCATCCTTCAAGGGATTTGTCTATTTCTTATGATGTTTCGTTTGAATTTTATTTGCATGCTTTTCTTTTTATTTTTCTTTTTTTCTCTTTTCTTTTTTTTTTTTACATGAATAGTTGTCCTTCGAGGGATCAGTCTATTTTTGGATAACTTTGAATTATCTTTTTGCATGCATGAATTTTAGCTTTACATGGGGGAGAGCTGGGAATAGCTAAGTATACCACTTAGGAGGGGATAATGATTGTACAAGAGACACCCCTGGACCCTTTACATGACTGCCATAAGAAAATGAGAGGGTGATGGATGTAATGATTATAGGGTTCTCACCAAATGAGAGAACTTATCCATAATGAATATTCTATGAGTAGAGATCATGGTACTCATATTCAAGGTCATATCAAAGCAGTGACGGTAGACCACATAATTCATATCATTACCATGATAGATGGAAGGGGATAATGGGAGACATGGTCTAAAGATAAGAATATGCTCATAAGTGCATGTATTAACAATAAAATGGTCATAAGTGCAATGCATTAAGGGGTTTAATATATGATTTAACATCAAGGGAAGACAAACAATAATCCCCAGACCCATACTTATGCATGATAATATATGGTCATCCATTGGGAGAAATTTTCCCCACTCGAACCTTGAAACGATGCATCCGAGATAAGATAAGAATTTGGGAGGATGAGTGAAGGTAAAACTATGCACTACCCTTTGGAAGTGAAAATATGCATCCCTAACAAGACGAACATATGGTCAAAAGGGTGGGCTTAAGAGGCACACAATCATGGCCACAAAGGTGGAATTTGGTGAAAAATATAATGGAAGGATAAATATGGCCCTTATTGGAAGGACAAACATGGCCTCAAAGGAGGACTTTGATGACACAATCATGGCCACAAAGGTGGACTTTAATGAAAAATATAGAAATATGGTCTCTTAACGGAGAGACAAACATGGCCACCACAGTGGGATTAAGATGAAAATAAATGGTCCCCTAAGGGATAGACACATATGGCCACAAAAGTGGGCTTCAAATGAGATGAAGATTTGGATGGGGTTAGTTTAGATTGGATGGTTTGGATGAGGTAAATAAAAACAATGTCAAGGATTAAAGTCTCCCGGCATGAAAGGAGAGTTGTTTAGATATGAAATGTGTTAATACAAATGATATGCTCAAGGACGAGGGGAGGCTACTCCCCTAGCGAAAGAGATTATATCAATGTAGGAAAATTAGATGTGGATAGGTAAAAGAGATTTGATGATGATAACCTTAGATTTGGATTAGGTAGATGCGTTAGGGATCATATGAAAACAATGTTGATGAATAAGGGAGGAACTTCTGTATGAGGAATAACATGCAAAGGAGAGATGTTAATGGAGGATGGAGGAGAAGCCTTAGAGAACGTGGAATTAGTTGTGGATAAAATAGTAGAGGGACAATCCTAAAAAAAATCATGTCTCTTTCAATGAGAACATGGATGACAGTCTGAAGGGCCTTACAACACTCAGTGACATGACCCAGGGTACGATGGTACGCACAAATGAGGTGGGGATCAAACCACGATGACTTCTTACTATTTGGGTTAAATACCTTGACAGGTGGGAGTGTGATGGCGGAAATTTGTAATAAGTGTTGAAGGGTTTCCACATACGATTCAATTGATACATTAGTATATGTATTTTCTTGGGAATCCTTCCACTTAGATCTTGATGCAATTGCTTGGGATGTGGTTGTATGAGGTGTCTTGGAGGATTGAATTCAATATTCTTCAAATGGTGTGGACGAAGAGGATGATGTGGTAACAGTCACACTAGTTGATGTGGTTGGAATGAGTAGAAGTGTGGAAAAAGGAACTAGGATAGAATCAATAGATGGTATGATAGGTAAAGGCAGAATAGATGAGGATGGGGGAGTGTTAGGAATCCTGATGGATGAGGATGTAGAAAGATGAGTTGTATTCATTGTGGATGGGAAAGGATGTTCCCCCTGAATGAGGAAATCATCTTCCTTGATGAGGTGACAGACGATGGTCTGAAAGGCCCTACACTGCTCAATGTCATGTCTTGGAACACGATGATAGGTGCAAATGCAATTGGGATTGAACCATGGAGGTTTCCTACTATAAGGATCCAAATGTCTAATGGGAGGAAGCATGATCAGATAAGTTTGAATTAGATATTGAAGGATGTCTGCGTAGGACCCAATCAAAGTATGCAAAAGAAGATAAATTTTATGGGTTTTAAGATGATGTTTTGGCTTGGATTTAGACATGGAAGTTTGGGATGTCGATGTATGAACCGGTATAGATGCTGAGGATGGGGATGGATTGCACTGCGGTTTCAGTGTTTTGGTTTCAGTTTTAATGTTAGTTGATGATTCAGGGTCACATGGACCGGACTAAGGAGTTACTTAAATCACTTTAATGGACAGTGAAGGATCCTCTTTAAAATATTCTTCATTTGGATGTCACATAGTTGTGGAAGTTTGTGAAGAACGAGGGGACATTTTTACTTAGATAGATGAGGTCAAATATGCAGATGTTGAAGTGGAAGGAAGAGATTGGTTTGGTTTAGGAAGGATGTATCCTTCCTCAATGAAGTCATGAACAATGGTTTGAAATGCTCTGCAATGTCCAATATCATGTCCAGGGGTACGATGATTTGTGCAAACAA
This sequence comes from Taxus chinensis, assembly GCA_019776745.2. NCBI lineage: Eukaryota > Viridiplantae > Streptophyta > Pinopsida > Cupressales > Taxaceae > Taxus > Taxus chinensis. Next base: position 158,038,115 of record CM034152.1, on the reverse strand, counting down.
GGATGGAATTAAACCAAAATGGCTTCTTGCTACTGGGGTCAAAGGCCCTAATAGGCAGAAGCGTGATTGTAAAAAATTGTAACAAGTGTCGAAAGACCTTCGTACATGATTCAATTGAAGTGTTAGGAGGTGATTTTTCTGTGAAAAATCTCTTGGTCTTTGGAGAAGGAGTGGATGTTTGAGATAATTCGGATGTTGAGGACAAAGTTTGAACATGTTTATGTCTTGATGGCTGGAAGCCAGTCATGATTTTCACAGTGTTGGATGATTTCAGTTTTAGTTGAAGGGGTGTGGGGTTGGATTGTTTAGAAGAAGGAATATTAATTTCTTGTATAAGGTAATTTTGAGGCAATATTTGAGAGGTTACGTCCTTGGGAGGAATGAAAATAATTTCCACTGGAGAGGATCTGGAGGTGGTACTAATATAGGTGTAGGAAGGAATATTTGTTCGTTGGAATCTAAGGAAGGTGGACATTGATTTGGTTGCACTAATGAGGTAGAAGGATTATTTGAATTTGAAGTTATTTCAAAGGTTTTTCAAATGATGTAGGAGGGGAGGATGATGTGGTTGTGGTCTTATTGACTGATATTGTAGGTGCAGGAATTGGGATTGGATCTATGGTTGGTATTATGAGGTAAAGATGGAATAGATGTAGATGATGGAGTGGATGAGGTATATTCAGGTGTGGAATCAACGATGGATGTGGGTATGGGTATTGAAAGAAAATTTTAATAGAATAATAATCAAAATTGTTCGGATATGGTGGTACAATATTAAGTAGGGAATAGTGAATCAATGAGATTGTTGTGGTACATGAAGTGGAAATTATGTAGGAGGGGAAGGGATGTGGATTCTCAGTGAATGATGTGATAGGTGCAGGGTAGGTCTATGGTTGGATAATGGGTAAAGATATCCATGTGGATGATCGAGTATATGAGGTATATTCAAATTGGAATTGGATGTGGGTATGGGTATTGTGTAATGTATAGTGGGAATTGAATAGGGATCAAAATAGTGTGGATGGTCGAAATGGATTTGTTGTGGGTTTGAGGTTAGAAGACATCCAAGTGTTGAGATCAAATTGACGTAGGGAAAGTAGGGACAGAGTGATGGATGAGATTGTTGATGTACATGAAGTGTGGTAAATGGGGATTGGCATAAGGTAACAAGTGCTAAAGAACTCTGTGGTTGAGAAATAGAGTTATGGCGAAAGTATTTGTAAAAAGGGTTAGATGGAGACAAACACAAGGTATTTATTGTGCTAGTTGTCCGATGAGTAGTAATAATTGATGTGATAGACATGAAGGCTATAGTTATGGTTGATGTGTGTATATGATAAGTATAAGATGGTCTTGGTTGTACAACACAAGAAGTGGATAGATAAGGATATAAGGAAGCTTGGTATGTTAAAGCTGTGAGGAGATGTTTGATATGATTCTTGAGTTTGAATTAAAATATTTTATTGTGGGTACATACAAGAAGTGTGAATGTTGGTAAATTTTGGTGATTGGTACATACAAGAACTATTTATGATGAAGTTTTGTGCCATTTGAAATAGACAAGTTAAGAAAACAATTATTTTTATGTGTTTGTTTTTGTTTTGATGAATAAAACGTGTGAAAGGAAAAATAAAATGGTTGTAGGAGGACCTAGAAAAAGGTAAACTATGTTTGGTTTCAGGTAAGTTGTATTTTGGAAATGTCATAAATAGTTTCCTGTTGGGTGATCAAATCCCAATCAGTGAACCAGGTGAAAGGAATGTCTCGGTGTGTTGATTAATTTGTGAGGTTTCAAGCAGTGTGTGGTAAAATGTGTGATGCAGAGAGTTAAACCCCTATTTAAGCTATGTGAGCAGGCAGGATGCATGGGGTTCATTTTGGACCAAATTTGAAATATGAAGTTCGATGCAGACAATCACATAACAAAGGGAAATTATAATGCAAAAAGGAGAAAATAAGAAAAAAACAAGGAATACCTAGAGAACGCTTTCCCTCGTTATTTGATTGTACTTGATAATGATGTATTTTGAAACCGTCAATCAGTGGCCTGGAACATCCGAGTACTTTAAAAGTGCACCATTCATAATTGCAGAAAGGGTTAGCGAAAGGGATTTGGGGCGTGTTTATGTTCCAATAATTGACTTTGACGACGTAATGTTGTGGTCGCAACGTTGTGGAATTCACCTATGAAAGAAAAGAGAATAATTAAGTAATACGATTATAAAAAGTATAATAGATCCAATAGTTGCTAAAGAAAAATTAAATTATATACCAATGTTCGAATGGAATGATATGAAACAAGCTATGGAAGCTAATGATAGATTAAAAAAATACAAGAAAACAATCGCGTTAAGGGAATGGAAATTTATAAATAGACTATAAACCAATAGTGTGTGATATATATATATATATATATATATATATATATATATATATATATATATATATATATATACATATATATATATATATATATATACATATATATATATAATATATATATATATACATATATATATATACATACTATATATATATATACATATATATATGTGTATATATATACATATATTATATACACACACACACACACACAACGTGTGTGTGTGTGGTGTATGTATATATATATATATATACATACTATATATACATACACACACAACACACGTGTGTGTGTGTGTGTGTGTGTGTATAGATATATGTATATATATATATATGTACACACACACACACATATATCTATATATAAGATATACATAATAATGGTATGTAGTACATATGTGTATATGTTATCTATTCTAGATTAGATATGAAGGTATATATCTTATATATATATATATATAAATATATGTATATATATATATATATATATATATATATATATATATATATGTATCTATATATATATACATATATATATATATATGTATATATCATCATCCTCTCATATATATGTATACTATCTATATACTACATATATATATATATATGTATATATTCTCTATCTTCTATCTCTATCATAGCATTCTATCTCTCTCTCTATCTCTCCAACTCATCTCTAATATCTATATATCTCTCTCTCTCATCTCACACCTCTATACATATCTCTTCTCTCAATCTGTTCTATCTCTTCTTTATCCGATCCCTCTCTCTTTCTCTCTCTCTTTCTATCTCTATGTAATAATTCATCTCATTATCTCCCGATATATATGTATGTAATATATACATATATTATACAATATATATTATATAATATGTATTTACATAATATATATATTATATATATATATATAATAAGGTATGTTAATACATCTACATATAATATAATAATATCTGTACATACCATATATATATATCATCTATATATATATATATATATATATATATCTATACATATACACATAATATATACATATACATACATACTAGTATACATATACATACATACTATATATATATATATGATACATATATATAGATATATTAGATATATATAATAGATATATATGTATAGATTACATATATATCTATGTTTATATATCTATTCATATACATATGTCTTCTCTCTCTCTCTCTCCATCTGCGATATCATCTACCATATGTAGGCTACTCATATCTCTCTATATATATATATGTATAGAGACGAAAGTGCCAGATGTATAAAGAAACTGAATAACGGACAATATAAATAATATAAACTAGTATGTAGATAGATATAGACTAAGAAAAAGCTAGACTGAATTACGAAATAAATGCAAGATTTCCTATCACCTAGTTATTCCCTCTCCATCGAGCTACTTCCCGCCACTCGCAACTCACCTCACACACACCTCGTCACACAATCAACTCACCTCCCCTGACCACTGCTTTGTGTCATTTCTTCCTCGACTTGAGTTGTAGTTGTCGACACTCGCTCCAAATCCACTATTCATCCTCGGTACCCCAACCCAACATGTATAACAACTCGAGTTGGATAGAAGACATGTCCAGCCGAATTGAGTAAGTTTAAACTGTCATGTAAAGTGAGTGAAATAAGGAGAAGTGTCACGCTGAGAGGAGATTCTAGCGCATGTACGTGGTAACGGTTTTGGTGATGGATGCACACAGTTAAATTGTCGTTGCAGAGAAATAGTCGCACATCAAGTTTCAGCACAACATTTGAACCAGGAGCCTATTCGATGGCAGAGCAGTACAAGTTGGGGCACGATTAAGTGCAATCTAAGCTATTAATGAGTGAATCCAAGGGCCAGTTTAATGTGGAGAATGCGAGATAGAACTCACAAACAAACACAAACAACCAACAAACTCTTTTCAACCCAGCTTCCCACTCGGTTGCTCTACCGTGTGACTCTTGCGAGCTCCTATCACCTATGTCGAGCTTTTTACTAGACCAACGAGCTCTCTTTGCCTGTAACTCTCCATCCACTCACATCCTACCACCTTGGCTCATCCTCCACCTCTATTCAGCCTCACTAACGGCTCGCACTGACTAAGAATACACCCCCACCACTATTGGTTTACCATGATGCCCACACATGTCACTGATTTTCTATAGGCTCGCCACCGAGCCCACATCCCTTCACATCGACCAACTCATCGACCACTCTTCCATTCGAGTCAATTGATTAACCCACTCACCAAATCGATTGACTTTAAACACCAACTTCCAAATACATTATTTCTAGTTGTCGATTTCCACATCATCTGTTTTGTCTATAATAAGCAACTTATCTCAAAAGTCAATAATCTTCTATGTCATTTATTGTGCTTATATGGTTCCATGTCCCTTAGTTTGTCTATAATGGTCTTTCATTTAGGAAATCTTGCATTTATTTCGTAATTCAGTCTAGCTTTTTCTTAGTCTATATCTATCTACATACTAGTTTATATTATTTATATTGTCCGTTATTCTAATTTTCTTTATAAATCTTGCACTTTCGTCATCTTATATATATATAGAAGATTATTGACTTTCGAGATAAGTGGCTTATTATAGACAAAACAGATGATGTGGAAATCGACAACTAGAAATAATGTATTTGGAAGTTGGTGTTTAAAGTCAATCGATTTGGTGAGTGGGTTAATCAATTGACTCGGATGGAAGAGTGGTCCATGAGTTGGTCGATGTGAAGGGATGTGGGCTCGGTGGCGAGCCTATAGAAAATCAGTGACATGTGTGGGCATCATGGTAAACCAATAGTGGTGGGGGTGTATTCTTAGTCAGTGCGAGCCGTGAGTGAGGCTGAATAGAGGTGGAGGATGAGCCAAGGTGGTAGGATGTGAGTGGATGGAGAGTCACAGGCAAAGAGAGCTCGTTGGTCTAGTAAAAAGCTCGACATAGGTGATAGGAGCTCGCAAGAGTCACACAGTAGAGCAACCGAGTGGGAAGTTGGGTCGAAAAGAGTTTGTTGGTTGTTTGTGTTTGTTTGTGAGTTCTATTTCACATTCTCTGCATTAAACTGGCCCTTGGATTCACTCATTAATAGCTCAGATTGCGCTTAATCGTGCCCCAACTTGTACCTCTTTGCCATCGAATAGGCTCCTGGTTCGAATTTTGTGCTCAAACTTGACGTGTGACTATTTCTCTGCGACGACAATTTAACTGTGTGCATCCATCACCAAAACCGTTACCACGTACATACGCTGGAATCTCCTCTCACTGTGACACTTCTCCTTATTTCACTCACTTTACATGACAGTTTAAACTTACTCAATCCGGCTGGACATGTCTTCTATCCAACTCGAGTTGTTATACGTGTTGGGTTGGGGTACCAAGGATGATAGTGGATTTGGAGCAAGTGTCGACAACTACAACTCAGGTCGAGGAAGAAATGACACAAAGCAATGGTCAGGGGAGGTGAGTTGATTGTGTGACAAGGTGTGTGTGAGGTGAGTTGCGAGTGGCAGGAAGTAGCTCGATGGAGAGGGAATAACTCGGTGTGGGTGGATAGACAGTCGAATGGAGTAATGGGATGACTCGACCGAGGGGAGGGAGATAACTCAGTGTGGGTGAGGATGGATTGGGCTTAGGATATGAGAGAACGGGGATGCGCTGGTGAGTCCGAGTTGTGGGATGGGACAAGAGAGTCGAGTTGGATGCAGAGTGGACAAAGCAACCTGGGTAAGAGTTGGGAGTCACCGAGAAAAGTGGGATGGGTGGAATGAGGAGTGGCCGAGTGGGTTGATTTGTGTGGAGTTGGGGATGAGTCGGGAAGAGTTAGGAAAGGGGAGGGATCGGTGAGGAGAGCCACATGGTTTAGTCGTAGAGCTGATTTAGATAGAAAGGCGGGTAGGGAGGTGAGTGGAGAGGTGAGGGAAATGGGTAGAGAGTAGGAAGCTCGATGTGAGTTGGGAGGATTTGAGGGAAATGTGAGTCAAGGGCTCGAGTAGTTGGTTGAGCGCAAGAATGAAAGGAAGGAGTTGGTCCAGGGGTATGAACGGGTTTTGAGAATTTTCAACAATGTATGTGAGGTGAGGTGGCTAGCTCGACGGAGTTGGAAGAGCTATGGGAATTAAGGGTTAGGTAGGGTAGGGTAGTTTAGGATAATAAACCTTTTATTATTATTATTATTATTATTATTTATTTATTTACTTAATATTAATATTATTATTATGATTAATAATAAAAATACACTCGATACTACCTATAAATGACCAAATAACAAGCCTATTAAAAACTAGAACCACTTACCTCCAAGACGACCTAGACCACTGAATGTAAAAACTACACCACATGGAGGGAGATAATACTAAACACTGTAAACAGGTGAGTCGGAAAAATGAAATATTTACAACAAATATCTAAATTGACGAGAGCTATGAATAAATGTTATACTTATGACACCTATGTAAAATGAGTAAAGGAACAAAACAATGACCAAAACTTGGATCTGGTCCCACCGGGCGTGCCAAATGTTGATTGAAGTTTCTTACTTTCTGTCTAGATTAGTGTACGAGAAATCAATAAACACAAAACAACGTCGAATATGCAAGGGCTTAATACCTTGGAGATGGTGATGACTGATATGGGCGCAAAGTAGATGATGAGATCCTCGCAGTGATCTTAACAAGCTTGTAGCTTAAACACATTGGAGACAAATTGCTTAGATATTTTATGCGGGGGTTGCCCGATAAAGCGGATCCGAGAAGCATTAATTTCCTCGGTGGATGCCAACCCCCGTGTGATAAAGAATAATGATAAAATACAAGACAAACAGATAACATGCAAGCTGATGAACAAAGTAACCTGACAATGTTGGTATGTAAATGGTGCTACTAATTAGATCCAAACACAACGTGTAACATGAACCAACAAATCATGAGCAGAGTATTGTGGGGATTTCAATGTCATTACAAGGACATCATGAGGATACTATGATAAACAATAGGCTTAAAATTCAAAACAACATTTTCCCAAATTTTCCAACTTATTTTTTCGAGGGGGAAGACCCATATTTATAGCCTAGGGGTGAGGTTAGACTGTGGGTTATTAGGTAACTAGGGTTGGGTAAAGTAACCCTGATTAAAAGAGGTGATGTGATTTAGTGGGGCTCACAATTTGACTTATGAGGTTAAAAAGATAAGGATGTGATATAGAGTGGGGAGTATGATTGACATAGTTAGGTGAAATAATACATCCCATTTTTGAATTTAAGAGTGGAATGTCAAATGGGTATATTATTGCCCATGGATTGAATAATTTTGAGATATGTGAGATAATGCCAAATTTTAATTATTAGATGGGTTTATATGAAGCCCATTAATTAATTAAAATTTGGGTGAGTAAATGGATGAAATTTATTCAAATTTAGGAAAAAGAACAACGAGAGGGAAAGTTGCATGTAGGAGAATAAATGTAGGAAGAGGAGTTACACCAAAAACTGGTGTCTATAATGTATATATATATATATTAAAATTATTTAAAAACGAATTCCATATGGGCTCAAATTTTCCATAGTTCGCATTAATACTTTGGCCACTTGTTTAGCACAGCGGTTTGTTTTACTTGAGCAAAGTTCAAATAATATGGGGGGAGGGTCACCGACCCCACCCCCATCCCATATATTAATGAGGTGGGGGTGGCATCGATGGCCTTGCCCCCTACCTTTTAAAACACACCTTATAAAGTTTATAATGCCACTTACCACACACACACACACACACATATTTTAAATTTTATTTACTGATAAGTCTTACAATATAAATATTAACAATGTATTTTATTTTTTATTTTTTATTATTTTTAATAATAATATTACTAATAGTAATAATACACACACACACACACATTAACATTTTAATATCATTATCATTATTAAATTTTTAATAATATTAATAATATTAAAATACTCCGATCTATATAAGTTTCCCTTTTTGTTAAAAAGGACACAATATTTAGTCTAATAAGTATATAGGAAGATTTGTAAAATATGTCTATAAAATCAACTTAACCAATATTACATTTGGGTATAAATGTATGTACACTCATTTTTTTGTTTAATCCGTCTAAGGCTAAGTTAAGATATTAACAAGGTTTCTTACACAACTCATTCTACAATATAATAAAAACAAATGAGAATTTCGCTTATTCTAAATTTTGAACACTACTTTCCTTCAATAAAACAACATAACTATTCCTTTTATTTCACAAGATAAAGTGATAACCATTTTCAACTACAATAAATTTTAACAAGATTTATATTTCTTTTACAATGAACATAACACATTTTGAGAGTAATGAAACAACTTAATTTTCTTGAGAGTGATGCATCTCTAATTCAACTTATTTCAAACTTTCTATTTTACCAAAACAAAGCAATGATTTGGTAGTTCTCTTTCACATACTAACACATTTACAAATGCAAATTTCTCGAGCAACACTCTTAAAAGAGTTCACAATTTTTAGAGATTTCCAAATGAATAAAATAACTTTCTTTCAAGCATACAATTTTACAATCTTCCACTCAAAGTGGGAATAACTACAAGAACAAAATACTACATGAAGGTTTTTAACGAGGCCAAAATAGAAGTCTCCAATTTTCATGTCTTCTCCAAAGGTAGCTCCAAATCTTGCATTCTTCAATCTTTCACAAAGGATCACCATACAAGGAAGGGGGAGTAGGCAACGCTCTCCGCCCAACCTTAAATCCATTAAGAGGAGAATTCATCCCCTTAATGGCCCCCGGGCCCCAACCAAAGAACCATGAGGGATCTTAAGTAACTTTGATAACTTTACAACAACATGCATCTCAAAACATTCAACACAACAAAGAAAACATAACCAACAAGTTTGTAACCTTCTCAAAACAACACAACGGTTTGAAATCAAACCACATAGAGCAAGGGCTATGGGAAACCACCTCCTTATGCCTCCAAAGTGAAGTGGGAGTCTCACCCTAAGCCTCCAAGTGCACAAAACAATCAACACAAAATCCTTATCTCTCCCTTGCAAGTATGCAACAAAATAACCATGATTTCCATTTCACTCCCCATAGGTGAAACTCCCATTCAAACTCCCACCAAATGAATGCCTAAAAAAACTCCATTTTCCCTCCCCAATGGTCCCATAAGCCCTTCTCCCACACCCAACTTAAGGCCTATTACCCAACCAACACACAAGCACAACATTTCATATAAACAAGCATAATAACAAAATAACAAAGGTGGAGAACCTACCTCTCCATCAAGCTCCAAGAAACTTCACGAGACTTTGACAACTTCAAGCCAAGAACACTCCAAGCAACTCCCACAAGCTCCAAATCCAAAAGTGCCCAAGAATAAAAATAAACAAGTAACCCCCATTCCATCAAAATCCAACAATAAATAGAAATGGAATGCGAGGATGATGAGGTGGCTCCATGTAGGATTCCACTTCATCATTCCTCCATTCCTACACCTAATTCAACACACCAAGTCCAAGACAATCGATGAACTTGTAAGAACTATGACAAACCCACGTGACTCACAAACTTGCACACCATGCTTTCAAAGGATGCACTTAATTGAGGTAGAATGAAAGTGTAATTATTTTCTCTCTTTAACACTTAAAAAAGGATAAACAAGTTAAAAATAAACTCCCCAACCCATAGGTAGGGTTGTTGGGTAAATTTAAAAGGCATGGGACAAACTTAGCTTGTCCCACAAGCCTCCAAAAAGGCTCCTCCAAGTCAAAATCCGAATTTTGAAGTTGGGGTGGAGTAAAACACACACAAATCAACATAAATTTCCCTTACAACAAGGACAACCTAACCTTATTATTAACTATTTGTCACATCCCAATTTTAATTAACAAAATAAGAAAGATTTAGTTTAATTAAGACACATTATTACATATTAATAAAGTGACAACAATACCAATTTTAAATACATAAAACACTAATAAAGCACATGCAAAAATTAAAAGAAAGGGAACACAATTCACCCCATGGCCACACATGTGAGGTCACCCCCCAATGGGAACCCCCAAACTAGGCATGCAACAATAACCAACATAACACTACACAAGTTGTCATATTTGGCCTCATTGCTCAACACCCGACATCCTCCTATGGTTGGTCTCCTATCCCCTTTTGATGTATGTAATAAAGTGTCCTGTAACACAAATAAAATACCTTTTTGGCCTTTTGGCCATATTAACAACATCGAGACAATATGTATATAAAATCAATAATCATCATTTGAATCTAGCAATTCTATTATCCATCATCATACACTTAATTTTATTTTGGCATCCATAAAATCACAATTTTACTCAAAACATCCAATTATATGTTATGCATCCAAAATACGACATATTAGTATAAAATCAGAATATCGACATCAACATATATAATTGTCTATCATCACCATCTAGTGCAGCATAATAAAATGAAAACCACATAATGTCACTAGTCCAAATATCAGTATAATCTATCATCTACTGATTAATGTATCATAATCACAATTTCTAAACATCAGTCCAACAATATCAACATCAAAATGAAATAGTGTCGAAGAGGAGCGGGCACTACATCATGCTTCTTCTATCTACTTTATGTTATCGAGTATTCACTCAACAACATAAAGGGGGGGAAATGTAGACACCAAATCACACACTTGGGTACATTTATAGGTCCTAAAAATATGCTAGCATTTACATGATTCCTAAGTAAGAAAACTAGTGGTTGACAACTATCTTTGGCCTCTTTTCTTTGTCTCTTGCTTTCTCTTTGGTATTTCACACCCTACAACCCAGTTAGAACTTAACTCATTTATCTTTCATGGCTTTAGACATCAGCGCCCAGGCGCTTCTGTCTCCTCTGGGCGCACCCGACCCCTTTTTACCTTACTCACTCTTTTTGGGTCTCTTTTATCTTTTGGGCATATTTTTCACTTTTGGGCCAGCCTTCCAGCTGTCAATTATGAAATTTAAACAAGGGAATCATATAAATACATATTTATGTGTTCAAAATGAGGGACCAAGCATTAAACATTACCATCATCACCTAAGATTACATTCCAAAGGCACTAAAACACTCAAAAGATATCCATCTAACATCCATTCAAGGGACAAGGCTTGCATCAACTCTACATACACTACATAGGAAGGGGAAGTTCATTCTATTCCATCCACACATTCTACTACATTGTTACAGTCTAGCTACAACCCGATATCAAGTGCAACTTGCACAAGGACATCCTAGGGCACAATCTCTCTCTACACACACAAGAACTACACAGAGTCAGAGATGTAGTGCATCGCTTAGTTGTAAGTTTACTCTCGGGGTGACCATCGGGGCCAGTCTGACTCCCATCTTACATTTTCATTTATTGGTTTGATGTGGTTTGTGGGCTTGTGTAAGTGAACTTATAGTTTTTAGGTTACAGGTATCATTTGTGATCATAGTGTGAACATCAAGAGATCAACAAGGAAGAGCAATGAAGACCTAACAACACAACAGAAAGTGGATTCTGAGCCTCTACGCAGTTACCAGCGCCCAAGAGAAGTCACCAACACCTAGACGCCTCTATCCAACACTGGGTGCCCTGTCTAACATTATTCTTGGGTTCCAAATCTTATAATGAGCATTTACGACATTGTTTGCAGTCTGTTTAGCACTCACACTTGCCCAAACCAATTCCTGTCCATTCAGAAATCAACTAAGCATTCCTATCCCTCTTCCTTTCTTAGGGTTTTATCTTTTGCATGCTTTTTTTCTTGTGTCATCGTTGTATTTAATCATTTGTATATCATTTATCATATTAGTTACTCTGTAATATAGATTTCATTTAAATTAAATTAAATCGGTTTCCTATCCACCTTTTATTGGAACGAGAGATTGGGTGAATTATTGGTAGTGTTAGGAGTAGAAGCAAATGAAAAGCTAACTCTCTTTAGAGATTTGATTCAAAGCGCAAGTCCCACATTTGTGAAACAATCCCATGTTGTGTTGTTAGCAAGCTTATGTCCACAAATGAATGCTTTTAATTGTCAACAATCAACTCTTGCCATTTCTCCCACTAAGCCATTATATAGAGCAGGATAAAGATGAAGAAACCAAAGACAATCATATATATGAGAACACACTCCTCAGATTGTAGATCCACTTAGTGGTGGTAAAAGGGGATAAGCCAGATGATCTTGTGTGCCTCTTCCACATGCTTTGATTGCACTTGTTGCTTGATTTAGATGGTGGCCATGCTATTTTGTTAGAGACCTTTCCCAATAAGCCTTCTATAAGTATGTTTTTGGTTTATAAGATATGCTTGTTACTTAAGTGAGTTTTATATTCCTTGACCTAATTATTTTGAATTAGATATTTGAGTTTCTTAACTATTCGAGGATTTTTCTTGATTGATTGAGTAACACTATACATAAAAATTTACGTTTTTACATGTACTCAACACATATGTTAAGTTTTTTATTGTTATTTTCTATTTTTTATTTAAAATTAAACAATGTAATAAAAATAAATTAATCACATCGATATATTGTTATTCAATCAATATCAAGATTAATCCAATTTTCACGAAGCACAATCTTCAAACCCCTCTTTAGGATTGATAAAATTACTAGTACATTTTTCAAAAAAAAAATCAAGAATTGGAAGCGTTTATCATTTCAAAAAATATGAATAATTTTCACCCATCCGAAATATCCTTTCATTGTGATCCTTTTGCCAATTCTGCCCACCCTTGAATCAAATTTTTACAACTAGCAATCGTATATGTACAATGTAATGTGAACGCCGAGCGGTATAAGTTTTTTGATTTTAACCATTGGGATTCCTCCATTTACTGGGATAGAGAGTATTTTTCCTTGAATTAATTGTATTAGTCCCCTGATCCAGGTGTTCTAAATGTGGATTCGTATACCCCAGGCTAGAGAGTATTTTTCCTGTAATTAATTGTATTAGTCCCATGATCCAAGTGTTCCAAATGTGGATTGTATAACCCTAGGCCTTGTCAACAATACATAAATTAGAGCTTCATAAAATCCAAATATACAATACATTATTCCTCAATTCTCCTATCTCTGACAGCTCTCAAATCCAGTTAGCACAAACACATATATATATACACACACACACACCACACACACACACACACACACACACACACACACACACACACACACACACACACACACACACACACACACACACACACACACACACACACACACACACACACACACACACACACACACACACACACACACACACACACACACACAATATAGACTAATTGTAAGAAGAAACATTCAACTAATTCATTTTCTTGACCATAAAATTATCATGCCCTTAAACTCCACTACCCCTTCGTGAAGCTTTTAACTTCTTACTTTTGGTTGTACTCATACCCTTAATCTCCTCCTTTGACCTCTTAGGTCTACTCTTTGGTGTTTTTTATTTAGTGATTTCACCTCATCCATTACAAGACTTTGGAAGAACATCTACAAAATGTCTAACAATTTTTCAAAAAACTTTGATTGTCTAAACTTAGGAATGTGCACCTTCGAAGAAAAGGTTATTATAATACATATTATTCTTAAATATCACACACGTTTGCAGTTGACAATATAATACATGGATGCATGTAATATAAAACTCAGCCTTTTGTCCTCATAATTGAAATGGTTTCTTTTCCATGTGTGTGTATTTTGGCGAGAGCAACTACTACCTTTCCTGAGAGCCTAGAGCCAGTTGAAGCAACAGATGGATTGGTAGAAAAAATACTCTAAGAGATGATATCAGAAAAGTTCCATATGCCCCGACATGTTTAAGTAAACATCTGCTAAACAAAAAAAAACCATGAAAACTCAACCTCACTAAGAAACACCCCTATCAGGATAAATAATGTTCAAGAAATTCATGACCATCGTCATTTGCAAACGAAGGATAGGTCAATTCTTGTAAACAAAGTTCCAACTGTCATGACTGTTACCATTTGTAAACAAAATCCCAAGCAATCAATAATTATATTGCATACAAAAACAATATCCTGATAATCTGACAACATTATGACATAACTTTGATATTTTGTTGTCCCCTATAACAATGGAGATTCGACACTCCTTTGAAATAACACTTATCCGGTTGAACAAAAAAAATTGCATATTTCTGCTCTCTATGGTTTGTTTCCCAACAATGATAGATGTAGAGGGAACAAGGATATTACTGCAGTATACACACAAGATGTCAAAAGTCAATTGAAAAAAATTACCAGCCAATGGAAGATTTCAAATAGCTCTCAATTCCAGCTTCATACATCTTGTCTCCCTCCCATGTACATCGGGCAATCATATATAAAATGGATAATGATAAATGTAGAGTGAACAAGGATATTATTGCAGGTATACATAAGAGATGTTAAAGGCGGCTGAAATAGTTACAAATCCAATGGAAGGTGTTAAATAACTCTCAATTTCTGCTTCAAATATCTCGTCTCCTCCTGTGTATATCCATAGTCATATATATCATGGATAGTAAGATACGGGAAGCAAAGAACCTTTTCACTGTAATCACCAACATGTAATGATGTGTTGAAGAAATTAAATTTACTCTCTACTTACATTATGTATGCAACAATTTTAGGTACAATTTTCACAAAGATGATCAGTGATGAATATCAATAAAATTGAAATATATCCATTATTCTACAAATCTTTAGACGAACTCGAGACAGACCCCTAAGAAGGATACTCCACTTTATGCAAAAGAAAATAATTTATTACATAAAGACAAGTCTAAAGTTGCTCATCACACAATGACATGTTCCCCACTCTATTGATGACCTCTGAAAACTATAAGAAAAAGGAAAGTGATGCAAAATTCAGCACACTTTCCTTATACCTTGGAAACACACTTTCCTTGTACTTTGGAAGCAGACAAAGGAAACAACTCTAACAACTTTTCCTTCATTACGGAGAGCAATTCTAGCTTTCTCAGAAATCTCAAGATCTGAACTTGTACCAATAAGAATGACATCAGGCTTATTACCAAATGAATTATCACTAATAATATAGCCTCCCTTCTCAACTCCCACAATAGAGGAACCAACAAGATGAGGAAGCTTTTGACGTGAAAGAGCATGGATTGATGGCCTCTTCCTATTAAGCACAACAACTTTTTATGCTCCAGCTGTCTCTTTTCCATTAGGTAGACGTAACATTAGCATATTTGGCATTGGCCTGAAGCTTAACAAGTGTTCTATTGGTTGATGAGAGGGCCCACCTTCACCAAGACCAATTGAATCACGAGTCATTACATAAATGACCCTAGCTTCACTAAGTGCATCATGTAGTCTGTGAAGATAAAGAAGGTAGCACAATAAGGAATGAGGCCACTTCCAGTCTTCCGTGGAGGGCTATTTCCATTGCATAATTTCTCCATTCTACATTCACGTACACCAAACGAAGGTTAATGCTCTGTAGGGTATCCTTCTGGAAATACCTAACATTTTAGAAAAGAGTCATGTTAGATCCTGCAAGGTCTGCACTTCCACCTAAAAACCTGGAGAAACCCCTTGCAAGTGCATTTAGACATTGTTCAGACAAGTTTTGCGTAGCTTCGGGGGGGCTCTCTGGGGTGTACGTCTGAAAATGCAAACCAAAAATCAGATTTAAAAAATGCATATAATTTATCTGTAAAAGACAAATACGTAACTCACAATCTGAAAGGAAACATTGTTACCCAAAAAACACCATAACTAGCTGATTTGACAGGGAATATTCACTATTAGTAAGAAAAACAACCCCAAATTCTTAACGAGAGTGCTTTCTCTCTCCATCCTTCAGGAATTTTCCAGAGATTAAAGTCTTGAACTCTGCAGCTTCCACAGGGTGATTTATTTTCATACTTGGCAAGTTTAGCTTTCCACTTTGCTTCAACAACCACACCCTTTTCAACATGCCGACTCCAATGGTTGTTCCCAAAAAATAGAATGTTCTTAAAATCATTGGATGAAATCTTGAGAAGAATAAGTTAATCCAAACTGAAAATATTGATACCTCTTAACATCCTTTGGGACATGAAAAGGCTTAAAAGGCCAAGACAATTTTTGTCTGGTTGCCTCAACCTCTTTTGCACCGAAAGCACTTCCATGCACACTGTAAGTGTTTTCCTTATTTGGCGATCCAAAGCCAATAATAGTAGTGACCTGGAAATATAAACAACAGAGGACAGTCCATGACTTAAAAGATTCAGAAACTGGTTTGCTTCCCTAAACATTGAGCTTCCAATCTATCATGGATAGAGAATAAAAGTATAAATCAAAGAAATGAAAGCGCTAATACAAAATGCACACCTTAATCAAAGTTGGTTTGTCCTCAACACACTTTTTCTCCTCAATAGAAGCACAAATATCATCATAACCAGTATTACCATTCTTAGTCCAGATAGTGTGCCATCCAAGACCTTGGAAACGAGTTATAACATATTTCGGAAATGCAATCTTTGTGTCACCGTCTTTGGAGATGGGGTATCATCATAGAATGCAACAAGTTTCCCAAGCTCCCAGGTGACATGCCAATGAACATGCCTCATGGGAGATCCCTTCCATTTGGCAGCGATCACTAACAATACAATTTCTGAGACAATTAAGAACCACCATTAATACCTTTGATAACTGTTAAGTTTATTAATCCAAGTTATTGAAAATAACCAATTCCTACAAAACTTGGAATACAAAAATATATCTTATGTGTAACGATCAACAATGGTACAGTCTAGCTTGTTATATCTAGAAGCCAAATGTTTTTCAGTAAGTGCCAACCCAACTACATTACACATTCCTTGACCAAGAGGCCTCGTGTAGTAGACATTACAAACCCATTAAATCCCTTTTTTCTCTTCAATGCAAGAAAGTGTGCCATGCTTGTGGAAAAAAGTAAGCTTACCAGTGGTCACTTTCCACACCAAGGGTCTCAAAATTTTTAGCAGATGGATACCTGTGCACTGAACAATGTGGATCTCCATAGTGAGAACTGAAAAGAGAACAAATTAACATGCATATTGTTTTATTACTAGAAAACCACAGGGAACTTGTCGTTGATTCAGGAAGATGTAAGTTCTCACAGATACTCTTCAAGTCATAGCTGGCGAATTGCTTTAGGTGGAATTCAGTCTATCACTTTTTTGACAGCCACGACGACCTGAGACACATTCAACACATAGATTTTTGACCCTTGAACAAAGTTCTTCAGCAGAAATATCATTTTCCTGAACAAGAAGCAAATGGGTTAACTTATTTTTCTTCTTCCCTTAGTAGACTTTGTACCAGAGAAGCAACCCACTACATAAAATCCCTTGTTCACCCATGGCTCAATCCTAGACCTCATCTTCTTCAACCATTGATGTCAGCTGGAGAAGCCCTGAAATGTAAATCTTCTTTAACCATTGATGTCAAACTAAATCCAATTATTAACAAAAATATTTGGTGTGCGCAAGAAATCGACATATCTTCAGAGCAGCAGAGTGTAGAGGGATGCTAATATACCGAATACTATTTGTCATTCAGAGACTAAGGAACAAAATCCAAAACCCTAAACAAACAAAACCCTAAACAAGCCCTAACCAAACAAAACATACAAAAGAAGAACGAGTATCTAAAGAGGTACGCCGTTGCATGCAAAAACTGAAAAGCAAAACTAAAAAACAAGGAACCCCGCAGCGTGCAAAAAACGAAAACGTAAAACGGTTAAAAAACATACAATAGAAAGAACGAGTATCTAAAGAGCTACACTGTTGCATGCAAAAACCGAAAAGCAAAACTAAAAATAGGTAACCCGCAACATGCAAAAATGAAAAAGTAAAACGAAAACCCCACCGTTAAAAATTGCATCAAAAGTGAAAACGACGTGGCAAATACCTGTCAAATTTAATCCCTTTTGGAAAAATGTCTAAAAGGCTGTCAAATTTAGCATCGTAGTAGAAACGTCCAGGGGTCCTCTACCATAGGGGGAACGCCTTAGGCGTAATTACTCTTTAACAATATTTAAAATGTAAAAATAATAAGAACGTTAAGCTTTAGGAGAGAAAAAATTATTATAGTGAAAAAATTAATGGAGCATAGAACTACAAGAATTTGAACATATTTCGAAAACTCAGTTACCAAGATATCCGTGGCGCCATAATCCTTAACTTCTACTTTGGTTGTACTCATACCCTTAATCTCCTCTTTGACCTCTTAGGTCTACTTTGGTGTTTTATTTCGTGATTTCAACCTCATCCTTACAAGACTTTGGAAGAACATCTACAAATATCTAACATGTTTTCAAAAAAACTTTGATTGTCTAAACTTAGGAACAGACACCTGGAGAAAATGTCTTATAATACATATTGTTCTTAATATTCACACACGTTTGCAGTTGACAATATAATCATGGATGCATGTAATCTTATAAAACTCAGCCTTTTGTCCTCGTAATTGAAATGGTTTCTTTTCCATGTGTGTGTATTTGGCTGAGAGCAACTACTTGCCTTTCCTGAGAGCCTAGAGCCAGTTGAAGCAACAGATGGATTGGTAGGAAAAATACTCTAAGAGATGATATCAAAAAAGTTCCATATGCCCCGACATGTTAAGTAAACATCTGCTAAAAAAAATAAACCAATTGAAACTCAACCTCACTAAGAAACACCCTATCAGGGTAAATAATGTTCAAGAAATTCATGACCATCATCATTTTGCAAAAGGACACGGATAGGTCAATTCTTATAACAAAGTTCCAACTGTCATGACTGTTACCATTTGTAACAAAATCCCAAACATCAATAATTATACTGCATCCACAAACAATATCCTGTTACGACAAATATGATAGAACTCTGATATTTTTTTGTCCCCTATAACATGGCGATTCAAACACTCCTTCCAAATAACACTTACCCAGTTGAACAAAAAAATGCATATTTCTTTCTGCTCTTTATGGTTTGTTTCCCCAATAATGATAAATGCGAGGGAACAAGGATATTAATGGCAGTATACACACGAGATGTTAAAGTCAACTAATAAAAATTCCAGCCATAGAAGATTTTAAATAGATCTCAATTCCAACTTCATACATCTTGTCTCCTCCCATGTACATCGGGGCAATCATTCTAAAATGGATAATGATAAATGCAGAGTGAACAAGGATATTTTACAGGTACAACATAAGAGATGTTAAGGCGGTTGAAATAGTTACAATCCAATGGAAGGTGTTTAAATAACTCTCAATTTCAGCTTCAAATATCTCATCTCCCTCCTGTGTATATCCAATAGTCATATATATCATGGATAGTAAGATACGGGAAGCAAAGAACCTTTTCACTGCAATCACCAACATATAATGATGTGTTGAAGAAATTAAATTTGCGCTCTACTTACATTATGTCTGCAACATTTTAGGTACATTTTCACAAATATGATTAGTGATGAATATCAAGAAAATTGAAATATTATCCATATTCTACAAATCTTTAGAGAGACTCGAGATAGACCCTAAAAGGATACTTCCGCTTTATGCAAAGAAATAATTGATTACATAGAGACAGTCTAAATCCGCTCATCAACCTATGACATGTGTCCCCCTCGCATGAGGACCTCTGGAAAAATAAAAAAAAGGAAAGTGATGTCAAAATTCAACACCTTCCCTTGTACTCTGGAAACACACTTTTCCTCCGGACTCGGAAGCAGACAAAGGAAACAACGCTAACATAACTCTAACAACTTTTTCTTCTTACGGTGAGCACTTCTAGCTTTCTTTCCTCAGCAATCCTCAAGATCTAAACCTGTACCAATAAGAATGACATCAGGGTATTACCAAATGAATTGTCACCTGAGAATTGGCCTCCCTTCTCAACTCCCCTTAATGGAGGAACCAAGAAGATGATGAAGCTTTTGACTTGAAGAGCGTGGATTGATGGCCTCTTCCTATTAAGCAACAAACAACTTTGTATCTCCAGCTGTCTCTTTTCCATTAGTTGGATGTAACATTAGCATATTTGGCATTGCCCTGAAGCTTAACAAGTGTTCTATTGGGTTGATGAGAGGGCCCATCTTCACCAAGACCAATTGAATCATGAGTCATTACATAAATGACCCTAGCTTCATTGAGTGCATCATGTAGTCTGTGAAGATAAAGAAGGTAGCACAATAAGGAATGAGGCCACTTCCAGTCTTCCGTGGAGGGCTATTCCATTGCATATTTCTCCTATTCTACGTTCGCGTACACCAAACCGAAGGTTACGCTCTGTAGGGGTATCCTTGTGGAAATACCCAAACATTTTTAGCAAAGTCATGTTAGATCCTGCAAGGTCTGCACTTCCACCTAAGAATCATGGAAAACCCCTTGCAAGTGCATTTAAACATTGTTCAGACAAGTTTTGCGTAGCTTCGGGGGGCTCTCTGGGGTGTACGTCTGAAAATGCAAACAAAAAAATCAGATTTAAAAAATGCATATGATTTATCTGTAAAAGACAAATACACAACTCGCAATCTGAAAGGAAACTTTGTTACCCAAAAAAACACCATAGCTAGCTGAATTTGACAGGAATATTCACTATTAGTAAGAAAAAAACCCCAAATTCTTACTGGGAGTGCCTTCTCCTATCCTTCAAGAAATTTTCCAGAGATTAAAGTCTTGAACTTTGCAGCTTCCACAGGGTATTTATTTTCATACTCGGCAAGTTTAGCTGTCCACTTTGCTTCAACAACCACACACCCTTTTCAACATGCCGACTCCAATGGTTGTTCCAAAAAATAGAATGTTCTTAAAATTATTGGATGAAATCTCGAGAAGAAATAAGTTAATCCAAATTGAAAATATTGATACCTCTTAACATCCTCTGGGACATGAAAAGGCTCAAAGGCCAATACAAATTCTGTCTGGTTGCCTCAACCTCTTTTGCACCGAAAGCACTTCCATGCACACTGTAAGTGTTTTTTCCTTATTTGGTGATCCAAAGCCAATAGTAGTAGTGACCTGGAAATATAAACAACAGAGGACAGTCCATGACTTAAATATTTATAACTTGTTTGCTTCCCTAAACATTGAGCTTCCAATCTATCACGGATAGAGAATAAAAGTATAAATCAAAGAAATGAAAGCGCTAATACAAAATGCACACCTCACCTTAATCACGTTGGTTTGTCCTAACACACTTTTTCTCCTCAATAGAAGCACAAATATCATCATAACCAGTATTACCATTCTTAGTCCAGATAGTGTGCCATCCAAGACCTTGGAAACGAGTTATAACATATTTCGGAAATGCAATCTTTGTGTCACCGTCTTTGGAGATGTGGTTATCATCATAGAATGCAACAAGTTTCCCAAGCTCCCAGTGACATGCCAATGAACATGCCTCATTGGAGATCCCTTCCATTTGGCAGCGATCACTAACAATACAATTTCTGAGACAATTAAGAACACCAGTTAATACCTTTGATAACTGTTAAGTTTATTAATCCAAGTTATTGAAAAATAACCAATTCCTACAAAAACTTGGAATACAAAAATATATCTTATGTGTAACGATCAACAATGGTACAGTCTAGCTTGTTATATCTAGAAGCCAAATGTTTTTCAGTAAGTGCCAACCCAACTACATTACAAATTCCTTGACCAAGAGGCCTCGTGTAGTAGACATTACAAAACCCATTAAATCCCTTTTTTCTCTTCAATGCAAGAAAGTGTGCATGCTTGTGGAAAAAAGTAAGCTTACCAGTTGTCACTTCCACACCAAGGGTCTCAAAATTTTTAGCAGATGGATACCTGTGCACTGAACAATGTGGATCTCCATAGTGAGAACTGAAAAGAGAACAAATTAACATGCATATTGTTTTATTACTAGAAAACCACAGGGAACTTGTCGTTGATTCAGGAAGATGTAAGTTCTCACAGATACTCTTCAAGTCATAGCTGGCGAATTGCTTTAGGTGGAATTCAGTCTAATCACTTTTTTGACAGCCACGACGACCTGAGACACATTCAACACATAGATTTTTGACCCTTGAACAAAGTTCTTCAGCAGAAATATCATTTTCCTGAACAAGAAGCAAATGGGTTAACTTATTTTCTTCTTCCCTTAGTAGACTTTGTACCAGAGAAGCAACCCACTACATAAAAATCCCTTGTTCACCCATGGCTCAATCCTAGACCTCATCTTCTTCAACCATTGATGTCAGCTGGAGAAGCCCTGAAATGTAAATCTTCTTTAACCATTGATGTCAAACTAAATCCAATTATTAACAAAAATATTTGGTGTGCGCAAGAAATCGACATATCTTCAGAGCAGCAGAGTGTAGAGGGATGCTAATATACCGAATACTATTTGTCATTCAGAGACTAAGGAACAAAATCCACAAACCCTAAACAAACAAACCCTAAACAAGCCCTAACCAAACAAAACATACAAAAGAAGAACGAGTATCTAAAGAGGTACGCCGTTGCATGCAAAAACTGAAAAGCAAAACTAAAAAACAAGGAACCCGCAGCGTGCAAAAACGAAAACGTAAAACGGTTAAAAAACATACAATAGAAGAACGAGTATCTAAAGAGCTACACTGTTGCATGCAAAAACCGAAAAGCAAAACTAAAAATAGGTAACCCGCAACATGCAAAAATGAAAAAGTAAAACGAAAAACCCACCGTTAAAAATTGCATGCAAAAGTGAAAACGACGTGCAAATACCTGTCAAATTTAATCCCTTTGGAAAAATGTCTAAAAGGCTGTCAAATTTAGCATCGTAGTAGAAACGTCCAGGGGTCCTCTACCATAGGGGGAACGCCTTAGGCGTAATTACTCTTTAAAAATATTTAAAATGTAAAAATAATAAAGAACGTTAAGCTTTAGGAGAGAAAAAATTATTATAGTGAAAAAATTAATGGAGCATAGAACTACAAGAATTTGAACATATTTCGAAAACTCAGTTACCAAGATATCCGTGGCGCCATAATCCTTTAACTTCTACTTTGGTTGTACTCATACCCTTAATCTCCTCCTTTGACCTCTTAGGTCTACCTTTGGTGTTTTTATTTAGTGATTTCACCTCATCCTTTACAAGACTTTGGAAGAACATCTACAAAATATCTAACATGTTTTCAAAAAACTTTGATTGTCTAAACTTAGGAAACAACACCTTCGGAGAAAATGTCTTATAATACATATTGTTCTTAAATATCACACACGTTTGCAGTTGACAATATAATACATGGATGCATGTAATATAAAACTCAGCCTTTTGTCCTCGTAATTGAAATGGTTTCTTTTCCATGTGTGTGTATTTTGGCGAGAGCAACTACTGCCTTTCCTGAGAGCCTAGAGCCAGTTGAAGCAACAGATGGATTGGTAGGAAAAATACTCTAAGAGATGATATCAAAAAAGTTCCATATGCCCGACATGTTAAGTAAACATCTGCTAAAAAAAATAAACCATGAAAACTCAACCTCACTAAGAAACACCCTATCAGGGTAAATAATGTTCAAGAAATTCATGACCATCATCATT
This sequence comes from Taxus chinensis, assembly GCA_019776745.2. Classification (NCBI taxonomy): domain Eukaryota; kingdom Viridiplantae; phylum Streptophyta; class Pinopsida; order Cupressales; family Taxaceae; genus Taxus; species Taxus chinensis. The sequence continues at coordinate 158,014,147 of CM034152.1, read as the reverse complement.
TGCAAACGAAGGATAGGTCAATTCTTATAACAAAGTTCCAACTGTCATGACTGTTACCATTTGTAAACAAAATCCCAAACATCAATAATTATACTGCATCCACAAACAATATCCTGTTACGACAACATATGATAGAACTCTGATATTTTTTTGTCCCCTATAACAATGGCGATTCAACACTCCTTCCAAATAACACTTACCCAGTTGAACAAAAAAAATTGCATATTTCTGCTCTTTATGGTTTGTTTCCCAATAATGATAAATGCAGAGGGAACAAGGATATTACTGCAGTATACACACGAGATGTTAAAGTCAACTAATAAAAATTCCAGCCAATAGAAGATTTTAAATAGATCTCAATTCCAACTTCATACATCTTGTCTCCTCCCATGTACATCGGGCAATCATATATAAAATGGATAATGATAAATGCAGAGTGAACAAGGATATTATTACAGGTACACATAAGAGATGTTAAAGGCGGTTGAAATAGTTACAATCCAATGGAAGGTGTTAAATAACTCTCAATTTCAGCTTCAAATATCTCATCTCCTCCTGTGTATATCCATAGTCATATATATCATGGATAGTAAGATACGGGAAGCAAAGAACCTTTTCACTGCAATCACCAACATATAATGATGTGTTGAAGAAATTAAATTTGCTCTCTACTTACATTATGTATGCAACAGTTTTAGGTACAATTTTCACAAATATGATTAGTGATGAATATCAATAAAATTTAAATATATCCATTATTCTACAAATCTTTAGAGAGACTCGAGATAGACCCCTAAGAAGGATACTCCGCTTTATGCAAAAGAAAATAATTTATTACATAGAGACAAGTCTAAAATCGCTCATCACACTATGACATGTTCCCCACTCTATTGATGACCTCTGAAAAATATAAGAAAAAGGAAAGTGATGCAAAATTCAACACACTTTCCTTGTACTCTGGAAACACACTTTCCTTGTACTCTGGAAGCAGACAAAGGAAACAACTCTAACAACTTTTCCTTCATTACGGTGAGCAATTCTAGCTTTCTCAGCAATCTCAAGATCTAAACCTGTACCAATAAGAATGACATCAGGGTTATTACCAAATGAATTGTCACTGATAATATAGCCTCCCTTCTCAACTCCCTTAATGGAGGAACCAAGAAGATGAGGAAGCTTTTGACGTGAAAGAGCGTGGATTGATGGCCTCTTCCTATTAAGCACAACAACTTTGTATCTCCAGCTGTCTCTTTTCCATTAGTTGGATGTAACATTAGCATATTTGGCATTGCCCTGAAGCTTAACAAGTGTTCTATTGGTTGATGAGAGGGCCCATCTTCACCAAGACCAATTGAATCATGAGTCATTACATAAATGACCCTAGCTTCATTGAGTGCATCATGTAGTCTGTGAAGATAAAGAAGGTAGCACAATAAGGAATGAGGCCACTTCCAGTCTTCCGTGGAGGGCTATTCCATTGCATATTTCTCCTATTCTACGTTCGCGTACACCAAACCGAAGGTTACGCTCTGTAGGGGTATCCTTGTGGAAATACCCAAACATTTTTAGCAAAGTCATGTTAGATCCTGCAAGGTCTGCACTTCCACCTAAGAATCATGGAAAACCCCTTGCAAGTGCATTTAAATATTGTTCAGACAAGTTTTGCGTAGCTTCAGGAGGGCTCTCTGGGGTGTACGTCTGAAAATGCAAACAAAAAATCAGATTTAAAAAATGCATATGATTTATCTGTAAAAGACAAATACACAACTCGCAATCTGAAAGGAAACTTTGTTACCCAAAAAACACCATAGCTAGCTGAATTTGACAGGAATATTCACTATTAGTAAGAAAAAAACCCCAAATTCTTACTGGGAGTGCCTTCTCCTATCCTTCAAGAAATTTTCCAGAGATTAAAGTCTTGAACTTTGCAGCTTCCACAGGGTATTTATTTTCATACTCGGCAAGTTTAGCTGTCCACTTTGCTTCAACAACCACACCCTTTTCAACATGCCGACTCCAATGGTTGTTCCCAAAAAATAGAATGTTCTTAAAATTATTGGATGAAATCTCGAGAAGAATAAGTTAATCCAAATTGAAAATATTGATACCTCTTAACATCCTCTGGGACATGAAAAGGCTCAAAAGGCCAATACAAATTCTGTCTGGTTGCCTCAACCTCTTTTGCACCGAAAGCACTTCCATGCACACTGTAAGTGTTTTCCTTATTTGGTGATCCAAAGCCAATAGTAGTAGTGACCTGGAAATATAAACAACAGAGGACAGTCCATGACTTAAAATATTTATAACTTGTTTGCTTCCCTAAACATTGAGCTTCCAATCTATCACGGATAGAGAATAAAAGTATAAATCAAAGAAATGAAAGCGCTAATACAAAATGCACACCTTAATCAAAGTTGGTTTGTCCTCAACACACTTTTTCTCCTCAATAGAAGCACAAATATCATCATAACCAGTATTACCATTCTTAGTCCAGATAGTGTGCCATCCAAGACCTTGGAAACGAGTTATAACATATTCCGTAAATGTAATCTTTGTGTCACCATCTATGGAGATGTGGTTATCATCATAGAATGCAACAAGTTTCCCAAGCTCCCAGTGACATGCCAATGAACATGCCTCATTGGAGATCCCTTCCATTTGGCAGCCATCACTAACAATACAATTTCTGAGACAATTAAGAACACCAGTTAATACCTTTGAATATTGTTAAGTTTATTAATCCAAGTTATTGAAAAATAATCAATTTGTTCATAAGAAATCCTACAAAAACTCGGAATACAAAAATATATCTTATGTGCAACGATCAACAATGGTACAGTCTAGCTTGTTATATCTAGAAGCCAAATGTTTTTCGGCAAGTGCCAACCCAACTACATTACAAATTCCTTGACCAAGAGGCCTCATGTAGGAGACATTACAAAACCCATTAAATCTCTTTTTTCTCTTCAATGCAAGACAGTGTGCATGCTTGTGGAAAAAAGTAAGCTTACCAGTTGTCACTTCCACACCAAGGGTCTCAAAATTCTCAGCAGATGGATACCTGTGCACTGAACACTGTGGATCTCCATAGTGAGAATTGAAAAGAGAACAAATTAACATGCATATTGTTTTATTACCAGAAAACCACATGGAACTTGTTGTTGATTCATGAAGCTGTAAGTTCTCACAGATACTCTTCAAGTCATAGCTGACAAATTGCTTTAGGTGGAATTCAGTCTAATCACTTTTTTGACAGCCACGGTGACTTGAGACACATTCAACACATAGATTTTTGACCCTTGAACAAAGTTCTTCAGCAGAAATATCATTTTCCTGAACAAGAAGCAAATGGGTTAACTTATTTTCTTCTTCCCATAGTAGACTTTGTACCAGAGAAGCAACCCACTACATAAAAATCCCTTGTTCACCCATGGCTCAATCCTGGACCTCATCTTCTTCAACCATTGATGTCAGCTGGAGAAGCCCTGAAATGTAAATCTTCTTCAACCATTGATGTCAAACTAAATCCAATTATTAACAAAGATATTTGGTGTGCGCAAGAAATTGATATATCTTCAGAGCAACAGAGTGTAGAGGGATGCCAATATACCGAATACTATTTGTCATTCAGACACTGAGGAACAAAATCCACAAATCCTAATTCCTAAAAAACCCTAAACAAGCCCTAACCAAACAAAACATACAAAAGAAGAACGAGTATCTAAAGAGGTACGTTGTTGCATGCAAAAACTGAAAAGCAAAACTAAAAACAAGGAACCCGCAGCGTGTAAAAATGAAAGCGTAAAACGGTTAAAAAACATACAATAGAAGAACGAGTATCTAAAGAGCTACACTGTTGCATGCAAAAACCGAAAAGCAAAACTAAAAACCAGTAACCCGCAACATGCAAAAATGAAAAAGTAAAACGAAAAACCCACCGTTAAAAATTGCATGCAAAAGTGAAAATGACGTGCAAACAACTGTCAAATTTAATCCCTTTGGAAAAACGTCTAAAAGGCTGTCAAATTTAGCATCGCAGCAGAAACGTCCAGAGGTCCTCTACCATAGGGGGAACGCCTTAGGCGTAATTACTCTTTAAAAATATTTAAAATGTAAAAATAATAAAGAACGTTAAGCTTTAGGAGAGAAAAAATTATTATAGTGAAAAAATTGATGCAGCATAGAACTACAAGAATTTGAACATATTTCGAAAACTCAGTTACCAAGATATCCGTGGCGCCATAATCCTTTAACTTCTGTTAAAACCCTAGGGGTTTTACATACCAAATGTATAGCAGCAGAAAATGCGAAGTGAGAAAATGCAAAGAGATAAAATTCGAAGGGCTGTTATCTAGAGGTCAAGGTTCTGAAACGCGGCCAAGGGCGCAGAAGGCCTCCTACTTAAAAACCCTTCTGAAATAGGGTTTGACATAATTCGTAGCGAAGAAAAATGCACCTGGTTTGAATTTAGAGGTCAAGGTTCGAAACCTCGTAGCAGAGAGCTCGCGTGCAATCTAATCAAAATAAATGGCTCTCTCAGCACGTTTCCTGCAAAGGCTCCCCTTAGTGCCACTTTCTCGTTATTGCTCATCTCCCGCTCTACTAAGCCTTCGAAAATGTCAATCTCAGCAAAGAATGTTTACCCTGCGTTGTCAAAATGCTCGCTTATTACATGCCTTTTCAGGTGGAAATGGCCTTGGCAGGCGTGTAAAAATTCAAGCGAGGAGCAAGGATGAAGGAATTCCCGTTGCAGAGGAAGGCAATGGCGGCGAAGAGTCGCAGCAAAATGGAGCTTTGTTTGAACGGCCGCCTGACGAGAGAATCGTGGCAGTTGAGCTTCACAAGGAGGCAACGGACTCTTATTTGGCGTATGCTATGTCTGTTTTGCTTGGACGTGCTCTGCCCGACGTAAGGGATGGATTGAAACCTGTTCATCGTCGAATTCTGTGAGTATTTTGAAGTATTTATTCATTTAACAAAGCTCTTCTGGATAAAACCCGAGTTATATTTTTCACCAGCACGTCGTGTCTTGTTGCATCAATAAACCCATCCTTGATTGATGCAACCCCAAACGTCTATCCAGAAGAGATTTGGTAAATTAATATGGGCTGTGGAAACCTTCACTCTGATATTTACAAATGCTGATATGTTTTGTAGAGGAATTGCTGTATTCTTTTGGAAAATAGCTTTTGAAACGCAAAATACATGTTGAATTCTGTGTATTTTGGAATAGTGGGATATATTTATGCGTTTTGAGACAAATTGTAGGTTTAGAATACAAATTATACATCCCTCATTGTCGATTTCTTTCAGTATTTTAGAATGTTCTCATATTTTAAGAAAAAATATTGTAATTTTAGGGGGATAGTTTTAAATACAAATTACTTGTCGATCCTTGTCAAATTCTGTGAATATTTCAGAATATATATTATTGCTAGAATGGCTAGGATTATGGACCTAGACCCTCAAAAACAGAAATAAAAATGCCAACCACCAACAGATATAATATTGCACTCTGTCGGGGACTCAAGTGTGGATATTTAAAGTGTTATAGGGAGACCTAAGCACTTCATTCATTTTCAACCATCAGTCATGCTATCCAAATCACCAAACCCCAGCATTCATGAGCAGGATCATCTTCCATTCTTCTGATTGATTGGGTAAATGAACAGATTGTGCAACCCCCCTCACTTCTCCCGGTTATTCCAAATCACTCACGCTATCAATATGATTAGAGTTGACATACCCCACATCGGCTTAACTGATCGTCACCCTTCTCACAAATTCCCTGCAAAAACAGATTACCAACAGTTTCAGTGAAGAGGACAGGTACCCCATTGTTAACTAGGTGTTAGCATGTTACCAGGCAGGTAAACAGCTTCTTTTTTGAATAATCTCTGCTTAATATGTTGCACTCCCTCTCATAGTCGTTTTAGACAGATACCATGACCTCTCTACTCTCACACTCCCTTCACACAAAATATAGATTGACTTAATTAAGTTAATTGCATAGTTACCAAGAGACGTGGAGGTACGGATACCATTGTGGGGGCAGTGATGGGGATGCCATTCAGATTAGGGTATGTGAGAAATGAATAAGGGTATGACCATGAAATGAAATGAAAGATTTTAATGACGTCCACGAGACTAAAGAGTCTATGGGACCACAAAACAAAGATTTTTAATCAGCTTTCAGACTCCTTTCAATATCCGCTCTTCGGCTGTGAATCTTGAGGATGAAACTCGCGGTCGCTTGAAGCTTTGTTCCTTCGAAGAGATCCTCAAGTCCGTCCACCTTCAGGTTGTTTTCGTACTGGATACGAATATCATCATATGCCGAACACTCCATGACGAAATGCCATTCTGTCTCCACGACCCCTTTGTTGCAGAAAAGACAAATTCTCATTTCCCAATCTTCCTTTGGAATAGTCCATCTACCAGTTTCGCATCGAAGATGATGCGATCCGGTCCTTAACTGTGCCACTAGAATCCTTGCTTTACCCTTGATAGCAGCCCCTAGATAAGCTTTTTCATCATGTTCCCCAGTGGGTTGAATTCTCTGATATAATGCGCTTTCTTTCAACCAATCTGTCCCTTCCACATGGCAGTCCTGAACTTTTCTATCACATAATTCTTTATTTCCCTGTTATTGTTAGGACACTCTTGCAAGTTGATGCCCCATTTGTTCATCCATTTAGTATTTTGTTTCATCCAGGTTTTCTTTCTGTGTTCCAGAGTATCGTCCACAACTATTTTGGGCCAGCGAAGATTGTCCATGCTTTCAACTTTCTTCAAATAGCTTATCATCCGAGATATTGCCGAAGCTTCCAACGAGGAAGTACCCACTTCAGCCAACAGGATCTCATAAGGAATAGTCGATTTGACTTTGAGAGTGCTTGTGATTAGATGTTTTTGGATTCGTTCTATCTGTCTCCACCCGTGATTTGACATGCTACTTCCCCAAACTTCGCAGCCATAGAGAACAACCAGAGTGACCAACAATCCAAAAAGAGTTTTCTTAGTTTTCCAGTCCCAAAGTTCAGCTTTTCTACACCTATTTTGAAGTAGGTAAGATGCTTTTCAGCCTCCCTGTATCCTTTTTGCTTTACAAGTCTCCCAACTGAGTTTGTGGTGAAAGTCAATCCCAAGATATTTGTATTCAGTGACTATTTCCAAAGGGCTCCCTTCAAAAAGAAAGTTAATTTGTCTCTCTTTCCTTTTCAAGGAGAAAATCATGATTTTTGTTTTGCTAGTGTTCACTTGCATCCCAACTTCTTGGCAGAAGAGCTCTAGCGCTTTTAGTTGTTCCCTCAAACCTTGGGTTGTTTTTGAAATTAGGATAAGATCGTCAGCATAAAGAAGTAACTTCACCACGTAACTTGCCAACTGTATACCTCCTCCCTCAGTTTTATTTAACCATTCTTCAAGCTTGTCAATGTATAGACCAAATAAAGTGGGAGAGAGAGGGCAACCTTGCTTGACACCAATGTCACTGCCGAAACACTCAGACATACCTTCTTTGGTTCTGATTCTAGCTCTGACCTGCTCATACAGTTTATGAACTGCTGCTCTAAGCTCATCTGGAATCCCAAGTTCCTCCATCCTGTTCCAAAGTTTTTTTCTGGGCACTATGTCGAAAGCTTTCCTGAAATCAACAAAACAACAAAAAGCTTCTTCTCCTTGGGTGTCCCAAACCTTCTCAATCAAATGCCTAAGAGTGATACAATGGTCAATTGTTGAGTGTTTAGGTCAGAATCCTGCTTGCCCTTTTGCTCTTTTACCCTCTCTTTCGGCCCAACTGCTGATTCTCCGTTCTATCATGCCTCCAAAAAGTTTACCAAGAAGAGGGTTGATCATAATGGTGTGATAATTAGACGGGTTATTAATGTCACCACTTTTAAATAGAGGAATAACAACGCTAGTTGTCCACTTTGTCGGAAAGCCATTCTGATTGACATCATTGAATATTTTTCTGATGTGTGGTGTGAGGACCTCAACTCCCCATTTTAAAAATTCAGCCTGTAGACCATCGATGTCTTGAGCTTTACCACTTGCTAGATTCTTTATGCCCTGCTTGATGTCTTCTGTCGAAAAAAGCTCAAACGAAGTCTTGATTATGGGAGGAATATCTTTTTGTTGGGAACGCTCATAAAGGGTCCTTGCATATTCTAACCAATGAGCACCTGTGATATTATTTTCTATGTATTTTTTCTTTTGTTGTAGCTCCCTCCAAAAACCTTTGGGGTTGTGTTTTCCAAGAGAAATTAATTTTGTTCTTCTCTTGCTCACATAGCTTTCTTTTTTGTGTTGCACCAATCTCTCATAAGTCTTTTTATTTTCTTTGTTCATCCCACTTTCCTTCAAAGCTCTCTTGGCAGCTTTACACTCTTCATCATACCACGGGTTTGTCGGAAAAGTATTTGCCGCTCCCTTTCTGGGTTTAGATCACTCACAAACACTTAGAGCCTTTTGGATTAAAGATATCAGCAGATTACTACGTATATAACCACTCATTCCCTTAGACGTCGTGTTCTCTATATCTTTCCTCATTATCTGAAATTGCTGTTTAAGGGCTGCAACAAAGATTTCCTGATTTTCTTTATTGAGAATGATTTTTCCCTATTTTTGAGATGCCTTTTGCATGTGATGAGTCTGATTCTTTTGTTGCTGATTTAAGACGGTCGCAAGCTTTACCAAAAGAGGACTATGATCTGATTTTAATTCAATAGGACAAACTCCAATTTCAAACTCAAGCAGCGTGGAGATAGAACTTTGAGAATATATTACATAGTCCACTACACTTTGACCATTGTATGTTTTACAAGTGATATTGCCTGATCTGGGCCAAGCCCTCATGCCATTACAAATGACCATGTTGTATAAGCTACATAGGCCAAGAAGCTCAACCCCAAAATGTGTCACCCCTCCATTACTGTCTTGAGATACTCTTTCCCAAAGCTTGTTTTCTTCTTCCTTAAGCCATAACGGATTGTCTTCATCTCCTTCTAAGCTGGTCAACTGAAGGGATTGATTATTGGCAGTCCTCGCATTGAAATCCCCCAAAAGAATTATTTCCCCAGATGCACTGAAAACAGAAATGTCTTTTTTATTGAAGCGTATGGATCTTCGCTATCTAGATTTCTTCTCTTATATGTCTTTGAACCTTTCGGTGCAAAGTAGCAGGCAACCAATCTGATTGTTGTCTTGTCATCTGTTATTTTCAGCCATATGTATTGCTTATTTGGATCTTCTTTTTCAACTTTGACATTTTCGAGCCATATTTCCTTGATTAGCACTATGATTCCGCCGTGACCTTTCCCTGTTTCATTCCCTTCATTCCAAACTAAAATTTTCTTGTAGCCTTCAAACTCTGGTACCTTGCAGCTTCGTGCTCATGTGTTTCCATAAGAATAATAATATCTTTCCCTTCTGCTATGGGCCCCAAACCCGGTCCTCTTCTCCACGGATATCCTCTGCAATTCCAACTTACTATGTGCATGAATTCCCGTGGGGCCCCTAATTCCTATTTCCTGTTTCATAAATGATCGCTGATTTGGGCTTTCCCATTTCTCATCTATGCCCATTTTCCTGCTTCCCTTGCTTTTCTCACTTTCTCCCATTCTTTCCTTCGCTCTTCTTGTTGAGCGAATGTCAAATCCTCATCTAGATATATGTGTGTGCCTCTAAGAAGTCCCCTGTTTTTTAAGATAGCATGTTTGTCTTCTATTTTTCTCATGACCACACGCACGTGACGGTCCTTTCCTCCTTCTGTTATCCTGCCAATCCTGTTTGCTTGTTGTATGTATCCTGTCCACTTCAATTCGTCTTTAAGAAAGTCTCTTGCTAATAGGTCAGTTCTCTCTTTTTCACCAAAATCTTTTAGACCCTTGATAATAAAATTTACTGCTCTGTCTTGTTGATCTTTCTCTTCTTTTATCTGTGTTTTGATGTGTTTCTCTATGACTTGCCTTTGTTCATTTGATGATCCACTTACTAGTTGTGACCAAGTTTTGGCTTCTTCTATCCGATCCTTTAGTTGATTTTCTTTTATTTCCATGTCTTTGATTGCTGATTGGATCTCATTTATCTGTATTGTTTCCTTCCCTTTTACCATTTCAGGGCTTTTTTCTCCCCCTGTTTTCATATGTCCTAGATCTTGTTTTAGCATGGTTAACTCCTGATGTCCTCTCTCCATGAGGTTTTGGAGATTTAGTACATGTTCTTTGAGAATTTTATTTTCTCTTTCCAACCTGTATCTAACTTCTGTAAGTTCTTTCCTCTCACTATTTTCTTGCAATTTCTGGTTTTCTAAAATTCCAAGCCTTTCTTTCATGTTCATGAGCTCATTCACATATAGTTCTGAAGACCACAATAAAGGGGTTGAAGTAGGACTGTATAGGTATTTAGGATCCTGGACTGCGTCTTCTCGTTCTTCTTTGTATGTTGCAGTTTTGTCGGCTTTGTTCAGCTTTGACTCCTTTTTACTATCCTTCTGACTTGATTGTTTTCCTTCCATTTTATATTCTCTGAAAAAGAAGTTCTCTTTGTTATTTGTTGTCTTCGGTAAAATCAAAGTGAGATTTTTCTTCTGGGTTCTTCTTAGTTTTTTGGCCTGCCTCTGTCGTAGGATCCCCTTGTATTGTTTTGCATTCACATAAACCAACTTTTTAACTGTACCCGCTATATTATTTTGGGAGATTTCTACCTTTTCCAAAATTTTGTTTTCTGTTGCTGTATGTGTTTCCGAATTAGTAGATCTCTGTAATGCCATATTTGGGTTGTCTTTGAAACCCTCATGTTTAAGCATGGCTTGCATGCTTTGTTGAAACCAGATTTGACAGATAAATATAAAGAGTGCTGCAGAGAATGATGGGGTTTGGTCTACCTGAAAGAATTGGCTTGTCGGGCTGTGCCCTAGCTTCTAAACAAAATGCTGAAACGGGGCCCATGTTTCTGTTGTTTATTGAGCATGTGCTTGTCAGTTTCTGTTGAAATCTCTGTTCCGTTCCATCTTGCAGATCTGTTCCTAGCCGCAACCTACTCCTGTTGTCTCCACTGTCCCAAGTCCCGAGATCCCGCTTGTCTTTTACTTATCACTTTCTCCACTGTCGCTTGTCTTCTACCTACCGTAGCCTCCCTTTAGATCTCTCGCAGACTCTCTTTCACTCTCTATCAATCCATTCATATGCAGACCAAAGTGGAAATGCATCTTATTTCTCTCTCTAAGTCCTCTCTTCATTATTATTTTAAAGAATTGAAGATTCTGGAATCCACATCCATCAAAATACCAGTCTGTAATATTAAGATTAGTTTATAAGGATAAAACACAAGCACAGAAAGGATCCTCACGTGTAATATCCCTGTCAACTAACTTTAGATAGATCTGGATATTTGCCTGAAACCCTAGGGCAGCAATATGAAATACTAACTTCTATGACAACTGCAATAATCTGATTACAGCAACTGCAATATGCAGGAAAAACAGATTTTATTTATTTATTTATTTCAAATAAGCTTTAACAAAAACACCAGAATATCTGAATACAATTTTTTTTTGCAAAAGATAAGAACATGCAAACTGTTTTGACTGAAAACTGCTTCCAGATGTGGCGGTAGTACTGAAATTCATTTCTAGAGGGGGACATCCTAGCTGTACTTGCTGTTCTGGATGCTAAAACAGCCCTGAATATGATGCCCTATTTGAACTGGATGAATACCTATACCTTGAATGACCACTGCAATCCCTGAATGAAATTCCCAAGTTTAGATATGAGGGTTTCCATCCTCCTATCTGTATGCAAATGAGGGTTTTTGTCCGCAAATTGCTGATGCAGATGTAAAAGCTACTTGCAGACAAAGAAGTAGATGATAAATTTCCAAGATGCTGCAATAATAAACCCTAAATCTGCTTTTATAACTTCGAAGGCCTTTTCCAAGGTTGGCGGCCCATTTTGGAGTTACATGCACTTCAACAATCAATAAAAAATTACTTTATCCTTTCTCCCATGCTGACGCCCCCTTGTGGAGTTACATGCATGCTGAACAATCAGTAAAAGATTACTTTATCCTTTCTCCCATGTTTGCTCCCCATCCTAAAATAGAAGTAAACAAAATAAAATTGCTTTATCCTCTCTCCGTCCTAAAAAATAGAATCTTGATGCTCATGCATCACATTCTATGTTTGGTGCCCCGTAATAGAATTCTTTATTTAATTACTATTCTATGTTTGGTGCCCCATGATAGAAATTCATTATTCTATTATGGTTTTATTTTATTTCTGCATTTTGGATTAATAATATAATTTAAGTGTCCTTTTTCCAATTAAAATATTAAAGTACCCTTCGACCACTTAAATTAATTTATTTCTCTTTTTAATTTCCCCTTAGACTACAAAAAATAAAAAGAATAGGCTTCGGGTATTCTGAATTAATTAATTCTTAAAAGGGGACATTACATCACATCAAAATTAGGTTGTCACCATAATGATGGGAAAGCAACCATCATAAGTCTTAAAGTTGGATAATCAGTACCAGAGACACTCAAAGAAGACAATAGGAGGATGCAGGGAGAAATTCAGTTCCCTCACCATTAAATCCATATAGAGTTGTAGGTGTGCCAGCCTTACATTACTTTCTTTCACTTGACGGTTGGTTTTCCCATGGTTGATCTTATTGTTACTATCATGGGATATCAAGTTCTTGTTAGCTTCATGGGATATGCCTCTCATAGCTACCATATTAGCAGAGGTGGTAATGAGACATGTCATACACATTGTGTCTTCCTAAAGTAGTTTCAGGGTCTTGTATTATTTTATTCGTACATGTTGTCTTGCATAGTTATCACATCTTCATGATCTAACTCTAGGCCAATTTAAATGCAGTGCTTGAGCCAAGCATGGTTTGAGTCATTTAGACGAGACCGTGCATATGGTCATAAGATTCTTTAGTAAAATTTGTTGTTCTTGGACTTGTTTCACCCTTGGATAGGCATCATTACACGTGAGTTTCCAAGATACCTTTTCCTTGATGTCGAGGGATTGCACTTGGCTAGGCTTGGAAGAAGGGGGATTGGCCAATCTTGTCCGGTAATCAATATTTTTACCAATAAATGACTCATTCATGTTACCTAGGAAGGGTGGAAGGCAACTTTATTAGCATTCAAGTTTCAAATTTTCCTTAAACCACCATAGTTAGTCTAGCTAACTCATTTGTAGAAGAAACATAACAAGTTCAATCTGACCAAAAATATGGTAAACACAATTCTTAAATTAGAAAATGGGCACAAAGGGTGGACGAAGAAAAGGAAATGTAGAATAGAAGAGGGTATGGGGTTCCAAATATCAACAATATGAATTTTCATTTGAAATCTAGTGAGGAAATAGGCACAATAAGAAACCAAGGTCTCATCCCTTTCCCGTAGCAGGAAAAGCCTCAATTTTCTACCTTCTAAAGAACCACATTGCATTAGAAGAATGGGATTGCTAAACCTTACAAAGGATCATCCTAAACCCTAAACGAGAAAGAGTAACAGTTAGAGGCATCATAGTAGGACGAAAAACACCACTATCCCATCTTATGATAGCAATGGCTCACCTCCCATAGAAGCCTTACTCTATCCTGATGCAAAAAATAAGCCATCTCTTGCTTTCATTGATAGACTCAAAAAAACAAAACCCTATGCTAACCAAAAGAAGGGGAAAAGAACCAGCAAACCTTTGCACAACCAAATTCAGACAAACCAAAACCCCTCAATCGCATTTTACTCAAACGCCTCCCGAGTCTGATTGAGCCACTAATTATGGCGAATCATCCCTCCTTATTAGCAAAAATTCACTCACTCCTAAAACCCAATCCCTTTGAAAGATGCAGGAAGCTAACAAAGAACAGCCAGAAATGTGTGAACCCTTTTCTCCCCCTTCCAATGAGGTAGAAAGATTCAATATGAGATAGAGACAAGTCACAAGAACATAAGAAGCATACCTGGAGTGAAGAAAGTCTAAACCAACACATAAGGGTGGCACTGCAAATCTGTGATCTGTATTTTTGCAAGTTTCTACTTGTTGGAAATTAAATTCAGATTGCAAACTGTTTCTGCCCGAATCAAACTTCAAATGCAGCAAATTGAATGTATTTTGAGCAGGAATCAATGTGAATAGCTGCTGGAAATGAAATATAAACAATATTATCGGAATTCAAATGCTAACAACACCATGGAACACAAGGAAATTGACCCTGGAAACTTGGATCCCAGAAAACGAACTTGGAATTGTTAATTGATCACTTCCTCTCCTTTCTTGAACTTGGGCAATCACAAAAAAACATAATATGGAGTGTGCTTACAACAATATACGACTGCTACACTTCCTCTCAACTCTTCATTACCTTACAACTGAATTCACTTGCAACTCACATCATACACTCATGCCATTACAATTGGGATTTGCCTTTTATTTATACAAGTGTTAGAGGCATCCTTTCATGCACTAAAGGACCCCCAACCGTTGGAATTGGAAGAGACCATTTTTGGGTCGTTTCTTAGCTTGGTGTTGGATTTAGGCAAAGCAACCACTTTGTAGGACATAATTGCCATTGTCACAAATGTGACCATCACCGACACAAATGCAAGCACCTCTGTCACTAACAAAACTATTGTTTTCTCAAAAGCGTGATTGTAACACAACTGCTATTGACACAAACAAAACCATTGGTCGCAGGGATAAAACAACCTTTGTGGTTTTGTCACTATATGTAAAGAACCTTGTTCCATTTGGGATTATAAAGAACTTTCTGTTGTTTTTTATAGATTCTTATGGATCATACTTCCCTTTATTAGGAGTCTTTTTTATCCCACAAAAACATAGTTATTCAAGAGATGTATGAAGATCTCTCGTTCTTTCTCCTTGGGGTGCCAATTCACTCGCCTTGATGTCTCGTGTTTGAGCCCAACCTGCCAAGACTTTGTAACCCTCTTCTTGTTTCACATACCTTCATTTGCAGTACAATGTCCTTTTCTAACTCCCCTTGTGCATTCAAAGCAATTTCTTCAATGGATGGTAGTGTTTGCCATCGACATTTTTTGGGAATGCCTAACGCTATTGAAGAATTTGGTAGGTGTCCAAAGGCAATCGGTCTATAAGATTCATAACAAGATTTGATTAAAGCCATGATATTTTCAAAATCAATGATATTATAAAATAAGCTAGGTAGTTGGTATAGGTACGAATATGAGGACGGGAACACAATATGAATTTGTTTAGGAGGCTTGGGTACTACCGTACAAAATATATAAAATATTAAAATAAATAAAAAAAGGCAAATTAATCATATAATATGCATAGAGCAAACAATCAGGGTAATTTTTAAGACCCCCCCAAAAAAATAACCATAGATATTACTTGGCGAATTTCTATAAATGACTTTTGAAATGTTGGTGAATATCATGATTTGAAAGGAAATGTTGTTAGCTGGTAGCAACTGTCGACTGGTAGTATTATGCTATCGAATAATAGAAAATTTCTCTTTTGTACACATGGTAAAGGTGATTTGAATATAAAAATCTAGCTATTACTGTAAATGCTAGGCGAATCAACCCAAACAAATAACTTGTACCCAAAAAATTTAGGCGAAATAGTAAGCTACCTAACCCCTCAAAATTATCCAAATCCAGGTTTCAAAAACCCAAATATTCATGAATTAATGAAGATTAACCACTAAAATTTACACTGCAAACAATATAAGCTAAATAAGCACAAAACATGATGATAATAATCTAATGCCAAATGTCATGATATTCATTGGTCGAACATAGAAAAAAAGAAAAATGGAGAAATCATTTTATGGTGGGTACTATACCATGTAATTGAGACATTTCCGTAGTGTACCAGGGCATGTACACGCATTGGGTACATACCATATTCGTACCCAAATCATGCAGGTCCATAGCTGACTCCTTAGAGAATAAGCTTTTGGATAAAATTGTGCTGCAAATTTTAAATCAACTTTTCGGATCAGGATGAAAAAAAGTCAAACTTGTTGGGGTGTGATGAGGGGGAATGCGGTGCCCTCAAGAATTTAGTAACGTAGCTGCGATACCAAACCTAGATCCTTTCTACACATGGCTCACTGGAAAACATCATCATTCTAAATGGTTTGTATGCTTTCAACAGTAAAGTACATGCAAATTTTATTCTTTGCATTTGGTTGCAAAGTGAGGTATCTTTCGTATGTTGGGACGGATGTTTCACAATTAATGTTGAAAAATTGAATTGTTTATGCTTTAGAAGCATTCTCAATTCATACAATCTTTTTAATGCCTTAAAACAAGTGGCTCACACATTGGAAAAAAAAGGAGTCCATAAAATGTTTGGGTAATCATCTTCAATCCTCCCTCCTTCAAGTACGTTTTTGGCAGCATTATATGTTACAATTTGCACCATGTTCCCCACACGTCTTCAATTGCCTTTTTGAAGAGGCCCATCAAGTCATTTCCACTCTTTACCTTGCAATCAGTTTCATATCATGTAAAAAATATCACTTGTTCATAGTAGAAAGTATAGTATAAATAAGTGGTTGGTGATTAATACATGTCTATTTGTCGAACAAATGCTGGGCACAAAATACCTCTGGTATTTTCTCATCCTTCTAAATTGGCAATATTGTGCTTGAAGACTACCTTTCGACTTTGGTACTCTTGATGGCTTTTGTTTACAAAGAAAGTATGTTGTGCCACAACAGAGAGCAATTAGGTAGATATGCAAATCTTCTCAGAGACTGGACATCCTACATCTCTTCTTAAGGATTGAAGTCAACATCAAAATGCCGCTAGCAATAATGACCATCAAACAAGTGTGAGCACACTGCGTAACAACTTGCACCCACTTTGTTGAATCTCTTATCATTCGTGCGCTCTGTGTAGCTTGAGAAGCCTAATGTCATTCCAAGTTGGCTCTCGCCATTTGAATGGTTCCCTCCAAATCAACAACATCACTCTTAGCCTTCCACATCTGCCACTTAACTCAATTGGCACACCTCGAGGAAGTGCACAACATCAAGGATTTTCTTAGGTATCTCTAATCTTAATTTGACACACACTAAGTTTAGGCAAGGCACTAGAGACAATGCATTCCTCACAATGCTGCATGTGCTTGAGCGCTTTAACGCACCATTACAACATAACTTGTCATCTGCAACATCTTACCCTTGTGTACATGGAATTGCTTCATCTTCGTGTGCTTTTGTAATGCCTTGTAGCATTCTGCACCTCAGTCTAGCTCTGCACACGACGATCAACACTTTGCGGAATCCATATAGGCTTACTTCCACAATGCCAAGATGCATACCATGTCACAAGATCTCATAGTAATCACAACTTGTAGTACCACGCAACATTGCATACATCTCACAACATTCACAACTTTTGCAATGCTGCGCAAAATTGCTTTGCAACACTTGCAACTCCTACAATTCTGTGCAAGTGTATTACGACACACACAACTCTTACAATCTTGTGTTGCATCAACTTATTTCACAACATTCACATTTTTTGCAATGTTGTGCATCCCCACAATGATTGCAACTTCTCGTAGTTTTGCACAACACATTACAACCTTGCAACACTCCTGCATGTTTGCGCCTCACTTCTTAGCACACCACACATCTTCATAGTTTTGGGTAGAATTTTTGCTATTCATGTCCACATGTCAGCATCTTGTTGCCATGGGGCATGTTAGGCGATACTCTCCACACCTATGCCATGTCAAAGCACTTGTTAGTGTAACTCTGTCTCGTCAATGTGTTTGGGTCCTTGAGATAGCATAGTGTTGTATTCCAACACATAATGTACAACTTTCTCATTAGGTTTTGTTTGATTCGGGAAATTTGTGTGAAGGAAAGTCTTTGGCTAATTTTGGTGGAGAAGTGAGCAAGGAAGCTATTGGCCAAAGATTGGAATGAATGTATTGAACCTTAAGGGAGAGTGTAGATCCAGTCTAGTACATACTCCTTGAGATTGTGGAAAGAAATTGGGTAACAATGCGTCATTACTTGCATAGTCCATGCATGAGGTGATGAAGGCTCGAAGATGTTGCTTTGGACTAGTCTTGCCATCATATAAAGAGATCCTGGGTGAAACAAACCCTATGGGTAAGGGGTAATTAAGAACTTCGGGTGTTAATTGATTCTCTAGTAAACCAATGGAACATGTGGTAACATGCAATTTACCTTGTGTGAAAAGAGGTAATTGAGCTTGAATAACATGGATATGTTGGGTGTAAACATCAATAGAGGGATTTGTAACAATTGTAGAAGTTTTAGGTGTTGTAGTATAAGCATAAGGTTGTGTAGGAATATGCATGATGACTTGGGGAGCCCTTTGTGATGCCCCCATACTGCAAACACTAGGTGTAGGCAACACTTGTGTGTGACTTTTGGGCATGAGCCTCAAATGTAGAAAGAGAGCCTTTAGAAGGTGGATTTGTATTAGTAAAAGGTTCTACAAGAGCATTCCCAAGGTTAGATTTCATGCGCAATCTCTTTTTTAGGCTTCTGATAGCATAGCTATTACTCCATCAATGTTGTTAGGTTTTTTCGTAGGCACTTTACTAAATTGATTAGTTGGAACTTCAGATGGGATTTTTTGAATAATGGGAAGTTTTTCATGATTGGTGTCATATTGGTCTCCTTCATGATTAGATAGGTTTTCAATAAAACAATATCCTTGTTAATGTATGTAGCATCACCAAGAATATCATCAACATTTGTATTAATATGAGCATCAATAAAAGAAGTATTGACATCAAATTTGTTGGCAATTGATGTGGGCACTACTCAATCTAGAACTTTGCCCAACGGGGTGATAGATCTAGGTTGCGTAGGTCGCATAAGAGAAGAGCATTAAAGTATGCACAATAGGGAAGGTTTGGGTCAACACTAAGATCATTTTTTTGGGAAAATCAAATTGGAATATGAAACCCTAAGGCTGAAGAATGAAATCGTAGATTGGCGTTGTTCGATCGATAAACAGGTTCACCAAAATGTAATACAAAATTAAGGTAATGATAATTCAAAACTAAGATAGAATCCTAGTAGTTCTAAAATATGTTACTCTTGCATTTGGTAATAATAAATCAATAAAGTGCAATTAAGGTTCAGGGTTAGA
Source organism: Taxus chinensis (assembly GCA_019776745.2). Classification (NCBI taxonomy): domain Eukaryota; kingdom Viridiplantae; phylum Streptophyta; class Pinopsida; order Cupressales; family Taxaceae; genus Taxus; species Taxus chinensis. The sequence goes on along the minus strand of CM034152.1, from coordinate 157,994,992 downwards.
GAGAGGAACCGGATTTATGGGACCAAACTGTGTGGCATAGTGCTTAGAATGTGCTCATAAGCACATTAGGTTGTTGTCAAGCTACTCATAAAATATCTCGACTTGGAACTCAATGCATGACAAGTTCACGGGTATTTGGACACCTTTGTGCTCAAATCTATTCGTAGGTCTACAAACCTATCCTTTGGACCTGCATACTCAATCTGAATGTTGGGATCTGGTTCACCTGTCGAAGGAGGTCTGATTTCTTGGTCTGGATCCGTGCAATGACTGTGCTCTGATGCTATATGGCTTCTCCCTATCTAAAATCCCAACCCTTTTGCTTGAGACCTAAAAAGGGATTAGCAATGACTAGGTTGGATTGCCTCACCACATGGCTGCTGATGTAATGAGCACTATGCTACATACCACTACTCTGGAGAGGGATCAAGCTACATGTAGTTCTTCCAACTCTATAATGAGACACATGATATAAAATAAACAATAAAAATGGCACCATTTTTCCAATCCTCACACTTAGCAACACACACTTGATACTTCAAAATGGTTGATCTAGGGCAGCAATATAGATGACTTCATATTTTAGGGGCTTGTTGTTGTGATGGTGCTGTAAGGAATAGAAAAATTCAGTGCTTGCTCGACCTTCTTAGAGTGAGAGAGTGGAGAACCCCTAGCCATCTTAATAGCTTAGGGTGGATATGTATTTATATGTGACCATTTATACGTTTTCTCTCTCAACCAACCCAAAAGTACCACCTAGGCCAACTAATTTAAGTTACCCTTTTTGAAATAGTGATAGTTAGCAGTGCAAGGGAGAGGTTTGTAGGGGTTGGACATGTTCGACCTCCAAACCTGCCCAAGGTGTGAAAGGAATCAGGTCTGAGACAAGTGGGAGGTCTGTACAGATGTTTTGTAGCATGTACAATGATTCTTCAGGAGTTGGGTTGGAAAATAGTTGTTTAGTGGGACTAGGATGTATGATAGAGCAGGAGGGTGCTTTAAATTGGTCATTTGTGTATAAATGAGCTAAATTATAGAATAAGTGCCAAATGCTATATTGCCAACTGCTCAGACCAAATTTCAGGTACTACACAAATAATGGGTAACGGGAACTTCTTTAATTAGAAAGGATGCATTTCATTCTTTTCTCTAGTGATTATTGAAGGCCTTGTCATTATTGCGAGATTTGACATTTATTTATTTTATTTTAGTAGATCAAGTTAGTTGATTAGCTTCTTGAATACATTGACTGTTCAAATGGATTTTTTCTCATTGGATCTCTATTTTATATATACATACATATATATATATATATATATTTGGGTTTTTTATTGAAAGATTGAAGAAGAGGAAAGTTCTGATCAGGGGCAAGAAAAGTTTGAAGCTATATTTATAATTGAATTGGTAACATGTGATTAGTTTGGCATTTATTTTTTGACTTTTAAAATTGATGTCTAGTTTATTGTTTATGACTAGATCATTGCTAATGGGATTAATTTAAAGTGGTAATTTGAATAGCTAAAAAGTGACTAAGAGTGTTTTTTGCCCTTCTTTTAAAGTGAATTACTAGAAATGACAACCATTTTTTCAAAAAAAACTGTGATACAGATTTGCAATGCACGAATTGGGTCTTTCTTCGAGAAAGCCCCACAAGAAATGTGCAAGAGTAGTTGGTGAGGTGAAAGCCTTAATCCTTGCACCTTGTAATGAAACACTTGAAAAGTGAAACTAATGTTTTAGTTCTTGGTTTTTACATTTGCTTTTTGTGGTATTGAAATTTTATTTCAGGTTTTAGGTAAGTTCCATCCCCATGGAGACACTGCGGTTTACGATGCTTTGGTACGGATGGCACAGGTGAGTTTTTTAAAGATATTTTAAAATTCATTATTCATTTCATTATTCATCTCCTATGCATGCAGTAGTAACTAGTAGCTAGAAGACTTTGATGGATTTTGTTTCTTTCGTGTTCTAGTGTCGTCTATGTGTTTTTGAATTATGCTTTTCATAACTAAATTTATTGTTTTAGAAAGAAAGAAATTATATCAATGTCCAATAATGACCAAAAGTGGGTCAATGAGACTTGAAACATAAATATAATTACAAAGTAAAGTACCTTGGGTGAGATGGACCCAGGTTATGAAGATTAATTAAATAATAAGCACTAAAGAAATGTAAACATAAAAAGAGGGGTTAATTTAAAGTGCTTAAGCCGTGGAACATAAGAACTAAATACAATTACAAATAGCCTTGTAAGGGAAAGACCTCTCAGTGAAACCATGGCCTTAGGAGATGAAAGTGGGAGAGACCATGCTAGGAGACCAACTATGTCTCATGTTTGTAGCAAGTTTAGGCTAGAAGAATCAATATCATTTATCTCTGTGAAAGGGCCAATGCAGAATTTGATAATACCAAAAGAATTGTAAAGGGAAGTGGATTAACAAAATGTCAGTTTGAGGGCGGATATGATGGCCTTAAAAAAATATTATGTCCTGAGAGATTATCAGCAATCATATTTTTCATGGAAGAACGAGGCTTTTGTTGCATATCCATATCATAGTACGACTGACCAGCAAGGAGGGCAAGATGAATCTTCTAACTCGGCCTTCATGGTTGCAACTGTAGTTGAACTAGCACCTTTATCATGCAATAGATCAAGATGATGATTGGAAATGTTTAATTGTTTTTTTGGTCCACAAGGAACACTAGCAAGACAATGAAGAGTTGGATCTATCTACCAATGTATTAGTAGACTTTATAGCAGCATTGAAACTAATTTAGCTGACATGGGGTGGGAGATGTTAAAAAAATGAATTTATAAGTACAAATAGGACATTCTGAAATTGCAAGTTTTATGAACAAATGCAAGGCAAGACCCATGTAACAAAATTTTGGATTTAGAAAATTATTTTAGTATCAAAGGGACAAGAAAGGACATGTGATGAATTCTATTAAAGCAGGGGTGCCCTGCTGCTACCAGATGGTCCCATGTGACAGATCAATATTGATGAGAAGCATGCACCAGTCTGCAATGGCTGCAAAACAATGAAGTATTGAATCCTGAATGAGTGAAATATAGATAGTGGAGGAAGAAATCATTGAACTTGGGAATTATAACTCTCGACAGCAAGGGCAATGAGAAGGGAAAGGGTGGTTAGATGTTCTACCAATGGATGCTATGTGCATCTCCTTCAATGTATCCTTGAAAAATAAAGTCAATTCCATTTTCTTCTTATAAATGCATCATGGTCAAGAGTTTGATTTTCAAAAGTGGCGGGGAAGCATCAATTTTATGTCTCTAGACTCTCTTTGATAATGTAAGATAACTCTGTGATGATGCTTTGTTATTGAGGGTTTTCTGTGGATCTCATAATTGCTGATATACAAACAAAGACCCAATTCCTTGGTGTGGGTTGTCTCTAACATTACGTCCACGTGCTTGGTATCCACATTGTTGCAGGTTATGCAAGCTTTGTGTCCAGCATCCCCCATTGTGATTTGAACTCAGATCTTTGTTTTGGAAAAACTCACCTTTATGTCTTAATCACACCCGCTGGGCAATTATGTAAGAAAACCCTATAATTCGTAGTAGTAAGTAATATCCCTTTTCAAAATGTTAATTATGTCTTATCTAAGTATCATCAAAGCGATGTGGGCTTTATATAAATCCAATTTCCTTTTTTAGTAATTTTAAACAGTTCAGTCCTCGGTTAAAAAATCCTTTATAAGCCAATGATTTCAATCTTACACTAGATGAAAAACCATTGGGCTATTTTTAGAATATTTGCTGTCACTTGGAAAATATTAGGGCATGCATGTGTAGTTTCCGAGTTAAATACATGGTATTCAAGGTCAATGTTAGCTTCCATAAACATAGACAAGTATTCTTCTGTATCATGTTTTAATTCTAATAGGACTTTCTCTTCTTTAAGGTTCCCATACCTTTGTGTGTCATTGGATTGTTCACTTCGTGTTTCGATTTGCTCCTCAATGTTGTTTTGCAACAGGATTGCCAGTATTGTGCACTAAGAGAGAGAAGATACTCAAATTTTATGATGATTAAGCATGACAAATAATGACATGTAAATATCCCTTAAATTAGAAAAATTGCTTCTGGAATAAAACTCTGTAGGATTTATTTAATTCCTTAAATTTCTCTCTCGAGAGTGTTCATTGGAGAAATATAACCAGGTATGTAACTACTCAATTAACTGATTGCTGATTGAAATGAGTGCATTTGCCAAAGGAAAAGCTGGACACATGACAAAGTAATAAAATACAATGACATTTCTTTATCTGTAGAAGTTTTATTTCTCACTAATGTTTCCTTCAAGAAATGATTGTATATTGATCTCTATCTCTTAGATTCTTTGATCTATAGGAGTGGTAGAATGTATGCTTGAAGACATGCCCTCCTCTGGATAGTTTAAACGATTGTAATTTCGTGTTATTCTTTAAAATTGTCATTATCACTCCAATTTATTTATGATATTATCTTGTGGTTTCAGGGTTTTTCTTTGCGATCTCCTCTTATTAGTGGCCATGGAAATTTTGGATCAGTTGATGCAGATCCTCCAGCTGCTATGCGATATACAGAATCCAGATTAGAAGTATGTATTTGTTGTTGTTTCTTGTGCTAGGTTGGCATTTTTGTTAACTGATTTTTGAGCTTTTATGTTTTCATCTGCGGGATATAGTAATAAATGAATTTGTAGCTATAGATAATCTAGATTGTTAGCAATGTAAAGTTAGCATGAATGTAGATGTTGCTGATAGCAACAATCAACCTGATTAGCCTTGAATTTAATTCTTAAAAAGTACTTTTACTTTGTTATGATTTTTCTTTAAAAGGATCGTTTCTTTAGATCACATAGTTCTCCTTTATAGCCTTAATTGTATATACTATGTGTCAGTCGTCTTTAAAATATAAATATAATTATATTCTTCAAGGTAGTGGAGGAGTGTACATATTCCTAAATGTACAACCTAAGTAGCCGGTTTGGGTGTGATTCTGGTACGGGTATGACAAATTTTAAAAATCCTTGGGTATGTCCGTACAAAAAATATATTAAAAATAAAAATATAGAAATTACAGCCTAATAAATCAGAAATTAGAGACATTAACCATATAGTATGCATATAAAAAACAAAACACTGACAAATATGAAAAGATTATCTGAATGCCAAATGTCATAATAATCAAATATCTCAAATGTCATGTGCTGATCATAATTAATTACATTAAAATTAATATTCATAGTCATCTTGCTCTTCATTGAGAGCATCAATATCAAAATCATGTGGTCCACTAGAACCACAAGGACTACCACTCCCTAGCTAGCTCCGTCACTCCCGCCAACTATACTATGCCTCATAGGAGAGTCAATGTCAAACAATGAGTGGTGTGAAAGGGAAGAATTCAGGTCAACATCCTTGAGATTTATATCCCAATGCTTTGACAACCCCTCATTGTAATTAGGCTTCTTGTGGGAGATAAGGTGCAAGTTCGAGTGTATGTAGACCAAGTCCTTGACCTTTCTTGCTCCGAGCTTGTTGCGCTTCTATGAGTGGATGAAGTTGTATGTGCTCCAATTCCGCTCACAAGAAGATGAACTTGCAACCTATATTAAAATTTATAAAAGGTAAAAGTTAAAATTCAAGTTTTAAACAAAAAGAAAGTTAAAAACTCAAAAAAAAACTTACTTGTGACAAGACCTCGATTGCAAGATTCTGAACAGTTGATGTTGCTTGGCCATGGAGGTGCCACCACATATGTGCATCCCTCTTGTATTTGTCCCCTCGTGGCACCAAGGCTTTGACTTGGGAGGTGATGAAACTCCCAAACTTGGTCATAAACGTGTCTTCTACCTCAGGATCGGAAAAAAGCTTGGCTAATGCCAACTTGAACCCTTCGGCCACTTCCACATCCCTATATGGTGTCATCCTCCTCGGAAAAGAAAGGATCTTTGTGCTATAAAATCGGAGTCAATGCAAAAGGAAAGGAGATGTAGCGGGGTGGTCATTTTGTTCCACCAATCGATGAGGATTGAATGCACTTCTTTGAAAAATTTCTCCTTGGGATCTTGCTCCTTTGCACTAATGACGAAATTTTATCTTCTCAATCATTGAGTTGATGTCATCATATACTTCTCCCAAACATGGATGATCCATGTTTGTGAAACGAATCCTGCTCATGATGGGCTCCATGATACTCAACAAATAGTCTACACGACCTCACCAATCATTATTTAGGACCATATTTTTCAATCTTTGGGCCCACTCTTTACTTGACTCTTTCCATACAACCCACATGTTGTTGATGACCATGCATTGTAGTGCCTCTTTCACCTTCACAAGTCGTCTCAAGACAATTGTGTGAGAGGTGAACCTTGTCCCAACTACCTATTAGAAAAATAAAACCAAAAAAATTAAAAAATTATGAAAATAGAAATTCTACAAGCAGATACTAGACATTAAACAAATTTAAAAACATAAGATGCTAGATATTGAATTTTTTTAAAAACATTAAAAAAAATTATAGTTTACTAAACTAAAATAAAAAAGAGATTCAGAAATTTACAAGTACTTTCATCAGCTCCATAGGTGAGAAGTTTCTAAACATGGCTTTGGAGAGGTGATGGTTTGTGAGGAACATCCAAATCTCCTCTCCTCTGCATAAACTTGGCTGATCCACAAAATTTTTTCTGCCAATCTTATGAAGCATGAGGTTGAGTGAGTGGGCAATGCACGGTGTCCAAATAATGTGCAGATACCTTTGCCTCCACCAACATCCCCGCGCCCTTGCAATTTTGTGTTATTATCCGTAATGACTTGGATAATGCATTTTGAGGCCCCATCGTCTCAATGAATTCGATGAGAATGTTTGCAATGAATTCCCCATCCTTCACACATCCCTCGCAATCCACGAACGGGCTTAAAAAACATTGCCCCTCGAGGGCACATTGCTACCACATTGATAAGAGGCCTTTTTCTTGCATCTTTCCATCCATCTGAAACGATGGAGACCTCGTTTCTGCCCTTGAATTCCTAATTGGCTTAAATAAATTGTCAACATATTGTTTCTCTTTGGCTAATTGGGTGGTGCAAACATTTTCATACCCTGGCCCTTGATAGCCTTTTGGGGCCTCATTCATTGCTCTTATTATTTCCTTCCAATATGGTGACCTAATGACATTGAAGGACAATCCATTGGCGTACAAACATAGAGTAATATGCTCATCCTCTACATCTCTTGCCTCATTTTGAAGAGACCTCTTTAATGGTCCTTTTGTTCTCTTGCTTGAAGGAATGTCTTCATCCTATGTAAGGGTGATGGCAAAAATGGATGTCTTGAGGCCACCATAGTAGATCCACTAGCAGCAAGTGGGACCATTGGTGGCTTTTTTAATCCTCTACCTTTCTTTAACAAAGGGTGACATGTTTTCATGGCATGGGCTGCATCTACTTCCTCTTGCTTCTTGATAAATTTAAGAATTTGTGTTTTTGAAAACGGAACAAGTTGTGTCCCCTTACATCCTCTTATACTCATATTAGGTATGTGACATAGGTGGGCTTTCACCTGACTATATGAACTGTGGTGCATAACATTGCATCAGTTGCTCATCTCCGTTTAACCCCCCCACTACCTGGAACCAAACTTTAAATTGTTACATGTCTCCAAAGTGGTGATTGTTCATCGTGTTGAAAATGAAATTGGTCATGACCCACTTGACCCAAAAACTAGTTGACATTGTGATTGGAAAAATGTAGTTGCAAGCGTAAACAAACATGCTAACTATCACCTAAAGGAAAAAAAACCTACAACTTGGAAAAAAGAGTTAAAGACTCAAAAACTTACCTTGGCAACGAATGGGCTCCTCAATCACCTTAGGAATACGATTGCAATGAAGTTTGATGAAGCTTCAACCTTGGATGAGCAATGGAAAGTAAGTATGCAAAGAGAAAAAGAGAGATGATAGTTTTTGCATTTGTGTTTTGCTCTTATATCTTTGTGGTCTTTTATCTTTGTATTTTGTGTTTGAGTTACTTTTATCTTAATTAGTTTTGTTTATTATATTTTTTTGTTTTTTATACTTTTGATTGAAAAATAAAAAACTAAAAAATAAACGTCTTTAATTGTGGGTACTCCTTGGGTACATCTAGGGTATGTCCCAAACATATGGGAATGCTTGGGTACGTTTGCAAACGTGCCTGGGCATACCTGTATGTCTAGAACATACCCAAGGGGTACTGTACCCATACCACGTGCCAAGTACATACTCAAGTTGGGTTCGAGGCTGGGGGGGACGTACTGGCTACGTAGTGTACAACCATTGAAAATATGGTTTTCAACGTGTATGTAAATTTTTTCTAGTCTTTTATTTTTCCCTCTAGAATTTCTTACAATTAAACAGTGAGGTCTATCATCCTACTTAGAACACTGTATGTTGGATAGTACTCCCTTTGTAAGAAGTTGAGTAGTTCAAGAAATTACTAAATTTTTAGCATTTAAGTTTGTTGTCAGCAAAGCATGGCAGAGAGTTTATTCAAAGATCAGTTTATTTTCTCTATTTTGATTTAGAAATATGTAGCATTTTTGATGTTTCAATTTTATTTCTATGAAGTGACTTTGTAAATTTAGTATAGCACATAATTTACAGGATAGACATTTTTGGTTTTATAAGCCTTGTGAATTGACAAAGTTAAGAGATAGGAAAAATGACGAGTTATTTAAGAGTGAAGTTATGTGGTTTTGTATGTTTTGATAGTAATCATAAAATCAGAGGAAAATATGTTGAACTACAACTGTCGCCAAAATTTTAAATCACTCTATTCTCCTTTTTCCAATTCAGAAAGGAAGGATATGATTATGAAGAATCAGCTTTATCAATCTGTGTTGTCCACTTGTAGGATTTCTGTGGCAATGTAACCTTGACGGTTGTTGGTGGTTGGGTCAAATTGGCACTGAATAATTCCCCCTTATGTGGATTCAGTTTTATTCTATTACATCCACTTCATTTCCTATAGTGTGATAGACTTTTGCTGTATATAATTGTTTATTACCATTGCATTTCAGTTATTTATTGCTTTTTGCATGCACATATATGTAAAAGAATAAAAAAGAAAGCAGAGTAATACAGACATTTTACAGACTTCGAATGCATGAAATGATTCTGTTTGAGTTCAATATTCTGTTGGTTAAATTGGTAGGATTTTCTCATCCAGAGCCCGCCAAAAGACGAGGACCGTGGATTGACATTAATATTTTTTATTTCTGCTACTCAACATGAAACATACAAACTAAAGGGCCATCACAATGCATAAACAGTTTAGGCAGTGCGTCAAACTTGATGTGGGTGGTTTAGTATCTTGTATTCTCTTTTGCCACTATTATGCCCTTAGGGTGTTTATAGAGAAACTACACTACTAAGCAACATCAATCACAAAGTAGTAAATGCGTATCACATTACAGCATAGAAGAATATGATAGTACTCAAATGTTTTATTCATAGATAGTGCTCAATACAAGCTGTTGGGTACAGGAAGGATCTGATAATCAGCTCCCTTTTCCTGATGTTCATCATTCTATTTAAAAGATAAACATTTTGATGGTGGTTGGTTGACACAATTGTCAACAACCGGAAATAACCAACTAGAGTCATTACAAGTACATAATGCTGACAGTACAAACATTAACCACATAACAACTTCAACTACGAAAATATGGAATTGCTAAGTTACTGAAACCAATGACCATACTAACAACCTTACTGACGTAGCTATCAGACTAATATAAGATTAATACACTACTTAACTATGATGTATTAACCTACAATATTTTGAACATTCCTCCACTTAGTACACACACAATTCAAAAGGAAAGGAACGATGATGCATGAAAATTGCGACATACTCCAGTTCAAAATGAACAACAATGGATGGGAACATATAGCAAATCCAACAAGGGTAGTGGGAAAGGCCTCCCTGTAACTCCAATAAAGGATACGCATGCTTTTCAAAACTGTGACCGGATATTCACTGTTCACAATGAGATTAGTTGGATTGAGCCTCAGACTTCTACAACATACAAGCAGGGACATACACTCTATTCATTGCAAGTATGGCATGTGCTCCATTTAATTTCTGTTGCCCTTCTTTGGTTGGCCCGACCTCATCGAGCAAGTATAGATCAAGATAGTGGGATCGGGTCTGCCTTCAGCAGGTGCTATCCATCCATTGACCAATGCAATTAGTTACTGCACTTGATCATTGCTACTTTAGGTTGCTAAGAAATGGTTACAGGTACAGGTTCAAAACACAGAAACACCAATTTTCAGAAAACCCTTGGGTATAAAATGACACGGAAATGTTTGTACAATATATTATTAAAAAATATAAATATATATAAAAAATGCAAATACTCATTTTTTGTCCATAAAAGATAAAAGGCTTAAAATACTTTGTATTCATGAGAGTTCAAAACATTCAACATGCTTAAATTTTCATACGTACATGATTACAATCTAGATTCTAGAATATATCATCTAGATTTTCCTCAAGTACCGCTGAAACGAAAGTATCTAGTGTTTTTACTTTTATCTCTGGAGTTTACAAAACATCACTGCTGAAACAGTACTGAAACGTCTCAGGTATGGCCAAAGCACTGTTGAAATGATACAAAAATGTCCTGGGTATGGCCCAAGTGCGGCAGAGCCATATCTGGGACTGTTTTGGAGTTTCGGAAACATTTAAGGTGAGTACTAGGACCAGTACCAGTCCTGGTATGTCAGCACATTGGTACACTGCCCTAGATGGCATTTTCGGGTATCTGAGCGGCCACTGTATTATGAGCAGTAGTATGATGAATGCTGCACTGAACACAAGCCGTAGCTTTAGTTGATTTGGCACTAGGTTTTACTGAATCGTCTGTAGTTGAAGTACATCATCACTCCCATTTATGAATACAAACTCTTTAGTCATGTTGTCTTTTGGGTGCATTGGTTTTGCCATTGTGACAAACTGCAACCTCTGAGCTAGCAGTGAACTTGAGATTGGTTGGTGGCCTCATTCCTCTGTTTTCTCTAGCCTCTTGGATTCAACACAACTTATTATGTGGTCCATAAACCATTCCTTGATACAGTCTGATGGTTTTGACATTGTTCTTCATAGTCCTTGACTCATTATTGAGAGTGAGATAATCCCCATCAATTGAAAATCTCTATGTTACCAGCGTTCGTCCCCCACCCTCCTGTACCCCTTGGATACATACACGGTACGGTACTGATACGTTTTGACGTACCCGGGACATACATGAACGTCCCCGAGACGTACGCGCAGGGTTGGGCATTGGGGGGGCTCTAAAAAAGTTTTATTATTATTATGTTAACTCAAACAAACTTCAGTTTTATTAACTAGACTAGGAGGGTGTGGCAACCACAAGGAAATCTGGGGATTGTTTAAAATCCCTCTAGTTTGTTGAAGTGAAAATATTCAGAAGTATATCAAGAATGTTTGAGGTAATTATTTGGGATCATCGCAATTGGCCAAGGAAAGAAGCTCTTCATAGAAATTTGGACTTATATTTGAGCCTCCGTACAAGTTATTTATGATATCAAATCTCAGGTGATCTTTAATACTAATAGAAAAATTTGGAACTGCAAATTGCATAGCTTAAAGTTTTAAAGAGCATCCTTTCCCAAAAACTACCAAGGCACAACATTGACTCCTTCCCGCATCCTTAAGGAGGATTAGAAGGTGATTTTGGATGATATGTATTATGAATGCAAGAACCAACCACTGAACTGACCTCTTTAGTTATCATTGGCAGGTTAGAGTCAATCTCATTAAATAGGTCCTTTAGGAGCTCTCTATATACATCTTTTATGGCCACCATCGCAACACAAAAATTAGTCTCAAAGGAAATGGATGAATCACAATTGAATACAATATTCGTATATCATAGAAAATGTAAAATCTTAAGTATATTGAATGTTTTGAACATTGATTGTACTATGGTTTTCAAGTTTTGTATTTCATATGGACTAAAAAATGAGTAAAATGAGTGTGTGTATATATATAGATATATTATAAAATATTTATGGACGTATCCAAGATGTATCGTACCCAAGGGTTTTTTAAAATCGACGTATCTGTGTATCGAGCCGTACCCGTACCTGTATGAAAAACTTTTATGGGTGTCAGGTACTATTGTTTATGGTTTCGACATTGTTCTTCCTAGTACTTTACTCTTCACTAAGAGTGAGATAATCCCCATCAATCGAAAAACTCTTATGGGTGTCAAGTACTATTGTTTATGGTTTCGACATTGTTCTTCCTAGTACTTGGCTCTTCATTGAGAGTGAGATAATCCCCATCAATCGAAAAACTTTTATCGGTGTCAAGTACCATGACAATACAACCATATACAAGAGATAAATCTTTTTAGTTCATGAGACATACATGCATATACCATTTTATGGCAAAACTATTGATCTTTTAAACCGTAAGGTTTCACAAGGAATCCTTTTGATGGGTGTTCAAAAAGGGTAGTATGGATCTACTGGCCAAATTTGAGTGGAAAACTTTCCGTGTCAAAAGATATACAATGAACTTGCTTTTCCCAGGTAAACTCTACGAATTTTTTTTATTTTTCCTATGGTTTACAATATTTTTTTAATGTTTTTAAAACTAAAATCAAAGTCCGATCCTAAAAAAAGTATTACTTTATACAGCACTATCTATGTAGTAAAAAACATAGCACTAAATTTATGCTGCTTTACTGATGCACTACACATAAGTATTCAGATTTGCATTGGCTTACAAAGATGCTTCTTACTATGAGAGGAGTTTTTGGTTTTTTTTGTTGCAAATGAGTAAGGCTTTGATCTCTCTCTCCCTCTCTCTTTGTGTGTGTTAACATATTTACCAGAGTACTCTTACTGTGCAAATTTCTTTCACATTTCTTCTGCAATCTTCTCTTGCACCTAATTTTTCTCCTTCAACAATCATATTATTTAAACAAAGATTTCGTCATAGTGGCATATAGAATCTGAAAAAGTTAGACAAATTAAAAGTGTAGAGCTTCTTTCTATCTTTTCAGCAAAACAAGGCATCAATCAGATCTTAGATGCAAAAGATACATCTATTTTACTAAACACCATATCTGCTGGAATTTAATGACGACTTTGAAATTTCTCCTTCCATCCTTTGCAAAGCACACTTAGATCTATCATAGACACAAAAATCCTCTTGCACTTCAACAATAATGAATGAGAAGCTACAAAAATCTTTTCAAACACATTATTTCTAATGCAAACTATTCTAACACACACATAAGGCTATACCACATACAATTAAGTGAAAGAAATTTCATTAATCAGGGCAAATACACAATGCGAACTGCCCGTTGATCAACATTAAAACTCTATAGGCTCTCTTTGGCTCTCATAGACTCTCAAATCTCCTTATCTACCCTGCTTCGATACCAAAATGAATATTGGTATGAGATCAACACCAGTGTTTTAAAAATCGGAACCGGTCAAGGGTTGGACCGAATCTGGAACAGTTCAAAGTTTGTTAACTGGATTATTAAAAAACACTAAAATTTTACATTTGTTATAAAAACAATATATTTGAAGGATTAGAAACCATGATTCCAACAATTACACACGAAATATGTGAAGTTTGCTCATGTATATACTATATAACATGTAAGAAAGGTGTTTATAGCATAGCTACACAGGGACGTGCCCACCCCCCCCCCCCCCCCCCCCCCCATTTTTAACACATCCGGGACGTCCCGAACGTCTTGGGGACGTAGGGGAAATGTTTCTCCCACGTTTCTTACAGTGCACATTTGGCAGGAAACGTCCTAGGTACTTCTGAAGAGGGGAGGAAACGTCTTGGGGACGTGTGGGGACGTCCCCCACATGTTTTGCCACTTTTTAAAATTAAAAAACACACTTTTTAGACTCAAAACTATATTTTTTTAAATTGTAAGTCACTCACAACATAAAATTAACATTCCTAACCTAACGCTAACCCTAAACGTGCTATTTTATGTTATAAATTTACATTATGGGCTCATTTCATATTCACACCAAGCAAGAGAAAGAGTGATAGCAAGAGCAAGAGTGAGAGCAAGAGCAAGAGCAAGAGCAAGAGGGAACAAAAGCTATTTATAATTTTATTTGCTTACAATACTTGTTAAAGTTTTTTTTTTTAAAATTTAGATTATATTTGCATTTGTTAGGGGCTGTTTTTTAGCATTTGCATCTACATTCACAATGTAATCATGCATATAGTTTGTAGTATTTAAAAAAATGCATATTGCATAGGGTTTGGTTGTACAATGTAAATGATTATGTTTTTTTTTTAATTACATTTTTATTTTTAGTTTAAAATTTATATTATATTTTCATTTTTTAGGGGTTGTTTTTTAGCATTTGCATCTACATTCATAATGCAATCATGCATATGGTTTGTGGGATTTTAAAAAAGTCATCTTGCATAGGGTTTAGTTGTAAAATTTAAAATTTAAATGGTTACACTTTTTTTAATTACATTTTATTTCTAGTTTAAAATTTATATTATATTTGTATTTTAGGGGTTGTTTTTTAGCATTTACATCTACATTCTCAATATAATCACGCATATAGTTTGTACGATTTAAAAAATGCATATTGGCTACGTTTAAAAAAAAAAATTAATTCATTACATAATCAATCAATTATATAGTTATGGTTATTTTTAATTCATTGCAGCAATCATCACCATGAGTTCATCTTCTGAGTATGAGTATGAATTAGAGCAGGAGAGGGTTGAACAGGAAGTTGAGATAGGTGATCGTGGAAGAGTTGGTTATGCCACAATGGGGGAGAGTGGAGAAGGGACACAAAATGTAGTGGCAGCGACAACTCGTAGTTCAGTTGGTAGTGCTACCAATTGCCCCTCTCAAATGTTGTCCAAATTTGCCATTGGACCATTTGATAAGAAGAAGCCATCGCAACAATTTGCCCAAATAATTGATAACCCCAAGTTTGGAAGGGGGAGCAAAGTATGGAAGTGCAACATATGTGCATTGACTTGGCATGGCAGTAACACTTGGACCAATGCACACTTGTTGTAACTTACAGGAAGGGGGGTTGGCACTTGCAAGGGCCTTTCACTAGAGCAGAGAGCCGAGATGGTGAGAATCTTCAATGGAAATACCACGGACAATGTGCTAGAAGTTCTTGGTTTTACGGATAACACTCCAATGACTCCATTGAGTGCTTATAGGACTGGCAAACATGGTAATACTCTGGTTGGTTTTAGTTTTGGAGCGTCAGAACTGGAAAGCAGAGAGAAGAGAAAGGTTGTGTGGGCAGCCCCAAATTCAGTTGTTGACATGTTTGATTCAAAGGCAAGGGAAGACGCAGATGATGCTATTGGAAAAAATTTCTATGTTGTTGGGATTCCATTTAATGCCGCTCACTCTCCTTATTACAAGGAGGCTATGGCTAAGGTTGCAAAAGAATGTACAAGTTATGTGCCTCCTGGAGACACAAAACTCAGGACAACAATCTTGGATAGAAACTATTCTAAGGTTAATTTGTTGATGGAGGAGATGAAGCTGACATGGGTGTCACATGGATGTAGCATTATCATGGATGGGTGGATGGATATTAGACACCGTCCTTTCATCAATATTATTGTCTCTTGCAAAAATGGATTGTACTTCTTGAGAGTAATTGATTGTTCTGGAAAGCGGAAAGATGCTGAGTTCCAATATCAGATTTTGAAGAATGTCATTGAG
Organism: Taxus chinensis; assembly: GCA_019776745.2. Classification (NCBI taxonomy): domain Eukaryota; kingdom Viridiplantae; phylum Streptophyta; class Pinopsida; order Cupressales; family Taxaceae; genus Taxus; species Taxus chinensis. The sequence continues at coordinate 157,979,199 of CM034152.1, read as the reverse complement.
GAGGTTGGACCTTCAAATTTCGTACAGGTTGTCACAGATGCAACTTATGTGTGCATAGCAGCAGGCAAGCTAGTGGAGTGGGAATATAGGCATATTTATTGGACTCCATGTTGTGTGCATGCCATGAACAATGCACTGAAAGACATAGGGAAGATTCAGTGGGTCAACCAGATAGTGACTGAGGCCAGGGACGTGCAGAAGTTCATATGTAATCACAACACATCATTGGCACTTTTTTGAAATTTTTCGAAGGAATTTTTGAAACCAATTGACACCCGCTTTGCATCCTATTTTATTTTGTTGGAGAGGATGTCTGAGTTGTAGGAGCCCCTGCAAATTATGATTATGACATAAGATTGGACTAGGTGGCGTGAGTCCAAGATAGATCAAGGGAAAAGAGTGAAGGAAGTGGTGTTGCGGGAAACATTTTGGGTTGATATGAAATACATCATATCAATCATAGCTCCAGTTTTTAGTGTCATCAAATACGGGGATTCTAACAGCCCCAATCTTGGTGAGATCTATGAGTGCATTGATAACATGCTTGGGCAAATGAAGGCAGCTATTCGGGTGAGGGACCCCACTTTGGAGTTCTATGATGAACATATACAACCCATTATTCAGCGGAGATGAGAGAAGTTGAACACTCCTCTTCATATGGCTGCGTATGCATTGAATCCCAAATGGTATGTGGAGAGGCCAGATAGAGTTATCCCATTGGATGATGATGAGGTGAAAAAGGGCCTTATGAAGGCCTTTAAAAAAATGTACACTCCACAGGAGGCTTCACAAATCAGATTGGAGTGGCTCGACTTCACTGAACTTGATGGGTGCAAAACATTAACAAAGGCAGACATGGTAACAATAGCACAAAAAAAGCTAGTGAGTTGGTTGCGATTGTATGGGCTTCCAGGACTGCTGTGACCACTTGCCGTTCGCGTCCTTTCCCAAGTTTCTAGCTTATCTACCTCCGAGAGGAACTGGTCTACATATGGTTGGATACACTCTGTTAAGAGGAATAGGCTTACATTTGCGAGAGCGGAGAAGCTTGTAGTTGTACATAGTGTTTTGCGTCTTATGGATCGCAAGACACGTGAGTACAAACAAACCCCAACATTATGGTGGGATGTAGATCCCGAGGAGCCGAGGCAAGTTGAGGAGGACAATATTGTGCAGCGGGGATTGATTGGGCTTACCTTTGACGATGAGGATGCCAGTACCAGCGAGGAGTTCATGGATATTGCTTCAGATGTTGATTCTGATTTTTAGGCTGATAATTGTAGTTGTCCTCTTTTTTTGTAATATTGGCAATAGACAATTGTTGGTGTATTTGGCTATGAGATTAATGATATGAATATCAACTATTGTATGAATTTTTTATTTATGACATTAACATATTGATATTATAGTATTAAGGAATGTATTTGATGTTTATGAGTTCAAGTTTCACCTTATTTAAATCTCAAATGGTTTTATTTCAGCTGATTTATATAATTTAGTCACTATATCTTTATGTTTTAATTATTTATATATATTTTAATTAGCCGTACCTCCGCCGTCCCCAAAATTTAGAATTTTTTTGCCGTCCCAAAAATCCTTTCCCGCCGTCCCTTGGTCCTCTCGTCCCCCCATCTCAGGTAACTCCAACTAAGAAATGTGTTAAAAGTAGAAATTTTAATTAAAAAATTGAATTTTTTATACTCAACGCTATATGCATGCATGTTTACACGACTTGGCCGGTTCAGGTCAGAACCGGACTTGTTCGACCAGTTCAGGCTTAAAAATGTTTAACTGGCCGGTTCCGGTTCCGGCTCGACTGGTTTTTAAAACACTGATCAACACACAATCAAAACAAAAATAACTCACAATGCACAATTCTTAATCAATTCTTAGCATAACACAATACATATGTATAGGAATATGATATCCTATAATTTAGGATATCATTCCTATCACTCTTCAACTTATTCATCTATCAATGAGTGTTCTCGTATAAACCTCCACTAACAACATTAATAACGTAGCTATTTGACAAATGTAAGATTAATACACCACTTACATAGCTATTTGAGTAATGTAAGATTAATACGCCACTTCACCATAATGTATTAACCTATTATATTTCCGTAGTACCTATTATATTTCCATATTACCTATTATATTTCCAAGAATACTAATATGACTATCTACATTACGCCACCTTCCAACACAACCCAAATGCAACATTATAAAAAAAGAGCTTATTTGATGATTTTTTTGTTAGATATTGAAGCAGCGGCTCCACAGCTTCTTGGTTTGCGTGGGCGAGGTTCGCCTTTGGTTGTTATGAGCCTATGCTTGGTGTTGTTGGTCGTCGATGCTAAAGATTATGCCCGGTTTTTTTGCAATCATTGGCTTTGTGCAGGTGGTTTCGTTCGGCTTTGTTGTGCCTTCTTTCCCAGACTGGTCTCCCTGGTGGCTTGCAAGTTTATGTCTGCGTTCTTTGCCTCTTACGCATGTTACCCGTTCAGCGTGGCTTCGTGTGAGAGGTGTGGTGATCTTTGCTATGGGAATTTCCCGTTCGGATGCCGCCTTTCTGGGTTGGGTGTCTCGGCTTCGTTGTTGTAGTGTTGCTGGTCGTTTATCGGGTCTCTGTCAGTGGGGTTTTTTTTCCTTTTGTCTTCTTGGGTCAATGTTTATGGCCCTTAAACCCCAGTGTTTGTTTTTGTTTGTTTGTTCTCTTCGTTTGGACTTGGTGTTAGTCCTAACCCTCCTGGTTCGATAGCTTGGTGGTCAAAAACGTTTAAATCATCAAAAAAAAAAAAATTGATTATTGCATTATTATTATTATTCGGGTGGGCTAGCTAATATGTAATATTAATGAGAATTAAAATTAGAATTTGGCATTTGAACTTTTAAATTTACTAGTTGTTATTGTCATAATTGCAAAGCCTTTGGCCTTCATAAACCTTAAACCGTAAACATGTACAACAACTTGACGATAAACATGATGATGATGATGACTGATATATACACCACGATCTAACAATGACTATGATGACAATCAAAATGACGACGACGTTGAAAACGATGACGATTCTGATGAATAGGATGCAGGACAACAACGACAATGACCTATTTGTCATTAAGATAACATCATAACCATCGATTCATAAGCCACCTAACATTGATGGTCCAATCGATATTTGGCTATTGGCTATGCGGTCAAAATTATCATGGTGATATAATAAATGAATTATAGGTATTCTTTTATAATGAGATAACTAACATTAATATTAATAACAATAATAATAATCGATAATATCCAATAATTTTTAATTTTTTATAACATTAGTAATACGTAATATCTTAATACCATGTAGTAATAAAGATCCTAATAGTTGAAATGATGATGATGATGCCACGATTGACGATGACGAAGACGGTGGTCCATGGTGGTGGTGGGTGGTGATGAGGATTTATGACCAATGACAATGACGATGATAAGTGATGATGTCGAATGATGGCCTATAATTGATCCATGACGACAAAAATGCACTATTCGAGTGACGATAAATAAGAAATGCAAATTAGGATCAATCAGATGAACCAAGAGTACAATTAAAACACAACTGTGGGTTAACACTATTTTGCTATTTGCCCTCCCCATCGCCTAACAATATTATCATTGGTGACATTAGTGTTTTCCATTGTATGAATCCATGTTTAAGATGATGTTTATGGTGATTAGTAGTTTTCCATATGACATTCATAGTTTAATATTTGCTTTGCAACAAGTGAGCTAGGGTCTTCACATTATGGTTGTTGAACATGCAACACTTATCTTGGAATGACTTTGTAGACCACAAAACTGCTTGAACACAAAACACATAACACTATACAAGATGATGAGCACCATTAAAGAAGAATTGCACCACCTTGACTTCAACTTCATTGGACATCGACTAAGTGCTAGTGATTGGTGGTGGTGATGTTGATGATGAGGATGACGACAATGATTTACTGATGATGCTCAATGATTATATTGATCATGATAACGACCTGACAATGACTACTTCAATGATGATAACATAAGCCTGCTTTGGACGAATAAAATCATTATGAACCAAGAGCTAATGCTATCTACAAAGACATGATGCCCTAACACTATTAGTGTTTTGTTTACAAAATCTACATTGGTGATTAGTGTTTTCCATCAAAGAATTCATGACATTGTACGATTTGTCGTCCTATGGTGAGTTAGGCTATTGAATTTGGTTGTTGAACATGAACACTTATTTGACATCGTAGACCACGAAACCTGAACACAAAACACAACCCGTATATAAGATGATGAGACCATTGAGGAAGAATGTCACCACCTTGAACACTCATTTGACATGCTAAATAGTGCTCGTGAAGAAGATGCTATAAAAGTATTATTATTTTCAATAATTTACTATTAGTTGCCTTGATTGTTTGTCAAATCTCATAATAAATTTTATTTGGGAATATTTAATATTTACTATTGACTATTCTAATATTATAATTTTTAATACTTAATGTCCTTGAAATAACAATAATTATGTCTCTCCCTCGAGTTCCTCATGTGGAACATCGTCGTTCATCATTGATTGTCACTCATCATCATGCTCATTGTCATCATCATCGTCAGGGTCCTCTTCTTTGCCTTTTCTCAAGCGCGAGTATGTCTTATTCTCACTTTAGTGTCAATAGTTTTGTTAGATGTGTCTTTGTAAGACAAGAGTGGGACCGTCTTCATTTTTCTCCGCAATGAGGGTATTGACCCTTAAATGAACCATTGCTTCTTCAAGCCGTTGATAGGTTCTTTTTCAAGTTTTCCAAATAGTTCTTTAAGTCTTATGTTATAGGCTCGAACATTCTTGTGTTTACCTTGTTAGGTGTTATAAATCTCTACTATAATCTCATTGTCATTTCTTAGGAGCCTAAATTCCTTCTTGAATGTTTTCTTGAGTTTTTCCCATTTTATTTATTAGTACTTGGAGCATTGGTGAACCAATTCCCTGCCCCCTTCCCCTCCCCCTCCCCCTCAACACCCCATATATCTATTTTCACAATCAAGTGCTGTCTCATTGACAGGTCTGTTTTCAAGTCTACCCAATAGTTATACCCTTTTGGGTATTATAAATCTCTACTATAATCTCATTGTCATTTCTTAGGAGCCTAAATTGCTTCTAAAATGCTTTCTTGAGTTTTTCCCATGTTATTTATTAGTACTTGGAGCATTTGCGAACCAATCAATTACCATCCTCTGAAGTTGTCCCTGCCCCCTCCCCCTCCCCCTCCCCCTCAACACCCCATATATCTATTTTCACAATCAAGTGCTCTCTCGTTGACAAGTCTGTTTTCAAGTCTACCCAATAGTAATTTTGAGTCTTCTTATATAGGCTTGAACATTGTCTTGTTTGCCCTGTCATGTATTATTGATTTCAGCTACAATCTCGCTGTCATCTCTCAAGAGTCTAAATTCCTTCTCAAATGCTTTCCCTATTTTTTCCCATTTTACTTTATCAATTCTTGGTACATGTGTGAACCTAATTGCCACCCTCCGAACTTGTTGCCTTCACCTTCACCCCAACCCCCCTATATCTATTCTCATAGTTGAGTGCTTTCCCTTTGGTCGGACCCCTAGATAAGAAGATATAAGATATATAGGGGTGGGGTGTGGGAGGTTGGAAAATATGATAGATGGCCAGGAGAAAGCATAAATGCTCGACTAAAGATGTAGATGCTCTCAACCTCTCGGTTGTGTGCCTCATATTTATCTATCGTCTAAAGTGATATGCCCCCTCCATTATCGATTGAAACTTGGGCGCAGGAGGCTTCTCTCTCTCTCTCTCTATATATATATATATATTAAGGGTACCCTATGGATCAGTTAAGATCTATAAGGTAGGGGTGGGGCCTATCTAAAGTAACTTCGACTACATATATTATTGGAAAGCACTGCAACTAAAGATGTTCATCTATATGTTCACTTGCAGTCCAATTTGTAATATGTCTTGCAATGCCATACAAGATCCTCTGATCCATCACTAATGAATTTTGGAAGCTCTTGCTTTTCTAGAGATGTTGATAGGGTAACAATATCTCGGTTTATTGGTTGCTTCTAATGCCGGGACATGCAGTTTTATGTGGCATCATTCGTAATAAGAAAGGGGAGCCTATCCTTGGCTTTGCACAATATAATGGTCTTCAAACCAACAATCTGGCTGAGCTTATGGAATTTTATAAAGGAATCTAACTGGCAATTGACAATGGATTCTCCAAGCTTCTCATTGAAGGCAACTTGCAAGTGGTGTTGAACTAGGTCTAATAGGTCATGAATGCCATGGCAAGCACAATGCATGGAGGTGGTATGGTTCACAACTTGTTGACCACCAACATTTATTTCAAGAGTTGAGTATTCAACATAAAAATACCACTATAATACAACTATTGATTCCTTAGCCAATTTTTTGTTAGATATGGGGCGATAAAGAAGGTCTAACAGTTTGCAAAGCCCATGACAAGCACAATGCATGGACGTGGATATGGTTCACAACTTGTTGACTACCTATGTCAATTTCAAGAGTGGAGTATTCAAGATAAAATTGCCTTTATAATACAACAATTGATTCCTTAGCCAATTTTTTGCTAGATACGGCCTCAGATTAAACTCGTCATCTATTCAAATGTATTGGTTCTCTACCCCTGCATATTCAATCTTTGGTGATCGCAGAGCAACCTATCACCTACCTTAGTCATCCAAGATCCATCAATCCTCGAAGAATAGATCTGAAATGGCAGAACGAAAAGGGTACACCACATTCAAGACTATGTATTACATCCATTTTCCATGGACAATGTTGTTTGTTTGTGTTAGATGGGACTCCCCCTCCACCATACATGCTTACCTAATTCTTTTTATTCCTTGGTACTCACTCATCTACTGTTCTAACGTTTTACCTTGTCCACCTTATACTTCCCCTGAAGTCTTGCTACATATAACTATCAACATGACTACATATCTCACCATTTCTAATCTTGTTTACCATCTCAAGTTTGAGGATTATGGACATAGTTTAAAATATTTTTTCTTTTTCCATCACTCTACATGTTCAATGTTTTCTTCAAAACAAGACATCTGCATGTCGTCATTCTCTAGCCTTTACCTGACTGCACTTCCCATTAAGGCTTCCAGCAGTCACATTGACCCCTTAGTGATGTTCATCACATCCATGCACACGAACACTCCAACCAGCAGCCATGGATGTGTTCTTTCCTTCAAAATTATCATTGCATCCTTCTTAGTTACAGCCACCTATTAAGGAAAACACAGCTGCCCTGCACATACTGTATCCTTGTTCAACATGGCAGACATTGGCGTGGAAAGAAGCTATGAAATTGTTTTCAAATACATGTAAATTCCAAGAATACTAGAAGCAAAGTTATTACTGCTCACACACCACTTTGACCGTTCAATAACTGCAATCGCCTTTGCTCATGGGCGAAGGATGTAATTACTAACCAGATCAGAGCAGACTGGGTTCCAACTGAACTACAATGAGATGATTTATTTGTGTTACATGTTCAAATTAGCAGACACCTTGGGGTAGGTTCTGACCCCAAATTTCTCATCCTCAGCAGACTAGATCCTCGAACAAGGAGGTGTCTTTGTCCCAGAAAGACTGTTGTCATTGATTCCACAACCGCTCACATTAATTCAAACGCAAATCATCATAGGTTTTGCAATTCTTGTAAGTATTTGGTCAGATTTCATTCAATCTCAAGCGATCGTTTTGGTTTGCATGGTTATTGTGCTATGGGCCTCTGGAGGAGTAAATTGTTTTACTAGAAGCTTGTAAAACTAAATACAAGGTCCATGTATGTCAAAAGCCATTGTTGGGTGCAGGAAATTACAAAATTAAAGGTTATAGCAGAAAGAAAACCAACATAATTATGTTCTCCAATGCCGAGCTCCAGTTTGCTCATAAAAATATTCAGAATCGTATAGCCTAATAGGACATTCAGTTAGGTGACGAGGAGTCTCTTACGAGTCAGGAAGGTATGGAGGGAGATTGGGTGATGTATATTAAAGCTCTATCTTTTTTTCAAGAGCTCTTAAGCATGCCCTATTTCTCTCTCTCTTTCTCTCAATCAAGCTAGGTTTGTTTAGTACAGTTGCATCCATGTCTCTCTTCATCCCAAAACTGACATCAAGGTTTCTTCCATCTCCGATTTCAACATGTCAGGAGCTGTCACCTTTGATCCTCATATTCTGCTGCCATCGCTCTGTTCATCTTCCCCATCCATCTCCCCTCTCTTTCACTATGCCCTCTACCCCCATGAGCTCATCTTTCAGTGCCCCTACTAAATTTGCTTCTGGAAGTGTCCCCACAGCTTCACCTCCTACAACACAATGTGAAAGATCTGTCATTGATCATCCTGAGATTTCAGTACCTCAAGCAACAAACAGTAGGAATATCCCTCAGCCCTCTAGACCTTATGTCAACATCGGATCCCTGATACTGATCTAGCCAAGCTTTGTACTGCCCTCATCCAAGTAATCCGGAAACCTGAGAGCAAGATTGAAAAATTAGGAGACCAAATTGGGATCAATGGAGCTTTATTTCCTCTTCAGGGTGATTGTATTTTGAAATTCACTACCATTGAAGGAAACACCAGTCAAACCATCGAGTTTCTGAAGAATGTGCTGAACTATCATAACTTTGCAAGGAAACTATAGAGAAATTGCATCTCCACAATCCAATTGGAACTTTAATTCAGCAAGGTTCACACACTGGTACAAAGAATACATGTTGCACAAAGAGAAAGGCCACCTTTATGGCCCAAACTACCAGCAACCGTGCAAATACATGTGACTGGCAGGTCCCAATCTTCAGTCCTTAAAGCAGCAACAATCAAGGCCTGCTTTTGAGATTCTCGGACAATGTGCAATCACCTTTGGCGGGGGTTGGACAGCTCCCTTTCAAAGGGGACAACTCCCACCAAATCTCTGTAATGAGCTCTGGGTTGATACTATTGTTGTATCTACTAGTTGTCCATTTTTGTGGAAAATCTTATGGCAGTCCCTCACCTTCTACAATCCCAGGTTATCACCTTCTTTTTTTTCAGCTGTTTAGTCTTAGTTATTAGCTTTGCATAGGCGGCCTCATGCGTAATGAGACTGTTGCTGGTTTATCTTTGCTAGTGACAGTTTGATATTTCTGGCCAAACAGTGTTGTCTCACTCTCTGGCAGTTTTGGTAACACTTCTCAATATATTAATATATGTTCTTTAACATTAGTGAATTTTTTTTTGTTGAACTTAGTCCAATTGTATACGTTCCAAGGGTTGGCGTGAAACATCAAAACATGTTTGCATATATTGAAATATTTAGAATTAAGAATTGATCTTCCCCTTGCAAAATGGTTGACTTCAATGAGTAATCAATTATAATTTCAATAACCATGCATACGTAATCACTATTGGTATCTTAAAGTAAAATTAGTTTTTTAGTGTTATAGTATAGCAAGTTTTGCCTACAAGGGCATGCTACACGGCTAGCTGAAACCTCACTTGCGGTTCCTTCTTGAACGATCAACTCTATTCCCCATTGCCTTTAGCCTTATTTGGTGAAAATTGCTGAATCATGATCTTATCTTGCGACCATCTAGACCTTTATGTAAGAACTGTATACACTGTGGAGACTTCGTTATGTTTTTGGCCGTAATTACAAAGATCCAAGTTTATGCTGTCATCTTAAAAAACACTGGGCAATGGTAGATGAAAGGTTTAAAGCACAAATCATAATGGGCATGATCTGTATTGAAAATAGGTCTTTTGTAGGGATATATGCCAAACTTCCCACATCATAGAAAGAATGTCACAAGCTGTCCTTGAGCTAGTTGCATGTAAATTTTATCATTTTTTGAGCTTGTCTCCACTCTTAGTGTTCTTCCTGAAATTTACCAAAGACAAGATTTCCAGGGGCAGTTCCTGGGAGTCATGAAGAAAGTTGCTCCATTATGAAGAGGTGGCATCCCCACATTTTTCTACCGAATTCACTCATGGCATCAAAAGTAGTCTATTCTGTATTAATTAAAATATGCAGAATGTACAGTTGCACCACAAATATTTTGAATTTTCGACAGAGGTATCCATTGAAATATTGGCAAGAAAAAAAAGATTTCTGATTCTGAGCAATGAAAACTTTAATGTTTATACTTAAAATGATACAAAGTATTAAAGCAAATAAAGAACAACCACACCATCAGTTGCGCTCAATTTTGCATGGAAGAAAAATGATACGAGCATTGAATTCTTTGAGGTTTTTTAATCAACAAAAGATCAACAGTACATAAATGGTCCCATTGAAATTTAAGTCTGGAAGGATGAAATTTTTGTTGCTTAATAATCTTCATGATACAATAAGAAACAGTTATTTTCCCAAAAACAGTCTTGAAAACCGACAGTTACCTTCATAAATGGTGAAAACAGGTGAGCAGGTCTGGAATTTGATGGTCACCCCTGCCTGTCAAATGGTACTTTCAGGATGGTTTGATCATTTGCCTGCCTTTAATTTACGTCTCAAGCAAAATTGTTGTGTCAAATTTTTAATTTTTTGTTTAACAATCTATGTGGGTGGATGATGCCGTAGGGAAAGCTTGGGGAACAGTTGTGAACTTCGATGGTCCGTGTGATTATGTCTGTGAACTATATAGAAATGCTGTTTAACATTGCATATAATGTCTTCTCTGTAAATGCTATACTTAAATAGGATTTACAATATTCAGTGGTTAGAGGTGGTGTAACATAACGGGGTATTGTTTTGCTGTGAAAGACTTTTGAACTGTTCATTGTGAAGTGTCTGGATAGTGAGTGATTACTTGATGTGTGCTGGGCAGTCTCTGTTATCAATATGTTCCAGCAGAGTAAACACCGGGCTTAGGTTGAACCTAGAGGGTTTTCCAGCTGGAAAACTATATTCAACATGTAAGTTTCCGAATGTCATGGGTCTAAAAGATAACTATATTACTTATAGCCAAGAATTTGTGGATAACTTACGGTAAGGAATCAAATACAATTGTAGACTTTGCATTGGTATTCCTGTATAAAAACTCTTAAACATTAGTTGGTGCTATTTTTTATGAGGGGGAACAATCCAACATGTGTGTGGATTCTGACCTAGGAAGAGGCTGGGGAACAGTTGTACAACTTCGTTGGTCCATGTGATTATTCCAGCTAACCATCTAGAAGGCTGTTCAACAGCCAGTAAATAAATCATATTTGTTGGCGTTTAGTGAAAGGTAATTAGTTGATCGTGTTGTCAATAGTTGCAATGATGAGGTATGTACATGCTGTGCTGTTTTGTACAAATTGCACATTATATTCTCTTTGTGATCGCCATAATTCAAATAGGCTTTGCAATATTCAGTGGTTAGAGGTGATGATGCACTACAACAGTTATTGTTTTTCTGTGCAAGACCACTGAACTGTGAATTGTTCATTGTTGAGTCTGTGGATATGGCTTAATTATTTGATATGTGTCAAGCAGTCATTTTTATGAATATGTTTCAATAAACACTAGTCTTTGGTATAGACTAGTAGGTTTTCTAGTTTGAAAAGTGAAAACTATATGCAACATGTAATTTTCCAAATGTCATGGGTTTTGAAGATAATTGTATTCTTTATTATCCAAGAATATGTGCATAACTTACGGTAGGACTACCTAATACAATTTTAGACTTTGCAAAGGTTTTTTTGTTAATTATCTTTGTACAAAATCGTTGACAACTTATTGCTATTTTTAAATTGTTCCTTGTTCTTGATTAAGAAGCACATAAATACTTTTCTTTAACAATCAATGAAGAAAACTAGACTGGGATTGAGATAGTGCAGAAAGACGAGGTTCACAATGCCAGGCAGAAAGGGTTGACATAGAAAGACTTTCAAAAAATCAAGAACTAAGAATTTGAGAAGAGAACATTTTCCACCCTTGGCTTGCAAAGCACTGAAACAATCTGTAACTGGTCCCACCTTCATCGGAGAAAAGCGGGACCAGTTAAGGGCTCACACATTCCTGAAGAATCTTTTGTCAAAATGGACATCAACTTGATACATTGAGAGTTGGATCTCATTCAAAACATAGATTGGTATTTATGTCCAAGCAATTCCATAAACTACGACTGAATATATATTATGCCAAGAAAACAAATGTGGGTCAATGTTTATTGGGTCCATTAATCATATTCAATACCAATTAAACCTGATGTATATGAATAGGGACTTTGTGCCATGACAATTTTACTAATTAGAGTTGTGGCTTAAAATTTGCCATTGATAACCTCTTGGCAGTATTCATAGAGTAAAAAAATTGAAAGGGCTTCAGTAGTGGTTGAATACTGTATTTCCGTAAGGTGGACAGTGAATTATGAATTAACCAGTTCTGAGACATCATATTTTGAGATAAATTAAAAGAGTTCAATATCACCTTATAAATCTTAGGGGACTCTTAATTGTTCATACTCTTTGTCTGAACTGTCTTAAAGGTATTTTACCTAAAAACTCACATTCTTTGTGGGGCCTTGCAACAGTGCAACAGTTCTAGCACAGATAAATCTTAGGGGATTCTTAAGTATTCATACTCTTTGACTGAACTGTCTTAAAGGTATTTTACCTAAAAAATCACATTCTTTGGGGGGCCTGGCAACAGTACAACAGTTCTAGCACAGATTTGTGAAATGCATCCTTTTGCTTTTGCAGGCACTTTCTGAGGCCATGCTTCTGGCAGATCTGGAATTAGACACGGTTAGTGACAACTCCTCTCATCTGTAGTTTTATTTTACTATGTATCTTTAATATTGATCAAAGTTTTTATTTGCAGATTATGCTCCAAATTTTAAGATTTATGCTATATGCTGTGGGCCTTTTCACCTATTTCTGTTTTAGGGTTAACACAATTTCCTATATTCTGTATTGAATATTTTAGGTATGTTAGCCTACTTGCAAGTAACTAGTTTCTGAGTATTCTTTTTTTACATCTAATATACATTTTGTATTTTGCCATTAGATACGTGCTTTTCTATAGAGAGAAGGAATTAGTGCATATGGTGGATACAAATTACACACTACAGTGATATCGTGGAAAGTTTTACATCTATATCCATTTCCCATTGCACATTGTATCACAGCATCAATAAAGCATATTAGGATCTATTGGGCCTAAATATAGTGTTCACTCTTTGGAGTCAAATTGTCTTTCCACTTCAATGTCTATTTGGGATGTTTATTTATCCCCTTACATACAACAATATTTGCTAACCTTAGTTTCTTTCACAACTATAGCTGAATTGCAGAAATACCCATCATGTAATACCCCTAGTGAATTTCACTAACGTAGCTGATATAGGAGGTACAACATCACATTGGGAACACAAGTCACTGTTTATTCATAGCAGTCTTTGTCGTGTTCCTATTCCACTTTATATTTGATACTATATATGTGGTCCAAAGGATAATGATGGATGTGTTTGTGCCTTTCAAGTTTTCATTCCTCTTTTCCTTACAACTTGTCTTCATATCTTTCTCACACGTTGGCACACCACCTCATTTATGTGCTTTTCGTGAACATACTGCAGATTGCTGAACTGGGGCACAGAATCTAGGCGGGTTGGCCACAAAATGGTTTACAAACCCATTCCCAACAAGGTCATCATCTAATTGCTCAGTTTTAACTTCAACAAAATAACCGATAGCAATTTCTTAGAGAAATATGAAGTTATCGACCAATTGTTCTCGCCTTCTTTGGTTTGCTTCCATGCGAGTCAATCCCTAGCCACAAGGAATAATGTTTCATTCTCAATTATTTTTGATTTTCATGTTTTTCTATGACTTCAGGCTGGGGACAACTGTGCCAGAATGCATGGATATGATGTGTACGGGCCTAAATCTGAGTGACAATGATGTAAAAAATGTAGTGTAATAAAACACCAGGGGAAAATTATTCTTAGTATGGCGTAATATATGTTATTCACAAACAAATCATACTACCATTTATATCCATGATGATTAATCATGAATGAGACCTGATATATTGAAATGAATGTGCAATGTCTCCAAAAAACACGGAAAGTTTGAGGAGAATATTGCAGAGCTCCATCAATGGTCAACAGAAGTTTATCGTATGGGGTTGGCCACGACAGGTGTGTTAGTTGGCCACAATTGCTTTCCTTACATAACGGCTAATTACGATCTCGAAACATAATCATGTTTTGTACATTTATCTGTAAATGCCATAAGAAAATGGCTTATTCTGTGCCAAAAAAATCCAATAAAGCAATTAAGGCTGTCGAAAAAATATGTGGGGCTATAACAAGGTTTTTGTCTTGCATATTTTTAGATTCACATTCTTTGTGGCAGTTCTTGCTAATATTATAGTATATGCCTGTAGGATTTATTCTCAAGTTGTCTAAACCAACTCCTCCATTTTGTACACACTACTATTGTGTAGGCATTGTTGGTAGAGACACCAACTGGGTTTTGGTGATCCCTCATCACAAATCTCGTCAATTTATTGGTTTGGTGGAGAATTCTGTAATTGAAAAAACATTGATGCAATTGCATTCAGAATTCTCCACCAAACAATGAAGCATGTGAATATAGCCTTAAAACCCTAATCTATTGGTTTTTATACATAATTTTCTTTTCACAATCTATCTCTTTTGCACCTATGCATTTCTCCCTTTTTGCTAATTTACTCGTTATCATACATCTCCTTCACTAATTAAGTACTCGGTGAAGTAGAACACATTTATCTAGTTATGGTTCTGAAATAATATGAAAACTTGTTGAAAATTCGAGATTTCTGTTTCAATAGTTTTCTCTTGCACCATGAAATCTATTCAGGCCTTTTTATGACATTAATCACAGTCTGTATCCATCATCAAGACAAAATATGAATATTTTTTCTAGTGCACTTTGCAAAGATGATGCACATTGTGTTTGCTGTCCTTTCTCTGTTTTGAAACATTTGTAAAGCATATAAATGTTATGTCATCGTTATTGCGGATGAGATTATAGTTCTAGAATTTTTCTTTTGGAAGTGTAGAACTCTTTTTGTATGCTGCAATTTTCTCTAGAGCAAGAAAATATTGGTCTTCTCCTGGTCAATGCCTTTCACTTGCACATTCTTGTAATGCTCTAGTCACGAGCCTTTGGATAAATGCCCATATGCCATGCCAATATTAACGAATATTGTGCACGGTAGCTTTTCCATTGGGATTTGTGAATATTGAATCAAATGGCTTTTGCTAGATATGGTATATTTGGCCCTTGGTGGATTTAAAAACAACTTGCATATAAGATAAATAATTAAGCTTGACATAAAGTTTATGATAAAGTAGTAAAATTAAGCATGACAAATTAAAACCCGTGGCCCACGTGAGAGTTTAATGGATGCACTATGAAATACATGTGGGTTATAGGAGGCTTGCCAGCTGTGTCCATGTACATAGTCTCTTGCATGAATGCCAATTATGGTTAATGTATGCCATCCTTTAGTATGAGTTTAGTTTATAACTGATTGAACTATAGACGGGGAAGTCACTCAATTTTAGTGTATGTGGTCCCGGTCCTAGTGATTGTAATGACCAAGAATCTCTTTGTACCTCCTTGAAAACATTTCAATGTATTAAATTCGTTCCTTCTAAAATTGCTGCCCCTAGCTTTTCTAAAATATGCCTATGTGGTTTTCATGTTATTTCCATTTGATTCCAATTTTGTGAGTGATTTAATGGTAGCCTTTTTACAAGTGTATGATCTATAAATGCCTCCTAGACTCCCAAAGATAACTCTAGATCCATCCTTGAGAAAGATAGGTGGAGCTAATCGAGGGTTTCGAAGGTTCTCTGCTTGAAACTCAACAAGCATTTTCTTTCTTTTTCGATGTACTTTATAGACTCACCTTTAAGAATTGTTTCTTTCCACCTGCAATTATTACAGGGAGAGGTGTAACTCTAATGATAGTATTAAATTATATTAGTTAATGTTTAATGAATTATTAGTTATCAACTAACTAATGTTTGGTTATGAAATTCCCCAACTATAATGTGACCTCGTTTAGCATAATAAATACAAGCACCACACACTTTCCAACGTGTGTCATGTCCCTTTCTCATTTCTCTTCATTCTTTCTATGTACACATCTTATAACATTGGTATAAGAGTCATTGGTGCTTGATGAGTCGGAGTTCAAGGAAGCCTGTAGAAGGTACAAATTGTAGGAACAAAGACAAAAATTTGAAGTCCAGTGACGCCATTAGTGGTATGGATGACAAGGAGAATAAGATTTGTAGTACAATTCATGATATTGAATGAGATCAAAGACGGCCAGGGCACAATCAAAATACACATTACAATATGAAAATCATGAGTGAAGGATGTGAAAACGTGAAAAGGAAGAGTTGTAGAATTCAAGGGCATGTCGAGGGCACGCTTTCTTGATGTTTTTAGCAATGATAAAATGAAAAACATTGTTTTGTGAACCAACAATTTTTGCTGTTCAAGGGGCACTTATTCATGTAATTTTCAGTCATTTTTTATAGTTGTCATTTGGAAACGTGAAGGCACTCATTTTGAGGGCAAAATGGGAGGGTAGTCATTTCAAGGGAAAAACGCGAGGGCATAGGCACAATTTTTCGAATAGACTCTTGATTTACATTGTTCCTCTAAAACATGATTTTGAGGGTACAAATTACAATAGACCATTACAGTTGACAAAGATTATGTTTTTGGAGTTGATTGACCAGTTCGAATGTAGTTTTTTCATTCCAAAAACATGAGAGGATTTTCGGAGGCACAATTAGATTTCAAGGCCATTGACAAAATGCTCAAAACGTGCAAATGTGAGGAAAAAATTTGATTACCATCTTTCTTTTGCACAGGGAGGTACACTCAAGTTTTAGGTGATTTTACAATCGAGTTTCAATTGGTTTTTCAGACAGTTGTTTGGGCATGACTAGTGACAGTTCAAATGAGTTACAAACAAGAACTTTGAAAGTTGTTCTTGAATTTTGTGTTGTATAAATCATTTCCACTCGTATCGATTTGTCAGTAAGAAGTTAGAATATAAACAATACTTTGATTTATTGCATTGATTTGCATTATAAACTTAAAGTCTTCAGATGTTGTATTGTAATTTCTTTTGTTACGTTGATTTTTAGATTGGAAAATATAATATTGTGTGAAAAATAACAACTATTCAAAATCTTTTGTTGGGGGCATAGAAATTGACAGGCCATAACTACAATGTCAGGAGTCAAAAGATTACGACGTTTGCAGAATATTGGGACTGTGATGATATAATCCTTCACATTGAAGGTAGGCATATTTTGTGGATTATGACAAACGTCATAAGGAGCCCTTGTCGTTGTTGAAGCTGTCAGTGTCCGATGATTTGATACCCAAGGATTGGAATGCCACTGAGGCTAGTGAGCTATGGACAAGTCTGAAGAACAAGTACATTCGTTTAGAGAAGTTAGGTTTAATACCCTAAATTTTTGTTGTTTTTAGCAAAGATGATGGAGGATGTGTCCCTGGATGAAAGATATTTGAGATGAACTTGGTTCCATCAATAAAAAGGTGGATGATGATGAGTTGATGGCGCTTGTTTTGAATAGTTTGTTGCCCTCCTTTGAAACATTTGTGGAGGCTCTACATTTTATTGCAAAAAATTTGACTTGGACGTTTGATAAGGTCAGTTCCTATGTGCTGTAAGAGGAATGTAGGAAGACACAAGCAATTGAGTCTAGTTTTAGACAATTCGTGAGTGCATTGACAACTTGGTCTAAGGGAAAATGGAGACATCACTCTAATGAATCTTTGAGATGCTAGGTGAAATGCCATTACCGTTAGAATTTTGGGCATCTAAAAAAGGATTGCCAGAAACAACAATATGATCTTTCCCTACACAATAAAAAGCAAATGTGGGAGCAATTGTAGATGATTAGGATTTTGAGGAAGAGAATGCTCTCTATACTCTAATGACTTCATGCTCGAGCTACAATGCTACTAGTTGTTGGTTCTTTAATTCCGGTGGATCTAAATATTTTTCATGTTATAGGGACCGGTATATAACTTTTACTGCAATTTATAAATCAGATTTTTACGCATAGAGGCATTCTATAATGGTGGACAAGGCTGTAATGGAGTGCGTTGTTCACTTTTTTTTCTCGAAATTAAATTTGATGTTCATTTGATCGTCATGTGATAGTTCGTTTATAAATTTGACTCGTATTGGCCTGTTACTTAAATGATTTTTTTTGCTTTTTCTTGGAGAAATCAATAAAAAAATAGTAATATCTTGGCCATGTAATAATGTTTGGGTTTTTTTTTCTTGAATATTTATTTTTGAGATGAATAGAATCACATAACTAAATGATGCTATTTTCCACAAATGAACGAGAAATTGATAGTGAATTTAATGAAATTATGGATTAAAGAGGTATGTTAAAAATCAAACCTAAGAACCTTGAAATTGATATCTATTGATGTATTTCATATAGATATATTTATTATGTTATATATTTTTTTAATTGATATTTATTAATGTATTTCATATAGATACAATTATCATAATATACTTACTATATTATATTTATTTTTTAATTTTTTTTTTGGTATACTTATACTACACTTACATAGTTAGATAGTTGCCTCGTGATTGATATCTCTCAGCATATTTTAGATAGATGTATTTAAGATATCTATACTAGTATTAGTAGATGAAGAGTCACTTACCCTAGAGAGGATTGGTTATTTATGCATTGTGTTGAATAATGGGACAGCAAAACTATCTTGAATTTTGGGGACTATTGGGGGATGGCAAGGGGTTCCCCTATACATAGCTAGATATATTTATATTTGTCAATTGTACATTTAAAATGTTAAACCCTATTAAGCATTCTGAATATTGCTGAGATTCAAACAACTCTATGGTCTGAACATTGAACAGTGAATTTCAATGTGACTTGGAAATATAAAACAAATAAAAATAGGTATTTGCCTTGCAATGCATTGGCCAAGGAAATGTTTGAAAATACAGGGTTGTTGACTTTGTTATATCTCAAAATTAAAAGCACTATTAGTGTTATGACTCCATGATTTAAGGATTGCTCTTTTAATCAACTTATATGCATTGTACTTGCATGGAGTTGAAAGTCTGTATTCTTTATACATAATGATAATTACGAGTTACATATGTTTGGGGTGCTAGAATTCCTCATAAAATCCAAAATGTCTGGGAGGTTGGGGATTTCCCTACTCAAATCCTAAAACTTTTCTATATTGGAAAGTGTAGAATCCCCCTTTCCTGGATTGGTGGAATCCAGGGTAAAATGACATGACACGCCACTCAATCAAAAGCACCGGTTCTGGTAAGGACAATACACACATGTACTCTTTGATCGTGTGGTTGCGAAATGACTTTTCACAATTGGGAGTATAAAGAAAAAACAATAACAGATGGTTATTTCTCTTATTGTGTTGGTTCCTATTTTGCAGGTTGTACAAATTCTACAAACTGATCACATTTCAAGCTTCTTTGGAGGTCCAAATGAGCCAAGTCTATTTGGTGCTACAGAACTTTTTGGGTACTTGAACGTGCTCATTTCGGTTGCTTACTGCCCTTAATGGATTGCTAGTCAAAAAGTGCTGAACATGGCAGGGTCGACAAGCCTTGGGCTAATGATATTTTCTGATCTAACATATCTATGAAACTTGGTTTACAGAATAAGGATGTCTGTTGAAATTCATCAGCCATTGATGCTAGCATGCCCAAATGCAATGAACATTCATACAAACAATTGGTGGACCATGTATCAGATCTAGTGCACCTTCTGAAAGTGGTATTTTGTTAGAGTTTCTGGCATTTGTTGTCTACTCCTCATGTTAAAGTTTTAGTGAACTATCAAAGTTGTACTGCTCTAGATTTGATGGGCAATATTAAGTAGCGGCCTAGTTGTTTGACCTATGTCTGAAGTTGTCTGGGTGTTTATTGACTGTTTTAATACTTTTCTCACATACTTGTTGTCTTTAGGTTTAGCTATTAAGGGGGGTGCGGACTTGAACAGGCTCGACAAGCCTGGTACATTCTGTTTGATCAACATATCATAGATTTTGATTTCACTGCTTTATGGAGGTCAGCCGTTGACTGTGGGAGTTCATGATGCCATTAAAGATGATTGATCCCTTATCAGAATTGAATCATTCTACGTAACTGGATTGGTTGGGACAAGACACTATTATATCTTGTGTCCACAAATAATGATTTCATTTTTATTGTTTCAGTGTCCTATTTAGTTAAGTGCTACGCTTTTTTTTTTGATAGTAGCAAAGAGATCAATTGACTCTCCTAGCCACAAGAATCTCGGAACTGGTGCTCGTCTCGGAGATGTTTCAATGACTTAACTGTCTCAGAGATTTGCATTGTAGTTGTAAAATTTCGGAACAAATATGTTGTATTCTTGATCCCAGATATGATGAGTTATCAAAGATAAATATCAATATAATTACTGTTAATGTTTAATCGAATCCTATATAACTTATCAAATTTATTAATGTTTGGTTAGATTTTCCCCGGCAATATTAGGAACCTTACCTTTTAGCATAGTAAAATTTAGCAAAAAACACATTGTAAAGTGTGTTGTGTTCCTTTCTCAAGTACTCTTCATTTTTCTGAAAAATGGCATGTTCCCATCTCCTTGTACTAGATCATATATCTCCTGGGAGGACTGAATGTAATTGTATGAAATGTCAATAATTAAATGGACAATGCCCTATTTTTGACGTCCATTTGACAATACATAAGGCATAATTTAGTCCTGTACATGCTTGGATGAATATGAACTAAAAATATGGGATAACTTGTGCATAGTGGACTTTTGAGCCTGTTAATCTTTCCTCTATCCTGTCACCAGAATATAAATTTTTCCAGGGTTTTCGATTTGGTGTAGCTAAAACTTGAGGCCATCGTTTCCAACTTACCAAACATCATGGTATCCTAATTTGTTTCCTAGCAAACTTTGGATTGTATCAATGTCGAACCATTCATTGGGGAAAACTATTGACATATCCAAGATATGGGTCTCAAAATTAGTACACTGCAGCAATGGTGAGAGTTGATATCATTTAATGATAAAATGCCTAGCATTTCAACCACGTGACATCACATAGGAGTCATGACAAACCCATCATGTGATTATTAAATGTAAGGCTTACAATTTCGTAGTTAAATTAATATTAGTTATGTATTAATTATATGTTCGGTTGTAACCACTTCAACCATTTTGTAACCATCTCTCTTATAATAAAATGATGGACACAATGATAATGCGTGCATTCCGGTTTCTCTTCAATTCTTCTTTGCACATATTTTCTAATATTGGTATTAGAGCTCTTAGTGCTCGATGGCATGTACGAATCGAAGGAAGAACGTTTAGAAAATTTTCAAGGGTCTTTTAGGGCTTCTTCGAAGGGAAAAATAAAGGAAGAATAGTCACATCCAGTCTTGTTTAAGGCACAAATCCGCTGCCATTACTATCATCATTTAAAAGCACGTGAAAGGTATAAAATGAATCAAACGTATTTTCATTAACAATCACGAATATACTAATGATTTGAAGTTTCAAAGGGAATAGAATAAAGAGTCGTGGAAGCTTCGAAAGGGCATAACATATAGTTGCGAGGACATATTTACTAATCGCGAACGGTTTTTACCATTCACAAACAATGGTTTTATGGTTTTTACGAATCACGAATCGTGGTTTTATTGGTCACAAATAGTTTTTAAGACTAGTTTCAGTCTCGAAAATATAGGACACGAGAGTTTTAAACCATTAAATGCCATTGAAAGCACAAGTTCAAAGTCGTCATTTCTACCACTGAAAGTTGTAAGTCATGAATATTTGCTAGGGAATGAGACAAAATCGTAGACAATTTCTCTCAATTTTTATAGTCGTAAGAGGGTTTCATTGTCTCAAACATTTGAATTCTTCGTACTAGTCAAATTTAAGGACATTTTTTTGGGTATTCATACTCATCTGTTATTCACTTATTTTTTCCATCTATATGAATATTTCAGATTCAAAATCCCAATGGAGAAATATTCTAGCTATAACTTTCACGCTTGAAAAGTTAAAATATAAATGCAATTAATGAACAAAAATTTGTGGGGTATTGTTAATGGAAAGATACGCTACCCCTCGATGCTGCCAAATTAGAAAGAGAAATGTCATTAAGATAAATCGTCATATGTAGTGTTCATGAATCTTAATGTGTTTAATGCGAGCATGATACACCAAACTCTTCAATAACTTTGATACACCTTGATTATCATAAAGAAGTGGAGTAGGTGTAGTTTGAGGAAGTTGAATATCAACTGAAAGGTGATGTAGCCAAATTGCATCACAATTGGCACTGACTGATAGCTGCCTTGTACTCTGCTTTGGTGGGAGATATAGTCGTAGTGTGTTGAAGCTTGCTTTGGCACAACAACTCCTGAACCAAAGATAAAAATGCACTTGGTGGTAGAATGCCAAGTATCTACTGATCTTGTCCAATTAGTATGTGGAACTTGTCAATCTGATATTTGGTGGCCTCTTATATAGGATGCCATAGTTAAGATTTTCTTTGAAATATTGCAAAGTTTGTTTTGTTGTTGTCTAGTGTGCAAGCTTTGGTTGAGATAAAAACTGGAAAAAATAGCTAACAAAACACAACTTTGGCCGTGTGTATGAAAGATAAACAAGGTGCCCATCAATTGTTTGTAGATAAGATAATATAAGATAAATAGATTAATGTCCAACGAATGACCACAAAGTAGGTCAATGGACTTGAATAGCCAGCCAAGGCAAATACAAAGTGGGGAACCAAACGATCACAAGAAGGAACTATGCGAAGAAGATACAAAGGGCTTGAGAAGGTAACAACAATGGAGAGAACAATCCTGACACCCAAACCAGGGCTGGGTTTATAAGCGAGAAGGTGAGAAGAAGGAAGGTTGGAGCGAAGAAGAGAAGAGAGTCCATCATGGGATGGTGGAATTAGCTCCCTTAACATTCGAGGCCGACTGAAAGAAATTTTGGATGGAGAGACGATCGAACAAGGAGGCGGTAGAGTGCAAGGGCCTTCTACTAAGCTGTTGTCTGACTGTATCTAGAAGATTTGGTAGGTCTCGTCTGTGGCCTAGAACCGGGCTTGGTATCGACGTGAAGATGATGGCTCAGTGAACTATGAGTGTTATCGTTGGGATGGACCGATGTGGAGTCTGAGGTGGAGCTAGTCGTCTATTGGCTCTTGGTGCCTCTTGCTGAAGGTAGCACTGTGAAGAAGGAAGTGATCAACTGGGTAGAATTTGGTCTGGAATGTAATTGAAGAGTGTGCTCACGAAGCCTCATGGCCTCTTGAATGTATAAAGCAAGACATTTTTGATCCTCATATTTGAAGAAGTCCGAAAGAGTCTATGCCCCTCTGAAGAGACACTGAAACGTCCCTTTGATCGCATTGTATATGGGGCATTTGAAAATAAAGTGCATTTTAGTCTGGGGCTCTTGGAGATTACACAAATGGTAGATCCTGTCAAAACAATCAAGGTGGTGGTTTGTCTCGCACCGGAGTTTGTGGGAACCAACTTTGATGTGGCCAATGATGAATCATCATTGGTTGATAACTTCAAGCCGACCTCCATATGTGTAGAAGAGATTGCAATCTACCATTCCAAACTTCTGGAAGATGCTTGTGGCATTCTTGACTTGTACCATGAAAATGAGATGCTCATGTTGTTAGAATTCTACACCCAAGCAATAGTGTTGAAGTCATAGATTGGTCTTGTCAAAAACAACACAAATCTGATTTCACTCACTGAAGTGTAGTGGCCTCACTACTTGTGATGGCAAGATTGTGAACATAGACAATAGAATCGCAATGTCATCAACATCACTTTCGACATTAAGATTGATATCAGAAAGACTCTTTTTGAGTCCATAATATTAGGTTGTTGATCAATCTTACTATGCCAAGCTCATGTAGCCTACCTAAGCCCCTGTAGGAACATAATTAACTACAAACTAGATGATCACGACCAAACACCCAAAAACCTTTAAGTTGCATCATGTAAACCTTCTCATCCAAATCTCTATCCAAGAAAATGCTCTTCTTATCCATCTTAAACGCCTTCCAACCAAACTAAGCTTCTATGAAAGAGAAGCAACTGAAATGTGACCATCTTTGTTGTAGGAGCAAAAATCTCCCTATAGTCTATTCTTTCCTATTATGAAGGCTTTTGCGACAAGACAAGCCTTGTACTTGTCGTCCAAAGTACGAAAGGCTTTGCATTCGACCTTGAACACCCATTTGCATCTAATGGGTTATTTACTTGGACGTAATTACACCAACTCCCAGGTACGGTTCTTTGTGCAGGTTTCATATTCAACTTGCAGGACAGTCACACACCGAGGCTTGCCTTTTGCCTCAGAAATTACCGTGGTTCAAGTACTATAAAAAGATCTAAAGAGAGAATAGAGTGAACATGCTTTAGCTGAACCAACAATTTGTTTCCCCACCTTTAGGGGTAATGCATCTAATTGTGGAATTTCATCCTTAGACACCTCCTATATAGTCAACTTAAACCACTTAGGCCTTCGTTGCATTTGAAAACCGTGTGATGGCTGAACATTAGTTAAGAGTGTTGACCAACTCAATTGGGAATCACTAATTGACCAGTGGGGTTGTTGCTTTACCGTTTGTAGAGTACTAGAAGAACTAGATCACTCTTGTTTCAGAGGAATTGCGACAATAGATTAAGGTACCCCACTTTTTGCATAATGATTACAAACAAAGCACTCTCTCCTTTAGATCAACATCTCGATTAACGATAATCTTATTAGTAGAAATATCAATAAGTATATAGGCTTTAGATTGGTCGCTATATCCAACAAAGTAAAATTTGTAACGCTTGGATTCTAGTTTACTTTGTTTTCTATTAGGAACTAAAGTATGTGCAGGTTTCCTCCGGTTTAATTCTTAACCAAGGTTCCTCAAGTGAGACATCTTGCAAGGCTTTTCATTGACTCTTCCTTAGGATATAAACCTTCGTGTTCACTACTTCTTCATAATGTCTATACGACATGCCCCTACCATGCATCATGCACCGGGCCATCTCCATGATAGTCCTATTGTGCCTCTTAACCAGCCATTATGTTGTGGAGTGTACGGGGCTATCAATTATTGTTGAATACCTTGTTGCAGTTGTAATGTCCCTTTTTCCCACTTAAAAACTGGAAATTGGTCTTCTTGCCATCCCTTCTCCATGGAAAAGAAGAGGAAAACAAGGAGAAGACCCTTGAGCACAATATAATATTTTCTTTAGGGTTCTTTTGTTCTATACAGGTCGGCCTTGCCTAATTATGTTTTGGTGCCAAAGGAAGGATATAAAAGGAGAAGAGGGAATTCCTTTGCACTCTAGCTTGGCATATTTTCTCTATACTATGGTGAAGTGAGCTTGTTGTTCCTTAGTCTTCCACTTGGGGACGAAAACTCTCATGTGAGGTCTCTTGAAGGACGAAAACCCTTCAATAGTCTTGGGTGAAGGACGAAAACCCTTCATCATCTCTTTGCATCAAAGAAGGAAGCTGATTTGAGGCTCTTTTTGGCATTACCAACAATGTTACTATTTTTCTAGGGTGGATCGACCTACCTAGGGTAGGGTTTGAGCATATTGGTAAGGATTTGGACAAATCTGGTTTTGTAGTCTTATTTGCCATAACTTTAAAGGCGGGAATATTGAATTGCATGATTTTTGGAGACTCTGACATCTACGTTTCATAATTAATTTTGTGGCTGCAATTTCCAGTGTTTATTTCATTTCCAGTAGTGTGTTTTCAGTTTGTGTTGATGGTATTTGCTTCTAAAAATCATATAAAAATATCGGCGAGATGTTTGGGTGTGTTTCATGCTATTTTGGCATCATTTTGAGCTAGTAGAAGTCACTGGTTTTTATCTATTGACTGCAGCAATTTTCATATTCAGTTTTGCATTTAAAATATTTGATAAAACCCTCAAAAGGGTCATTACAATGGTATCAAAGCTTGATCTTCAAAAGGTCTAGGGTTTATGGAGGAAGGTAACAAGGGCTACATCTATTATCAAAGAAGGAAGAAGGCAGATAAAGAGGACCAGCCAAGAAAGAAGGGACATATGGCTGATATGGATTCTTTAGAGGCTAAGATGGACAAGCTAATTGCCAACCAAGAGAGGCTTGTTGACACTATGGACTTCCTAGCACTTTCCCTCCAAAGAATCCTCGAACCAAGGGTTCAAAATGGTGAAGGGAGTTCCAGTGGAGCAAATAATGCCAAGTGACCGAATGATTCAGCTCGAGGATCAAGTTGGAAGCCTACGTTCATCCCTAGAAAGGAGGCCATCCCGGAACAAGAGCCAAGGCCCACAAGAAGAAGAAATATTTCAGCGAGTTATGCGAAGTATATGGCCTTGTCTAGAGAGATCCGTGATGCCATTTCTCTTGCCGATTTTATCGGTTTGGATAGAGGAAGATCTAGGCTTGAGTCTAGGCATGCCATGCCACATAAAGAGGTACAAAGTGCTTTGCGCAAGTTATCTTTTTCTACATTTGATGGATCTTCAAATGGTACCGCTAGGGCATGGATTCAAAAGTTGAATATTTATTTGTCTTTAAAGCCTATGTTAGAAGAAGATGCCATCAAATTTGCTACTCTACATCTTGAGGGCATTGCCCATGAGTGGTGGTTTCACGGACTTGTGACTCAATGGCGTAGTGAAATTCATGCCTATGGTGAGTTTTGCCAAAGGCTCATTGATAGGTTTGATAGAGTGGATCTGGAGGTACACTTCCGTGAGCTTGCTCAACTAAAACAAGAGGGTACCGTGGAGGAATATGCGGCAGATTTTCAGAGGCTCTCTGTAATTGTTATAGATGTGGCGGAAATAAGGCTTATTGTGCTTTTCATAGAGGTTTGATAGAGCCCCTAAGGGGGTTAGTTCATGCATTTGACCCATTGTCTTTACAAGAGGCAATAAAGAAGGCTCTAGATTTGGAAGGTGCTGCCCCGAAATTAGCAGCAACCAGCAGTGTTTCTAAGACCAATTGGAGAGGGGAACAAGTCCCTTAGCAGCCTAAGAGCCTCTCTTCGAAGCAGCCAAAGAAACTTCTACCAAAAGTGCCTCATGTTCATATGGATCTGCACAAAACCAGCCTTGAAAAGGAAGCAAAAAATGAGCTACGAAGGAAGAACTTGTGCTTTTCATGCAAGGATCCGTGGACTCCAGGACACTGTTGCTTGGGTAAAGGTAAGAATCATTATATTGAAGTAATTTCAGATTGTGATGATGATGATAGCAATGAGAATGACACTAGACATGATGAGATATTGGAAAAGGAACCGAAAGAAGTAACTAACACTCTTGCTACCTTGATGGGGGCACCTAGTTACAACTCTTTCATTATTGAGGGTGATTTACTTGGGCACAAAGTCACAATTTCGATTGATGGAGGAGCTACTCATACTTTCATAAATGCATGCTTGGTTTCAAATATGAAATTAATTGTTGAGGACTTAAAAGGCTTCATCATTAGGATAGCAGATGGGTACTCCATGCCTTGCACAAAAAGGTGTACTCAACTCCACATTACTATGGAAACACATGAGGCATGTGTTGATTTTTTTGTGATTGATATGGCTGAGTTTGACATCATTTTGGGAATCCAATGGTTGTGTCTGTCGGGAGAGTTAAATCTCAACTATCAAAACATGGAAATGAGTTTCATGGATAAAAGTAGAAGAGTCTCATTACAAGGTATACTTCCTAACACTTCCCAAATTAATTATTTGGTAGAAGAGGACATTTCATGTGAGTCATAACAGATTGAAAAGCATTAATTTCAGCTGAGTATGTGAAGAATAAGTTTGCTAGTGATGTCTTTGAAGGGGTAATAGATGATGGAAGGTATAAGGTGAAGAATGGGCTCATTCTATACAAAAAACGGGTCTATATAGTGCCGGAATCTAAGGTGAAAAGTAAGATTTTGAGGGCTGCTCATGATGATCCTTCAGCTGGTCATCCGGGTTATTTTAAGACCTACAAATACATAAGAGAAAGGTTCTATTGGAAGGGGCTCAAAGGGGAAGTGCTTCAATACATCCGAGAGTGCCTTACTTGTCAACAAAACAAGGCGAAACACACATTTGCAGCTGGTCTTCTTCAACCACTTCCTATTCCCAGTCAAAAATGGGAAATTGTCTCCATGGATTTCATTACGTGGCTGCCCATGGTCCAAGGTAAGAGTTGCTTGTATGTTGTTGTGGATAGACTCACTAAATATGCTCATTTTTGTCCTCTTCCAGCTAAGCATAATGCTCCTATAGTAGCTGATGTATTTTTCAAAGAAGTATTTAGACTTCATGGGTTGCTCAAGGAAATAATAAGTGATTGGGACAGTCGGTTTTTGAGCTTGTTTTGGAAGGAGTTGTTTCATTTGGTGGGTACACAACTTGCCCATAACACTAGTTACCAACCCCAAATGGATGGGCAAACTGAAATAATGAACAATTGGGTGGAAGGATATCGAAGAAACTACATTGATGGGCAGCAATCAGCGTGGGTAAAGTGATTGTACATGGCTGAATTTTGTTACAATACTACCTTCCAAATGTCCTTTGGCATGTCTCCATTCAAGGCTTTGTATGGGTATGATGCTTCTTCCTTCGTTGATTTGGTTATGATTGATAGTAGATTGCCTAAAGCTCAAGATTTATTTCAGTGTAGCCAAGATATTCTTAAGGAGATCAAGGAGAACCTTCTTCGTGCCCAAGATCAACAAAATTTTTATGCAGATCAGCATAGAAAGGAAAGGACATACGAAGTGGGAGACATGGTATTCTTGAGGTTGCAGCCCTATAGGCAATCTTCCATCAAACAAAAGGGTGTGGAAAAGTTGAAGTCACGATTCTATGGCCCATACAAGGCAATAAGCAAGGTTGGCAAGGTTGCATATGAGTTAGAACTTCCGGAAAATAACAAGATACATAATGTTTTTCATGTTTGATGCCTAAAGAAGGCACTTGGGCAGCATCTTACCCTTTCACTTGAGCTGCCCCCATTGGATGAAGAGGGCAAATTGATCTTAGTTCCAGAAGAAATCCTTGAAGTTTGTGAAAAGAAGTTGAGGAATAGGAGTATCAAGGAATATTTGGTTCGTTGGAAGGACCTTCCACTTGAAGATGCTACATGGCAGAGTGCTACAATTTTAGAGCATCCACAATTGCAATTGCTTGGGCACAAACAATCTTGGGGAGGGAGGATTGTAATGTCTCTTTTTCCAACTTTAAAGTTGGAAATTGGTTTTCTTGCCATCCCTTCTCCATGGCAAAGAAGAGGAAAACAAGGAGAAGACCGTTGAGCACAATATAATATATTTTATCTAATAATATAATATTTTTTAAGTGTTCTTTTGTTCTATACAGGTCAGCCTTGCCTAATTATGTTTTGGTGCCAAAGGAAGGATATAAAAGGAGAAGAGGGAATTCCTTTGCAATCTAGCTTGGCGTATTTTCTTTATACTTTGGCGAAGTGGGCTACTTGCTCCTTAGTCTTCCACTTGGGGACAAAAACCCTCATGTGAGGTCTCTTGAAGGACGAAAATCTTTCAATAGACTTGGGTGAAGGACGAAAACTCTTCATCATCTCTTTGCATCAAAGAAGGAAGCTGATTTGAGGTTCTTTTTGGCATTACCAGCAGTGTTACTATTTTTATAGGGTGGAGCGACCTACCTAGGGTAGGGTTTGAGCATATTGGCAAGGATTTAGACAAATCTGGTTTTGTAGTCTTATTTGTCATAATTTCAAGGCCAGAATATTTAATTGCATGATTTTTGGAGACTCCTACATCTATGTTTCATAATTAGTTTCGTTGCTGCAATTTCCAGTGTTTATTTCATTTCCAGCAGTGTGTTTTCAGTTTGTGTTGATGGTATTTCCTTCTAAAAATCATAAAAAACATATAAAAATATTGGCGAGCTGTTTGGGTGTGTTTCATGGTATTTTTGGCATTATTTTGAGCTAGTATAAGTCGCTGGTTTTTATCTATTGACTGCTGCAATTTTCATATTCAGTTTTGCATTTAAAATATTTGATAAAACCCTCAACAAGGTCATTACAACAGTATTCCTTGAATTGCTTAGAAGTGCATTTGTCACCATTGTCGGATCTCAGTGTTTTGATCCCTATGTTTGTTTGATTTTTCATTAACACTTCAAATTTTTTTAGATGATGCAAAACAATCAGACTTCTTTTGCAAGGAGTAAACCTACATATTCATAGATAAATCATCCACGAACAACAAAAAATACCTTATATTGAGGACCTATGGTGTTTTCTAGGATGGATCTTAAAGATTTGCATGATTGAGATCTAAGAGCCCCTTTGCACACCATGCACTTTCACTCGGAAATGGATTTCGCTCCTGCTTGACAACCAAACATCATGCACACGTATCTTGTTTTTCTTGGATAGTTGGTAAACCAAGAACCATGTTGGCGCTGTTATGTTTGGCTAAGTATTGAAGATTGAGATGTCCCTATCCCTTATGCCATGAAACGTTGGTATTGCCCTCCGCAACTAATGTATGCAAGTTGAATGTGGCAAAGTATACAAGTCTATAAAATTTGCCTTGCCCAATGCCTAGGACTACCACCATGTTATGTTTCACATTCGACGCAATACATTTCTTACCATAGAAATTCATGGTAATGTTGGGATTTTCAATTAATTGACTAATAGACAATAGTTTGTATTCATTCGTAGAACATACCCGACATTCTTGATTTTGAATTTCTTAGCATCATTCAAGATTGTAGACATCTCCTAACTGCTCTCTAGCATGCGATTGCCTATCAACTAATGAAATTGAATCAGAAAAACTTGTATGTGTAGAAAATTGTAGATACTGTTCCTTGTGACACGTTAAATGTATAGATGTGCTAGAATCAAAGTACCAACAACTGGTAGCACTATTGTCTGAGGAGAATACCATGAAGGTTACTCTTCCCCAGAGTCCTATTCAGTGTCAATTGCTGCCACATTTGAATGATCCCACAACTTTTTGTTGTGGGGTAGGTCATATTGTCGCTTTTGGCCTTCTTTTGTGACATGCTTGGCCTTGTGACAACAATAACATTTCATGTGGTATTTTGAAGAATATTCATCACAATTTCATTTCCACTTCCCTTTAGATTGAGCAGCAAGCATAGTTACCTAAGTCTCTGGGATGGGGGAATAGGGGGACCAGGTTTCTGGGACGGCAGGGAGACGGCTCTTAAAATAATATATAAAAATTATTATCTAAATATTTTAATTTTATTCAATAAAATTTAGGGATTTAAACCGTGGTTAATTTGTTTTAGGTACTTTCAAGATCATAATTTATTGTTCTTGGTAAAAATAACAACATTTTAAAAGTAAAAACATTTGAAAACTTTTGGAAGTTTTTAAAACAATAGGAGATGTCCCCTCTAAGTTCCCAAGTCGCCGAAACGTTTGGGACGTCCCCGCTAAGTTCCCAAGTCGCTGAAACGTTTGGGACATCCCCAAAATCAAGGGGACGCTTCCACACATAACACTGGACTAGCAAGTGACTTTCTGTTTGTCTAGAACTAGTTTGTCTTGTTTGCACCTGCTTGTGTTCCTTCCACATCAAATAGGACTTGACCTGCTCAAATGTCAAATTCTAGCTCTGCCATCAACTGTAAAGACTCCACAAATGATTCATAGGAGGTTGATAAACTTTTAAGAACTCTGGCAACTAGGTTGTTGTAATCCTTTTTTTTTTGAAGGGGAGCACTGGTCTCATAGATGTTTCATCTAAAGGAAGTGCTTTGTCTGGCACCCAACCTCATTCATCTTTGCAGAAAATAAAAGATTCGTTGATTACAAGACCCTCCTTTTCTCTGAAGTTTGATAGTTGTTTTTGAGAATGGTCCAAAGCTCACTTGCCATAGTGGCATTTCTGACCTCAGTAACTATATCATTTAAAACAGACAACTTTAAAAGCAAGAGAGTCTCATGACATTTGTCATAGTAGGCTGGATCTGTAGCAGGTAGTCTTGTTTCAATTTTGAGATTATTCTTATTACAGTACCGATACTCTGTTATCGTGAGTATCTTGTGACTCCAGATGCTATAATTTTGGCCAGTTAGTTTCTGCACTTCCAACAGAACCAAATCCTGGATATTGGCCATGAACTTTAGGATTTTGACTTCTAACCCGTGAACATATTAGTGCACAATTTCCACCTCTGAACTGACCATGACTTTCTTTGGAATCTCACGAAATAACCTTCTGCTCTGTTTCCCCATGATTCTGGTTTGTAGGTCCCCAAACAACTTTCTGGTCTGTTGGGGTATGAAATCCCTTGAAGACTGGAATTCACGTCATGGATAAAACATTTGTTTCCTCTTTCCTGTGCGTTCTTCTGTCTGTGTCTTAGCGCACCTCAGTTATGCCCGGATTCTCTGCTCTTCACATTTTCGAATGCAAATCTTCTTTTCCTCTGTTTTGGTCATAAATTATAATGTCTTCTCCTTTGCCTTTTGTACCCTAGTGTTTTACCTAGGGCTTCCCCGAATGCTGGTTCTGATATCACTGTTAATAAGAAACAGAGAATGAAGGCCCACAATACATGCTTATGTGTCCATTTTCTATTAATTTGAGAAGAGGTTACAAAGTTCATTGAGGAGTTTGAAGAGGTTAATAACCACAATACACTAGCTAAAGATATTGTGATTAATATATGACTGATATCTTTAACATTAATGGCCGTCCTAAATCCACCAATCTCAAGCTGGCTGGCCATTCCTTTTTGCATGAATCTTTGTGCCTAGGGCATTCCGTGACAAAGCATCGATTAGTTCAAATAGCGCTTTTTTTTAATCAAGTTCTGATCTACTGAGAACATTGATGCCTGAATCTTGAAACGTTCTCTTATCTCTAGCCAGTGAAATTTATTTCGATGCGGATTTTACACTCCAACAATAGGAGCTCCAAAAAGCTGGCAACGAGGTTGTTGGTGCCAGGTAAACCGACAATATGTTGTTATATGGGATTGTAAAGTCACAATTCATCATTTGTGTTCCTGGGTGGCTACATTCTTGGCCATGTAATTGATGACATTCTTGGATCTCTGTAGGTGGCGGTGGCATCTCTGTTGCCTGTTGGAATTGCAACGTATAGCGAGTTTCTCTTTAGGTACCTTCTAGGATGATGTCACTTCATTAGATTATTATTATTATCCTTGGCTGAGACCAAGGATGGATCCAAGCAGGCCCACCCAACAGCTACAAGTTGCTTTCAGTCTTGTTCCGGGGTGAGACTTACAGATTGGGTAGTATCAATGCATGTGGGTTTTCAGTTTTCCTTATTTGTGGCTGCCTTTTACCCAAGGAGTCTTAATTTTTTGAGTTTAAACCTGAGCTCCCCTTTTTATGTAATTTTGACACTTTGGGTTACAAATTGCATACATCATTTTCTGCTGTTTCAGACACACATGGATGTAGTATGCTTTGCATGTTATTTTCTCTCTTTATTGAGTCATATAACACATCAAAATAATTTAATAAACTTATATAGATGATGGTTACCATGTGTGATTCTGAACATGGCTACTGTAAATTTTTTTTTTGTCAAAAGAAGTTTTTTTGCCAAGGTGGATTAAACACAAATATATCATAATAACAAAAATGTTGAGACATGTATAAAATTATATTTCCATTTAGAGATGTTTTTATCATTCATCAATTCCTAAAATATTCTCCTTTTTTTTACCCTTTTTTCCAAATATTTTTTTGGGGCTCCTTTGTAGATGTTTTGCCAGTCACAGTTTTGGTAACTTTGATTTGGCATCAATATATTTAAACGTTTTGTTATATATCCGAGCTTATTTGGAGAATTTGATCAGGGGGATTTATATGGCATATGTACAAATCTGATATTTTATTTCAATATGTACATTTTAGAAATTGTATTTTACAGATTATGAAGTTTGGAATTTATTGCTTTGATTTCCAGCAGATCTGGACAAAATCCTCCACTCCCACTTCACCAACCTTCTAATAAATTTGTCTTTTGGGGTCTCTTGGATGGATGGATGTAGAGAGCGAAAACCACTATCCGATAAGTTCACATGGAATTCAGACTGTTAGCAAGTAGATGTGATACTGTATCAACTAGTAGATCCTTTTTATTAGTGTTCAAGCATTCTGGTGTTCTGTAACACACCCTTGAAGACATTCATTCGATCCACGAATGGCAGGAAGCAAGCCAGTTTAAATTTTATGGCAGATTTTTATTCATCTAATGCAATATGAGAGGATACCCGGATGGTGGTACAATGAAATTATTTATCATAACTCATTTGAGAATTTTTATTTAATATGGTGAAAGCTCATGAGTGTGTACAAAAAACTGCATTCTCTTCCCAGATGTTTCTCTAGAGTGGATGGCATAAAGTGGATATGGAATTGTATGTCCAACAAATTCAATCTGCTCCCCAAAGACAAATTATAAATATATGGTTTGGTTATACGATACATTCTCCTGGAATTCTGTCCGTATTATTTAATTTTATCTTGGAAACTTATGTGTTTTCCTTAGTTACCCTTGAATTCCAGGAATTTAGACTATTTCATGGTGGAATTCCCTTTCATCCCAACTTCTAAATAGAATGCATTTGAATTTCCTGTCATTAGAAGACTGTTTAGGAACTATGTGGTAGTTTTCCAATTTTCTATTTACATTTGGATTCAGTTCTTGTTCAAACTGCTGATAGTCACGTCTTTTGCAGGTTGATTTCGTGGCAAATTTTGATGGTTCACAGAAGGAGCCATCCTTGCTACCTGCAAGGCTTCCACATGTCTTGCTAAATGGTGCAGCAGGAATAGCTGTAAGTTGATTTAGTTATTCATTCTCTTTATGGGCTGGGTTGAGCCTTTCTATTCATTTTGTACAATTGGTAATAAAATTGAATGTATGTGATTTCAATGTCATGTTTATTATACTGTCAGGTGGGCATGGCAACCAATATACCTCCTCACAATCTTGGAGAAGTTACTGATGCTTTGATTGCTCTTATTCACAATCCTGGTGCCACGGTAATGAGGGTTACTGTTTAGTTAACAGTTTTCAAAAAGCCATGTCCATTTATTTGTTCTAGGTGAATTGCTGTGATTCTATTGCTATATTAGTGTATGGGAAAGGGTCATTACTGTTTAGCTTATGGTGCTTATAAGTCATGTTTACTTCTCTATTTTTGATAAGCTTGTTTTCAATCTATTGTTTGAGATTCATCCAACTTATTATGAACTGTAAGTAGATAAAAATGGCATGTTGATAATGCCTTGGTTAGGATAATTTTGTGTTTCGAATCACATAAGAATATTTATTTTGTAATATAATAAACCATGCATGAAGAGAAAAGATCTATCAAATAAATGTGTAAGGAAACATCAAATCAATTCCACTGCATTCCTGGACAAACCCAAACTTCCTCTGATATTTTTACCATCCCTAAAGCTTTTAATGCGCTTTCATTAATCAGCTTTGTGTGAATTAAGGCTTCAGCCTTTTTACGGAGCAGGATGTTTTTTTTGAGATTTCAAGCTTCTTCTATCCATTATGTTTAGAAGAGTTTTTTTTTGGAAAACATTGTGTAGAGAAGTGTTCTTATCGATGTTCTGGATCACACTTTGTGGTTGTTATATAGAAACTGCTACATCATTAGATAGGATACATTGTATTACTAGTTAATGCTGAAAATAATTAATACATATAAATTAACAATTTTCACCAGCATTAATAATTTTCCAGACACGAATATTTACATTTGGGTTCTCATCATGTGAACGAAAGACTTCCATGAGCTACCAAGTTCGAAGCCTTCATTCTTGTTGAGGTTGTTGGGGTGTTTTCCAATCTGTATAGCTTTTGTTATTTTCCTCTTCATGGAATGTTGTTCTTTCACCCATATTTTAGCTCTTTCCATGCATACGTCATGGGTAGTGGATTCTGAATTTTATCCTTTTCCATGCAAGATGATTTTGTTGGAAACAGGAGAGGCATTACTATTTTTTGCGAAAGCATTTACATCTGCATTCACAAAACTCAGCAATCTGACAACTGAAGTAATAATTAATCCCCTTATACAATATGAGACACAAATTGCTTGAGAGTAATGCATCCAGCCTTGAGTTGATTCCAGCTGTACAAGAATCCAACTTGTACAAACCATATAAACTGTGATATTTATTACAAAATTATAAAAGACTCAATTCAGTTCTCACCAGATGACTCTAATCACCAACTATAATATTTTTAACACCATACTATATATGCTGTAAGGTATGTCTGCAACTGATTAAGTGACTACTTTAACCTACGTGTTTCACTTTCTCGTAATTATGATAAATTAAATGCCACAACCATAAACTTAATATCAGAACAATCCCTTTAACAGACCTTGATGTCCTTCAAAACTGTCGGTGCTGTTAATATTTGAATCTCAAACTCTGCATCAATATCTTAATAATCTATGAGCACTTGAATATATTCAGGATCAAATTTGGGCTACTACAATGTATCACCATGCTTCCACTACACTGTTACATTTTGGCAACTTTTCTTAAGTGTCTTAAATTGTCTGTTGGTTTGTCTTTGTCTTCCTCGAATGCTTATAGAAATGTTATCGGGAACCAAAGGTCCTTGTAAATTTCAGCAGATGGTGCTATTGTAGGTGGGCTTTCTAGTTTCAAGGTCCACTTTGGAATTTGGAGTTTATTTTGTGCTTTGCCTGCAAAATATGCACTTATGGCAAGGATCTCAAGATATAAAGATAAGCAAAGATGTGTTCAGTGCCCAAACAATTTGGTTTTTCAGAGGTCGTTGTTAAATGGCAAGCTTTTCTAAGAAATTTTTTTGAGTGACCTTGAACCTCCAATAAATTGAAACCTGGGGTTCAGGATTACCTACATCCAACTGAAAATGACAAGGTTTGTGAACCACGTTGATTGATATGGGACTGGAAAGACAAGGAAAGTTTTCAAGGATTAAGTGAACCAAGGGATAAAGTCAAGCCCCAACTAGTCTTTGACACTTCACACACACTCAAACAGGTATGAGAACCTATGATAAATCAACACAATCCATTATTGACTAATGTCGAGTTTGGATTTCAGCGCCATTCACATATGGCATCACATGCTTTCACTAGATTTTCCATACTTAGTATCTTTTGCTCATTTGTAATCTCTATTATGTTTTAGCTAATCATTTGAAAATGATTTGGAGATGTGCAAATGATCAATTGGATGGGTGTTGCAATTGACTTGCAGCCATAAGGTGCTTAATCTAATAGTTGTGGTAAATACTTTGAACTAATTGAAACGTTTGACTGAATTCAAATTCTGACTTACAACCTTTCTTCTTTTATTTACCTCGACTTATTCCAATTTCTTCAACCACAGGTTGCCGATGATCATGTGGTTGGAATACATCAACTTTGACTCAAAATGGGGGCCCTGTTTCCAAAGTCTGTAAGTCATTTTTGGGCCCAACTAAGGACTTCCCTTCTCTTCATCCAAAGAATCAACGTGAATTTTGACTTGGCACTCACATAAGTGACTAACCGAAATCTCTGTTTCTTAATTTGATTCATGACTCGAGTTTGAATGTGATTTGAAAAATGAAGATACGACCAGAAAATTTAACTGCAGAATGCCTAGTAAATTTTCAACTTACTTTTGGCATCCAAATCTACCAACTTATGACTATTGACTTTACCCGACTCAATAGACTTTGACCACTTCATTAAAAAAACTTCACTTATGTCATTATATTTTTTTTCTGTCAAAAAAATTAATGACCTAAAATTTTGATGGAAAGATATTGTTTCAAAAATCTACACAAGAATGACATTTGTTTTGAAATGTTATAACATTAGAAAGGTGGGCAAAACAAAGCTGTCTTAGGACCTATCTCTTACCAATGTGGCTCATTATCAAATGTATGGAGATGAGATATCAAAGTTCCAAGGCATACTTAAGGAGGAATCTAGGTTCTCCATGAGAGGAGGCTGATTTAGGTCAGAATCAACAGGGCTAGGAGAGCAATAGATAGATACTATATGATTCACATCGAGTGATGCAATCTCTTGAGCTAAGGGGCAAGCCTCATCTTGACCCTCTGGTGAGCTGCTGTAGGAAGCAGCTATGGTACGAGCATAGGTTAGCCTATCTGGCTGTTGGGCTATGTGATAGGACAACCTGGTCAGTTGAACTTGGTTCAAGGATGTTTGGGCTATCTCAATGCGAGTAGGATCATGCAACCTATTAAGGGTGTTGGGGAGAGAAGGAGAAGTATCGTTACTTTCCTCTTGCCCACATTTTTGAAAGGATGGTACTTCTTGATTGAGGTATGCTGACTCCCTTATCTTTGTCAAACATTGATCTTCATGTTTCTCCTTCCCGCATGGACTCAAATGATGCGTCGTGACTCTCTTCCTTTATCATGCCCTGTGAAAGTAAAAGACTTGTTAAGTGCTTATTAAACTCCAATGAGTCCAGTCTGTGTGAATTAACAAAAAGCAATATTAACTGCTATATAATGTGACCTTATTTCTCAAGGCAGAAAGAACTCTTAATCCTTGTGGCCACACATCAACGCTACCTCTTTATTCAACGTAAGATATATTGTGTAATGAACAAAGAAAAATCCTTATCAGATTAGAACCCCCAAAATCCTTATATTTCCAAGGATGACTTATTATACAACAATACGCTCTGCCCTCATTTGCTCTGCTCTGTTTTTTGGCTAAAACATCAGACAAACATTGCTATAACTGTCCAGAATAACACAATACTGCCATTCCAGGTGCTTCAGGATGCCACTTTACTGCTACGTCTTTAACGTAGTTAAATTCAATAACATACGACAGTAAAAAAACAATTTGACCTTGAATTCTATTGTCTCATGTCTTCATGGTTCAGGAATGTAGTATGTCTCGACATGCACCAAACAAATTCATTCAGTTGCTTTTTGCAAATGTCTTGCAGCATATGAAAATCCTCCTAAATCTTCTCAGGACTTTACATTCTAATCACGTAATATTTTTAATTAAATTTTCAAACTCCATACGTCATCCTTGTGCCGATCTTCAAGATTATGTATTGGGTAATAAATATTGTATGCTGCCTTAATTGCAGGTTTGTCAAGCTCATTTATTTCTCAATTTTTGCCCGAAGTTCTTATTATTCGAGAATTTCTTGAATCTATTGTCTTCTGTGCACAAGTGTCTCGCTATTGCTTCAATTATATCACTACCCAGTGCTCATGTTTGCTTTACTTTCGCCAAATTTTAATGCTTGGAATCTGCTTTATTTAGTAATGGTGTGGTTGAGGGTCAATTTAACAACTATCAACCACAAAACCAGGTCATGGCGGACAAACATATATGGATGCCTAAAATTCACAAACAAAAGATGTCAATTTTATTACTGTAAAAATGTACAGAGAACACTATATTTTTTCACTGCTATTTAAAATAAAGTACACTGCACAAAATTGGTGTACTTGTTCTTCAAAGTTTTTTGGGTACCTTATAATTTAATCTTGGCAGCCCCTTTTCCCTACCCTTTTCTAGTATATAACCTACTTGATGCTCCAAGAAGGTCTTTGAGGTGGGAAGGGGAAGTCATTAATTCTTCTTCACATTGTGCTTGGTTCAGTTCAGAATTATCCAGCTGCTATCCTTTGAACTGTGATACATCCCTTGTTTGAACATGACACGTGCTACATTCATCGTTATTTCTCTGCCTTGACCCCACATGATTGCCTCATGTTATCTATACCAACATAGGTCATCTCTGGGTGCAGTGATATCTTTGAAGCAATACCATAACATGGTGTCTCTTTGGCCAGATTATAACATGCACATCATGTTGACTATTTGATGACACCATAGCATGGTGTCTCTCTTGCCTATCCTTAACTTGCACAACATGTTGTCTCTTCCGGAACGCCACAACTTGACATCTCTTTGTCTGGACCACAACATTCACATGTCATCTTTTCTGCTGTGCCTTAACATGGTGTCTCCATGGATGTACCATAAATATGCATGACATTGTGTCTATTTTGTAACACCTTCAGGTGGTCTTTTTGTTGGTTTGACCATAACATGTACAACACGGCCTCTTTCGCAACACAATAACATTTATAGTGTGGTGTCTCTTTTGCCATGCTTCCACATTGTGTTTTCTTGGCCAGACCATAAGATACACAAGACGATGTCTTTCCATGACACAAAGTGGTCTCCTATATGGTCACTATAAGATGATCTCCAATATGATCACTTGCTCATAATGCAACAAATATATCCATCATTATGATGTTACCTCCACAAGACAATAATATTTTAAAGATGATCTTTGTACACTCCTGCTTGATTTGGCTTATATTCTGAACTATTCTGATTTTCCATGGGCCTAAAATCTATATCAGTTGTGATACTGTGAAGAGTGTGGAATACAAAAGGAATATACATGGAACATTACAACATCATTCACCACAGGATAATTTGTAACCAAATTACAGCATCATGTACATTTTTTTATTTTTCTCCAACATTCTTCCTTGTATGCTACCGGCGCTTGTAAACTTCTATGTTTATTTTGGTGGCAAGGTTCATTCTTTACAATTCAATCTGTAACTTTCTTTGCATACCTTTTGTCTTATTTCTTTTTTATTAACTTCTAACAATTCTTTTTCTTATCTTCCAGGCACAGAATTGGTATCAGGTGGGATACCATGTTCAAAACAAAATTTGTATCATTATTTTATTGAGGCAAATTATCTCTAGATTCCCAAAATTCAGCTATTAAACATTTTTAAGTGAAAAAGCATTCAGTAACAAATGATACAATAAGTGACACAATATGTATGGGATAAATAAAATTAGCCCTTCATTGACTCCTGATGCAAAGATACCGCAGCATCTCTTCCTTTTCATAACCTACTCATGTACATGCTGTTTATAGTGAAACTCCACTACCTAGAACACTTATTAATAATATTGCATACCACAAATATAGACAACATTAGCATTATAACAGTAACAGTAGCTTCTCATTAACCAAAGGTAATACTAATCACAATTAGTGTGGTACAGTAAGGACCTGATACAAGCACCCCTACCTCTACGTGTGTAATGTACCTTTCTAGGGCTGAACAAGAAAAACAATGAAATCACACAAACCCAAACTGAAATTTATTCTGATTTTTATACCAGCCAACTCAAAAATGAAACAGCAGTGTACAGCAGTCTGATTTTCAGGACAGCAGCTTGAGAAGAGCAATAATTCAACAAAATGTTTAGGGCAATTATCGCCATTAAACTCAACCACAAACACAACAAAAAATTAATTTAATAACAATAAAATTACAGCTATCAAAAGTGACTGAAAATGAGGTCTCCAAACCCCAACATATGCCAAATAAGTGATAAATCGGCCTTATACATATGTTAAAATCTGAATATCAACTTGGAATGTCAAAACGTGTTCTAGAAGGCACTTGAACACACTCACACCCAAGTTGCCACCCTAGGAGAGGGGGCCAAAGTGATGAAAAAACCCTTGATAATCTTCTCCTTCAACGGCCTAGCTGCCCAACCAGCAAGATGGTCTTAATAGAAGTCCTCAACACCACCAAATTGGAGAGTTTTCGTTCTTCAACATTCAACAAGGAAGGTTTTTGTTTTCATTGTTTGCCACACTAATGGATTTTCGCCTCTCAGTGGATTGGAATAGAGCAACCAACTTTAGAACCAAGTGTATAAAACTGTATAAGGCAAAAAGATGTCCAAAATGAGCCTATGCAACCCCTTATATAGCCTTATGGTGTCGCCAAAGGTCATAACGGAGGAATTCTTCAAGACCGACCTCCTTTAGAAGCTTGTTTAATTTTAAACTTGACTTAAGAGCTCTCCAATCCAGCCGATCTGCCTTAGAGCAAAAATACAAAAGAAAAACATTAATGTTAATGAAAGAAAATTGAAATGCAACCCAATGACTCCTCTTGTTCATCTTTTTCTTGCCCACATGAAGAAGAATGGGCAAAAAGCCTTCAACAAGAAGCCATCATCTTTTGGATTAATTCGAAAAAGGGGACATTATAGTCCTCCCTTCTTGAAATTGCATGTCCTCAAGCAATTGCAAATTCGGATGCTCTAAAATTGCTGCACTTTCCCATCTAGAATCTTCAAGTGGCAATCCCTTCCAATAAACCAAATATTGCTTGAAGCTTTGGTTTCTTAACCTTATTTCAAGAACCTCCATGATTCTTTGATGTTTTGGTAACTCAAGCTCATATGCAACTTTTCCTATCTTTCCCTTTACCTTGTAGGTGCCATAGAAACGTGGTTTCAACTTTTCTGCACCACTTTGTTTGAGGGAAGATTGCATATATGGTTGCAACCTCAAAAACACCATATCTCCTACCTCAAATGACCTTTCTTTCTTATGCTGATTTGCATACAACTTTTGCGGATTTTGGGCACGTTGGAGGCTTTCTTTAAGTTCTCTCAAGATGTCATGACTTTGTTGAACTAAATCTTTGACCCTTAGTACCCTACTATCCGTTATAATCAAATCAACAAAGGAATGAGCATCATAACCATACAAAACTTTGAAAGGAGACATACCAATAGACATTTGGAAGGTGGTATTATAACAAAACTCAACCATGTGCAGCTATTTTATCCAAGCTAGTTGCTTCCCATCAATGTAATTTTGTAAGTAGCCTTCCACCCATTTGTTGACTATTTCTGTTTGCCCATCCATTTGAGGGTGGTAGCTAGTGCTAGGGGTGAGTTTGGTACCTGTCAAGCGAAATAGTTCTTGCCAAAACATACTCATAAATCTGCTGTCCCTCTCACTTACTATATCCTTTGGCAGCTTATGAAGTTTAAACATTTCCTTAAAAAATACATTAGCCATTATAGGTGCATTATACTTGGTTGGAAGTGAACAAAAATGAGCGTATTTAGTGGGCCTATCAACCACAACATATAAACAATTCTTACCTTGAACCATGGGAAGCCCCGTGATGAAATCCATGGAGATACTTTACTTCCCTCTTTAGGCCTTTCCGAAAGAATCTTTCCCTCACGTGTTTGTAAGTTTTAAAATTAACTTAGATGACCAGCTGATGGGGCATCATGGACAACCCTCAATATCTTCTTAGATTCGGGCACCAAATAGACCCGGTTCTTATAAGAATGAGCCCATCCATCACTTTGTACCTTTCATCTACCATTTCTCCCTCAAAAACAACATTAACAAACTTATTTTTGACATACTCATCTGTAATCGAAGCCTTCCAATCTGCCGTTATTTTAGATAAAGAGCAAAAATATGACTCTCCTGGCAAGATATCTTATATTAAGTACTTGATTTGAGGGGTTTCCTTAATCATATCTTGAAGTACCACTTTCTTGCCCTTGTCCATAAAACTTATTTCCATGTTTTGGTAATTGAGAGTGAGCTCTCCCAATGAATGCAACCATTGGACCCCAAGCACAAGATGGGTATCAACCATGCCAATCAAATAAAAAACGACACATACGTCAAGTTCTCTCAATGTGAAGAGGAGTTGGGGGCACTTCCTTGTGCATCTCATGAAGTAGCCATCCGCTAGCTTGACCCTGAAGCCCTTGAAGTCTTCCACCTTCAAATCCATCTTTGCCACCAAGTGCGTGTCAATGAAATTATGAGTGGCTCCATCATCAATCAAAACTATAACCCCTTGCCCTTGTAGGCACCTTTCATCTGGAATGGATGATAACTAGGTGCACCTGTCAAGGTAGCAAGAGTGCCATCCAAACTTTCCGGATCTTTTCTTCCGGAATACTATCTTGCTTTGCTTCACCAACACAAATTTCTTCATCCTCACAATTTAAAAATACTTAAATGTAATGCACATTACCCTTACCTAAGTAACAATGACCAGGAGACCATGGATCCTTGCAAGAGAAACACAAATTCTTCCTCCTTAGCTCGTTTCTTGTCTCTCCTTTCTTGCTGGTTTGGGACAGCTCCTTGTGAATAATCGACATTCGTTGGAAAGAATTCTTTGGCTGGTCCAAGGAGAGGTCCCTAGGCTGTCCCAAGGGTCCCTCGTGCTGTCCTCCATTTGAATTATACCTTGGGCTGTCCCCTGATTGCTGGTGTTTTTTCGGGGAACACCTTCAAGATCCAAAGACTTTTTAATTGCCTCTTGGAGAGACAATGGATCAAAGG
This sequence comes from Taxus chinensis, assembly GCA_019776745.2. Taxonomy (NCBI): domain Eukaryota; kingdom Viridiplantae; phylum Streptophyta; class Pinopsida; order Cupressales; family Taxaceae; genus Taxus; species Taxus chinensis. Next base: position 157,934,763 of record CM034152.1, on the reverse strand, counting down.
CTCTAACCAAACCCTCGAGTGGTTCGGTCAAACTCTCAATGAATAGAATAACAAGTCTCCTTACTGTGACATCCGTAATCATTACGGAAATCTTTTGACACTCAACCACATATATTCTTCCACCATATCTTGTTGGCTCAATTGTGCAAGCTCCTGAAAGTGAACTTCCGCATCAACTCTATCAAAACTCTTAATGAGTCTTCTACAAAACTTATCATATGAGTGGATACTATTATGCCCCTGTGTAACCAATCCATTGAACCACCACTCATGAGCAATTCCCTCTAGATGAAGGGTTGCATATTTGATGGCACCATCCTCTGTCATAGGCATCAAAGATAGATATGTATCCAATTTTTGAATCCATGCCCGGGCTGTCCCCTTATTAGATCTATCAAAAATAGAGAAAAACATCTTATGTAATGCATTTTGAACCCCTTTTTGTAGCACATTTTGTCTTGGTTCCGGTTTAGACCTTCTTGTGCTCACAACAATGAACGCGGCAAGTGAAATTGTTTCTTGTATCTCTCTTGGAAGTGCCATGTATTCCTCATAACTTGTCTTAATGCGTTGCCTTGTAGAGTGCCTTGTTCCCACCTCCTGAAGGGTTTCTTCCCTTGAAAGGAAAGTACGTCTAGTGGCTGATCCTTCGGGTTGCTGTGATGCATTTGCTCCGGATGAGCTGCCCTTTCCATTATGAACCCTAGGTTCATGAAATCTTTGAAGGGTTAGAGCCAACAAGTCTATAGTATCCGCCAATCTCACTTTCCCTTCAATGAGCTTGTCAATTTTTGTTTACTATGGACCTTGGTGATCCATACTATCTTCTTCTCTTGGCTGGTCTGATATCTTTTCTCTCCTTTGATAGCGAATGAAATCCTAAGACTGGGAAGACCGAAGCTCTGATACTATTGTAATGTCCCTTTCTAGGGCTGAAGCACAAAAATAATGAAATCACACAAATCCAAACTGAAATTTATTTTGATTTTTATACCAGCCAACACAAAAATGAAACCGCAGTGTACAACAGTCTGAGTTTTAGGACACCAGCTTGGGAAGAGCAATAATTCACCAAAATATCGCCATAAATATCATCTACAACATATAGAAACCCTTTAGGAACATTTTAGGGCAATTATCACCATTAAACCCAACCACATACACAACTGGAAATTAATTTAATAACAACAGAAGTACAACTATCAAAAGTGACTGAAAATGAGGTCTCCAAGCCCCAACAAATGCCAAATAAGTGATAAATCAACCTTATATATATGTAAAAATCTGAATATCAACTTGGAATGTCAAAACGTGCCCAAGGAGGCACACAAACACACTCACATCCAAATTGCTACCCTAAGAGAGTGGGCCAAAGTGATGAGAAAACTCTTGATAATCTTCTCCTTCAATACCCTAGCTGCCCAACCAGCAAGATAGTTTTCATTAAAGTCCTCAACACCACCAAAGATGCTCCTTAGTAGGTTTTCGTCTTCCTTGCTTGTCATGTTAATGGATTTTTGCTCCTTAGTAGATGGAATAGAGCAACCAGCTCTAGAACCAAGTAGATGAAAGTGTATAAGCCAAAAAGATGCTCAAAATGAGCCTTTACGACCCCTTATATAGCCTTATGGCGGCACCAAAGTTCACAAGGGAGGAATTCCCCAAGACCGACCTCCTTTAGAAGCTTGTTTTAATTTTAAACTTGACTTAAGAGCTCTCCAATCCAGCCGACCTGCCTTAGAGAAAAATAACAAAAGAAAAACATTAATGTTAATGAAATAAAACTGAAATGCAACCTAATGACTCCTCTTGTTCATCTTCTTCTTACCCACAACAAGAAGAATGGGCAAGAAGCCTTCTATTTGGATTAATTCGAAAAAGGGGACATTACAACGTGTAACTATTTAATAACATGATACATCAGTTAGCAGTTGACATAACCGCCAACCAAACATCAAGTCATTACTACCTAATATGCCAACAAGAACAACATTAGTTACATTTATGTATAAAGATGGTTTGCACATGCCATGTATTTATAGAATTCACCACAATCTTGTAAATGCTATAAGCTTTGTTAGCTAGAGCAGCTTCCCTTATTTCATAACTTTTGTTGTGTTCTCCTAACATCGAAGGATCAAGATCTCTTGTAAGAGGTCGTAAGATTGGCAAATGAGCCTAATTATGAGGTCTAGACTTTGTGTGAAGAGGATTGGCAGGTCACAATGTGCCAACTTTCGTGTCTGGCAATGTGGGAAGGCCCTTTAGTTTAGGGGGAATGCTACCTGATTTAGATGTTTACTATTATTTGTGTGATATTGGCAGAAGCAAGAAGGAGCTTGCCCTTTTTGCTAGTTGTGGTTGAACAGAGGACAATGTTACCAATCCGATAGTCCAAACATTCTTATTTGGAATATCACCAGATGATATAGGGTTTTCCCGGACTCTCTAAATAAGGAATTGAAAATCATAATGAATTGGGATTTTTTAAATAAAATGTTCTGTAAATTCCACCTCTTGAAGATGTAAGACCCGCCATTCTTGCCTTTTCGAGGGATATGATGATAAGTTTCAATACAAGATTTGTTGGCTACAAGGGAGTGTAATGCCATGCGATTTTGGGGCCACATATAGTTCAGACAAACCGTATCTAAGATATGTGGAATGAATGTTATACATAAACAGCTAGCTAAGGACCGAGAGATTGAGTGGGAGAGCTAGTTTATCTTGGTAAATTGTCAATTATTGTCCTCATGAATTTTTCTATTTTTATGTCCCTTGAAGGGAGAGTATGAAGAGCATCCAAGGAGAGTATTCATGGAGCGGGAGACGGAAATATTAACAGACTGTAGAAGTTGGGAGGACTTGGTGCACGAGTGTTGTTGTTCTACTGTAATCAGAGGGGTGTTATAAGTGATCTCATTGGAGAAGTAGAGGGTAAAAAAAGGTGCCTTTTTTTACCAGAAGTTTGATCCCCCAAGGGTGAAACTTGTTAACATATAAGATTAGTACGAAGATACACCCGAGGGAGTGAATGGGCATTGGATTTGTCATGGGCAATGGTACGAGACTTTGCCCACCCTTATCCATGGCCATGGACCATGCACCAAATTTTTGTTTTACTGTAATCAGAGGGGTTTTAGAAATTAGAAGCGATCTCATTGTAGAAGTAGAAGGGCAAGAAAGGGTGCCTTTTTTGACCAGAAGTTTGATCCTTAAATGGTTGAAATCTGTTAACGTATAAGATTAGTAGAAAGATACACACAAGACGGAGTGAATCGGCATTAAGTTGTCTTGGAAAATGGTATGGGAATTTGCCCACCATTATCCATGGCCATGGACTATGCACCAACATTTACATTTACATATTGTAGATGCAAACATGATACATGCATTGGGCAGGTAGTAGAAAGTGCAAGAAAAGGATGAGTTAGAGAGATAGCAGTTAAGTGGGTGTGTCAATGTAATCATCAAATATGGACCTGTGTTCTTTTGGTGAAATACAAAAGTTTGGTGGTGATTTCATCTCTCTATACCCTCCTCAATTTATTTGTCTTGCACATGTCCAATTGTATCGTCATTTATGCTTTCCTCCTCTTGGAATCAGGTTTCCTACAAGATGACTTCCATATCGTGGAATGCCTTCTTTATACCTGCATGCACACACAACCAAGAGCAAGCACACACAGATATGTAATTATTAATATCCATAGATAAATATATTATTACCACATCCTGTGTTGGCAACAGATCTAGCTTAAGATAAATATGTACAAGGATTAGGGTGGAGATTGGTATGGCCATCACCAAACCAATCAATTATAACTACAAGTGCCATTACGCAGTTATCAACAGCATTTGGATAGGAATCATGATTACTTATTCACGGCTCCAATGAATTCAGTATATCTGTACAACCCGATAAGAATGCAAATGCCAATTAGAACAGGCATGATGTATATCCAAATAGACCCTTTCAGACCAAAGTTAAGTAATTATTTCACTATGTTGGTTGGGTCTCCAAATAAACCCTTTTAAAATGGTATAAAGCTCTGAGGGGTGCCCAAATGCACCTCATTAAATTGGAAGGTAAAACCTATATTTATTTTGGGTGTGGTAGATGGACACATTTGGATTGAAGGTAAGCCTGGCATTTTTGGTGTATCTCTAATAGACTGTTTTGGACTGGAAGTAAGCTGGGCATTTTATTAAATAATGAGGAAATGCCTAGAATAGGTTTTGTACATCGGCAGTGCGTCAATTAACATCAGAAATCTTGAACAACTCTTCTGAATGTTCGATTTTGTATCTGATGTCTATGCATTTTAAACTTCGAAATATATACTCAGATCCCAAATAATCAGGATTTAACATCCCTAAGTTATTTAGATTTGAGTGATTTTTATAAATCTGAAAATACATGTTTTCGGCAATGAAAAGGGAGAACAAATAGCACATTATTAGCTGAGATATTTGTTTTCAGATGCCAAGATAATGCACAAAAGTGACTAATATCAACACTGATCTGTGACTGCCTTGGAATTGCTGTGCTTCAGCAATAAATTATCTGTGCTTTGTATAGAAAATCTCATCCCAATGATGATTAAATCACAAATATTGTCTGGCCGTAACATAGTCACTCCCTTGCTAAAATATCTCAATGTATTTGGGTGTTGAAATGCCATAAATGGGGGCAGGTTGGTAGCTGTTTCAAATTTATTTGGTTGTTATAAGTTTGGTTGAGATGTAACAGACCAGGTGTAAAAGAAATGTTGAAAAATTATAGTTTGGATTCACATTTATAAATGACAGCGACTGTTCATCTGCCTCTTAATGTGGATTCTTATGGTTACATATACTGCTGATGACAATTTCATCCACCACCTCAAGTTTTGTCATGGATTTAACTAGTTGTTTATGTTCTAAGTATTTTCGTCCATAATTTTCTGCCTGAAGTTTCTCTGAAAACATGGGATTGCACCCTGTCTAAATATAAATTCTTGGTGTTGTCAAGGTCCAACAACTGATGGAATACATGCCTGCGCCTGATTTTCCAACTGGTGGAAAAATCATGGGGGATATCGGGTATGAGATACTACCTTAAGTGTTTCAATATTTACTGCAATTTTTTGAATTATATTGCATCTAACTTTCGTTTTCATGGTTGTTTACTGTTAACTGCTCGTGCAAAGGATTTTAGAAGCATATAGGACAGGCCGAGGAAGCTTGATACTAAGAGGAAAAACTGAGGTTGAGGTGCTTAACAAGAAAACTAATCAGACTGCCATCATTATTACTGAGGTAAGGCCATTTTTGTTTGCTCCCATCTGTGTAGGATTGTTGAAGCTAATGATTATACTGCGCTACTTATTTAAAATAACATACATTTGGCCTTATGTGTTCTTTACAGTTTGATTGGGAAAGTACAGTATGGTTTTATGACAATAGACTATAATAGCAATGATTAATCAGCTATGAATGCAAATAACAGTCATATATCGCAATCAAATGATGAGTTTCTATTACCGAAAGAGTGTACATAAATTTGAATGAAAGGTTCATCAAAGGTGTGAGCTTTGATGATACTTTATCAATTTAATAATAGCTAACTAAATCAACTTAATTCATAAGTGAATACGTCTTTGGCAGATTAATAAAAACTTGATTACTTAGTATTAACTATACAAAACCCAATTACCCCGTAGCCTACAATATCCACCTAATAGAATTAAACATACACTTGTTTGTCTAATTCTTACTGAAGTGAGGTGTAAGTGTACTTTCCTGGTTGTGTTTGTTGATGTACCACAATAGCTAATGTTCTTGCCAAACTGCTTTGCTCAATTGATAAGCTGGAGGTTCTGCATGGGTTTGTGCCTTTTGATGAACTGATCCAGCAGTTCCTTCTGGTTGTTTTTTGGATCCTTGCTTCACCTGTGAACCTTCTGAAGGCATCGTTTCCAAGCCTTTATTGACTTGGTGAAGATGCAGCATCTTAATCCTGTTGACAAACAACAGCTCAGGAATTAAATTTATTTGTCTGGTGGAGTTTTCAATTTTGATTTTCAACTGTATTTTCTTGTTAGATAATTAATGAAATTTTCAATTTTGCCAACCCCTGCTTTCAGTGGTCTCTGGAAGTCCTTCAGGCTGTATTTTGAGATGTTTAAACTATCATTCATAGGAAAAACACAGAGAAATGGTTTTCTTGCATGAAAATCTATGCAACGGGTTTTTTAACAGAAATTAACCATAGCTGTCTATGCAATGCAAATACAGATTAAAAAATGACATCAAAACAATAAATATATTTGCTCTTAAAGATGATACACATAAATGGAGTTGTAATTTATCTTTATACATTTGAAAGTGAAGTACAAGGCAAGGGAAGATCATTCGTGCAAGATGTACAACATTTATAGAGATTTACATTATTGTTGAACTTCTCTTTCTTTCATTTCAGCTTCCTTTCTTTATTTTGAAAGCATAACATTTTACGTTTGACTTTTCTCTTTCCTTTTTATACATACAAAATCATTTACAATATTCCATGTACAGTAGAGATATTTTAGGTATAAATATTTCTAATGCACAATTCCCAATGTTTCACCAAAGTGTCATTTGCATAATTGATCATTGGATTTTCTTCTTCTTCTGCTAGCTGCTTTGGAGTTCTGGTCACAGTATCACAAGAAGTGCCGTTTCTGGGTTTTCGCTTCCCACACACTACTTAGCCACCCTTTTTGGTTTTCAATGAAGTTGCATACCAGACTACCACTCTTTACATGTTTTGAGTAGCCTAGTGTAATGAGGAGACCATTCTTTCCGGGTTTTCAACCTTTCTGGCCTCACTCCCAGAAATTCTATTCTTGAAAACTTTATGTTGGCCCAAAAATGTATATTATTTTTGTAAACTTGTTCCGCTGTAGTTTGCTAAAGGATGTGGAGGTAGTGTAGGCTACATTAGCTGCCTGTTACCTTTCTGCAGTGAAGGAGTTATTGACGTGTGCTGCATTGGATATTGTGATTGTTCTCACTGTGTCTTATCAGATCAGTGGGTGGTATGTACATTGGCTCATCTACTTGATCCTTCAGGTAGGGGAGAAGGTTGATAAGATCCATCTTGAATGATTTCCACTGCTGTATCCCATCCAGATCAAGGTGAAATATGTATGCAATTGCGCCATGATCTGCATTGCACCTAACTTGTCTTCCTCACCCACAACTTGGATTAACAATATTTTTGTCTATGCTCTTAGCGATTCCTTCCCTAAAGTGCTCTAGCTGCTCTGCAAATCTCTTTGATTGTATGCCTGTAAACGTGTTGCAAAGCATGTATAGTTCCCATTGTCTGATCTGATCTATGACATTGCGTCACTGCTTTAAGGACAATTTCAATGCTACCTCTCTCTTGTGATCATCTGAATTTCTAGCAATGATTGATTGAGCTACTTTCTTTGTCCATATTTCTTTATTTTCCTTCATCATCTCCTCATGCTGCAAATCCCAGTCTATTAGCTGAATCGCAATATTTTCTGCTTTTGCGACTGCCTTCGCCAATGCTTTCTTGTGCTTCAAAAGCAAAATGACCGATTGGGAGTCTTCTTTTTGTTTTTGCATCTAAGTTTTGATCTTTTCAACTTTCTCGTTGGCGCGACAGTCTTCTACCAACTTTGCTACCAAGGAAGTGATCTGCAACTGATCGGAAATTATTTGCTCCGCAATCACTTCCTTAACTGATTGAGGACACTTTTATTCAATCACCTTCTTAAGCTTGGTTAGTGTGTTCTCTAGGGCTTTTTTCTACTGGTGCAGCTGCAATGCAGTGTTGTGTGAGGGTGTTCCAAATTTTTTGTGCACCATCTACTTGCATCTCCACTGAGAATTGATCTATATTTAATGCCACTTTTTCCGTGAGGGTGAGCGGCATTGCATATGCTGTTGCATCTTCTCCGTTGTGGTTGCTTGTATGTGTGTGATTGATACCACAAATGTTGTCCTTTGCCTTTTTGTAACTTGCGGATCTAGTAACCATGATCCCAATATATCACGACTTGCGAGCCTTCTCATTGTGAGGTTGATTGCTTGATTGCCAAACTTGTGGCCTTTTGCTCTAAGATCTTTTCCATTCTTGCTTCTTGCCATGTATCTTGGCTCTTGGATGTTGTTCTTGTGCCCTTGTCTTGCTTGTTTTTGCTGCCTGTTTCTTGGCCCGTTTTTCTACACAAGGCTTCTTCTATCACATCCTCTTGCTTTTCCTGTGCCTCTTTTGTGTGATTCCTTTTCTTACACCTTTTTCTCTTTTGCCCCTTTGCTTTTATCTACTTTTGTTGCTCTGGCACCTGCAATTTTCCAATCTTCCAAACTGCTTCAGATTCCCTATCTCCTGATTGCTTCAGTTGATCCATATATGTGGGAGAAAATGGCTTATCTTGTTATGCACCGATAGCCCTTAGAAATGATCTTGTGATGATTGGGGCTAGATTGTTGCACAAGCACAATAGGAGACATGTAAGATATTCCTCATGGCTTCCATGATGATGTAGGGGTTTTGATAGGGGTATGTGGAGGAGAAGTGAGAATATGAGGATAATGTGGTGGTGATGGTGCGACACAAGGAGGAGAATGTGGTAGAGTTGACTCCGTTTGGTGGAGGTGAGTGCTGAAGATGGAGATGGAGGTGGTGATGGAATTAGGGACAGTGATGGAGATCGAAGTGGTGAATACGGTGGAGGTGGTGATGGACGTGGAAGTGGTGAACGTAGTGGAGGTGATGATGGAATTGGATGTGGTGTTATAGTCTGGAAGGAGATGTAGTTTGAGAGGGAGAGGGTGTCAAATCTGTGAAATTGGGTAGATCTTCTCACATAACAAAAAACTCAGTGCTCACACAATAATTCTTCGTAGTATTTTATAAAACAATTGAAAGGTATGAGCAGAATCACAGAGATAAATTGTTAAACAATTTATAATTTCACTGTTTTTTATTCAACCAACAATATACAAATATATAGGAAATGAATTCCTATATTTACGGAGATAATATCTCACCATATAACTTACCCAGACAATATTCCTAACCACTAACTAGACATAGACGAGTTGTTCAAACAACTCGTAACAAATACACTAAATACAAGCATAATATTCTACCCACATAATATAATGGAGCACTAATATGCATTTTCCTAACAACAATTACATACACATATATAAGACGAAGTATCTCCTATAATTTAGAGTCTCTAATAACCTCCTAATACTATTGATTTGACATATACGAGTTGTTCTAACAAGTCAACCAAACAAATCCATATTTCCATAAGTTGTTTAAACCATTTAAACAACTTATATAATACATTATAATAAATTGACACATAAGTTCACACTAATATATTTGTTTACACAAATATATTTTTTACTATTAATGTGAGCACTTCAATTTCCTAACATCCCCATGTTAGTTCGAAAATGGGGCAAGGAGCAACTAAAAGTAGAATCGTATGCCAACACATACTTCTAGGTTTGCATACTACTCTAGATGTCAGCTGCCCTCCTATACAACTGTTTTTATAGTTCTGCACCTTCCACGCCATATCACAACACATCAAGGAAAAAATACTCATTGAACAGGAAATAATTTCACAACTTGTCGCGTTTGCAGCCACTGTTATAGATCATTGCCACTTTGATCACAAACAGTATGGGACGGTTACAGCTGCCACCGGAAAACTGATCCTGGATTTAGTCATTTTGGTGCAAATAATTTGCCACTATTGCATCATGCGGCCTCTTCTTTAGTGGCGAACAAGAGAATGCTTATTTCCCTTCGACTTCCAGTGCCTCCGTCCTCTAGTATGTTGCTGCTTACTCAGCTGATTGGAAATTGAAGCTCAAATATTTTCACATTGTGTTTATTTTTATAACTCCCTCCGCAATGTGAAATGTTTGACTTAGGATGTTAGTTTCCACTGAAAATGCATCCAGTTTGTAAACAATTTATTTGACACTTTTACAACTATAGACTCAAATAGTTTCTTTATTGACACTTAACCTAGGCAAGATGATAAATAAGACAATTAAAATAATATATAATTACTTTTTCAATACACATACATAATGAAACAAATATACTATTATGACACTATATTATGATACACATTGACGATGGAAAACTATATTGAAAAGACCCCCTTTTAATTTAAAATAGTGCAAACCTATAAAATAACAACATACACTATAGACTAAAAGCCAAGCACATAAGCTAATAGACATAAATAAAGTGATCCAATAAACATAAAAAATACTAAACCAACCCTATTTTGGTGGAGATTTAAGACTTTGGTTTAAAATGTGCATAAACAAAATCTACCAATTATAAAATACCTATGTTGCATTTTTTTCCACCAAATGTGAAATTACAGCCATAAAAAACGCCTGTTTGACAACAATTTCGCCATATCTACAGAGATAATCAGAAGATGATGTAAATAGATGAATTGTGTTTTTGTTCCTTATCTTTCCAACAAAAAACGAGACATTAATCCGATATCATATGAGTAAACTATGTCTATTTTATTGAGGACTGTCTACTGGATATTTTTCGACATGATTTTTTTAACCTCCTTTATTGTTGCACTTGCAAAAGCTTTTGATTCTACACCACTCAAAAATATTTACACTCCATTTGTTGCAAATTCATACAAATTGTAATGATGAAATATATATTCTACAAACTTTTATGTCACTGAATACTCCTACACAGAAAAAACTCCATGTATAGGGGCAACCAAGAGTAGAAATGGAGATGCCCCCTTCCTCACTTAGAATCCCATACAAGCTCTCACAAATTCAACCAGTTCTGATATGAAATGTGAAACTTGGTTGATATTGTGACATAAAAACACAGAAAATTTAGAGTGCTCACACAATAATTCTTCTTACTATTTTTTTTTTATTGATAAACCAGGTTGAAGGGACTTGTACCCTTTACAATTCGAAGAGGCCCTATTCCTCATAAAATTTTCATTTGCAGGCCAGATCACAAAACCGTATAGTCAGGGCTGGTAAAACAAAACCCAAAAGCCATCCGAGTTGGTTGAGCAAGCCAAAAAGACTATATCTAATATCTATAGTATAACTATAAACACACTATATCACCATCTTCAGATTTCGGAATCTAACGAGTTGGAGATAAAAACCTCAGGCAACCCCTACTCATCTGGAGAAGCTTCGACCGTTGATCCATTAATTGCTTGAGACTGCATCCAACCAGACCATACGAAATCATACGCATCAGCAATAGAATCCTTGATTTTGCGCCACCAAGTAGGAACCACGCTGATAGGCTCCTTAGTTGCTGCAAGGTCAGGAAATTTCAGACAAACACAACCGGTTTTTTTAATTTTTGCAGAAGGCGACCACATTCTTAGTAAACACCAAAATCTTCCCGTGCCTTTTTTCCATCTCCTTAAAAATAGTAGCCTCGATCCGACCATCCTAAGACGAGTTCGAATCTGGTGCAGCCGCCCAAAAAGCCAAATTGGCTCTCCCAACCTTTAACTCAAGATTAACATGATGTAAGGGTTTGATCCAACGAAGCGCCAAGTTTATAGCATCTAATTAGTTGAGCCAAATTATGAGGAGGTGCTCCACAAATGTAGCTGCTATTTTGCTGTTTACCCTTGGCCGACCCTGTGCATACAAATATCTATCGCCAATAATCTTCCGGACCGCCATGACTTCCTCTTCATTTTCAATTTGGAAGATAGATTTCAGTCCTTTGTCTGTGATGGCGGAGCGAAAAGGCATTTCTCTGTTACATCCAGCCACGAGCAAGGAGGGCTTTCTTGCTCTGTCCATCTTTTCAGATTATTGGGATACCCAGAATGTGAAGAAAACCAAGTGACTCTACTTTAATGAAGCCTTCACCCCCACTTCACACGTGTCGATCCAGTACTAAAAATCATTCCCTCCCCATCAAGTCACTTCTTAATAGATTTGTAAGAATTGTCCAATCTTTGCAATTATTACTTCTCTTTTCCTTTTCGTTTTGATCAATGCCCATATTAACAAGGAGGTCCGCACATTTATTACATTCTCTATAGTTGTGTTTGATACTCCAAGAATTGACATAGGAAAGCCGATTTATGATTCTCCTAATTCCCAAGTCTAACCGCCATGATTGAGCCTTTTTGTTAATGATAGCATTAATTATCACTTGGGAATCACCTTCTATTTGTAGTTCTTTTATATTATAGGATATTGCCAACTTTGCGCCCAATTCCATTGCTTGAAGCTCCACCATGTTACACGACCCATCCTTTAATTTAAATGAGGCTGCCAAAACTAAAACTCCCTTATCATCCCTGATGATACAACCATCTCGGGAAGCACGAGGGTTACCCCTAGCTACTCCGTCAAAATTTAGTTTGAAAGATCCAGGACTAGGAGGAGACCATTTAGAGATCCTTCTTTTAGCTTGACTAGATGCATCTGTTTTTAAAGCCTCGTCTCTTGGGTTTAATATATTTGGCCTTTGATTTTGAATTTCCCTATCTTGCCTTGAGAAGGCATTTCCTCTTTTCCGGAATGTAGAAACATTTTCCGAAATAGCCTAGTCAAATCTTCTTATCACTTCCTCAACAGAGTGGCTTTCCTCCCTAAAGAGCCTCTTGTTTCTTTCCCACCAAAGATGGCAAATGAGAAGAATTGGGCTACACATCCAGATTGAAGAAAGCACATCACATGATTTACTTTTAGGCCAGGCTAGCAAAACTTTAGGCAAAGATCTCGGCTGAACCTAGGGAAGATTCAAACGAGCACATAACCAGTTCCAACACTTTTTTGCGAAGGGGCAATGAACAAAAAGGTGATCCCTATCTTCTTCTTCAACCAACAAAGAATGCATCTTATAGGGCCAAGCAATCCCAGTTTTCTCCTCCTTGCTTGAGTGAGAATCTTCCCCTTGAAGGGCCATCCAAGCAAAAATTCCAGCTCTAGGAGGGCAAAATTTTGACCAACAATCTAGCCAAATATTATCTTTCGCTCCTTCAATCATCAATTTTTTATAGCCTCAGCTAGAGGAGTATTCACCTGAGATGACAGCAATCCAAAGAATCCCATCAGCTTCTGTAGTAATGACCAATACTCTGCTTTCAAGTTCTTTTCTATATCTGAATTTTGATTCAACAGAGACATTTAGATGATCAATGTCTTTCCAAACCAGGGGGCAAGGAGCTTGATACAACCTTACTCCATAGTCAATAACTCTGGAGCTCCATTCTTCAACTAAGATTATTTTCAGCTCCTGCAAGTCAGGGATTTCATCCAAAGCAGGAAAACCAATTCTAGGAGTCTTCCCAAAATCTGGCACTCTCACCAGTTCCAATATTTGAGGAGGCTGAATTCAAACACATTTTCCCGCAATCTACCATAAAATTCCATATATGCAAACCCTGGGGAGGATTATCAATCCGAAGAATAGAATCCGGCAGGGGGGCTCCTAAGTATTTCTTTTCCACGATCTTACTCATGGTGTTGTTAGGATTAGAAAGCAGTTGCCAGATCAATTTAACCCCCAAAGCTAAGTTCTGTTTGTCAAGATTGAGGATCCCTGGTCCACCTAATTCCTTGGGTTTAGAGAGAGTGTCCCAACTGATTAGAGGAATTTTTTTTATCTTCTTTTGTCCCTTGCCAGAGAAATTTCCTCATAATGCTCACTAGTTTGTCTAGAATGCCCTTGGGGATCTTAAGGATTGAGAGCATGTAAATGGGGGTTGCATTCAAAACAAATTTAATTAGCAGAAGCCTCCCAGCCAAAGAGAGCCATCTGCCCCTCCAAGATTGCATTTTGCCTTCTAGTGCTGAAATGAGATCTTTCCACAAAGAAGCTCTCCCAACACCTTTGAAAGAGAGAAAGCCCAAATATTTCATAGGAAGCTTTCCCCATTTGAATCAGAAGATGTTGAGAATTCGGGCTTCCATTCTGGGACTTACATTGAAAAAGAAGATGACAGATTTTGGAAGGCTTACCTCTTGACCACCAGCTTATAGAATAGGAATCAAGAGTGGATTCCAGCTTCTTTTCTTCTTGAATGCTCGCCTTACCTAATAAGAAAGTATCATCTACAAATTGTTGATGAGACACTGGATCAACCTCATCTGTAATTTTTAGACCCTGCAAACTGCTCGAACTCACTTTGTTTTTGATAGCTCTACTTAGAGTTTTTGCTACCAAACGGTAGAGGAAAGAAGAGAGAGGATCATCCTTCCTAATGCCCTTGTTTCCTTCAAAAAAACCTTCTGCACTACCATTTATCAAAATTGAGAAGGAAGGACTAGCAATACAACTAAAGATCCATTTGCAGAGAAGGGGAAAAAGTCAAACTTCTTTAGAACTTTCATCAGAAATCTCCAATTAATCTTATCATAAGCCTTATTGATATCCAACTTGAGAAGCATTTCTGGGGACCTATTAATAGACAGAGAGTGGATAAGCTCATGAGAAAGAAAAATTCCTTCGTAAATAGATCTGTCTGGCATGAACCTAGTCTACTCCGATGAAATAAGGGAATCCAGAAGATTCTTCAATCGAGAGGCGGTAGCTTTGGAGATGATTTTATAAGAAGTATTGTACAGGGACACGTCTAAAATCAGCAAAGGATTTAGGATGATCCATTTTAGGAAAAAGGCAAATAAAAGTACAGTTGAGGGCTTTAAGAACATCTCTGGATTTTCTAGACTCTTCCACTACAGCCCACACGTCTCTACCAACAATACTCTAGAATCTCTGAAAGAAGTTGACCTGGAAACCATATGGGCCAGGAGCTTTATTCTTTTCCATTGAAAAAGCCACTTTTTCAACTTCCTCCAAAGAAAAAGGGCGAAGCAACTGCTCATTGTGACTGTCAAAAATTAAGGGTTGAATGTTCTCTAAGAGAGCATTCTGCCCAGCTTCGAAAGATGCTTCTTCACTACCCAATAGGGAGGAGAAGAATTGAATCCCTTCCTCAACAATAG
Source organism: Taxus chinensis (assembly GCA_019776745.2). Classification (NCBI taxonomy): domain Eukaryota; kingdom Viridiplantae; phylum Streptophyta; class Pinopsida; order Cupressales; family Taxaceae; genus Taxus; species Taxus chinensis. The sequence goes on along the minus strand of CM034152.1, from coordinate 157,919,742 downwards.
CCTGCTGATTTGACAGGATGTCACCATTGTCACTCCTAATCAGCTGGAAATGTAGTTTGAACTTCTCTTTGCCTTAACAGAAGCATGAAAGAACTTAGTATTTCTATCTCCCTCCTTTAGCTAATTTTCTCTGGACTTTTGTTTCCAGTAAATTTCTTCTCTGCACAGAAGCTCACCAAGCTCATCCAATAACAGTTTTTCCTTTAGAAATTCTTACTGACCCATCCCATGAAAGAAAATATATAGATTCAGATCTTGCAATTCTTTTTCCACTCCGAGTTTCTTTTGAAAGATATTCTTGAAATGAACCTCATTCCATTCTAGCAACTTACCTTTAAGAAGCTTGAGTTTTTGGGCCAGGATATACATTTCAGTTCCTTTGATGTTGAATGCATTCCACCAAGCTCTGATATTATCTTCAAGTGAGGGGTCTCTCAGCCACATTAGCTCAAATTTAAAAAAGATTTTCTAGGAGCAGAGTCTTGGATGGAGGACAGAACCACAGGGTAATGATCGAAACCAGACCAAGGCAATACTTGGCATTCAAGGATGATGTTTCTAAGGGCCCAGTGAGGGCATGCCAAGAATTAGTCCAATCTCTCAGAGATGTTACTAAAGCCTCTTCTTCTATTATTCCATGTAAACCATCCTTGTTTAGGTTCTATATCCATTAGAGAATCATTTCGAATGAAGGAGCAAAAATCTAATTGAGACTAAGAATTTCTTCTAATTCCACCACTTTTATCCCTATCGGAGGATGTGGAATTGAAGTCACCTCCTAGGACAAATAAATTATCTTTCCTTGCTTGAATTGCAGCAGACAAATCGTGTCAAAGAGATCTCTTTCCAATTAAACTATTAGGAGCATACACATTAAATAAGAAGAAAACTTCCTGGTTATTTTTGGGACTAACCTTGCAGAGCTGCCAATTATGATTTTGAGAAATTAGTTCAACCTCCACATGATTTGCTTTCCATAAGCAGCCAAGACCCCCAGAAGCTCCTTGAGAGTCCATGAGACAACTCTTCCATCCTTTACAAGTATTATCCCAGCATTTCCCCAATTCCGCCGCTGACATTTTGGCTTCCTGAAGCGAAATTGTACTAACGTCAAAGGACAAGATACAACGCTTGAGCAAGCATTGTTTGCCAGGGGTGTTTAAACCCCTGACATTCCATGTTAGGATCTTCATTACTGACTTGAAAGGAATTTCACCTTCCCAAGTTCAGACTTGTTGAACTTAATTGTTCTTTGCTTGCCAATTTCCACTTCCTTTTGGGCAACCTCTTGTTTAGATTTTCTACCTCTCTTGCCACTTGATCCACAGATTGTCGATTTTAAACCCTCTAGTCTTGCTGCAATTTTAGTAACTAGAGGCTCATTCTCCAATTCATTAGGGCCAACTTCCCCTTCTTCTCTCTAAAGGGAACTTAGCAACACTGACATTTTCTTCTTCTTGACTTTGAATAATCCAGTCATTCAATTCTTGCATTGAGTTGGCTTTACCTAATCCAACACCTTTGATCATGGAAGCTAGGAGTTCAGATTCCTTTTGGACCTCCTTAGTGTCCTTCAGTAAGGAACGAGGAGTGATGGAATCTGTGGAGTTTTTCCCATCCATGTAGTCCTCTGGATTTGAATGAGACTTTTCTTTACTCCTCCATTCTGATGTCTTTGGATTGAATCTTGGAATAATCTTTCGAAAAGTTGCATTGGTGTTTGGATTACTTTTAGACAGAGGCCCATGCCTTGATCTAAAATTTTTCCCCTCCAAACCTCTGAGGGACAGTTTTTCCTCATATGCCCCACCTTTTTGCAGGAGAAACATTTGATATGCAGCCCATCATACTCGAGGGCTTGAACCCAAGATCCGCTAGGGGACAAAAGGCGGATCACCTGGGGGAGAGGGGTTGATATATTGATCTCCGCACAAACTCTAATATTAGAATTCTTCGAAGAGTTGATCGAGGGATTTTGACTTCCACGTAAATCCCAAGCGCCCCCGCTATAGATTTAAGAGAGGATTCTTTCCAAAATTCCGGCGGAAGCTTAGCAAGGCGAATCCAGAGAGGAACTATCCTATTTTTTTCTTCAAAGGAATTGAAAAGAGGGGACCAAGGGCGAAAATATAGACAGGAAGATTATAAAAACCAGGGTCCCTCCCTCCCAATATACTGAATTTAAAGCCTCAACCGAGGGAAAGACTACTTGAAAAAAATCATGGGAAAGGAATTTTACCCGATTTCGCCTCCTTGCCCTAGAACCAAAAAATCCAATCCAAAAGTTTTTGCTTAGGAAATCTTGTGTCGATAAATTTGCAAATGATTGCTTTCCTGCTTAAATCCTCGCAAAGCTCTTCCTCCTTTAAATGGTTTAGATCAATGTTGAGAACCTTGTTCGACATTTTGAAGGCTATTCCCCTGATCATCAATCCAGCTTCCTCCGAGTGATCCGTTTTCTCAGATCCAATCTGATTTGAAAGGAGCTCTAGAGATTCCCAAACAGCATCTGGGCCAGGCAACACCAAAACACCAAAGGGTCCCCATTTATTGTCATCCCTTTCCAACTCTGCCACCAAATTTTGAAACACTTCCCTGCCCAGCTTCTGGAAAAGGGTTTTCAATAGAGCCCCTTGTCTAAATCTATGGATAAATAGCTCCTTATCTGATTCAGAAACAACTTGATCGATAGATCCCTGGCTGCCCAATCCTCAACGATTGTTGACCGGGATGGCATTTGGTCCTGTGAGCACTCCTTTTCTGCGTGCCCCCGAATCATCGAAGCCAGAATGAGCAAAATTTGAATTGGGTGCGAAGCGAAATGACTTGTTTTTGTTTCTAAATTCGTTATTTTCTCTAGTCATCGTGATCCCATGGTCAAACTTTGGATGGTAAACGCTTTTATTATACCAGAGCTATGAACTGGAGTGGGGAAGGATTACTTTCTCAAAGTGGGACATGGGGGTGGGCTTGGGTCCTTAATGTCCGCCGAGCGATCTGCATTCGAAGTGCCTCGCTATGTTCCTCTTGATCCATATGGAGAAGTTCGACACCTACCTCAAGGTGTCCCCATAGCCACTTATTGAAAGCATCTAATGAACTCACTGGGAATGGAACTCACCAATAGCCCAAGACCTTGAGTTCGAAACTTTCAATGTTAAACACTTTTATTATACCAGAGCTATGATCTGGAGTGTTGGAGGAGCACTTTGTTTAAGTGGGACATGGGGGTGGGCTTGGGTCCTTAATGTCCACCGAGCGATTCCGCATTCAAAGCGCCCCGCTATGTTTTGCTTGGTCCATATGGAAAAGTTCGACCCCTACCTCAAGGTGTCCCCATGGCCACTTATTGAAAGCATCTAATGAACTCAATGGGAATGGAACTTGGGTTAATGGTTACAAACTACTTGTAACTCACCAATAGCCCAAGACCTTGAGTTCAATTCTTCTTAGTATTTTATAAAACAATTACATACATGTATATATAGGAGAAGTAGCGCCTATAATTTAAAGTTTCTAATAACCCCATAAAACTACTGATTTGACATATATGAGTTGTTCTAACAACTCAACCAAAAAAATTCATAGTTGCATATGTTGTACAAACCATTTAAACAACTTACATAATATATTATAGTAAATTCACATATAAGTTCACACTAATATATTTGGTTACACACATATTTTCTCATTATTAATGTGAGCACTAACATTTTGCTAACTTTGCTAACAAAATCTTGTCATGTAGCTAGAATATGTTGTTTTGGCACCCTTGACTTTTTCCAAAATGAGGTTGGTGTATGTTGTTCTTTCTTTTCCTTCTCCCTGCCTTTCATGCCTTCCTCTCTGTATGTCATTTCTTGAACCTCTTTTGTCCTTACTTTTACTTCCTCTTTCAGGTGTTCTCTTCATCATCTTGATATTGGCTTCTTCTTTCACTAATTGGGCATCTATGCTAGCACTTCCTACGCTCTCTCGGTCTATTTGTGAACCAACTTGAAAGGGCTCTCTTGTTGATGGTCTCCCTCTCTAGCTGATAGTTATATGTGTGATTGCAAAACTTTTAATATTTGTTGTACGAGTTATTGCCTTCTTTTTCTTGTGAGGAGTCCTAAAGGGCCCATCTACAATGTTTTCAAGCATGTTTCAGGCTTGTGATGTAGTCACTGTTGAATGTTGATTATCTTGTCACGTTTCTATTTTTGAGAGATTCTGGCATTAACGCAAGCTTGACCAATTTCTTAGCAAGGTGTTGTATGAACTACCTTCCAAAGAAACCACTCTTCCTTTGCCTTTTTGTGTGCAATAATACCCATGTCTTGTAGTGCGATGTTGAGGATGTCGATTCAAGCTACTCTTAATCTCTCAAATATTTTTCAAGCATTTCTGTAGAGAAATTCACATTTTTTGGCGATTTAATAGGGAAAAGGTTAGATTGCGATTTCAAGATATTGCAGAGGGAAAACATGATTAAAATCGATGCAAAACGCTAGAGCATGGTCTCTAGAAATTCAATTTTGAATGCAAATGGTAGAGATTCAACCAAAACACCTTTGTTGAACAACACACAAAGGGTTAGCTTGATAAGGAGCTTCAAGCAAGGAACTCTTGTCAATTTTGAGCACGAAACTCCCATCAACTCCAAGCATGGAGCTCCCATCAATGCAAGAATTTAAAGTTGCGTGCCTCTAGAAAGCCTCATCGCGAAAAAATAAATACATAAGCCTCTTCCAATGAATCTATGGGATCAAAAATATGGGCCTCGAACTTTGAGACTTTCTGTCCTTGTTTCAAATACAACTATAGGAGAAGGATCATATTGTTGCAAATTTACAAGAAAGGATTGTCAAGCTTGAACAATTTAACGTTACGCCTACTTATTCTCCATGTATCCAACAACAGTAGAAAATGGTTGCCGAAATTCAAAATAAACAATTAGAGATAATTAATCAATAGGAACATGTGAAAACAGAAACCATGGCGCAAGAACAATCAATTCAAAAATAGGTAGAAGAGCAAGGATCTTGGGTACGAGAGGTAAAAGCAAATAAAGTGCCCTCTGTTGTTGAAATGCCTATCCATGCAAAGCTTGTAGAAGAAATGGCATGGTAGAATAAGGCACTTAACCTCTACATTAGTGGACTCACTAAGCCAACAAATCCTTTATAGGCAAGTCACACATTCTTGTACCTTAAGGATATCTCTCTTAACCAAGCTTGGGCTTCATCAGACAACTCTTTGATCGGCTAGTTCTGGTTTGTGGATGAATGCTTATAGGATCTATAGGCTAGAAAGATCCTCTCTCCCTAAAAAAATCTACCTAGATACGAACTTCACAAGACCTCAAGTAGAGGAGCGTTGTAAAGCTTGTGCTCAAGTTGTAGTAGCCAAAAAAGAGATCAAATGGGCTATTATGTGGGATTGTAGAGCCATTATTCATTGCTCTCCTTTGTGGTAATCATGTCCCAGTCTGTTAGCATGATGACGACTTGTGGTCTTAATGGGAGGTGGTGGTATCTCCATTGTTTGCCTGGACTGGAATGACACTATATGGTCTTTTCCAAGTGCCTTCTAGGATGTTATGTTTCTCGGGATCCTATCTTCCTCATTGAGACCCTTGAAAGCTAGGAGTGAGTCCTCCTCGAGTTACGCGACACTCATGGGTTTTGGCTTCTGATCATGAAACCCACAAATTAGGTGGTGTTGATGGTTCTTGTGGTGTGGTTTGCGTGGTTCTCCTCATTTGCAATAGTCTCATGTCCAGAGTTTCAATTATGAATTTTGATACCCAATTTATATATGTGGCCACAAGTTCAAAGATGTTCACTTCTTATTGGAGATGTCTTCATAGCTGTATGCTACTACTCCATCCCCCACCCAAAAAAAAAAACTACATCTCCATTCATCATTCGCATTGATGGGGACTCATACCTTATAGTCTATGCAAAGGTCTCAAAGTGCTCCACTATTGACAATATCATTCTTTTGGCTAATTTTGATACCCATATAGAGAACCACCAGATGCCTATTCATGATTCTGAATAAAATGAGTTATGTTTTTTGTGAGTTGGATCTAAGGGAATTTGGTTTAGAAAGCCTCTACTAAAAAAAATTCTACATTTAGGCCTATGGAAGACCTCTCATTGGGTGAGTCACAAGGCCTCCACTTTTTAAACGGACTTCCTCACTTCCATGATTCTAATAGATTCTCTTGTTTTCTCCATGGTAGTGGTGCGAGTGATATGGACCATATTCTCAAAAGTAGATTCCTCATCCGCTACATATGTGGCTTCTCTATCTCACCTCATCTCCCGCTTGTTGACTATATTGTCCCGATGTTCACCCACCTTATTAGTTCTCACTCGTCTCTCCCTTATCCTCCCACCCCGCTCTTAACACTAGACATACCACAATCCACTTTGATGATTTACACATTGACTATGTTGCTTGTTTTCCCTTCTTATGTCTCGGTTTTACTCTCTCTCCTTCCACCACTGAGTCCGTGTACGTGTTCTTATGTCAAGTTCTTTGGGATGCTATTGTTGACTCGTGTCCCCACACTATACATTACCCCAAATCCCTATTCTTGCTAAGGATCTTGCCCTATGAATCGATGGTATGATGATCAGAGTAAATTCCTTCATTAGAGACTTCAATTTTCCCTAGTCCATGACGCTCCATCCATACCCACCCTACGTAGGGACTATCGTTGTCTTGTTGCACATGAAAAACGAGAGTTTCGTGCATTTAGGCGGGTTGCACTCGTTGCTTGTCCTACCACTCACTTAAGACCTTTTGGTGTACTTTTCCCCTAGAAAAACTTACTTCCAACATTATCCCTGAAGCATAGGTCTCTTATTGTAGTTCCCTCTACGATATTGTTGACCATCATGCTATTACTGCTCCCACTCCTCTGGGATCCTCCTCTGTCTTATCCACTTCTGTTAAAAGAGCTAGTTTGAAGTTATACACCAACAAAGCAGCTGCATACGAAGGTCTCAAAGTCGAATTAATCAAATATGATGCGGATTCCCTTGCCTTACCCTTGCCACACTCTTTAATGAGGTGGTGTGGTCAGTATTTGCTCAGTTGTGGTCCCAACACATCATTCACCCTATTCAAAAGTTCGGGGACTTAAAAACTACATGACCATTATGGTTGGCCATAGAGTTGGACATGCAACTGTCGCAATATTTGGAAAGGAGTAATATCAGAGCTAGGGGGAGGCTACCTTCAGGAATGACTACTGGACTATTGATCACATCTTTACATTTGGCTATTATTGAGGAGGATCGTCCTAGGTCTTCTAAAGTGTTTGGTTGTTTTGTTGACTTGAAGATGGCCTTTGACTTGGTTATGCGACACCTACCTTTCTAGAAGCTGAGAGATATCACCATCCTAGAGTCCTTGATTAGTGCTACTTTTAGGTTTCATGAGATAGTAACTGGGTATATTTGTACTTATCATGGTTTCTCTAACTTTGTGTAGAATACCATTGGGGTCAAGCAAGGATGTCCTATCTCTTCAACCCTATTCATCATTAACATTGATGAGTTTCTCTGGTAGCATACCCAATTAGATGATGGTTGTATTTTGCACGAGGTGTTTATAGCTATCCTTGTTTTTGCCGATGATGTTGTCCTTGTGTATTAGACCAATTTTTCCAATTTATTTGCAATTAGAATAACATAATACAATTTGTATAAATAACACATCAATCTAGATCAAATTTTCTTTTATGAGTAAGAGTTTGAGTACATATCTCTAGTCATTCATTGGAAGGCTTCTTAAGATATCTCTCAATTGAAGAAATGCAAGAACAAGAAAATGGCATAGTATTGCGAATGTTGAGGAACCAAAGTCCTTTTTAGGAGTACAAATTACACACACACGGTAGCCATGGTTAGGACACTCATGGATGTAATTTGTACCCCATGTTTGACACATTGTGTGTGTCCCCTTCTCAATCACTCTGCCAACTCCTGAATTGTCCTTTCTTAAAATGCTACCATTTGAGAGCCTTCAATCATCCTCTTATCATATTCCATATGCCGTTTCCAATAGTTCCAACCAATATATCAAGCACTATTTGTAGCTAGTTTTCATTAAGGACAAAATATAGGCATAGACCCCAAGGGTTGTCTATAGTAGGTATTGATATGGGCAAATACATCAGCCTCAACAAAGTTTTGCAAGGCAACAATTTATCAGACATGGTAAAACAGTAAAAACCAATTTTTTTTGCTTGTTCCCTACTAGCACCATTGTTTGTTTCTCGCAGTGGTGATCATTTTGGGATAAACTTATTTTTTCTGAAAACAATTCCCATACAAATAGCTAGTTTTAGGGGGTTGCTTTTTACCTGCCATCGGAGAACAATTTTTGCCCTTCGGATACTTATATGATTACGATCATTTGATCGAGCTGGTTGCTTTAACATATAACTCCAAACAGTGTTCTCTGGATCCCTGACACCCCCCTTCATGGATTGTCACAACCCCATTAGGAACTCACGGGATAGAACAAAAAATTGCCAGCTTGGAGTTCCAAATCTCTAAGTTGTCACAAAAGGTACAAGCGCTAAATCTTTAACTCGACTGACTCTCCAACAGAATTGATGACAGATGATCTAAGGGTAGTTTTTCATTTGGTCACATAGCACTTGGATCCAAATTAGAATTTCCTAGATTTAATGGCACAAATTCTACTAGTTGGCTTGACAAAGCAGAATAACACTTAAGTTTCCATAATACATATGTAGTCAACAAGGTCTCTATTGCCTCCTTCCGCTTGGAAAAAGAGGCCATTCAATGGTATTAGTGGTACACTAAAACTAATGGAGAACCTACTTGGGAAACATTTTTCAAGCAATTAATGTAATAATTTCTTTCTCACAGTCCTCCACAAATAGTAATGACAGTTGTAGGTCTGAAGGTACCTTGATTTTCTTGGCCTTGCCTTTAGAAATTTCTTCTTTTTGTGCTTTGCAAGGCTTCTTTACTTGTCATGCTTCTGGTTCTGCGATGTCTGCTTCTTCCTTTTCTTTGAGGGATTTGGCGTCTTGCCTTGCAATGGAACAACTTGTAGGGGCTGCACGGTCTTCCCTATCATCCCATGTTGGCGGCTCTGTTCTGACTTGACTATCTCCATTGTGGAGAAGAATGGTAGCTTGTATTGGTTCTTAGTGCCGATCACATATGATCGCAAGATCACTTCATTGCATAGTTGTGTGATTGAGGTCAATGATGTGAGGTATGTCTAAACCTCTTTCAAGATCCTAGGATTGTGACCAATGATTTGTTTGATTTCCTTCAACCACTCTCCATAATTATGTTTTTGCTTGAACGGATTCTTTTTTGCGCTTGTATATCCATTTCTAAAAAGTGAGACACGGCCAATAGATTGCCTTAACATCCACTAGCTCTTTTGGAGACTTTTAGTGCATGAAACAAATGAGAAAAATTAGAAACTGATACTGGAAGCTCTTCATTGCCCTGTCAAGGACTTTCTGCATGTTTGTGCTGATTTCATTGGCTAGGAATTCTGGAGAATCAAATTCATTGTTCTTGCAGATCATGCAATGTAAAATTTCTATGACTCCCATTGGAATCTGCTTGCATATCTGAATGGTCTGCGAATATCTTTCCATAATTGTTGCGGCCAATACTTGCACAGATTTATACGTGATCACATGGATGGTTGTTCTTTGAGTTGTTTTCACATCCTTGTATCTCTCCTTTTATCGCATTGTCTACTGGCTGGTTCTTTGACTTGTAGGGCATGAGAGATATGCCTCTGATTAGTAATCCTGTATCCTTAGCAACCATTGAAGCATCTATGGGGATGATCTCTTGTGGCATGAGAGCAATTGCCTTGTTGTTATATCTGCCGAGCAGGGTCTGCATTAGCTTAGGATTTGTTTCGAAAATTGGCCATCTGATGTGTCTTTCTGCATTGCCATCTTGAGTGGTTCATGTGGTACAAGTGCAATTGGTGCTTTTCCTGTTGCTATCTTTCTGTTGGAGCAGTGAATCAGATCTTTTCAGCCTCTTCCACATGGTTCAAGGCATGGTGAAGGTCCCTTGAGCATGTCAATTTAACCTTGGAAAATAAATTTGCTAATCTTCATTAATTGGATGCAAACTGATATCTACCTCGAGTTGAGACAACCATTGATCAAGTTTCTCAGCATTTACTACACCTTCATAGGGCTGAATCTTTATCTTGGCCTCCACGTGGAATGGGCGTTGATTTAGAAGTGCTAGCTTGGTACGAGGCTGCTCATTTTAATGGGTTCGGGGCTGTTCTTTTCTCAATTCTTCATTTGCTTGAGGAGTCTCCATGCCCACCTCCAACTGGTCAAACTTCCCAACGTATTTTGAAATCGTTGCAGCATCTTCGTTCAACTTGATGAATCTTGCTTCATTATCTCAAGGCAAACCTCTTCACTGGCTGTGCTTCCCATTTCTGTATTCCTCTTCCTTTTAGATATCTTTGGCTAGAATAGAACCAATTCATCTTTTCTTTCACTTATTATTCTAGTAACGGGCATAAATTTACAAAACTGGCCACACCATAATAAAACCACATAAACAAAGGAAACCATTGCTACAATACCAATTTGATTCGTAATTATCATAAATATTTTATAGCGAACTCAGCAACAAGAATGTTAACTTAGGAGAAAACAATGTTATGCAGGGACGTGTCCCCCCAACCCCCCTGGAAAACTAGGTGTCCAAGACGTACCATACGTCCTGGGGATGGCGGGACATGGGGGAAATGTCCCCCCACATTTTCAAATGGGCAGGAAAGGAGGGGGACGTCTCTGGGATGTCCTTGAATATCAGGGTATGTTTTGGGGATGTCGAGGACATCTGTTTTAAAAAAAACTAATGTGTTTGTTGTTTTCTCTTTAAAAACTGATTTTAAAATTGTGCTCTTCTATCATAAGGTTATTTTTTAAAGCCATTCATCTCTATTCGAAAAAAATAATTTGTACGCATAAATCTAATTAAAATTCACTTTGAAGCTCCAATAACTTGTAGATGATAAAAGGAGTAAGGCATAGATCAAAACGTTTATCGGTTAACCGTAACCTGACTGTATTGTATTACAAAGACATTAAGAATCAATAGTGATATATGAATATAGAATTTTTCGAGCACAAATGCACATGGTGGACTGTCACAGACTGCTATTCATAATTTAAAAAAACGTTATTTGAATGTTTTTAATACTATAATTTTATGTATTATTTTAATAGAGAACCCCCCGCTGTCCTGAAATTTTCGATTTTTTTTGCTCTCCCAGAAACTGTCCTCGCACCCCCGCCAATCCGGAGTCTTAGGTAACACCGGGAGTTACAATTTTATATATTGATTTAATAGACATTCCCCCCGCTGTCCTGAAATTTTAGATTTTTTTTTGCTGTCACGGAAAATGTGTCCTCATATCCCGCCATCGCGGAGTCTTAGGTAACACTGGGAGAAAATGTCTTTGATATTTGTGCTTGCTGTCCTCTAAGAAATTTGCTTAAGAGAATAATAAATTGTTCAAGAAGTGAGTTGTATAAGTGCTGAAATTTATTTTCTGCAGTTGTATGAAAGAAAATAAAAAAACACATAGCTAAATCATACAAAAGAACGAAGCTCATAATAAAATGATCACACTGGAGAACCCAATGCAGGCAGCAACTTCTGAAGAGTAAGATCTAAGCCTTCCTTCTCTTGTCACTATCTCTTGCACTATTACAAGGCAAAATTTTCATTGGGCCTCCAAGAACATCTAAAGCTGACCACAGTGCTCTGCAACTTGCTCTAACTCATTTCCAATTCTGCACTTTCATGGTACAGCTCTCAAAAACATTAAGAGCCTAAGATGATTTTACAATACTGCGATGGGGTGTATTTATTCTGAAGAATCAACCAATGAATTGAATGGAAAACTCAAATTGCACAAGCCTTAGAAAACACGGGATTGCAAACGTTTCAACTTCCTGTAATCTAGAGGTATGCTAATTTGTTTCCATGTGTACAGTTTTGACACTAGTTGAACTTGTCTAGGTAATATGCTTTGCAGAAGATGGATTCAACCCTGCTAGAACATTTCAGAAGAGTTTGAACCTTGATGAACCAGTTGCATATAGCTCTGTTCACAAAAAATGTTCACAAAAAATGTGATCTTATTTGCATATACCTCAGTTCCAAAAAGGTCAATGTATTGGCACAAACCTCTGTTCACCAAAAACATGAGTGTATATGCAAATAAACGAGATTTATTTATTTGGACTGAAGAGACCATCCCCAATGCTTCCCTTTATGTTGTTGTTCAATTCTACTCAACTTTTGTTGATACTATGCTAGCAATATGCAAGGGATGATCTAGTTTGTGCACCCAATTTATATGTGATAGATCGGGTTCGTTAACATTGTTTTTAATCTTTCAAAAGTTTTTTTTTTTGTTCCTCTCCCCAATTGAAAGGTACTTCATTGCTTAACAAAAAATCTACTGGGTGTGATAGTCCCATGAAATTCTCATAAATCTATGGTGGCATTCAATATCCTAAAAGATTATGTGGTTTGTAGCCACATGCTCTAATCCTCTGACCTACAGGTCCTCAAATACATGAGATTTGTAGAGAGGCCCCATATATATGTGGGGACTTATTTGCTAGGTAGATATATAGGCCAATTGCGATCGATTTATTCTTTCTGCCCATGTATATAGATTCTAGATACGGGCAATGGCCCGCCTGCTCATATATAGATATAGGCGAATCGAGGGGTGAGCATAGCGATCGATTTATGCTTTCTGCCTGCCCATCTATGTAGATTCTAGATACAGCCAACGCCCTGCCAACCCATATATAGATGGTGCATCCGTGTATATATCTATATAGGGGGTGTTAACTTGTCCAACATACTTGGGACTTGGAGATTTACTTATTGGTTTTATCTTGTCTAGGTCCATCTTCATACCAGATCTATACATCTCTTGTCGTAATAACCTCCCATTTTTTACTAACAATTGACACTTAGAATTTGATGGCAATCTTGCTTCCCAATATCTATGTTTGTAGGAAACGGGTACGGGTCGGGTTTGAAATGCAGAAACAACGATTTTTAAAAACCGTGGGTATGAAATGTTACGGAAATGTTTGTACAATATATTATAAAAATTAATGTGTGTGTGAGCATAATAATAGTCCATAAGAGATAAAACACTCAAAATATTTTGTATTCATTGAAGTTCAAAAGATTCATCATTCAACATGGTTGCAATTTCAATGTTTCTTATATACATGATTATAATCTAGATTCTAGAATATATCATCCAAATTTTCCTCATAATCATCTCCATGAATATTGCTGATAGCTCGATTATCCATCCCTTGTGTAGAACTTCCCGGATTGTCATCATCAATACCAAGTAGTGAAATTTGGGAAAGAGTAGTAGCAGAAACATCGAAGTCACCAGCCTCAGGATTAATATCCCAAAGTTTGTTGGGACTTCTAGTATAGCCTTCAGTGTTGTGTGATATGATGCATAAATTGGAATGTACATACACCAAATCCTCAACCTTTATGGATGCTAACGTGGTCTGTTTCGCTGAGTGGATGAAGGTATATGTACGCTTATTCCCTAGCCGCCTGTTACAAAAAAAAGTTAGAAATTTCCAATTAGTAATAATATTAATATATCAATAACGTAAATTTTTAATTAATAAACAATAAAATTTTGAATTCATTTTAATATTTATACTTTTGGGGGGATTTTAACGGCAACATGTCAAAGGTACTTGGCATCATGGCCATGTACATACCACCACATGACTGGGGTCATGGTGTGCTTGTCACATAATGCCTCAATTTTACCCGCGTTACCTTTAGACACACAGACAAAGATTCCCATTTCATAGCGGAACGTACTAGCTACTGTTGGATTAGGAAAAAGCCTTTAGAAAGTTTTCGTAGTTCCATTTGCAACTTTTTGGTCATTATATGGTGGTTGTTTATCATGTAGCCCAAGTATTTCATTGCTATAATATTTGGGATTTAGGGCATAGGCCATGAGATGCAATGGGTTGGTCATTTTATTCCACCTCCTGATCACGCTCTTAACTTCATTGTAAAAGTTTTCTTCAGGATCTTGCTCTTTCTTTTGTATGATGTCTCTAATTTTTTCAAGCATATAGTTAGTGCCATCATAAATTTCCCCTATGCAAGCATGATTTTTGTCTACATATCTAATCATGGATAAAGTAGACTTTAATAAAACCGAGCAAGTATTCAACCTTTGCCTATTAATCATCATCATCAATGATTAGATCTTGATGGCTTGTTCTTTGTTTCCTTGCCTCCACAGAGACTAAACTTCATCAATGAGCATACTACTTGATGCTTGTTTTACCTTCACAACTTTCTCAAGACGAGCGTGTGCGAGGCAAATCTCGTTTTAGGAACCTTTTAAAATAAATTAAATCAAGGTAATAAAGTATAATATTAACTTTTAAAGAAATTCTATTGATAAATTCATAGAAGGTTAGAAAATAAAAATTAGAAACTAGTAAATTGTTCTCTTACCTTCAACAACTCCAACCTTGAGAACCTCCTAAAGATAGCTTAGGACATATGATGATTCATGACAAACATATAAATCTCATTTGCCTTTGTATAAATCTCCTGAATCCATGGGATTTTGCTAATCTTTTGCAACATCAAATAGCCTTAATCAAAATATTAACAAGAAATTGCTCATCTTTCACTTCGCCCTCACAATCAATGGCTTTGAAGAACATTGCCCCTTTAGGGCACATTGCAATAATGTTGATTAGGGGTTTATTTCAAGCATCTTTCCATCCATATGAAATAATAGATACCACCAAGTCCTTTTAGGAATCCATTATTGGTTGTAAAAAAGTATGTATATGGTCCACTTCTTTCGCCAACAATGATGCTCTAGCCCTTCTTATAACCAGGTCTTTTGTACCCTTGTGGTGAGTCATTAATATCTTTCACCATTTGTTGCCAATATGGTGACCACAACACATTGAAGGGCAACCTATATGCATAAATGTATTGAGCAACCAACTCGTTAGCAATTTCCCTTTTCTTAATTGCAAATGCTTGTTCTAATGGACCTTTCATTCTCTTTCGTGAGGTGGTCTTTTCCTCTTAAGGGAGTTTCAACTTCAAGTTGTTGGGTTGGAGTTTGAATGAAAGGATGGTTTGATTGGGTGGGTGGTTCTTGAACCCCTCCTTTGCAAATGAACGATTTTAGATCTAGCTCTTGTAGCTTGCAAGTCAGTGTCCTCTTCCTCTTTAATGTATGCCAAGATTTGTGTCTTAGCAACCTTAGAACACTTTCTAATCCCCATTCCCACTACTCTGATTAAATGAATTTTTAGTCGGGTATATGTGGACATGAAATGCATATTGCAATGATTACATATCCAAGATCGACTGTCACTGGTAACAAGGCTCTCCAACACTTGTACATTTCTCTAAAGAGGAGAATTAGGATCTTGTTTTGTGGGATCTAGGCCCTCCCTTTGGATTGCTTCCCCATGCCCTCCTCTTGAAACTAAATTGGATGGCATTTATATTTTGTATCTCAAAGTTCAAACCTCCCATGAAAAAAAAACTAGGACTTAAAAAATAATAAATAAAACTACTCCCTCCATATCCTTTTTTGTTTTTAATCACCAAGTTTGCCATGAAGGTGCAATGTGGGAGCATACACAAAATTTGTATTTTCAAATAAAAACAAAAAAAAACTCATAAAAAATAGCAAAAAAAAATTGAACCTTACGTATTCTATTTTGGTATTAATTACCAAGTTTTATTGTATATGTGCAGGGTGAGAGCATACATAGTTTGGATGATATTTTTAATTATAAAATACAAATATAGTTATTAAAAAAATGCAAAGGAAACGTAAGTGCGAGGTGAAAGCATACATAGAGTTCAGATTTTTTTAATAAAGACAAAAAAACTCCAAAAAATGGCAAAAAAGTTAAACACTATGCATCATATTTTGATTTTGATCACCAAATTCACCGTATAGGCGCGAGGTGAGAGAATACATAGAGTTTGGATGATATTTTTAATCAAACAAAGCAAAATATAGTTCTTATGAAAAAATGCAATGGAAATGTTGCATTTTTTCTTTACGTAGAGTTTAAACCATAGTTACCTAAGACGGGGGGACGGCGGGACAACGGGACGGCATTTTCCGGACGGCAAAATTTTTCTAAATTTTGGGGACGGCGGAGGTACGACTAACTAAAAAATATATAAATAATTAAAATATAAAGATATAGTGATTAAATTATATAAATAAGCTGAAATAAAACCATTTGATATTTAAATAAGGTGAAACTTGAACTCATAAACATCAAATACATTCCTTAATACTATAATATCAATATGTTAATGTCATAAATAAAAAATTCATAACACATTTGAATTTTGAATTTGATACAAGCTGAAATTTCAAATATATTATAAAATATAAAAGTAAAACCATTCTAAATTACGATTGGTCAAGTGACAATAGTTGATATTCATATCATTAATCTCATAGTTAAATACACCAACAATTGTCTATTGCCAATATTACAAAAAAAGAGGACAACTACAATTATCAGCCTAAAAATCAGAATCAACATCTGAAGCAATATCCATGAACTCCTCGCTGGTATTGGCATCCTCATCGTCAAAGGTAAGCCCAATCAATCCCCGCTGCACAATATTGTCCTCCTCAACTTGCCTCGGCTCCTCAGGATCTACACCCCACCATAATGTTGGGGTTTGTTTGTACTCACGTGTCTTGCGATCCATAAGACGCAAAACACTATGTACAGCTACAAGCTTCTCAGCTCTCGCAAATGTAAGCCTATTCCTCTTAACAGAGTGTATCCAACCATATGTAGACCAGTTCCTCTCAGAGGTAGAGAAGCTAGAAACTTGGGAAAGGACGCGAACGGCAAGTGGTCGCAGCAGTCCTGGAAGCCCATACAATCGCCACCAACTCACTAGCTTTTCCTGTGCTATTGTTACCTTGTCTTCCTTTGCTCATGTTTTGTACCCATCAAGTTCAGTGAAGTCGAGCCACTCCAATATGATTTGTGAAGCTTCCTGTGGAGTGTACATTTTTTTAAAGGCCTTCATAAGGCCCTTTTTCACCTCATCATCATCCAATGGGATAACTCTATCTGGCCTCTCCACATACCATTTGGGATTCAATGCATACGCAGCCATATGAAGAGGAGTGTTCAACTTCTCTCATCTCCGCTGAATAATGGGTTGTATTTGTTCATCATAGAACTCCAAAGTGGGGTCCCTCACCCGAATAGCTGCCTTCATTTGCCCAAGCATGTTATCAATGCACTCATAGATCTCACCAAGATTGGGGCTGTTAGAATCCCCATATTTGATGACACTAAAAACTAGAGCTATGATTGATATGATGTATTTCATATCAACCCAAAATGTTTCCCGCAACACCACTTCCTTCACTCTTTTCCCTTGATCTGTCTTGGACTCACGCCACCTAGTCCAATCTTGTGTCATAATCATAATTTGCAGGGGCTCCTACAACTCAGACATCCTCTCCAACAAAATAAAATAGGATGCAAAGCGGGTGTCAACTGGTTTCAAAAATTCCTTCTTCGAAAAATTTCGAAAAGGTGCCAATGATGTGTGGTGATTACATATGAACTTCTGCATGTCCCTGGCCTCAGTCACTATCTGGTTGACCCACTGAATCTTCCCTGTCTTTCAGTGCAATGTTCATGGCATCACACAACATGGAGTCCAATAAATATGCCTATATTCCTGCTCCACTAACTTGCTTGCTGCTCTGCACACATAAGCTGCATCTGTGACAACCTGTATGACATTTGAAGGTCCAACCTCCTCAATGACATTCTTCAAAATTGATATTGGAACTCAGCATCTTTCCGCTTTCTAGAACAATCAATTACTCTCAAGAAGTACAGTCCATTTTTGCAAGAGACAATAATATTGATGAAAGGACGGTGTCTAATATCCGTCCACCCATCCATGATAATGCTACATCCATGTGACACCCATGTCACCTTTATCTCCTCCATCAACAGATTAACCTTAGAATAGTTTCTATCCAAGATTGGTGTCCTGAGTTTTGTGTCTCCAGGAGGCACATAACTTGTACATTCTTTTGCAACCTTAGCCATAGCCTCCTTGTAATAAGGAGAGTGAGCGGCATTAAATGGAATCCCAACAACATAGAATTTTTTTCCAATAGCATCATCTGCGTCTTCCCTTGCCTTTGAATCAAACATGTCAACAACTGAATTTGGGGCTGCCCACACAACCTTTCTCTTCCCTCTACTTTCCAGTTTTGACACTCCAAAACTAGAACCAACCAGAGTATTATCATGTTTGCTAGTCCTATAAGCACTCAATGGAGTCATTGGAGTGTTATCCGTAAAACTAGGAACTTCTGGCACATTGTCCGTGGTATTTCCATTGAAGATTCTCACCATCTCGACTCTCTGCTCTAGTGAAAGGCCCTTGCAAGTGCCAACCCCCCTTCCTGTAAGTTGCAACAAGTGTGCATTGGTCCAAGTGTTACTGCCATGCCAAGTCAATGCACATATGTTGCACTTCCATACTTTGCTCCCCCTTCCAGACTTGGGGTTATCAATTATTTGGGCAAATTGTTGCAATGGCTTTTTCTTATCAAATGGTCCAATGGCAAATTTGGACAACATTTGAGAGGGGCAATTGGTAGCACTACCAACTGAACTACTAGTTGCCGTCGCCACTACATTTTGTGTCCCTTCACCACTCTCTCCCATTGTGGCATCACCAAGTCATCCACGACCACCTATCTCAACTTCCCGTTCAACTCTCTCCTGCTCTGATTTAGACTCATACTCAGAAGAAGAACTCATGGTGATGATTGCTGCAATTAATTAAAAAAACCATAACTATATGATTGATTAATTATGTAATGCATTAATTTTAAAAAAAATGTAGCCAATATGCATTTTTTAAATCGTACAAACTATATGCGTGATTATATTATGAATGTAGATGCAAATGTTAATAAACAACCCCTAAAAATGCAAATATAATATAAATTTTAAACAAGAAATAAAATTGAATTAAAAAAAAACGTAACCATTTAAATTTTAAATTTTAGAACCAAACCCTATGCAAGATGCATTTTTAAAAATCCCACAAACTATATGCATGATTGCATTATGAATGTAGATGCAAATGCGAACAAACAACCCCTAAAAAATGCAAACATAATATAAATTTTAAACTAGAAATAAAAATCTAATTAAAATTTACAACCCTATGCCATATGCATTTTTTCAAATCCTACAAACTATATGCTTGATTACATTGTGAATGTAGATGCAAATGCTAGAAAACAACACCTAACAAAAAAAACTTTAACAAGTATTGTAAGCAAATAAAATTATAAATACCTCTTGTTCCCTCTTGCTCTCTCTCCCTCTTGCTCTTGCACTTTCTCTTGCTTTTCCCCTTGGTCTTGGTCTTGGTCTTGGTCTTGCTTGGTGTGAATATGAAATGAGCCCATAATGTAAATTAATAACATTAAATAGCACTTTTAGGGTTAGGGTTAGGTTAGGAATGTTAATTTTATGTTGTAAGTGATTTACAATTTAAAAAAAATTAGTTTTGAGTCTTAAAAGTGTGTTTTTTAATTTTAAAAACCGGTAAAACACGTGGGGGCTGTCAAGGATGTCTGGACGTCTCTGCGATGTTCCTGGGGACGTCCAAACGTCCCCGATGTCCCCACCACGTCCCCCATGGTCCTAGGACGTTTCCTCTGCTCTCTAGCCGTCCCTGAGACGTTTCCCGCAATGTGTGCACTGTAGGAAACGTTTCCCCCACGTCCTCAGGACGTCTGAGATGTCCCAAACTTGTTAAAAATGGGGGGGACGCGTCCCCGCGTAACTATGGTTTAAACATTATTAAATTAAAACTACATATTAATATCAATGATCATGAATATTGTGTGCATTATGCACAAATCATTTATGATCATTGACCACATTAACATTTACAATTTACTTAAAAAAATAAACAGAGGTTGGAAAAAACTTGATTTTTTCTCCTTTAAGTCTATCCACCCTTCCAAATTTGCTTCTAAAGTCGTTGACACTCTTC
Organism: Taxus chinensis; assembly: GCA_019776745.2. Lineage (NCBI taxonomy): Eukaryota > Viridiplantae > Streptophyta > Pinopsida > Cupressales > Taxaceae > Taxus > Taxus chinensis. Next base: position 157,899,547 of record CM034152.1, on the reverse strand, counting down.
GCTCTGAGTAACTCCTAAACTCTTCCTTAAAGCTGCTCCTTGATGTCTCTTTGCTCTTCACAATGTTGAATGTTAGTTTAATAAAAATTGAATTCAATAAGAGAAAGAAATGAGTGTGATTTAGAATGGACCAAAGATTTCATTGTATAGCTTATAGTAAGTGTCTTTAGGAAGGTTGGGTGGGTAGATTAGGGTTATAAACAATAAATGCTAAAAAATATTTTTTGTTTTTTGTTATTCGCTTTTATAAGCAAATTGTGCCGTGGTACGACCCGAAAACATCATGGGTATGGCAGAGCTGTATTCATGGAGTTTTTGGAACGTTCCCGGCGCTTCGGGGATGTTCCTCCCATTTCCGTACCCATACCTGTACCCAAAATGTTTCCAGAGGATATAAGTGGGGGGTGTGCATTTCCATGCTTCATAGCCCTACATAAATGCATAGATATTTGAGGCAATGTTCTCAGATGATTATCTTTTCTTCCACGTAGACAAGAGTCATACAATAAGTTTTAAGATCTTTGGTTGACATTTATTGATAAATGAATAAGGTGGTTCTTGGAATGTGGCTGACACATTGCATGATGTAAACAATATTCTATTTAATGCATAGATGGTAAATTCCAATTTGATTGTAGCTTTTGACTTATTTTCATAAACTATAATAATCTTGTTATAACATGAAAAATCCATCTAAAAACGAGTACAACTTGTTGCCATGTACTTCATCCAAAATTGTGCGCATAAAAGGAATTGCAAATAGGTCTTTCTTTGTAATTACGTTTAGGCTGCAGAAATATCTGCGCTTCCTCGATGTTTTTGCGTTTGTCTTCAGTGCTATCACCTTTGATTATACCCAATCACTACTTGCTATTTCAACTATTACTTTGGCTTATAACACACACCCTATTTCTTCATGTACTTGAGCTGTATAGTGAGGGTTCATTTGTAACATCCCCTTCCCAATCGAAGATCTTTGGCCTATTTTGTCAACCCGACGGCCAAAGGAAAAATATAAGGGTGACTTAAGTTATATTTAATTGTTATAAAGTGCCATTAATAAAAGAAAAAAAATATATAGAGCACTTATAATAATTGATATGACTTAATAATTATTAAATCTAGGATGGAAAAAGGCCCAAATATAATTTGTTATCCATCCTAGGTGAAATGGCGACTTGCCTTGAGGAGGAGAAATGGAAACTTAGAAAGGACAAAAGTACACATTATTTTTGTATCCTCCCTATGGTGAAATGGCGACTCGCAGTAAGGGAGCAAAAAAAGCATAGAAAAATGTAAAAGCTCATGGGACAAATGTATTTTCCCTAGAAAAATGCGACTTGCATTAGGAGGGAAAAGTTGTTGTGAAAAACATTTAATATGGGAAAATATTAAATGAAAGCAAGGGAAAATATTAAATAAAGTGAGTGGAAAACATTAAATGAGGCAAGTGAACTGATTGGATGTTGAAGGAGGTTAGTTGGGCCATCTTCTCTATATAAGAAAGTCGACTTGCTTAGGAGAGACAACACTTGTTTATCTACTAAATTCATATTTGTATGTGGAGTATTTTAGCTTGCATCTTCAATCTTCTAAGGACGAAAACCCTTAGAGATTCACTCTAGAGGAAGAAAACCCTCTAAGAGCCCTAGTTGAAAGACGAAAACCTTTCCCCTAGTTTGTGAGGATTTCATACTCGGGGTTATCCATTGGGCATCAACAAATTTTTAGTGTTAAAAAGGTGGAAAGCATGGAGGATTCCCGGTGGCCTAAAATAGCAATTGAGGAAAAGTTAAACAGGAGGAAGAAAACATGGATGAAGCAAAACCGTGAGTGGATGAGTAAATGGGGCATTAGCATGCAGGAGTGCCCTGGCACTAATGAAGAAATAAAGAAGTATCTAAGAGAGAAGTTCAGAAATACCATGTGGGATAAGCAGCTCGGTCGAAAAAGAGAATACTATGTCAAGAATTTTAATCCCACTTGTGATCACGGACAAAAGCACTACATTGGAGCGACGATAAAGTGGAAGGCTAAAATGTTAATTGTACAACTAAAAACTAGTTCACATCACCTTAGGTGTGAAACCGGGAGATGGAAAATGCCCAAAGAGGAGTGGTCTGAAAGGATTTGTCAGTTTTGCAAGTCGGGCGCAATGGAATCTGAATGGCACTTCGTCATGGAATGTGTCGCTTACGAGGACATATGGAGAAATTACATAGATATTTTAACAGGGGCTGATCTTACAGATTTGTTTGAAGAGGAAAGGGTGGCAAAGACAACAGATTTCTTGATAAAAATTCATAGCAGACGAAGCAAAAATAGCAAAGAGCTGGAAGAAAGGTTGAAGTAGCAGTTTTCTCGGGCATCTTTTGGTGTTTGGATGCCTTGCTCGTGTTTACCTTTGGGTCCCATAGACTGCTCGGTCTCGTGGATGTCATTAAAAACTTTCATTCATTCATTCAATTATTTCCATCTGTGAATAAAGCAGATTTGTAGAAGGGTTTGTGGAACAAGTTTGTAGCGGTTGTTCTTCTATTATTCTCTAGTGAAGTGACCCACTTATTGGTTGATTTGTGTTGTAAAGGAGACATTCTAGTTCTGATTTGTGTTGCCATTTGTTGATACGATTTTTAGGAATCAAAACAGCCAATTTTCAGTATTTTTGGGAGTTTAAAATACCATTTTCAGATCTGTTCATGGCAGCTTGTATACAGATTTTTATTAATTAATTTCAGCCTCATTTGCACATGAAATCTGCATTCTTTCTTCATATTTGGGCGTTATTAATTTGTGGAACCAAATCGGATTGGAATGATTTAAATATAAGGGCTGGTTTGTGTGTGTTTTCCACTCAACCCAAGTCGCCATTCCCATATTTAATTCAGAGCTGCGTGATAATTGTTTGGTATTTTGTCTATAATTGCATTTTAGTTGGGGTTTGCCTAAAATCCCATTGGGGGCAAAAATATGTCGATTGGGGACATTACATCATTATATAAGATATTAGTTTAGTTGGTATTGCTGCTAGTATTAAATCTATATGATGTAGATAAAGTTCCTTTAAAACTCCCTTCAAGTCTTTATAAGTCCATAGTTTGTTGGGAGTGTTTATCATATTTATTTTCTCCTTGAAGATGGGTACAGGTATAGTACCCGAAATGTCAGATTTAGTTTCAGATAACTTGATGGATCCAAAAATGATTATATCTAGTCATTACAAGCACATGCAAATACTTCCTTATCTTCCCTAATATATTTGAAGCTTCCCTTGCCATTTTTGGCTGTAAATCTGCTCCCATTCTAATCATTTGTTTGTTCTCTTCGGCTTCCAATCTGATTTCCTCGATTTTTGGCCTGTATAGTGTATATTTGTTTCTTGTGGGAATTCATAGGCAGGCTGGATATACAGTTCATGTTGTGTATTTGCTTAAACAAGGTAGATAGTCACTCCCTCCTACTTTCCTTTGGTATAATGACACCACCCTATGCTCTCACGTTGTGTGCCTTGGTCACTTGTGCAACTCTGTGCAGTCCCTCACATCGTGCACTTTTTGTACAGTGCCAGGAAATGTGCTGCACAATTCCCATGCTTTGAGCACCTCCGCAGTCCATTGCATCATGCGCATGCCACGCATTGCCATGAAACATGGCATAGAGTGCAGAAGAGAGCACCACACAACCTCAAATTGTGTCAAGGGCCCAGCCCTTGCAGGGTACAGGGGCAGCTGCCAAATGTTTGGGAATCAATTCCAACACTGTTTAGCACAGCTCCACATTTCGCGCAACATCTCGTAGCATTGTGGAATGCTTCACAACTCCTTGCAAGAGTTGCAGACATTTTATGAATCTATGCTACTCAGTTCCTGTGCAGAACATCCAAATACACACATGGCCCTGTCGACATGCTGTGCTATGCTAAGTGGCACTTCTAGGGCTCTTGTTATGCCAATGCATCTATCAGCATACTTCATATCTGACAATCAAGCCGCGCAAGCTTAGAAGGTGAAGAGTCACACGTGGAAGCCCAAATGGTTCAGCTTCCAGAAAGATTTTTTATGCCTTCGTGGCGTTGTTATATATGTGTATACACACACATATGTAGCATTAGATAGCAAGCAGATAGGTAGAAAACGGGCAATCATACATCTCCCCCGAGAGTATGCCATGTACAAAACACACATATTAATATAATTTCTGTTCTAGTTCTATTCTTTTCTCTATCTCACAATCTTGTTCGTATTGCTTTCACTTGCATATAATTCATCTAAATCCTCATTTAGAGTGTTGTTCCCCTGACCTCCTGGGATCTGGATCTGTAGCTAAATTTTCCGCTTCTGCATCTACTAGAGATAGTGGCTTACTTCTTTGACAACTCGTTTATGTCTATTTTTTTCTCTGTTTCTACTAAATACACTGGTTTCAACTTTTCGTATGCACCCTTCCCAATGCAATAGGTCACTATTCGTATATCTGCTACATCCCAATCATTCATTGAGGTATAACACACCCTTATTGTCAGATTCAAACTCGTTATTGGAATTAGATTCACCATTAGTGCTCGACTATTCCACACCAATTATTTGGCCTCTTTAAGTATTAATATTTAGTTTTTACCAATTTATATTGCGCTGGCTTTATGCTCCCAATCGGGTATAGCTTTAACTTGTATGAGCCATGGGCATCACAATTTTATTTTCTATGGAACAACCAGGACTCAGACCTCGAACCTCCATTGTGTATGCTTGGGTGCTTTTCCATTGGAGCTATTGGTCCATTCGTGACTGGGCATTTTTGGCAGGTTCTTGTTAGAGTCTGGTGTAGCTCATTTTCTCTGCCGTCATTAGTGGTGGTTTCCCAGCTTCTTACTTTTTCTGGGAAAATATTTGCACCTGACCCTTCATCTATTAAGGAATTTGGGAGAACGATATCTCCAGTTTCTATGGTTGTTTTTGGAATATTTCTTTTTCTAAAATAAAATATCTTGCTTCTTGGTTGGTTGGTCAGTAGTTGGACTGTTTGGGCTTTGCAAACTGTTACAAGTAGTCCGTTCACAGTTTTACTGGTACCATGACCATGGTTCCATGAATCAGCGATACCAGTTGCTTTATGGGATTATTTTTACCTTTTTCACATTTCATTTTTTTTTTGTGGTCATCTGGTTTGTGTTTCTTGTGAAGCTGCAGTTTGTAAACCTCTCCCATGTTATAAGTTTGACTAAATACATCTTATACAACATGTATGACATCTTGCATGTGTTGTTTTTCTACACGCCAGCCTAACTCTTGTATCGCTGCTCTAGTTGAGCTTTATCTTTGGTAATGCCATTTGCTTTGCAATTTTACTCCCAATTTAAGCAATGAGTGTTTGGAACTTGATTAGGTCCACCGCCAAAGCTTGCTAGTTTTGAAATAGATATTGGTTTTGTCTCATCCTTGGTCTTTTCAAGGGTTTTATGGTTTTTTTTTCTTCTAAGGACAATGTACAGGTTCAAGCATCCTTTGCCTCTTATTTTTTGGGTGTACACAGTCAAATGTGAATCCTTCTTGGCAGCTGATATCACTTCTTCCCTTTCCTCTGGCCCAGTCTGTGATACATCCAACTGTCCAATGTGTGCTAACAAAGAATTGGTTTCTGTCTGTGAAACATGAATTTTCGTGATATTAATATCAGCTGGGTGGTTTTCCCTGCACGATCTAACCGATTGATTTAAATTGATTACTTTTGGCTGTGTTGTTCTCTTACATTGCTTTGTATTATCACTTGACGAATAATGACGCAAACTTTGTATATGCTGCTAGGCCGGATAAGCTAGGAAAGTATGGTACAATAGTATGATGGAAGAATTTAACAGAAATGATCTATCGGCTATGAATGCAAATAACAGCAATAGATGGCAATCAAATGCTGCATTTCTATTACCATAAAAGCATTCATAAATGTTTGCCAAAGGCTATTGTCAAAGGCTTGACCTTTGATGATACCTTTTCAAATTGATAATAATACTTAGTTAAGTCTTAAGCAGCTTAAGTGAAACATAACTTGGTATTAACTTTACTGAAATATGCATCCTCTAAGCTGCCTACATTTGTTAAACAGTAATCAATACCAATACATTAAAGCATATGGAAAACAATTATAGATTTGAAAACTTTGGCTTATGTTTCTCACCTGACTCAAATAATTTGTTTGGCTTTCTGCAACACTATACAAAGAATTGCAGCTATATCCAAGTTATTATGTCTGTAAAAATGTTAAAAATCAGAAAAGATGACAAAGAGTATTCCCTAGAATGGATTTCCCCCTCCCGCTCCCGCTCCCCCTCTATATATCTTGAAATATGAAAGAAACAAATGGTTTATGTTAGTTCTCTTGATGGTCCTAAGATCAAATAGATCTGCAAAAAAACTCAGTTATAGCATTCACACATGCACATTTTATACATTCATTAATAAGATTAAACTTATATTCATAAGATATTCAGGTATTATCATTTTTTTTAATTGGTTGCATTTTTCTACTTTCTCTTATGTTTGTTATTTTTGGAATTTAAAAAAAAAACACTACTTGCATTTGTCTGAATGCATTTTTGCTTGTATGTTTCTAGATACTCAAAATTTTCCATATCTAAAGCTTGGAAATACTTATCTTTCCTAGTTTGAGGCAAAAGTAAGATCAATAAAGTGAACTTTTACTTTGACTATTGTCCCTCTCCTGTTGATGTATCTAACATTTTTTACATTTAAAACTTTTGCTGAGATTTGTTATTGCACTGCAGCTACCTTACCAGACTAACAAGGCAGCATTGGTGGAGAAAATTGCTCAACTTGTCGATGGTAAGGTATAGAGTTTCTGCCTATGGGTGTAAGCAGTGGTTAATCTGTACACTAACAAGCATCTTGAATTAAATTAATTTTCTATTAATAGACGTTGAAGCATCTGGAAAGAATAAATATAAATGGTGATGAAAATTCAATGAAATCTAATATGTGTAGCAGTTTGTGTATTTGTAAACTAGTTTGTAAGATGTAGCCTGTACCATAAGGCCTTTAAGGCCCCAGCAGTCCTTCATTTTCTGCACCGTACTGAGGTTTTTCAGAGCTTTGTTTTTCTTTCTACATTAACATGAAGCAGTTAATTATTCTTAGCATCTATTTAGGTATAGACACATGATGGTAATTATTTGGAGGATTATCAATATGTGATAAGTCTATTTAATATTTCAGGATTTAGAAGGTATTAGCAGTATTCGAGATGAGAGTGATCGTTCAGGAATGCGGATAGTATTAGAGGTAGGCTCTTTTGCAGGTTTTGTGACCATGTTTCTTAAGTTTTAACCATAGCTGAATGTCGGAAGTGGAATTTGACAAATAATATGCTTATTTATAAACTTCAAAGTGATCTCGTATGCTATAAATAATAATTTGATTTTATTTTGTATTGCATGTTGTCGAAAGCCATATTTTTTATTTTTATTTTTGCAGTTGAAAAGAGGTTCAGAGTCATCTATTGTTCTGAACAATCTCTATAAGAGCACTTCACTTCAGTCAAGTTTTAGTTGTAACATGGTGGGGTGAGTAGTCTGAAATTATATCTATTTTCATTCAATTGCTGCGCTCTTCATAGGATACTTGAATGATATTTCTTGTGAGCATGATACTCTTGTATTTTTAAGCATAAAAAAATTCAAATGTCTGGAAAAGCTTTTGAAAAATCTGTTGGTATAAATAATATCTATTTGAAATGCTTACCTAACTAAGTTGGATGGATATTTAATGGCATGAATCATAGTTCAGAAATTGTATCTTTCTAGTGGTGAACACTTCACTTGGTGATTCACTACCATTGTTTGTGTACATGAAGAAGTAGGTTTTATTTAGTTGATAATCTTATCTATCCTTGGCTTTTATGTTCTGCATTGCATATGGAAGCACTGCACTTGAATGCTCTGCACAAATCCTTTTGACATTTGCATCTGTTAACTTAGTTTTTATGTTGATATTTTGTTTTAATTTGTCTTTCCTGTAGACTTCTGGATGGGCGTCCTAAATTGATGGGATTGAAAGATATGCTTCAGGTACATATTTACACTTTACGTTCTCACATTCTGTAATTGTAAGGCAAATGTGTTTGCATATGTGTAATCGCAAATTTGCAAAAACATGACAAACGTACAAGGAAAATATCATGACCTGTAGATTGTTATCAGTTGTGGAGTAGACAAGGCGTGCTTCAATTTTTGTAAACATTCCTGTGTATTGCCAAGTTTACCGATTGTATTCTCATTTCATTTGAGACATTTAAGCCTTTAGATCATTGACTTCTTTTAAAGTATTGCCTAGTATGGTCAAGTTATATGACTTGCTGGTGGAGAAATACAAATTGGAAATGATTCCTTTGACAAATATCCAACACCATCTGGAGAGTTGAATTTAAAACTGACCATACTTTTTGCCGCTGTACATAACATTGTTAATTGTGTTGGTCAACAGTTGAAAACTTCTTGATGAATAGAGTCTGTGTCCTCTCAGAGCTTTCTAAACAACTTGTACTAGTCATCAGAGGGCTAACGTCTGGCCGAGTTGACTTCATCAGATCATCTAGTCAGAAGTTCAGGTTGTGTGCGATTCAGGTCATGGTTGATATGACATTGGAAGGATACAATGCATTATCCATCAGCGATTATTTGGTGTTCTTTTACAGGAAATTTCTTTCTTTCTTTCTTGATATTTTAGGCTATTCTTTTTTTTATTGGTGAGAGGCTCAATTGTCAAGTGGGGTACACATTATATTGCAATCTTTCTTGCAGAGTTATAACTACGAAGACGTTGATAATTAGCCAGGTTATATTGACGATTTATCAAAATAAAACACAAAAAATTAAGTTTGTCATCTCCAACTGTCCATTTTTGAGAAGTAATGGTCAAGTTTGTAATTTACGTAATGTTTACCATAAGTTTATCTTTAATACCATGTTTTGACTATATATTCAAGGCTATTATCCACTTAAATGTTGAGAGATTTGTTTTTTTGAGCTATAAAGCTGTTGTGGTTCCCATGGGGTAGAGTCATTCTTTACTGGCTTTGATCGTGTTTATTCTAGATTCATCTACACCTACGGATTTGAATTTTCTTGAGGGGTTTGGCAGATTGATTTCTGTTACCAAAATGGCATGTAAATAGTTCAAGTCCTGGTAAATCCTGTTTTATGCATAGCCTTCTGTAAAGAACCAAATAAATTCAAAAAATCAAGAAACCCTCGAGGAAGGATTATACTTTAGGACAATAAGGGAACATTCCTCAATATCTTCTATGTTAGAGCCAAACCAACTATACTGCTTGCTACCTCAATACATTCGATCCATATCCAACCTAATGAAATGCTATGGGCCTCCTACATATGAGCTCTAAACTAATAACATCAGGGGAGTGGGAGAGCAACTACAGAAATCACATAACCCCATATGTTATATATTTAACTTGATAATTACCAAATAATAAATATAACTAGTTCCAAATGTTATCCATTTGACTCAATCCAACTAACAGCTGCTATGTGTGCCACATGTTGGTTGCTCCATAACCATCATGATAGCATGTGCCTAGGTACATCAAACTTCAAATTATTATCACATAACATTCCTCTCCATTAGCACGCCTTTCCTTCAAAAGGTGTGAAGAAACAAGATGGTAAAAGTTCCTCAAATCTGCATGTATTGTGAACCATGCTGGATCATACATCCGTCAATATTTGATTTGTTTAGGTGTTGGTTCTTGATGGTGCCATGCACATTTTGTGCTTTTTTGATTCCAAATGTGTTCACAATTGCTGCTTGTCTGTCAATTTGTATGTCCGTAGCTGCTGCCGTGTTGATTTTAAGTATAGTTATAAATTATAACTGTTATTTCTGAGATGCTCAAAGCCTTGTCTCTCAGTGTGATGTGGATTCTAATATGCTGCAACCTGCATAGACCTGGCATCATGTTCCACTTCATCCTGCAACCTGCATAGACCTGGCATCATGTTCCACTTCATCGGCCTATAGGGTTACTTGTGAAGAGAAAACAAAGAATGTAGCTGAGAGAAGTGATAAGAAAAGAAGAGGAAAAGCTAAAGCAAATGCAGATGAAGGAAAATTAACAAGAATACGAGGTCATCAAAGAGATTGTGTATGTGGAAAATCAGAAATTTGATGAAGAAGAAGTAATAGAGAGCTTCTTAGCTTCTCTTAAAGAGGATGAAGCTGAAGAGTTTTTCAGTAATGAAGGTAAGAATAAGGTTGAATAAGTATTTTATGATGCTTGTTCATATTTTGAAGATGAAGATACATTTCTTGAAGATGAAGAGGGTGCAAATGTAGATAAAGAAGAAGACAAAACAGTTTTAGAGGCAGATATGAAGTTGGGAAAGCTAGAAGACATTCAAACGACATTGAAGGAGACTCAAATGTCTTCATATTTTTCATCTGATCTTTGGGGTTAGGTACAACATGGCTTATACGACCTGGATACCGTAGCTAATGGTATCCACACACAAGTCTATAATTGGGCCGTCTGGGATACGTCCGGATACAGTTTGTATGCCACTTGTAGCTGTATTTAATATTAGAGTTAAAAAATACAATTGAAAAAAAAACAACCCGCAAATGACTAAAAGTACAATAAAAAGCTGTAGATGATTCCACTAAATGTGTTATAGTGGCAACATATGAGGGCATGGAGGTGAATGATACATATACATATACATATACATATACATATACATATACATATACATATACATATACATACGCATATGCATACGCATACGCATACGCACTAGGTAGCCGGTATGTACCCTACAAGGCATGTGTACGAGTACGGCATCCACCCGGTATGCAAATACAGGTACACTATGCCGGGGGTACGCCTAGGGTACGTCCAGCAATACCTGGGTATGTCTGGGTACTTCCAAGGAAGCATCCAGACATACCCGGGTATTGCTGGACGTACCTTGGGCGTACCCACAACGTACCCAGCCGTACCCACAGTAAAGACAACAATTATGTTTTGGGGTCAATAGATGGGATTATGTAAATGATTCAACTGTGGTAGAACAAGGGCAGTCATAGAAGTACCTAAAGCAATGGCTGAAACTGCAACAATTGAGATGAGTTTGGGTTTTGTAGGATCAAAAAATGCAGTGGCAGCATCTCCACTAGCAAGTAAGACTAATGTAGAAATATTAAGAGAAACCCCATAGGAATCTGAACTGCCAAATTTGAAGGGAGCTGGTAATAGCTGGAATTCCAGTCATGTGATTTGTTATTATTTATGATTATAATTGGGCATTGTAACATTTGGAGTTTGAACAATGTCCTTGTTCAAAGTTCGATCAATGAATATCATGACAAAATGCAGTGAATTATTAATATCAAATATGTTATTTGGCTATTTCACTTATTTAATAATTTGTTTACTGTATTCATGTATAACAGTATAAGGCTTAATTTTTATCCATTTGGCTATATTTTTAAATATTTTCAATATTATATATATATATATATATATATATATATATATATATATATATATATATATATATATATTGTATGGCTGTACCCAAGTGCCGTAGCCATCCACCCAAAAAATTGCTGTACCAACTTACCGGTTCCCCATACCGCAGCCCTTACCGGCTACCAAGTATACACACACACACACACACATATACACATATACATATACATATACATATACATATACATATACATATACATATACATATACACAGTGTTTTAAAAACCGGTCAAACCGGAACCGGAACTGGCCGGTTTGACCGGTTTGACATTTGAAATCATGAATCAGCCTGCAACTCGGATTGGCCGACTGGTTTTAGCCCAAACCGGCCGGTTCCGTACTGAACCGGCCGGTTCACTCTTGTTTAGCTGTACACGGTGCCCAGTGTGGAAAAACGTTTTTTTAATTGTTTTCTTTTATTTTTTATTGCCTCTAAACCCTAATTTAGTGTTATAAATACACCCCCCCCCCCTCTATCACTTCACACCTCTCTCATTGAGCATTTGTGAGCATTTGTGAGCATAAGATTGACGAGTTTATTTTTTGTAGTGAGCTTGGAAGTTGGAGGCTTGGAGTTTGTTTGGCATTGCTTGTGGGCTCTTTGTGGTGATATTGGCATCCATTTGTGAGCACCTCACCTCTATTTGTGAGCACCTCTCTTATTTGCAAGGATTTGGAGGATTGGGGCAGCCTTGAATAGTGTTCATTTGGAGTTGTTTGGTATCAAATGCGGGCTCTTTGTGGTGGCATTTACATCTGCATTTGGAGTGTGGGCTCTTTGTGGTGCCATATACAAGCTTGGAGCATTTCCTCACCTCATTTGTGTGCACATTGAAAGGTATGTTACATTTTAAACTTGGCCCTTATTTGTAAATTTTATTAAAAAAGAAATAGGAAATTTATTTATTTTTTATTTGCATTTTCAGATTTGTTTGCATTTGTAATGGCCCCCAAATCAAAAGACCCTACATGGGCCCATGCAAACACAATTGATGATCAAGTTTTTTGTAAATATTGTAAGAAACACATCAAGAGGGGGGGGGGGATTCATAGGTTGAAACAACACTTGGCTGGTCAAAGAGGCCAAGTTACCCCATGTGAGGCACCTGGTATTGATGACATTAGGTTGGAAATGAAAAACATGTTTGAAAAACATAGAGAAGAGAAGGCTAGGCAAAAAGAGATGGAAGCTGAAATAGGGAGGAGGGAACATGCCTCGAGTGTTGAAGGATCTTGCTCTGACCCTTCTGTGACTGTTAGAGACCCCTTTCAGTATATGCCTCCCCCATCCACTCATAGTCGAGAAAACCGGCCTAAAAAAAGAAAGAACATTCAAAGCTTTTTTCCATCTTCCACACCTGCCACTGCTAGTGCCTCCATGCCAACACAAAATCAGCCTACCTTGGATAACCATTGGAAGAAGCAATACAAAGAAGCAACTTTTGAGTACATTGCTAAATGGTGGTATGATGCAGATATCCCTTTCAATGCTGCTCGCTCACCTTATTACCAGCCGATGTTTGATTCCATTGTTGCAGCTGGTAAGGGCTTCAAAGGCCCTAGTATGCATGACTTGAGAGGATCACTTTTGAAGAAAGAATTTGCATCCATAGATGAATATTTGAAAGGTTGCAAAGCTTCATGGGCCAAAACAGGATGCACTATCATGTCAGATGGGTGGAGTGATGGCAAGAACCGCACAATAATAAATTTTCTTGCCTCTTGTCCACAAGGTACCCATGTTTTTGAAATCAGTAGATGCATCTGATAGGGTAAAAAGATGCAAATTTATTGTTTGAGCTTTTGGATGAGATTGTTTTAGAGGTGGGGGTTGAAAGATGTTGTACAAATCATAACAGATAATGCATCTAATTATGTTCTTGCTGGTTAGATGTTAGAGACTAAACACAATATTTTGGACTCCCTGTGTTGCACATTGCATAGACCTCATGCTTGAGGATATAGGAAAACAAGATTGGATCAAGAATATTGTAGAGCATGCCAAAAGCATCACAAAATACATCTAGAATTACTCATGGGTATTGAACCTAATGAGGAAAAACACTGAGGGCAGAGAACTTGTTAGGCCAGCCATCACAAGATTTGGAACAAACTTCCTCACGTTGCAATCTCTTCTTTCTCAAGCATAGAACTTGAAAAAGATGTTTTCAAGTGATGAATGAAATTCATCAAAGTGGACCCGCAAACAAGATGGGAAAGACACAAGAGAAAGTTTTTGTCAATTTATTTTGGAAAAAAACAACAGAGGTGAAAATTGCTGAGCCTCTTGTTAAGGTGTTGCGGTTGGTGGATGGGGAAAAATTAGCCATGGGCTACATTTATGAGGCTATGGACCAGGCAAAGGAGTAGATAAGGACATCATACAAAGACAGGGTAACTAAGTATGGGCCTATATGGGAGATTTTAGATAATAGATGGAACAATCAACTCCATCGCCCTATACATGTAGTTAGATATTTCTTGAACCCAAGATATCTTTATAGAACTCAGCTTGGAGAAGATCAAACAAGAGAAGTAAAAGATGGTTTGTATGAGTGCATAAAGCGCATGGTCCCTGATGAGAGGCAACAATTTGAGGTTCACCGACATATCAGTTTCTTCAACAGAGCCACAAGTACCTTTGGGAAAAACCTTGCAAAGATTGCAAGAGATGTGGACCAACCAAGTAAGCAATTCTAAGTTTTTTGAAGTTCATTTGATTAAGCTTTTTAATGAAGAATCATGAATTTTTAGCATAAGACACATATTTTTCGAATTTGTTGAATTACGCTTTAACCTTTAAGTTATAAGTTTATGTTTTACTTTTGAATTCTTAACTTTGTTTTTAACTTATTGTGTCATTGTTTGACTAATCAAACATTTACATTTTTTATTGCAACACATTGGTGGGATTTATTTGGTAGTCAGTGCCCTCAATTGCAAAAGTTTGCAATTCGGATCCTGAGCCAAACTTGTAGTACTTCTGGGTGCGAGCGCAACTGGTTCGTCTTTGAGCGGATTCACACAAAGAGGAGAAAACGTTTGGAACAACGGTTGAATGATCTTGTCTTTGTGTAGTACAACCTTCGGCTAAGGCGCAACCAATTGTTGAACCGAAGACCTAATATAGATCCCATTGTCTTGGATGATATAGATTCAACCCATATTGGGTAAAGGAGAGTCAGCCAACAGAGTTTGATCCCGATGACTTGGGGTGGATGGGTTTGGATCAGGATGATGAGCCACTAGTAGCACCACCCGGCCATCTATCACGAGACATAACTGGCACTAGTTGCACTCGTGCTATTGCCCAACCCCGTGCCAGGCTACAATTGTTGCAGTTGTACCTTGAGGATTTGGATGGGTTCGAGTTAGAGCCACAGGCCAGTGATGATATTGATGAGGATGAGCCTTGAGGATCCCATTCTTCAGTAGTGGTGCACAGTTTGATCATGATGATTGATCATCGATGTCATCTAGTTTCTTCTAGAGTTTTGTAACTTGTAGTATCTGTATCAATGATCGTAGCATGTTGTTTATTAGGGGTCTTGGACTATAGAGGCCATTTAGAGCCTCATTATTTATGTATTTTGTTTCAGAATCTCATATATGATATTTGTATTGTGTATTAGACTTGGAGTTCATGCCATTTTGCTATAAACACCTTTCTTACATATATACACGAGCAAGCTTTGCATATTTTGTATGTAATTGTTGGGATCATGGTTTCTAATCTTTCAAATATATTGTTTTTATTAAAAATATAAATTTTTTATGTGTTTTTTAGTAAACTGGTTCATAAAATTTGAACTGGTTCCGGTTCTGGTTTGGTCCAACGGCCGGTTTCCGAGTCCGGTTCTGATTTTTAAAACATTGCATATCCATACACATATCAGGGCTACATCCATATACATACCTCCGTGTGTGTTTTTGAGCTATATATATAGAGCCTTCTTGGAGGATGCACACATGCCTATGAAATCAGCCAAAATTGGCCTTATCTAAGGGGTCTATGGAGAACTAGTGCTATCTATATCAATGTAACTTAGTCTGAATTGAAAGAGTTGACCTTAACACACCACTTTGAGCATATGTACATGCTTGGATTTCAATATATTGGGAGGATCTACCGAGGTTCTTCTCATGCTTCATGACATGGAAGACAACTGACTGGGAGAGGGGTTCATGGGAAGGTGTCTTGAAGCAATGTTTTTTGTGTCATTGATTTGCTTATGTTGTCATAGTACATGTACAAATTTTGAATTTCTGTTCTGCTAGCAAAAATGCATGGATCAATGAGTTTGCACTTTAATAAGAACACTTCTCAAATTCTCTAACCAGATGGCAGGAACCATGTATGGTACATTATCCATAATTCACCAATATTGATAGACCAGTTATGGTGTTTTAATTGCATCTACCATATGTGTTCAGGCATGAGGAGCTTCAGGAAGTATTCTAATGCGAAATCAGCTATGTCCAATCCAAGGAGAACCTGTGGTAGTACTATGATATCTCTTTGCAGAATACGGACCTTGCATATTATGCTTAGCCATATTGTAAACATGTATCAAGGATTGTGGATGGTAGCCTAGGTTTATGACAGACTAATGGTGCCATTTTGATTCCATGAATGCATGTGAAACATTAGAAAGTTCTGTTCTTGGAAATAAGATTGCCATTTGGATGTCTTTCTTTGCATCTCTTGTGAACCAGGGGTGGCTAGAGTGAAATACCCCAAAGCTGTCTCAATGGTGGCTACCTACCATGACCCATTTCAACCGTTTCTTTATCTCGTGCTAGGTAGTACTTGAATGGTCCATTGTATCAAACACACCTTATGATATCAGTATTTAGTACTACAGTTTTCCTTGTCCGTGAACAATTTTTTGCAGTACAAAATGAAGAGGCTGCAGTCATAGCAGGAAAATGAGGCCTATGTTCACGGTCAGTTGGAGGAGAAATTTGTTCACTTCGTCACATTACCAAGATGAATCATTAGACAGTAGACTCACACTCACTTTAGAATGAAACTCTCTCAAAATACTTGTCTGAGTATGAGCAGGTTGCTTATACAACTGGGGGCATCCAAGTGGCATCTTGATTTCCTGAAAAACCTGGTTCTCCACAGGCTGAAACCGCAGATTCAGTTGAAGGGGAAGGATGCAAGAGAATCAGTTGCATCTAAGGGAGCTACCTTCTTACTACAAACCTGAAATTAAAATCCTATAGGCAAGAGACTTTGAAATTTCAATCACATTTGCAGGAGGTGTATACCTTCGAGAGCCGAAGTGCCAAGTAGTTGAAATCTAGTGGGGGCATTCTCTTTAAGATTACAATCAACTGGAAGGCAGCCGTACCTGCAGGGCAAATGTCATCTTCTTCTCAATCCTCCATCTTGAATTCTTCTTGATATTGTACGGCTTGCCATGAAGCTGTCTAGAAGGGACTTCAACTTGTCTTAACAGCAGGTGCAATAAATGTATGACTGCTCAAATGTTCTAGTATCAGCAGAAAAACAACACTTCTAAGTTACAGTATTTTGTGGCTTGACTTAAAGTTATGATTGTTAATTCTTGTGTTATCTATATAAACCTAGTCCCACAGTTGACGTATATGTCCATATGTGTGTGTGTGTGTGTGTGTGTACACACACACACATACAGACATACATATGTATGCATGTATACATAGAGAAATAGGTAATCTATGTTTCCAGGGTTCAGGTATTGGGACCCGATACCCATGATACATAGCAAGTTGAATAACCCTTGAGTATGATAGGTGCTTGGATATGACAAGTGCTCCTTGTACCATAGCATTGTACTATACGCTACATGCATGGACATAAATACATACATATATCTGTACATATACTCATGTGTTACTGCATGTATGGTAGTGCGATTATAATTTTGCAATAGTAGTGCAAACCTTGGTAGTGCACCATTTTGCTGTAAATACATTGGTGGGAAAATAGCCTTTTGAAGGCAACTGTTCATTGATTATTTGGAAACAAATTGCTGATAGCATATTGAGCTTGTCGACCCAGGTATGGCATGCTTCAACTTGAATACGAACAAAACTTGGAGGTTAGTGAAAATGTTTGAGTTGGCGCTTTGCAATGTTCAAAATCTTTCCAAACGTAGCCATTTGTGTAAGAGTTTACATTTCATTGGCTTCTCTGCCTTGTAGATGCCCTTCATATGATAAAAGGAATATCAAGTCAACTTGAATTATGAATACTAAGGTTCTAAATTCTATCATCTACATTTTCCTCAAAATCATTTTCTTGCTGTGCCACTTGCTCGAGCTCCACTCTCATTAGCATGACAATTATCTGATGCTTTTAAACTTCCTTGAATAGTCATCTTCGCCATCAAATAATGAAAGATGTGCAAGCATTTTTTCGGAGGCTTCCATTTACCTAGAGAGCATGTCGTGGAAGAAGATCTTTTTCACATGAAATCATTGTGATTTGATCTTTAGAAACTATGATGCAAATACACGTATGACAAGTATGGTACTCTAATGTGGAATGCACTTTACCGCATATTCGCAACTGTTGACCAGTACTTTGCACTTATACTTAAATTTCTTTGTAGCTTGAAAGGATACCATTTATAAATCCTTACAAGATTTTCGGTCTGCGTGACACGAATTAGGAAACAACTCCTTTTACTTCACAAGTTAGAAAATTGAAATTCTGAAGACAAATTTGTAACATCCTAAGACACGATGTTCACAATTCTTTTATAATATGTATTTGATCCTAAAAGTGACAATGTTTAAAGTAATGCCAACACTGATTATTAATTCATACCTTTGTTTTCACCTACGAAAGAACTTTTATAGCTATAGTGCTCTTGAAGTATTTTGGCATCACCTGTAGCCAATTTGTACATTTTCGACCTAAGCTTGATGGGTTGAGGTGAAGCTACATCAGGTCAACATAACTAGTATTATATTCCAATACCATGTTACCCTTAGCTGATAACAATATGTACATGCCCATCTATAATTATCTGGCCAAAGTGAATGCGGTGGGTTATCAGATGGAGAATCACGACATACGTCTACCCAATGTATGCATTGGTTTCCATTACCAAAAATCGGATGATAAGATGAATGGTGACACAACACATACGATTCTACTAACCCACGGTGAAAGTCAGAGCTGATAGTACATTGATGGAACAGTTGCATAAGTCTTAGAACTGTTTTTCCAATGAAGTCGGTCATGCAAGTGAACATCTTAGCAAGACCAAAGTCATAATCTTATTCACTAAAAAGGAAAGAGACTCAAGTCTGGATCTTGCTCTTTTGTTTGAAGGGAGCATCGTCTGGAAATACGTGAAAGCAGTACAAATACCTATGGGATCATGATATCTCTCACAAGCCAAACTTCAGCGGGGAGACGTGTAGAGAAAATGATACATAGGGAGAATGGGCTCTGTAAAACTCAGGACAAGTGCTCAACCTTGGCTTGGACCAATCATCATCAAGGACACATGATTTTACCCTTGTAGCTTTCTCTGTATTTGATTGCCTCAACACTGTTCAAACAGTTGCTGATCACCATACTGCTTAAAGCCGTCTCTCACCTTCACAAGTCAGTCTCAAAACGAGCGTGTGAGTTTCTAGATCAAATCTTGTTTCAGCAAACCGTCAAAACAACTCCAACTTTGAGAATCTCCTGAATATGGCTTGTGACATATGATGGTTTGTGATAAACATCTCAATGCCATTTGCCTCAGTATAAATTTGTTCAATCCATGGGATTTTCCCAATCTGTTGGCCTAGCATCAAATTAAGGGAGTGGACAGCACAAGGGGT
This sequence comes from Taxus chinensis, assembly GCA_019776745.2. Lineage (NCBI taxonomy): Eukaryota > Viridiplantae > Streptophyta > Pinopsida > Cupressales > Taxaceae > Taxus > Taxus chinensis. The sequence continues at coordinate 157,880,155 of CM034152.1, read as the reverse complement.
CCAAAAAATGTGCTCATAATCTTCCCTCTATGATCATTCCTACTGCTTTACAGTTTTGAGCAAATGTCTGGTGATGACTTGGACAACATTATGGGGGCCCACTGGACTCAATTGCCTCTATCAAAATGTCAGCAATAAATGGTGTATCTTTGACTTCCCCTTCTGGGAATCAATGGCTTTGAAGGAACATTGCCCCTTTAGGGCATACTGCAACAACATTTATGAGGGGTCTATTGCGCTAGCATCTTTCCATCCATCTGAAATGATGGAAACCTCTGGACTTTCCTTCCATGAGTCTCTGATTGGATGCAAAGTGGTGTGAATGTGTTTCACTTCCTTTAGCCAAGAGTGGTGAAGACGAAACGAGACTTTTCATAACTTGGGGATTTGTACCCTTGTGGAGCTTCATTTGATACAGCCTTCACCATCTGATGGCTTAATATGGAGAGCCTCAATGCATTAAAGGGCAAGCCTTACATGCATAAATGCATCGAGCAACAACCTCATCAGCAATCTCCCTCTTTTAGAGCACAAAGTTTCAATATTAAATGCTTTGGTGTCCAATGCTCTTTTTGGCCTTTTTCGTGAGGTCTTTGGACTCTCTTCATCAAAAGGAGAATCAAGTGGTTGACTTTGAGTTTGATACAAAGGATGAGTAGGATCTAGATGAAGGCCTTCTTTGCAATGGAATTGTTCTAGATCTACTTCTTTCAGCTTGCCTATCAACCTCCTCTTGCTTGTCTCAGAGTACTCTTGCCATTTTTTCATTTGTGCTTTTTGGGCACTTATTTATCCCCACACCGTCCAACCCCAGTCAAATGGATTTTTCAGTCGTAGCTATATTCTTTTAGGATTTGTATTGAGTATTGACAACCATTATATTCCCAAATCCGACCCCTACCACCAATAATGTTGTCTACCACTGTCACATGTCTCCAAAGAGGGAGAATTAAGATCATGTTTCATAGGAATTTGTTATGTGTTTTCAGGTAGCTTCTTGGCCTTGCCAGTCCAACTGAAGTAGAATTTGATGCCATCCTAATCTGTTTTTGATCACCAATATCACCATAACGACGCGAGGTGAGAGCATACACAAAGTTAGGATGTTTAAAAAATTTAAAACATTTTGCCTTAACATAAATAAAATAATTATGCCATTCTAATATTGTTTTTGATCACCAAGATCACCATAAAGGCGCAAGGTGAGAGGCATACATAGAGTTTAGGATGTTTAAAAAAATTAAATAACATTTTGCCTTAACATAAATAAATTAGTTATGTCATCCTAATCTGTTTTTGATCACCAAGATCGTCATAAAGGCGAGAGGTGAGAGCATATACAGATTTAGGAAGCTAAAAAAATAAAAATCATAGATGTATTAACAATTTAACATTGAACAATGCATTTAAAATAAAAAACAATTTTTTACAAATTATTAAATTAAAAAACCCTAAAGCTATGCCATCCTAATTTGTTTTTGATCACCAAGATCACCAAAAAGGTGCGCGAGGTGAGAGCATACACAAATTTAGGATGTCTTTAAACTATCAACTTTAAAAAAAATGCAACATAATAAATAAATAAACAACTGTAAAAAAATAAAATAAAAGAATGAATTAAAAAACAATTGAAAAAACGGTATACCTGTAGTGTAGATCCTTGTTGCCCTCCAAACACAATGTTACCTCTTCAAGGACCAAATGTGATGTCTACTCTTTTTAGTTTTGAATGAACAATAAATTTAAAACAATCTCTTCCTTTCAAGTCTCAACAAATTGCTGTCCTCTCCTTCTCCTCCTTGCAATGGTCGACTCCAAACAAAAGAAGCAATGGCTGCCCTTCCTTGAAATCTTTGTCTCCTCTAAGCTCTTTGCAAAACCTCATTACAATCTTTGCCTCCTCTAAGCTCTTCAACTCTTTTTTGGCTCTTTGCTCATACACTTGCCAAAAACCAACAATGAATTGTTTGTGTGATTTCAAATGAGAGGGGGTGAGTGCTTTTTTATAGCTTTTTGAAGTGTCATTAGGGTGTCAATATTTTTATTCATTTAATTGTTAGGGTTCGGTAATTTATGCATTGGACTAAGTCAAAAAATATAAAAATGTTTTAAAACCTTTCAAAGATGTTTTTTAGGCAAGGTACGCCACAGGTTCGTGTGGATACCTCCTGGGTTCATCCCGGGTACATCCAAACGTAACCCGTGGCGAACTCTGTACGAAGTATCCACATGACCCCAGTACGTATCCGAACCCGTACCTGTAACATATCCATACCGGATATGTATCAGGAAGGGTTCGAGGGGCTGGCAAGGACGAACCTTGGCAATGTAGTTTTTAATTGCTCACTTAGGCATTTATATATAGGCTAGCAGTATGAAACCCATCTGTGTTTTTCAAAAGATTGTAAACTACATTATTAGTCGGTTTATTGTGTAATATAAAGAGAGATCTAGCTTTGAAACTTGAATCTTACGACAATGAAAAAATCTCAAAAACCAAATGCATGGGATCCAGTTAATTGTCATGACTATGGAGTGATATGAATTTCTTTCATGTGGTCTCATCTTAATTAATGCTTTTGTGGGGGGGGTAGGGTAAACCATTAATCCCGTATTAGGTACACATTTGTATTAAGTATGATTGCTTATAATATAACTTATTTCCAAAACGATATCAAAAAATAACTAAAAAGTGCAAGTAAGTTGAAAGCTTTTACATATGCCACATGTGGGCATACTGCTCATAGGCATACATAATGCATTGGGCAAAGGTCCATATACATCCTATCAAAACACGCTTATAACATGTACTTTTATTATACGCATGAATTGTTAGGACAGGAAAATTGCTCTCAATGTATCCCCTGGACAAGTCCATGCCCCTCAAGGCCACCTAACGGAGCATCTTGTACCCCTACCCAAAGATCATGCGGATCTCTTAACTCCATTATCAATGCCACTGACTGAAGTCAGCCCAAAGGCTTGATCCATTGAAGAGTTTTCATAGGAGCTCTGACATTTCCTGGAACAATGATCAAAAATATAGACCACATGTTTTGCAGAAATTACAAGCTTCCCAAGTTCATTATTAGATCTTTCAAGAAGGATTTGAAACAGTTCATCCACTGTCACTCATAGTCAAAAAACAGTGATCAGGGCCTCTTTCTCCTTTCACCATAGAGAAAGAGTTCATATTGATTGGTTACCTGCGGATGAAAATACCACCAAGATTCAGTTCTCTATGGAAAATATGGGAAATACGTTTTAGCTTCTCAAGGAACATGCCCTGATGTTTGATGGCAAGACAAGTTTCCAGGACACAAAACCTTGAGGTTGTGAAATACTTAAGCATATTGAGTAAGCCCGTGGGCCTCAGTATTAGTTTGTATTCATGCATGAACAAGAACATGTTTCACGGCAAATTTTCCACAACTAACATGAGATTAGGAATCAGGTATGTTTCAGTAGTTTGCCTCTGGTTCATTCAAATGAGGTCATGAAGTTTCTTCATGGAATGCTTACTGGTGCTCCAGTATTTCAACTCCACTGAGGACCTCCAAGCAACGTTCCGGTTTGTTTTCAAGAGTATCCATGTACTTCTCAAGCTGACGTACTTCTCAAGGCCACAAGATACTCTTTGTGGATTAATTGGGGGAGTCAGCCTGGGAAGTATATAACTTACCTCTGAATTCACCAAACCCGTTGAGTTCATAAGATTATAACGCTACGATATTGTGTAAATAAATGGACCTTGTAAAAGCCTCTGCCAGACAAGAGAAGACGTGCTAGATCTAGGTGCCCAATTGAATTGAGAGCAACCAGTGGACTACATAAGAACATTACCCTTCAATTGAAGATCTTGCAATGCACATGGACACCTGGCCAAGGAACTATAAGCTCCATCACCTGTCTCCCCTGGAAGAGAACAACCCAACACTGTGTCGAAGAGCGGATGTGATAGTTTGACCAAGCCCAAATATTGGCATATTGAAGCTCATTTACAGTCTCATATGCTCAAGCAGCAAATATCCAGGCCAATCATTTTCTGCTTCTAGAATGTTCTTACCAGGGATGTCAGATCACAATAATGGGCATGGCAGACAATTGCATATCAAATTTGAAAAGGTAAGAACCCATCACTACCCAAGACTTAGGGATCATGACATTTCTAATCCCTTTGCCAATACTAAAGGTCTCTGGTATGGAAACAGGGTATAGTAATTAAATAATAGTTAATGATAATTAACTAGTTAGTTGAAATGTAACTACACAGTACTCACTTGTATAACTACTTCACATTGGACGTACTCCTTGATAACCGAACTTTTAGACATTATACAAGATGTACTAGTGTGCACATGAATCCCAATGTGTGCCTTCCAATTTCTCTTCAGTCCTGCTCTGCACATATTTTTGATCATTGATATCAGAGCCTATCATGTCATGAGTAAGATCTGGGAGAAGAGTATGGATCACGAACTGCATGAAGAGTAATCCCTAGGTTTGAGGTATCAAGAAGAGCCCTAGGAAGATCGTGGGGGTACGAACTAAAGGTTGGAGTAGGTCGAAGTGGAAGCCAGGATGTTCAAGGGAATCCCTATGAAAAGTAGCAGCGTACAAATTGATGTTGAAGAGGTTTGATGTGCTAAGATACTAGACTAGAGGAATTTCAAATTTGCAGTACAGACAAGGTTGAAGATCGAAGGCACTTTTTGCATGTCAGTTGAAGGATAGTTTCGTGATTCAAGCTGCAGAAGTTTCACGATTTGCATGGAGTCTGGGACGACCATGATAGATTTGTGTCAGATGTGAAGCAATGTTGCCGACAAGGAGTGTTCTTGCTAGAAGCACGCTGAAGAGACCATATTTTTCATGGTCAACAGAAGACAATTTTGTGAAGTCATGGCTGACAGTCTAACACAAGATTTCACTATTTCCATTTTTGGGTCGCTAGAATGGTCAAGTTTGACCTGTACTGGTGACGGGGGACTAGTTGCAGCCCGACATTGCAATCAAAATTGTGTAAGGTTTAGTCACGTATACAAATTATGTTAGGACATTGAGGCATGAGCTTTTTTAAAAGTCACAGTTGTGGAAGTTGCAATCGTGGACCAACAACAAACATGTGAGCCACGGGGTTTGCGAAGGAGAGCACAAGTTTCAGGAAAAACAAACAATGGACGTCATGAGGATCAAAACCAAATTCATGATGTTGACAGTTACAGAAAGTATAAATCGCAATTTGAAGGGGGGAAGATTCACAGAATGTTACTATTGACATTTTCATGATGTCTAGTGGATTTACTTGATTAGGGATCAGTGGCCGAAGGGAAAATCATGAATTTGCTTGTAGTGCATTGAATACTTTTCTGTATATTCCTATGGCACTTTCAGTTTCATGTGTGTTCCATGACAAAAGTGCAAGATATTCATAGAATTTGCAGGGAAGTTCCGTGACATTCCATTGATGCAGACCATCATGCTAGGGTACAAATGAGAGGAAGAAATTCGAAGCTACAATTGTGACAACAAAGTCAAAGGAAAGATGTGTTTTGACAGAACACTACTAGTCCAGAAGTTGCGATCAGACATGTTCAGTACAGACTTTGATCAACTTCATTTATATGTCTATTGAAGTGCAGTTAGATGTGTAAGGCTCACATTTGGCATTTATGGGTGTAGCAATATTCCGTTTATGGACTTTACATTTTGTTTTCTCACTGCATTGAATTGTGGGTCAGTAAGGTGAATGACTATGTATTTATTGACCAATACAGGCTCACCAACCGGTTGGTTTACTGGCTTTTGAATTTCACAGAAACTTAGTTGGCCAGAATTACAATGTCTAGAGATAATGGCAAATATTTGACAATCATAGAGTCGTATCGGGAGCTGGATAAACTCAATTGGCTCGGACACTGAAGGAAGGCCTATTGCAAATTTTGTGGATTATGACAAGCGTCATAAAGATGGCCTTGTTTATTTTTGAAGTTGTTTGTGTGAGATGATTTGATACCTCGAGGTCTGATAATGCCACTAAGAAAAAGTGTGCAATCTTTGGATCAGTCTCCAAAACAAGTATCAAACTTTGTAGACAAGTTGGGTCTTGTTCACGAAGAGTTTGCTGTTTTCAACAAGATGCATAGGATGGGTCCTTCTCAAAACATTTTCTTCAGATGTAGAATCTCTAGATCAGTTTGCTGCCATAGAGAATAATGTGGATGCCGAGAACTTGGTTGTGCTTGTTTTGAATAATTTTTTGCCCTCTTATGAAACTTCTGTGGAGGCTTTACATTTGATGGTGGAAAGCCAGACCTTGAAATTTAACCACGTTTGTTCTTACTTGCTGCAAAAGGACTGAAGGCAGACACAAACTATTGAGTTTAGGTATATACAAATAATGAGTGCATTTACTGCTCAATCGAAGGGGGTGTGGAAATGTATTCTTGACAAATCATCTTCTAGATACTTGGTGAAATGTCACTAATGTCATAAGGTTGGGCATGTGAAAAAGGTTTACTGGAAGAGACAATATGATCTTTCTTCTCACAACAAAAAGGCAAGAGGTTAGGAAAATGTGGCAGTAGTTGAGAACAAGATTTTGAGGAAGAGTATGCCCTTGGGGCATCATGCTCAAATAACACTGCTACTAGTTATTGGCTTCTTCTTTTTGAAGCATCGAAACATTTTTTTGTGTTGTTATGATTGGTATGTAAATTTTATTGCAAATACAAATATTTTTGATTCACTTTTATTAGTTGATGGGGAGTCCATAAGAGAGGATATGCATTTTCTCTTGGAAAACTCATGTTATGGAATGTTAGGTATGTTCTTAACATGAATAAAATCTTGTCTATTCATCCATTAACATAAAATCCCAATATTGCTTTAAATTTCTCTGAGCAAAAGTGTATTGTGTTTGATGTGGAACAAGACAAGGTAGTTGGTGTAATTACTTGGCAAGGTGGCATGTATAAACATGTTGACCTTGCTACTGTCAACTTTAATGCATGTGTATAGGAAGACTTCACCATACATGATATGTGCTAGGCTGAAATGCTTCATGTGTGGGAGGATGAATTATCTCAATCAAATGCACAGGATGCACGGGAGATGCATGGTGAGCTGGAAGGAAAAGACACTGAAAGAATTTCGGAGAGAGAGTCCACTATCGAGGATGCATGGGAGGTGCATGGTGAGATGGTGAGAAACGCCACTTCTGAAGAGGCATTTGGCTTAAGGGATCGAAGACAAGGTTGTTAATCCATCATGACATGGCCATGTTGTTCTCACATTTGCCCCTTTTACAGTATTGGAACATAGTTATATTCTAAAGCAAAAGGCATACTTAAGTGGGAGATTGTCATGCTAGTGGAATATGATGTCTTGTTGAAGAACAATACCCAAAATTTGGTTGACATACTGCCAGGTGAGTTGGTGGAATTAACCTTTGGATACAAATGGGTGATATAGTACAAAGTCTTGTTGTGGAAGGCCTTTCACAACAAGAGGGAATAGACTATGCGAGGAGATCTTTACTCCTACTATGAATACTATGAAGATGGTCACATTTTGGTTACTTCTCTTTAGAGATTTGGATGATGAGGTTTACTTGGTGCAACTTAAAGGTTTTCAAGTACCTGGTCGTGATCATCTGGTTTGCAGATTGATTCAGTTTCTGTATGGACTTAGGTAGGCTCTACGAGCATGGTATATTTAAAATGATCAACAGCTCCAAGATTTTGGATTCAGAACTATGGAACTTGGACTGAAGTTATTAGTGAATGAAGGTTCATCACCTGTTGAAGAATCACCCTATAGACAATTGGAGGGCAGCCTGATATATCTAATACCTATACGATCAGAGTGTGTGCTATTGTTAGTGATCTTTCTCAGCTTTTGTTTCAAACAAAGCTCATACATTTGACAACAAAAAAAATGTCAGAGGACTGCAGATTTCAAATTAACATCTAGGGAGCAGCCTGCTTATTTAATGTCTAAATCCTTTGGTCTCCTTGTGTCTGTAAGATTTTGGGACAAACTTGGAGTAGATTCTAGATTAGTCATTAAGGGGAAGTCGTTTCCGGATTAGTCATCAAGGGGTGTGGGTAATATAGTTATTAAGTTATTGTGTAAACATCAACTAATTAAATATTAGTTTGGTACTTAAGTTATACATATAATTGCCTCACCCGATGTAGCTTCTTTTGTGCTTGATAAAAGATGGACACACACAAGATGTTAGTATGCTGCATGCCTTCCATTCTCTTCAATCTCTCTATGATACTTACACCCAAATGATTCTCCTTAAAGTGTAACATGAAAACAAACATTATGATCTTCTTAGATTTGCGTTCAGCCTTCACATTACTTTTTTATTCATCAATCTATGCATAATTGTTATTGGTGGTGCTCTTTGATAATATATATTATCACCTATCCTTCACTTCCTCAACATATTCTTTATTATAAGACTTGCTTTATTGAAAATGTTTGTGATGGTATAACTGATTACTATCATAATATCATGATATAATTTATGTTGATATAGGTCAGCTTTTGTATTTCGACGACTTCCTCATTGCCTTGTGACTCTTCAAACCTGGTCCCCATAGTCTTTGCAATGAGATTTTAATGATGCAAAGTAATTGATTTTGTGACCTTATACATATTAAGGTGGTGATTATATCAATAATCTCCTTCAAAACCTTGATTTGGTGATTCGGTTGTGTGATTCCATGCAAGATTAGATTCATTTTCTTGGGCCATATATTTATCATTCTTTTGCATATTAAGGCTTAAAGCTCCCATGGGAGTCCAAGAACTATATTTTTTGCAATGTATAGGTGTGTCATGTAATTAAGAGCGGAAAACATGCTCATCCATGGTGACTTTTGATCCTTGTACAACTTAGTTTTCCCACTATATTTCTATTGTTTCTTAAAGCTCTTTGTTTGAACATGAGATTATTTGCCAATTTAATATCGTTAAAACTATGATTACTACTTGGTATTATATAATCAAGAGTAGCCTTGTTTTATTTTCTTTCTTTCCCCTATAAAATCTAAATTTTTGGGGATAGAAGTCCAAAAGTTTTGAAGCAATTTTACTTGGAGGGAGTTTCCGGTCCCTCAAAAATGCAATTTTTCTGCCTTAAGCATTTCAACGGTACAAAAAGCTACCATGAAGTATCAAATACTTCCTGATGTTTTCCTAAATCGATAGAAGTTCCACTCAACATCTGGGATTTCTTTTTTTTTTAAAACTTAAAGAAAAATGAAAACCTGCAATTTGTAGGCAAATGTCACAAATGGAATGAATTAAGCACAAATAGAAAACACTAGGCATTACAACTATGAATTAAAGAAGTAACATTCCTGTAGGTACAATTGAAAGAATGGATAATTTCTAGATCAAGGATCTGAAAAATATTGACAACATACTCTGATGTTACTATTTCTATCTTGCAAGTGAGAGTAGTATTAACAAACGAATCCCAACATCTCTACTTAAGTTCTATAATCAAAACAATAAGACCAATCTTAGAAAAATGGATTTTTGAAGGAAGTTATTGAGTAAGTTCACCACGATTTGATTTAGCATGCATTGTTTGATTATTAATATTATGTGTTAATATCTTTTTTTATTTTCTACAAACCATTTCTTATGTTTCTTGCCATTTCTTTTGAGCATATGCCTAATGTTTTTTTTTTTGGTCCCTTGATGTCCCATCTTCAAGATTCCTATTTCTAATTCTAAAACTCCTATGATATAAAATTCTCACTTTCTTGAACATAGTTCTTTGTTTAGGTTTCATATTTTTGGGTACATCATTTTATTTGATACCACATTCCCATTTAACAATATTTCCAACATTTTGAGTACATTATGTGTAGTAATTCTTAGGAAGAAAGAGAAAATGAACTTTTCCAAGGGGAAATTACGACTATCTTGTCTACATTAATATAATTTGTTTAACCTCACTAGAAACCAAACAATGGTCAAATTTCCAATATATTCAAGACTAATACCAAATAATTAAATAAATAATACTGATTAATTAACTAATTTTTTAGCCAACTAATTGAATGCATTTTCCAATCAAATACTATGAAGACTAATAACTTGTGGTTATCCTAACATCATCCCTTCCTCTAATATGATTTAAAATTGGTTTCCAAGAGTTCCATATGCTAAGACTATTATCTCTATTGGGATTATTCAGTCAGTTTTCAATTTCAATGGTTTCATTTAGATTCCTTTGCTAGCAATGAACTTTTTTAACAAGCAGTCTCATCTTTTCCACATGTAGATGGTATCTTGTAAGGTGTGAGTAATTCGCTAAGACAAATTCTTCATGGTGTGAATCATTAATGTCGTTGTTGTGTTGTTTAAGTTTGTCGCGGACACCTCTTCCTATATCTCCTACATATGGCTTACCACATGAGGATGGTAGTAAATAAACCTCTTTTTATAAACTTGGATTAAAGATTTTGTTTGAGGAAGCTTGGAGCTTTGGCTTGCGGGAGACATAGAGTCAGCCTTCATGAGAGCACCTTCAAGCTTCTTTGGAATAAACCTCTTTTTCAAAACTTGGATTTAAGGTTTTTTTAATGAAGCTTGGACCTCTAGCTTATGGGAAATGGAAAGGCATCCTTCACAAGTGCACCTTCGAGCTTCCTTGGTTGCTCTAGCTACAATGTTGTTTCTTATTGGTTCTTTGTTGTTGTTGCCTTTGTTTTGTGCTTGTGTGTCTTGTTTTTTTTATTTGGTTTGGTTGTACCCATTTTCTTTTTGTTTTTTTTTATATTGGAGTTTGTGTGCTATAATACCCATTGATGTCACCTTAGAAATAAGTCATGTGTGTTAAGGAATGTTGCCTAATCCGTACTTGACATAAGTGATATAGGATAAGTTTAGGGATGCTCTAAAAGAGCCGCCTACACATGAAGAAGAGAATGGCAATACGTTTCCATTTAATGGGAAGCTTGAAGGGAGAAATAATCCAAAAGAGGGAAAATATAAAGAAAATCAAGACAATTTTAATCAAAATCCTCCAGCGGCGACTATTAGCAAAGAGAGCCATAAGCAATCCTTCAAAGAAATCTTGTGGGAGGAAGAAACTTGTCTGCATTCGGCATCACAAAATTTGTTACTAATAGTGATAGAGCCAAGAGACAAGGGCAAAGAGAGCCCTAAGCAATCCTCCAAGAAAAATTTGTGGAAGGAAGAACCTTATCTGCATGCAGCGGGAGCATAATTTGTCACTAATAGTGATGGAGCCAAGAGATAAGGACAAGTATACTCAACCGGAGGCCTACCATGTCCGTCACTCTTTTCCCTAATGAATTAACAATTAATGACTAAGAAAAAGAAGAGAGGCTAAACACCTCCAAATTTTCTTTGTTTGCATGACTGAGAACTAGTTTCCTTCTTTAAAATTCTTTCATTGGATTAATGCGATTTGGGGAAAGAAACTTGATCAATATGTTTCATTTTGTAGAATGGTTCGAAAAATTCCAACATGCAGAAATGTGCCCTATCAAGACCGCTGTGGAATTTGGGAAGGTTTGTCTTTAGGGCCTTGCTTTGGAATCTTGGAATGGATTGGGAGGATTTTGTGATTAAAACCACCCCTAGATGGATTGAATTGAAAAATGCACCTTTGCAAATTTGGAGTTATATCTTGCAAGTGCTTAAGCCTATAGGAGTACATTGGGTGGAAGGTACGAGGTCCACTCTAGCCCACATGCATGTGAAAATTCTTGTTTCCCTCAAGCCCTCTTATACCTTTTCGGATACTCTTTGCTTTAAATACATAAAAAGCTCATTCTCTTGCCAAAATAAGGGCCTTGGGGGTTGTTAAAAAGATGTGCACCAAAATAAGTCATGTCCCTTACTACAATCTAGATTCTTGAATAAGGAAGGCTCTAACATTGATGTTATCAAACCTAAGGAGATAGAGGGATTCTCTACATTTGAAGGTGGTGTTAAGGGTTCTGTTGAGGCCGTGCCCTTGGCTAACTTGCCGTTTTATGACAATGATGACAACACTTCTCTTGTGGATTTGGATATTGGAATGGTTGACCGAGAAAAGACTCACTCACCTTCTCCTTGTCCTAAAAAAGCTTCTACTGAAAATGTTAGTGGGGGAAGACATAATTGGATTGAGAACCCTACTTTTTCCTCCCTAATTGTTGAGAAGTTGGATGGGGATCCCCCAATTGGCTTCATGGATATCTGTGATGAGCATGAACTGTCCTCCTTTCTTGATGAGAGAAAAAAGTTTGAGGAGTATGAAATCATTTTTGCTAAAAGTTTAGCCCTTGGGGAATGTACTAGTGTTAAGATATTTGAGTCAAGTGATCCCGTGGTTGAATCCTAGGGTGATGGGGGTACTCGGGAGGTAGGACAAAGAGACATTTCTAACACCATGGGGATCTCCCCTACTGGATGTCACAATCTCAAACCTTCAAGAGTTATTGGCTATGGGATGTCACAAACTCAAAGTCTTCAAAAGTTATCAGTAAGTAACTGCAACCAAGTGGTTCTGCAGCGAAGAAACCCTCTGTGCTCATCCCCAAGGCTAAATTGGGTGTTAAGAGACGGAAATTGCATGAGAGCTCAGAAGCTCCTATTGCGGGTGACCTTTCCTCTGATTGTAATGTTAGCAAAGGACAAATGGGATCTGCTATACTTGGCTCTAAACAACCTCCTAAAATGACTCCATGTTTTGACAGGTTGTATCAAACCATGGGGGGGCCAAGTTCCCATTGTCTGACTCTTAGCGAGTCCCCTCTTGTGCTTACTATGAATATTGTCAGTTGGAATGTTAGGGGACATGAAACTCATGCTAGAAAGCCTATTGTGTGAGCCTTTAGGAATTCTAGAGAGCATGTTGATTTCTTGTTGGTACAAGAGGTGAAGTGTATGGGATTTTGGTTTGGATTCTACCCTCAAATTCATTTGGCATGATATTGTCTCTCTATTTTGAGCAGGATAAAGGTAGAGGGGGCACTTCTATATTAGCACACAAGAGGTGAGTTAAGGATATTGCAGACTCTGTATCTTCCCCCTCTAATAGGATTGTAGGGGTTATTCCTAACCACAACAATTAGAATTTTTTCATCTGCTCAAGAGTCAATTTATGCTCCAAATAGTTCTTTTGAAAGGTGTGATTGTGGAATTGGATGGCTACCAATTTACCTAGCATAACTTAATTCTTGGTGGAATATGATTTGAGATATGGAAGATAAAGATGGTGGTCTCCTGTTTGAATGGAAAGACAACGAGTTTCTTAATAGTCCAAAATGAAGAGATAAATAAGGGTAATTGATCCGCAGTTTCAAAGAGAGAATGACAAAAAGGGCATATGGTATACTTTTTTTGACAATCAAAATGGTGGGAAAAGAGTTCACTCCAGACTGGATAGATTTTATGTAAATAAGGAAGCGTTTACCATGGTGAGGGTCTTCCTCTTCACACTGTCTAACCACCATCTAATGGAGCTCACACTTCAATTTGCTACCAACCCTCTGAAAGTTAAAGATGACTGGCATGGCCTATTTAAAATGAATGTCACTCATATTAAGGTTAGTGATTGTATGGACGGCCGGCTGTCTGCTTGGCAGATTGCTTGTCGACCCCATATTGAATTAATTTCTAGACTGTTTCAGTACCGGTACGGGTACGGGTTCCGTACGCTGAAACGGCAAATTTTTAAAAACTTTGGGTATGGTAGGCTTTTGGGTACGTTTTATATATATATATATATATATAATTATAAATTTAAAGAAGCATTTGCATACTTGTTGAAATTTAATACTCGTACAACTTATAATCATTCATAGAACATGAAAACAAATTTCCAATACTTTGAGAATTGAGACTTGAGTTTGTATTGATTCATAATGTTCAAAACATAATAGTTAATAACATAGACTGTATTATAGATTTGATAATTCATTATTAATGCCTTAAGCTTGAGTTAGACGTCTCATCCTCCATAATTAGTCCAGTAGAGGGAGCTGTGAAAGAATTTATGAGCATTTTATACATTCTGAACTGAGATTGAGGAAGCTTATAGAAAGTTTTAAGGTCTGTCCATTCCATCCACTTCCCAAATCTGTACAAGTCATGAAATATTTTAATTCCTTTCTCAAAGCAAAGGAGGGCAGAACAGCCTCTTGTCAAGGCAAGGATCTTGTCATTATATTCCGATTCAACGAAATCAATTTGTAGGCTTGGCACCCAATGTCAAATGAAGAGAAGATAGGCTGCCCAACCACCAAGTGCTTCACTTGTTCCCAGCCTTCCAAATTGACTGAAGAATAAAGGACCCGTGAGGAGCAACAAGAAAGCCCCCAAATAGTAAGTCAACCAAATGAAGTCCTTTACATCTCTCTTGACCCTTCGGAGCCTATTGGCAATATTGAATCTCACATGAACTTTCCAAGATTCAATTCCAGTCAAAGCCCTCAAGTTTTATTTATTTATTTTCAGTTAAAAAATTTAAAAAACCATGTGGGTACGTACCCACAGCGTACCAGTACCAGTACCCGGTACGTACCAAGCCTGGTACGATGGGGTCTAGGGCGTTTCCGTGCAGTCTAGATTAATTTTTAATAAAACTTAATGTAGAGCTAGGGATGTTAGCCAAAATTGAAAGGTGGCCTATTTTAATAGCTGGAGGTGCACCATTAGTGACCACTCACCCCCAGATCGGACTATCCATCGCAGATGGGTCTACCATTCCCTTCTTGCATCATGATCAATCCTTCCTAAAATTTCCAGTGCTTGTCCATCAACAATGAGCTGACCAATACAATTTTTTATTGTCCTTTTTCAAGTTCTTCTCAAATGTGTCATTTCTTAGACAAGTCTCGATCCTTGACCATTATTGATGGATTGAAGAATTTAATGAGGGCCACGAGACTGAGCAGTCTATTGGACACCACAAACCTCTACGCATCATATAGTGCTTTCACATCAGATTATTCTTAGCCAACGTCCCAAAGCTGTCCTCCTTTCAAGATGCATTAAAGACCACCTCAGTCTTACAACTGCTGAAGTTTCTTGCTTGCCTTGGTGAACACTTTGTCTCATTCACCTTAGCCTTGGACTATTCTCCTTGGCTCTTTGATCTTTTCCTAGTTCTATCCATCTTTATGGATTAGGTACTTTTTCTCTTTCTGCTACCTGAGGTCAATACACCATTTTCCAAGAAATGTATTACTTGCTTGTAGGGACGAGACATCATTTGTCAAGAAAATATGACAATCAATCATAATTGTTAAATATATAGACAACTTGATGTTTATATACAACTTCAGAGATATTTTCCATTTTGAGATTCTTGGAGCAACTTCAAATGCATACTGTTTCATCTCCTAGAACATATTTATGATGAATTCTTTTATGTGTTCCATCGCCACCTCAAATACTTCTTCCACGTGTGTGCATTTCTTCCTATTCCCCATATTGGCACAACCATATGTTCCGGATGAAAAAATATGGATTTAATTGGAAATGTGGTGAACAATACTTTAAATTGCAAAAATCAATGTGTTATAGAAGTAGTGAATTGAATCAAAGGGATGAACACAATAAACACATATGATACTGCTTTATAAAGGATGTTTTATTGAAACCACGAGTAATTTACAAACCGGCTGCAATCTTTGATAAGAGATGTGAAGCTTCAATACTCTGTCCTCTTTCAAGTGAAGCACTTCACTATATACAACCAAGTACATAAAGCAATAAAAAGACTCAAGGGAAAGATGAAGCATGGAATCCAAGAAGTCATCCATTATGCATAGATGACAATGAACTAGATTTGTGGATATGGACAAACAATGTTGGCTGTTATAGCTGAATTTGGTTCAGAATTTTATTTTTCCATTTGCAGGCCTTTTGGAATGGATTGTGGAGGTCAAACTTTGTTGGGCAGAGTTGTGCACCCTTTTATCATGTTTAATGCATTCTATGTCTTTTGACGCTTTCTGAATGAGGTTGTTTCGAGCTATTGTCGTAAAGGTATGCCCTTGATAAGGTGACTTACTAGTGTTTTGGGGTATTCTTTTCAAAATTTTAATCTTAACTGCCAGCTGGATCAATAAAGATTTGAAATTTCTCTATCCAATGTTGAATTTTCTCCCTCAATCTATAATCTGTAGGAAAATTAATATCTCTGAAATTGATCACTGTTTTATGCCAATATCTCTCTGTGATAGAGTTTTTGTGAACTTAAACCTAGAACAAGCTCATGTGCTACTATTTACTAACATGGACCGAAACTAGAACAGAATAACGTCAATAAATAATAATTATGGAAAATATGCTAGGAATTGATAGAAAATGCTTGATATAGAATTTACTTTTAAGGTAGTTACACAATACTACTATGTTTAAGTAGTTGATAAAGCCTGTAGATCTTCCAACAAAAGAATACATCCTAAAGCACAATCCAAGAATGGCTTTATCACATAGGATGAGATACTTAAGCTATCTACTTTCAAAATGTTATGGCATTCAGGCTACTTTTCATGATATATATAAGGACCACCAAACCACCTACGCATTATATCTGCGTACTACTTTGACTAGTTTAACTTGACTACATGTACTGATGAGTAATGATTCATATAGTTAAATAATTATGATGAATTTGACTGTCATAACTGAGTTATTTGTATTAACATAAAGGCTCGTGCATAAAATAATGGTGCAGAAAGTAAAATTAATTGATGAGTAAATTTTCAGCTTAAATTTTTTCTCTATTGGTACCATTTTTAGAATCTTTTTTTTTTTTGAATCAGATTGAACATTTATTTTTGGGTGGCCCCACCTGATATTACTGCTAGCAGCCAGTTTGAAACAGCTGCAACCAGCCAATTTTTGCATGTCAAATAGCTGTAACCAGCAAGCAGTTAGTGACAGTTGATCTTGGGTGGGTTGGAAAGTTTTCAGCCTTCACAACCCACTCACCCCATCTTGTCTGTTTTTTTAGAATCTTTGTTATTGACACGTTAAGATATACAATGTTTTGTTCAAAAGGTTATGTTCATTCTTGCTTCTACAGACATATCGCCTCCTTTCTAGCTATAGAGACTTGTTGACATTGGATTGGCATTGGTGTTGGGAGATTATATATCAGTGCCTTGCCCTCACTGCAAATCACCCATCCCAGCCTTCAAAGACCTGGATGTTCCCTGATGGACATCATCAGGGCTCGCATTGGTTACTTTGACGTGGTGGATTTAATCGTATGCATTGACTTGGTGGCTCCGAGTTCAGCACAAGTGTCTGACAGTGTCACCTTTTGGTTTTGGTCTCCAAATTAAGTTTTCACTAGCTCATGGAATTTTGGAGTTATCCTCCTATAGGACTATTTGGACATGTCCTTCACTCACATGATTTGGGATTTTCATCTTTTCTTCTAGTTTTCATTAGTTTATTTTATTAACAGTTGCTAGTCACTTTCTGGATATTAGGTTTTGATTTGCCCCATCCTGTATATTGTAACATGCCATTCTTTTGAGTTTCAATCCCATTGATCTACTCTAGTCATTGGTGGACATCAATACCATCATTCCATATCTTCACAAAATTCAATTTCTATAGCCCAGAAAGTTGTGTCAAGCCTTTGATCTGTGTTATTTTTTATAGTTATATAATTTAGTTTGGTTTTTCTAATTAGTATAGTTGTTCTAATTCTTTAATAAGTAATTTATTTTTTTGTAGTATTGTAGGAAAAAAATAGTTGTAGGTATTATTTGTGTGTATTTGTAAAGTTGTATTAAATTCTTTAACAAACAATTAATTTTTTATTTGGTCTTTTAGGACAAAAATAATTTTATGTATAGCTTGTGTGTGTGTGTGTGTGTGTGCGTCTCTCCCTACCTATATATATATATCATGTTCCTAAGAATAGGTGTTGTTAAGCGACACTAGATCCGCAAAGAGAAGGAAAACTAAATGAGCTCACCCAAAACATGTTTGGAAAAGGTCTAGGGTTAGATAAGCTAAACAGAGAAGATCTATGCCACAAGAAACTACTCAACGCACAAGAAAATGTCATGCACTTAGAATAGGCAAGATTTCACTTAGAAAACCCTTTTGTGTAAAAAACCCAGCACAGTAACCCTCTTTCTATTGTATGAAACAAACTCTTTACAATACAATGATGTTCTACAAGGTACCACAATATCGTACAACATTTTATTATATCTTACAAGGATTACATGCACAGCCTATCGTGTATTAACATGCATCAATAACAACAGTCAACCGGGTATGTTGTCCAACACTTTACCATGTATATGCTAGTTCTTGAACCAACCCATTCCTAAGGAATTACCATGCTTATATACATGCACATCACTCTGTAACACCCACACGGCAAGGGAGTCTGCAGCGTCACACCAACTGCTGACCAAAGTGATCATTACATAACGCTCCTTGACAAAATCCATGTGAAAACCTCATAAGACATTATTTGCACTTGTCCGGCTGACAGATGTTCTGGCGAATGTAGGATAACACCTCTTGATTGACTTGCGGTGCATTTCTGTGCTGCACACCACTGTGCACTACTGCACACCACTATACATCCTTACAGATAAATCTTTCACATAGCCTTCCTACGTACAACCAGCACATCATTGCGCAACACACATTGCACAGAATGTACTACTGCGCAGCATCCCTTTGCCAAACAATACAGAGCATTGAACCCTATGGATTTTTTCAGCGTACGGCTGATCCTATGCACAACCATCCTGCGTAGACTCATGCAAAGTATGAAACACATTTTCTACAGAATCACATCCTTATTTACACTAGGAGTGCCAAAAAGCAAGCTTAGAAAGCCTGAAAAGAGAATCAGAATTCATGACAAATGAGGGATTTGCCAGGCCTGCCATCTAAAATAACGAACTGGAACTTCCAAAGCAGCCATTGCAAAAAGGGAGGAGTATTTCAGTCATGGACATTCACTCTTGTATGGAGCAAAGCACATTCCATACTGAAAACCAAAGGCAAGACCTGACAACACATATTCTATCTTTCATGACAGCTAGGTAAAGCTCTTGAAAAGAAGCATAGAACTATCAGAGACTGCTGTCCTAGGAAATCCTTTTGACCATCAAAGCCACATTAAAGAATCACATGCCAGCAATGCTCTCTCACACATTCTCATCTTATCATCTGAATAGCCCTTCTCTGAATGCAGAATGCTGTCACCATATTTCTTTCCCAGCAAGCGCTCTCTCATGAATTGAAAACAATGCCAACGCAGGGTCTCATGGACCATAAACAACTCAAACCAGCATATCCTCGAAAGAATGAAATAGAGACCAGGTCATGGGATTTGTATATATATATATATATTTTTAATGAATGTGAATTTGATTCTAAACATTTGAGAAGACTTTAAACCAATTTTGCTTTTGTTTGTATGTATTCAGGCTTTCCTAGATTTTAGATGCTCTGTTGTTGAAAGACGTGCAAAGTTTCAGTTGAAAGTAGCTGAAGAAAGGGATCATATTGTGAAGGTAATTTATTACATTTTGAATAAGCATTACTTCAAAACTTGAGTGTGATGAAAGATCTCCATTTTTTGCTTGAAGGATTTGATCTCTTTGATCAGAAGTGGAGCATGTGTAGTTTGTTATATTTTTGTGCTCAACGTGATTGGGTTGGCTTTATAAGTAGTTTTGGACCTTTAAATTTGGGAAGCCTCTCTTTGTCCCCACAAGTAATCTCTTGGCAATGTGAGTTGTATTCGATTGTTGTTGTGATATGCCAAACAGGGTATTTTGATAGGGTTGCGCAATCTGGATGGAGTCATCAGTCTTATTAAAAAATCCCAAAGCCATTCTGAATCAATTACTGGTCTCCAGGAAGGTTTGTAATAAGTATGAATTTTTTGTTTCAGTGGTTTTTATGCTTTTACGTTTTCAAAGATGTTTAGAGGATCTAGAAGAGTACATTTTTGGTGACATTGAAAGCTCTTTGTTTATTACCTGCTATGAGTAACACGAGTGATGCTCTATCTTTTTGATGAATTAAATTGCAGTATTTATTTTGAATGAAAATGCAAGAATAGCTAAGAAATCTCAGGGGTCATTCAGTTGCAGTGTCTGTTTGGTATTTGGTTATTTGCTTGTTCACTTCATATGTTAACACAATTTATACTCCTTAAATTTTGCTGTAATAGCATTGCCAATTCTGACACTGATTTAATTAATAAGGGTTTGGTGTCATTCCTTTATTATGTCGGGTGATAGTTTGTGAAAGATTGTTTCTAGTGGGAATCACATATTATGCTGATGATACTGGGTCATTTGGTTACCAATAATTTCTTAGCACATCCATTTAAGAATGAGAGAAATTGAGATTTTTTTCTATTAATTTCTAAGAATGACCAAAGTATGTCAATGGGCCTTAAATTATATATGACTATGATAAAAAAATAAGGGTTCACCTAAAGCTTCTCATGTGATAAAAATCATTATTGAAAAGCACGAGTTCATGGGTCAGTGAACAGAACCTCGGATTTAGTAATGTTTAAACTCGATTAATAAAAAAATGGAATTTCTGAGTTTATCATGGTTGAGAACTACATGTTTTTAACCTAATTTTGGAGTTATAACAACAATATGTGTTGGAAAGTAGGGTCAATATTCTGTATTATAGAAATTAGACTATTTGTTCATCAAATACAATTTTAACTGATGAAATTTGTATTACGGAGTTATTAATGTTTGTTGCTACTTGCTATATTGACATTTACTTGCTTTTGTTGAGTACAAGGTTTCTTTCACTGAACTATGTTGTACTAATTACGCTAGTCAATTTTTTGGGCCTGTAATTACGCCAAAGGTGTTTACCTTGTTAGAATCGCCATGCCCTTCTGACAATACACAATAGATATCAACGGTTGTGGGTAGATTTTGTACATGGTCGTTGATCATACAAATTGTGACCGTTCGTCTCATTTCCTCTACTGCTCGTACATGGGATGCAAATCTTTAATTCTGTGATAGGTAGATTGGTCCTTTTTGTTTCGGACATGATATCATTTCATATAGATCAGTGTTTGGATTGTCATCAAACTTTGTAACGAGAAATAGGAAAGCTGGCCTCAGGGTGATGTTGTGTGTGAGAGTGGTTGGTAGTATGTAGTGTGCAAGTTTAGACAGCGTGCAACTTGCAGTGACAAAAAAGAATTCGAAGTTGCTTACACTCCTGAATCAGAACAAAACCATTTACAGCTTAGCATGCGAGTTTATTGTGCTGGGCGCTAGAGGCAACATTTACTGCGTGTGAATCAAACTTTTCCCCTCCTGCACTTGCCCTGACTTCCTTCGTGGCCACACCTGTAAGCATATTCTCTTTGTTATGCTACGTGTTCTCAAGTTGCCACTTGATGACCCATGTGTTTGGCAAAAGGTAATCCTTGAATCTGAGCTTGATCATTTTCTTCACGTGCATTCTGGTAACGAGGCCGTTCTGGCCAGCCAGAGTGCCATTGTGACTGGTGCATCCAAAGGCATTGGAAGAGAAATTGCCCTCCACCTTGCCTCCAAGGGCACTAACCTTGTTATCTACTACTTGGAAAATCAGTAGAAAGTAAAGGAAGTCGCTTTGATAATCAAAGCTTCTCTATCTCAGGAGGGCATACAAGTTAAAGCCATAACCATAAAGGCCGAGGCTTCCAAAGCATTAGAGGTGGTCTGACTCTTCGACAAGGCCGAGCAAGCCTTTGGAGACCAAGTCTGCATACTCATGAACAATGTTGGTACAATTGATACTACATACCCCTTGTCCACACGTCTGAACAGGTTTGGGACAAGACCTTCGACATCAACTTCAAATTGACCTTCCTATGTTCCAGGGAAGCCGCCAATAGGCTCATCAAAGGCAGTGGGGGTTGCATACTTAACATATCCACCTAGGTGGTGGGATTATTGACTCTAGGATTTGGAGCGTACTTGGCCAACAAAGATGCCGTGGAGACCATGAGAAAAATATTGGCGAGGGAATTGAGGGGAACCAAGATAACTGTGAACTGTGTAGATCTGGGGGTCATGGTGACTAACTTGTTCTTCATTGGAATGAGCTATGCCATGGTTACAGCCACTCCCAAGAGTAGCCCCTTTGAGCAGCTAGGCGAGGTGCGTGATGTGGCTCCTATGGTGGCGTTCTTGGGCAGCAATGAAGGCGAGTGGATTAATGCTCAGGTTGGCATTGATGGTGGCGCTAATTGAAATTCATATATCTCATTAGGTGAGGTGAGGGTTGTGATATTATTTGTTACTCAAATATCAATTGTATTATTGTTGATTACCAAAAAAACAATATAGCTTATTCCATAAAAGATGACAATTTATCCCCCAAGTTGTCAGATTGTGTGTGGGTGTGAGAGATTCATTTGTTTTGTAGTGAGATCTCTATCATTATTTGGACTCTTGTTTTTAGTAAATATATATAATACGGGTTTAAATGCTAATCATTTTTTTGATCTGTTTAAAAGTGGATTTTTATATTTGAAAGCCGAGTGATGGTGTAGCATGTTTAATAGTTTTGTATGAATGAGTTGGTTTAATAGTGGAGTGGAACACAATATTATAATGTTGATCAAGAGATTGAGTACCCTACAACATCATGAGTAAAATTAAAATAATCCGCAACCACCTCTCTTACCATCTCTAATTATTCATAGGAACAATTGTTTTCTTTTATGATATTAGTCTTTCTATTATGGATATTGATCCAGAAATTTGTTATTTTCTCAAGTGTCTTGTCCTCGAACAACTCGGTTATGCTGTCAACTTTTAGGTTGCTGTCATAAGTGATTCATATGTTGGTGTAGGTTGCACACTTAATGGTGTAGTGTCATTCTGTTTCCACCAAGCCTTGACTGCAAAATATGCATATTCTCCTTTCCCATTCTTCTCTTCGTGTTGTCCATAGATGAAGGACATGGGTGTCATTTCTTCCTTGCTGCAAACAAGGAACAGAGTTTGTTGTATTCGAGTTCACATGACTAGACTGTCAAAGGGTGGAGGATGTTGGATTTCAAATTTGTGGAGTCCATTCAGGCTTAACACGTAGGCATCATTTCTAGTGTCATTTGTCTTGGCAGTTTGTCTTTTGTCGGTTCCATTGACTGTGTTGTTAATATGTGGAGGAGGTTTAGGAACATCCGATACCATGTTGTCAAATTCCTCCATCTATTGGGGTGAAGTTTCGTAGGTCTTAATCGGACATGGTTGGTTACACATCTCCTTGTTTCCTACAATTACTTGAGCTTAAAACTGAAGAGGCGGATACAAAGTGCTACAAGAAAAAAACATTACTGTTTAGTTTCGAACCAGGAACCTTTTGGATTTTCCCCATTTTTTTATTTTGACCCTTTAAACCGCAAAATTATACTCACCTGAATAATCCAAGCGAGATGGAGACGAAAATGTGGAGCACGTATTGCAAATATTATTATGGCAAGAACAATTTGAGCCATGTAATAGTTGTGGGACACACAAGTATTTAATTCCCATCATTTTATTTGTAACTTTCTATTCATGTCTTCGTCTTATCTATGAAATTAATTGTCACCCTATTGGAATCCTTCACACTGATTGTCATTGACATAAGACACCATCAGGACTATTGTGAGGGAAACCCTAATTGTTACCTTGATAGCTAGAGAAAGACCTTAATTTCAAATGTGCATGATATTGCTACCCTGGGATCTTAGGTCCACTCTACATATCCCTATCTCTAAAGTGTCCCACGAGATGTGCATGTGAATTCCCCTTACAGTTACGCGTGTTTTAACTACCCAATAAACACAAGGCCTAAAACTGTAAACAACAACTATTTACTTCGGCAATATTGATCAACCACTCCTTAAGTTTTGAGATACCTCTGAAATACATTGCCTCGACAACTTGCACGACACACCCTTTCTCCTTCAAACGATTGAAAAAATGTCATGTGGTTGTACGAGAGTAGAGTTTCACGTTTTTTCCCATACCGCTTTCCCTACCTTTGCACTTCTCCTCCCACAAACCCCTTCTTCATTGCATTATCTTCTTCTATGCATCCGCTTCGGCATTTCCATCGTACATTTCACGTGCGATTGCTAGTGTTTAGAAAGCGAGTATGTGCCACCGACAAACTCAGCTTCTGCTGACATAGCATTTACTTTAATGCAAAAGTTGCATGATTGATATAAACAAACAGCAGAATGATAATACAGAAATTTAAGAGGGTATGTACTGGATCTGTTTGGACATTGTGCATGATTGTTGGCAGTCGTTGGCGAGCTTTGTAAATACAGAGGTAGGGATAATGGATACACTCTGCTTTCATTACATGGATGCCTGTTTCCCCTCTTAGCCTGGTTCTGCAGGTTTGGGAGACTGGTCCTAGTATAGTATGCATTGGGTCCTGGTCTGGTTCGTCTGGGCATACCCACAAGCTTTACCATTTTTTTTTTTTCACATTTTGATTATATTTTGAGTGTGTGACATCACTAAGAAACAAAACAACCAAAAATGTCTACCAAAGATCTAAAACAAAACCCTAAAAACTAACTTGCCTCTTATTTTAGTTTTTACCAAAGAAAAAAACCAAAACAACACACTTACCTCATATTACTCTGTTGCCTTTTTTGCTAAATGCTTAGGGTAGAAACCACATCAGGCTAAGTTCAAACTCATTCAAGCGAAATCAGGTAGTGACAAAAAAGGTGGAGCTGGTTTGTGTGCCTTCCAATTTGGGGCTTCTATCACACAGGCTGGCTGATTTCATAGAATAGGTGACAATGCATTGTGTGCTCGAGCACTTCCATTGGTCCACTTTTGTTAGTTGACTCAGAGCAGCTAGAGAAGCCTTCGCAAGATGCGCATACTGCAGCTGGTAGGGGTGGCAATGCTATTGCTTGTGGTTCTAATGAACCACACGTAATGTTGATGCTCTTGATGAAGAGCAATCTGATGATAAAATTTGAGTTTACTTGTGTGCACTGTTATACCATATAGTCTGACCACTAACTATAGGTCTATTTTGATATATGATTTATAGCGACATTTGGCATTGAATCGTCAATTTTCATTAGTTTTTGTGGTTATTTTATTTATTATATGCATATTACTTGTGGTTAATTTTTCTTATTTAGTGAGAAATTTTATATTTTAAATATTTTCTGCATGCCCATACCCAGCTGCACCAACTAAAGGCAAAATAATCACCATATCGCCCTGTTCCATCCCTGTACCAGTACCGATATCTTTATCACAGCAGACAACTTAGTTGTTTTTTGAATGACAAAACTAAGGATAGACACAATAACGAGGACCACATACATATATCTTGAGGTGACTATGTATAAATATAATATACCCAATACCCTTTTTCATTTGATATGTTATGCTGATATCAAATGCCATTCGCGTCCCCATAGGTCCACATATCCGGGTACCTATGGTTTCATTTATTTCCAGCTGTCTAACAGAACACATCTTGCGCAATTTAATATTTTATAAAGTAGACTTGTAATAGTGACACATCACAACATCTTTAATTGAAATGCAAGTATAGAGATATCGAAGTTTTGAGATGATAATCTCACAGGTTTAGTATCATTTGTGGTAAGTATTCACGTGGAGGAGAAGAAAGACCTCTTGTCTTTTGGTGATACCAGTGCAATGACTTGTAACAAGAATAGCAACATGATTTGAGATGTCTTTTCTTGTTAATGTTTTCACTTATCATGCTCCTTGCAACTTCTTATACTTGTCTGTTCTTTTATTTTAGGGAAAAAGGAAACTTCAATTGCTAATCACAACTCTGTCTATTGCAGCATATAATATATCAGACAAACAAGCTGAAGCACTGTTAAATATCACTCTTAGAAGACTTACGTCACTTGAGGTGTGTTATCGTGATTTTATAGTTGACTGATGGGGGTTATTGCGAGTTGTGATGCATTCACAGTGCTAAACACTTTTGTTTTTACTAATAACTAAGTGACTGAAAATACAGTTTAGCTATCCTGCTATCCTGCTTCATTGTCTCATAAGTTCTCTCATATTGAGCTCTATATGCAGCGAGACAAGTTTATTGAGGAGCACAAAACATTAAGTGGAGAAATCACCAATTTAATAGAGCTTTTAGCTGACAGGAATAAAATCCTACAGGTATAAGGTGATGTTTTCCATTTTCTTCCCCTAAATGAACAGATTACCTATTTTTTTTTATTTATTTTCACAAATGTGTCTTTACATTAGAATCACAATGCTTGTACCTATTAACTATTGAAAATTGGTTTAAATGTAATTTTCTTGCAGTTTATTTGTTATTTGAAAATATTAGCTTAACTACTGAGCTAGAATGTGAATATAGTGTCATGGCAGGTAGTTTTGCAAGTCATTAGATTCAATGAGATTATTGAAATAACAATTGCTCGACAAGGTATGAGAAAACAATGAGTAGTGAGGTGTTTCACACTTAGGCAAGGGTTCCTTTCTCACAATCTCAATTGTCACATTGTGGCATGTAGTGAGTGAGAATTTCCCATTGCAAGGACTGATCCATTCCCATGGGGGTTTATTAGCACCTTCATGGAGCACGGGGGGACACTTGGGGTAAGTTTGAAGTTATAGTAATGTGTGCACACTACACAATCATATTGTATATTGGAGCATGTTCTCGTGCTCTCTTTTAGTCTTTCTATGACCCAAAGATGTACAGCCAAGTGATGGGGAGCCAGGATTTTATATTGTAAGCCAAGGATCCACTCCCACAAGTTTTATTGACACCTTGAATTTGTCATAGGGACACCTAAAGTGTGAGGTTGAATATATGGCAACCTGTGCTCATATTACACAACCATATTATAGACCCAACCTCACTTTGATGTTGTCTTTGAACCTTAATATATTTTTGTCAAGATATGATACATTAGTTCGATGAGCAATAATCACAACACAGATACAAGTTTAAAACAGGACTGGTAAGCCAACTTCATGCTGATGCGACTTCCATGCCAATACTATGCTATGCAATTTGGTAGTGGAGTTTACTCCGCATTGCAATGATTGTATGTACTATGGGGTATAAAGAGTTTGTTGCCTTCTTAAGTAAGGAATATTTTATTGCGAGAGGGAGAGTCCAGCATTGTTATTTAATCAACATTCTTACCTAATTAAATAGGAATAATTACTTATTTTTTGCCTTTTTCCTTGCACCAAGAGGAACCAATTCTAATAATACATATTCCTAGATGTGCCTTGGTTTTAAAACGTTTCATGTTTCAAGAGATGGCCTACCCTAAGAGATGTGCTTAGGGCTTCTTTTTTTTCCGTGTTTGAGATTAACTGTGCTCAAGTATCGAGAATCTTTGTTTGAGATGGAATGAGCTTTGTTGAATTTCGAAATTCGATTGTTGTATTTTGTTTTGGGCTAGAGGAAGAAGATAAAGTTTGTTAGAGTCCAATATTTAGGATGCCTTATGGCAATAGACATCATGTGACATTCTTCTGATATGATTTGATGATGGTTCCTCATCCATAGGCCTATTGGTTTTGATTATCTACTCAATTTATGTATGGTAAACACTATCAAAATCCAAGTTTTTTACCGTGTTATGATGGTTGAGTTTGAAAGGAAGCAAAGGTTAATAATATGAACAGTAGCCCTACCCACCGTGGCTTTTGGAGTTTTTAGAACACAAACATCGGTTGACAGTGGACACTATGGAATGTGCATTATTAGCAATATTTGCTTAGGTGCCACATAAGGAACTTTAGCCTCACTAGTTAGAATACTTGACACAGTAAACATGGGGATGTTTATGGGTTTCTGTAGACTGTCACTCTACATAGCTATAAAAGTGATAGTTTTGAGGAGTGGCTGAGGTGGGTGAATATGGAGAGGGAAATAATGTTGGGTAGGTGCCATAAATGATCCAAATGCACAAGTTGTAGAGGGGCAAGAGGCTGCAAATGAATTGGCCAAACACTAAATGAGTTTTTGAAAGATGAATGTGTTTTGATGGGGCCATACGACTTCCTAAGCCATGAGGAGTACTGCATAGCCTCTAGCCCCTAAATTTGGGGGTTTGGGGCCTTGCATCTCCCTTTGGGAGGCAGAGTAGGCCAAAAGTAGATTGACCTTTGAGGTCTTCTATATCTATATGGGAACCACTCTCTCCTGCTCATAGGATAGATAGAAAGGGCGCTATCTATATATGCCCCCTTTCCCCGCCCCAATATCTATAAAGGTGCCCGCCTTTATATATATATATATATATAGGGCAGCTATTTGGATAGATTAAATAAATGCATATATCTAGTTGACTCCCTGTACAGTGTATATAGATATATTAGATAGTTTATTTGAATCCCTATGTATAGATCTATGGGGATCATATCCCCTATCACATTCTCAAACACGATAGATTAGATAGTGTTTTTCGAGTAATATGAATAGAATAGTTGACTACTTGTGAGTACTTGCGGTGAGTACTGTCTTGAAAATTCCATGTGACTTGCTAGTGAGTTTTTTCAAAAGGTACTCATTTAAAAGTATCTTTAAGCTCTCCAACTATGGTTTGGATAAATCTCATTCTAGTTTTCTAACCAACATTTCGGATCAACACGCGTGAACTATCCTTAAGAAGCAAAATCAAATCATTTGTTTTTAAAAATAGCCCAAACTAAATAAATAAATAGATAAAGGGCTTTAATTATTTGCCTGGTAGTCACAACAAAAAACACCACCCAACAAATTAACACCCAAACAAAAAGTATTCAACACCTTTTCTTTCAATTTTAAATCGCCCTCTTCAACATATTCATTGCTTCATAAGCCCATAGCTTGCTCTGAATTTAGTCACAAAACAACATCAAATTTCCTTCACATATTACCAAACAAGTACATAATTCTTCAAATATTTTCTTCTTTCTGCATCAAACTACTCTTTTAATTCAAACAATCTCCTTAAAACATTTTTAGGTTTTGTTCTCCCATGTGTTAGATTTCCAAAACATTTTAAATCACTGAACTTCCTTAAGAATTGAAGAAGATATCACAGTTTTGGTGACACTATCTCAGACCGTTACAAAATTTGCCACTTTGATTCCCCATTTCAAACTTACGCACTTAGATTTTTTGCCATGGATCTGATTTTTCTTGCACAAACTAAACTATCCTCTCAACAATTTCTCCATGCTCACGTCTTCTCTACTGTGC
This sequence comes from Taxus chinensis, assembly GCA_019776745.2. Classification (NCBI taxonomy): domain Eukaryota; kingdom Viridiplantae; phylum Streptophyta; class Pinopsida; order Cupressales; family Taxaceae; genus Taxus; species Taxus chinensis. Next base: position 157,850,890 of record CM034152.1, on the reverse strand, counting down.
TCCGACGCGATATGTTGATTTTAACAAAGCTAAAAGACAGTTAAATTATACAATTACACTCAAAAGATAAACAATATGCAATAATCCAGCTTATTCTTTAGCATTCATGTACGCATGTATGTAATACTTCAGTTTACAACCCTTTCAAAGCCAAGGGAAAACCCTCTGGTCACATGTGACCTTTCACCTTCAAACTTCATTTGAGTTTGTTTCCAATATTTATTTATTACCTTCCATTCCTTCAATTAGATTTTTATTATTCTTATATTTTTCTTTGGATTAAATACTAACATAAAAATTTGTTCGATTATCTGCTGTATACTAATGAGGTTTTTTCTTTTTTCTGTTTTGTATCATGTACATGCCAAGTGATGTAATGCTGATATATCAGCAGTGTTAGTTAACTTCTGATGTATAATACGTACTGCCAGTTTATTTGCACTATGTCTTATGAAGATGCTATCAAAGGATCATATGTAGATTTGTATTGGTTATCAGTCAACATATTTTGTGGAAATGTTTTTAGCTTTCTCTTTGGAATCCATTATCTGTAAAATAAGTGTGGAAGATGTTAGAAGCCTTAGCTGTTTTTATGAGTTTGGTCCTTCTGAATTCCTGTGTCCCTGGTAATATATTTTTGTTGTGAGCCTCTTAAGTGTTCTTGTATCATTTATTCGATAGGTTGTAGAAAAAGAAGCACTTGAATTGAAGGACAAGTTTGGAACGCCCAGAAGATCAATCTTAGAGGAGGGAGTAACTGCCGAACTTGAGGAAATAGATGTAATTCCAAATGAGGAAGCACTTTTGGTATGTAAATAACCTATAAGTTTAACTTTCCCATTGGCGTTACCATTTGTCAAATCTGTGCAAGCACACTCATCTGTTTAAGATAGTGAAAGTGAAAGCCCAGTTTTCTAAGCACAGATGTTCGATGTTGTTGGCTTCTAATTTTTTACAAGGCCCTCAGCAAGAAGGGATATGTGAAGCGCATGAAGCCTGATACCTTTAACCTACAACATCGTGGAACTGCTGGAAAATCATTGGGGAAGTTGAGACGAGATGATTCTATGTCAGAATTTGTCACATGTCGTGCCCATGATCATATACTCTATTTCAGGTACATTATTTAATTTGGTTCTACGCATTATTTTTGATCTACTTTATGACAATTAATAATATTCTAGTTCTTACTTTGTAAAATATTTTTTGTTTTTCTTGATTCAGCATTTTAAGTCCATTTTTAGTGTGCCCTGCCCCTTATTATATGAATGACTTAAATACAATGAAAATCCATCTTTTGTTACACACATGCATAGGGGTTTCATGTTTTGATTCCAAATGTATGACAATAAGGTCCAAATTCTTTGTTTATGCACGAGTTTAAGAATCCATATATAGGATTTAGGCTAATGAACTTATATTTCTTAATGCAATTGTGCCTTGGGTAATAGACTTTATTGATGATGCTAAAGAAGCTTATCTTTTCTCTTTCTAAAGATGTATTAGAAAGTAGGTGAGAGATATAGGGGGTTTATGAAAAAGGTTTGAGTTACTCTTGGCCTAAAAAGTTGAAAGATGTATTCCTAATTTCATTGACTTATTTTATGTAAAACTTGAATGGTTTTCTGTTGATAAGCATTGGTATCAGGAAGACATTCTTTTCGGAATGCGAGTAACAATTATAGTGTGATTAATTGTCGAATCTTCATGGGTTACATACTAGTGGTAAGGAGTGCGTCTGAATTTTTAGTGGAGGTTTAGCCTCAAGCCTTTGAAAATAGATTGAAAAAGCAAGTGAAGAACAACAATCACGTGCCACATGTTTGAAGTAGTAACTGTTGCTGTTTCTTAGATATTGGTTTACCATATTGAACTTATGTATATGTTGGTTTATTTTAGATTCCTCCCACTGTCAATTCGGCCTTGTATTATCTCCTATTATCTCTTATTTCTTATATTACTCTTTATTCCACCACATGTCACAGTCAGAGTGTATGCTTCTAATACACTTTCTTACTTTGCCTCTTAGGTTGTACATTTGAAGTCCCTTTCGGAAGATCACTTTCATTGGCTCCTTTTATGATAGAATAATGCCGTTGGGTCTATACTTCATAGGAAGAACTTGCTAGTGAAACTTGCAAGCTCCTCAAGGAAAGGCTTCCATCAACATCATGAATGTGAAGCATATTTACCTTATCATGTGACACCTGTCCATCTTGCACATTACCCTGAATCTTCTTGACAACAAGTTTGTTACTATCAATCCAAGATTAATAAATTCCCCTGATTTTATGGACAGGGGGATGTGGTTGTGAATTTCTGGAATGACAAGGTGACCCGATGGACAACACTCAAAATGGGAATCTAGATGTGTTGTGTGGAAAATGTATTGTGAACAGTAAAGGGTCAATGATATATCGGAGTGCTTATGCAACAGAGAAGAAACATAGAAGACAATCGACACCAAATGTAGAACTATAATGTAAAGTTATACCATGTAAAGTTTTGTACAAGATCCCAGAGTTAAATGTAGGTTGTTTATGTACTCATTGTTATCTAGTTACTAATCCATTAACTATCAAGAATAACATGCCTTAATATATAAAGGAAGAAGATGAAGTGTTGGCTAAATTGTTCAACTGCTTCATGACAAATTATCGGTCCATCATCTTCAGTTGGTGTTACTGTGGAATTGTGCAGTGCAATGCTGACATTGTAGAGTTGCACAAGACTACATGGTACTACAAATGAGTAAGGACCTCGTTGTATAAACACATGTATGCGGTATGATGTTGAAGACAGTGGTAAATTTAGATCATGATGCAGAGCAATGACGTGGTGCCATGAATTATTGGTTTGATATCCTGTTTCATTAGTCACCCCTCCTTGAAGAGTAGTGGTCCCTATTGCATGCAATCGCAGAAGAATATGTGAAAAGGGGAAGGAAATTGGAGTTTTTGTGAGTCATTTTTCTTAAGAATGTGTTGCAACGATTAGAAAGAGAGGGATCTCTTGTTGTCTTGTCCTTTTGAGCCTGACATCAATCATTGGTTTTGTTGTTGGCGTGTTACAATCATGTTTGATTTTTTACTGCTCAAGAGTCTGTCTAACATTTGATGTGTATAACCCAGGTGAGAAGTAGTGGAGCAAAAGTTTTACATTGAAAACAAGATGCAAACCATGTCAAGTAGGAAGATTAAGCTCAAAAGCATTATCTTCTACTTGTTTGGTGATAAATTAGTGCCCATACTGAAGAGGACGAAGCTTGTGGTAGGGTCTTGTCAATCTTTCCTATTGTAGGTGAAGCCATACTCGATCACCAACCTGGAGGGTGTGTAGTGTGCGGTGTTTGCCATGGCGTTGCTTGTATTTAACATTCTAAGTTCAAGGAGTGTCAACAGTTGATAGTTGTACATGATAAGCTACATTGATGGGCGCCAAATGCTGGAAACCCAATCAAACTTGAAAATGTTTGTGTGGTAGAGATGTGAAGAACTCCTTTGTAGCTTATGTTGAATGAAAGAAGGCTTTTATCGCATGTGCGTTGCTTCTTCAATTTGTACATTATGAGGAAATGCACGATCATCCTACTAACCACTTCTGTTTGCGCATTAGTCTACAAATGGAATGCAGTAGACTCATTCAACTTTGTGTCCATCATAAACGAAAGCTCTTTCCGAAAATTTCCCAAAAATGTTGTTTCCTATTAGAGATTATAATTTTCAACAAACCAAAATGTATCCAAACATTTTCAAAGTATAGTTTGGCAATTTCTAGAGTGGAAATAGTTTTCTTACAAGGTATAAGAATTTCAATCTTGGAGGATCCATCTACCACTACATAAAAACAATCATTCCCATGCTTGGTAATTGGGTGGCCTAAAAGATAATCCATGGAAATAAATTACCATGGTCTTGTTGGAACCAACACAGGTGTATACATACCTTTCTTCTTGTTGACCGGTTTGGCAATTGCGGATGTGGTACAAGATTTGATGTATTTTGTGACATTTGACTTGAGGTGTGGCCAAAAGGAATACTTTTGTAGGATCGTAAGGGTCTCTTCCACTCCAACCTTTCCTGCAACCTTACCGAAATGAGCTTCCTATTTTTGTTTACGTCTCTCTCGCTTGTGTAGTATACATAGGTGACCAAGGTGATATAAAAGGGCATCTTGCAAGTAGAAATTTGGGACTGACTTATTACTAAGCAAGTTGTGATAGATTTTTGTGAGGTTTAGATATGAAAGATACAATTCTAACCAAGTGATAAACTATCAAGATTTAATATTTAAAAAGTTTTAAATATTTTAAAATAAATGATATAAAATACAGAAATAACACTTGAAACTTAATAATATTTCAAATTTAGATAATATTACAAATAAAATATTTAAAGTTTATATTTTAATTTTTAAAAAATATTTTTATGTATTAAATATTTTATTTAATGAATTTTACTTAACACTTTAAAAATTGATTTTAATTTTTAATTTGTAATTTTTAATATATAAAATGTACATATTTACAATATATATATATATATATATATATATATTGAATTTTAAAAACTTATTTACATTTTATTTTTTAAAATTTATTATGTTTTTAATGTATTTAAATTTGACATATTATTATTTTATTTACATGGCAAATTGTAATTTAATGGCTCCCCTAAATCAGTTGTGTAATGGAAACATGTGACCCTTGACGGTAAGAATGCCAAATATTGCTTGTGTGGAATATTTTTATTGAATGTTTGACAAGGGCAATGGACCACCCACTTGACATTTTAGGGTTTCACTGAGGGAGTGTTGATCCATGTGGATCAGTGACTCGAGAGATTAGAATTGTTATAGAAAAAGACCACCCTTCTTCGATTGTAGTACATTTGAAATCGACAAAAAGAAAGAGAATCCAAAAGGATATGTTTAGGTTCACGACATATTTTGTCTTCCTCTTCTAGCATGCTCAAGGCCACGACAGGTGGATCGACAAGGAAATGAACATTGAACAACTTGTGGAAACTAGTAGAAAAGCAACATGTGGATGGTGCATTAGCTAACATGTTTTATTCAATTGCCATTCCATTTAATGTAGCCAAGAGTTTGCATTTTCGAAATACAATTCAAAAAGTTGTAGAGTTATAAAAGGCTACACACCTCACTCTTCAGAGGCTTTTAGAGCAACTATTTTGTAGAGGTCAAAAGATAGGGTGACTAAGAAATTAATTGAGGTCAAAGTCTCTTGAATCGCTATAGGTTGTACTATATTGAGCAATGGATAGTCAAATATATGCTAGAGGCCATTGATTAATGTCTTGATGGCTTGCCCTCAAAGTGGTGTGTTTTTAAAGGTGATCAACACCATGAAGTAAAAAAAAACTTCAAAGTATATTAAAAAATATTAGAGGAAGCCATTCTTGTAGTAGGTGGGGAGAATGTGGCTCAAGTGGTTATTGACAATGCTACAAATTGTGTGGGAGGTTGGAACCTGATTGTAGAGATGTACCGACAAATATATTGGATCCCATGTGCAACACATTGTCTAGATTTGTTGCTTCATGACTTGGCTAAATTCCCGTGGGTACATGAAGCAATTGACCAAGGGAGAAAAATTGCAAAATTTGTAAGATATCACTGTCTCACATTGAATCTTTACAAGCAACATGCATCAAGAGAGTTGATGAGGCTGTTTAAAACAAGGTTATCTTCATTTATATCACTTTGAAAAAAGTGGTTGAAGAGAAAGCAACTTTAAGGTCTGTTATTTGCTCCAATGAGTGGGAAAATTTGGTGTTTTCTAAAGGTCCTAAGGGGAAGAACATAAAGCGAATTGTTTTTAAACAAGTAGTTCTGGGAAAGTGCAACAAATGTTCTAAATGTGTGTGGACTATAGTCTAAATGAACCTTGTGACTTAGCTCGTAACTATTATCTAACCCATAACTACCAATCGACTGATAACTGACATCACCACTAAACATAATTTAACATTTTAACCAGTGGTGGATTATACAAGAGCTTTTTATGAATTTGGTGGATATAGTGAGGTCTCAGGAAATGATTATGATGTTTTTCTAAATAAATTCACCTATAAATTGAATATGCAAGCAGCACATGAATGAAATATGGTGGTAACTCTATCCTACCAGGATTTTAATTTTTATAAGTATGCAATGGGATAATCCTCAATTTATTTTGTGGATGAGGTTTCTCAAGCTTGTTGCTTATTTCATACCTTGTGCACTCTTTAAGTGCACAATATAATCTGTATTTTAGAAAAGGAGTTTTTAATAAATTTCAGAGATTGCTTTTTTCTGTAATTCCTGGCATTTTAAAATTTTCAATCTGTATTCCTCCCTTTTCCCGCCTTGTTGTTTAAAAATGATGTCAGTCCTTGTCTTTGGCTTGGACAGGGCCTTAGTTGATTGTGAATACACACAAAAATTATGCAAGTAGTTAGTTAAGAGTTTAAGGCCCATAGGCTTGTATGGTGTTATATATATACTTAACATTTCTGATTCTGCTAAATATCAGCCTTGGATGTTAGGAGAGAATTTAGGAGTACTCATCTTCCTTCTTGGATTGTCCATCCTGGTCCCTCATCCATCTACATCTCTTTATGAGTATTCTCAGATTTTTCTCTGGACCCTATCACCATGATAGATGACAATGCTGATAGTTATTCTTGTCTGAGTCTTACTGCATACTTGTGAGAGCATGTCTCCTTTCATGGCCTTCTTGATCTTCTTCATCATCTCCATGTTTCCTCAAGGCTTCCTTTACTCTCATGCCTATTTATGTTTATACTCTGTCGCATAGCTGGTGGTTTAACTAGTTTAGGTTTACCCCGTGTTGATCATTTTAGTTGTATTTTTTGTTTAATTTTTTGTGTGTCGTAAAGTACTCTTCTTTGATAGCTGATTCTTGGACCCTTTCACCATGTTAGATCAAAAAGCTGATAGTTGTTCTGCTCGAGTCTTACTGCATACTTGTGACATCATTTGTATCCTTTCATGGCCTCCTTGATCTTCTTCAGTAGCTCCATGTTTCCTCGAGGGGTCCTTCCCTTGGAGGTCTATTTATGCTTGTACCATTTTGCATGGCTTGTAGTTTAACTACTTTAGCTTTACAACTTTACTTCCTTCACTTTTTTCACCTTTAGTTGTAATTTGTGTTTAGTTAATTTTTGTGTCCTATAGTAGTCCTCTTTTATAGCTGATTTTACTTCAAGAGTCCCATTGACATATTTTGGTTATTTGTGGTAATTATATAATTATTTTCTTTCTTTCTGTCTAATTTGGATCTAGAATAAACATCATTGCATGAATTATGCAACTTCTCATATCAGGGAGCCCATTATTGTACAATCTTTTGCTTGCATTTTATTGGTATTTTAATCAGGAGTTTACAAGCATATATGTTTGCATTAGCTATTAGTTAACATAAAACAGCCAAGTTATTTTTGCAGTGACAAGGGCACAGTTTATGGTGCACGTGCTTATAAAGTACCAGAGTGCTCACGAACTGCCACAGGGATTCCACTAGTTCGGGTATCTTTCAATTATCTTTTTGTTTTTTATCATGTAGTGTGGATGGCTGAATGTGTCTATTTTTGTAGAATCTCATTTTCAATTTTATTTGACTTGAATCAGATATTATCATTATCCCCAGAAGAAAAAATAACGTCTTTTATACCAGTCAGTGAATTCAGGGCAGACCAGTATCTTATCATGCTGACTGCTAATGGATATATTAAGAGAGTCTCTTTAGACTTATTTTCATCTATTAGACCCTCGGGGATTATAGCAATCCAACTGGTATGTTCTCATACATTCTTTTCCATACTGTAGTGATTGGATTAATGAATTGTTTTTGTTTCTGACATGCATCAACACTTGATGTTACAATTTTTATGTTTAATTGATTTTCCCAAGATTGAACAAACAGGTGCCTGAGGACGAGCTTAAATGGGCGAGATGCTGTGCCGACGGTGACATAATTGTTGTGGGTTCCCGAAATGGGAAACTGGTTATGAGCTACTCTGAGATGGTTCGTAATCTTAACTCCTTGTTGTGGTTCAAGAATTCTGTAATAGCTATATTATACACACACGTGTATATATGTTTTTAGTGTATGTATATATGTTTGTTTATGCGTGCATGTATTTACATCCTAAGAGCACCTATGAGCAAGTACTTCGTCATGATCAGTGTTTGGCTAAAACAAGGATTACATTAACCGTAGTTTTCCATTCTAAGGGGAAACATTTACTCATACTATACAAGATATATCCAATCTAAAGTTGAATCTGTCTTTTTGAGTTGTGTGTGAACTGTTTAGCTCCGAAAAACTGGTAGAACATCAAGGGGATCAATTTCTATGAGATTGAAGGGTGAAGACAAGGTTGCGTCTATGGATATTGTACCAGTTTCTATGCAACAAAAGTTACATGACATTCTACAGAGCCCAGAGTATCGGTAATTCCTTTTCGAATTGCTTTCTTCACTAGTTTTGTTCGTTATTTTATATGGATTTGTGTTCATGTCCTATAATTTGATCCATCTCATGAAATTTTTTTCTGACATTGGATCAGGGAGAAAAATATAAGTGCTCCATGGCTTCTCCTTGTTTCAGAGAGTGGATATGGAAAGCGTGTGCCTTTAAGTAATTTCCGAACATCATCTTTGAGGCGAGTTGGAGTTATGGGTTACAAGGTACACTTTTGGATTAGTTCTTTACATGTTAAATAAATATTGTTGTATCATATAATCATAATGGGGTAATAATTTTTCATGCCTTTTGCTCATATTCATGTTTGATTACTCACTTTTTTACCTCCTCTAATGTGAAGTTGATTATCTCATCATCTCTTGCTTTGAATTTAATTCTAGTCAAGACTCAGAGTGCGACAAAGTCTCTTCCAAGCATCTTATTGGTTTCGACATTAATCTTAGTAAAAGATCTTGTGCTTTGAAGGTTATTCAATAAATTATTCACGTGCAATGTGTATTCAGGTTATCAGGCATTTAACTCTAGATGCAGAAATGATTGGAATTTTATAGGTAGTAGAGATCGGGCAAGTGCTTCTTTTGTAAGCTCTTGAGTTTATATCCCTATTCATTCACTTTTCAATCACATGTGATAGAATTGCACAATGGTGATCATACAATATGGTCAATTGGACATCACACTTGCATGAGGGCTCTAGTTGTTGTGAAGCCTGAATATTATTGAGCTAAGAGAAAGGCTATCACAACATATTTTATTACATGTGGGCCAACACAAAACATCATCTTCTTTTAATATTCACAGAATCACAACAATTGTCATTTTTAATGTCTATGAAGCAACAATAGAGCTTTCAAATGAGGATATTGTGTATGCAATATATTCTAGTCGCAAAATCAAATTGTCTATGTCTTGTTTTGGCAAGCTTAATAAAAACCATTATACGCTTTGGCTTTTGACCCTTCTAAACACTGTCCATCCTATTCGAAAGGAGATCGTAGGATGGAATAACCCTATATGGATATTTGCATCATCATGAAGTGAAATCGAAAGATTCATTAAAAAGTTAGTAGATAATGGGATGTTTTGAGGAAAGCAAAACAACATTATTAGCATTAATCATTTCGTTAGAAGAAAGACAACCTCGAGAATCGGCGATGATTACAGGGAGCATAACAAAGTCACTACTGAAATCAAAATTTCCATTACCATTATTGTTGATTTTCTTGATGAATTACTTGGAGCTTTCCTTTACATTAGTTTATATTCATGACTACCATATCATCAAATAATGCATTCGTAGTCATGTCCTTTGGGATTAAATAATGTCCAGTCCACATTTCAAGTTCTCAAAAACACAATATTTCTTCCATATTTGCCAAAGTTTGTTATCGTGTGTAATGTCTCTTGTTTAGATTTACCTTTTTCTCACATCCATGCTCCTTGAATTTGGCAAAATATTTGGCTGAAGCAGCATGGTAGAAAATAATCGAAAGTAAATTTTAACAATTGATGTCACTCTAGCATAAGACTCGCTTAAATCGACCTCCCTCATTTAAATTTACCTTTCCTCATGTGTCCTTGCTCCTCAAATTTGACTAAATCTTTGGTCAAAGATGTATGGTAGAAAACGACTGAAAGTAAAATTTATGAATTTATATCACTCTAGCATAAAACACCCCCCTCCTATCTTACTCCTTGGGAACTCTTAGGCTACAAGAACCAAAAAGGCTACGGTATCTTAATTTCCAGCATTCTATAAAGACTGCCTACACTCGTTTCTATTTCATCCATATATATATATATATATGATTGGAAACTCTATTTCTTTTTTATTTTGTATAGCACTTCATAATTTATCATAAATACCTAAGTCTCGGGGGCAGAGGGACAAGGTTTTTGCCACAACAAAAAGTTTCCTATATTTTGGAGATGGCAATTAAAATAATATATAAAAAACAAGATTTAAATGTTTTGACTTTATTCAATAAAAATTTGGGATATAAATTGTATTTAATGTATTTTAGGTTCTTCTGAGATTAGAATTCAATGTGTTTGGTAAAAATAACAACTTTTTAAAAGAAACAACATCATTTTTTTAAAAATAGGGGATGTCTCCTCCAAGCCCCCAAATTGTTCGAGATGTCACCAAAATCTCGAGGATGTGTCCCCACGTAACACTGTAATTTATACTCATGAATGTTTGAAATATCAATGAAAAAGATCAATTACAACGTTCATGAGAATCTCAAAGACAATCTTTTTTATAAATGGTGACTCCCAAAGAAGTTTATGGTTACGGTAGATTTAAAGGACAACGATACCAATCAAACCTACTACAATGCTAAATTACACAATGGTGCTTAAGACAAATGCAATGTATATTTGAATGATGCACTTAAGCAACTCCTACAAACAATTTGGTCTAAATAATGTTAAAAGTCGTGATCATCATATCTCTAATTTTGATGGCTGTCTTTTAAAAATTTAATTTTTCTATAATAGTAGTCATGGACATGTCTTCTTCCTTATGCCATTTTTTTTGAAGAGGGGAAGAAAGCTCAATCACTCTTCCTTCCTACATATTGTAAGTGATTCAAAATTCTCCTCTAAGATTGAAGATGCAATCATGCCTTCTCCCACCATATCAAGGAGATAAGAGAGTGCACATATGCCTTCTCACACCATAGCAAGGTCGAAACAAAGACAAGAGAGTGCACATATGCCTTTTCCCATCAACTCCCAGATATAAGTAGAGGGAAGAAGGTCCGACTTCACCTTCTCCCATAAGCTCCCAAATTAAAGTAGATGGAAGAATGCATGTCCTCACTTTCTCCCATCATCTCTAGTTCAAATAACAAATGTTGAAGATCAAGTTTTTGCGACCTGTCCTAAAGCCAACTTCGGATAGGTGCCAAACTAAAAACCATATATCAAGACCACATTTGGATCATGTGTCTCTTAGTTAAAGTCATGTCCACACTTTCTCCCACCATCTCTAGTTCTAGAAAGCAAACACAAATGTTGAAGATCAAGTGTTGGTAGCCCATGCTTGAGCCAACTTCAGATACGTGCCAAACTAAAAACACGAGGTGTATCAAGTCCCATTGGACTACATTTGGATCATATGGAACGTATTTTATAGATGCAAGCTTACATTTTGGTGACTCTTGTGAGAGCCATTTCTAGATAGGTGACAAATCAAAGATCCATAGGAATACATTTGGTTTGTGTGGAGCTCATGTCAAGGACAAAAAAATTTGCAATTCCAATGGTCAACAAGTTTGTAATGTTGACAAGATGAATGATTTTGTATACACAAGTGGCTGCTCTTTTTGGTGTAATTGATAAGAACCTAGAAGATAAATAATTAGTCCAAGTTAAATTTAAGGGTTTTGTGTTTGTGAGAAAAGTCATTGGGCTTTTAGAATTCAGAAAAGTGAAGTTGGCAAGATGAGGGAGCTTTGTAAGGAAATGAGTGAGTGTAGCTTGTAAGATTAGGGAAGCTTCCAAGTGAGTGATTGCAACTTGAAAGAGAGATTCTCAAGAATCCTAGAACTCAAGCTGCATGTAGAATGTGGTATTTGAGTTGAAATGTAGAAAGAAGAACTATGGTTTGTTGATGTATTTTGTCATGCCCCAAATTTTAACACAAGAAACCAAGCCAAAAATTTCGAGTCATAGCCCAAGAGTCCAACGTGGAGTACGACACACACAATGACACTAAATACAATGCAATGATAATTGGTTGGCCATGGTTGTAAGTTCAACATAGTACAAGTGGTTGCAGGGGTCAAAACTCAATGAAAGTGACAAGTTCACATGCCCGACAAGGCAATTGATCTTAACAAATTCATTCTAGGTACCCATTTACGCTCACAAATAACAAGGTCATGATGAGTTCCATTAGTACAGCCATACAAATACACATCGAGGCACTTCATTGATGTCACATTTAGTTTAGGCATATTTACTTGAAGACCAGTATTTGTATGGATATGAGGAGACATGTACAAGTATGAGGAGATGGGAATGGGAACGCCAAAAAAAAAAGGAGAAACTTGGAGACAACCAAAACTTATATACATATATATTTTGATATGTATGCAAATTGTAGAGAAAACAATATTATATAGCCTAATAAAAACATCAATAACTTTTTGATGTAAAGATATTAGATGTTGACAAATGATAAGGGTAACTATATTGATATTTCATCTTATCTAGGGTCAAGAGTACAAAATATATTTTAAAAAACATTAAAATTTATGTCTCCGTAATGAGTACCAATCAGTATTAGTCTCCAAGACACATTTTTTGTGGTAGGAGATGAGTCTCTATGCAACATTGATTTTAGGTCAAAGGGCTTGTTTTAAGATTTAAGTGGACATCAAAACATAAAGTGCACACCTACGAATGTCACTTATGTGACATTCCTTTTAAAAGACCCGCTTAACCCTTCAATAGAATGAGCACAAAGTCAATAATAAAACCTAATACTAAAACTAAAGTCACTAATGATTGAATCTCACATTCCCTACAAAGGGTGAACGATTCAATCTCCACTCTTAGATTTTGTGAATGCTCGCCCTACATTCCTTTAAAGTTTAAACTCCTAAGTTGCATCTTTGCTCAAAAATGGTAGAGAGAGAAAATGGAAATAGGAAAGGAAGAGGATTCTTTTATGCTTTACTCATTGTAATGTCTCCTTTTCGGGACATTTGCCACATTGAAGATTTGAAGACCCTCAACCCAATGGGTTCAAGGAATGAGCTCAAAATGTGTCCTAAGATGTCTGTTATCTATCTTATAACCCCTTGGAGGGTTATTTAGTTTAGCAAAGCGCACATAGGATAGTAATTTCTTAATATTAAATTCAGAAATTAAATAAAGTGCACATGATAGTAGTTCATGAAATATTTATTTTAATTATGCTTGGGGTGAAAACATTAAATGATTAGTCATTGAATATTGCACCTCTTATTTCTATAAAAGAGGGGTCTCATTTCCTGGATGGGCATGTTGATGAATTAATTAAAATTGGCTCCTTGCGTGGAGAAGGGATGTATGCCCAAACTTGATGCTCTTGCCATCTCTTTCATTTGTTGAAGAATCTATTTGCATTGTAACTGGTTGGAAGACCAAATCGAAGGAGTTGTTTGTGTTCTACGATCACTTTCTTTGCTGAAGCAAATCGATTTGGTATTGGACTCATTTATTTGGAAGATGTTTAAATTCATCGTTTTAATCTCAGTAACCACATTTGGCGCATTTCAACTAGAAAATTCAAAATTCGTCGGATCTGTATAAAAGTTATCAAATTTGCCCTAAATCATGAATTTATTTGTGCACAGAAAGACAAAAAATTCGAAGTGCAAATGGCATTAAAAAATTCATTTATATTTGTTTCAAATTCCTCCTAGGGTTTCACGACTGTTGTAAAGTACCCTGTTGAACGCCAAGGCTGTGAACAGTTCGTAATTTGTGAACAAGTGGTGTGAGCCCGTGAGGCAACTGGTAAGTGATAACTGCGACTGTGTGGCAGCTGAGCGTGTGAGACAACTGATAACTGTGATTCTGTGGACTGAATGGTCCTGCTGCAATTCTGGAGTAAATCTGGAGTGAGCCCGAGCCCCAACCACGACAATTCCCAGCATCAACTGCCGCCGCTAGTCTCCACTCCCGACTCTCAATTTAAGTTTAAGTTTTACATTTCATAAAACTTTGATTTTCTCTTTTAAAAAAAATTATTCATTTATAAATCAAAAAATATATACTTCAAGTTTTAAGTTAAATGAAACTTAAATGTATAGTTTTAAAAAAATAGTTTGGTTTTAAATGAATTATATCACAATAAATTTAAATATTTATTTTGATAATTTTATTTCATCATAATTTCTCTTACTCTCATTTAATCACAAATTTTATCTCTATTTTTTAGCAACGAATTTCATACGCATTTTATACTCCACAAATTCGAACACGAATTTGAATGTGGTGACTAGGGTTTTATGTTAGTCCTTGGGGCCTAGACTATGGACACCCAAATGTCAATGTTACTTTCTAGATATTGAAATATGATAATAATGTATCAAAATTTGAATTCCCATTAACACTGGACATTGAAATGTCTCCTCCATACCATTTTTCTGTATTTTGTTTCTTTGATTATGCATAATTTTTACTATTATCTAATTTTGAACCATTTTCCAACGTTTGGGATTTCGAACTTTGGTATACCCTCCCTCAAAGCTACCCAACTTTTCCAACATAGTTACTGTCCGTCTCATATATTTCCAAACCTTTAAGGCCATGGAAGTTTCCTTTTGCACTCATATGGTCCTAGAAAAAGCAACTATTAAGTATTCTTCATTTTGACTGCATAAATAAAACTAAGTCTAATGGAAGCATGGGTTTGGGCTAGTTACAAATTTTAGCCCAAAATAATAGCTTGTACGAGGACCTATTATGCTTATCAGACCTGTTTGTAAGTGTCTTAATAAACGATGAAAGTTTGGTACTTGAGGTCTTTATGAATTTATCACTGTTGTTTTTCATGTACAGCTGCCACCTGAAGATCGCCTTGCTGCATTATTTGTTGTTGGATTTTCACTTTCAGGTACCTCATCTATTTTACCACATAGCTATCTTATAAATGAGAAAACTAGCACATCTTTGTACTGGGGTGCACTTGATTGATTTCTCGTGTTATTTTCTGTTCATATTTTGGTAAAATAGAATCAAATAGGGAAGGGTAAAACCTATTGGTAATTCACAATGTGTCTTCTAGTATGAAGTGTCAAGACACATGACTGTTTTAGTGGGTGCTCATGGGGATGAAGTATGTGCAAATGACTTAATGTGCAGATGATGGTGAAAGTGATGAACAAGTTGCACTTGTGAGCCACAGTGGCACTTTGAACAGGATTATGATCCGAGATATCCGCATCTGTAAACCTTCTGCCAGGTAAGCACACTATTATATGCTTATCTTGTCTTGTTTTATCTCAGATATGTATCATTCTTGAAAAAGAGTTAACTTTTTGCAATTTCCTCTTCATTATCAGTGAAAATTGGTAGTTACTTTGTATCTCGAAGTTTTAATAAAGATGTTTTTTTGCCAGGGGAGTGAGACTGATGAAACTGGAAGAAGGTGGCAAGATTCAGTCAGTCTCTATATTAGCTGCTTCAGAACTCAACACAGATGATCTTGAAGATTCGGAACTTCAAGATGTTTCTTCTTAGCCATTGACTCTTAAGGTCAATTGTCTTAACAGAAAGCATTCAAATCAAATCATTTGCAATTTTGACCATTTCCAACCTTTCTTGGTGGATGCATCTCCCTGGCCATTTGTATTCAATTTTGTGTTATGCAAATATTTTATAACACCGAGTATTAACAAGAGAGGTTTATCAAGCCAGAATGTGAAGTGTGTTATTTTTTGTGTCATGACAGTGCTAGGCTAGCTAGATCATTTAAAATGTATTCTGAAAGAGTACACATGAGAAAAGTCATTTAGCAGCTAGATGACAAGAGTTTTAAAGCAATTTCAATTACTTTTTGCAGAATGAGTAGCTAGATCATTTGAAATGTATCCTAAAAGAGTGCACATTGAAAATTCATTCAGTAGCTGGATGACAGAATTTTAAAACAATTTCAACTACATTTTGGCATTTGCAGTATGAGCATATATTAATGATCAACTGCCAACCATACTAGATCTAACTGGACGCGTTATTTTTTGTGAGTATTCTAATACTGCAGATTCTCTTTATATGTTAACAAAACATAACTGTTGAATGTACATGTTGTCTCGGTACGCGAAGATGGTGGATTGAGATGTTTCATTGCGAAGTGTTGGTATTTGAGCAGCAGCATTTCCCAAACAAAAATTTCAGCTTGATTCAACTTTCTAATAATTTTGTAGATAGATTATGAAATGACCATATATGCAAAATAGACGAGGCAAATCATGGCCAATATTATTGAAAATAAAGATAGAACTATAACTAATTAAGTAAAGAAATGCCACAGGGACTTCTTAAAACACAAATTCTGTAATGCATATAATTTTCAAGATGATGAATTCTAAATGCTGAATTTTTATTTACAAGACATGGGATATAGAGGATGAAACCATTTGTTTCCATAAATAATTGGGACATACATAAAACAGTATCATTTAGATATTTTTACGGGAGACCATTATCGTTTAGCAGTCCAGCTCAAGGCAAAGGGATCCACAAAGCACTCGAGTACCTCTATTTGCTTTGGGATTTTCTCCGTCTAGCATCTTTTCTAATTGACCACACTGTGCGATATATGTAATACTTTGATAAACCTTTTCCAACAAGTATTAGCAATTTAGAATAATCACACCCATGCTTTTTGCTAATTCAGGTAATTGGGGCTGTATAAGCATGAGACAATTATTGGTGTTGTTTTTTGGCTTGTTAAATGTTGATTGCATATCCATGGAAAGACCTGTAAATTTTACAAGAATATCCTCAAGTCAACGCTTCAATAAGCTGCCCTGTGACATTGCCGCTCCAATTTAGACCATTTAAATTGGCTGCCTTTAATAAATAAATAAATAAAATAAAATAAAAACTAGCCAACGAAGCAATTGTCCACAAAACTATTTAACCCATACAAAATGGATTCTAGTGTGCCCATACCATAAAGAAGCCGTAAACAAGGATTTAGGTTTACATAACATCTATAAACTTATAAATGTTGATACACCTCTACATAAAATAAATTTTAGAATAATAATCTAACTTCCTCAATTGACCCAAAATTATCAAAATCTAAAATATATTTGAACACTTGTTTTTAACTCATTTTTTGAAACCCCTATAAGCTTGCTACATGGAATACCCAAGGATGTTGTACCATGATTATTAATGTTAATATCCTGTACTTACAACCATTTGATAACATTGTATTGCATCTCTTCTATGATAATATTCTTATTTGATGTCAATCATATTATACTTCATTTAAGAAAATCACTTTTTAATATTATTATATGCACAAGAACATAATAGTGGAGTGGCATTATTTTAATTTTTAGGGCGTGTTCTATTTTTTTCATAGTGTGCCCATTCCATGGAGTGATATGTTACCTTGTTGTTTTTAGAACATTTCTCGACACTTGGTGGTTAAGTGCTTTTTGGTCATCATTGTTCTCTAATCCTAATGACGTTCGTGGACCTATAATATAGGACATTTATATAATGTTTGTCATCAAATACCATTACTATTCGCAACATCTTGTTAAACGTAAATGATACTCAATCTTGAATCCCCCAACCAATGGATCATTAATTGCCAATTCATGTTAAAAACTCACAAAAGAAACATTGATTTTACAATGTAGATAAAGAAACAAAAATATCACAAACTTTTGCCCAAAAAAACTCCTCATAACCTAAATCACATAATATTAGGACACAAGACACATATGATGCACATATACAAGTATCCAACATGAGTCATGTCAACCCTTTAAATATGATGTGAGGGACACTTTTTGCTCACACATACATGCACATAAGCACACACCCCTACACATGCACCCAAATGCACACATGCACATGCACACATTAAAAATGAAATATATACAAAGATATTTAAAAAAAAAATTAGAACATTTACATAATATTAATACTAGTTATTACATCAATGGTCATTAATGCATGATGATCAAAACACAATAAATTAGAATACTCAATACACAAAATAGATGTAAAAACCATAAATTGCAATTTTCTTATTAAGTCAATTGATGTCATCAAAATTAAAATGTATTACATAGATATTGAATTATTGATATTGTAGTTGACAAGTGAGAATGCCAATGGCAAATACAAAATATGGTAGATATTGGATACTAGAATTGTAGATGGAAGAATCTCATAACTCATAGTTAGCCATCTTCTTTCATGTCAAAACTATCAAAATCTCCAATGCTTCTGCTCTTTCCTCTTCCTCCTCTATATCCAATCCAAACTCTACATCTGTTGGTGGTGAGGATGATCCCTCGAGAGGATTTCCATCTTCAAAAGTGACCAACTTTAGCACTAGTTCATCAAGGTCCAAGTTGGCTAATGCCAACTCAATAGTGTTGTCCAAACCCATGTCCTCGGCAAATACATCTCACATATTTTTCCTTCCTTTCAACCACTCACTCCTCATTCTATAAATAAGATGGAGGTTGGAGTGCACATACACCATTGTCTCTGCACTAGACTACTCAAGTGCTCTTCTTCAAACTATGCAAATTCTCATGTCCTTCAATTTCTTTTAAAACATGAGGTTGAAGTAACTTGAGTCTCATGGCTAAATAATGTCGAATAGAGCATGTTTCCCTATAAGTTCCCCACTAAAGATAGGGCTTCCTTTACCCTCTCCAATCACTCATAGCCTCCAAATTTCCCAATGCCTTCTAAAAACTCTATAAAGCCCTCTTCCACCATATCAAGGGATGATATGTCCTGATAGATCCTTATAAATGTTATCTTCCTTCCCTATGAAATCTTTTACCACCTGAGGAAGGAATCTATGTGAAGACCTACCATAGAGCTAACCATCATTGTAGTATTTGGGCTTCAATGAGTGAGAAACAATGCCAAGGCGTGTAATTCTTCTCCCACTCTGTGATAAGAGTATCACATATGGCGGTGAACAAGATCATTGTTGATGTACCATACTCGAGGAGTTGATTCTATAAAAAAGCGGTCATCACTGCCTTAATCACAAAGTCCCACCCCTAATAAGCTTTTCTTAAGATGGGTTGGTCTGTGTCTACAAATTACAACAAAAATATGATTGGGTCCATAATTTTAATTGGAAGATCTACTCTTTCCCACCATCCATCATCTAACATTGTATCGTTGACCTTTTTTGAAGCAATTTGATTTGTCTTTCTCTAAAAAGACAAACTCTGAAATAACCTTGGTCCTAAGAGTGGTCTTGACCTCCCTTAATGGCAAATTGAGTATCTGCAATCATCAACAATGATATATTTGTGTACCCTTTATATATTATGAGGTCATTGGTATGGTTTTGTACAAAATTACAAATATGGCATGCATCGTCAATGAGAGTTCCCATCCATGTCACATTTGAAGCAATAGATTTGAGTGCTAAATTTGAAGAATGAATAATTAAAGGTGTCCAAAATATCTTTGGATTTAGTTTCCACAATCATGCCCACAACCTTGCAAATAGGTGACATTATCTGTGATAATTTGCACACAAGAATCAAGCCCTACATCTTCAATGATTTTAATGAACAACTCACCCTTATACTACTCATTCTTGTATTTTACAAGAGCATCCACCACTTTCAAGAAGATTGGTCCATTCTAGGATGACATCATGAAATTGATAAGTAAATTGTGTGTTGCATCCATCCATCCATCATGTACAATACTTACACTAGATGAGGGCCATGATGACTTATTTAGTGCTAGATTTTTATCCACCTCTTTTTTTTCCTTAACCAACAATGGGGTTCTAAGCCTCTCGTAATTGGGAGCCACATATCCATTTGGAGCTCATTCAACCAGAGCTTAACACATATCAAAAAACAAAGGAAATTGTGAAATATTAAATGAAATGAAGTTGAGATAAAATAACTCAGTGGTAAGAGCAACCTCATGTTGTCACTCTAGTCTAGGAGTCGTCCACTTTTATTTTGGTTGAAATATAGTTAGACTCCCACTTATGTTGGATGACTTTCTCAAGAATGGAAGAGGATTCTCATATTTGTGTGTCTTACTTGTTGCCACCATCCCCAAACCAACGGTACCCTCTCTTGACATATTTTTTCTTTGGGTAGCATTCAATGATTTACATTCTCCAAGTCCACACTTAAGGCCCAACAAATGACCCTTAACGTAGTAGTATGTGCTCTTGAAATAGAGATGGAAGTAGTTACATTTCCAAATAATATTTCCTCCCTCAACAATCCTTGCATTGAGCCCTTGTTTTTTTGTTACACACTTCCAAAATGGAATTTTTTCTTGAGCTTGTTATCTTGCTACATCATGGTTATATGCATCATTGGAAACTCCACTTCCAATTGATGGAGCACTAACAAAGATGAACTTGGAGGAGGGGGGCAACACCAAAACTCATATTCTTCCCTTCCCTTTGACCTCTACCAGTTGCACTTGATGGTTGAGCCATGATTTTTGTGGTACGAATGATGGAAACCATTGTTATTGAGAAATGCCAAATGTGATTGCTAAAATTCCTTCAAATTTGAATATTCTCCTTACCTGCATAATGAAATAGAAGTTCAACCTTTTCCCTATCTAATAATGTGTAAATGAAAAAAGATAAAACACTTTTTATAAATAGGGGATGTTGTTTTCATTATGGAGGTGTCAAACGTTACTAGGACATGTGTCCTATCATGTGTCACATTGAATACATTGGGTTATACAAGTGGGCCCTGTGGGATAAGTCCTGTTTTTTAGCTCATAGCTTGAAAGATGACCATATCATATGAGAGCTAGAGATTCCATGTAATCCCTTGGCACTTGTCAATCATGCCAACTAAAATAAATCACCACCCTACTCTCCTCTCATGAAGATGAATGTGGCAAATGCCTCAAATAGACCAATGACATGTTAGGTTAACAACTCAAATGATTGAAGATGAGCCTTAGTCATGTCCTAATCCAACTAATAGAATAACTTGAAAGCTAGGTGTTCAATTTAATTCCAAATCATTATAAAAGAGGTAGGATTTTTCAGTACATTTAAAAAATTGACCCAACATATCTTTTATCTGAGTCTTTTAGAAGACATTACATATTGGTCTTGTGCACATGACATCCATTGTGTATAAGAACAAATAATCTCCAATGGTAGATAATCATTTGTAACAAAAGTATCTTCAGTGGCAACAATTGTATGGAATACAACATGTTATTTTTTATCCTTTATTATTTTCCTCAATTTTTGGGACTACGAAAATTCCCAATAGATGTCACGGTGGACATAACAAAATATATTTTTAAAGTGTTTGTATTCTTTACTTTGATTAGTATGCATGCGCGTGCGCGCTTGCACACATGCACACACACACACACACATGTGTGCACATGTGCGCATGCACACCCACCCATCCACACGCACTCACTACATCGAGTAATGAAGGAGCAAGAGTCTTTAGGGTGTCTAGGTTGTGGATAAATAATTTTAGTCTGTTGTAAGTCTAATCCTTTGATCAAGAGTACTTTGGTCATGTTATCAAAGATAGTCTTCTTGATTAACGGATCTATATTTAAGGTACTATGTTAAAATTATATTGAATGTGGTATCATAGTAGTATTCTTGTAAAAGTTTTATTTTATCTATACATAAGATCTTGTTGTTTTGCTTCTGTTCTTCTTTTGAGTGATTGTAATTTTTAAGCTTCCATCTGTGAAATTGGTTTATACATTGTAAGATGAGAAAAGAGGTGAACCTCCTTTCTAAGTCTCCAGGGTGAGCACAATTTTGCTGAGACCAATGTTAGGAAAATAGTGTTTACATTAGTAATATTGTATGTGTTATTATATTACGTGTGAGAATGAGTTGTTTAGGAGATATAACAACTCATGTATTTTAGTGTGGTTGTTACGAGACTCGTATAAGAATTAGTGAGTGGTTGTAGGAGCCTTAATAGGCTTCCTATTTTATAGGATAAGTATTTCCTATATATATGTATTTGCTGGATGAAGGAATAGATAGTGTTGGTCATTACTATGTTTAATCTCTTCAATATGTCCAAAGCTTTCATCTGGTATCAGAGTAGACATGATATGTTTCAGTATGGCATGCTAATTTTTGGAAGGGCAATGATCTTCTAATGCTCAAAGCAATGGAAATATTAATTTTTATATCTAGATTTTCTCTTCTATCATATTCGTGACAGTCCCGTGTTCTTTTGGTCTTCATATCACACTTGATCTGTATTCAGATTCGTTGAGGATCAAATTCTATCAACTCATTATTGGAATGATATTTTGGGTCTAATATCGGTTATCATTGTATGTATTCCTATTTAGCACTAATTTTCATATGTGGAACATATCTGGAGAGCATTTGTCGTTTATGTTTGTTGTGTTGAATCTGGCTTCAAGGCATATGTTTGATCTATTCTTCTCTGGAATGCCACGTGGTTTACCATACTAATTCTTACCTTAGTGATATGTAAACTTCTACTTTGGAACTCTATGAATCACACAACTATGTTGTTCTACTTTCAACTTTGGAAAATGACGGATTTGCTTGAAAATTAGAGCTTTGTGACTGATTATCTAGTGCTATAGAAAGGGAAATTGTAGAGAAGGAAATAATTCAAAACTTCTACACCAACAATTTTATCCTGGAAACCTCCAAGGAGGAAAACCAGTTGGGAAGGGCAATTGCTCTTTCTTCCCACTTCTACTAGTCTAACATAGACAATTATAGATTACAATAAGTAAGAAAAGAAGCAACAATGTAAACCTTCTCTCCAATTACTTGCTTGCTCTATTTCTACACCTTGCTTCTACAGTTCCTTTCCAGCACTGAAGATCTTGCTCACTGATCTCACTAAACTCTGCTTCTCGATCTCTCTGGATCTTCGAATCTTAGATTCTTCTTTGAATCCCCCATTTCTCTTGCTCCTTCCATGTATTTATAGGCCTTCACATGTCCCCCCGTGCCTTGGAGAATGTGAAAGGGCATGGAAGAAAAGAGACACGGCTGGACGCTTCAAATTCGTGTCCATCTGCGTTCCATTCTTCTTTTTTGTTTGAAAGTGTTAGGATCGCAGCCTTGTGTAGACCGGCGGTCTCAGGACCGCTGCCTTGGCTGGGCAGCGGTTTCAGGACCGCTGCCCTACAGGGTGGCAGTTTTGAAACCGCCGCTCTGCACAGAGTGGCGGTTCCTTCCATAACCTTCGTTTACCTCATTTTTCTCATTTTTCTTGTTTCTCCTTCTTGGTGCTGATGGAACTGATGAAGTGGTGTGTTTTTCTGGATCCCTATGGATCATACCTCCCCTACTTAGGAGGCTTTTGGTCCCACAAAAACCTTAGTGGGGGAGTGGTAGAGGAATCAACTCCCTCTCGTGCTCATTCGAGTACCACTTGAACTGCCTTGGTGTCTTCTCTTGTCCAACCTGCCAAGACTCCTGTGGATCTCTGGTTTGTTGTTCCAGTGCTACATCCTCCTCTGAGTTTCCTTGAGTACAATCCTCTTTGGAAGGTAACTTCTGTATCTTTCCTTCTTTGTCATGCATCGATGGCGTTAGTGGTTGCGAGCTCTTGCAACTTACTATCGTGTGCATCTGCATGAAGCATGGCCTGAAGGTTTCTTCTCCAACCTGCTCAAGTATAACGAAGGTCCCATACTGTAGTGGTTTAGTCCTTGCATGTCTTTGTTTCTTGAGATGGATTGGCCGAATCCTCCCGAAGTACGCTGCTGCTATAGTCACCACCGTTCCTTGTATCTCTTCTTCTTCTTGCTGCCCCACGGTTAGGTCCAGTGAATCTGTAGGTAGATATGGTGAATGCATAGTGGAAGTTTAATTTGCTCTTTGAATGAGCAGTTCATGTGGTGGCTTCTTTTGTAAAACCTGACAAGTGCTATCCAAATTCTCCATCCTTTGGTCAGAAATATCTATGCTCTCACGTCCATTTTTCTTTTCTTCCAATGAAAGAAAACAAAACTGATGATTTTCCTAAATAAGTCTTGGTGCTTGGTTGGCACTTACCATAGCCTTCTTTGATTTTCTTTGGTGTGCCCAGATGTTAAAACTGACTCCATCCTTGACCCATATGTACTAGTTCTCCCTCCTTATGAACACAACATCCCTGATATACAAGTAAGGACTTTAGAAGACAACGTCAAATGCATCAAGTGGAATAATATCAGCCTCTAATACATCTATGTATTGGGTGTTTATCCTAAACTTAAACTTACACTTCCTTGTAACTTGTATTTCTACACCCTTCTTCACCCATCCCAGTGGGTATGGATGTGGATGCGCGTAAGTCTCTAGACCAAGCTGTTCTATAACCGCATCAGAAATCAAATTTGACTGAGAACCAAAATCTACTAAAGCATTTACCTTAGTCTTCTTGATTTGGATTCTGATTTGAAATAGCTTACTCATCTCTTCTTCTTCTTTCCCCATACATGTTAGTGGCTATACATCCCAGCCTTTTGTCTACATCTGAATCATCCTCAATCTCCACCTCTCTCTTCTGTCTTCAAAGTGGCCACGGATTTCTTGGAATCCTTGGTTTGGTGCTTTGGGTGCAATTCAAGATGAAACTTCCAACATGTGGCATTATTATGTCCCTTTCCATCACAATTCTTATAGAAATTCTTAGGATCTTTACAAGTATGCAAAGTAGTAGCGGAATGTTTACCTTTCCATTTACCTCTACTACTTGTCTTCCCTTGTTCTGTGTCCTGTTGTTCTATTGAATGGTCTCCCTTTGGCTCTATTTCTCCTTGCTTCTTCTCATCATCAATGTAGTATGCTTGTACACAAGCTTTATTGAGATCCTTGGGCTTCGTGGAGATTACCTTCCTCCGAAGGTGAGTGTGAAGTCCTCCTAAATACTTGGTCAGAATGTACTCATCCTCCAAGTCCATATTAAGCAACATGACTTATCTCTGAAATTCTGTAGTGTATTCTTACATACTTTGAACACTGCTCTATCTAAAGTACTGCCACTTAATCATCATGTTAGT
Source organism: Taxus chinensis (assembly GCA_019776745.2). Lineage (NCBI taxonomy): Eukaryota > Viridiplantae > Streptophyta > Pinopsida > Cupressales > Taxaceae > Taxus > Taxus chinensis. Next base: position 157,825,629 of record CM034152.1, on the reverse strand, counting down.
CTTATGGCCAATAGGATAGAAGTTAGCTCTTATCAATTCTTTAAAACCTTTCCAAGTATTGACAATATGACGTTTCTTCTTCTCATCAAGTGGCTAGATGGGTTTCCCACCAAACCAGAGCATGACCTTCCATTTTGAGATGTGCAAAGGTGACCCTTTATGCCTCAGTGACATTATGCATGCTAAATTAGAATTCCAACTATTTTTTCCGTTTATCCAGTAATTATGCATCTACTTGTTATTCAAAATTCTTTATTTATACTTTTGTTTCAACTTTAAAAGGTATATGTGCATAGTTTACCTTCTCACTTACAATTGGCATCTCTTCATGCTCTTCCCATCCTTCCTCTTTGTGGCTCTTTCCGATTACTGAATTTTTCAGCCAGTTCTCAAACCATCGATTCCATGGAATCTTTCTTAACTCGAAGCCATCTATTGCAAATCTGAAATCTCTTCTTGTTTCCTATGCAATCTATCCATCATGGTCTCTAGCATCTCGACTCTACGGACCAAGTTCTCTTCCTCCATTTGAGCTTGAATTCTGTGTTTCCACTTCTTCATAGAAATATCTAGCTCGCAAGGTAAAAATTCTTCACCTTTGGACCTTGTCACTGTCATAAAAAATCACAAGAAAGATTCGAATACCACAGTCCTAGATATATAATCAGCTCTGATACCAAAATGATCTATAAACTTCTACTTTGGAACTCTACGAATCACACAACTATGTTTTTCTACTTACAAATTTGGAAAATGACATAATTTCTTGAAAATTAGAGCTTCATGACTGATTATCTAGTGCTATAGAAAGGAAATTGCAGAGAAGGAAATAATTCAAACTTCAACACCAATAATTTTATCTTGGAAACCTCCAAGGAGGAAAACCAGTCGGGAAGGGCAACAACTCTTTCTTCCCATTTTTATTGGTCTAAAATAGACAATTACAATATTACAATAAGTATGAAAAGAAGCAACAGTGTAAATGTTCTCTCTAATTACTTGTTTGCTCTGTTTCTACACCTTTCTCCTACAATTCCATTCCAGCACCGAAGATCTTGCTTATTGCTCTCATTAAACTCTGCTTCTCGATCTCTCTGGATCTTTGAATTTCTATTCTCTTGTTCATTTCATGCATTTATAGCCCTTCTCATGTCCTCTTGTGCACTGGAGGATGTGAAAGGGCATGGAAGTGAAGAGACACGGTTGGGTACTTCAAGAACGCGTCCACTTGCATTCCATTCTTATTTTCTGTTCGAAAGTGTCAGGACCGTCACCCTGTGCAGACCAGTGGTCTCAGGACTGCCACCCTAGCTAGGTGGTGGTTTCAAGACCACCGCCCTATAGGGCGGTGGTTCTGAAACCGCTGCTCTGCACAGAGCAGCGTTTCTATCCAAAACCTCTGTTTACCTCATTTTCCCACTTTTCTTGTTTCTCCTTCTTGGTGCTGATGAAACTGAAGAAGTGGTGTGTTTTTTTTTATCCCTATGGATCAGGGATCACTAGCGATTAGGTTAGATTTATTTGCGATTCAAAGAATGTTGTGAATTTTTATTACTTTTTGATCATTTCGTGGATTAAGATTGGTTATTTTGTTGTTTTATTGTTGAATGTGGGCTCCAGAGAGATTGACCACATGGGATAGAGTCTTCAAGATACTCGATGATGTCTAATATTTATTGTCACATGATGATTGGGCTCACTTGAAGCTGGTTGGATTGGGTGGGATGCATCACTACAGGCATATCCACAGGGATATGGGTTTTTTGTTGGCACTATATGAGTGATGGGACCACATGATAGACATGTTTTGGCTATCTATTGGAGAGATGATGGTCACTTTAGAGGATGTGCACCAAATATTTTGCTTTTTGATACATGGTGAGAAAATTTATGTAATTGAAAAGGCCGATAGAGGTGCAGAGATGTTAAAAAAATTATGGTGAAGATGGAGGAGATGTAGTATATACTTTAGGGGATTTTTCATATGGTGCCTTATATAGTGATGATGAAGAGGGCAGAGCATTGGTGACTATGATGATGATGATGAGGATTAGTTGTTACACCTTACCGAATTTATCTAAAGGTCACCCAATGATGATAAATATAGATTCCATGATATCCAAGTCCAATTTCTGCTTGCAGCATGTTCTTGTAGCTTATTGTACCTTGCTTATGGTTTTGGATGTGTTTCCCGCTTCAAGTTGTTTTGTAGCGTTTATGTTAGAGCATTTGGGCTTCAAGTTACGAGTACATTTTAGTGGTTGGCAGAGTTTCCTTGCCTTTATGGATGAACTCTATCCGGTTACACTTTATGAGGGTAGGTTTGTAACCAAAATCACGCAATTTGGGTAGACCTAGTACTGGTTCCATGCGCATTTATTCATGAGACTTCCCAAGCAAGTTCTAAACTAATGTTGCCTTGTCTTCCAACTCATTTTCTCATTCATTTTTTTGACTTAAGCTGTTTCTATCTTGTTAGATGTGTAGGAAATTCTTCACACTTACTATTTCTATCTAGGTTGACTACCCCTAGCCAGGAAGCCAGCGATCAGGCACTTCTTAGTTGCCTCTGGGTTGGACCAACTTCTTTGTAACTTTTTATAAAAACCAAGCTTTTTTTCCAACACATTTGTTAACAGTCTTTTTTTTGAAATTGCATTCTTATGGGTTACAAAATCCCTCCAAGAAGTACACAAGGAAACATAGTTCATTTTCCTTGTTATTCTCTTGTTACATCTGCCAGATAAGCTTGCGAACCAAATACTCCAGCACTTAGCTATCATTTCTTCTAACACTTGCATCAAAGGCTCCTTAAAGACATTTGGATATCTCATTGGACAAGAAGCTGAGGGGATCACTAAGCATAACCGACATTGGAATTGTCTTTGCACTAGATAATTTCCATGTTGGAGGTGTTATTTACATTTCTAGAAGCTTTCTTTTATCAAGTAGACATAATTCACAAGAGCCACCTTAGAATACGATTTGTTTTAAAGAACATAGAATTCACATATAACTTTACATTGGGTCTGAGATAAGTACTTCCATTGAGGATTTTTCTCTAGGATAGTCATCCCCTCATGGATTTTATTTTTTAAGATTTCAGAGAAGTTCATTTTGAGGGTTTTACAAGTCAATCACTTTATTGCAGGTTTCCAGTAGAACTTTCATTGTAAGACCTCATTAACTAGTTTCAAAGGACACGAACAAGTAGAGACCTGGAAAGGATCCTCCTGACCTTTCCCTGTGGAGGTGCATGGGAAGTGAGTTTGAAGAACCCCTGCCCCTTTCTGTGCAAGTTTTGAGTTTCTCCATATCTGCTTTTCCTAGGTCTTTGTGTGATTTACCTCCGAAGTTCATCAGGGAAGAAATCAGCTTCTTGGCAAATTTTCAATTTTATGATTCTGATTCAAAGAAGAGATTATTTAGATCCACAATTACAAATTAGGAAAATCTTCATATTTTAGATTAACTTAATTTACTTCGGTCATTTGTTGAAATAGCTTACATTGTCTATTTATTTATTGGCATTTTAATAGAAGCAATTTTCATTTAATTAGGAGCATATTATCCACATGTGTAGATTTAATCATTTTGGTGATCCCAGAAAATCGAATACTCTTGGATTAAATTATTTTTCTTCCATAATGGCTCATAAGGTTTGTCAAGTCTCTTTTCTTTAATTTCATTCGAATGCACCCAAACTTAGTAGATTAGTTTCTCTCCATTGCTTCAATTAACCCTAGTTTCACTATGTTCTACCTATCAACATGTTGCCTTCTCAAGGTGCATGCTATATTCAATCATATTTCTGGAGAGACTCTCTTGGTTATAATTCCAATAAATCTATTTGCAAATCCATGTCAATTCAGCCTTCATAGATTTATTTCAGACAGGAAATTTCAAGATATGGAATCCCTACGATTACATCTCTAAAATCTTAGAAATCCAACATCTTAAAGATGCCCTTCTCAGGATTCATGCTAATGTATTCTTCTCATCTTCATTAGATTAATGTCTTCAACATGTGCTCATATTAGTGAACCATCCAAATCTTACCACTCCTTGCACCTATCAAGTCTGCACTCAATTCTAAGCAACAAGATATTCTTCCACAACTCACAACTCATGAATTAATGAAGGGTTTCCATCTATTCATTATTATCCTCCTTATCGGATTATAATAATTGATCTTGAAGGTTTTCCATATTGCAACTATCATCAAATAAATTGGCATAATGACAATTATTTCTACACGCTTTACAATGAAGTATTAAACACCTTGCGCATCAAGGTTTTTTTCATTTGTTTCACAACATTCTAATACATGCCCATCTCTAAATGATACATCTCATTGGGTTCCTAAATTTGATTCATCTATTGTCTAATGAGCATAATGTCATAATTACCCAATCGTTCCTTCTACAATAAGTCAAGCATTCATCCTAAGAAACCACCTCTCAAAATCAATCTCACTCCTCCACTCAAGTCATCTATGGCATTACCAATTCAAACTACGTAACCACCTCTCAAAATCAGTTCACCCTATTCTCCTTTGAAGGCTTCTACAATGTCTTCAATCCAACATAATCTCCAACCAATCATAACCATTTTTTCAAAGCAACTAATCCTTCTATTGATGGTCAAGACACATTTCAAATCTACCACTTAGAACGGATGGTCCTCTTTTTGCTTCTTCCTACCATTATGTTGGATATCTTCCTCTTATTATCGACATAAAATAATGCTCTCCACAATGGCATGGTACCACTCTCGCATCACTGCATAGATCTCCATCATCATAGTACACTTGGGGGCATCATTCACTTAAAAAACCCCCCTTTAGCATCAATATGCATCTTATTTTCTGATCACATCACTTCTAAAGCTTTGCACATGACGTGCACATCTTGATACTATTAGTATCATCATTACCTGATAATTCACACTATTGTGCAACGGTTCACGCCACAACTATTGAGGGCATCTTATACATATGAACCTCACACACAACACAACATATTACACAAATGACAAAAATTGACACACTCATCAATACATAATCAACACACTTCCACGATGCCTTCTTCACTAATTTTACTGAACCCACATTTAACATCACATACTACTCACTTTTCCATAATGCATACTTCTCATACAAACACAACACAATAGTAACACATACTCTTTGGGCATATTCAACACACTTGACATATATACAAAATGCTAAATTATCTTACCCGCACTTTAAAAACATGTATGGGCTTACATCACATGACACATAAGTGCAAATATCTTGTGTACATATCAACACAAACATCTTCACACACTCTTGACATATCCATTGCACATGACCTACTTAGACAGTGCTTTAACATAAAACACAATGTTTTCTAATACAAGTTTGACATGTTCACAACAAATCTCTCTCAACACAAAGCATTACATACTCAAAATTCTCACAAATAATCTCTTTCATGTCCAATATTCAACACAACTTCACAACATCTTACACAAAGCGTACAAATTTGTGACACCTTTCTCTCCTGTGCAAACAATCCAACACGTTACATATTTAACATATCTATCGCAAAATCAACACAACCAAGGAAAATTAGAAAATATTTGGCGAATATTGGTAAAACCACATTTGCATGTATGGTGAATCTTAGGAAAAATTTGTTTCATGCGTAAGGCAATTTTTTAACATCATTTTGGGCAAGGTAGGCACGACAGAAGGAACATGTACCACCATTTTCTATGCTACCAACTTTTCTATGCTTGCCGGTCATCTCAAAGCATTGCAACCGTTCACCAAATAGCATTTCACCAACTACTAGCACAACCACCATAGATTTTTGCTACCATTGAAAGCATTCTGTATGTTACCGATAGCATTCTTGCATGCTACTGGTCGGTAGCATTCTTCATGCTACTGGCCAGTAGCATTTTGCATGCTACCAGTCGATAACATTCTTCATGCTACCAGTCTAGTAGCATTATGTCTATTTTAGCTACTAACCGGTGGCATTATCATACTGTCGACCGGTAGCATGTAAATGCTACCGGCCTGTATCATGGCACATGCTATCAGAAAATAGCATTCTTCGTGCTACCCGAGCCGTATCATTCTTATGCTACCAGTCAGTAGAAGTCTGCATGCTCCTGATCGGTAGCATAGAAAATTTTGTCAGTCCAAAAGCATGTGAAATGCTACCGATAGGTGGAAAAAAAGGGTGCACTTTCTATGCAACCGGTCGGTAGCTGTATTAAATAGTCCTATATATAGACGAAGGGCGGTCATAATTTCATTTTCACCCTACACAAATGAGAGAAGCCAGAGCATACGATAAAAAATCCTCAGCAAACAAGGTGATCTGTAGAATCCAGAAAGAGAAACTAGAACTGCCAAATGACAGTTACAAATAGGAAGCAAGTGCCAACAATTTTATAACAGATCAAAAATTACAAGAAGAAAGATAATTTCCACACAGCTCAAGAGCCCAGCTACGTCAACAACAAATATGAAGAATTTTTCATACAAGATCCTTGTCTTTCCTAAACTATACACATTTCTAGAGGATCCTAATGCATTTTCCCAATGGATCAAAGCAGCCAATTTCATAGGTTTGGTGTATATGCCCAAATTTTGGATAGACCAGAAAACACTTAACAATATTCTACTCAACTACGACACTTCCACTTTCACCTTTCATTATCAACTCCCATCTCATGCACAATCATTTGGAACTTCACCCGAGGACATTGAGCATCTGACATGACTACCACACAAGGATGTGGATCCTGTCACGACCAAGGCTGTCTTATCAGATGAAGATTGCAAGTATTTGGAGTCTCATTTTCAATTATCTATTGATGTAATTACAATTGCTACTACTTGTAAGTTTATTTTCAGTTTTACATTTCATTTTGATTATTTTCAATTTTACATTTCATTTCAGTATTAACTATGTCTCCTTGTATTTACACTTACAACTTCCCAAAACCCTTCAAAAAGAGGAATTCAACTCAAGGATTTCAGTCACCCATTTCTTCAGGTCATGGTGCAGTTCTTCTAGGTCAAAATTATATTGCAAGGTCGATATACAGATATTCCGTGGTGGGCTTTGGCTTATATCGTTCACACCCTAAGTGGGAAAAAATTTGACTGGTGCAGTTACTTATCCTCCAGGATAAGAGGTGATTTGGCCAACGTTCATTTGAATGACAATGTTACCATCAGCTACACAAATTTTATTCTTGGTTTATATTATGAATCCCTCTATAATTTACATGTGGCACCACTCCACCGACACCAATGAATGCAAAGCTATCGGCTTTGTCATTAACAATTTAAGAGCAGGAGGTGAGTCCCAATTTTTAATTATTTCATTTGTAATTATTATTCTTTTTTGTAATATATATCTAATATATTTTTATTTTGGATTAATAAACAATTTATTATTGAAATATAACAGAAAATAGATGCAACTGCTGCATCGCAAGGGACGTTGCTATCAGAGGACATTTCCCACCAGGTTCATGAGATTCAATTACTGTATTGAAATCAACACGAGGAGGACACCACTCCACAATATGTCAAATGGGTGAGGAGTTCCTTAAACCCTTAAACTGACACATCCACCATACCACAGGCATTAATAGCAGGTATTTTTATTTATGATGTATATATGACATATGTTTCAATATGTTTGAAAATAAATGTAATTAATTATTAATAACTTGTATATGTTTCAATATTTCTTGTAACTTATATTGCTTTGTTGCAGAAACCTCCAGTAGCACAGGATTATATCATCAGGCTCATGGTAGCCTGGAAAAAAATTATTTGAATTTGATCAAACACAACAAGACATAGAAATATCTTCGGTACCTCACTCTTTGGCTCCAGGTATGAATTTCATTTTTGTATTTTTTTGCTTTTATTTTTTTAAACAAAAATTCGACAAGCTCATCAATCGTTGATGCTTTAATAATGTTTTAGGCCACACCTACCAGTACAACTCCTAAACATTTTGGTCTACTTCTCTACAACAACCACATCAACTGCAACATGCCCAATTTGCACCTCAGATGGAATCCTTTCAACAAAGTAATATTTATAATCATATATGATATAATGTTACATTTATTATTATTTCAATCATATTATGTTTTTCATTTGAATTTTCTTATGTTATTTACAAAATTACATTTGATTGTTGCAGGGCCTCCTCCACATCCAATTCAAAATCCATCTACTATGAAGAGGAAGATGCCACCTCCTCCACCTCCACCAAAAAATATCAGGACCAGGTGCAGTGGCAAGCATATTTCATTTGTTCCTCTAGCTTCAAGTAGGGGCACCCTTAATTTTGTAGCTGAGTTTCCAACGTTTTCGTTGGGAAATGTTCCTAGTGGACGGGGTGTTTCTGTTTTGAACGAAATTGATTTGGATGAGGAATATCTAGGGATTGAAAGTGGGGTTCAGGCCCATGGAAATTTTAATCCCCAAGATATGATTCATGGGGAAAGGTAGTCCTTCTCCAATAAGAATGGATAGATCAAAACACCTTCTCCAGTACATACTTCCTTAACTGATGACTAAAAAACTACTTTTGTACTTACTCCTCTTTTGGATGATAATTGTGAAGTCAATGTTGATGTTATAATGAAGGATATTGAACAATTAAAATTGTGGGAGTTTAGGGCTAAATTTCTTATTAAAGAAATAAATTCATGATTTAAAAATCACAACCAAAGACATATATTGTATTCTTCAGTTCAAAACGAGCCAGCTAAGCTTGATATTTTGTTGAATCAAGTTGTGTCTAGTTCTGTATCTTTTGAAAATAGTTATGATGATGAAGTGTTGGACATTATGTTGAATAGAATTGAGAATTTAAATGTAGAAGCACAAGCCTACCACAATATGTGGTTGAGAGACAAGGGCCTTGTAGTTATTGCAAATGCAGAACGAGATAAGGCATTGGTAAGTCTTACTAAATTTTCAAATATTTTTTACAATTTTTTTAAAACTTTATTAATTATTTTTCTATTTTGAAATGCAGTCAAAGTACGAAAATTTGAAAAATGAGGCTACAGTGCTTGATGTGCATTTACAAAGTGCCAAAAAAAGTCTAAATGCAACAATTGAATTGAAGCAAAAGCTTGTTATATTAAACAAGTAGAATAATACCTTGAGAAGGATCATAAAGGCACATGGAATGGATCCAGAGATATTGTTGAAGAAGCAAGCAGAACAGGATCCAACATTATTGTCTGTTGGTGATGCAGCAAATCCAGAACGAGAAATTTTTTCAAATATGGAAGTTGCAACAAAGGATCTTGTTCAGTCGAGTGTTGTAAAAGAAAGTTCTGTTGTAAAGAAGACATAAACAGAAACCCATAGAGAAGAAGCTTCTCAAGGATGATGGCATTGTTGTGAAAACAATTTGTGAAATTGTAATTGTTGTTTTTAGAATCTTTTTGTAAAATTGTTTCAAATTCAGTGTATAAATATATATACTTATTAATGAAAATATTGAAAGTTTCAAATTTCAATCGATGTGGCGTTTTACTTTTAATTTTTTTATATTAGTGCATAAGTTATTCAAGTGGATTCTTAATGTGATTATTATTCTCAATTGTGTTTGAGATTACTATGACATATTACATTAAAAAATTAGATGTTGTTGTATTTGTACTATGTTCATGTGTAAGACTGAAAAATATACCATAAATAGAATGATATTATTATCATTTAAAAGACAACAGAAAAAATAAGTATGACATTTCTCATTTAAAAACTCTAAACAAATTGCAACATTGAAAATATTATTCAATAATGAACATGCAAATAACAAAAATAACAATATACATACTTATATTCTAATATGATATTTTCTTTGCAGAATTAAAATGTACATTCATTTTTCTTTACTCTAAATAAACTAGATCAAACTGAAACATATCTTTTTGTTCACAACACTGTTATCTAATCTTTCACTGCGATTTTCAGTCACAGTTTCGTTGTTATCCATAGTCCCTGTATTAGAATTATTGATTCCTCTCCTCTCTACAAGATAATTCCATACTACCATTACCCATTCATAAGGAAATGTATCCACATCATATCATGAAACATATAATCTCAAGCAGGTATCAAGATTTTTATCCAGTCTGTTCCGATATTTTGATTTTATAAATGTTAGTGCGTTGAAAACTCTTTCATCTTCAATTGATCCCAATATCATTGTTTGACATAATTCATACAATCATAAATATTCACTAATACTTTCATGAAGGATGGAACTAGGATACAACTTTTTCCATAGAAGTTTAATTGCTCCTTTTTCTGTTGGCTCACTCAGTAATTCAAATTGTTCACTCATTACCTAGCCGAAATCAGTTGATTGCAATGCAAGTGATTCCTTTTGAATAACACCATTAATATGAAAACCATTACATTCAACTAATTGTCCAAAATGCTTTATGATAGTACCCATGTGTCTTTTAAATGAATCAGCTACAGCTCCACCTCCTACAAGATTCCAAAATTTAGGATTGACCACTCCCATGGCCTCAAGAATCTCACCTTTTTTAAAATGATCTTTGATCTCACTGGATCAGAATTGTGAGATTTTTTGTAAATTTTTTCTTGTTTCAGATATAATAACATCATATAAATTATGTGTAAATGAACTTCTTCAAGCTCTGATCCAACAATATCCACTCATTTTTCGAATGTGTGCATTTGAATCTCCTTCCCATTAACAAAGATACAAAGATGACCACATATATTGAATTTGAAGTAGCTGTTAGGATCCTTTAAATCTATCAGAGCTTTCCAATGACTGAATACATGTCCTTTAAAGCATTCATCATAGTTATATAACATATCTAGAGTCTGACACACCCTTTTCCTGAACCTAATGAAGTCCGCTATATAGATGGATCGTTCTTGAGCAAGCTTTGTTATGCAATTCATTTCATGCAACATTGGAAGAATCCCACAAAGTGTAAACAATGTTTCCAAGTCTATTAGGTGGTAAAGCAAATATTTTTCCCTGTCAACTTGCCTACAGTTCTTAAACATGAAACCAGTTAAAGATGGATATTCCTCAAAAACTCTGTGTGCAGGCTCATACATAGAAATCCATCTAGTATCAACATCTTTAAGAAGTTTCTTACCATCTGTGACCCCAAGTGAAAAATTTCTGAAACTCTAAAATATTTTCAGACTGCTTGACATATAGGCACGGAGTTCACGAGATAAGCTCTTCAAAATTTTTCAACACATTCAAATGTGTTTACTATCCTATATGCAAGATTCATCCTGTGAGCCATGCAATGAATAAGAATCATATAAGGAGCAACAAATGTTTGGAGATGCACACATAGACCATTTCTATGACCTTGCATCATTGATGCACCATCAACACCAACACAAATAAGCTTTGTAGCTATAGAATAATTATCCATTCCTGTTATGTCCTTCAAATTAGATATAACCAATTTGCAAAGATTTTCAACATTGCAATTTTCTTGCATTTTATGAACAGATATCAGATGAGGTATCCTTGTGTGGTTTTGGAAAGTATATACATGTATGCAAACCCAAGAAGTGTTGTCAACAATTGTAACCTCATCTATTGAAAGGGAGATAAAACTTGCATTCTTGACGTTTTCTTTCAAATCTTCTTGTTCAATCATCGTGAGACATCTCACCATCTCCCAAGCACTACTCTCTGACCAATGTGAATGTGGAAGGTTTGGAAACCCATTGAACTTGAAAATTTTCTTATATTCTAAAAAATATGAAATTGGTCTGCCCATTTTAAGAATAAAGAATATGGTTGAAAACTGTGTAGTTTTTGCCTTCAGATTTTCATTTACAGTTTTTCCAAAATTTGCATTAATGGTTCCTCCTTTCTCCTGAAGTTTTTGAGTGTGTTTCATTTTATTATCATACTCCTTATATTTTACATGCATGCACTCTTTTGCAGTTTTCCATCTATGAGTCTTTGTTATTTTTCCATCATTTTCAGTGACTGTGTAATATACTTTGCCACAATGTTTCTCTATAGTGTCCAATTTAAGTTGCATTATATGTTCTTTACCTAATTTCCAACTACAAATAGTACATCTACATTCTTTGGGAGTATCAATACTATTATCTGGATGTACATGTTCAATGAATGGGTATTTTGCTGCTCAATCTACTTGAAAAACCTTCCTATTGTCCAGGATGTTTTCTTCTTTCTCACATATTTATTTTTTTCAAGTGTCCTGTCAATATCATCTTAATGGAATGTTTTATTTTGAACATTCATGTATTGTTTCACTATCATTTCTGAATGTTTTATAATGAACATTCATGTATTGAAATCATTTGGCAATCGGTACAATCTTCTAGCTCTGACATGTCTGGGTCCCGGTCAATTATATCTTCATCTAATGAAATAATTGTTTCTTTAGGGTTTATGTTTTGGTTTACTATTTCATGTTGAATATAATTAACCCTAGGGGTTTCTGTATTCAAAAACAAAAAATATTTTGATTGTTACAAAGATATAAAAAAATTAAACTGAATTGACGAAAAAGAGGATTTTTTTTATGACAATCTGTTTACAACTTACCAGTACCCATGTTAATTTTTCCGGTGGATGCATGTTGGGTCTTCATTTTTTTAGTTGGATGAAAAACTTTAATATGCATAGTGCTACTTTTTATTTTTAGCTTATCTTCCTTTTGTTGATTATTCAGAGAAGCCATTGTACCTATCCATGAGAAATTTTAAAATGGATCAGTTTAATGAAAATCTAAACAATATTTTAAAATATGTAAATGAAACCAAATTCAGAATGAATATTATGCTACTTGGTGGTAGCGATGCTACTGATAGAACGCTATACTACATTTCCATGCAATATGCTTCTAGTCGAGAGCATACTGGAAGCATGTAATGCTAGTAGCATACATGCATGTATGCTACCTGCTGATTGCATGGAGCATACAATATATGTTGTCGGGCAGCATGTAGTATACAATATACCAGTACGACATATTTATGACAGTATGCTACCGTATGCTAAGCATGTTGTATCTGGTTGGTAGCATACTGCATGTTGTCATGGAGTATGTATGCTTGCCGGCCTATTGCATGCAAAGCATACACTAGGAAAATGCTATAGAACAAATTAAAGTACTTTGAAAGTAGAAAGGAAATATCCGGTGACTGGTCATGGGGTTGATGACGATCAACAGAAAGAAATTGTGAATTTGTGAGGAATATTTGATGACCATTACAATTTTACAGAAGGGGAAATTGGATGTTTGGAACTATCAACTATGAATAATGAAATATAAATACTTAAATAGTATATATATATATGAGGGGATATTTGGAAGTTTTTAAATTCATGCTAAGGGAAATTTGAATGATAACAGTCGGCTATTAGTGTAAACTCCTTGGCAAACTGACCCCTAAAATTTACAATGTTTTTATTTTTTGAATAAAAACCCCTTTCCAGAAATTTGGGGAAGATTCATGTTTTCAAAAAACTCACTTTTGGGGAGCAAGAGAATATTACGAGGTAGGCTTGGGGATGGTTATCCATCTAGTGTCAAGCTTGTGGATCTTGGAGATCCAGAATTTGGGCACCCTAGGAGGAAGGGAACATCCCACAGGAACCCAAAGATATAGGGAGTATTCCTGCATAATTCGGCTCTTCACTACGCCTTTATGATGGTAAAGAGATAATCTATAGATTTTGTACCTGGTCTAAGCAATGGTTTGAGGAGGTGGTTCAACTTCTTCGAAATATGGTTTTTCCGCGTGTTCATATTAACGGGATGAATATTGGAAATTAATCATGTTCACACTAAAGGGGTGAATGTTAGGAAAATAATGTTTCCATTTTTAATATTGTATGTGTTATTATATTATGTTTGAGAATAAGTTGTTTAGGATTTATAACAACTCATGTATTTTAGTTTAGTTGTTACTAGTTGTTTTAAACAACTCGTATAAGAATTAGTGAATGGTTGTAGGATCCTTAATAGGCTTCCTATTTTATAAGATAAGTATTTCCTATATATGTATTTGTTGGACTAAAGAATAAATAGTACTGGTCATTACTGTGTTTAATATCTGTAATTTGATCCAAAGCTTTCAGCCGATATCATAAAACCTTTTGAATCGTTGCCAGAAAGTACCAGCAATGGAGTTTGAATATCACACTCAGATGCATGGTGAAGAAGCTGAGCAATACCTAGTAATTATATTTGATGTTTTTCCAGTAAATTTTGCAATAGATGTTCAAGAAGAATTTGATCCACTTTCAGTGTGGAAAATGCCTAAAATTTCTTATAATGAAGTATATGATATCTAATAGTTGCCACTACCCTTAAGACCCTATGTTTGTTATTCAAGTCTCTCAATCCAATAATCATGAATATGATACCCCTTTAGTAGATCCCGCTAATATAAAATCCCTTAAAAAACAAAATACTTTCAAATTCACTCATATTGATTGTGTGCTGTCGACACTAAAATTTTCCTCCATAATTTCTATTTCATTAATGTATGTATTAGGAATAGGATGTTGTTAAGTATAATTAGTAGTAGCGTCTGATAGAAGATAACGGCGCCGTCAGTACGGTGCCGCCAATAATGTGGAGTACGGTAATAGTCAAAGTACAATAGGAATGTTGTAAAAAGTAAATATTTGTCGTAAGTGGTCTGATAATGTTAAAATGTCAAAGTTTGGGTAATTAGAGAAGTAGGGTCTACATGATTAGGAATTAGAAATATTATATTGGTAATAAGACAAGGAGTGAGGTCATAAATATTTTGTGTATTTTATTTGTAAAAAAGTCTAAAAATGTGGAACCCATGTAAAATGATAAGGTTTATCTTATCTTAACAGATAAGCTTACATGTACAGATAAGAGTTAAGGTATGGAATATGATTCGTCAGAGTGGATTTCTTATCCTATCTTAGAGATAAGATGGATAAGCCTGGAAGTTCTATAAATAGAGAGGCCACCCCCCTCATTTAGCATAGAAGGAAGTAGTGAGAAATATTGTAGGAAGTGTGCGAAGGAAGCCATCAGTTTAAAGGTGTGTTGAAGAAGCCATTAAGAGGTGTAATTGTAAAGTTTCTCCCATAGTCTTGGTGAAAGGAAAGTGAAGTCAATAACACTTGAAGTACCTCATGGGTGAGATTGTAACAGTTTCATGTTAATATTATAATTTTTTTTGATATTTCAGATTTGTCATCATTCTGTCTTATCATAGTCGATGGTATTCTTGTGTTATGTTGTTGTTCTGTTTCCAGATTACATCCACCAAACTAAAGGATGTGCATTAGTAAATAATCATAGCACGAGGAGTTCCTGGTGAAGAATTATCATAGTGCCGGATTGGTGATGACAGTGCAAATAGGTGCCACTCCTTTGTTTCATAGAGGTTTAAATACCTATGTCTTGTGTTGTTTGACAAATCTTATAGTTGAAAGCTTTAAGGATTCTTTACTGGTTATTATTCAAATTGGTTTGCACAATGGTCCTATTCCCTTTGAATTCTTTCCTACCTACCTTATTAACCTGCATAAAGAATATTTTCTTAAGAAAGTTCTTTGCTTACATCTTGCCACTATTGGTCTCCATATGAAGCATAGATCTTTTCCATCAGCCACTGATTATAAGATAATCTATTGTATTCTCAATACCACCATGTATTCTGCAGTCAAACATGCTATCACTAAAGGTAGCGGTGTGGTGAGTCATACCAATCTAGAAATTCACAAAATTGAGTCAAAACTTGTATCGTGGTCTCATATAAAAGTCCTAAAGGAATGGACCCTTTCTAAAAAATAAATAAATAAAGAGCATCCTAAGATTGAAAATTTTACAGTATTCCATGAATCCAAATCAAACATAAATTTTTCATTTAGATCTAAATGATCTCTCATTGCATTGTCCAGATCTAGTTCTTTTAGATTTGATAATTCATACTTATCTACAACCGAGCGTACAAATAAAGGAAAAGAAAAGAAATATGTTTGTATCCATAATAGTTTGATTCATGACCCGAACACTTATTATCTTTAGTGTAAGAATGATGGGCAAATCATTAAACAAAAATACATTCCTTCAAATGGACCTACAATTAGTATGGGCTCTAAGAAAGTTGAGATTCATGCACAAAGTCCTCCTACTCTACCTCCTTTAGAAATTAGTGAAGTCTTGTCCTCAAATGAAAAGTAAAAATTCATCTTTTGGTATCAAAGAACTGTAGATAGACAAGTTGATCCCTCAGAATCCTCCAAGATGCTAAACTGGACAAATAAAGTTGTCAAAACAATACATGATAGACTTAAGAACCAATAAGCCTTGTTTGCTGAAATGGAGAAAAATTTGAAGGCCATAGAGTTACACTAGAAAGGTGATTTGTAATCTGCCATTTATTTGCTAAATATAAAAGTTGATTCTTTGTCCTATTTTGTACAAAAGTTTGATAATGAATCTATATCCAAGTATGTCTATTTGTGTTGAACTTTCCAAAGCCATGTCTAGTGAAATTTCCAATATTGGACAACTTTTGGCATCCCATTCTGATGATACAAAAAAGGAAATATCCTCAAAGTTTGGAACCAGCCATAAGCTTATGCAAAATAGCCTACACCAACTACATGAGTCCTATGTAGAAATCAGTCAAAAAATTGATCATTTCTAAGAATTGGAAAAACCAATTCTAGAAATTCTCCCTCAGGTAGAACAAATACTTGAGAACACAAAGAAACTTGAAGAAATAGTCCCAGATTGGTCTAAAAAGATTTCATGGACATATGTTACAAAGGTTACAGATTCTAAGAAAGACATAAGACTGTTCTCCTGGGGACCAGTAAGCATGTTCTCCCAGATAGAGGTTCTATTGGTATGGATACTATTACACTTGAAGATGCAAAAAGCATGGTGCTTATGGATTAATCATTCAAATCCTATTCTAGCGAGCCACTACATAACATTGCAATGATTCAACCATTACAACCAAATTGGCATAATTTAGATTGTTCTACTCCAACACAGATCAAGGAGATGATCAATAGGATGATTGGATGGTCCAATACTCAATTTCTCTTGTACCGTAAAGATCCCAAAACTATTATTGAGACAATATCTAATGGATTCGTTAACATTGCTAGAGAATGGTGGGATGTTAATCTCCAAAAGTAAGCAATCCTTAATAGAGGTATTACTGCTCTTATTGTTGAATTTTTAGGCACTATGGATAATGATAAATATAAATATACTATTTTTTTTTTCAAAGTAAGAAAATGTGACATGAGTTTAATAAAAGAATATCAGCACTACATGAAGAAGTTATATTATAATTCAGGAAACATAAATGATCTGACAATGGAGTTCAAATATGTTGAATATTTTCTTACATGTTTTGTTATTGAATCCAATAAGGCCATGCATGGTAGAACTCTAGAAAAATTAAGTTTTGGATCTATTAACCAAATAATTGATGAGACGAATGCTCATCTCTGTTAAGAAAAATAAGAAAGAAAAGATGCTGTAAAAGCCCAAAAATCGTTAGGAACTAAATAATGTCAGATAATGGATAATTATCCATTTAAGTGTAAACCAACTCATACTTCTTCTCACAAGAAAAATCCCTACAAATATTGTTCATTTTTTTCATAGGGGAGGGGTAACTCAAAAAACATTTTCTTCTAAATGTTTTCCGAGAAGAAATAGATATTTTAGGGAAAAAATATCTTGGAAAAAGAAAAAAATTTGTGGCTACATGTTTCATTTGCAAAGGAAAAAACTATGCTAATGAGTGTCCTAAAAAGGATACCGATAAAGAAAAGGAAAAGATCAATTTTCTTGAATCTAAAGGCATAAATGATCAAGAATATTGTCTATTCTCTTATTCATATCATTATTCTTCAGATATATATTACACATTATCTAAGGATATACAAATTAATATTATGGAGTAGTTAGATTCAGATTCTGACAACACATAATCAAGATATGATTCATTACTTCATTTGTGAATATGATTACCATTTTTCCACATCCTCTTATTTTTCCATCTACTGAAGTATTATAGAAACAACTGGAGCTCGGAAAAATTGAATATGAAAGATGCCCCTATGGGATACATTCAAAAATATATATCTACTTCAAAAATCAAAGAATTAGAAGATGGATATCATGCCTAGTCACGTGTGAAATTAGATGTGTAACAGAAGCAAGAAGAAAGAAATAAGTTAGCATATCAACAACAAAAAATTCATAGAACACATTTTTCATCATATAGACTCATCGTACAAAGGAAAGTATGAGAAAGACAACCGGCCATGAGAGGTCGTGGACAAGGAAGAGGAAGGATTTCCTTGGGAGAAATTTTCCCTTTATATTTCCAGAAGAACAAGGTGCTGAAGAGGAATACCAAGTTGTTGATCCAGGATAAGAAGTTGTGTTCCCCAAGCTAGAATATAGAAGAACATGGAAAATGAATAGAATAGACTTTATCTAGAAATTTATAACAAAAGCAACAAAAGAATATAAAAATCTAGTTAAAGAAGAAGATTTGGATCATAATGAGACATAAGAAACAGATAAATTCTTAGAAGAGGCTTATCAAGAGATTCTGCATCAAGAAGTAGAACAAGAAGTCCCAAAAAAATCAACTCAGAGGCATGTACTATCAAATCTGCTCAAAATCCTTTTATCTCAATTAGTATCTGCATCCCAAATATTAAGCATATTCTATAGATACAATGATAAATAGTGGTGAAAATATAATTTTTCTTAAGACTAGAGCTATTCCTCCAAATCGTTGAAAAAATACCTCACGATAAATTTTGATAAAAAAAGAATTCATGTCTAGGTATACAACCTATGTCCTAGTATAAATTGAAGGTTACCAGAGATCATTGCAATTTTATCAACATGATATGCTTTACTATGACTACCTACTATGAGTAGATACTCTACAACAATGTGGAACCTTTAGTATAAATAAAGATTTCATATCTTTATTTTTTTGATGTCAAGATACCTAGAAAATATTCATCCAGAACCATTATTCCTTTACCAGATTAGAAAAAGGAATCCAACCATGAATGGATTCACAAATTTGTATCCCTTTGTAAAGGAAATATTGTTGATATAGTAGAAAAGATTAAGAGGGGCCTTTGTTCTGAAAACCCTCATGCTTTTATAAGCAGAACAAAGCATTTATGCTCACTTGACTTACAATTTACCAAAGATGCCCATGGGAAAAATATTATTCCAAAGTTTAAATCTCATCATAAAGGAATGATTCCATAATATAGAAAAGAATGCCATAAAGAAATAAATAACTGATTCAAAATGATTTTATTTGACAGTTTAATTCTCAATGGGCTTGTGCAACATTCTATGTTAGAAAAAGAAGTGAGAATCTCAGACAAAAGAAAAGGCTTGTAGTTGACTATAAACATATGAATAAATATGTTCAGTCTGCACAACATCTAATCCGAGCAAAGAATGATCTTTTGACCAAAATCAAAGGATCTAAAGTATACATCAAATTTGATTTTAAAAGTGGTTTTTGGAAAATATTCCTGAAATATGAAGATCACTACAAGAAAACATTTGTTGTACCAGGTGGATAGTATGAATGGAATGTACTTCCATTTGGCATAAAGACAACTCCATCATTTTTCTAGAAAATAATGGATAATATCTTTGGTCAGTTGTCTGATTTCCTAATTGTGTGTGTGTGTGTGTGTGTGTGTGTGTGTGTGTGTGTGTGTGTGTGTGATATTTTCTAAATCCCCTAAGGAGCATATTGAGCATCTCTAGAAGTTCTATAATAAAGTTTACCAAAATGGTTTGTGTCTATCTCCAAAAAATGGAGGTATTTAAAGATGAAATAAACTTTCTAGGCATTACTGTAAAAGATCGCTTAATTGAGATGCAATCTTATATTGTATCAAAAATCCAAGAGTTTCCTAATCAAATGATTGATAAGTTATTGTTGCAGATATTTCATGTATGTATTAATTATATTGCAGGTTTCTACAAAGGCATTCTTGATGATAGAATTCTTCTTAATAAATGGTTAAGAAAGAATGCTCTTAACTGTTTGCTTGAAAGAACTTGGGTTGTAAGAATAATCAAGAGACAAGTTCAGAACCTTACAACCATCCCTCTACCAGGAAATGGACAGAAGATTTTTAAGACAGATGCTAGTGAATAATTCTGGGGAGTTGTGGTAAAATAAAAAACTTGAAGATGGAAAAGAAAAGATCTATAGATATTTATCTGGATATTTTCAAGGCTCAGAAATAAAATATCATTCAACCCATAAGTAAATTCTAGTAGAAAAGAAAGCTATAAAATATTTCCTATTCTTCCTACAGATAGAAAATTTCATCCTGAGATCTGATCTCAAGGATTTCAAATATCGACTAAATAATGGTGACCCTTTAGACAAAACTTATTTTAAAATACTATAGAGATGGAGAATGTTGTTTGATAATTACAGTTTTAAATTTGAGTATATTAAAGGGAAATACAATTCCCTAGATGAATTTGTGAGCAAAGAATTGAACAAGTTCAAAAATGTCAACATTACCTAGGTAATCCATGAGTTTGTCTTCCCTATATGGTCATGTTCTGATTCTCAAATATCTATAGATGTGCTAAGACAAAATGATGATAAAATGTCTTATAAAGCATAAAAAATCCTACTTGCTCATGGAATTTTTTTTTCTCCCTACATCATGTCTAAAGTTACAATCTCATATGTAGATCCATAAATACCAGCTGAATATTTTCATTCTCTAAAAGAACCTATGGTATTTTATACCCTGAAATGTAAATCAATACATTACAAATATGTGTATTCACCTCCCAATGTTGTTCCTATAGAAGGAATTCATCTAAGGAAGCTTGTGTTAAGGCCAAGAACATTATGGAGATTTGAATTTTATCAAATGTGGCCATAAGTTCATCTACTTCAAATTGATATATGGAACAAACCCAACAAAGCAGGAGATCAAGGATATATTGCTAACCATTTCAAATATTTTCTCTCCAGATATCTCTCTACTCAAATCTCTGACCATTCTCTTCTTCAAATGCATCCTGACATTTCTAGTAATATTTTAATAATTTTAAAATTCCTTGGTATGTAAAGGAGGCATATTGTGTTATCCTAACCACGTGTAGGCACATCACCAACATCTGGATGGATAGTTGTGGTGAAAAAATTATCTCCGCCATATATTCAATTTACATCCTCTAGCACCATGTCATTTCTTACAGATATCAGATCAATATCTTTTCCCATCAAGAAGACATGTATCCATAGATAATGATGGTAGTTATTACATTTCAAGACTCTAGTACGATCCCAACATAAGATACCTACACTTCACCAAAAGAGAAGAATCATCCATCTCCTCCAACTCATCAGATAGTGATGAAGGACCTCATGTCACTTTCAGTCCCTAGATATGTCATTATAATCATTTGGTATCTTGTAAAGTAAAAATTATGATGGCAGACTTGTTGTCATCTATCTTAGTTGTCCTCTTAATTCATATAAAGTTTTGACATGACATACTTTATGTCACATTAAAGCATGGTGGACCTCCCTATTTTTTAAAGGCATCAGGATGAGTGTTGTGTACTCATCATTTATGTTTGCCACTATCTCTTAGTGGGAATATTTTGTTGAACTGAGTTTTCAGTTCCCAGTCTCTTGATTATCTGGTGAAAATCCTATCTCTCCTATAAAAGGGAGTTTGGGACTCACTCACTACATTGGGTAATGAAGGAGTAAAATTCTCTAGGGTGTCTAGGTTATGGTAAATAATTTTAGTTTGTTGTAAGTTTAATCCTTTGATCAAGGGTACCCTGGTCATGTTATCATAGATAACCTTCTTGATTAAAAATTCTATATTGAAGGTATTATGTTAAAATAATTTTCATGTATTTCTTTGTGTTGGTTCTCTTCAGCGTCATTCTTGTGTCATTGTTTTCATGAAAATGTGCAATAGGGAAATTGACAAATTTCCAACATGACAACGATACCCATGTACCAAAATTTTCACGTTTTATCATTCTGAGGCACCCCGGGTCTACATAGTCAGTCCAGTAACCTCCAAATTAGTGTTAATTCATTCCCTTAGGTGATTTAGGAAATTCAGTTCAACCCCCTAGGTGATTTTAGGAGTCCATTGAAACTTGCAAGTTTCAGGCAGCAATGGGAAGGGTTATCACTGGCCTTCCTAGGACTGAAGCAAATCCATGGAGCAGAACAAAAAATTCAAACTAGAAATGGAGGTGATTCAAAGGCCTCGGGACATAATGGAAGTGATTCAGGAAGATTCTGGAAGGATCCATTTGAGAAGTTGGGAGCAATTTCACCAAAATTAGGGTTCACAGGCCTAGGCAGTGGACATGCGAAAACAATTGCTGAGCTTACGAAGGTGATTTGGGAATCTCCAGATGGAGTTAAGAGAAACAAAAAATCATCAAAATGGGAATTCCAAGACCTAAAATATGGTGAAATTATTTTTTCACAACACTTTGGCGTAATGGGTCTACAAGCATTTTTTCTCATGCACAAGTGGAGTACCAGATCAAAAATCCAATTTTTCAGAGATCAAATGGAGGAATCAAGACATGATACCCCCACCATTGGATTCATAAGGCCATTACCAGTCAATATCATATAAAATTTTCATCAAAAAATTCCATCAAGAGCTCAAGTTATCACTCGTTTCAAGTTGTCCTCTTGGAGCGAGTTCGGGAGTTAGTCAAATTTTGGGAGGACACGTGTCAGCTCCAGGAGCTTGGAAGAATTTTGTGTCCCTCACGTCCCTCAAGTCAGGGACATCAACATGGAAATTTTCACCTATCCCCCATAAGACCTCTGGACCCTTATGCAACCTCCAGGATCACCAGTTCAGCCCCTCAGTGTGCTTGTTTGGGAGCTCAAAGCCTTCGACCGTCGGATCTTTGCCACCTGTCATCACCTAAGGTAGCACCATGGAATTTTATGTCCCTCATGTCCCTTTGAGGTCAAGGACAAAAAACATGGAAAAATGTGACCGTACTTCTAAGGAAGACTTCTAGTCACCCATATGACCAGCTTCTAACTCCTCGGTGCTTTAAAGTTGATTTCTTAGCCTTCATTCCTTGTCGTCGAATCTTTGCCACATGTCATCCCCTTGATCGCCATGGAATTTGATGTCCCTCACATCCATTTGAGGTGAGATAAATGAAAATGAACCTCATCCCTTCTCATATTTATTTCAAAATTTTAAAATCCTCACCTTCTTCCCGCTTCTAACTTATAACATTCTCGTGCACAACCATATCTGCAAACTTCTCTACAACTTCCTCACCACCACTCCGCCATTGCCAAAGCTCAATCCAGATCCACCAAAGAATAAAATCCTATTTCCCATGGCGATATACAGGTCTTAGAAGAATATTTCATTTGAGATAAGGAGAAGAAATTAAAAACAAAGAAGAAGAACAGTGGAAATCCCAATTGCCATGAAATCAAATTTTGAAGAAATCTTGCAAAAAGATGCACAGATTAACGAACCATTTTTTGTTGTTAGTTCCTCTATCAAAAACCATTAAAAACATACCTTCAAAAACTCCTCTTATGGCATAAAACATTCACAGTGAAGAAATCTTATTTCCGGCTCCACGAAGAACAAATCTTAATTTCCCATCAAACCAGCAACTGAATCGAAGAGAAATTTCACTACTGAGACAAGAAGAAAAAACCTATCACAATGGAGTTGATTTCATTGCGCATGAATGGAGACAAAAACCAGACATAAAAATTTCAAGCTCCATTAATAGTTGCCATGACACAGTAGTGAAAAAAATCAGTGAGCTACCTCTCCACTTCTCAGGGTTCCAGTGGAAAAAATCACACAAAAATTGGAGGGAATGATCGTTGAAAAATCTAGTTTCGCATGTGAACTATTTTTTGTGCCATGAAGTCCTATTTTTTAGGGATATGGAGGACTGATTTTTCATCAGATTTCTGCCCTATCACATGAAGAACATCTATGAAAAAGGCAGTGAGCTACCTCTTCAATTCTCAAGGTTACAATGGGTGAAATCACGCGAAAATTGGAGGGAATGATCGTTGAAAAATCTAGTTTCACGTGAACTAGTTTTCGTGCCATGAAGTCCATATTTTTTTAGGGATATGGAGGGCTGTTTTTTTATCAGAATTCTTCCCTCTTTGAAGAAATTTTCAAATTCCCAAAGATCCGGCAAGGTGAAACCCTCTCAAAATTCAGAGGGAAGGGTCTCCAAAAAATCTAGTTTCTCTCAAACTAGTTTTTGCACAATGAAGTTGCCAGTTTCTCAAGATATGAAGGACTGATTTTTTATCAGTATTCTACCCTGGTAGCTCCATACTTGAAGCTCTTACCAAACATAAATTTTCATTTTTCATTTATGAGCAAATCATGATGAAAATTGGAGCACGAGTTTGTGACGAAGAGCCAAATCCAAAAAAGTTGTTCCCATTACAAACAGAGGTCATTTTCACCACTTACTAAAAATAATATATGTTATACTTCATTGTATGCTATAAATGATGAGTCCCACTGAATTGAAAGTTCGATCACTCAAGATAATTAGAAAAGGGGTAAAATGGAAAGTAAGATAGAAAACGACTTCTTCCCAAAATAGCAGGTCCCCAAATAGCAACCTGCTATAAATAGAAATGTGCTAAAAATAGAAATATATCAGGAATAGAGGAGGTTGGAAAATGGTAGACAGTTCAGAAGGTGAAATTGGAGCAAGACATGTGATATGTCCCAAAATAGCAGAGCAAGGGATCATATTCTAAAAATAGAAAGTTTTCATTTCAGGAGTGGAAAGTTGCATATGACTTTGTTTTCACTCACCTTACTACTTTTTGGACTCCCATTTGGATAATGAGATGGTTTCATGAGTTGAAAAGGAGGAATGAGAACTTCACAAAGGTCTTGGAAGCATCATCTTGAGTGTAATGGTTTATAGAAGCAATATAGGGCATCACAAGGCACATCATGTGAATTCATCTTCATCACTTAAGAAACCGGGGTAATTCAAAGTGAGTTAATCAAAATGATTTCAATGAGTCAAAGAGTTCATCAAAAAAAATTCAAGAAGGTTCGTCGTGGGCATTGTACGTGTTCATCTTGAACTTATATCGATAAAATTCAGAACAGTTTTTCTGTCGTCCAGGAGTTTGCGGTCATCAATAGATTGGGAAAATGATTCAAATTTATTCAAGGGAGCCATCTTCATTGGTGTAGAAGATCACCCGTGCCAGAAATCTTTCGCTCAAATTTCATGAAGTTGCATCAAGGCATTCAAAACATTTTGTCACGAGGAGTGTTTTCCCTCCATCCCTTCCCTCCTCTCTTTCCCTCTCTTCTTTCTCTCTCCATTCTAATTCTTCATTATGCGTCATCATTGTATTTCATCCTATTCACTTAAGTGACCTATTTTAAATTTGTAAAAAGTATTTTCTCAAAATTATAAGAGAAATACTTAATTCATGGAAAACTAAAGGTCACGAGTGGAATATGGAAACAAAGAGTCATGTGAGGGAGGTGAAAGGACAATTCAGATTGCTATAAATTGGGATGGCCTCTCCATCCTGAAAAAATTCCATATTTTAGGAAGAACTCTTACTATGTAGCATTGTGATAGCTTGGTTGAAGCTTTGTATTCATCACTACACATGGAATAAAAGCTACACTTATTCTATTTCCCTTTCTTGTTTTTCCTCTATTTATCTCTTTCATGCACTTTGCAAGCATAGTTGATCCTGTATGGAATTGGAGAGGAACTTGGTGTCCTCGATAGATGAATTTAAAAACTTGGTGTTTTAATTCATTGGTCCCGCTAGCTTCATTGTGCTTTCCTCTATATTGAAGGTTGAACTACTCCGGTTACTGGGTGTGAGCTCTGCAATCTACTCACGAAGTAATATTCCTTGCATAATTTCCCCCTCTTTACCTTTATCATTGTAATTTCCTCCCTTGTACCCCCGTACAAGCACTTTTCCACAGGTTCAGTGGAGTGTCCCTGTGTGATCCCAACCAATTTGGCCACCCACAACATTTAGATAGGATTAGGATTAGTTAACTTTCAATAATGGGAGTTGTACCATTCAATTTAGAGGTGCGTAGCCCCGTGAGCATTGGTGGAGACACCTGATTTGTGTACCTGAAATTTTTTCTCAGCAGCAGTTTTTGGTGACTCCACTAGGGAAAGATTTTCCTAAGTGTGCCCAAAAAAGATCTCTTCCCAAAATATCAAAAAATACAAAAAAAGTATATATTCAAAAACAAAAAAAAACATATTTCAAAGTAAAGTCATTCTTGAAGGTGACTCCATCAAGGAATGAATCCCTGTCACATTTTTTTCTTGCACCATGAAGAAATTCCCAGATTGGAGTGAAGTACCAATAAGTGACAATGTATAAGAAGAAGAAGAAGATGTCTACTCGAAAAAGAAGATCATTGATCAGCCATGGTTCCGAAGTAGTGTTGACAAACGAAATAAGAAAGAACATGTCACTGATGGAGAAGAATGGATTCAAAGGAGACATAAAATAAGGTGCAAAGCTCGAGAATATGCTAAATTCTTGTAAGAGATGTATGAGCAACTTGAAGCGACTCATAGTGAGGAAGAAGAAGAGGAGAGTTTTCCTATAGAGTAAGATCCTGAAGATCATTTGTACCATAGAGTTTTCATACCTGAAGGGTTCTTGAATTACTCTAAAGAAAATCCTATCCTTGAGCCTTCTGATGAAGATAAAATCAACATTCAAGAAGATGATGAAAGACAGGACGATGCAAGATCCACATAAGAAGATTTTTGCAACCTCGCGCATCTCACTACAAAATTGAGAACATTATCTTTCTTCCACCGCTCAATAGATGACTTCCTCGCATACAGTGATGAAGAAATGAAAATGTTGAAAAGAGAATATGTGGAAAGACTTCAGATCATAATAAAAGGAAATTATGACCTCGAAGTCTTTGATGAAATTTGGAGGTATGCATTAGCTCTACATATAAGATATGAACATCTGTAAACACCTCATTAAATGGTGGAAGAAGAAAAGCTGTGCCCTATGGATGAAGACCCTAATGGCTGCCCATATTATAAGGTTTCATTCCTGGAATATTCTTGGATGCTTTTGGAGAAGATCTTATAGTGGAAACTTCTGAATAAAGCCAAATCAACATCATGGAGGAAGAGATAGGAGACATGAAGATAGAACCACCATTCAACAATTCCCTCTTGCTTGAGACACAACCCATACGGGGAATAATATATTCAATAGAGGATTCTTGTTTCCTAATGGATGATTCAATGATTTCTTAAGACTCCACCAATGATAAAGAAAATGGACAATTTGAAGTAAGCATGAATAATCCCCCTTCAAATTTTGATTTTTCAATTAATGATGAAATGGATACGTGAAAAGAAATGAAAGAAATCGACCTGTCATTCTGGACTGAGAATGATGAATTCAAGATGGCCATGGAGGGTTTTCCCTCCTATTTTGATCCTTCAAGTGATGTACAGATGATTCATGAAGAAATGAATACAGTTGAAGAACAAGATTCTCTTCCTGGTTCAATCATGGATGATCTGATGGAAGAATCTCATTTCCTTTCCGAAGCCAAAGATAATGAACACTTTGAATATAACCTCTTCTCACCCAAGGAGCAAAATTATCATCATAGTGAGTATGAATTCTTTCATTGTTCATATGACAAAGAGGATTCGATAATGGGTGATCATTATAATATTGAAATTTCTTCCCATGTTGTTGCTTCAACATGGTCCCATCAAGAGGATTATATGGATTTTTCAGCTTAAAGGAGTACTATTGCCACAAAACATGGATCTTTCCTCTTTGTTAGAAGGTGTTGTGAATCAAGTGTGCCCATGCTTGTAAGGAAGTGAATATTGGGAAATAGAAAGTATGGAAGGAGTGAATGAGGATGTTTCAAATGAATCATGGGAACATATGGCTCATATTTTCAACCATCTTTCGAAGGCACAACATAAATAAACTTTCACTAAAAATGAAGATGAGCCTATGGTGAACTTGAAATAATAATTTGTGCGAGACATCTTGAAGCTTGCAGAAGAAACCAAATATCTTCAACTCAGTATTGAACTATTGACCCAAACTATGGACATGCAAGACATGTATGAATCAATTCGTGCTTCCCATTATGGTACACCAATTTTTGATGTTGAGATAGAGCAGTTGGATAAGCTTGATGACTTCCTTAATACTTTGGTTGACGAGAATGAACATGAAAACATGTCCTTTTCTTCCACATTGTGCAAAGAAGTTCATGAGTGTAAAAGAAGTAAGGTTCTCGAATATCCTTGAGATATATCCAGTTTTGAAGACAAAACCTCCACCATGGAAGAAGATAGTAGGGAAAATGTTGAGCTGACTCACATGGAGGGGAGTCATTTAGAACAAAATAAAAATTTGTGATAACATTGGGAGTGTGATCAAAACCAACATGTTCCCATCATTTCAGAATGGTCCATCAATGAAAATCAAGTGCTCATATGGAAAAATACAATGAAGGATAAGGAATGCTTATATCGCCAAACCAAAAGCTACAATTTTGAAAATGATATCAAGATGCACTCCGAACGAATGCATATTGGTGACAATTTCTCTAGACAACAAAGCGGGAGTATGCATGATTCTTGCCAAATGATCCAAAATAAGACTGGACTCACCATCCTCTAAGTTCTGATGCATCTTGAACATGTTCCCATGCTGCAACAATATCTTAAGGATGATGAAGATCTCCAGTTCAATTTTTTAATCTCCATGTCCGAAAACACTTTCTTAGAGAAACAAAGAGGGATGTTCGGGGAAGTTATTGAATGGGAAGAAAATCGGTTTGTTCTCACTCCTTCCAAGTGATTTTTTGATATAAGAGACAATTTGAAGTCACAAATAAAAGAAGATGAATGTTTTCATGACAAGATTAATTTTCCCACTCTTGAAGACATGGAAGAATGGTGTCACATGGTCGCAGGATGTAAAGCGAGAGCATCAAGGTACAAGAGTTTTGAGAAAGTGATGAAGTGTTGATTAGATGCAAGAATGTTCTCTGTGTAGTATGATTACGAAGATGAAAATATGGTGAGCCTTCTTCTTCTCAAGCCATGAAAATCCATCACCAATGCATGGTTTTATCAAATAATAGTTTTTGTGCTTTAATGGTCATAGTTTAATCCGCTATTTCATGATGGCGTGTACTTTTCTCAACCCGTTGTTGGGTATGTGTATATCCTTTTCCTGCCTCTATAAATTTCCCTCCCCATGTACATAATTTCCCTTTCCTGTTGTGTGTTTTTTCCCCCTTGGCATGTTTCCATTCCTTTTTTTGTTTTTGTGTGTGTGTTCAATAAAGAAAGTTGTGTAGCCAATTTTTCTAGTGACTTCGCAGGGCCCAACAGATAATGCATTAGTCAATGGATTATATGGTCTAAAGTTGAAATTTTGGATTCTTCATGTCATATCTTCACCGTGCTTAGTACATACCATGTCCCGAAGCTAGAGCTAACTTTTGTCATGAAAATGTGCAACAGGGAAATTGACAATTTTCCAACATGACATTGATACCCATGTACCAAAATTTTCATGGTTTATCATTCTGAGGCAACCCAGGTCTACCCAGTCAGTCCAGTAACCTCCAAATTGGTGTTAATTCATTCCCCTGGGTGATTTAGGAAATTCAATTCAACCCCCCTAGGTGATTTTAGGAGTTCATTGAAAATTGTAAACTTCAGGCAACTGTGGGAAGGGCTATCAATGGCCTTCCTAGGATTGGAGCAACTCCATAGAGTCAACGAGAAAATAAAAAATGGAAATGGAGGTGATTTAAAGGCCTTGGGACATCATGGAATTTATTTAGGAAGATTCAAGAAATATTTGGAGAGTTTGGGGCAGTTTCACCAAAATTAGGGTTCACAAGCCTAGGCAGTGCACAAGCCAAAACAACTGTTGAGATTCCGAAGGTGATTTTGAGAGCTCCGGATGGATTTAGGAGCTAAAAGAAACACCTCTAGAAATATAATTACAAGCCCTATGATATGGTTGAATTATTTTTTTCTCAACACTTTGGCGCAATCGGTTTGAAAGCAATTTTTCTCATGCACAGGTGGAGTACCAGATCAAAAATATGATTTTTCAAGGATCAAATGGAAGAATCAAGACATGAGACTCCAACCATTGGATTTATAAAGACATTTCTAGTTAATATAATAAAAAAATTCACCAAAAAGTTCCATAGGGAGCTCAAGTTATCGTCGTTTCAAGATTCCTCTTGGAGCAAGTTCAGGAGTTAGTCAATTTTTGGGAGGATACGTGTCAACTCTAGGATCCTGGAGGGATTTTGTGTACCTCACGTACCTCAAGGTCAGGGAAATCACACATGGAAAAATTCACCTAGCCCCCATACGACCTCTAGACCCTCATGTAACCTCTAGGATTGCCAGTTCAGCCCCCAAGTGCATGTGGGAGCTCAAAGCCTTCATTGTCGGATCTTCGCCATGTGTCATCACCTTGCTCGCCGTGGAATTTTATGTCCCTCACCTTCCTTTGAGGTCAGGGATGTAAAACATGGAAAAATGAGCCCATCCCCTAAGGAAGACTTCTGGTCACCCATATGACCAACTTTCAGCCCCTCAGTGCTTTAAAGCTGATTTTTTAGCCTTCGTTCCCTGTCGTCAGATCTTCGCCAGGTGTCATCGCCTTGCTCACCATGGAATTCAATGTACCTTGCATCACTTTGAGGTGAGGGATGTCAGGGACATGAAAATGCATCTCATTCCTTCTCAGCTTTATTTCAAAATTTTAAAATCCTCACATGCTTCCCACTTCTAACTTTTAACATTCATGTGCAGAGCCAAATTTGCAAACTTCTTTGCAACTTCCTAGCACCACTCTTCCATTGCCAAAGCTCAAACCAGTTCCACAAAAGCAGAAAAAACTTTCCCATGGAAATATGTAGGTCTCAGAAGAATATTTCATTGAGCTAAGGAGAAGAAACAAAGAATAGAAAAGAAGAACAATGGAAATCCCCATTGCCGTGAAATCAAATTTTAAAGAAATATTGCAAACGAATGCACGGATTGACGAAACATTTTTTTTGTTAGTTCCTCTATCAAAAACCATAAAAAATATACCTTCATACCCTCCTCTCGTGCCATAAAAAAATCATAGCCAAGAAATCTTCTTTCTAGCACAACGGAGAAAGAAGCTTGATTTCCTGTTAAACTGACTAATGAATCGAAGAGAAATTTCACCAGTACGACAAGAAGCAAAAACCTATCGCAATGGAATTGATTTCATTGTGAATGGAGACAAAAACTAGACCTACAAATTTCAAGCTCCATTAATGGCCACCATGGCATAGTAGTGGAAAAAATCAGCTAGCTACCTCTCCACTTCTCAGGGTTCCAGTGGGTGAAATCACACATAAATTGGAGGGAATGATCGTTGAAAAATATAATTTCACATGAACTAGTTTTTGCACCACGAAGTCCCTATTTTTTAGGGATATGGAGGACTGAATTTTCTGTTACGTTGTGGAGCCTGTTTTCATGTGAGAAAGTGTTGAAGAATGTACACTAAGAGTATTGTACACTTTCCACAGTTGTCTCGCCCGGGTTCGGGGCCAGGTCGAGCCCCGAAAAGGGTCTGAGGGTGATAACTCCTGGTAGTAGGGGTTCAGGGGTACAACCCCTGAGAAAAAATATTTTGGACTTAAAATGTGCCTGATATACTGGGAAACATGTTTTTCTCATATGGGCAGGATTTTGACCCATATGTTTATGGGACAGTTTTGGCCCATGGTTTTGATACTCACGGTTTTGTAAAACTGCTTAAACAGTTGTCTACTTATATGGTTTTATGTATATGGTAGGTATCATGTAACATTATAGATGAGTTTTGAATTCGGTTGTGAATTCTGTAGAGTTTGTTGAGCATAGCTCCAAGCAAATCTGGATATTATATTGAGAGAGCGGTGGCTTGTAATAAATTCTGAGAAAGTGATTCTTGGGGAACGTAGCCCAAATTGGGTGAACCATGTTAAATAATGTCCCTTTGTGTTGTGTTATTTTATTATGCACTTTTATTTAAGATCTGTAATATTTTCTGCATATTAGTTTCTACTGTTGCAATTCTGTGAGGGATTATTCACATATTTTATCTCTTATTTCCTAACAATTGGTATCAGAGCCTGGTTTGGTTTGCTGAAGTGTTGAATCGTAGGGAAATTTTTATCTTGAGTGGGAGCTATGGCAGATGATGGAAGATCTAGGGTTGATAAATTCAATGGGCAAAATTTTAGTCTTTGGAAGATGCAAATGGAAGATTGCCTTTATCAGAAGGATCTTTATATTCTGCTGTCTGAGAAGGTGAACAAACCCTCAAGCATGACAGATGCGGAATGGGATTTTCTAGATAGGAAGGCACTTGGGACAATTCGACTATGTCTTACATCTTCGGTATTATTTAATGTTTCAAAGGAAAAGACTACAAAAGAACTTATGGATGCATTAGGGAAGTTGTATGAAAAACTCTCTTCCTCTAATAATATATTTTTAATGAAAAAGTTGTTTAATATGAAGATGTATGAGAATGGTTCAGTAGCAGATCATCTAAATCATTTTAATATGGTTGTAAATATGCTAGCTTTGGTTACAATAGAATTTGATGAAGAAGTTAGGGATTTATTAGTTTTGTGCTCTTCACCTGAGAGTTGGAATAGCCTGGTAATGGAGGCAAGCAACTCGGTTCCAACTAACTCAAAGTTGAAGTTTGAGGATGTTGTAGGAGTGATTCTAAGTGAGGAAATGCAAAGAAAAAGCTTTGGTGAATCTTCTACTTTAGGGAATGCTTTGACAGTGGAAACTAGAGGGAGACAGAAGAATAGAGGAAGCCATGGAAAATCAAAGGATCAAACAAGGTCAAAATCCAAAAGCAAGATGGTATGCTGTCACTATGGAAAGTCTGGGCATGCAAATAAGGAATTTTGGGAGCTTCAGGAAAATAAGAAACAACATGAAGAAAACAAGGAGGCAAATCTGGAAACGGGTAATGTATGTCAGGATGCTTTGATTCTTTCTTTGCATAATATTACTAAATCTTGGATTTTAGATTCAGGGGCTTCTTTCCATGCTACTCCACATAGGCATTATTTTGTTGATTATGTTCAAGGAGATTTTGGGCATGTTTTTCTTAGTGATGATGAGCCTTACAACATAGTTGGAAAAGGTTCTGTTCAGGTTAAGATGCAGAATGGAAATACTTGGCTATTGAAGAATGTCAGTGCCTACATTAAGATGAAATTTGATATCAACGGGGCAGTTGGGAAGTGATGGTTATATTGTGATATTTACAGTGGACTCTTGGAAGGTTACTAAGGGTGCTCTTGTGGTGGCAAGAGGTAAGAAGGTTGGAAACTTGTATTTAACCACTTTTATCACTAATGTTTGCAATCTTGTGGCTTCAAAAGTAGATACAACATTGTGGCACTATAGGCTCGGTCATATGAGCCATAAGGGCATGGAGATCATAAAGAAGGATCTGCCCAAATATATAGAAATGGGTTTGGAGTTCTGTGAAGACTGCATATATGGGAAACATAAGTGAGTAAGGTTTCTCAAGGTTGGACCTATAAAGAAAGAGAGTAAGTTAGAGCTGGTGTATTTTGATGTGTGGGGACTGGCTCAGGTATCATCTCTTGGGGGTTCAAGTTATTATGTTACTTTTATTGATGATGCAACAAGGAAATTTTGGGTTTATTGTATTGGAAAAAAATATGATGTATTTGACACTTTTGTTAAATGGAAAGCCTTGGTAGAGAATTAAACAGGTCTTAAGCTAAAATGTCTCAGGTCAGATAATGGAAGGGAGTATTGCAGCAATGAATTTGATGATTAATGTTCTAAGAATGGAATCCACAGGAAAAAGATGGTTCCAGGAAATTTGCAGTAGAATGGGGTGTCATAAAGGATGAATAGAACAATAATGGAACGTACTAGGAGTATGAGGTTACATGTAGGACTGCCTCTTTCTTTTTGGGTAGAAGCAGTGAGCACAGTTGTGTACTTGATAAATAGAGGACCCTCAAGTGCCTTAGATGGAGGCATACCCGAGGAGGCTTGGTATGGTAAGAAAGTTGATTATTCATTTCTTAGAGTCTTTGGATGTGAGGTTTTTGTCCATATAGACAAGGATGATATGACCAAGCTAGAGGCTACATCAGAAAAATGTACTTTCATTGGTTATGGTGGTGATGACTTTGGATATAAATGTTGGAGTATTAAGGACAAGAAAATCATTCGATCTACGGATGTGGTCTTCAATGAGAAATTCATGTATAAGAAACAGTTGTAGGAAAACAGGGAAGAATCCAAGAAAGAATATGCAGCGATAGAGCATCTTCTGGATGGGAAAGTGACACATGAATCAGTTCAGGAACCTCCTCAAGTTTTAAGGTATTCTAGGGTAAGAAGAGAACTTGAATGTTTTTCTCCTTCTCTTTATTATTTATTACTCACTGATAGTGGAGAGCCATAGAGCTTTGATGAAGCAATTCAGGTAGATGCCAGGAAGAAGTGGGAGTAAGCCATGGATGAGTAGCAGCAGGCTCTCATGGGGAACTAGAAATGAGATTTGGTGAAGCTACCCGAAGGCAAAAGAGCATTACAGAACAAGTGGATGTTCAGAGTCAGAGAGTAAGAAGGAGGTAAGAAAAGATATAAGGATCAGTTGGTGGTTAAGGGGTTTTCACAGAAAAAAGGTATAGATTTTGATGAGATTTTTTCTCCTGTAGTAAAAATGAATTCTATTTGAACTATTTTAGGAATAGTTGTAGCAGAAGACTTGCACTTAGAACAACTTGATGTAAAGACTGCATTTCTCCATGGTGATTTGGAGGAGGAACTATATATGTAGCAACCAGAGGGCTCTGAGGTCAAAGGTAAAGAGGAGATGGTGTGCAAATTGAAGAAGAGCTTGTATGGCTTGAAACAATATCCACATCAATGGTATAAGAAATTTGATAGCTTCATGATGGAGCAAGGTTATGTTAGATGCCATTCTGACCATTGTGTGTATACAAAGAAATTTGAGGATGGTAGTTATATTATCCTGTGTCTGTATGTGGATGACATGTTGGTTGCTGGTAAAAACATGCAGGAAATAAAAGTACTCAAGAAGCAGCTAAGTGAATCCTTTGCTATGAAGGATTTGGGGGCAGCCAAAAAAATCCTTGGTATGAGGATATCTTGGGATAGGAAGGAACAGAAGCTGAATTAATCTCAGGAAGAGTACATTAAGAAGGTCTTGGAGAGGTTTAATATTTAGGATGCTAAACTGGTTGGGACTCCTTTGGCATGCCATTTCAAGTTATCAAAGGAGCAGTGTCCCAAGACAGAGCAGGAGAGAAACTAAATATCTAAGAAACCTTACTCATCAATGGTTGGCAGTTTTGTGTATGCCATGGTGTGCACTAGGCCTGATATTGCCCATGCAGTGAGAGCGGTGAGCAGATTTATGAGTGATCTGGGTAGAGATCACTAGCAGGTAGTAAAGTGGATCATTCGGTATTTGAGAGGGACCATGGGGACAATTTTGTGCTACAGTGGATCAGAAACCACTTTGTGTGGTTATGTAGATTTAGATATGGCTGGAGATGTAGACAGCAGGAGGAGCACAACAGGTTATGTTTACATTGTAGGTGGGACAACAGTAAGATGGATTTCACGACTACAGAAGTTGGTGGCTTTGTCAACCATGTACGCTAAGTATGTTATTGCCATAGAGGCAAGCAAGGAAATGATTTGGTTATAGAAATTACTTGAAGAATTGGGGCATAAGCAGGAGGAAGGAAAGCTGCATAGTGATAGTCAGAGTGCTATACACCTAGCTAAGAAATTTTCTTTCCACTCTAGGATGAAGCATATACAGTTAAGGTACCATTTCATCAGAACAACTTTGGAGGAAGAGAAGTTGAAGTTGGAGAAGATTCATACCAGTCAGAATCCTGCAGACATGATGACCAAGGTGCTTACAAGTGAAAAAATGAAGTTGTGTTTAGCTTTGGTTGGTCTTCACGGAAACTAGTGAAGGGTTGAGAAGCTTGCTCAAAGGAAAACTAGTCTTCAAGTGGGAGATTGTTAGGTTGTGAAGCCTATTTTCATGTGAGAAAGTGTTGAAGATTGTACACTAAGAGTAATGTACACTTTCCACAGTTGTCTCATCGAGGTTTGGGGCCGGGCCGAGCCCTGAGCAGGGTTTGGGGGTGGCAACCCCCGGTAGCAGGGGTTCAGGGGCACAACCCCCGAGAAAAAATAATTTGGCCTTAAAATGTGCTTGATATACGAGGAAATGCATTTTTCTCATATGGTCAGGATTTTGACCCATAGGTTTATGGGATAGTTTTGGCCCATGGTTTTAATACCGACGGTTTTGTAAAACTTCTTAAATAGTTGTCTACTTAAATGGTTTTATGCATATGGTAGGTATCATGTAACATTACAGATGTGTTTTGAATTCGGTTGTGAATTCTGTAGAGTTTGTTGAGCATAGCTCCAAGCAGATATGGGTATTGTATTGAGAGAGTGGTGGCTTGTAATAAAATATGAGCAAGTGATTCTTGGTGGACGTAGCCCAAATTGGGTGAACCACGTTAAATACTGTCTCTTTGTGTTGTGTTATTTTATTATGCACTTTTATTTAAGATCTGTATTATTTTCTGCATATTAGTTTCTACTGTTGCGATTCTGTGAGGGATTATTCTGCATATTTTATCTCTTATTTCCTAACATTTTCATCATATTTCCACCCTATCACATGAATAATATCTGTGAAAAAGGTATTTAGCTACCTATTCAATTCTCAGGGTTCTAGTGGATGAAAGCGCATGAAAATTGGAGGGAATGATCGTTGAAAAATCTAGTTTCGCGTGAACTAGTTTTCATGCCATGAAGTCCATATTTTTTAGGGATATGGAGGGTTTTTTTTATCAAAATTCTTCCCTCTTTAAAGAAATTTTCAAATTCTTGAAGACCCGAAGGGTGAAATCATCCAAAATTCAGGGGGATGATCTCAAAAAAATCTAGTTTCTCTCAAACTAGTTTTTACACGATGAATTTGCCAGTTTCTCAAGATATGAAGGACTGATTTTTTATCAGTATTTTTCCCTAGTAGCTCCATACCTGAAGCTCTTACCAAGCATAAATTTTTATTTTTCATTTATGAGCTTTTTGGAAAGAAAATCATGATGAAAATTGGAGCACGAGTTCGTGATGAAGAGCCGGATCCAAAAACGTTGTTCCCGTCACAAAAAGAGGTCATTTCACCACTTACTAAAAATAACATATGTTATACTTCCTCGCATGCTATAAATGATGAATCCCACTAAATTGTAATTTCGATCACTCAAGACAATCAGAAAAGGGGTAAAATAGAAAATGAGACAGAAAACAACTTCTTCCAAAATAACAGGTCCCCAAATAACAACTTGCTAAAAACAGAAATGTACTAAAAATAACAATATCTCAGGAACATATGAGGTTATAATATGGTAGACAATTCAGAAGGTGAAACTAGAGCAAGACAAGTGATATGTTCCTGAATAGCAGAGCACGAGCTCATATTTTAAAAATAGAAAGTTTTCATTTAAGGAGTGGAAAGTTGCATATGACTTTTTTTTTACTCACCTTACTAATTTTTGGACTCCCCTTTGGATAATGAGATGGTTTCATGAGTTAAAAAAGAGGAATGAGAAATTCATGGAGGTCCTTGAAGAATCATCTTGAGTACAATGGTTTACAAAAGCAAGGCAGGGCATCGCAACGCACATCATGTGAATTCATCTTCATCACTTAGGAAACTGGATAATTCAAAGTGAGTTGATCAGAACAATTTCAATGATTCAAAGAGTTCATCAAACAAGTTTCAAGGAGGGTCATCGTGGGCATTGTATGTGTTCATCTCGAGATTCAAAACAATGTTTCTATGGTCCAAGAGGTTTATGCATTATAGAGTTTGCAGACATCATTGGATGGGGAAATGATTCAAAGTTATTCAAGGGAGCCCATCTTCATTGATGTAGAAGATCACCAGTGGCATAAACCTTCACTCAAAGTTCATGAATTCATCAAGGCATTCAAATCATTTCATCATGAACATCCCTTCCCTCTTCATCTCTTTCCCTTTCTTATTTCTCTCCATTCTAATTCTTCGTTATGCGTCATCATTGTATTTTGTCTTATTCACTTAAGTGACCTATTTTAAATTTGTAAAAAGTATTTTCTCAAAATTATAAGAGAAATACTTAATTCATGGAAAATGAAAAGTCATGTGAGGGAGGTGAAAGGAAAATTCAAATTGCTATAAATTGGGATGGCCTCTCCATTCCGATTTTCTTTCCATATTTTGGGAAGAACTCTTATTATGTAGCATTTTGATAGCTTGGTTGAAGCTTTGTATTCATCCCTACACATGAAATAAAATATACAATTCTTCTTGTAGACACCAAATTTAGGTCACACTCCCCTTAGTCCTCTTTCAACCAGTTAACATAATGTGTTCACCTAACCATGATCCCTTTACCCCATATTTATGATAATTTAATTACTTACAATTGAATTAATGTCCATCCTCACATTATTTATTACTTTAATTACTTTAATTAGGTTAATTTATACCTCACCATGAACTTATTCTTACCCTATTAATTAACTAAGACTCAGTATCTACTTATCTTAACCAACAGGATTTAGTCTAACCCTAACATTACATGCCTATTCCTTCTCCAACAATACTCTCTCTTATCTAAGTGCTAACCATCACTTGAGACTCGGGTTGACAAGCAGAGCACACCAACAATAGCCAAGATCTGTTATTTTTAGTAAACCTAGTATTTCCTACCATAGCTGATGTCGTTTAACCTGCAACTGACGTTCGTGACCTTGACAATCATCGATTACCATATATACAGTTTTGCAAAAAAAAATCCTAGGTTGGTCACTTCAAGTTTTGGAGAGAGCTATTTGCATTCAAGCACGAACCAGAGTTTTCTCAGCATCAAGACAACATAATACATTTAGCTAGAGGCCCAAACAAGTACCTGAGACTGATCCAAAGGCATTGACATTCATGGGAGCACTCCAAGAAGTATTGTTGTGACACTAACCACCAATTTATTCATGGATCAACCATCACCTTCCTTCACCAACCAAGCTTGTAAATACAAGTACGTGAATTTGATTTTGAATCATTTATGTACTTTCTTAATAGGTTCTTTATCTTCTGTGATTAGATCTTGTTATTCCTTGCATTCTTCCATCCCCACCTTTCTGCCCATCTACCTATCCAACCACCCCCAACCTTCTAGCTCTCCCTACCTATCCTTTATACCTTCATGAGTCTTCCTCATATTATTACAAACCCAATCATCCCTCCTTCACAATCTGTGCAATCACAGAGAAGCCCAAAATTACCTTTTATCAACTTTCACCAAATTACCCCTACTGATGTCGGTTACCTTGATCATCGTCAGTTTCCCCTTCACTGACATTATTCACCTGACCGACGCTAGTTACTGTGTCTCCTGTTAGACTTTCACTAAACCGACCTTAATACCCCAAAAACCTCATAGAACCTTGCCAAAATCCGGTACCCCACCTATAACCTCACCATATAACTTCCCAACTCTCTGTGCAGACATAAAGAGAGCCTAGATACATGTTTCTGAGATTTGGCCACTCCCACGAGAACCAATATCGATCATCTTAAACTGGTATCGATCATACCTAAACCGTCATCGATCATACCTAACTCTGTTTCTAGTAGATTGCCTTAGACAAGTAAGCCTCCTATTTTCCTTAAATCAATCCAAAACTTCACCAAATCTTACCTAGACCCTACCTGTGAGCTTCAGACCACTAGCCCAGCGTGGAACCTGACCCAGGACCTTCATCAGTTTAATTATCAATGCATTTAATTGGATTGTAATTGATAGTAATATGAGATACCTAAATTAGAACACTAACATTAGATTCTTTTATTTGCATGTTCATTTATTTTATATTGAATTATTTATATATATCAGTGGATTGACAATCGTCAATGAAGTGTCACACTTCCTAGATGTATCTCATGCTAGGCAATCCACTAACCTTTTGCTATTAACTATGTTTTGTTGTCTTGCTTTGTATCTCAAGTAGATCCTCCTAGCCAAAAGGAAGATCACACAATCAACTTGGATCAAGAAATTAGATTCGCGCGTAAAACATTCAACCAACATTACAACAAGTATTCCTCCTTTGCTTATTTACCCTTATCTATTTCATCAATCTGTTAAGAATCCGGTGAAACATTTTGGCACACCCGGTGGGACCCATAAGGGGTTCTGTTGCATTTGTTCATTCCTAGGTAAAAAAATGTGTGTTTATTTCCCTTTGAAAAGTATTCACATTAATTTTCTTCTCTGGAATCTTCTCCTTCTTTCTATTGTCTAAAATAAATCGTGTTTTTGGTGCTTTAAAAAGAACACATATTTCTTTTTAATGCATTGCATTAGTGAAAGATCATTCCTCTTCATGTTCTCCATTTGCTACATCGAACGTAATTTTTGATTTGGGATTAAAAAATTTGCATTTCATTCTAGTTTTTTGCATTGTAGCTCACATTAATTGAGGGCAACCTATACATTGGAATTCATGCCCAACTAAGTGTTGACTAATCCAATCACAGTTCACTTTGCACACACTTTATACCAAACCACTTAAATAATTTACACATCTTCTTAAACATCATCCTACCTGGAAGAAGTTGTTAACGATTGCACAATCAAAGGATTGATGTGGACGCCCACCCAGCTGGTTTCTCTGTCCAGTCATTATCTTAGAGAAATGACCGCCCCTACAAAAAATTTACCTAAAACTATCCTTAGTTCTTTTATTTTCATAGGGTACCTTCTATCAGACCAAAAACTCTGTTCTATTCACAAGTCAGTCCTAAATAACATAAGCTAAAACATAAAATTCACCAATAGGATTTCATGTTTCTTAGTTTTTACTCGATTTTTGTTTTGAGTTGAGAGGTCGTTTTCTCCATTTCTGCTCTTCCTTTCACACTCCACAATCATAGTTGGTGTATTCTGGCAGTTTCTGAGTGTTTCAGGGTTCAACATTACCATACTCAGGTTTCTAGGTTGGTATTTTATCTTATCTAAGTCACTAAATCCCATTTTCCTCATATTTTCAAATTTCACAGTGACTGGCGTCGGTCTAGCAACCATCACCAGTTTACATCTGACCGTCATCGGTTTACCTAACCGTTGTCAGTTTCTTATTTTTTTGGGTTATTTCACCAAAACAACACTCATCATATTTCTATTCTTTTTGGATTTTCTCATATACATCATCATACCTCTGGATCTTTGAGATTGCTATCAAATCCAATTTTACTTCATTTTCATCAGTTATTGCCTCATTTTCAAAACTTTTTATTTTCCATAGTAACCAGTATCGGTCATTCTAATAGTCATCGGTCACCCTCTATCACCATCATTGGTTAACCCAACCACCGTTAATTCCAGTTTTTAAATTTTTTAATTAAAACAACATCATTTTTTACCTTCTGGAACTATTTTTCTCCATTCCTTCTATTTTTCTGTGTCATTTACAGAGAGCAGATTGCCAATCCTACACCGATTCACATGGTTTTGACTCGTAGTCAAGCCAATGCCCTTGTATTCCATGCAAGCTTTCAGCCACTCCCGCCTAGCCCATCGCCACCTTCCATCTTGTCACCTATGGATCCTACTCAGCCCATTATCATCAGT
Source organism: Taxus chinensis (assembly GCA_019776745.2). NCBI lineage: Eukaryota > Viridiplantae > Streptophyta > Pinopsida > Cupressales > Taxaceae > Taxus > Taxus chinensis. The sequence continues at coordinate 157,783,645 of CM034152.1, read as the reverse complement.
ACTTGTGATGAGGAGTTCAAAAGAATCCTTGACCAAAACCTCGTTGCCTTACAATATTATCTCGCCCATTCATCCACTCGATATTTATCAGGACAACTGGTATACGACATACCTATGTCCATTCCTCCTGCCCTCACACCCACTTCTACATCCGCTAGTACTAGCTCAACCTTACCTTAATCCACTTTACCACCTGTAGTATCCCAACTTGACCCCACATCATCAATATATGTGGCACATACACCATCGGTCATACTTTTGACATTATTTTCTCCCAGGGTGTCAACCATTCCTTCATCAACCACCTTGAGCATATCCCTGTCTGTACCTGCCACCTCATATATACCTATTGCATCATAACCACCCATGGTGTCGGCAACCCATAATCCATTCCAAAACATCGTCCTCTCCATCCCGCACTCTTTATCTCCAATCACTACAAGAATCGCTACATCTACCCCACCTACTTACACATATCACCAACAACCACCTATCTCATCTATCACCTATTAAGGATATTTGTCACCTGCATCTATTCCCCCCTCATATTTCTCGTACTCAGCACCACCATATACTGGGATGCCATCCTCATCATACATTCACCATCTACCCCCTTATACTACAGAGGGTGCCTAGTCATCACAACCTACCAATGACCTTATTAAAATGATGATGGAAAAGATGCAAACATTGGAAGCATCATTTTCTGGCTCTCAAAACTCTTTGACATACAGAAAAATCTAAAATGAGCCCATTCATCAGTCTATTCCCATTCTTCCATACCCTATGCATTGGGAAATACCCAAATTCAACGAGTTCAACAACAAAGAGGACCCATAACAACACTTGTAGTCTTTCAAACATGGATGTTATCTAATCGCTCATGATGACGCTCTACTCTTGCAAACATTCCCAATGTCCTGTCATCACCAATCCGGTACTATGATAATTCTTCACCGGGAACTCCTCGTGCTATGATTATTTACTAATGCACAGCCTTTAGTTTGGTGGATGTAATCTGGAAACAAAACAACAACCGAACACAAGAATACCATTGACTATGATAAGACAGAATGATGAAAAATCTGAAATATCAAAGTAAATTATAATATTAACATGAAATTGTTACAATCTCACCCATGAGGTACTTCAACAAGACTATGGGAGAAACTTTACAATTACGCCTCTTGATGGCTTCTTCAACACACCTTTAACTGATGGCTTCCTTTGCACACTTCCTATAATATTTCTCACTACTTCTTTCTATGCTAAATGAGGGGGGTGGCCTCTCTATTTATAGAACTTCCAGGCTTATCCATCCTATCTCTAAGATAGGATAAGAAATCTAATTTGACGAATCATATTCCATACCTTAACTCTTATCTGTACATGTAAGCTTATCTCTTAAGATAAGATAAACCTTATCATTTTACATGGGTTCCACATTTTTAGACTTTTTACAAATAAAATACACAAAATATTTATGACCTCACTCCTTGTCCTTATTACCAATATAATATTTCTAATTCCTAATCATGTAGACCCTACTTCTCTACTTACCTAAACTTTGACATTTTAACATTACCGGACCACTTACGACAAATATTTACTTTTTAAACATTCCTATTGTACTTTGACTGTTACCGTACTCCACATTATTGGCGACACCGTACTGACGGCGCCGTTATCTTCTATCAGACGCTACTACTAATTATACTTAACAACATCCTATTCCTAATACATACATTAATGAAATAGAAATTATGGAGGAAAATTTTAGTGTCGACAGTCCTTAATAGGACTTGCGTTGGATTGGTATAGTGGTTTACCTTGAAATTCAATTTATGCATTCAATCAAGTGGCTCAAGCCTTCCCAAACCATTTTTTGATCAATATCATCAAGAAGGTCAGCATGACCGACTTGTACTCAACATGACAATACGAAGACAAATCTATCGCAGATTTTGTCGCTCGTTGGCGAAGCCTCATCAACTAGATTACATTCCAAATTCCTCAAATTGAGCTTATAGAGTTGTTCACTAGGGCTTGTGTCAGGCACATCTCACCAACTCTCAAAGTCCAAACCTTCTGTACGTTTGATGAAGTGTTCACCATGGCTAGAAAACTTGAAATTTGTGCCATAGAAGAGAAGAAAATTCAATTGCGTAACAAAAATGTTGCATTCAAGTCAAATGATGCCTCTTCCTCTTAGATACCCCAAAAAAATTATTCCAAAGCCAAAGGATCTGCCAACGCAGTAGTTTTAAAAGTTGGCCCATCTCACACATCCAATCAATCGAAACCTTCTTCCAACCTTTCTCCCATTCAATATTTCCAGTTCAAGTGGGAGAAACTAAAGTACACTCCCGTAGGAGAGCCCTATTCATTAGTTTTAGAAAAAATTATAAAATCCGGAGCAATTTCTCTTCCACCCATAAAACCACATACTAGTTTTGACCCCACCTGTCCTGTGCCTACATGGTACAAGGAACATGATTACTGCAACTATCGTCATTTTAAAGGTCATAGTGATGGTAATTGTATAACCTTCAAAAACATTTTCCAAGAAATGTTAGACAATGAAGATCTTGTCTTGGACAACCCAAATGCACCGGCTGATCAGAAATTGCATATCTTCAAGAAGCCTTTTCCTAATCACACCCCGTCATCTAACCAAATTGGTGAACCTTTGACTAATTACAGTAATGTTTGTGAATTTCATTTTGTTTTTGAATTCATACCATCCCTTCCTCAATTTCCTCTTATCCCATCTATCGAGGAGATTCTTACACGAGAACCTTTACCCACAGAGGAACCTATTTCATCTATTCCTTCACCCACAGAGGAGTCCCCTTCATCTCCCCCTTCACCCATGGAGGAGTCCACAATATTTTCTGATGTCATTTCACCACTCATCTCACAACCTAATGAAAAACATGTGGTGTTAACTCTCTTACCCATGAGAGAGTCATGCCCATCTTCCTCTCCACCGAAAGAGGAACCTACCTCATCCTACCCATCATCTCCCCTACCCATAGGGGACCCTTTAGAAGTGCCATCGCCTGTTGGTGACCATTCCCCATTAGCCTTTCAGGATCCTTTTTATTTTCTCTCGGCTCTCTTACCCACAGATTACAAAGTCAACCAGTTCCCTGTCTCACAGAATTTTTTCACAGGGATTACCACCAAGTCAACATCATCTCCTCCTACAACAATGTCATTTTCATGCCTGGCTGACCACTTAGATTATGTTGATAATTCCATGATTTGGGGATGCCTTCGGCTACCTTTTTCAACCCAAATGAAAATGTCGTCTATTGATACCTCTACAATTTATCCAAAGGTATTTCAGACAACTGAACCAACCATGCCCAAGCCTATTATAATGGCCTCTTCTTCATCACCCTCGCCTACACCTAAACCCTTACCAACAATCAAATTTGTTCCTATGCCTAAGAACCTACCTGCACCTACACCTTTCCCCACATCCAGAATCATCACCACACTGGGAGTCATGCCAACATCAAGCCTAGTCCATCCTCCTGTCAAATTGGATTTATCCACATCTTCAAAAACCCACACAAAAACCATTCCTCCACCTAAAAGGAAGACCCAACCTTCTAGGCCACATACACTGGTTTCTCCTACTACTCCTTTGTCACCTTCACCGCTTCCAGCTATCCTAGGACCTCACCCATCCACCTTGGCCAAGCAACCTCCTACCCAATGTAAACTAAAAACATAACAGCCCATCCCCACATCACGAACCTTTATTACACCTAACTTAGTTGCACATCATACACCTTTTTTGTCACCTGTAACCTTTTTACCACCCATACCCACACCAATTTTAGTAGGCTCGTCCCTACCTATGATATTCCCCACTCTTTAACCAATACCCTCAACCTCGCCTCTTCCAAAAACCTTCACCGCACCTCCGTTATCACCTTGGCTAACCCATCCTCTTCCACCATCTACCTTACCTTCTACATCATGCACATCATCTTCACCTTTACCCAGGAAGGTGGAACCAAAGTTGAAAAACCAACTACTTTCCAAATAGGTAGTCAAACCTACAACACCTTGTATCACTAGTTCATCTGCTACGCCTTTACCCAAGAAGGTGCAACCCAAAACTCAAATAGTACAACCTACCAAACCAATGATCAAACCTATTCCACCTTTGATTCCACCTCCCATGACTCCTCTCCCACCTAAATAACTCACACCTCTATCTCGACCCACACTTACTTCCATTGTGATCCATTGGTAGGGTCTTATGCCAACACCTTAGTAAACCTTTTAGAGACTGCAATTATCACATTGCCTCCACTTAGACCTTATGACCCACTCAAACCTAAACCAGTAGGGTTTTATGATACAAAAATTTTCACCTACCATCGTGTGCCAAGGCATGATGTAGAAAAATTTAAGGCTTTAAAGTCCGTTCTACTCTAATTTTGTCCTCCTGAAGAAAACTTTGATGACGATGATATTTTAGATGAGGACCTTGTTCCCCTTCACCTATCACCACACACCCTCATTCCTTACCTATCCAATGACCTTCACCTCCACGTCCACAACCTTTGTATCCACCTCCAACATTCGAGATCAATATGGTCCGCATAAGAGAATTAGTCAAACCTCTTCCTAAATGTCAATACGCTGCCTTCTTTGCACAACACCAATATATGCCCTCATCATTCTATTACATGTATTTTCGCTACACTTATCATGACTCGGCTTCTTCCTCACCCCATATTAATATAGTTAACATTTCCACTCTTGCCCAGAAAGACAAAGGAAAGGAAAAAAAACTAGCCCATCCGCAAATCCTGTGCCCAATATACCATCTGTAGCCACATCAAGAATTACCATTCGGGGACCCACATAACCTATTTCTGACGGGGTCACCTATTGTACAATGATCAAATAGTTACACCAATCTCCTCTCAAAATTTCATTTTACGACCTTGTTTAAACCTCTGAGTCTCACTGACAGGCCCTCATGGAGGTTTTGCAATCTATTGAGGGTTTACCTAATGACCCAGCTCATGTGGCATCTCTCACCACTTCATCGCCTTCCTCTGCACCCGCTACCACTCATCAAGTAGTCGCTCTCAATTTCTATGATGACAAGATTGTACCTCTCCAATCAGATGGTCCTGATCCCACCCTATTCATCTTCATCTACATTGATAATATATGTGTTCGACATGTTATGATCAATGGCGGTGTTAGCATCAACATTACATCTTCCCATGCATACAATCAAATGCACATCCTTGCAAATTACATGCATAATAACTCAATTATGTTGTGTTTATTCAATGATTCCATAACTTCAACCCTTGGAACCATCATTCTCCACATTTGCGTGGGCCCCCATACCATTTTGGAATTGTTCATTCTTAGAGGGGGAATTCCAGTATAACCTGTTGCTTGACTGACCTTGGATCCGCGTCATGGGTTGTGTTCCTTCAACTTTACACTAGTGTGTAAAATTTGAACATGAAAGACATAACTATACCATTCCACTTGACCCTTCACAATTCAAAACCTGTAACATGTTGTACTGACCTAATGATGTCCTTATACTAGTTAAGGCATCTACCAGTGATGTCACTTCCCCTTCACCCATAACCTCGTCCACCAACATTGTCATTAATTCTTATACACCTAACTCCTCTATCCCCACTGTTGTCACAGCCTCTACAACTAACCCATCTACTTCTCAACCAACCAATGCTTCTTCTTCCCTAATGTCCAGTAATTAATCCATTCCTGCTACCCATATATCAACTACCGATCCCTTAGAAGGTGTTTTTCAACATCTCACTTTGGGGGAGTACCGCCTATACAACATTGACACATTCCTTACGGTCCTCCCCACCTTCACACCAACTTAACATATGGGGGACTTGATACTTCTACCTACTCAGCTGAGCCACCTACCCAAACGCGACCATTTTCATCTTATGTTAAATCTTCACCAATCGTCGCTTCACCCACACCTTCCTCCATCGATGTGCATGGAAGGGTTTTGGATTTGGTTTCTATGAACAAGGCCACCATACTGTCATCCCATACACCACACGTAAACATAAAGACTGAAGTGGTATTGGCTTTTCTGAACCATCTTCCAAGAAATCCTGCGTCGAACTCATTAAAGACGACGACCCTCCATCACCCCATTTACCAACTTCACCATATTTACATATGGAGTCTATGGATCCAGAATCCGTTCCTCCTAAAAAAAATTGAACACCATTTCCCTGGTACCTCTAACCTATCAACAAGATGGCGAGGCTCCCTCTTCCCTTCCCTTCCTGTATCCTGACATGATCGATGACGATACACCTTCTATTAATGTCGTTCAATGTCAGGACGATGAGTCTATTCTCACCTACCTTGGTGCGGAAGATTTTTTATATTCACCAATCATTTCCTTATAAGACACAAACAATGTTAAACAAATTGACCATTGAAATTAATATTAACACTCAGGATGACTTGCACATTCTAAATATCGGCCAATCTTTAGATACTGCTAAACAAGAAGATTTTACTTCTTTGCTCTGGGATCATAGTAACGTTTTTTATTGGTCCTACGATGATATACCCGATATTGACCCAAACATTATGGTCCACAATATCGTAACTATTCCTGAAGCCAAACTTGTAAAACAAAAGTTGTGGAAAATGCATCCTTGAATTTCCCTTCTTGTCAAAGAAGAACTCCAACGCCTTCTTTCAGTTTCCTTCATCCTGCCCATTGATTATCCCCAATGGATCTTTAACATCATTCCTATCATAAAAGAAATAGGGGGACTCTACATTTTCACATATTTCCATGACCTTAATTTAGCTTTCCCTAAAGACGAATTTCCTGTAGCTAGTATTGACCAACTAGTTGATCTCACCGTCAGCCATGAGATGATATACCTCATGGATGGTTTCTTGGGTTATAACCAAATATTACTTTCTCCAGAAGATTAACACAAAACCACCTTCATCACTCCTTGGGGGACCTTCTGCTATCGTGTCATGCCTTAAGGCCTTAAAAACATTGGTGCCACATATCAATGAGCTATGACTTATATCTTTCATGACATTATGCATCGCATATTGGAAGATTACGTTGATGATATTCTTGCCAAATCCAAACATCGAGCCAAACACCTTACCATCCTTAAGGTCATCTTAAATAAACCTGAACCTGAGCCCCTCAATGCCTTGCATCTTCGATCATTCTATTGTTGAATTATATCACATTTTGTCTAGTTAAAATGCTCGTCCCTTGAACACCATTCACCTTCCATTTTACCTATTTTAAGGATCAATGACTAAACAAGAATCATGTGATTACCCGTCACTTTTCAACCTTATCTTCAATACGAGTACCACGGCTCTACTCATGGATAATTTTTGTCTTTTTCAAGATGGAATCCCATGGTCATTCATCACTTAAACCCTCTCTTTCATAGTTAACATGTGTGTGCTATGGTTTTGTCTTCAACTCAAGAGCGTATTGTTCTCTATAGCCTTGTCCATGACCTAAAAGTCCAAAAGCAAAACAATTTCAAAAGTAAAATGGGATTCAACTCCTTGAGTCAAACTTCTAGCAAAAATATGACTCTCTAAAAAAGGACATCTGCTATTTCTATCTCGTTACTATAAGTAGACTGCTCCCTAGAAGGATAACTAAACAAAGCTAGCCATAATGTACATAGTCTATCATCAAAGGAAGACTATTCTTGTAAAAAATAAAATAAAATAAACTATTATGAAGATTACCGCATCAATTAGCTTCACGAAGACCTCAAGGATATATTCTATTCATCCCACGTAGACTTCCCGCATCGATCAGTCTATTAAAACAAAAGCAAAAAGAAAAATATAACTTTTCCATCATGGACTTGCCTATTTTGAATCTTGAGTCTCTTACCAGATAGTCATGTTGTCTCACACCAGGTTACGCTAAAAACCAAAATATTTTCACCTCATCACCTTTTCACCCTAATTTCCTTCCCGCTCAAGGGATGTGCCAAAAATGTGAAATTTCGTGATCATGTGACTTTCTTCACCCTTAGAAAAATCAAATACGCAATGCCTTTAAGGTCTTATGTTCATAAGCCACTATTTGTTATGATAGAATCATTAGGATTTTTATCAATTAGGCGGCTTTTTTTGGTACTTATTACCATAAACATTCTTCATTAATTGTTGATTCTCCTATACAGGACTAGACCATCAACACCTACGTTTTAAGGATTCCCCTTTCACCTAAACTCAACCATGCCTAAAATGACCTAAACTCAACCATGCCTAACTGACCAAGACTCCACCATGCCTAACTCACCTTGACTCCATCATTCCTACATGAACTCGAATCAATCATGCCTAATTCACCTAGTTTCCATCAATACACAATAACAATGGAAATTAAAACAAAGGTACAAAACATCCCAAACCTCCTCAATATCCCATAGGCCCATAACTCCCTATATAACTAAACTAGGAAGGTTGGTGCCCAAGAAAAGCGTATCCACTCATCAATCATATCCTGGAGTACTCCCATCAGTGCTCAGGGGAATCTCCCACCCTCAGAATCGAGTAGGGAAAAATAGCCTACTGCCTCCATCCTCAGTATAGATAACCTCATCTCCTATGGTTAGGTTACATACATGTCTCCATAAGTGAGACTCACATTGTAATACGTCATCTCACCCATGTCCTCACCAAAAATAGTCACTATCGTCTCCACTGATGCCTCATAAGTAATAAAATAAACTGGCTCCCCAACAATAGGAAGTTGCAGGATCCAGTACACGTCCTCTAGGGTGACAGTCATCTTGGCCATTGGTAAGTGGAAGGTATTGATCACAGAATCCCATCTATTAATGAGAGTGATCATCATACTCTGATCTCAAACAATGCACCTAAAGTGTCAGACCTCGATAAGTATGACCTCCGTCATATGCTCCCACTGCTTTGTGGTCACACTAGATTGCATTTGTACCAAAAGAGGTGGTACTTTGTCCTGCATCCTCAATTGGTCTCTAGCCTGCATCCACCAAAACACAAAATTGTTAAGACCTGACTACCTTCAATTACCTATTACCCCCAGACCATACCCAATAACATCTTTCATGCCAACCCCCTTTCCCATTCTCACCTACAAACCTATTAACCCCGGTTATCCTTCCCCGTCATGTTAGTTAATTTCACCTACTTACCTATGTTATGTTTGTGGAGCCTATTTTCATGTTAGAGTGTGGTACACCTTCTATATGTTACACTCGGGTATTTTTACGGCGGTATCGCTCGCCGGTGAGCGGGTCAAGGGGATTCGGGGGCGAAGCCCCCAAAGCAAATTTTCATGGGTGGTTTATTAACCCATGGGTAATGGGTAATCGTTATGGGCTGTTTTGGGCCCCATGGTTTTTTGGTACCCATTGTTTTGTAAAACCACCTCTTCGGCTACCCATAGGTTTATGGGACGGTTTTGTTTTTGCCCATTGTTTGATACCCATGGTTTTGTAAAACTGCTTAAGCAATTGTCTATTTATATGGTCTTATGCATATGATAGAAGCAAAAGCAAATGTATTGTAGATGTGTTTTGAATTCAGGTGTGAATTTTGTAGAGTTTGTTGAGCATAGCTCCAAATGGATCTAGGTATTATATTGAGAGAGTGGAGGCTTGTAATAAAATCTAAGCAAGTGATTCTTAGTGGATGTAGCCCAAATTGGGTTGTGTTATTTATTCTACACTTTTATTTGAGATCTGTAATATTTTCTACATATTAGTTTCTACTGTTGCGATTCTGTAAGGGATTATTCAGCATATTTTATCTCTTATTTCCTAACAACCTATCCCATGTTGCTACAAACACATGTTACCCTCATCCCTCTCCATACACACTTCACCTATCCCTTTTTACCTATTTTGATTTCCTTCCTAATCCTTCTTACCCTATTCTTCCTTAACCTTAACTGGCGCCAGTTTTCCTTGACCATCATTAGTTCCATTTAACCGGTGTCAGTCACTTCAGCCAAAACCTCTGCTGATAAAGGCCAACCGATGTCGGCCAAACCTTGACCGATGTCAGTTTCTGTCGGAGCACCCAAAAATGAAAACTCGTCCTCCCATTCTTCAAAATTTACAAAAATAGCCTAAAAACTTCCTCCAACTTACCCAAACTTACTCTAGCATCATTTCCAACCCTCTTTAAATTATGTATGATGTTCTCGCCCCTCATTTTCCTCAATTTTACCCACAAATTCACAATATAAATCCCACCCAAACATTTTAACCAAAACTGAATTCAACGAACTATTTCCAGCCAAATAATGAGTTTGGATTGCCTCCTACCTCATCTCAACAACATCTATGTGGTGGCACCTCTGGTCTCTGTGCCGGTGGATCTCTCGTACCTTCTCCCGTCTCTTCCATGACCAAATCAACGCCTCACCTCCAAACGAATCGAAACACTCAATTCGATCTCTGGGACCCGCCAATCAAACGCCAATCACCCGCTACGTGGCTTGCCAGCTCAGCTCAATGCCTCGTACTATCACTTTTTCACTCCTCACTTGCTCCTCTATCATTTTCTACAAATGGTAAAGTCAAAATGAATCCGTAAAACACAAATTTTTCTTTTTTAGACCCAAATCTAAATGACCAACATTGGTCATGTCATGCCCTAGCCAACTGATGTCAGTTATACCCTAACCAACATCGGTCACTTCCCCTTACCTTTTGACCCACCTAATAACCATTTTTCCTAAAAACATTACTGAACCAATACCTTTTGACCTTACCAACACCTATTACACCCTACCCACGAGCCTCAATTACCTATACATTTCCTTAAGTGTGTTTAGGGACATATTATTTACATATACCTCGGCCTTACCCGTGTCATGACCTATATACTGTGACCAGAACCACCTTTTGTGACATTGGAATTTGTGTACTCGATATACCTTGTGATGCAGTTACCTATGTTATTTGGCATAATGACCTTACATTGTGTATTGTTGTGTTTTTATCCCGACCAAACCTTTGGTGTACTGGATCATACCTAAACGTTTGTGCACCTAACCTAAGTTGTGTTTTCAGACCATATCTTGTACCCTGGATACCTGAAACACTTTAACCTTGTTCGGATAAACCTATCGAACTTGGCTGACGTAGAGTTTGCAAGCTCTTCCACCTGGTACCATGTTGTAATCCATATGTGTGTGTGCGTTTGATTTCCATTACCCAATATACCATTACCCATTACCCACAATGACCATACCATTACCTATAACCCACCTACCCTCACTTTCACCACTTACCCATTTATCAAACCACTCACTGACTTCGTCTAACACCTCATCAAATCCTAGTTTGAGGGGGATCACCTCCAACCACACTTGGGGAAACCTCACCTTCAATCCTACTTGGGGCAACCCCACTCTCATCTATACTTGGGGTAATGACTTCATGTATTTGTGAGCATCACTTACCAATACAAGCTACGCAACAAAAAGAGGCAAACATAGACACCAAATTTGGGTCACACTCCCCTTAGTCCCCTTTTAATCAGTTAACATAACGTGTTCACCTAACCACGACCCCTTTACCCCACATTAATGATAATTTATTTACTTGCAATTGAATTAATTCTCATCTTCACATTATTTATTAATTTAATTACTCTAATTAGGTTAATTTATACCTCACCCATTTGCATCACCTAGACACCTCACCATGAACTTATTCTTACCATATTAATTAACTAAGACTCAGTCTCTACTTATCTTAACCAATTGGGACTTAGTCTAACCCTAACATTAAATTCATATTTCTTCTCCAACAACACTCTTACTTATCTAAGTGCTAACCATCATTTGAGACCCAGACTGACAAGCAGAGCACGCCAAAAATAGCCAAGATCTAATATTTTTGGTAAACGTAGGATTTCCCATTCTAACTAAAGCCGGTTAACCCGCAAACGACGCTGGTCACCTTGACCATCATCGGTTACCGTATATACAGTTTTAGAACCTTTTTCCCAGGTTGGTCACTTCGAGTTTTGGAGAGAGCTATCTACATTCAAGCATGAACTAGATTTTTCTTAGCATCAAGTCGACATAATACATTCAGCCAGAGGCCCAAGCAAGTACCTGAGAGTTATCCAAAGGTATTGTCATTCATAGGAGCACTTCGGTATGTACTTCCGCAACAATGACCACCAAGTTCTTCACAGATCGACCATCACCTTCCTTCACCAACCAGGCTTGCAAATACAAGTAAGTGCATTTGATTTTGCATCATTTTTGTACTTTCTTAATAGGTTTTTTATCTTTTGTGATTAGATCTAGTTATTCCCTACATTCTTCCATCCCCACCTTCCTGCCCATCTACCTATCCAACCATCCCTAGCCTTCTGGCTCTCCCTACCTATCCTTTATTCCTTTTTGAGTCTTACTCATATTATTACGAACCCAATCATCCCTCCTTCACTTTCAGTGCAATCACAGAGAAGCCCAAAATTACCTTTTATCAACTTTCACCAAATTACCCCTATCAACGCCAGTTACCTTGATCGTTGTTAGTTTCCCCTTCATCGGCGTTGGTCACCCGACTGACGTCGGTTACTGTGTCTCCTATTAGACTTTCACTAAACTAACCTTAATACCCCAAAACCTCACAGAACCTTGCCAAAACCTGATACCCCACCTATAACCTCACCATATAACTTCCCAACTCTCTGTGCAGACATAGAGAGAGCCTAGATACATGTTTCTAAGATTTAGCCACTCCCACAGGAACCAATATCGGTCATCTTAAACCGGTATCGATCATACCTAAACCTTCATCGGTCATACACTGACCAACATCGGTCTATGTTTCTAGTAGACTTCCTTAGACCAAAAAGCCTCTTATTTTCCCCAAATCAATCCCAAACTTCACCAAATCTTACCTAGACCCTACATGTGACCTTCAGACCACCAGCCCAGCCTGTAATTTGACCCGTGACCTTCATTAGTTTAATCATCAAAGCATTTAATTGGATTGACATTGATAGTAATATGAGATACCTAAATCAAAACACTAGCATTAGATTCTTTTATTTGCATGTTCATTTATTTCATATTGAATTATATATATATATATATATATATCAGTGGATTGACAACCGTCGAGGAAGTATCACACTTCCTGGATCTAGCTGATGCTAGGCAATCCACTAACCTTTTTATATTAACTATGTTTTGTGGTCTTTCTTTGTATTTCAAGTAGTTCCTCCTAGACAAAAGGAAGCTCACACAATCAACTTGGATTAGGAAATTAGATTCACGTGCACAACCTTCAACCAACATTACAATAGGTATTCCTCCTTGGCCTATTTACCCTTATCTGTTTCATTAATCTGATAAGAATCCAATGAAACACTTTTATTTCCCTTTCTTGTTTTTCCTCTATTTCTCTCTTTCATGCACTTTGCAAGCAGAGTTGATCCTGTATGGAATTGGAGAGGAACTTGGTGTCCTCGATAGATGCATTTAAAAACTTGGTGTTTTAGTTCATTGGTCATGTTATCTTCATTATTCTTTCCTCTATATTGAATATTGAAATACTCCAGTTACTGGGTGTGAGCTCTGCAATCTACTCATGGCACTAATCTTCTTTGCATAAGCTCCCCTTCTTTACCTTTATTTATGTAATTTCCTCCCTTGTAACCCTGTATAAGCGCTTTGTCACAGGTTCAGTGGAGTGTCCCTGTGTGATCCCTGACTAATTTGGCCACCCACATCATTTATATAGGATTAGGATTAATTTACTTTCAATAACGGGAGTTGTATCATTTAATGCAGAGGGGAGTAACCCCATGAACGTTGGTGGAGACACCTGATTTATGTACCCAAAAAAATTCTCACCAACTGTCATAAAAACATCGTTGACTCTTATTGTTCCTTTCTTCCCCAATCTAATCTGTTTGTCCATGTATTTTTCATTTCTACCTCGAATGGCTATGGTTTTTAACTTTTATCTTAGCTTTATTTCTACCCCTTAGTTTTTAGCTTTATCTTAGGCCTTAAAAAATTTCATGGAGTGTTAACCATCTTCTTACCGAATGAAAATAGTCCATCAAAATGGCCCATTGTTTTTTCTGGGCCCTTGTAATGAAATTACTTAGATAGATATAAATGTCAACAACAAGATAACATCAAATAACACCAAAAAATAGATAAATGATCACAATATGCAAGTAGAATGACTTAGCCACTTCGAGAGGGAAACCTCCAAACCACACAATGAAACTCAATTACTCAATATGATGTTCATCTACCACTTTCTAACTCTTATATATACCCGACTATGTTATGTAAAGCAACAAGGTCAACCTATTAAGCATATGAAAGCATAAATAAATATGTTATTCCATGTTAGGAAGTAATGTTAACCACATGTTGGCTATACATATTCTGATATATGACTAAGGACTAAGGGCATAACATGCCTCTCCCCTTCAAAGCAATATTGTCCCCAATGTTGACCATTTCAAGAGGCTTCTTCAAATAAGTATAGTCCTCAATGTTGATGATCTCTGGATGTCGAAACATGAAATCTTTCTCCTCCCATTTTTTAGCTTCATTGTCTTGATTTTTGCACTTGATTAGATACTAAGTAATTACTCTCTTCTTCACCCTCTTAATGTGTATTTGAATCATTTACTCATGTTCCATACTGATTTGGATTTCTTTATCCAACTCATGTAACTTTATTTGGGATAAAACATTTTGTGCAATGAGATTCTCCAAGCCTGGAAAGTATTGGGTATGCGAAAGTGAAAAAATCTCTTTGAGACTAGAGAGATTCAAATCTTCAAAAAATGATCTTATTACCATACACTTGAACTTCCATTATATTCCTTTTCCTATGGATGTAATCTTCAAAATAAAATATTGAAGCTACTCTAGATATGAACTCTTATCCTTTATTTGTTCAAATTGATCCTCTTCCTCCCCTTCTACATCACTCATAACTTCTTCTCCTTCACTCTCTTCTTATACTTCTCCTTCTCCTCCTCCTCCTCCTTTTCATTTTTCTTTTTCTTTGCCTTCTTCCACAACCTCATCATTTTCTTTCTCATCCTCTTCTTATTTTATCCACACAGTCAAGAAAACATGTTCCCACAAAACTAATATGAACTCTCTTGATTTAATTGAGAGACCCAAATTTGTGTTGGAACATAAAGCCAAAATGAAAACCAACACCATTTCCATATAGATGAAAAATAATTCTTCTTAAATTTGACCCACCCTTCCCTAACATCAATCACTCCATTTCCATAGAAAGGTCGCATCCCCATGATGCATAAAATGTAGGGTTTTAAGAAAAAAATCCTTTAACCAAGATTTAAGTATTGAATTTTAGAATTATTCCAGCCTTAATTTAGAAAATACAAAGAATAAACCCCCTTTTATTTTTTATATATTTCCTAAAATGTAAACAAATTTGAAAAATTCAAAAAAATTCAACATATGAAGAATGTTTATGAAAAAACCCTAAAATGGATATAATTTGTGCAAAAAAAGTAAAAAAATATTGAAATTTTTAGATAACCTTACGTGATTGATCCTTCAACTTCAACTAAAGCATCACAACAAAATTCACCACCTATTTGTAGATATATCCAAATCTTAAAAATTAGGATTTTCACCCAAGTTTGGTGATGTTGAATCTCTTATACCACTTGTAATGAAATTACTTAGATACATATAAATATTAACAATAATATAACACCCAATAACACCAAAATATAGATAAATTATCAAAATATGTAAGTATAATGACTTAGCCACTTCAAGGGGGAAACCTCTTAACCACACAATAAGACTCAAGTGTTTAATATGATGCTCATCTACCACTCACTAACTCCTTTATATACCCTACTATGTTATGTAAAGCAATAAGGCCGACCTAGTAAGTATATGAAAGCATAAATAGATATGATATGACATGTTAGGAGATAATTTTAGCCACATGTTAGCTTTACATATCTCGATATGCGTCCTTGTTGGTGTTGGCATGCTCCATGTTGAAACTTGTAAGAAAAAGTGTAGTCAATTTCTATGATATAAAATGAACTTTAACTCAAAATATAGATGGTTTAGTTGTAACTTTAAATCTTAAAGTATGTAAAGGAGAAGTAAACATGAAAATAGTACACATGTTTATTTTAAAGAGGGAACAAATCATGTTTTTTCCATGCCCTTAAGAGTTGGATTGTGCTTTGGAGATGTCAAAGGGTTGGGGGTGATCAATCCCCAATGTTGTGCCACATGAGATAATTGAGGAGGAAGGATTAGACTATGAATAAACCATGTGTTTTGATGCCTTCCCCATTCAATAATGTGAAGACAGGAGGAAATGAAATTCTATGAAGCTCATAGGTTTACTTTGACACTTTTCATTTATGAGAATATGGCGCGAGAAGAGGAAAGATCATTCTACAAAGCTTGCAGTTTTGCTTCGACACATTCCACTAAACCCACAAACCACACCACTAAAAATAGATATAGGATCAATTTGTTCCAATAGACCTTAGAGGGAATGACACATGCCATGTCTACATAAGATGCTACTATTTTGGAATTCATCATTATACCATTGAGAATTCTCTAGGGAAATGAAGGCCCGTGCCCTAAACCTAATATGTAACTGTATCTAGTACTATTGTGAAAAAGGTATGAAACACTCATGCCCCCTGTACCCTACTCTGAATTGTGTAATTTGTATAGTTAACAATATAGAGATTGTATAAATGTCTGGTAGAATTTGTTAAAACCTAAATTTTGAATGAAACTTCCCTTTGCCTAGGAACGTATGGAGAGGTAAGGACCATACCACAATCCTGATTATTTGGTATGGTTTTGAACATATTTGAATTATGCCACATTTTAGTATTTGTCACCTTTTTGTTGGATCTAAGCCCTGTAGAAATATATTCCTCTATCTTGTAGTTTGTTTGTATTTTTAGAAATTCCCTGTTGAGTGCCCTTTCTTTTGAGGTTCTTGTGATAAAACATTTGAGTGCATGTCTCAAAAAAAATTACAACGATGTACTATATGTTTGGAAATTTATAGGAGAATATGGAAGGCTAAAGCAATGGTGTTATCATGAAAAAAATTAGAGCACTTGACACTAGTCAATTTATACTCAAATGTGTTAAAATGGCTTAAGAAATGCATTTTGTGTATAAACACCTCGTGATAACCATGACATATTTTCCAGTATTGCTTTGTTTGGACACTATTTTTTTTCCTTGAGTTCTCAAAATTTCTATGTAAACCCGCTTCATGTCATGTGCTGATAAATACACATCTCGTTGGAACTATGACATTGAAATTTTGATCTCTGAGTTCTTAATTCAGTCTTAAAGGCTTTTCTGAAGCTTCATTTTACTAGAGAGTGTTTTCACCCTCATTAGAAAGAAACACTAAATATATTTTGTTCCCATGGAATTTTAAAATTTTCTTAACACTTTAACTTTTATTAAATCACTCCTCAATGGATCCTATGCAATTATTTGGTTCTTTGTTCCTTCATAATGTACACTTTAGCACTTAATTGGTTCTAAGTTCATTATTGGTGCACTTAAGCTTTTAGTACGCACTAATTTATCCTAGCAAATCCACCTAAGGTTCTTAGAACCTCGCCTTAATGCGCCTTAGCACTTTAGTTCCATATTGCATTAAGTGATGCAATTTTGGCATTGTGTTTTCTATTGGATTCACATTATGCACCATAGAGAATTTGATTGGTTCTTAAAGGCATAAATAGTTACACCAAGTTCTAAATTAGTTAAAATGATGTGCCCATGGTACTTTCGTTCCAAGTGACATGAGAATCTGAGTCATAATTTTAGATGGAGTTCTTATTCACATGAAATTATGTGCCATAATTTTTTATTGGGTAGTTAAAATGATGCACTTTTGACACTTGAATTTGTTCTTAAACATCAATATTGGTGCACTTTTTACTTGGAGGAGGTTCCCATTAGCATTGGAATTGTTTTAAGTTCCCAAAAAATTAAAAAACATTCCATATAAACATGAAGCTTAACACTTGGTGGTACTTAGTTCCTCAAGCGCTTGACTTGAGTACAAAAGTTATCCTTATGCTCAACATGTCAAAGTTCCTATTGACTTAGGTATATGCTCCATGATTTTGTAAGTTGATCCATATGCATTAAGTGTTGCACCCAAATCTTTCCATATTTCCACGTAGAGAGAAAGGATTCACAAAGTTCCAAAATGAATTTAAATGTGTGCTTACCACATGTTAAGGTTTGTGGCTATCCTGGCGATAGGATCACACACCCCCATGCATACATACATGGCGACGAGACCCACTAAGTGTGGTATACACACATTTTGGGAGTTATTTAAATAAATGCAATTGAAATTAAATGGTAGCATGTGGCAAGTGCTAGGTTAGTTGGTTGGCATGAGTGCTAATATCTGGGAGGTTGTGGGTTCGAATCACAGATTTTTTGTGGTATACAAACCGTGTGTATACTAAAAAATTGAAAAAAAATATAAGTGTGGGATTTTATGTATACAACACACCCATACATGCATGTATGGGTGTTGCAATCATGTCACTAGGATAGTCAGTGCCTATGTTAAGATTCTCATAGGCATGTTACGAATGTCATCATCAAAACAACCAAAAATATGGATTATAAGTTCCTTTAGATATATGGTGATTCCAAATGGAATAATTCTATGCTTTTAACAATTGAATTTTGTGAGGAGAATTTTATGCATGCTTCTTAGGCCATAGGCTATTCTCTCCACAAAATACACAACATACATAAAATTGACTTATGAAAACCACCATAGACACTTACATGCGCATGCATGTGTGGGACCCACATGTCAACAATCACATCATAATTTTTTTGTTTTTTGAATATACCTTATTGAAATCAGATGGTGGCATGTGGAAGCTAGTAGGAAAATTGGTAAGATCCTGTGTTTGTAAACAACATGTTGTGGGTTTGAATCCTGTTGGGCGTTTGTATACACTGTTGAAAAACACAATGTATTTTTCAACACTGTTGAACACAACCAAAATCACAAATGAAAAACTAATTGTTTAACTTCACACCACATGGCATGATGGTCACGATGATGCATTGTATGGTTAGTTTTATGTATGCGGTGCATTTTGTGGGGAGAATAGCCCTCGCATGCTTCTCAGTTCCACCATGTTATCATTCAAGTTGTGATATTATAATTAATCATTTCACTTTTTGAATTAATTAAAATTCTGTAATTGTATAAATGATAAAGTGAAATCAAGTTGTGTTAACTCGATTCAAGGGGTGGGTTAAGTCATATAGTGGTCATATAACCATTTTTTAGTGGTTGTGCCTATAAATGGATTGAACACAATTTTAAAGGGTTGGCCTTTTTCTTTGAATAAGTAATAAACTATTGTAACTTTGTGTGTATTTGCTTTTATCCAATTCCATAAATTATAAAATGTAAACTAGGGAATGATAACATTTTATAGTGCTTAATATATTTTGATTATGAACTCTATTTTCTATTCATGATCAAAGATACATTTTAGTATCAGCCCAGTGTGGGTAACACACTAATATGCATACTTTGTGCTACCTATTCTTGTACATAGAATTTTTTTCATATCCACATAATTCGTTAATCCCATAGAATTTGTGTTTTTGATTGATTCATATTCTCCATGCAAACATTGTTTGGTTCTATCTTTCATGTGAAAGAGAGGATTTTAGTTTATGATTTCCTTGAGTTTTCCGAGCAGTTATTTATGTTTATTATATTGTGGATTTCTCTTTTTATCCTTTATTCTCTCCTTCATTTTTCCTTTATCCTTCCCATTTTTGTTTCCTTTTTCCTTTCCGGTTAAAAGCACAAAAAACTTAAATGCCCCCATCACAAGAGGGAACTTCCCCTTTTAAATACTAAGGAACATCACCCCATTGATAGGTGATTTTCCTTAACTATTGTAGATTGTATACCGCCTCCATTGGGTCGTATCTAAAAATCTAAAGTGACACATAATCATATCAACAGGTGGAAACCGTTGAAAATTTATACATGGAAAAGGGTTATGTATGGTGGCAACCATGGCATGGAGAATGAGAAACATGTAACAAACACAAATACATGTGTAAAGCAACTAGTAACAATAGAGAATGTCTTACTCCATAGTAAAACAAGTGTTTAATCAACAAAGTAATCATGCCATATAAAAATAGTGGTGTGAACATTAGTATAAGCTAGACACAACATTGTGCAGTCAAGTATGCAAAAGCATGTAAAAACATAATCAGATATAAGCATGGAGTAGAAAACATGGGATACTTACAATGTCACAAGACAATTTCTATGAAAGACACAATGTGCCCTAGTAAGATAAGTACATGTACGCAAAACAATGTCACAAGAAAATTTCTATGAAAGACACAATGTGTCACAATAAGATAAGTAAGTACATGTACACAAAATTGGCATGAAGATAGAAATATGGGACACCAAAGGTGTCACAAGATAAGAAAGGCCATTATGTTGCATAAAGAAAATCGCCCTACCATCACAGTCTAATAAATGCATGTAGTAATAAATTAAGGATTGAATCTATATAAACAAGTAATTACAATAGTGTAAATAACATGTGTAACAACTAGTAATAATGGAATTAGAGATAACCATGATAATTTAGTGTTACACAAGACACATATATTAGCCCCTTTGATTTGATATATATCAATCAGCACTACATATGTAAATGGCCATGATGAGTAAGGTGTAAAGTAACATGATGAAACAAAATCACTTGTAAAGAGTGGATAGATGCCCTTAAGAGAGTAGTGTAAGGAACTAAGCTATCTCCTATCATCGTGTAACAATATGTGAGCATCCTGTATAAAACTCAAAATACCTCGTGAACGCATGTGTAAACAATAGATATTTCATATATCAAATCAATGTAACCAACATGATGTATAAAGAAATATGCTAGCAAAAAACTATAACATGTCTTGATTTTTTATTTTTACGCATATTTGAATGTTTTTATATCATGTGATTATTTTATTTTTTGTAGTGTTTTGAAAATAACTATGTATAAGAATAGGAGATAGCCCAAGATCTATCTAATAAGGACCTCATGAAAAATTTTGTTGTGTGTAGTAGGCAGAGGGGATAGGAGCCCCTGAAGTGGCATGAGAGACGAAGGATGGGCATGTATAATCAATGTAAGAATCATAGTATGTGGCAAAAAAGAGCTAGCATAAGGAGTCTCATGATGAGTAGTAGGTGCCCAGGTGAAAGACCTAGACAAAGATTTCCTATTGAAACTAGTATGTGATTTTGATGAATTGTTAGTAAGAGTGTGAGGAGAAAACCCTGTAGAGATAGAAGGCTTAGCCACATTTGAAATAAGTCTAGAGGTGAATGAGCAATATGAAGCCAAGGTTATAAGAAATGCATAATATACTTAGTGCCTTAATTAAGAATGTTAATAGTAAAAAATGTTGATTTTGGGTTATATAACACAATTGAACTTTGTTCGTAATCATTTGTGAGTTAGTGAGTATTTTTAGATTCATAGAAGCAGTTCTAAGATGCATTAAAGAGGCACATCTAGCATGGGTAGTAATGTCTGTATTTAGAAATATATTCATCCCATAACCAATCAACCATTTGAGCAGTAAGAGGGCCACTTCCATTGAGTCATCTTCTATTGGCATAAGGATCAGGATATATTGGGCAAAATATCTTACCATAAACAAGCATATCAATCATTGTGGCTTAAGTCATTATTAGAACATTTTTTATAAACCAAGGCCCTAATTCAGAGAAATAAAGGATAATTTTAGACTACTTGCACATAATCTAACCATATTTTTTTGCTATCTAGTGCACATAGGTCATTATTATACCGAGGTTGAAAAAAGTGATGGAGGTCAATTTGGGAATCCATGCACGTAATTGACCACCATGCGTCAATTTTTATGTTCTTAACTCCTCGTTGTAATCAAACTGACAAACAAGGGCCCTAATTAAGTGAGATCCTTTTTGTCAAATTCTTATGTTCCTTTCTCATTATTACACTAAAATTGACGAACCATACCCCCATCATGAGATATCAAAGCAATGCAATATCATTTGGAATATGTACACACAATCAACCCTTGTTTCTCATTACTCAATGTTCATATGTTATTATTATATACCATATTTGGCAAATCAACACTCTAATTAATAGAGATTGGAGATTAGATTTGTGAAAGGATAATTTAGCGATATGGATTCAATATTGACCAATATCTATTGATATTTAAAAAAAAATAGGCCAATCTTTTTTTGATTAAATTTTGAGAAATAGTAAAACAATGGCCAAATATATTTCTACAATCTATACAAATTTTAATGCCCATTTAAGTCTACAATACTTCAATAATTCTAGTGTGTTAGCTTTCAATCTTATTATGGAATGCATTAATTTGTTAGCTGATAAGTTCAACCTAGTTGATGAAGCTATAAATTTTGTTGAAGGAATCTTAAATATATAGATATCAAAACTTCAATCAATTTATTTAGATTGCATGTAAAGTATACATTTGTCAATCAATCTTCTTTATCAATTCATCAAATTCACCTAGGTTGAACCTAGTGCTTTTCACTCTTGTATGTCTGTATTTACACTAAAGGTGTTCTAATCTATATGTGGTGGACGAGAGTATACTGATACTGATAAATTATGCACAATTGTATCAAAGACATATATTTTTTATGTCGTTATCACCATTTATTTTTCCTTTCAAAGTAGCTTTATGCATAGATGAGTTGTTTTACTAATTTAATTTAATTTCATTTAGATATTAATGTCCACAGAAGGCCAAGAATGGCCTATGGGATAGAAAAATAAAAACCAAGAACCATAACATAAAGGGAGTGCAAAAGCATCTCCAGAAATTAAAAAAAGGAAACAAAAAATTAACCGCTAGAAGGTTGCAGAGCTTGAAACCAATAGAAATTGTGTTGTCTGAAACATATAGACCATGTTTTCTACATATGAGATCTCTTAAGATTCCTGAAATCAGTAATTTGGAAGTAAGAAGTGATATTTTTGTACTCATTTCTATTTGAGGACTACAATTTGAGTGTTCTTTCCCGAATTTGAAGTATCTCATGGATAAATAAAGCTAAGCATTTTTATCTTCATATTTAATGAGGCTTCTTAAAGATCCATTGGAATATCTGAAAAGACAATGATATATTTCACAGATGTCATAGTAGATGGGACACTTGAATATAAAATGCTCTTCACTTTCAACTTTTAGAAAACACAACTGACAAATCCGCTCATGTTGTGGAAGGCTATGATCAGATTCCATCCGTAGAGGGTGAGAGAAAATGTGAAATTGAGCTAAAGGGGTCCTTAGTCATGAAGGGAAAAACATCTTCATGTATTCCAGGATTTTTTTTTGACCTTCATGGAAGTAGGAATACAATTGAAAATAATGAAGAAGCTTTGGTTTCAAAGGCTCTTTTGGAGCAAACCATGTAACTTTCAAATAATACTTAGTGATCTCCTCTCGTATACCCCTATTAACTTCATGCTTAGTGAGTTGAGGAGTATTAATAGAAAACCCAAGAGGAGGGAGTCTATCTATATCAATATTCAACTTCTGAAGGAGATTAATAACTCTTGCATACCAACAAGATTTGCAACCCTTTTTGGCAAGTTGTATAGAAGATTGAAGTGCCAAATATGGATACTTGTTCTAACCAAAAAATGAATCTGCCATGCATCAAAGCCTATGCAACATAGTGATAACATTGAAAATCAAAGAGATAAAGAGAGGACATACCCCAAAATCAGCAAGAATAATTGAGTGAGGAAATGTTATTTTGGCTTGAATATTCTTTGATAACATGTAAATGAAAACTCTTTCCATACGATTAATATCATTCTGTCTCAAATATGGACCCCAAACATCACATCCGTATAAAAATGTTGGTGTAACCAATGTATGAAAAATTTGAATCTTTGTCTAGATATCTTGAAATTGGAGTTGAAAACATTGTCTTTTGAGGGCCATCAATATTGTATATCCTTTTCTTAGTCTTGCTTCTAGTGTCGGAACAAAGCTAAAAGGTGGAGCAGAGAAAACCACACCCAAGTAGGTGTGAGAGTACACCACATCAACTTGTTTTCCTTTGTATAAAAAAATCATTATAGATCCTATTTTCTTGGTTGTACTAAATGCCATGAGTTTTGTCTTTGCAAGATTTACTTCTAGGCCTTTCTTATCACAAAAATCGCTCAGTGCATCAAGATGATTTTGAAGTCCTGTAATTATGTGTGAAAGAAAAATAATTTCATCTACAAACAATAAAATAGCAATGTAGATCCCAACCATTCATGCTACCTAAGTTTGTGGAGATAAGATCCTCTAATTCATCAATATACATCCCAAAAAGTGTATGTGATAGTGGAAAACCTTGTTTCACACCCATGTTACTGTGAATGTCATTAGTAGTGCCTAATTTGATACAAATATGCCCAAAATTTTTCTCATATACAGTCATGACAAGAGAAATTACCATGTCAGGAAAACCCAAATCTTTTAGCCTCTGAATAAAAAAATGTCTTGGTACTGTATCAAATGCCTTATGGAAGTCCATAAAACAAAAATATACCTTCTATTTTTTAGCCTTTGCTTCTTCTATAATGGCAACCAAAGTGAATATGTGATCATTAGTTTGGTGATTCCTCCTAAAACCTGCTTGACCTTTTTCCCTGGTCTGTTTCATTTTTTCCCACTGTGAGATATAATCATCAAGTACTGTAGCAAAAAGCTTAGCCAAAGTATGCCCAATCATGATGGTACAATAGTTCTCTGGTTTAAGAGAATCTATAGATTTAAATATGGGATGCATAATATGGGAAGTACAAGAGGGAGGAAGACCATGAGGAACAATAAAATCAAAAAGATTGGAAATATGGACAACAAGAACAAATGGACAATGATGGAAGAATTCAACTTTTAAATTTTCCACATCTTGGGCTTTATTGGAATTGAGTTTATAGATGGCTTTAAGGACCATCTTATTGGTGAAGAAATGACACTTGGGTGGTCTAGGATTCAAATGAATGGAGGTTTGATTGAGATCATCATAGAGAGAGGTAGCATAGGTAAACCAGGTATGTGGGTTGGTAATAAAAGTAATGATAACAAGATCATACCAATGCCAAGAACACAGATGTTAATCAAACACTATGATCTATAAGATGAAAGTAATTTGCTAGAATAACTTTACATAAAACCTTTGCAAAAAATGAGTAGCAATATCATATATTATTATGGAACTCAATGAAATACAATGAGAATGGGCCTTGCTTATATAGGTAAGGAATAACAATCTAAGAACCAGTCAAGGTCATAGATCAAGCCATAAATCAAGGAAATAACTAGTCATCAAAGAACTAGTCACGACCATAGATTTAGGAGAGAACTAGACATCAAGGATCTAGTCAATACCATAGATCAAGGAAAGAATTGTACCTAACAACTAGATAATATCTCCTAATATCTAAATAAGGTAAAATAAATATCCACACACATAAGTGGGTGAGGATAAATACAATAAAGTACCTAGGTGAACATGAGCTAAGGTAAATACCCACTGTAACATAATGGAATTGAGTTTATAGATGGATTTAAGGACCATCTTATCGGTGAAGAAATGACACTTGGGTTGTCTAGGATTCAAATGAATGGAGGGCTGATTGAGAGCATCATACAGAGAGGTAGCATAGGTATACCAGGTATGTGGGTCGGTAATGGCACAAATAGATTTTTTGGGTAAAAATGATCTCCATAAATACTAGGGATTGAACTAGATTTGGTATATGGTAGCTCTTTGTTTATCATACAAGTATTGTCTTTTTTTGTGTCTAAGAATGATTCTATAAAGATTTTGGGCCAGCTTGGCTTTAGAGGAAGTTTCGGTCATAATACGTTTAGTTAACTTGTGAACATTTTTACAATCCACATTGTACCAAGAATTTCTCGGGAAATGACCATGGGTATGGAGCTGGGAAGTATGACTGGAGTGGGAGAAATCCTTAAATGCAGCATCCGTAATTCCTTGTGATAGTCTAGTAGCCCTCTCAATTGGGTCTAAGATATCATAAATGTTCATGAGGTCGATTTTGAGGATATTAGTGTAGCTCTCATCATATGCATGGTCAAAATGTATAGTAATACATTTTTGTGAGGGTACATGGGAGGATGTTGTAATATGTGTGGCAAGAGGCGTATGAAAAGAGAGAATGGCATGATCTATGAGAGATGGGGGAGAAGTCGATAAATTAATAAATGTGTATATTAGTTATTATGTGGTATATGGAAATATAGGATGGATTAAGGTTGTGGTGATTAATTAAGCACATGGTGGCGTGATGTTTCTTCGAGTGCTAATTCAATGTTATTTGATTTCTATCATAATGTGTGATTTTTCTAAATGATGATTGTTGGTAATTCAATTATGTAATTCAGCGAACTATGGACCAAGGCCAATTTCAATAATTTTAGTTGTGGTTTTTATTACATAAATTTATAAATAGTAAACTCTTACTCATTTTATTATAACCATATATTTTTATGTTTATATATCAGATTTGATTTTTTTAATAAGGTGATCTAAAAAAAATTAAAATTAATAAAAAAATTGTAGACTGAAAAAGAATGTGATGCATATGTGGACAAGATCTTACTCAATCCCCATGAACAAATTATTTTTAATGTAATGTGGGCCCATCTATGCAGACATACCTTCAAGTCTTCTTGGATTTCTAAGAAAAAGACTCCATCTTCACCTTCAGTTGGTGTTTCCAACCTTCTTCATCTAGTTTTATTCACCTTCTTATGTAAAACTTGTCAATACAAATCATAAGTTAGATTAGGAAACATATAGTGTTATTATATTCCACTAAAATTTCCTTCATGACTCAATCTTATTCTCAGTACTTAGAACCAATCTTGAACTTCTTATTATTGTTCTCCAATGCTCTTACAACTCCATAACTCTTATCTTTCCCACATGCATCCTTAAAACTCTTTACTCACTTCCATGTTCTCACTTTGATCTCATTGTGCTTAATATTAAATGATCAACTTGACTTTCCTAACTCTTCATTGTGTCTTCACTATCCTCCAAATAAGAATATGTTTTATTATTTGTTTGAATGCTATCTATTAAATGAAAATACTCTTCATATACCCTGTGATAAATCAATCAATCCTTGCATATGTATTTGGATTCAAGATACACAACTTGATTGTATTGTTTCTTCTCCTGCTATGTTTTACCTATAAAACCATCATTATCATATTCTCTATCTTGGTGTATTTACTTTTCACAGACCTAACAAGGCCTTCAAGCAATTTCAAGGATCAATGGTACTTGGTTTTGTCTAAATAGTGTAAAATACAGTTACTCTTCCTAGAGTGTAGATTATTTTCTTGAATTCGTCTTTTGACCTGTATTTTTATTGTTAGGACTTTAAATTTTATGATGTTTTTTCTATGTAACTAACATTAGAAATCTATGGTTTCATCATTATATATGACTCAAACTTACTTACCATTCCTTAATAGGAAATCATCTTTATACATAAGATCTCAGTCAAACTCTAGGACTGTTACAAGTTTCTTAGTCTTTTTATGCTAAATACAATTTAAGTTCAAAGCTTCACTCCAATGCTTCAAAATACCTTTCCTTTCTCCAACTTATCTCCTGCCCACAAACATATATCAATATTAAACACACAATAAAAATAGAATTTAATTCTTTCAGCCTCAACTCTGCCTACACGGCCTAGTAGTCCTATCAAACTTGTTATTTCTAGATAACTTCTCGTAAACTGAGTTTATCAGACAAAAAAGGTACTTTCCATACACCCATTAGGATCATTCAACTACCATGAAAATATGCAACATGTTCCTTAAGGGAAATATGTTTATTCCACAAGTTTCTTCAACTTCATTAGGTCTCTTTTATACACCAAATGAGACTGTCAACAAAATCACAAGTCGTACAATACCATAATGACTAAAACCATAAAAATATCTCTTCACACCTTGTATATATGCTATGTATCAAGTTTCAACTTGTTTCATCCATTATTTCTCAAGTTACAATAGTTTTTGTAATTTGGCCCTAATTTAGGGTTTCACAAAACCTGGGAAAGAAAATATCTCATTTATTGAACAAATAAAGGAATAAATACCTAAAAATTATCTTTTAAGCTATGTATGAGCATCCTCCAACTTTCCTTTTCTTACACCAACCCTTGGAAATGTACCAAAAACTCTCAACAATAAGCTTAACATTCTTTTAACTTAAGAAAGTGTTATTTTTCTTACACAATCCATCAATCAATCACTCAAATCCATTTTTCTATCATGCTTCACCTTTAGAATGCACTCTTATTCCTATGTAGGCATGCTACAACTCACTTCATCAACTAATTCATCATTTCCTTATTACCTCAATTTTACTCAAGAATGCACAAAAGATCATACATCTTTGGCTTCAAATTGAGAAATTTCTCTTTTCTTGTCACCTAAACCCCTAAAAAGCTTCATTCACACAATTAAACAACCTATTTCACGCATTATAATACCTTTATAATAATCACTCATTCAAGACAATAATTCTCAACCATTACTAAATCACATCATATTCATCAAGTTTTCAAGCCCTTCATAGAAAATACATTACAAATACATCATTATCGACATCTAAAACCATTCATAGAATGAACTCCACCTTAACACACCATTTCAAAATCATTAAATATAAATGCATGCATGGATCTCATAAAAAGACTCATTTTATTCATATTTACAAGAATCTTGTTTTACAAGTTTTCCATGCCCAACATCTATTGAGTTGTGAAGCTTAATTACTTCATTTTAGCATGCAATTGGAACTTGCTAGAAAATACAGTAACCGGCATTGGTCAAGTATGACTGGCATCGGTCAAGCAAGTAAGGAACTGGTAGCGGTTAGGTAGAACTGGCGTCGGTTACCTGTGCGATGAAGTTTTAATTAACTCTCGGGAATTATATCTATTTTTAGCATTAAAATAGATTTATTAATTATAATTGCATGGCTAAGTGCCCTAAGTCTATAAATGACTATATAAGCATAAAATTAGGGTTTAGAAGTTGATGATGGATCATAATTACAAGATAATTATGTGAGAGAGAATTCTTGGTAAAAAGAATCAAAAGCTTGAAGGAAGAAAGTATTGAACATCTGAGAGGTGTGGAAGATTGTAAATCTTCATTGTATATCTTGTCAAAGCTTTGGATAATAGATTGGCTTGTTTCTTGGTGGACGTAGCCCACACTGGGTGAACCACGTTAAATCTGGTGTTGATTTATGTCTCTTGTTTTGTATAATTCTTCTAGTAGAATATCCACTTTTATTTACATGTATGCTTAGATCTGATATATTGTCTGTACAACCGGTGTGCTAACCCCAACAACTGGTATCAGAGCTTTGTTTGAGGGTTTTGTGTGTTGATAGATTTACTCACAGAGGGTTTTCTGATTGAGTGGGAGCTACAGCAATGAAAGAAGATAATAAATACAAGGTAGAGAAATTTGACGGCCGAAATTATCAATTATGGAAGATGCAGATTGAGGATTATCTGTATCAAAGAGATTTGTACTTACCGTTGGATGAGAAGTCTAGACCTACAAAGATGACTGATGAAGAATGGAAGATTCTTGACAGAAAGGCTTTGGGATCTATAAGATTGATCCTGGCAGCATTCGTGGCTTCCAATATTACAGAAGCGGCTTCTACAGTAGACTTAATGAAATCTCTTGCTAATTTATATGAAAAACCTAGTGCTTCAAATAAAGTTTATTTGATGAAGAAACTATTTAGTTCTAAGATGCATGAAGGTGAATCTGCCTCTAGTCATTTGAATGATTTCCGATCTATTGTAAATCAGTTAAAATTGGTTGCAATACCATTTGATGATGAAGTAAAATCACTTTTATTCTTATGTTCTTTGCCTGATAGTTGGGACAACTTGGTAATGGTTGTTAGTAATACAACATCTGCTAATAATATTTTGAAGTTTGATGATGTGGTTAGTATAATCTTGAATGAAGAAATTCGCAGGAAGAGTACAGAGGAAACATCATCTGGAAATGCTTTGAATGTAGAAAGCAGGGGCAGGCAGAAGGAGAGATCCAAGAGTAAGAGTAATGGGAAATCAAAGTCAAGGGATAGCAGATCTAAATCCAGAAGTAAGGGAATTACTTGTTGGAAATGTGGAAAGAAAGGACATGCAAAGAAAGATTGTTGGTCAAAGGATAAAGAGAACCAACAACCAGACAAAGGTAAAGAGGTGAATCTTGTTGCATCAGAGGTAATGTACGATGCTTTTATTCTTTCTTTAGATAGTAGAATTGAATCATGGGTTTTAGATTCAGGAGCTTCTTTCCATGCAACCCCTAATAAGGGTTATTTTAGAAATAATGTCCAAGGAAAATTTTGGGCATGTTTATTTGGGTGATGATGAACCTTGCAGTATTACTGGTAAAGGGGAAGTTCATCTAAAATTATAGAATGGAAATACATGGGTATTGAAAGATGTGAGGCATGTGCCAAGCCTCAGGAGGAATCTTATTTCTACAGGGAAACTAGGTGAATCTGGTTGCATGGTTACTTTTACAGGAGACTCTTGGAAAGTCACCAAGGGTGCTTTTGTTGTGGCAAGAGGTAAGAAGGTAGGAATGTTATATTTATCTACATGTATTACTGATTCCTTTTCTACATTATCTACTTCAGATTCAGATGCATGCATGTGGCATAATCGGTTGGGTCATATGAGTCAAAAAGGAATGCAGATCTTAAAGGCTAAGGGTAAGTTGTCAGTTTTGAAAGATTTAGATCTTGATTTCTATGAGCATTGTATCTTTGGAAAGCAAAAGAGAGTGAGATTTCTCAAAGTTGGGGCAACTAAGAAGGAGCAGAAATTGGAGCTTGTACACTCAGATGTGTGGGGACCAGCTCAGGTAGCTTCTCATGGAGGATCCCAGTATTATGTTACTTTCATTGATGATGCTACAAGAAAGGTATGGGTTTATTATATTAAACGTAAATATGATGTTTTTGAGACTTTTAAAAGATGGAAAGCCCTTGTTGAGAATGAATCAAATTCTAAGTTAAAGTGCCTTAGATCTGACAATGGTTGAATATTTCTGAAAGGATTTCAATGTTTATTATTGTTCAGTGAATGGGATACAAGAGAAAGAACGGTTTCAAGCTCATGATACACCTACTTTATTTACCTTTATTGTGAATGGTGTTGCTATATTTCTTTTATATTATTTAGTATTATGAGATAATCTAGTTGACAGGTATTAGTTCTTTCCTCGATCTATGGTATTGAGTAGAATGTCTAGTTCTCTCCTACACCATCTATGGTCTTGAGAGTTCTTTGATGACTAGTTATCCTTAATTTATGGCTTGATCATGACCTTGACTAGTTCTTAGATTGTTATTCCTTGCCTATTTAAGCAAGGCCCATTCAATGTATTGCATTGAGTTCCAAATAATATATGATATTGTTACTCATTTTTTTGCAAAGGTTTTATGTAAAGTTATTCTGGCGAATTGCTTTCATCTTATTGATCGTGGTGTTTAATTAGCATCTATGTTCTTGGCTTGGTATGATCTGGTTATCATTCCTTTCAATTCCAAGAATACCACAGGAGAATGGTGTTACAGAAAGAATGAACTAGAAAATCATGGAATGTGCTATAAGTATGAGGATACATTCTGGATTGCCATAGTAGTTTTGGGCAGAAGCAGTTGATATAGTAGTTTATTTGAGTAACTATGGCCCTTCAAGTTCACTAGATGGAGGAATACCAGAGGAAGCTTGGACTGGAAAAGAGGTAGATATTTCTTTTCTTAAATTTTTTGGTTCAGAAGCTTTTGTGCATGTTGATAAGGAAAATAGAAAAAAGTTGGATGCAAAATCCAAGAGATGCACTTTCATTGGTTATGGATCTGGTGATTTCAGTTTCCATTTTTGGGATTTAGAGAATTCTAAAATTATTAGGAGTCGTGATGTTGAATGGAATGAAAAGAGAATGTACAAGGATCAAATTTTGGTACCCAAGGATGAGAAAATTGAGAAGTTTATTGATGAAAATGAACTCTCGGGTTTTAAAGAAACACCTACAGAAATACACAGTAATTGTGGTTGATTAGGTCTTGACCGGCATCAGTCAGATGAACCGCCGACTATTACAGAGGATCAGAATTGGTATCGGTCAGTAGAACCGACGTCGATTAGAGGATACCGACATCGATCACTGTCATAAGTTGATACTAATGTCCAGGAGGTCCAGATTGAGCCTCCAGTACCCCAAACTCCTATGAGAAGGTCACAAAGGGTAAGTAAACTTCCAGAAAGATTTACACCTTCTCTATTTTATCTATTATTGACTGATAGTGGTGAACCAGAAAGCTTTGAAGAAGCAATGCAGGATAAGACTCATGTTTAGTGGGAGCATGGCATGGATGAGGAGATGGACTCCTTGGAACAGAACTAGACTTGGGATTTGGTTAAGTTGTCAACAAGGAAGAGAACATGGAACAAGTGGGTTTACAGAATTAAGGAAGAAGAGGGTGGACAGAAAAGGTACAAGGCAAGGCTTGTAGTAAAGTGATTTACATAGAAGTAGGTATTGACTTTGGTGAAATTTTTCTCCTGTTGTTAAGATGAATTCTATTCGTATACTGTATTGAGTTTAGTTGTAGTAGAAGATTTGTATTTAGAGAAACTAGATGTGAAGACGGCTTTCCTTTCATGGTGATTTGGATGAAGAGATTTATATGCAGCAGCCGCTTGGGTATGAAGTCAAGGGTAAGGAGAAATTAGTGTGCAGGTTGAAAAAGAGCCTATATGGGCTCAAGCAAGCTCCAAGGCAATGGTACATGAGGTTTGATAGATTTATGCATAAGCATGGTTACTTGAGATGTGAATCTGACCATTGTGTTTATTTCAAGAAGCTTGAAAATGGGAGCTATATTATTTTGTTACTGTATGTGGATGATATGCTTATTGTAGGATCTAGTATGTAGGACATTGGTGAGCTTAAGAGAAAGCTAGCTCACACATTTGTAATGAAGGATTTAGGAGCTGCAAAAAGAATCCTTGGCATGCAAATACATAGAGACAGGAAAAACAAGAAATTGTATTTGTCTCAGGAGGATTATATCTACAAGGTGTTAGAAAGGTTCAACATGCAGAATGCAAAACCTGTTAGCACACCTATGGTTGGACACTTCAAATTGAGTAAAGATCAGTGTCCTTCATCACATGAGGAGGTCAAATACATGACACGAGTGCCATATGCTTCAGCAGTTGGAAGTCTCATGTACGCTATGGTTTGTACCAGACCAGACATTACTCAGGAAGTGGGAGTTGTGAGTAGATATATGGCTAATCCAGGTAAAGAGCATTGAAAAGTAGTCCAATGGATACTCAGGTATTTGAAAGGGACATCTAGCATGCAGTTATGTTATGGAGGTTCAGATATTTCATTACGTGGCTATGTTGATTCAGATATGGCTGGAGATCTAGATGGTAGGAGGAGCACTACTGGATATATTTTCACAGTAGGTGGAATGACAGTTAGCTAGATTTTGAGATTGCAGAAGGTTGTGGCTTTGTCTACTACAGAGGCAGAGTATGTTACAGCTACAGAGGCTAGCAAGGAGATGATATGGATGAGTAGGTTCATGGAAGAGTTGGGAAAGGAGAAAAGTGATTGTAAACTATTTAGTGACAGTCAGAGTGTAATTCATTTGGCAAAGAACTCAGCATTTCATTTGAGAACAAAACACATTCAGTTGAGGTATCACTTCATATGGAAGGTATTGGAGGATGGACAGTTGAATCTGGAAAAGATTCATACGAGCAAGAACCCTGCGGATATGCTAATGAAGCCATTAGCAAAGGAGAAGTTGGAGCTACACTCCACTTCTGTTGGTCTTCAAGTTTGAGACTTGAAGAGGAAGAAAAAAAGCCAAGGAAGGATCCAAGAATGACGTTGTACAGGTATGGTGCAGTAATTAAACTCCAAGTGGGAGATTGTTGAGTTGTGAAGCTTAATTACTTCATTTTAGCATGTAATTGGAACTTGCTGGAAAATACAGTAACCGGCATCGGTCAGGGAAGCTGGCATCGATCAGGTATGACTGGCATCGGTCAAGGGCAAGTAAGGAACCAGCAAGCGGTTAGGCAGAACCGGTGTCGGTTACCTGTGCGATGAAGTTTTAATTAACTCTCGGGAATTATATCTATTTTTAGCATTAAAATAGATTTATTAATTGTAATTACATGGCTAAGTGCCCTAAGTCTATAAACGACTATATAAGCATAAAAGCTAGGGTTTAGAAGTAAGTGTATGGATCATAATTACAAGATAATTATGTGAGAGAGAATTCTTGGTGAAGAATCAAAAATCTTGAAGGAAGAAAGTACTGAACATCTGAGAGGTGTGGAAGATTGTAAATCTTCATTGTATATCTTGTCAAAGCTTTGGATAATAGATTGGCTTATTTCTTGGTGGACGTAGCCCACACTGGGTGAACCACGTTAAATATGGTGTTGATTTATGTCTCTTGTTTTGTATAATTATTTTGGTAGAATATTCATTTTTATTTGCATGTATGCTTAGATCTGATATATTGTCTGTACAACTGGTGTGCTAACCCCAACAACATCTAAGGTTCTTACCTTATTGAGGCTCTTCACCTGTTTTTGAATCTCATATTCTCTTGTTCCCGTCTTCATTCAAGTAATGTCAAGACCTAAAAGGTGGCCAAAATAACTAAATTTTCAACCAAACCATGGTGAAGACTAACCACACATGGTGACTCTTTCTTAGGGGTTGAAAAACACGTTAGATACATTATATAAGTTCCTTTATGGCCTGATACAACTTTTTATGACTTCACGTACATCATTACACCTTTTAGACCCTAGTTTACAAATTCAAATATTCAAATGTTCCTTTTTGGAGGGAAACTCCAAAATACCCACTTAATACCCATGAAATGACCTAAGAAGGTTGAGAAGGATTCAAGAACACTTGAAAAAACTCCTAAGGCCTACAAAAAACCAAAACTCATTGAAAACCAAAACTTACTTATGTACAAAGTTGATGCTCCCTCATCATTCTCAATAGGTGGGAGAAAGTGTGTGCTAGCTTAAGTAGTTTTCTTCTTCTTTTTATTCCATTTGTATAGTTCTTTTGATTTCTTTCTTCTTTTAGTAGTGTCTTCTTCATATTCTTATTTTCTTTGTCCTCCTCCTCTCTTTTCTATCTTCTTCTTCATGTTTTTATTCTAAAAAATGAGTATACTTTCTTGTATCTTCTTCGTTTGAGATCTTTTTAGAGTTTTTTCTTCAATAGTTTTCACCTCCTCGTCTATTATACTTGCACAAACACAGTCACCTAAATATTAGAGGAAAAATATGAAGACTTTTGATTCTCCTTCCATGTCCTTTGGATGTCTTCTAGTTGCTCCAACTTTAAGTATGCCTCTAAAACTATTTTATCTTCATCTTTGACTTCATTTACACTATGGGGAAACCCCCATATTTGGAGACGAGCATAGCTCAATAAAAAAATCAATTCAACATATTACTATTACAAAGGTTACACACATATATAGGGCAATCTAAACTTACTCATCAAACCAATCTTACTAATCTAGGGTGGTTGTTCTAACACCCAAGATTCTCTCCTAGTCCTAACCACTAACCATCCCTAAAATCACTCACTTAAAAACTACGTGAGTGTTATTCACATATAATGATAATATTATGTTTTTTATCAACTACTTAATATTATCTTACATTATTATTATTATATTCCACACACACAAAACACCCATGTTAGGACTAATTCGTAACATTCCCCCCTTAGTGCTAACATGGGGAGAGAACACAATAAACAGTAGCAATGATGTTGTTTGGCCTTGTTGCTGGAATTCTTGCAGACGTTTGAGATCCACCTACTTTACAATTCCCCCCTTAATGAAAATCCTTTGAATGTCAATATCCATCAATAATGCATCCAAGTACAATAATAATGACCTTTTATAAATATTTTGAAGTATTTTCCTCTATAAGAAAATATTCCCCCTTTCAAAAAAATTAGCCCTTTCAAGAAAATTATCTCCTATATTTCCATAATAGGAGAATATAATTTATAATCCTCCCCAAAAACATTTATCCACTTAACATATTTTAAGAGAACCCCATCAAATTTTTTGATGGAATTCCTTTATCCTTTGGAAGGCACGGATAAAAAATAATAAGACCTTTTTACCCGAATAAGAATGCAAAGTTCGGTTGTCGCACAGAACTGTCGCCGATCTGTGAGGACTCATTGAATGAAACACCGATTAGATCTTCAATAAAATCAATTAGTCTTTTGAACGGAGGCCGAGTTAGAGAGTTTGTTGCGCATGGTTTGCCGAGAGTCGGGAGAAGAGAGAAAATTCAGATCAGTATCTTATGAGCCCTTACACTGCAAACCGACGTGGTTGAGTCATTCAACTCGCGAGTCGAGAGTACAGAGTAAGGAAACCTACCAATGCAAGTATGTGCTAAATGTTGAGAGGGGTGGAGACAGATCTTGACGAGGATGCATGGCCAGGTCAGAGCTACAAACTTCACCAGATTGCTAATCAAAACCAAATCGCAAGTCTATGAATTTTTTCCCAGCTATTTGAAGGCATGGGTTTGAACAATGCCTTCAGAGAGGAGTTGTTGACATTCCAAGAGAAGATCTGAAACGAAGGGGCAGAGTTCTACTCTTGTGAATCAACTCGACGTTGGAGTCTTTAAGCATGGTCGAGATTGGAATTATAGACGCCAAATTTGTCAAATCGTAGTGTTCAATCCATGACAGGGTACATGTGGCTATGGTGGATCACCAAATCAGATGAAATTGCGGAACCTTAATTAGGAACCTCAACAAATCCCGCAGCATCTATTGCAAGATCCTACAAAGCCATCTCTAGACATGTCACCAATGGTCACGCTTCTTCCCAGCGCATCTATGGCCATGAGCCATGTGATAAGGATGATCATTACATATCTGGAAAACATGTTCGTTACAGGCGGAGAGATGGTCGACGGCGTTCTTAGCGTCATAGATGTCTTCGTAAACAACGTAGGCGGTGCCCCTGGTATCCTTGTTGGTGCCTATACGGATTTGGCATATTGCTCCATATTTCCCGAATATGTCGTACATTTGCTCGGAGGATATGTTGAAGGGCAGGTTCCTCACATACAGAACTCCGTTCACTTCAGGTGGAAGCCTTGTGTTAGCCTTTCTCATGCTGATTGTTGCCATTGAATAGATATTGACAACAGGACCAGGTCCAACTCGACCACAAAAATGAACTCCTGCTGTGGGATTCGAGCTCGGCACAAAAGTGAAAAACACAGCCCGCATGAAACATATTCAAACCCTTTATAATGCTCCTATCGTAACAAAATATTACAACCTCGCAAGAAAAGAACTATATAACTAAACACTGCGCTGTATTTTTTAATTTTCTGATTTTATAATGAAAACCGTGAACAAAATGGATGAATAAGCTGTGGAAAGGGTGAACGGAGTGGAAGAGGAAGATGTTGTAGGTGAATGATTGATGTCAGTGGGTTCGTTGTGAGGTCTGTGGTTTCCGCTATTACCATTGACAAATATGCAAGAAGGGTGGACACTACAAATTCCAAAATTTGTGCGAGGTCCGTGGTATCCTACTAGTCCTTCATTTGCACCGCTTGGATTTACAACAAATGAATGGGCACAGAAGAAGGGAATGGGATCACATAGGTCCGTGGGATCTGC
Organism: Taxus chinensis; assembly: GCA_019776745.2. Classification (NCBI taxonomy): domain Eukaryota; kingdom Viridiplantae; phylum Streptophyta; class Pinopsida; order Cupressales; family Taxaceae; genus Taxus; species Taxus chinensis. Next base: position 157,745,598 of record CM034152.1, on the reverse strand, counting down.
TAACCCATTTCCTTATTCATCTTGACAAACGAAGCATGAGTGGAGTGAAAAAACCAGAGAGGCCCCTTTCGAAACCAGCTTTGATGCCAAATGTGGGGAAACCCTCATATTTGGAGACAAGCATAGCTCAATAACATATCTAGTTCAACATGTTACTATTACAAAGGTTACACACATATATAGGGCAAGCTAAACTTACCCCTCAAACCACTCTCAGTAATATAGGGTGGTTGTTCTAACACCCAAGATTTTTTGCTAGTCCTAACCACTAACATCCCTAAAATCACTCACTTAAAAACTATGTGAGTGTTAGTCACATATAATGATAATATTATGTTATTTATCAACAACTTAATATTATCTTACATTATTATTATTATATTCCACACACACAAAACACCCATGTTAGGACTAATTCCTAACATACACCTCCTTCATCTTCAATGAATTGATATTCATCTTCAAAATATGTGCAAACATCGTAAAATAATTCTTCTACTTCTTTCTCTCCTTCATTACTAAAATACTCTTCACCTTCATCTTCTTTAAGAGAGGCCAAGAATCTCTCTATAACTTCTTCATCAAATTGTTGAGTCTCTATGTACACAATCTCTTGGATCACTTCTTCTTGTTGTTTATTTTCCTTCTTCTCCATCTACTTTAGCTTTTCCTTTTCTTTTCTTATCACTTTTCTCATTTGCATTCTTTGTTTTCTATTCACAAGTAACCATATAGGCCACTTAGCTCTTATTCTAATCATAATTCCAACCTCTGGGTTTGATTCTTCCATATTTATTGTAGCTATCAGTAAACTTAAGCTACTTTACATCTTTCCTAAGCTCTTTTAGTTCTTGTTGAAACCATAAGTCTCTCTTTCTTACATCCTCTCTCCTCTTTTCTTATTTATTCTTTCTACCGCTCTCCTCTTGCTTCTTCTTATAGCATAATAATGTAATCAATCCCTTTAGTATCTCTCTCTCTCTCTCTCTCTCTCTAGCAAGTCTTTTTTACCTTACCTTGTTTCTCACCTAGGTTCTTTTCCACACCTAGTATATTGACATTCTTTTTTTCTTCTTTTTCTTTCACTTCTTTTTCTTCTCAAGGATTTTATCACTTTCTTACTTTCTCTCTCTTATCTCTTTCTTATTCATTTTTTCAACCTATAAAAACTCCATTCACGCACTCATACAACTTATAGTTAAAATAAACAACATTCAAATCTTAATACCGACTTCTCTGATACCATTTGATGTAGAGGTGGACAAGATCTTGCCCAATCTCCATGAACAAACTGTTTTTAATGTAATGTGGACTCATATATGCAAGACATATCTACAAGTCTTCTTGGATTTATAAGAACAATGAATCCATATTTACCTTTGGTTGGTGTTTCTAACCTTCCTCATATAGTTATATTCACCTTCTTATTTTAAAAATGTCAATGCAACTCATAAGTCAGATTAGTAAACATATAGTTTGATTATAGTCCACTAGCATCTTCTTCATGACTCAATCTTCTTCTTAGTACTTATAACCAATTTTGCACTTCTTCTTATTGTTCTCCAATGCTCTTATAACTCAAGAACCCTTATCTTTCCCACATGTACCCTTAAAACTCTTCACTCACTTCCATGTTCTCACTTTCACCTCATTGTGCTTATTATCAAGTGATCAACTTGACTATCCTATAAGACTATCCCAACTCTTCAATGTGTCTTCACTCTCCTCCAAATAAGAATATGGTTTCTTCTCTATTTGAATGTTAACTAGAAAATGAAACTACTCTTCATATACCCTCAAATCAATCAATCAATCCTTTCATAATAATTTGGATTCCAAGATACACAACTTGATTGTATTGTTTCTTCTCCTTTCATGTTTTACCTATCAAACTCTCATGATCATATTCTCTATCTTGGTGTATTTAGTTGTCACGGACCTAGAAATACCTTCAAACAATTTCAAGGATCATTGGTACTTTATTTTTTCTAAATAGAGAAAAATACAAATACTCTTCCTAGACTTATAATATGCTCTAGAAATATAATTTAGAGGGATTTCCAGTGATATATGACTTGTCTCTTGGTTATGATATTTGATGGGTCTTCCAGGTTAGTTTGTGAGGAAGAAGGTATGTTGATTTTCAGGACAGGTTTTCTCAGGCCAAGAGACTGAGTCAATTGAAGCATGAGATGCATGATTTGATGCTTGATATGAGTTAAAAAGTGAATAGGGATGAAATTTTTTCCTATTAAATGCATTTGGAGCTATTGGAAGTGTCATCAAGGATGCAAACTAGTTGAATTTGTAAAAATACTTACTAGGCAACATGATTTGGAGAAGAGGAAGCTATGGTTTGAACCTGTGGATGCTTCAAGAGGTATAACTTGCATGGATGTGATATAAATGTGTTGAGGATTCCATAGAGTGCTTATAGTCCATATTCGAGTTGATCTCGAGTGGTATTGATTCCCAAAGGTAAAGATAAAGTGCTGGAAGCAACTAATTGGTGAAGATTATGAGGCTTTTCAGTTGTGTTATGAATTTTTTAATTGGTGAAAACTGATTATTGACCATGGTTGATGTTGTTATGCTATATTACACATGTGTTATGAATTTTGGGGTTTGAATAATCATGTTTTTGGCATTAGTGGTTTTAGCTCATCCTACTGATGGGGTTTTAAGCTTGTTTTGTGCAAGTTTGATGGTTTTGGGCATGACCGGCCTATATGGGTTCAAATTAAATTATTTTAGAGGGGTCTAAAGAACACGGGTATGAATTTACCTTTCGAAATATTTAACCTACAAACATTTGAAATTATAGAAAACATGAAAATTATTTCATATAGTAATAAATCATTTCCTTTTACGTATGTGATTTTTACACAGGTAAATATTTGAAGCCCCTTTCCCTTGTGCGCACATCAATCTCCAAACAAACATTAATTCCATATAATTTCACGGGTTGGTTGAAAAAACCCGTGCAAATTAAATAAATAAAATACAAAACGTTTGATCTTAATTTATTTAATTTACCTCGCTCTGTTACCATATTAGAATTTGAGGATTCTAATAAATACGGATTTAATCAATTTACATATTATATAATGTTACAATAAATATTTAAATAAAGATTACACCATAACATAAGTAACTAAATAAATACTTACATGAAATAAATAACACAGGTGGCACAATATTTATAGTGGAAAACCCCAATAGGGTAAAAACCACTTTGAAAATAACATTTTACTTCAGAGAACTTATTTTACATCCAGCAAGATCACCTCCTCATTTGAAACCCTATTTACCAATGGTAAAACCAAATCACTTGATTTGCACACCTTTGATATATTTCCCGAATATATCAAATGAGGACCTAAAGTCCTTTTTATATAAGGTGATCGGGTATGTCTCCCGATCCACCTTTTCAACCTAAAATGGTTGACACATACACCTAGGTTTATAATATTTAATATTAGAAATATAATAATTTCATGATATTAAATATTTAACCTAAAGTATATACCTAAGTTAGTATATTTAATAATAGAAATATAAATATTTCATATTATTAAGTATTAACCTATATATTAGTGATGGACCCATATACATTAAGGGTTAGCTAGACCACTTAATCATTATGTTCCAACACTCCCCCTTAATGTTAAGTGGGATAACATAACATATGTCAATAGATTACCTGCCTGTGGTACACTACAGGATTTACAATCCTTAAACCATAAAATTTTTAGGCTATCATATCGGCTGAAGGAATTATAACACCTTCATCATACTCAATTTACCTTTTGGTACAAAAGGATTTGGAATCCCAAATATCGTCCCATGATCAATGGATAAATATGATTTGTGATTTTTTGAAAAACTGTTAAACTATTGAAAACTTGAGTCTTGTATTTAAGTAATTATATCATACCTTGTTGAGGGGTGACGTTTCGCGGAGCTTGAGGTGGCCGTGTTGGAGTAGTAGTTGGTTGTGTTTAAGCTGTGTGTTGCTGGGATTTTTTTGCGGGTGTTTGAGAAGAGATAATTGCATTCGAATAAACTGAGTGAGTTGGTGAAGGTGGTTGACTTTGAGAAGCCCCAGTATTGTCCAAATTTCTTGCAAAGTCAGCAACATTCGATTATATGTGAATTTAATATGGTAAATGGTAAATTGAAAATACAAAATGGGAATTTGTAAATAGTAAACATTATGGTATTACGTCTCTGGAATTTAACAAATTCAAATGCTTGGCAGTTCGAAGATGAGTGAAATTTCATTTCAGATTGTGAATATGCCGACGCCTCAGCGTGTTGTTTTTTTTATTAAGGGCAAATAGTTTTGAAGGGACTATACCCTGTATACAAAAGGGCTCAAAATCCAGATAGAAAATATGAGAGAAGTAGGCCAGAGAGGGGCAAAACAGTCAACCAAGAAGGCTCAACAGCCAGATATTACAATATAGGTGAAAAGTGGATCTAAACGTACAAAGATCCAGAACTAAGAAGACAAGATCAAAAAGAAACCAAAAGAGAAACAGAATAACGAGCTCCACCAAAAAATAGCTCCAGAACCGCCCGATGACAGCCAGATCACAGCCAAAAAAAGTAGCACAACAGCCCATTACTTGATGGCTCTATCAATCTTGGTCTTGATGGCCTGCAGTGACATGAAAAAGGAAATGGCAGTGGCCTGAGAGGGGTCCTTCATGTCTGCTTGGGATATTGCAATGTCCCTATTCTCTTTAGGGCCCCATATGTCTTCATTGATTCCACTTCAACTGCAAACACTGTGGACATGTTGTTCAATGAAGTTATAAATGCTTTTGAGGGCAGATAAAATGCAGTCATTGCAGCTTTTGGCATTCCCCAATCTGCCATCAAGGGACTGCAGTTTCTTGAAGACTTCATCAATGACCCCCTCTTCCTCCTCACTTTGAAGGATCCTTTTACCCTTGGCTCTCTCCATGTTTTTTAGAGCCCCTTTGAGCTCTTGAATCTCCTTCTCCAATCTGTCAACCCTCTCCAGCAAATCCTCCTCTTTGGGCTTCTCCACAGGCATGCTAATATGCAGGAGGTTTTCAGCTAGTTCTAAGTCCTTGTGGCTCCTAAGGACTCGTTGGGAAGCAGGGATTTTAGCTTTCTTGCTTTTCTTGCTGGAGCCAACATCATCATTCTTTCTTTTTAGCAGGGGTGGAGTGGGACCAGTATGGGCAGGTGGGGGTATGAAGGAGGGAGGTGGGATAGGGTTCATGGGAGGGCAGCTGGAAAAGTGGCGGTGAATCAGGAGGATAAGGCCCTGGTGCAGAGGGACAGCCCTAGAGTGATTTTGAACTTCCCTTATAGATTTCTCCAAGGAGTTGATCAGATAATGAGGAAAGCTAATAATGTTATTTCTACAAAAATGATTCAGAAAAATCAGATGCTTGTGAGGAATAGTCACATATCTTCCTTCAAGGGTAACATACCTTACCACCATTTTGGCAAGTTCATCAAAAAGTACAGGGATCGACTCCACCTTGAGGCCAGCAGTTACGAACTCAAGATTCTCTCCCTCTTCTAGAAATTTCTTGGTTTCCACCTCCCTGTCGACCTTCTTATTGAAGAATTTTGTGCCTTCCAGGCTGAGACCCATGACTTGCGTGTTGTTGGCCTCTTCCTCTTGATGCAATTTTTTTTCACGAAAGGGCCTCCAAAAATATTTTCTGCAAACAGTCAATAATTAATCAGATTCCATATGAACATAATGTAAGTCTTATGTCGAAATACAAAATTATACCTGTTTTTCTTGAAATGGAATCAAAAAATTCTTCATTGTCTCTTTTGTGCAAGTAGGACTTGGTTTGTCTTTTAAATTAAAAATAGCCTCGCAATAAAGGCCAAAGAGATAGTTTGTGGAGTGAATGACTGGTTTGTCAGAAAGTGATGTATTTTTAATATAAATTTTTATTGTATTCAATACAAACATGCACCAATCAAATTGTTGTTTTTCGATAGTTGTAAGAATATATGCAATAGTACAGTTGGTATATTTGTTTTTTGTCCCTGTAAAACAATTCTAGCTTGAAATAAAGATATCATAGCAGTAAGAAAATGGTGTGCAATTCCTTGCGTATCCACACCACATCTTGATTTGTTGACATGAGCTGCAAAAATCCAAAAAGACAGGTTAGAGATTACAAATTAGAGGTTAATATCGAAAATTGAAAAATAAAAAATAAAAATTGAAAACAGTTTATATGTACAATCAACATGAAAACCAAAATTTGATTCAAGGTAATTTTTATTGGTTTCAACCAGGGTTTCTTTCGTTGTGACCACAGGTAAATTTTTGTATGGAAGGCCTGTTAAGCGATGAATATCAGCTGGATCGACACTGAATTGAAACATACAATCGTCATCCACAGTAACAGTAAACAAATTGTCCTCTGTATTGTAAGAGGAGAGTAGGTAATTCAGAATATCTTGATCTATTTCAAACTGGGGAATTTTAATGAGCCCATCAAAATCACATGCATCGACCAAATCCTTGTATTCTGAATTCATTTACAAAATTGTCTGAATGTGGGGGCATAACAAATTCATGTAGAGTATCTTCCGATTAACTGGATTTTGCATTTTATTTTGATATTGTGCTTGGCCTTGGGTCACACTTTTAGTCACCATTGTACTTGTCCTTGAGCTTGATAGTACTTGAAATTGATTCTTGTAAACGAGAAATTTCAGGAGCCGGAGAGTGTAAACGAGAAAATGACCGATGGGAGGGTATTTATGGAACAAAATAGGGTTTCGAACCCTTCCTGATGCACAACAAGCCTTCTGTCACGCGTCAAGAACTTGAAATAATATAGTTTTTGTTAATTTGACATTTTCTTATTTTAGTAATATGTTTAATTGAGATCACTTTTTTTGTGCAGTTGAAATATGAAAATTTGAAGAGTCAAGAAAAGGTGTTCTAAGTTCACTTGGAAAGCGCTAAGAACAGTTTATCCCCAGCAAAGAAATTGAAAGAAAATATTGTTTTAGTTAATAAACAAAACAATACACTAAAGCAGATAATTAAAGAGCATGGCTTCGACCCAAAAATTTTATTCAAAGCCAAGGCAGCTGCAGATCTCAGTTTTCTATCCCATGGAGATGCGACAAGGGAAGAACAAAGGATCGTAAAGAGTCTAGACAATGTTGAAGAGGATCTGATTAGTTATGGGATTATTCAAGCCATTCGGGAGATGGGTACAGGTGGAGAAGCCATTGGGGAAAGGAGTACAACCACATGAGTGGAAGGCATTGGAGAAAGGGGTACACAAAAATGAGGGTAGAAAAAATTTCATGATTGAGGGTTAAAACTTGAAAAATTGAAACTTTGAATTTGAAAGTTTGAAATACTTTATTATCTATATTTGAAAATTTGAAACTTGAGTTTGATGGTCATCATGTTTAAAAATTTGAAATAATTTATAATCTGGATTTAAACTTTGAAACTTGAATGTGATGGCGTTTGAAAATTTGAAATACTTTAAAATCTGGAATTTTATATCTTCTTATATATTATGTATTGAATTTCTAGATACATTCATTTGAATGTGATGGCGTTATGATAATGGTTAATTATTTGAAAGTTTGAAATACTTTATTATCTATATTTGAAAATTTGAAACTTGAGTTTGATGGTCATGATGTTTGAAAATTTGAAATAATTTATTACCTGGATTTGAAATTTGAAACTTGAATGTGATGGCGTTTGAAAATTTGAAATACTTTAAAATCTAGAATTTTATATCTTCTGATATATTATGTATAAAATTTCTAGATACATTCATTTGAATGTGATGGCATTATGATAATGGTTAATTATTTGAAAGTTTGAAATACTTTATTATCTATATTTGAAAATTTGAAACTTGAGTTTGATGGTCATGATGTTTGAAATTTTGAAATAATTTATTATCTGGATTTGAAATTTAAAACGTGAATGTGATGGCGTTTGAAAATTTGAAATACTTTAAAATCTAGAATTTTATATCTTCTGATATATTATGTATAGAATTTCTAGATACATTCATTTGAATGTGATGGCATTATGATAATGGTTAACTAATTGTTTTAAGAAAATATGGAATGTGATATGATGTAAAGGCATCTTAGTATTTGCAATGATGATTGCATAGATGTTGATGATGACATAGACATTTAAACCTTCTCAAAATCTTCTAATGGATATGATATGATGACATTAGAATGGATATAGATGCTGATGAATGATGATAATGGATAATTGTTTTAAGAAAAATTGGAATGTTAAAATATATATGAATGATGATAAATTGTGATGATAATGGATAAATAATTGATTTCAGAATAATTGGAGTGTTTCATAAATTTAGTACTTACATCTTCTCATCAAGTTTATCAAAATCTTCTTCTCTCTACTTGTCAATTAAACTAGGACTTACATCTTCTATGATGACATTAGATGTGGATGGAAACATTAAAAAAAATGGATCTTATGATGAATTGAGTGGAAATAGATTTTTAGCTTTAGGCATGATCATGGAATGTGGTAGGACAAAGACATTTAAAGTTTCTCAAAATCATCTTCTCTCTATTTTTAATGAATCAATTATATGATGACATTAGATGTGGATGATGATGACATTAGTTTCAAGTACAATAGTGGATGATGAATTGTATAATGGATAATTGTTTTAAGAAAAATTGGAATGTGTTATGATAGAAACATCTTAATACTAGATGTGGATGATGAATTGTATAATAGATAATTGTTTTAAGAAAAATTGGAATTTGTTATGGAAAAATTGGAATGTGTTATGATAGAAACATCTTAAAAATTGTATCAAAGAATTTTGCAAATACTAAAATAAATTAAACATAATTGTAAAAACTCAAGCAATGTCATATGATAGGGTTTAAGTTACCTCTTGTCTTTTAGATAGCTATGACAAAGCATATGGAAGGAAAATGAGAAATAAACCTTCGTAGTGTGGTGCGTGCTAGAAGACCTTCGATTCAAGAAAACTCAACATGAGAAATAGATTAGTATATAGATGGGTGAATTGCCTGACATTGTCAGTCCCAAGAAGTGAGAACTTCATAGGATGGATGTCAACCCATGTTTTCAAAAAAATAAATGAAATAATGAGTGATCGGATTAATGAAGAAACAAAAGATTAAAGAAAAATATAAATGATAACTTGTACATGTCCATTATCTAGATAGTAGAAGTCTGGAAGAGTATAACAGTGGAAGAATATGCAGATCTGAACTTTGAATGTCTTGCAAATTAGTATGCGACAAATGCATGTAATAAACATATTTTTTAAACATAATTTCGTATTCGACAAATCCAAAATAGTAATTATATAAAAACAAATTTTAATAAATAATTGTATTTAAAATATGTAAATATATATACCTGTAACATCTTTAATAATAACAAGACCTGAAACAAAATTTTGTAAAAAGCCTCCTCAGTCAATATTTAAATTGTAGAGTTAATATGAAATTGAATAAATAACCACAGTCAATATTTGCATCTGTAGAGTTAATAATTGAATAAATAATCACGGTCAAACAATAAAAGTAAAGTCAAGGAGACACCTATTTAAAGCTAAAACAATCCATTATCAATAGCTGATTCAAAGTCGATGTTCTCTTCTGTAGAGTGTGATGACACACCAATTTCAGTCTCATCATTGGGAATAGTTGAGCTTGTAGTTGTATTATTTACACATCTTCTTTTAGAGAGGGAATTCCAATGTGAAATTTCTCTGTCGAAAGGAAATATTTCCATGGAGTAGCGAGAAACATAACACCTCATGCAACTTTCCATATTTTTATCCAACTTGTTTCTCAGTTTTTATTTTATAAATGATAAAGCAATGAAAACCCTTTCATCCTCCACAAACCCCAAAATCATTGTTTAACATAACTCATATAATCTGAAATATTCACTGATGTCTTCTTGTAAGACAATACTTTGATAGATTCCTCATCCAAAGCCTTGTAATAGCACCACTTTTAGAAGGTTTGTCTAAATTTTTATATTGGTTCCTCATTGTTGTTGCAAAATTTGTTGATTGAGACTTTAATAAATGAACATTCAATATACCTTTGATTTCCATACCCTTGACCTCTGAAGTCTTTGTGAAATGTTCCATTATTGTACCCATGGATTTATGGAAATGCTTTCTTACAAAGTCTGCACGAGCACCTTCAATATTCCAAAAATTAGGATTCATCACACCCATTGCTTCAAGAATTTTATCTTTGGAGAAACGTTCTATAATTTCAGATGATAAGGATTCTGAATTTTTTTAAGCTTTATTCTTGTTTCAACTATAACAAACTCAAAGATATTACGTGTCATAGGAACATCTTCTTGTTCTGATCCTGTAATATCTTGATGTTTTCACAAAATGTGCAGTGGTATGTCCCTCCCATTAACATTGATGCAGAGGTGATCGTGGATATTAAATCTCAAATAGTTACTGGGGTTTTTAAGATCTAATAAAGCTTTCCAATTCTCAAAAATAGGTGTATCAAAACTATCTTGGGAATATTACAAGACATCAAGACTTTGACATACCATTTTTCTCATCCGTATAAAGTCTATAATATAGATTAATCTCCCCTATCCATGCTTCATGAGTGTATCAATATCCTACAACATTGGAAGAATACCAACCAATGTAAGAAATGTATCAAAATCAGTTAAATAGAACAACAAGTCCCTTACCCTGTCAACTTCATGACGATATTTGTGCATGAAACCAACCAATGAAGGATACTCCTCACGAAATTTGCATGCAGGTTCATACAAAGAAATCCATCTCGTCTCAACATCCTTCAGAAGTTTTTTTCCATCTGTAATTCCAATTGCAAATTTCTGGAACTCAAGAAATTTCTTTGGGCTGCTTTCCATATAGGCATGAAGTTCTCTTATAAGGTCTTCTACTTTAGCAACATTTTCATTGTTGCTTACCATTTTATACGCTAAATTCATTTTGTGAGCCATACAGTGAATTGCTAGCATATAAGGGGCCATTGTTGTTTGCAATCTAACACATAGCCCTGTATGGTGACCCTGCATAACTAATGCACCATCTACTCTGATGCATACCAACTTCGTAGCAATTTCATAATAAGTCATTCCAGTAATATCTTTCAAATGAGAAACAACTATTTTATGTAGGTTTTTCAGCATTACAGTTTTCAACCATTTTCATAACACCCAGCAAATGAGGTGTCCTTATATGATTTTCTAATGTATAGACGTGGATACATACCCATGCAGTTTTTTCGACTGATGTCACTTCATCAATTGAAAGAGAGATAAACTTTTCTTTTTTTACATTCTCTTTCAAATCTTCCTTCTCTATCATCGATAGGCATTTTGCCATTACCCATGCATTATTGTCAGACCAATGAGCTTGAGGTACGTTGGGCATTCCATTATATTGATACAAAACTTTGAAATTGAGGAAATCTGCAATCGGTCTTCCTTTCTTTAGTATGTGAAATAAAGTAGAGAACTAGAGAACTGTACTGAGTTTTGCATGCAGATTTGTTTGATTCATCTTACAATCAATTTGTGATGTGAGCTTTAGTTACGTTCCTCCCTTTTCATGTACATTCAGATGGAGATGTTTGATTCATTTTTTGCTGTGGCCACTGCTTCATACTTCATACTCTGCTGCGTATTTAACATGCATGCATTCTTTTTAAGTTTTCCACCTGTGTCTTTTGATTTTTTGGCCATCCTCCCCCGTTACTAATCAAATATTGTTTTCCACAGTGATTTTCTATAGTGTCCAGCTTCAGTTGCATTTTTTGTTGCTTTCCCAATTTCCATGTACATATTGTATATGTACATTTAGATGGGATCTCTTTTAGATTAATATGACTATATAGGTTCGATAAACAGAAATTTGGCAGCCCAATCAAACTTGGAAGTCCTCCCAATTGTCCACATATTCTTATTCATTTTCAATGTTTTACTTTTTTTAGTAGAATTCTGAGCAATATCACAATCACTTGGTTTCCTCTTTCGTGAACCAGAATTTGAATTTGAATTTTGAGTTCCATTTTGTCGATTATTTGTATGTGTGATATCCTGATACACCCCAACAGGAAGAATATCTTCTAGATTTGGTATCTCAACAGGTATGTCTTCAAGATCTGGCATGGTATCATCATAGGTTTCATTTGGTTGGTACTATGTAGAATGCATGTCCACCTCGATATTACCTTCCACACAGTCAGTACTTCGATTCCTTCCGGTGGCAGCTATATGGGTGCTAGTGGTTGCAGTATCTGTAGTAGCAGAGTTTCCATAATACTTGAACATGGACTTATGAGATTTCTTACATAATTTTTGGGTTTTCCCATTCTGAGCACTAGCACCTTCCATTATTTTGAGTCGCACGTCAGAAAACGTAGTGATTCGTGTGTCAGAGTAGACTAAGTGGTGCGTCATAGTATATTGATTCACACGTTAGCAAAAGCAGTGAGTCACGCGTCAGATAAACTTATGTCGCGTGTCAGATAAATTGAGTCGCACGTCAGAGTATACTAAGACACATGTCAACAAACATAATGAGTCGCACATTAACAAATATCCTTGTCGCGCGTCAACAATAAACACTTTGTCACCTGCGGAAAATATTATTCTCACACGTCAACAAAGATAGTAAAAAACTGAGTTGCACGTCACCAAACTTAGTCCTGTCACACGTCACCAAACTTAGTCCTATCACGCGTTAGAAAATGCAATGAGTCGCCCGTAGTCACCAAACTGTGCTCTAGTGCTGAGAGTATGCAAGTTCACAACTTCGCGGTATTGGTAAGGTACTGGTAGTCTGGTGGTAGTATACTACCCGACGAATCACCTAGGATTTTATAGGAGATGTTTTCAAATGTAGGCGAAGTTGACCCCCAAAATATATATATATATATATATATTGTAAATTTTAGGTGAACAGGACACTGACCTGCTCCGAAAAAATTACCTTTTCAAATTTTCCTAAAATGAAATTTTCACCATATTACAAATATTCACCACTAATATTATCCCTAATTAAGAATTGTAGAGCCTACTAGGAAGGGAAGAGTAGGATAGGCGTATTTCTACTTCTTATACTCATTGGTGATCTAGAGGACATTCCTAGTTTATATGTTCCCTAAAATTTGTAAAATAGATGGATATGAAAGTACTTGTGAATATATTTTCGAACCATTTTGAACGAGGTAAAACAGAGTTAGCATGATAAAGAAATCATCCGTTGAAGTTCAAATCCACTAGAAATAATTAAGCATAGGTTTACACAACGATTATGTGGTAGGTTGAGGACACGAAAAGTGGACACATGTGGTGTAGATAAGTGGTGGATTCTTCCTAAGAAAAAGAATAGTGTTAACCTCCAATCTTTGACAATCGAGGTGGGTCTCAGATAGTATGTCAGTTAGGGTCCCAACAACTGGTGGGTCCACTTTTTATATGGAGAAGGCCCCTACCACAATTCTTCACTATGCATATCACATTATTTTTCTTATTAAGCTTACTAATTTTCATAGTATGGTGCATGTGAGACTAAGTCCCAAGTATTTTTCAAATATTCCAACCAACTTGAAGAGCTAATAATTGAGTTGCAATGTGAGATAGGATTCGACCTCCTCATTAGTTGCTAGGTCACGGTGTCAACTCGATGACGGACCGACCTCGTCATAGATCGAGACATTAATAAGTCACATCACAAGTTGAGCTAGGTGGCGAGCTCCCAAAGCTCAACAAAATCCTTGTGCACTCTTTCAATTGATCCTTATCTCAACAAACTGCTGAACATTCCAATTGAGCATGAGTTTTAAGGACCAAATATTAATGCCAAGAAACCATCATGCAAATGAGCCACATCAATACATAGTCAACAACTAGTGGTCCATGTACCAAGAGCCAAACTCAATACAATCGCAACAACTAAGCCACATTACAAGGCTAGTTAGTTTAACCAATCCTTAAAATAAACACCAGTAGCCTCATGTATATACATATGTTCCTATCAACAACCAGGCTACATCATTCTATTGCAATAAGAGAAAAGAGAAAAGTCAGATGGAACCATTACAAGTAAAATGTTAAGAAAGATAAAGATAATGTAGTCTAGTTTAAAGAAGAATGAAGGACTGCATGATAAGTGATTTTCAAGTAATTAAGGTCAATAACGAAATATGATTGTAATAAATATGTTAACAGGGAAAGTGTTATGTCGTGGATGGTGCATATACGGGAGTTTATATTGTAGCTGAATTATTATGTTGTGCCTTGTCATTTGGGTAAAAGTGGCCCTGATGTGCATCATGTATTTTCTTGTTATCTACGTGGGATAATGGTTTCATCAGTGTCTCACATGTTAAGCATTGTCCTAATTATTCTCATGTGGTGTCGTGTATACAACAATGTAAGTCAAAAAAATAAAAATATTTTGGTATTTTTACTGTTGTATTTGTGTGTTAAATTTTGTGGGCATTACATTTGGTATCTGAGCAGAGGTTCATGCTCTCGAACCTCTGGGACATATTAAAGTTGTGATGATTGTGCATGGTGGCAGTGGATTTGGGAAGAGTAATGTGATAGATGTTTTGATGTGACCAACATTTTATTTATGACATTATGAACGCACATGTTGTGCATGCCACGTAGTGCATATTTGTTATCATGTCGATGTGCTTATAATGAGAGTATTTTCTCTCTTTTCATGGATTCAATTAGGATTTCACATGTGATGTGCCTCCTTGTGTGAAAATAATGTTATTGTGGATTTGCGGAGTGTTGGACTGTCTTTTTATTCTGTGATATGTATATGTGCTCATGTGTTGTATGACAAAATTGTTGTATAGTGAATTGGATCGTATCATGATGTTTCCATCATGTTGTGTCACCATGTGTATCATACATGTTTGCATGTTGTTATGTTAGTCACTATGTTCATCATACATATAATTAATGTGTTATGTGATGGTTCATGTCATGAATTAGGGGCATAATGTGATCGTATGAACCCTATTGTAATGTACTTTCAATTGAGGTGTGTTATGTGGAAACATGATGTATTGTAAACCATGAAAGTAATGACTATGTTATACCCTGTATATATACCATGTGTAAGATGTTATGGTTAATGTGTGTGAATCACCATTGTTTTAGTAATGTAGTTTTGTGTTATGTTGTGAACCTTATATTAACTGACCATACGGGAAGCAATCGGTAAAAAGTGTATGTGTGGAGAGAGGAAATGAGTACTGTTGACTAGTCACTCGAGCGAGTATGATATAGGAAGTGTAGTCTTACATAGACTACAAATCCACTTCTATTTGTTTGGTATGTATGGCACATTTCCCAATGGGAATCATATATATTATGTTTCAAGAACACCTTAGGCTCAGTAGATGGATGACGAGCTGTACCTTTCTCTCTCCCTATATGGTTTTCATATAGATGACCTATGTGTACCTATGCATTGATGTACTATTGACCAAACACTTGAGCCGAGTACAAGATAGGGAGTGGAGTCTTAGATAGATTTAAAAACCCAATTCTTTTCGTTTGGTATGCATTGCACTTACCCAACAGACACCATGTATATTGTGTTTCACAAACACCTTAGGCTCAGTAGATGGCGATTTGTACCCTCCGCTCTCAGACTATGTTGAGACTATGTTCAGCATTGTGGGAGTATAAAGGGATGATTTAGATATAGATCATGATAGTTGTATCATTTGATCTATTATTATATTATTTTGTGAGTTTCGACTTGATATCTGAGTGCCAGCAACTCGATGAGTACCCCTTTGGTGGTCATATAAGGCCACAGTGATTGTGATGTGAAATTTCCCTATATGTAGTTTATTCGTAAATTTGACTTTTCTTTTCTCTTCCTTTTCTGGAACTAGCAAATGATTCTATTTAACTTTTGGTTGAGTTATAGTTGTAATTTTTGGAATTTTATTTGGTTGTTGTACTAACATGATGTTTTCCACACTAAATGTAGATAATTAGCCATTTATTTTTACTTGATTGAAATTTGAATTTAAATTAACATTCTTCCTTGAGTTTCAAACTTTTTTCTCATTTGGCCCAAAGTGATTGAATTTGATGCCACTTAGCAATTTTGTTTATTGTTTTGGCATGTTCGTTTTAATGTCGTTATGTGTTGTAATAGGGACATGGGTTTACCAAGTATTGGTGTACCTATGGGCCTGCTTTGTTGTATGGGGGTATGCCCCAAGGAGTTACAGATAACTAGTGGGTTGTTGAACCACGAGTTATTATGTCACTTGGGTTAGAAATTTCTAGACTCTATGTGCCTAGGGCCATAGGGTGACCAACCTCTATAGTGGAGCTAAAAGTAAAATTTAACTTTATTTTATTTCTTGGGAGGCATATGGAGTTGTTTTGTGATGCTTGGGAGGTATATGGAGTTGTTTTTTGATGCTTTGGGAGTTATATGGAGTTGTTTTTTGATGCTTGGGAGGTAGATGTAGTTGTTTTTTTATTCTTTGGGAGGTATATGGAGTTTTTTTGTGATGCTTGGGAGGTATATGAAGTTTTTTTGTAATGCTTTGGGAGGTATATGAAGTTGTTTTGTGATGCTTAGGAGGTATATGAAGTTGTTTGTGATACTTTGGGAGGTATGTGGAGTTATTTTGTGATACTTTGGGAGGTATATGGATTTGTTTTGTGATTCTTGGGAGGTATATGTAGTTGCTTTGTGACGAGTTGGGAGGTATATGGAGTTGTTTTGTGATGCTTTGGGAGGTATGTGGAGTTATTTTGGGATACTTGTGGAGATTGGAAATTATATGGAGTTGTGTTTATGATTCATGAGTACTAATGTGAGTCTTGTTATGTTTTGTGTTGTTGAGGATTAATGCTCCTCATTGTTGGTTTGATGTTGATCCCATTTCGACTTGATGTAGTTTTAGTTATGGTTTCGAGTTGTGTGAAACCTTTGTATGTGCACTGTTGGGAATTCCATGTTGTTATAGTATACTTATGTTATGAGTACTTTTGTGCCGAACGTATGTGTGTGATAGGTACTATGTTGTGTGGACCGTGTATGTTCTTCCCATGGTTAGGTTGAGGTCTTGTGACGTGATATAGTCATGAAAGTATGTAGCAATATGTCTTGTGGACCATTAATGTTGTGCTTGGGACTTATGTGGAGTCATGATGTTAGTTACTGTTGGACACCCATGAAAATAAATAAACTAAAAATAATGAAATATTAATATCTTGAGATTATGAAGTACTCTAAAAAAAAGACTAAGTAATAAAGTAAAAGGGAACTACCAATCTTCACAGAAAATTAAGAAATTATCAAGACTTTCCTTCTATCCTGTGGTCACATTTTAGCGACATAGTTCATTTCCCTAGGCAAGATTTTTCGTTGTTGACTTCTTAGCATAAACACCCATGTATCCTCGCCTCGTGTTGCATCAAGGATGATGTTTTTATAAGGGAGGGGAATGTAATGCCCCACTCCGTTGCACCCAGTGGGTGAGGTTGAGAGCCCCTTTCCATGGAACAATGTGTCGTATTTTACGACAAATGAGTAGTATTTTTCATTCGGGAACCTTTGCGAGTGGCATTTGAAAGTACTCAAGGTTGACATTAAATGTTGATCAAATGTGTTTGCCTCGCTGGAGTAGTAACTTGTCACATACTTGGTTGACAAGCCAATTCTAAGTCCCCAGTTTGGTTAACATGTTCTTACAAATGTTTTTCACAAGTTTGGCCTTTTGAACCCTCACGAAACCATAATGAAATCTAATCCCCATCCACCTGACCATGTCAATAATTGAGATAATGATTTCATAACTATTATCATTCATACAATAATAATAATAAATAGATTAATAAACAAATTTAAATATGATAGATTAGTTGATAAAATATCATTTAAATTGACCAAGTAAAATAAATAGATGAATAAATAAATAAATTCCTAAAGAAAAAAATTAACAAAGTAGAAGAATTAAAATATAAATAAAAGTAAAGGTGTTTAGTTGGTAAGTAAATGTGTTTGGTGGAGGCATGTAGAAGGCATTCTGGCAAGCGCATGGGCATCCTCCCAGCCTTTCAGACCTGTAACATCCCTTGCATAATAATACAAGAACTTTATTGTGATCCAGAGGCATCAACCATAATGAAATTATGAAACCCAAGTTAATGTTATAAATTTAGTAGTATTTGATAGTTCCAGTGAATAAATAGAATGCTACGTGGAATTGTAGCAAAGATCTAGCTACAGTCATCCTAAAATCAATGCATTATGGGTTAAATCAGTCCTGCATGCAGAAATAAATCTATACCTAATATCTCCTCATTTTACTATACATAAATTGATTGATTTGAATCTGTATCTACATCTGAAACGGGTTCGATGTATCTAAGAGGAAGGAGCTACTTCCTGCCATGGTTTTGTTTGTTGTATGAAGAAGAAGAATGGTAGTTGGGATTGGGAGGCGTTTCATTCATGTGTGACATCTAGCCTTATTGAATTTTCCTTTCTGCTTCTGAGCACTTGTGATACGTGCACTGTAACCTTGCTACACCATTCTTAGGTAGTCGACAGCTACCACTTCATTTTCCTGCTCTTTACATGTTATTTGGAGTAGCTGTTGTATTATTTAAGACATTGAAAGTGTCATTTTCTGCTATCCCACTTATGTATCTTCAAGGTTTATCTCTTTCACTCTTCCTTAGATACTGGACTCTCTGAAGAAACGTTAAGTAGATTTGTACATCGAAACCTACCGAGTCCTAGTTTTGGAAGTATTTCGTCATCGAATGATGGCAATCATCAGCGGTATCCAAATGGGTAGTTGGAAGGAAACATTTTCTCGGTTAGATACTAATAAAAGGACCTACAACAACCTTACATGGTCCATGATTAAGCTATTTGATGTGTTGCTAGATCCGATCATTTAAAAAATGCAAAGGTGTGAATATCAAATGACTTCTCTTAGTACAAAGGTCATTCACACAAGTTGTAGCCAATGACAAGATATAGATTCAATGAGGGAGGATTTGGACGACTTGCAGATAATTTTGAGTTCAAGGTGGGCCATTCTATTGAACGTTCAGATCATGCTCTATTATTCTCAGAGTGTCACACCCTTCTGAGAGTGCTAACTATTCTTATGGTTTTAGCATCATTATCTGAAAAAGAGGGGGCACCATATTTAAATTTTAAAAAAATTGAGATAAGTTGTTTTGTTAACATATTCTTGAGGGAGTACTTCAGATCTTAAATTAATAAAGCAATAAATCTCTTTCATACCTGGACATTACATGGTTTTATTAGTAAAATTCCAGCTGGTAATTAGAGAGATTTTTGCATGTACATGAATAATATGAGCGTGACCAAGACTGTAAAATGGAGCAAGATAGTAGATCTCTAAAACATGGAATGCTTCAATTTCTTGATGTGCATAAATGGTTTTGTTAAAGCGGTATTATAGACTTTCAAAAAGGCAAGTGGAGGAGTGTTTCGGGTGTATGTAAACGATTCGATGTAATGCTTTATGGAGATGCAAAACCAAGCTCAAAAACTTTGGCCGATTCGTTTCCCCTCGGGCATGGTCTCCCTTACCTTCATATTTTATAATTATCATATCTTTGGTTCTTCATTTGCAATATAATAGAAATATTAAACCCGTAGATAATTATACATTTTAATATATTAACCAAAATTTTAGTGCAAAATAATAAAACACCACCTTGTGATTTACGTAACCGATCTACACTTTGACCATCAACCATGGTTTCTACCGTGACACTTAAAACCAAAAATTTGCTAAGGAATTTTTATTCCAAGAAACATAATTTAAAAAGAAAAATGTGACAAAATTGCAACCAAATAACTCAATTATTTGTCAGAAGGAAAAATGGTTCTTGAGCCTTTTGCTAAATACATCAAAGAGCCCCATCCTTTCTAAAGAAAATATGAGGAGGTGTTGTTCACAACAGATGAGAAAACTATTAAAATTCTCTTCTACATGAGAATACACACCAAAGGTGACTATGAATCCATGAACAAAGCTCAAAACATGTCAAAAACAAAATCCAAATTATTAGAATCTTTGGAAATTGAGACCATTCAAAATAAACCATGAAAACATGAGAAAAAGGTTGAATATTTGATCCACTTGCTCAAAATGAAGTGTTGTTCTCATTTTAAAAACAAGAACACCTATCAATATAATAATTACTCTTTATCTTTTAATCAACATATAATATATTTATTGTCAGGAGACTTTCTAGCTGGAAAAAATTGAATTAAATTTGAGTTATCCATATAAGAGCTTAAGTTGGAAATCATAATGTGTGTATTGTAATGATGGATTATGGAGTGTGATCCAAAATGTTGATCTAAATAAAATGACACAATTTTCACTAAATATTTATTCTTAATCTTAATCTCATTAGTTGTTACTGGTCTTTTTCTCAAGCTATACTAGGATATATAATATTTGTTATCTCTAAATATTAAAAATATATCTATATACATTTTTTTCATCTTTGAATACTAGTATCTTATAGACAAGGATTGGTTGGCATGAATTGGGCCAATTAATCCCTAATAAATACCAAACTATCCCATTAGGATGTATTAATACTTGGTTGATGTCATCCATTCCAATGAATCCCAAATACACCCAATGTAACATTTTGATGTGTATTAGGGCTCAATTGGTTTCATTTGTGCTAATTGATCCCTAACACACATTTAAATATCACATCAGTTGTGTTGGTGCTCCATTGTTGTGAAAGATAGAAGCTAAGCTATAATACAATGTAATGTGGCAATTTTCCATTTATTAGGGTTTCATTAGCCTCATTTGTGCCAATGGATCCCTAATACACATGAAAGTGTCACTTTGACATGTATTAGGGATCAACACATAAACAAGGCCAATTAAACCACAATACATGTCAAATTGTCACATTATGGTGCATTAGGGCTCATTTGGCCTTATTCACACAAATAGACCCCTAATAATCCTAATTCAACATGGTGATGTGTAGTAAGGCTCAATTAGTTCTATTTGTACTAATTAATTCCTAGCATGTACTTAACTAACAAATCAGTGTATATGGTTCCCTTAGCATGATCAATGCATATTGAGTTATAATACACTTTAATGCAATAGTTTGACATGTATTAGGGCTCAATTAGCCTCATTGTACCATGTATCCCTAATAAACATTAAAGTTTTGCTTTGATATGTGTTATGGATTGGATGGAACGAATAGGGACAATTAAACCCTAATACATGTTAAAGTGTCATATAATAATGTATAACTCCTTATCACATATTGGGTACCTTTGTACTATGTTAAATAAGGTCTTACTATGGTATGTCATTAGATTCCCATGTTGGAAGAGGACTACTCCAACTACATACTTTGAATAAATTTTTTATCTCAAATGAGTTTTACATATCTAATTAGACAAAAACTGATGCAGATCAGATCCTCTCTTTCATTTGTATAAATTCCTTCTATTGTGCCTCTATCAATATGAACTTTACTTTCATTCCTCCATTTTTCACCTGATTCAAAGGCTGTGAAATGTCAGAAAACCCAACTACAAACCTGCGATATAAATTTTCTAGTCCTAATAAAATTTAAAGTTCGGTGAGGTTCTTTGGTGCTTACCAAACTCAAATGACCTGGATATTTTATAGGTCCACATGCACACCATCCTTTTAATGATGTATCCCAAGTACTATATACTCTTTATGTCAAAGTAACACTAATATATTGTTGGACAAAATTTTCTCTTTCCTGCTCAGATTAGTGAACTAGATACTAAAGAAAACCAAGAAACTCAAAACATGCAAGGGTTTAAGCTACCTTGGGATAAGATGGTGATGATGGACGGGAACAAAGATGAACTCCTCCTCACTACGAGCTAGATGAATCTACACAAAAAATATAACTAGAAAGAAAAATGGATTAGATGATAGATGGGGGGGTTTCCCAAAGAATTCAATTCCAAGAAGCATGAACTTCCTTATATGGATGTCAACCCCCATGTTATATAAAGATATATAAAGTAAATGGATATGGATCTGATATAAAATGAAGAATATGAGATAATATAAACTAAAAAGATGGATCTAAGATAATAAAAGTAGATCTAATCCAAATTGACAAGAAATAAATCATACTTGGCTGGGTTGACAATGACCCAGGCTGTAGTGGTCCATTTGATGGCGACTGGAGGTAGGTGAACCAAGACAGTGGTAAAAAATGTAGATATGAAGGGTCTGATTACATATCTAAGACTGATACAACACTGTGATGACTAATAAAAACTTGTAAAGAAGATCTGGAACAAGAAAAATAGAAAGTATGTAAGAAAATGGGGATCTAAGGAGATAGGATGAAAGTATGGATCGGGTCGACAACGATCTTGTTGAGTTAACGGTGACCAAGGACTGACAAAGTGGATCTAAACTGATAAAATGACAAAAAAGGAAGATTTGGGAACTGAATAGGATTATAAAGAGACAAAGAGACATATTGTAATGGATCTAGATGGTAGAATAAGTGATGTAGCAAGGATAGGGTCGGTGGTGACCTGACAGAGGTGATGACAACTTGGGCTAACCTAGGTAAGGTCGAAAGTGGATGGGCTAGATTAACAACTTGCACACAAGATAGACAAAAGGGAAGGCTTAATGTGAATCTTTGATTGCAACTGGGCATGTAAAACATTAGTATCTGACAGTAATAACAATAATAATGCAATGATGGAATAAACTAACACAAGGAAAATATGATCTTCCCAAAGTCTCCACAAATTATGCAAGTAAGCTCAAAGGGACTCCAAGAAGACTAAAACAACAACAAATAAGCTCAAGTACATAGATAAGATCGCTAGTCACATGAAATATCTGATGATGTATCCTTTTGGAAAGAGGGGTAAATGGGGCTTTATAGGGTCGACATCGACCTGGGTGGGTGACCGCTAACCATGGGAAACCATCCATTTGGGAGGTGGGAGGATGCCTAGCTCGAGGTATAAAGCCCATCAGGAGCAAGATTAGGGTTTTGTGAGGCTTAGGCAGGTTAGGGTTGCATTTGGAGATGAAATGGGTAGGTGAGAGATGAAATGGAGTAAATAAAGGCTAAGGGGAGTCTAGGGATGAGAAACTAGGTAGTTTAGGGGTGATAAACAACCTAGAGAGGAGAATTAGAGGAAATTTTATAATGAGATGAGGATTAGGAGATAATTAATAATAATTAGCAATAGTTTAAGAGGAATGGGATAATAGATGGGAAGGATGGGAATATTAATAAAATTTGAATTAAAATAAAGGGTCTAAATAGGTGACCATGGTGAAAATAAGCAGACGCAGGGCGACAAGGGTAGTGATACCAAATTTTGGTGTCTACATTTGCCCCTTTTTATCACGCGGTTTGCGCAAGCAAGCAACAAGACAAAAATAATGAGAGATGGAGAATTAAGATGAAGGATGACAGAGGATTGATGAGGTGCTCCCCTAAAAATAGGGATCGATGACACAAAGGGGAATCGATTATGAGTTTTAAAGAGATATATGAGAAGGATGGAAAGGATGAGAAAAGAAGATGAGGGGATAATGGAAGATGCCCCAAGAAAGAAGGATTCAAAAAACAATAAAAAAAAACTAAGGTGGTGATTCTAGGAGTCACTTCGGTAGGGAACAAAGGGCACGGTCTTCAGGGAGATGAAAGCAATGTCCTAAGGGCTTGTCTATCAAAGAAAATCACTAAAAATGGAGGGAATCTAATGGGAAACCACTCAAATGGATGCAAGCCATTGGAACCAACGTTTCATAAGCACACATAAAAATATGCACAAACAAATGCAAGAATAATAATGCAAAATCCTTCATACATGAGGAATCGGTGAAAAATATGCGTCCGAATAGCATGAGGATGATGATGAAAATAATTGTGCCCCAACAAAGGATGTAAAGATGGCCAAAAAGGAAAGATACAAAAATGTGAGCTATGGTGCCTCGAGAGGGAACACAATGATGGCCACAAAAGTGGACTTAAGATGAGATAGATTGGATGAGATAATACAAGTTGATAAGATGGGATGAGAGAAGATTGATAAGATGAGAAAAAACATGGCAGATTGGATGGGATAAAATACATAGGATTGATGAGAGAGATCATATGAGACAGATGGAATAAAAGTAACGTGACTCGATAGGTGGTGACCAAAGGGTACGAACGATACTATGTCATAGGAAGGAGCACGTGAGAAACTATACCTCTACCTACATTGGAGGTAAACAAGAAAGGGATCCATATAACGCAATGCACATGCAACCAAAACATGTGTTAACACATAACCAAGGATAGTTAGGTATATCAAAGATCATGAGGGAATTATGGATGAGATGAGCTCATAAAACTAATATCGACATGAAAAAGGGATTTTAGATGTAAATTGTATGCAGGAAGAGGGTTCTCCATAGGTGGTTGTTCCTAGGACTTTGTACCAGTTCTAGGAGGAGGGAAAAGTGCAAAATGATCAATGCAGGAAGTTTGAAATGTATGATAAAGCTAATCAATGTGGGAAGATTTCTTAGGATGCTTGCTTTATTAATTTTTATATGCTTTTACTTTTGGATATATATAAGGTTGGTCAATGTGGGAAGCCTTCACTACCATGATATAATAGAGTAGCCATCCTTCGAGGGAGAGGTCTCCTTTTTACTTTTGGGATTTTTGACTTTGCCTTTTGTTTTAGATAACAAGATAAGATATGCATGATAGCTTTCCTTCGAGGGATTAATCTATTTTTTAGGTTTTTTTGCATAATATTAAAAAAATTCCTTTGAGGGATCAGTCTGTTTTTTGATAAGATAGCATGAGATATAAGCATGTACATGTCTAATTGTTGAAAAATTAAAAATTTCAAATGTCTCTTTTAACAGACACTCTCCATAATCCTTTCATTTTTGTGCCACCAAAAGTGACGTGAAACTGCATCCAGGATTTTGACTTCTTTTTTATTTTTTTAGATGGAGAAGAGATGGTTATAGCCAAGTAGACCACTCAAGAGGGGATGAGAGGATGTACAAGAAACACCTATGGACCCTTTACGTGGTTCCAATAGGCGAATGAGAGGGTGATGGATGTAATGATTGTAGAGTTCTCGCCAAGAAGGGAGAACCTATCTATAAGGGAAATGTTATGGACATAGCCATGGTACCCATATTTGAGGTCATGAATATGAAGGTGATGGTAGATCACATAATTCCAAATCATTAAAATGAGAGATATAAGAGGCTAATGATGGAGGAATAATCTAAGGATATGACTAAGTTCTCATAAGTAGGTATGCTTACAATATAATGGTCACAAGTACAATGCGTTAAGGGGTTCCACTTTTGTTTTACCATCAAGGAAGGCCAAATGATAGGCTCCCAACCCGTACTTATGTGTGATAATTTGAGGTCTAATCCAGTTGGTGGAAACCTTTCCACGTTGGCTCCTTTCTAGAGTAGAGATGATTTGATTTAAGGACAAGGTCACCGATGTTAGATTCATGATGAGATAGGATGATAACTTGTAAAATATTGAAATAAGATGGGATAAATGATAAAAACTATGTTCTACCCTTAAAAAGTGAGGAAGCGAGGAAGCATACATCTTAGTGAGATGAATATGACTACAAAATTATACTTAGGATGAGATATGGTGCCCCGAGGGAGGCACAAAAATGGCTAAAAAAAGGTGGACTTATGATAAGGTGGGATGGGATGATAGATAAGTACTGGATAAGATGAGACAATAAATTGGATAAGGTTAGAGATAGATAATACAATGTCAAGGATTAAGAGGAAAGGAATTAATCTGATAGTAAACCGGTCCTAGAGTGAAGTCCATTAGTATCCAAGGAGTTGTTTTATGGAGAGGAAGATGGATCAAAATGCATGAAATATGTGGATGAGGGAGAAGATTAAATATGATTGAGAGAAAGGGTTGGATACTCCGCTAGTGAGGCATGTTTCCTCACACTAAGTAACTTGGATGAGGATAAGCTATAAGACATGGAGAAAGATGGGGTGATATTCTTAGAGGGAGTAGCATTGGTGACTTTAGGTTTTGATTGGATAGATGATTAAAGATTATAGGGGTGATTGGTAAGAAAAAAAATTGACGAATAAGGGAAGAACCTATTCAGGATGAGTAACATGCGGAGGATAAATGAAAATTGAGGATGTGGATGAGCGAGGAGACTTAGATAATTTGATGAATAAGTATGTAGAAATGGGAATTGGATTGGTTGTGGATAAGAAAATGGATGGAGAAGGATAATCCCCTTGGATGGGAAATTCATTTTCCTTAATAAGATCATGGATCGATATTTTTAAGGAGTTACTTACAATGCTCACTGTCATGACCCAGGGTGCAATGATAAGCACAAAAAATATTGGAGTTGAACCATGATGTATATTTTACTATGTGGATCAAAGGACTTGATGGGAGGAAGTGTGATAAAAAATATTTGGATTAAATGTATAAGAGATATCTATGTAAGATCCAATAAAAGTGGTGAAGGGAAGGTTGCTCTTGTGAGGCTTGATAGGAGATGTTAGATTTGGATTTGGGAGAAGAGAGTGGATGTATGTCATTGGAGGCATATATTTGAGAGGTAATATGAGATTTCTTGGTATTTCGATATTGGTTAGTGATGGGTATCTTAGCTGAAGGGCTTGGACCTAAGATGGATGGGGGTGCTCCTAAGAGAGATGATGTGGCATTGGATTGTATTATAAGGAGTAAGATCCATACCTTTTTTATGAGGATGCATGAGATACTATTGGGGAAGACATGCCAAGAGTATTGGATTTTGATTGCCAAGATTTTCCCTTAGAGGGGATGACAATGATTTCAACTAGAGGGTCTGAAGATTTTGGTGTAATGGTGGATATTAATGAAAGAAGAGGTGTTCAAATGATATGGTTGATGAGGTCTAAATGACTCGTGGGATGCATAGAGTTTTGGATTGGTTGGTGTAGAGATGGCTAGTTTTGTAGATGGGGGACAATATGGTTCATGGTTTCCTTAGGCAGAGGTGTTTGTGTCATAAATGTATCAAGAGGTATCATAGTTATATTTTCCAATCGAGGCATAGATGTAGGTGTGATTAGAGCTAGAAGATGTGATTGATGTAGAAGTAGAGTATAGATATATGATTGGATGTTGGATGAAGGAGTGAGTGTACGAAGTACTGGGATGGAATAAATGATGTAGCCATAGGTAAAGATGTAGGTATATGCAACGAGGATGCAAAGATAGGTGTTGGGATAGTTGTAAGTGATGTTGTAGAAGTAGATGTGGTAGAAATAGGTATAGTTGGGATTCATGGGGAAGTGAGTGATGTAGATGTAGTAATAAATGTGTTTGATATAGATATGGGTGAAGGAATAGATGCGAGAGATTGAGATGTAGTGATTGTGGGTATGATTGAGATGGTTGTAGATATAAGTGGTGTGCATGTAGTAATAAGTGTGTTTGATGTAGATTTGGGTGAAGTAATAGATGTGAGAGGTGTACGGATATGTGTGGATATCAATGGGGCTGAAATAAGGGCTAAGGATGAATCCATGTCGTGAATAGATTGGGGGATGATCGATGTCGATGAAGTAGTAGATATGGTCAAATTTGATGTGGATGTGGTAAGGGTAGGAGTGGATATAGATATATGATAAGTAGTAGAAGTTGATATAGGTGTGATATTCATGGATGTTATTGGCATAGATATTAAGGAAGTAGTAGATGTAGGCACAATGTCTAAGGTAGGGGTAGATGTGGTAGGTGATGGGGTTGTGGATATAGGTAATAATGAAGATTCTTAATAGATGGTGTTAATGGTGTTGATGACATAAGCATTTGATAGATTGATATATAGGAGAGACGGTTTGATTTATTTGTGACTGATTAGGAAATGGATGTTTAAAAATGTCGAGGGGTTGGTTAGGTGATGTGGTGGAATTTTCTATTTTGAGATCCCCCTCATTTATAAGTTAATGGATGCAATCTTTGAAGGAAGAAAACTTCTCAATGTTATGACCTATGAATTGATGATATTTACAATAGTAACCCTGATGATACTAAGAGTGGGTGTGGGTTGCAATTCATCCATGGTTCCTATGGGAGGGAGTTGGATGAAGTGGACTACCTTCAACTTGTCAAATATAAAACTATAAGATTCCTCCAAAGGGGTATAGTTATGATATGGTCTAAAATCTCTTTTTGAAGACTCCATGTGAGAGGAAGATGTGGATAGAGATTGAACCATGATGGTATTGGCGGTAGTTTTCGACTCGTCACTATGTGTAAAGGGTTTGATGAACTTGGTCTTGGGCTTGTTCGAGTGAAGCTTGAGTTGGCCTTACTGAAGGACACAAGTTTCAAGTTTTTGAGTCATGGTGAAGGCTTCTTCGAATGTCTTAAATGATTAGATTTGTATGGTTGATGAGATATGATTCACACAATACCATGAGAATAATATCAATAAGTTCAATCTATGGAAGGGGAAATAATAATTGCTTCATAATTCTACATTATCATGTGACAAAGTCTGTGATAGACTCGTCGTCAAATTGTCAAAGGATGTATAAGTCTATAATGGTGATCTTACACACAATGTTGATTGAGAATTGTTCTAACAATAGTTGCAAAAATTTGGTAAATGAGAACAATGGGTGTTGAGGGATGCCATTATACCAATCCAATGACATGGGACCAAACAATGACATGGGAAAAGCAAAGCATGAGGTCTTGGTCATGGGAAACAAGATATGCATGCATGCCTAAACACAGGAAGGTGTTTTTGGGGATCCTCCTTAATGTTAAATATGGTGAATTTAGGAAGTTCCCAATGAGGAGGGTAAGGCTTGATAGGTACAGATAGATTGATAGGTCCATTACATATATATTTCTAGGAGAATGTGATTTTAGATCCCAAGGTAACAACTTAGAGGTTAGCCAACCTATTCATCAAGGCATGGATAGGATCATTTGAAGTGGTTGGATGATAAGTAAATGGTTTTGGTTGTGGGATATGAGAAGTGGCTAACTAGGTTTGTTTATAGGATTGGGAATCTTGAGTGGGTATGTCGATGTAGAAGGGAATGTTTCATAAGAGGAGGATATAATTGAGAGGTTGAGATTGACTTAGTTTGGAGAATTTTTGATTTTGGGAAATAGGAATGTGATGGAATTGTATGGGTTGTGATAATGATTGTTGTTGAGAAACAAAAATGTTATGTGATTATTGATATTGGATGGGTTTTTGTGAGATGGGGATGTTTGATTGTTGAGGCATATGCTAAGTAGGAAAAGAGGTGAGATGGGGATGTTTGATTGTGAGTGTTAGGAGGTTGAGATGGTTGAATAGGCATAGTAGTGATAATAGTGGATGAAATGGGGATAAAGTTGAATAGAGGTGATGGGGGTGGAATGGGATCCACCAATTGAGTGAATTGATAGGATTTGGGGATTTTGGAGGATCTAAAATAATAAGTCAGTATTGAATGGTGATAGAAGGAGGTCCAATATTTTTTAAAGGAGCAGGAGATGGAGGTGTAGCTTGGTCTAGAGGAAATAGACTGATGAGAGATAGGATAATTGGTTTCAATATGGGGATCAATTTGGATGACATGGTCTTCATGAAGCGAGACTATGGAAACAAGAGATTGGGAGATCAAAGGTATGGTCTCAATTTTAGAATATTTTTGGAAAATCTAATTAGAGGAAGGGATATCATTGGATAGATTAGATTTTTGTGTTTTCTTTGTTTGAGAAAGGTTCACAATAGGTATGAAATAGGTGAACATTTGTTTATGTAATTTTTTAATAAAAAAATCAAGCAACAATTTTTAATCATCATGATTAATTAGAATATGTGGGAAAGAGAAAAGTGGATGGTGAGGGTACCTAGTAAATGGTAGTGTATGGCTAGTTTCAGGTAGTTTTGGCTATGGAGTCCTTGATATACCCAAATATACATGAGGCCCAAGTCTGTATAAGATTTATAATACGACTAGAACCATCATGGTGGCTTCCCTATTGAATGATCAAATACCAATTATTTCAACCTAGAAAGGGATTGATTTTGATGTGTGAATTTATTTGTGTGTTTGGATGTGTGTGAAGAAATGTGAGATGTAAAAAATTAAACCCCTACTTACACTATATTTGGAAGCATGAATGAAAGAGGTCTCATTTGAAACCCAAAACCAAATATGGGGATTTGACGAGAACAACCACACAAGGAATGGAAAATGTGACGTAAAAAGGAGAAACTAAGACAAGAAGTGGAATAACTAGTTTCAATTTTTCCTTTTGATATGATCTTCAAAATAATGTAAGTGAAAAGCAATATCCAAGTAATCTAAAATCACAACACAAACAAGAAAAATAAAATCTATCTAATGTTAGTGAAAGATAGTTAGAAATATGGAAAATGAAAAATGAAACAAAATGCAAGAGAATCACTTAAGAGGGTGTTCCCACAATGGGCATGCCAAAACGTTGGAAATTTTTTTCTCTTTCCTATCTCAAATTAGTGAACTAGATACTAAAGAAAAATAAGCAACTCAAAACATGCAAGGGTTTAAGGTACCTTGTGATAAGATGATGATGATGGATGGGTAAAAATATGAACTCCTCCTCGATGTGAGCTAGATGACTCTACACAAAAAAGATAGACTAAGAAGAAAAATGGATTAGATAGATAGGACGGAGGGGGTTTCCAGACAAAGTAAGTTCTAAGAAGCATGAACTTCCTTATGTGGATGTCAACCCCCATATTTGATAAAAGAGGATAAAATAAATGATAAAGGACTAGATAACATCCTGAATCTGAACCTAAACAAAAGAATAATATGGACTGGCAGATAGATGAAAATATTATATATATTTACAAAAAAATGAAATATACATGGTTGGGTCGATGGTGACATAGGCTACAGAGGTCCAGTCGATAGGTGACTAATAGGATAAATGGATCAAAACAGATAATAAAAATGTAGATATGAAAGGCTTTGTATACAGATCATGAGAGCTGATGCAACACTTGTAATGAATGGTAAGGACCTAAAGAAAAGATCTGGAACATGGGAAGCAGAAATGATTTAAGAAAATAGAGATCTAAGGTGACAAGATGAAAATATGGATCAAGTTGACAACAACTAGGTTGTGAGTTGGCAGTGACTCGGGGCTGACAAAGTGACCAAAATGATACTATATGAGAACTATAGAGAGAAACATAAAAACTGAATCTTAATGGCATAATAATGATGTATTTCAATGAAAAAATAGATGATGCAACCTAGGAGAAGGGTCAATAGTTACTACAGATGACTAGGTGTGACCGAAAGTGGATGGGTTGGATTGTGAACCTACACACAAAATGGATAAAAAAAGGATACTTCATGTGAAGCTCTCTGTTGGAAATTGGACCTGTAAAATGTTAATAGATGATAATAGTGAGAATAATAACACAATAATGAATATAACCAACATAATGGAAAAGATGATCTCCCCAAAGTCTCCTTAGCTGATGCAAGCAAGCTCGAAGGGATTCCAAAAAGACTAAGAATAGTTTCAAAGAAGCTCAAGCATGAAGACAAGATCGTAGGATCATAAGAAGATTAATATTTTTTCATCCTTTTGGAAGAGAGGGGTAAATGGGGCTTTATAGGGTAGACGGTGACTTGGTTGGGTCACCTGCCAACTACATGGAACTGCCCATTTAGGTGGTGGGAGGATGCCTAACTTGAGGCAGTCAAACCCATTAAGAGTGATATTTTGGGTTTTAGGAGGCTTAGGCATGGTTTAGGGTTTCATAAGGAGATGAAATGGGTAGTGAAATGAAATGGAAATAAAAGCTAAGGAGCCTAAGGATAAACAATTAGGTGGTTTAGGGATGATAAACAACCTAGAGAGGAGAATTAGGACTGATTAGGGGTGATTTAGAAATAATTAGACAATGAGACAGGGATTATAAGATAATTAATGAGGACTAGCAATAATTTAAGAGGCGTGGGATAATAGATGGGAAGGATGGGAATGTTAATAAAATGTGAATTAAAATAAAGGGTCTAGATAGGTGACCATAGTGAAAAGAAGCGGACTTGGGGTGACAAGGGTAGTGATACCAAAAAAAAATTTCTACATCTATGTTGGCATAGAGTTTGTATGACCTAAAATGAATTGATGAATGGTCGCACTATTTTTTTCATCATCCTCATCAATGTTGCAGGTGCATTTGTGAGCCCAAAAGGCATGACCAATCATTCAAAAAATACCTCCTCAAATTTGAATGCAGTTTTCCAAACATCTATGAGATCAATGGGAACTTGGTTGTACCCAGAATTTAGATTGATATTCATGAAGGACTTATCTCCCCTAAGATGGTCTAGGAGGTCCCAAATTTTTAAAAGTGGGTATTGGTTCTTTACTATGATTTTTTTCAAAGGTCGATAATTAATGCAAAGCTATCATGTCCCATCTTTCTTTGAGGAAATAATAATTGAGCTTCTGCAAGGTGATACACTTGGTTGAATGTGGCCCTTATAAATCATCTCATGAATTTTTCATTTGGTCTCTTTATTCTCAAGTACTGATCACCTTTATAGTGACCCATTCAGGAGTGATGTTCTAGGGACTAAGTAAATTTTATATTTTACCTAGAAATTTTGAGGCACACTTGTTAGTGGTACAAATACGTCTGTGTATTCAAATATCATCTGATCAATCTACTTCCACTGCATATTTTGGCCTCATTAGACTAATTTTTTGGATGCTACAACCTTTTAATTCTCTTGAGGTCAGATAATGGGTAGGATAAAGGTTGTAGTTTAAGTAATCAATATATGACACTGCATTTCACTTATCAGGGCCACTGATTTGCTAGGGCTTACCTCTGGGATTTTGTATCACTTAAATCCTAGAGTAATGATGACACTCCTAGTATTTATCTTGTAGACACCATGGTTATCCCACATATATGGTTATCCAAGAAGTACATCATAGACATCCAGTGGTGTGACATTGAATACCACCACATCTTTAAATGATTTGATTAAATATGGAGGGTGATGTTATCGATTCACGTGAATTTCTCTTCCTTCACTAATGCAACCGATAAATTATGGTTGTGGGTGAGGAGTTATTATAAATTTAGCCTCTTTACTATTTCTGTTGATATTAAAAAAAAATTTACTACCACTATCTAGAATAAAGTGAAGATCCATATAATTTATCCACATCTATGAGTGGAATAGGTATTCTACATCCTCTTTTGGTGGAGATACTATTTTTAAAATGGAAACAATATTATATGGATATCCATCCACAATCAAATCCTCTTCTTCATGTGTGCATTGGTTCTTTGTAGAGGATTCTTCTGGATCGAGCTCCCGCAACTTTGTTAGCAAAATTTTATGGACAACTTGATGGTCCTTCATGTTATAGTACTTACTCTTATACTTCTTACACCACATCCCTATGTCTTTTCATGGATTTTATTTCCATGTCTACTTCTTGTAATGTCTCAGTGGTGGTACATCCATTTTTTGGTGTCAATTTTCCCTTTGTTAGAATATGAAATGTTGTTATTTCCATTATGTTTGGACCTTTCTTCATTCTTTACTGCATAACGATAGGATTACTCAAGAGTCTTGATGTCTACAAATTCCATCTCTTCCTTAATGTAATATTGTAGTCCTATGTAGTATTTGAGAATTCGATGCTTCTTGGTGTCCCATGCACCCACTTTTAATGATAGGGTATGAAACTCATTGGTGTATTCTTAGACTTTCTAAATGTTGGACATTTGTCATTATCGTTGAATTTTTCATTGATGTCAAGTTACATTAATGGAAAAAAGCATTGATGCAGGATATCAGGCAGCATAAATTGCAGGAACCTTATATGAAGAAGATGCAAGGGAAGGAATTTAAGAAAGTCTCTACATGGAAATGTGAAGGTTGATTGGTAGTATCAACTCTCAGAGGCTTCAGGATGATCAAGGATAAGTTCTAAGGGACTAATCAACTTTTGTAAATGAAGGAATGAATCCATGAGTAAAAGAATGAAGTCGTGGGTTAAGGAGGAATTCTAGAGGTAGTTGCGAAGCAAATGATGAAAACTGTGTGTATAAAGGAAAATCCATGAAGCAAAGGACAAAATCCGCATAAAAGAAGAAATCTGTGAAGAATAGAGAAAAGATGCGGAAGCTAAAAGTACTGCAAAAGACTATTAAAGGCTGAAGGTGACAAGGGAAAGCCATGAAACACAAGATGAAGGCATGATACAATGGAAAATCTATAGAATATATAAAAGAAGTCATGA
Organism: Taxus chinensis; assembly: GCA_019776745.2. Classification (NCBI taxonomy): domain Eukaryota; kingdom Viridiplantae; phylum Streptophyta; class Pinopsida; order Cupressales; family Taxaceae; genus Taxus; species Taxus chinensis. Next base: position 157,711,136 of record CM034152.1, on the reverse strand, counting down.
ATGGTTGAATTGAAGATCTACACAATGAATCTGGATCTATGATTGAGAAATCTCAAGGTTTAGGCACCGACATTAATTGATCAATTTACTATTTGGATAATAGGTTAGAATTCCTAAGAAAATAGCAAATTTCTAGGCGTTGATGAAGAACAAGAGAGACATCCTTGGTTTGACGTTGTTTTATTACAAAACCTTGAATTGGCTCCAAATATAACGGGTTGAAAACTAGATGCAAGCAATAAGAAATCGAAGTGGTCCCTAAATTAACAGATTGAAATCCCAGTGCAATTTTTTTAAATCGAATGGTAAAATGTGAATTATTGAAGAGAAAGATTCATATAAAAACAATATCTCCATGCGATTGCAGTAAGTGAGTGAGTTTCTAGAGTTTCTCATGTAAATAATCGATGTATGTGAATTAGAAGAATGACGTAGGGGGAAAGATAGTTCAAGTGCAAATGAAATATTTGAGTTGAAGAAGAGGTAGAGAGCATAAATTAGAGGTCGAGATCAGATTTGAGAAACAAATAAAAAGGATGTAGAGAACGTTGAAAGTGCAAAGTGTAGAATGATACAGAAAAGTGATCATAATTAGTTATGTAAGTAATATTGATTTTGTATGATAAAATTGTAAGTGTTAGACAATATTTCTAAGTGGGTGCCTAGATAACAGGGGTGGGTGCTCCCTGCAAGTTGGTGCTTGATAAATTCACTGAGTGGGTACTCAGTAAATCTTTGAGTGGGTGCTCAATCAAAACCTTTTTAACTTTGGAATTGGTGTTCCAAATAAAGTCTTTGTTTTAAAGTGGGTTTTTCTCCCGAAAGGGTTTCCCACTGTAAATTGTGTTTTGTGTTCTATTATCTGACATATGATAATTAAAAAAAATTGGATGTGTATTATTCTGGAATTTTTAATCTACATTGATTCACCCCCCTCTAAGTGCTTGTGATCTCTAACACTAACATGACCTTAACACAATTAGTACAATTTCTTGAATAGGTCATCATAGGTCTTCACTGGATAATATTCTTCACTAATGGCCTCTACAGAACCATACCATGTTTATACATGTTTTTTATCAACCATGTCATAATCATTATCATCCTCTTACAAGGATTATGATTCTTATTACTTTTTGACATGAAGAGATTATTTTAGAAGTGAAAAAATTATCTTTTCACCATCAGAAAAATTATTAACAGAAAAATATGGTTCTTTTTGGTCGAGCCATTTATCGAATTCATCAACATCAATTTTTCCCTCAAACAATTGAATGTCAAAATTTACTTGTACCTTGAATGGTGTCGGGGCCCCAAAGGGCCTACTTGATGTGGGTGTAGTTGTGGAGGTGGGTTTGGTTATGGGATGACCCTAGAGAGGACATATGCAAATTGTGCCATCATATCCCTCCTCTGCTTCTCAAGGGATTCATAAGGAATTTTTTTGAAGGGATCCCCCATTTCCTTTTGCAATTCTTGAGGTCATTTGAAATGAAAAGGAAGGTAATATGAAGGATTGTGAGTTTGCACATTATGCTTGTGGTATTCTAACCTTGTGCATTCTAATATGAAAGATTGAAATATTCTAATTTTGAAACCACTGATCTTGATTAAGGTGTAACATAGTGGGAAATACACTAACAATGATTTCTATTGTTATACAAAAATCAAATCCAAAATGAAAGAGATGTAAACACAAATATTTTATTACAACTCCAAATGAATGCAAATTAGAAAACCCCATAAGAGAGTGATTTAATAAAAATCATAATATTAAATCTTAATTTCAAAGTCACTATAACTATGTACAAAAGAATATAAAATCTAAGCACTCCAAACATTCAACTATGTAAGTAAATGAGAGAGATAGGGCAATTATATGACTTTCACTTATCTCGAAGTATATGTGAACTAGAGTAACTGATGTATAGGCTAGGAAGAGTGTCGAAAATTCTTGATATAAATTCTAAAACTTGCAGGTTGGCCGGGACACAGGCACCTGCATGCGGGTGAGAGTTCCTGGGTGCCAAAGACCTCCTGCAGGCATTTCTAAACACATAGAGGGTCAGAATCTTTTTTTTATCGCTAGGGTTTCTCTATTCTTCAATTTTGGTCACCTATATGTCATTGGATGATCATTGAATTCATTGGTAACCTACAAAACAAATTATATCCTATAAAACCATCAAACTAAATAAAATCCTAAAAATAAATATGTGAATGGGGATTCAAACTGACCATGGTGATCACCTGAAAGAGTGAATTTATGACCAATTGTTGCACTACATCTCAGACTCCATGTAGTTATATGTGTTTGAGTGTGGAATTGTGTCCTTAGGTTGCCCTTGCACTGATGATGCCAATATAGTAGGATATAGCTAGATAGAATGCAAATGTGTAGGATGGAATTCAGAAGTTCCCCTTCCTATGCAATGTATGTAGAGTAACAAGCCTAAAAATGTAGTTCCTTTAATAGTATGTCGATAAGATAGCTCTTGATAATTAACTGCCCTTATAATGGTATATATGTTGTATATATATAGGGATATCTTGCTTGAATTTTGACATTATTGACATGACATATTGACTAGGACCTCGGGATAGGAGTAATAAAACTAAAAATGCTGACTACAAATGTCAAAAATGTGAACAAAAACAAAGAGGACAATAACACTGAAGGTGGATAGGATTTCTTGATGCTAGTGTCCAGACTGGGTGCTGATGTCCTAAGCTAACTGATGACCAATGTGAAAATACAAACAGACAGGGATCCTTGTGACCTGACCATAACTGGGTACAAAAGTGAAAGAAGTGAGACAAAGACGATAAAAAATAATCAAAGTAAGTGGATGGACTAGGAAGTGTGCCACTAGTGAATACTTTCCTTACTCAAGATCCATACATATAACAACATACTTTTTAGTGTAGGAAAATAGTAATATGTGTGTGATCCTGTGTCTAAATTTCCCCCCCCCCCCTTTATGTTATTTGAATTAAATTCAAGTAGTGTAAAGGAATTAAGGAACATACCTTTGAGAAGTCCGGAGAAGACCTGTTGTAGAAGTACATGCAGAAATATGAGAACATATACCATGGCGAACTATGGATTGACATGTCAATCCATGTGGCATAAATAGAGATGGAAAACCATTATAAGGAGTAGTTGGAGAAATTGAATATTTGACTTCGAGTGATTTTGAGATTTCAAAATTTTTTTCGATGACGATTTGAGGGGGTAGGGAGTGATTAATTCCTGACCCAATTTTGTATGTTTGAAAAACTAAAGGATTTGGGTGTTAACCACTAGAGGAAGAGTGTTAGGGAGAGAGGTCTAGGTTTACCCTCCAACTATGACTGCATCCTCAAAAGGTCCAACCCTTGCAAATGGATAAAGACCAAATTTTTCTCCATTTCGATCCATGTTTTAGTTCTATGTTGAATAACCTATATAAGAGCAATATAGGAAATGCAATGATGTCTCATTTCCCCCAATCCCACGGGTGTCGCAATTTTTATAATGTTATATGGATTCCATGTTAGGTAATCTAAAAGCGATGTAAAGAAAGATTTGCATGTCAGGTCATCTGGGAAAGTGGTGATGCAACTCCCAAGTTAGGTCATCTGGGAGGGATAATGAAGCGATGTTGTACCAATCAATTGACATGATTTGAATAGTGAACACTTGTTTTTAAATTGAATGTATGTGATAGATTACTCATGGTGATATTTTCACTTTTTGCCCCCATATTAGGTCATTAAGGGGAGTAGTAGAAAATTTTGAATGTTACATGAGAAAATTTTTGATAACACTATATTAGGAGTTTCTAGTGATTGTATGGTAGCCTGAGGGGGATCATACGATGATCACCATTGTATGTGTAACATTCCCATTTTAAGACTTTAGAAACAAGGGAATTTTTTTATTTTTTTATCACAATGTTCTCTTTTTTAAATAAAAAATTATTTAGAACACACATTTCATGTCAATCAATCTCATAATAGATAACCATATGCAGCTGTAATGACTCGATGATACACCGATCTATTCATTCCATGACTCGGTTACCTACTGATCTATTCATGTTTAACTTTAAGTATTGAATACTTATCGTATACTTTGTATACTTGGTTTTCCTACCCTCCACTGGGTACTGAGTAATCTGTTTAAAGAACACACCTGAATATTTGTTACCAATATTCATCTAATATCATGTTGCTTTAAACTAGGTGACATAGGACATCACAACCAACAGCTTGTGATACTTTGGCCAAAGATTTACAACATACTATGTATGTCACTATTCCTAGATGGCATACTCATCATTTTGGAATACGTCCTTTACCTCACTCATCTGTTATCTAGAATGGTCTTTACTGATTACCGCCAGTCCACTTGCCCAAGGTTTAACCCTAGCCTGGGTTAGGTACATAGTCTATTATAGGAAATCACTCTCGATAACTTAGGGTAGAAGGGCATACTCGGTTGAGATAATTCAACCGGATGTGCCCAACTACCCTGAGTTATAGAGAGTAACCCCCTATCCTAAACATGCTACTAACTTGACCTAGAGAAAAACTAAGTTCAAGTCCTTACTATGTGTAGATCTAGATGATAAATGCAGAAGGGTATTGCCACATGTCAACTGCAATGTTGTATCCTCGAGAAGACCCTAGTCTTCTCGAAGGTACAGCCCTACATTTGGCGTGTGCCAACATCCTACAAAAAATTCCTCATCACGATGTACATACCCTAAGGAGGTTATTAATGTTAAATTAATTTGGATTATAAAAAATATTACAACATCTATGCTAAACCCTAATCCAACACTCCTTAAGTTCTTATTCTATACTTGATTCAATTAAGCATTAAAGAACTTCCTTTAACTCATGATTGCTTTTAATGTTTATTTATTTATTTTAACAATAGTTAACCAAAATAGGGCAGCAATATCATAAGTTCCATTAAATATAACTTAATCATTCACAGAAGGTGTAGTAACCAAATTGGTTTAACTAGTGGTAGACTTTATAAGAAATTAAGTCTAACGATTAATGATCATATCACCATTCTTTGGATTACATTTCATTTAGCGAGGAAGAACCTTCCTCTATTGATTAAGTGTTAGAGTTTTTCAAACCCTTCTTATCTTTCACAAACTCTAAAGTTCTATCGCATATTCATTACTCATTCCAATACTATATTAGAATTGTTTAGATAAGATTGTTAACTTATGCAACTTAACAAGTTGCATCTTATTATGGGAGATTAAACTAATTCCCTTTTATCTAAATTATCAAGTTTATCCAAATTAAGCATACAACATATATGAATAATATCATCCAGATAGGAATTCCATCTTATTCATAAACACAAGATAGTTTACACAACCAATACAAGTAAATATCATCTTTCAATTCATCATTATAAAGCTATACATTATAAGACTATGTATTGCAGGCATGATTTACAACAAACAACCTCTATCCCAAAAGAATACAAATTTTATTTTTCATACAACTTAATAATGGATCAAAACTCTTTACATAAGATTTAGAATTAAATAAGCCAATACAACATGAAAGATCTTGTCTTCTTTTATCACTTACGATGTCCATCTACAAAATTGCTAGCACGGGTCAGTTCAGTGAACTGAGCATGATAAGCACTAAGCATTAAAGTAAAGTGCATTCCCCTAATTGCTTCATAAAACAACTCTGCTTTTATGAAACAATTAATAGATATCATACAAATAATCATAATTAATAACATCCAGAAAGAAGAACAATTAAGAGATTCTGAATTCGTTATCAAGAAAAGAGCATAATTTAATCTGCAAGATCAGAATTAGATCATAAGAATTAATTGATCCTATCAATCACTTTAACAGTCAACAAGTCTTGCCATTAAATTACTTCATAAATTCATGAGGATAGAAAGACACATTGAACTTTTTCCAATCTGCAAAGGAGTTAGTTATAGCATATCTCATATTAGTATGTTTCATCTTTCCATACAGACAAGGAAGAAAATCAAATAATGAGAAGTTCAATCAATGAACCTATCAGTCAACAGAAAAAGGATCTCAAATAGAAAAAGGACCCAATCCATATTTCATTTCATTTATACTATGAAATGAACTATATCATCCACTTTATACTTATAACTTCTTTTAGTTAGTTCCTAAAAGAGAACTCAAAACCGAATGCATATTCAAGCATGCACACAACCAACTTCCATTACATACCTACAAAATGATTACCTATCTCCATTCACCAAGCTCAAGTTCAGATTCAATTTCTAAAACAAAATTCACAGTACTAACTCTAAACAGCATATTATCCCAAAGAGATCTTAATCTATTCTCCGTCAAAACCCAAAGATTCGTTTGATGAACCCAACAAGATTATAAACATGGAACAGTGCAAGATAGGTAAGGGTTGATGCAACTCTCGGTTACAGGGACGAAATCTCCAAGCATATAGAACAGAGATAATGTATCCTGACATACTACACTTACATACAAGGTTTAAATTCAACCTTCAAGTGAAGCCCACGAATGGGATGAAAGGTCTGAAAAGAGTAAGTAGCTAAACAATTCACCAAATAAAAATACTATCCCAACTTCTTCTAACACGAATAAACAGAATCATCACAACATTCTCAACTTCCATTAAAGGCTTGCAATAGGTAAGAATTTTCCCAACATCTAAGACAAAAAGGAAGTAAGTAATTCATTCCATGAAACTTTACAACTGATATGACTGTCCCTTAACAAAATGTAGTTCCAGTTCCAATTATTTCTAAGAACAAAACAGACAATTTTTCCCCATAAGACATGGGCACACTCAAAGCAGATATGAACAGAATACACTCAATAATTCACATGCCCTGTCAAGTTCGAAAACACAGTGCAGTCAAGAAGGTAGAAGCAAAACAACCATTCCTTCTCAAAATAAAACAAAGGAGGTATCAAAGAAGTTACACGGTCAACTTTGACCAAACAAAATCACAAGACCCCTTCCATCAGACAATACTAAAATAGACTAAAGATTAAATTCATAATACCTGAAAATATACAACATGTTGTTTTCCAGATATAGAACAAAAAAACCAACAATGAATTAGATGCACTGTGTTAAATAGGTGCATCGATCACAAGTTTAAACAACACAAACTCAAATACGAGTTTAAAATGGGATCCCATGGCCTTAATCAAAGCTCAGAATAACACCAACACCCTAATATGGGTTCAAGGCTTCCATTTCCCTAAGGAAGAATTAAAACCTCAGTTAAGAGATTAAGTACAGGGCACAACGCAACAACTCAACAACAAATTCAGTAATCATAAGAACTGCATACAAGTTCAGTTGTTGAATACGAAGATTCAACAATGGTCCAAAACTTCAATAAGTTCAAACATAGTCCAAACAACCACATGGTCCCAATAAAGCTAAAACAATTATCGGCTTCAATACAAGTTTAGAATATTCATGGAGTTCTTTTACAACTACCCATACACAAACTTAAACACAGATACAAAGCCATCCCAACAACATTTTCAGTTCAAAACGGCCAAGGAGCTTCTACTTCAAATTCAACGAGCTTAAGTATAGGTCGAAACGCGACAACCCAACAATGAATTCAGAACCCAGAAACAAATTCAGAGCCCAACAACGAATTTAGAACCCAACAAAAAATAAGCCAGCTCTTTCCATCTTATTTTTGAATGTAAGAAAACAAAGCTTCGAATACAAACTACAAGATTCAAATATAATAACATAACTACTAGTTCAAGTTATAGAGTTCAAATAAGCTTCAAGTACAGATTGCAGAGTTCCATAACAAATCATATGCAAACCTCTAACAACCAGTATAGAGAAATTTCCCAAAATTGTCAATAACAGTAAAGAATTCGCATTCCAAAAACCCACATAATTTCCAAGAATACATGTAAGTGAATAATCATAGACATCATGCAAATAGAAAATTTCTAGTGAGCAGAATTGTTTTAATGAATCATTTAGAAGAAAGTAATAAATCTTAATGGGTAGAGCCTATCATGCCTGATAGTGCCTCTGTCGATTCGAAGAAGACTTCCAGCTGAGTTTCCAACACCTCTTCTTTTCCAAGCAAGATCAAACAACCAAAATATTTTTCCACTATGCCACTTATACATTCCTCGAACTAAAAATAGCTTAGAGAATTCAATTTTTGCCACTAAGTGGAGATCAAACTGCTAGTTCGAAGAACCAGATAGCTCCATGCAAAGCAAAAATTGTGAAGCATGAAAAATAAAACAACCCCAAACAAATATGCCAGCATGCCTTCCAAGACGGCTTGCTCACCAAAGCCGAGGCATATTAATGACATTAATTCCAATTTTCCCGCTTATCTTTCCTTGCCATTGCCATTCATAGTTGGCGAGACCTAATTGCACTTCAAAATACATTTCCAAACTTAGTGATGCCTCCACATAGGTCCCTCTAACTTTCACTAGCCCGTGCCAAACTAGCAGTACTTACTAGCATTTAAGACCAAATCAAATCAAAATCAAATCCCATTAAAAGCTTAGGAACTTTCGCTTATCTCCCACTTTCCAACCAACCCATAGGTTCCTTCCATGCCCATTAGTTTAGGATAGATAAAATTCACTTAGGTTAGATCTTAGGTTAGTTTAAAAAATATAACCTTAGGATATAACCTTCTATTAATAGACTGTTACCTTAGGATAGGATGTAGATTCAACCAAAACAATAGGTTTAGAAATAACTTCGCATCCCCTAGGTTATTTCCTAACAAGCTAACAACTTAGGTTAGAATGTCATCCCACATAAAGTGGTGTAGTAAGAGTTAGGTAATTACCTGAGTCCCGAATCTATTAGGGTAGACCGTATAGGTAAAAGGGTACATAATAATTTATTTTTCTCAAGAATCAGAAAGAAGGGTTTTCGTTTCCCTTAACGCCATCAAACACCCTACAAGGGTCGATTAAGAAGAGCCAAGTGCAACACAAAACAAAATGCAGACATGGTCCTTCGAGATAGTAAAGAATTTACAACAGTCACAAGTTCAGTCTATTTAGTCTCTTGATCTATGAACATCAGTTTTTCATTTACTCTAGATAAGAAGATTTTAAAACATTCCTTGGATCAATGGAATGTATCCAAGGATGATTCCATTAGTAAGTGATAAGTTTTCAACCATTCAAACTAGATTACAGCTTACTCATAAGAAGTGAAATAGATTATTGCAAGCAACATCATACCAACCCTACAATCAAAGAGCCGAAATGATTTATCCATATCAAGTATGATCTTCGGTAGTCAAAAGAACACATATTTAACAAGAAAATCACATGTCAACACTTGAAATGCAAAGGAGGAATATAACAATTATCAAGGGTGTTACAGTATGCCCCCCTTCAGTGAAAGGGGGAGTGGTAGTAAGAACAAACGTTGAACTGAAAGTAGATGTGGAATGATGTAATAGTGAGAAAAATGTAGTATAGTACATGTCACAAAATTGTGTGTATGTTTAGTTGAAACTATGGCATATTGGAATGTGTATAGTATGATGGTAGAAGAAATTCTAATCTGAATGGTGTAAATGGGGAATAAAACATAGTAGCAAAGCTCAAGATATGATTAAAACCATATATCATGTATTAATTGGAAGAACACGTGCAAATGGTAACCATAGTCAAATGGAAAATTGAAGTTTACTATATATAGTAATAGTAAAAGGTGAAAACAAATTAACTTCATTTGGACCATTTTTGAGTGGGAATCAAAGCTATGAGTATGTGAAGATGTCATAGATTAGGGCAGCAAGGTTGATGAGGTTCAAGATGGTGGTGAGGGTTGTGGTGTCACAGACAAAAAATCAATTGGCAAGTATGAGCATTTTCAAAACATTTGTTGAAATTAGGTCGGTTTTGTGAAAATTTTCAATTTTCAATTTTTTGGATGTTTTTGACCTAGGTAGGAGTGGCCAAGGCATTAACATCCTTTGGAACACCAACATCTAGTTCCAGGTGCTAATGACCTTCTCCTAGGTGCCCATGTCCTGTTCCTTGGCACTGGTGACCCAAGAGGCTATTTTGACCACGGAATGTAAAATATGTGGAATTTGATGATTTTTTGCTGCATGAGTGGTTATTTTTGCATATATATATGAGGTGCTAATGTCACGATTTTATTGGTTTTTATGTTGTGCAAAGGGATATTCATTCAATGGAGGTCGTCATTTGAGTACAATGTTGAATTTGGGCTTATCTAACGTTCAATGGAATATGCTAGACTATGTCGGCCTATGACACATAACGATATTAGGGGAAGTGCCCTATAATATGTTGATGATCATTGCATTATGTAAGAGGTGGTGTGTAGATACATGTATTTTTTGGTTACCTACTAGGGAGATGATTGTGACCCTAGAGGATGTGTAGGGTATATTATGACTACCAATCGTGGGCGAGAGTATACAAATGATGGTTGTAAAGGATGCTCATAGAAAAATGAGAGCAACAAGGTAATACTTTATAGGAACACAGGTACAAACAGAGACCCATATCAGTCTAGATGTGATATTGAGATCGAGTGTGCCATGATTGCAGAAGTTCATTGCAGTGATTATTACTTCATCAATGGTAGTGGAGGGTGGTGATGTGGGCATCTTGTATAAGATGCATGTCATTTGTAAGTGTATAGAGGAGCACGAGATGAGGTTTACATGGACACGATGTGTATTAGTGTATAAGTATAGAGACCTAGACATGTTTACATATGAGGAGCATGGTGGTGGACTTGGAGCCACCACATTGTTACATGTTTGGGCTTATGAGTACATTTCTATATTGAGGCCCCTTCATAGACCATAGGCCAATTGGGCAAGGCCGAAGATTTTTACAATAAGGTGGACAGGAATGCGTAGTAGAAGACTTGATACTACTACTTATAAATTGATACTGGATCATATGAAACCAGGGACTATTATGTCGAGGCCGTACTAATACTACGGTGGATGGTAAAAGGATGGAGTATAACTACGGTGCATTCAACGCACGATGTGGTTAAAGGAACGGTTTCTTGGAGCGGCTGAGTTGTTTCAGGAAAAGCAAGTATCATAGCAATTTAGTATGGCTTAGGATGTGCCCCCAAAGCCGTATGTATGGGTATGAGCCACTAGAGAATTGAGGATGTCAGGAGCAAGGCCAGGCCCCATAATAGCATAGTTAGACCCTCCTGGCTCTGATGAGGTAGATGCAGTCATAGATCCCATACATGTGGATGATGCAGGATGTACTCAAGCCTATAGTGCATGGTGGTGTGTTGATTGTCACTTAGTTGTTATATGTTTGTAATCATGTGTGAGTATGATGAATAGGGGGGAAGAAGACCAATGACCCCTAGCGTATGTGTAAGAAAATGATGTTCATTTATATAATACCCGTCAACAGTCAATAATGAACCATAGAATAAGAGTGCATCATCTGGAAATAGTGTGATAAAGTGTGCTATATAGATAGATCAATGAAGCATATAACTCAAATATGGAGTGGGGTTCTTATTGTATCATATCCCTCAATAGTCTTGTAAGAACTGTAATAACACAAGTGCATCATCAGGTAATGAGGTGAGAAAAATTATCTACCAAAGATTAAGAGGTTGACGAGGAGCAGTGGAAGCGTGTGAAGTTGTAGCATCATGAGTGTAAGATCCAAACTGAATGTTGGATGAGATGGTGCCAACGATGGGAGATGTAGTGGTAGTGTTAGAAAATAATATTAGGTGTTTTTATAAACCTTAGTTTATAATTAAATAATTTAGAATATTTATATTCTAAATCATTTAATATAAATTATGAGTTTATGGTTAATTTATTTTTAAATAAATCAATTATTTATACTGGAGGTATACCCCGTCACTTATATGTTTATAACCCTTGGGGTTATATAAATATGGTCGTGGGCCATAATCAGGTGAATTGGATTCACACTGGGTTAAAACATTGAGAGGAGTGAGGAAAGGAGTTACTGGACTGTGTAAAAGTTTCTCTTATATGTAAAATTATTGTTCGTGGTTTTTTACCCCATTTGGGCTTTCCACGTTAAATATGGTGTCACTGTGTTATTTCATTTATTTGATTTGTCAAATGTTCAGTTATTAATGTTTGCATTAGTAAAAATTTTATATGGTTATTTATAACCTCGGTCCTAATAGGTAGGAAGCACATATGTCGATGGCTTACGAAGCCAATGTGAAGTAGTAGCAGTGTGAGATGGATGAGATGATGTTTTTTTAAATGAGTAAGGTGGAGGGCATGGATGAATTTCAATCTTAGGAGATGGACGAATGACTACCTTTGAAGTGGGTGGAGGAGACAAGTGAACCGAAGTGGAAGCATGTTTATGCGGAATTGGAGAAAGAGACTACTCATAAAATCGAGAGTCAAAGGAAATGACACCCTTGTCTTCTAATTATTATAGTTTGTCACGAAGGGCTCAACAGTCATTGTCACGATGGCCATTGATGTAGTGAAAATTATAATAAGCATGATCATGTTGGCAACACAAGTGATGAGGAGGAGGATGTTGATTAGAGGGAAATCGAATTAAGTTCTTATCAAGTAGAGTAAGCAAGACATCATGAGGATTAATAGCATGTGGGAAATGTAATGGCTCCCAAGTAGGAGATGGGGAATACTTAGGTGGAGAGAACCATGGTGACAGATATGGAGGATTCCTATACAGTAGAGGGCATGGAACATGTTTTCGAGGTGGATGAGATGGAGACCTTAGAGGACGTGCAACAGATGGAAGAGGAGAAGAAGAAGTAGACGATGTAGCAGTGGAATGAGTAGAAGGGGGGATCTATAACATGTGCAAAAATTAAATCTTGTTCTATATCAATAACCTTATAGCGTAAAAGTGTAAATGGTTCACATGTGTCAGATTGTAATTTTCCTTTTCAATGTAGGAATCAAGCCACAACAAAAGATAAATTTCATCTCTAGATCAATAGGCTGAAACACTAACTAATGCATGCAAGAATTGAATCATAAAATGTAATCTACAATAGGTTCTTTCTTTCCTTGATACAAACTAGGTAAGCGGTCATTTGTAATTCTAGGACCATCGTTAAGCATAAAGCGTCTAAGAAAAACATCTTCCATTTCATAATAAGTACTAATAGATCCAAAAGGAAAATGAGTGTACCATTTAAGAGCATCATCAACAAGAGTATGACGGAAATTTTTTATTAAAAATCGATCATCCATATAAGAATCCATAGCTAAATGATAATGCTTAAGATGCAAATATGGATTTCCATTGTCATTGAAACATGAGAATGTAGGCATGATAAAATCCTTAGGAAAAGCTGAATTGTGAATTTTATTTGGAATAGGATTTTCATGAAGAGAGTTATTATCAATAAAAGCATGGTATTATTTTCTTTCAAGAGTGAGGAATTAAAATTGAGATTACAAATGGCCAACAGGATGCATGAGTTATAAAATATCATGTGAAGGAATCATAGAAGATGTGAGAGGCACATTGAGAGGTTGAAGCTTTCCATTATGAGTGATCATGGGAATGTGAGAAGGAGAAACAAAAGATGAAGATGTTATGGGCATGATAGATGTAGTGGCTGAATAAATAAGATGAGGTATACTAGGAGGAATAAAATAGATAACATGAATATCATCTAGTGAAGAAGAAGAGGAAAGAGGAGGAGAACATGGAATATCAATAGAAATGATAGTAGTAGAACCAAAAGAAACCATAAGAGGTGAACTGGTAGGAGTGGTAGAATCGCCATGATTGAAATTGGACACAACCTCAGAAGTAGAAGAAAGTGGAGTGGAAAGTTTACATTCAAAATTCTTAAGAGAAGTAACATCTTCACTAACATGTGCATGATTAGAAGTATAATCAGCATCAATATCAAACAAAGTTTCACATGTAAGTATTTCATCAAACAAGTCATCAACATAGAGGGAAGTAGGATAAGAACTATTATAAGATATATATTTAAAATCATTGGAAGTGTTTTTTAGAAATAAAATAAACATGAGATACAACTTTACATTCATCGTGACTAGTATGAGAAACATCATCATGCACATGTCCTTTTTCATTATTGGAAATAACATGATTTTATCTAAAGTATCACAATCAAGATAAAGCATATAATCTATAAGAGCATCATCATGTGTTGTAACAAAAATAGAGTAAGGTGGAGTATCCTTGGTGACTATAGAAGAACAAGGAGTGCATCTAGAAAAATTTTGGTTTGGTGAAACAATGTTTAGACTAGATCTGCAAAAACTATTAAGAACTTTGTTTTTGTTAGCAAGATGCATTCTTTGAAAATTTTCATTGAATCAAGCATTATGATAAATATCAAGAAGTTTAGCCTCAACATCATCATCAAGGAAAGGATTGACACTAACATGATGCATAGTTTTCCTAGGAGAGGAAGATCAATTTTTAGCCATTAGCGTTTTTGGATCCTAGGGTGAGGATTTCTAAAAGAGGGGTTCACCAAAATGATTTAATAGAAATCAGAATATTTAGTCTTAATTTCAAATTCACTACAATGATATACGATAAAATACAAAATATAAGAACTCCAAAGATGCAACCATGTAGATAAATGAGATAGATAGGGAACTTGTCTAATTTTTGCTTATCCTAAAGTATATTTGAACTAGACAAAATGATGGATAGGCTGGGAAGAGTTTCAAAAATGCTCAATATAAATTTTGGAACTTGCATACTGGCCAATACATGGATTTTTGGGTGAGGGTGAGGGCGCCTGGGTACCAGAGACCTCCTGTAGGCACTTGTGACTGCGTAGAGGGTCAGATCTAATTTTTTTGTGTTGCTAGGGTTTTTCTATCCTTTGTTCTTGGTCACTTATATGTCACTAGATGATCACTAAATTCGTTAATAACCCACAAAACAAATGATATCTTGTAAAACCCCCAAACTACATCAAATCCTAAAAAAAAGATGCAAATGTGGATTCAGACTGACCCCAGTGGTCACCCAACATAGTGAACTTACAATCGAGCATTGCATTACATCTTAGACTCCATGTAGTTTTATGTGATTATTTGTTAAATTGTGTCCTTAGGTTGCCCTCACACCATTTATTCCAAGATATCAGGTTGTAGCTAGATAGAATAAAAATGTGTGGGATGGAATTCAAACCTTCCCCTTCCTATGCAGTGTATACAGAGTAATAAGCCCAAAAATGTAGTTCCTTTGATATTATGTAGATAAGATATCCCTTCATAATTTCCCACCCTTATAATGGTATGTATTTTGTGTATATATAGGTATATCTTGCTTGAATTTCAACACTAATTACATGACATGTCGACTAGGACCTCAGGATAGGAGTAAGAAAACTAAAAAGGCCAACCACAAATGTCAAAAATGTCAACAAAAACAAAGAGGACACGAGCACCCAGGGTGGACAAGGTCCACCATGGGTGCTAGTTTCTAGACTGGGCATTGGTGTCCTGAGCTAACTGACAAAAAATGTGAAGAGACTGACAGGTAGGGATCCTTGTGACTTGACCAAAACTGGGTACATAAGTGAGAAATGATAATAACAATCAAAATAAGTGGATAGACTAAGAAGTGTGTCACTAGTGAATACTTTCCTTACTCAATATCCATACATATAATAACATACTTGGCGGTGTAGTAAAATAGTAATATGTATGTGATGTTGTGTCTACAAAGAGATGTATGCCCAGAGATCCATCTCTTTATTTGAAATAAGTTGTTTTATCGCTATACAAGGAGAATACGAAAAGAACTGATAAAAATAGAATATGAAGGGTTCTAGATGGGAACCAAAAGGTCATCCTACATGGAGGCCATTCATATCCACCTTAGGGTTGGATCCAAAAATATAGAAGTGGAAAAACCTAAAATATATCCTACCACTATTATTTTATTTAGTACCCCATGAGCGGGTCATATCTCCTAGCCTTTTGACTCATTTTACAAACCAAAAGACATGTTAAGAAGAGCACAAAATGAGCTTGACAAGTTAGTTCCAATTATGACTACACTTAATTTCATCATCACTATCATTGAAACTCCATAAATTCTCTAGAGACCCTAAAAAATACAAAATACTAAAAGCTGCTAAAAATTTCTAAAAATAGATTTTCAAGACTTTTCAAAAATAGCTTGTTGAAAATCATATTTTGGATCAGATAAGAAAGCTTAGGACACTTGCAGTGATGAAAATGGGTGGACTTATGTCTAAAGTAGGGAATAGAGGGAGATCATTAGTGGTGAAATTTAAAGTCTAATCAAGTGCCTTAAATGATCCATGAGGGAAGAAAAAGCAGTTGATTATCAGTAGCCAAAACAAAAGAGTGCAACGTATCTTATAATATTTCCTTGTAAATAGGGGCTTTCTGAAGTAAATCTTAGAGATATATATTAGTAGGGGTGTTATGAAGTTGTTCTATGATATCCTTTGTAATAAGAGTTGTAGGTTGAAGGGGGAACGGTGGATTCCCCTAAGTGATTGTTTATTACGTATTTTGGTAACAACATTAATAATGGGATCCACTTATGTAGCATGAAATGATAGCAGGAGCTCCGTAGTGACTAGAATGACTTCATATTGGATTTCCATATAGTTAGGGGTCATATCATCTGTGTGACATGCAAGAATATTAAAATATATTTCACCCATATGTGAAGCAAAGGATTGGACTTGGTTACAAGGATAATAGTTTGTGTTAGCATAAGAATGAAAATCCTTAGGCTTAAGTTATATATCATAGAAGATGGGAGGAAATGACATGATGAGATAAAGTGATGCAGGAGAATCCTAGGGGATTCAAGTTAATTTTGTCTAAGTGTGAGTAGGTGTAGATGAATGTGTTAGCTTATAGAATATGTGATCAATTCTATAATTCAAATTGTGATTTGTAGAAATGTGTTTTCAATTTTTCTGCCAAAACTGTTGATTTGAAAATTTGAACTTATAAAGGAATTTTGGGGGACTTTTTTCAATCTGTGTTGTAATGTAAGGATGTAGGACCTTTGGTATAATTCTTAGGAATATGATTCATGTGTTTAAAAGTACTCTCATGTCCTCATTTGTCTTTTATTGGACCGATTGGGTTAGAGTATAAGAATGAAGATAGAAATTAATAAGGTGAAGAGTCATGAGAGGCAATAATACCAAATGGTACGCCAAAAAAGGTAGAAAGAAGGTCAAGGAGCATGATGAATATTCGTTTGAGGATCCATAAGCTATACATTTAGTATTTCTATGTAGGATATGTTAGAAAACACAAACACTGAGAGGGGAGCAGTGAATCAGTGCTTCTTCAAACTTTGGAAATAATTCTAAACCTCAACAAACCATTCACTCTTAATCAAAATTTACCATGCAAAAACAATGAAATATGAGCTATCCCATCCTAAATCATTTCATCTTACCTATTTTCAAACATTTTCCCCATCCCAAATCCAAAATTTCAACTTCCAACATCAAATAATCTAAACATCCAAAATCCCCAATCTAAAAATCAAAATATTCAAAAACTCCACTTGTATATAAAATAAAAAATGCAATGTGTGTGTTTTTACTCATGTTTGCTTTCTTGCTTGTCTTCATTTACATTTTGGCTGATGATATGAGGCCCCTTTTGTTTCTTTTTCTTTATAATGGTCCAATGATACGAGGACTATATTTTTGTACTAATTTTTCCAATGATATAAGGACACCATAATTTGGCAATTCAATCATCATGGTCTTTATACCTAGATGCCTTTTTCTCTATGCCACATCAATAACACTATTAATGATGATAATAGTAGTAACTTTATGTTATCACACCCCCTTCTATCATCATATTTTATCATTACCATCATCCACACCTAATCCTCATCATCATCTAACCAACTATCAAACCTCCTCATCCCCCTATCCAATCAATCCTTTAGCAATCAATCAATATCCACATCCAAATCTTATCATCTCGCATACAACGTCTAAAATCATCACCCCTCAGCTGGGGCATCTTCTAAAATCCTTTTATCAATCAAACTCAAACATTATTTCTCATCGCTTCATCAATCATCATCCCAATCCTCTCCTCATCAATGTCCTATCATTTAACATCCTGAAATCTAAATCCCAACTCTTCAATCCTAACCCCTTGATTGGGGCATCCTATACTCCAAAATCTTCAAAACATAACCCTTTTACTGGGGTATCTTCTAATCCACCAATCCTAAATCTTCACCCTTGTCATACATCATTAATTGGGGCATCATATACTCCAAAATCCAATATCTCTTAATTTTCTAATCTCCTACTCCTCTAATCCTCTCTCTTATATTATAATCCTCTAATCCGACATCCTCATCAATATCGCAATCAATATCAACAATCCTTTTATTATCTAATCCTCGTATCCAATATCCTTAATCTCAACGCCTTGACTAGGGAATCTTATAATCTATCCCCTTCAATCAATCTTTTAATCCTCTAAATCAATCAATAATTTGATACTCTAAATCCTAAATCTTCTCCTTCTCTAATCCTCTCTCATTTACTAACTTAGACCCCTCCTCTTTTCAAGTAGTTACCCGACTTGTTCCCTCCCCTCCTAACCCCTCAAGTGGGAAGCATATCACCATATTCACATATTCTCTTCTTTTTATTTGAATGGTCATTTCTACGCAATAACCATTAAAAGAGGGGGGAAATGTAGACATCTAAAATGTCAACATAATTAATTATGATTAATTTGTCCCAAAAATATCCTAAAATCATCATCTAATTAATCCCTTTGATCATATATCCCTTTTATCCTAAATTATTTTCATTATCTAATTTTGTAATATCATAATCAATTTTTAAAGAATTGGCACAAAAGGAAAATCTTTTTTTTTTTGTGCGCACATCTCAATCGTGTTTCAATCATAGAACACATAAAAGGTCATAAAATGGAACATTTCAGTTTAAATATCATAGTTCGATTGATCAGTTAGAAGATTATAATTTGGTTAGTTGGCATAAGGATTATAATCTAGTGATGAGCCAACGAATATGTAAACATGGAATCTTCTCCTTCGAATGCATGGATGTAAGTTCGAGGATGATTGGAAGAGCTTCCAACCCGTATGTCGAATTTTAACATTAAAATAAGAGTAATTTTCCATGTCCAGAATCCCCTCGATCCTTGAAGCGGTCATGCATTTGATAATCATTGAAACCTCAGTTGCTATTTGGATTTGAATTCTTTACCCTCCATTATGGATAACTCCCAAAAAACTCATTTTTAAGATTTAGGTCTCCTCCTCCATGAGAATGTTTACATAGATTGCATAACTAATCTCTAACGTTGGATGAATTGAGGGAATCATACACAATCTCCGGTCCATCTCCAGTCCAGTGGTGGGAGGATACATCATCCATCATGCAAGAAAGTATAAGACAATCACAGGGGAGGGTTGAACCCAAGGGTCTCATGACGTAATATCGATGTCGAGCTCGAAGGCCGCTCAATGAGCAAAGACCGAAGGCTACTGGGGTCCCAAAACAGCGGTTGTACAGATATCTAAATACATATCAAAGCATGGAAAGAATGAAGTACAGAACTAACCGGAAGATGTAATACACTTTAGATCTATCGATGGTTCAGCCAATAAGGGCAACGTGAAATGAAGAGAACAACTCAAATTATTCCCACACAGGAAATACAATGAAGATTTGCTATATATGCTCACACCTTCTATGGATCTCAATCTACTCTCACATTATCCATAAGCCCACTAATTTGCATGGAAAGCAAAAGAAAAACGGAAAAATTCATTACAATTGCATGTGTGAATATCTAACCACACCTTCGACGCATCGACATCATCTTTACAACAACTGTTATACTAATATAAAAATGTTAGAAACTAAAGGTGCAGTTAGATATACTCTATGCATTTGTGGTGGCATGTGGCATTCAACTGTTTCAACTCAAGTTAGTTCTAATTCCCACATCTTCATTATAGAGTGTGGCAATTATAGGAAACTGATGTCGGTTAGCTTTAAACATATTTAATAATTTCATCATTTATTGACCAATACTTTTCCTTAGTTGGTTGACACCAGTTTTTCAACGGATGTCAATCACTATGTATTCCAGCAAGCTTTGTAAAATTGTTCTAGTGAAGATGACATTAAGCTTCCTCAACTCATTGTATCATACCACTTTGAAGAGCGTGGTGAATTACTGCATATGTACCGAACATATCCGGTCGATCTGAATTGGAAGGACATCATGCCCTCTCTCCCGGTGTTGTGGAGGCCATCTGGTCAGAGCTTTGTTATAAATTGAAGACCACTAGGAAGTGGAGTGGACGGCTCTGCACATGGTTCCTTGTGCTGCAATAACTTTGCCCAACATATCCGTAGGGTCTCTAAGATTTGTAAGAATGTTCTGGCCAATTTCAGCTTCAAAAACTCGCAAGTGATAATGTCTTATGGATAAGAGAGATATCATCTGAACATATTTCGTGATCTTGAGGTGGCTCTTTCAGGGCTTTTACACATGAAGTCAGCCACTTTGACTATCACTGCACAATCTACAATCCATTTTGCTCCATGTTTGCACACATGGAGTAGTTCCATAGAACGAAGCTCCAAATCCAGATCATCTCCATATATCATGTTCATAATATATATTAATAATACTCAAGTATGCCCTCTTTTAATGGACTTAATCCACATACTGTGGTGTCATTTATAATGGAGTCTCCAGATAAATTTCGATTGAGCACCTATTAGCTAACAACATATCCATGTACAAAGTGCACAACTTCTGGAGAAAGGCTTGCAAAGTACTAAAGGCTATTTCTGATATTATCAACATTGCCACATAAAGATACACTATTTCGACTATCGATAGCTATTTAAGAACAGGTGTCAAGAAATGTATGTGGTAGACAAACATGCCTTGATTGACCCCCTAAGGTTTTACGAGACAATGCATCCTATCAACTCAAATTCCACGTTGTAGTGCCCACATTTTTATAGCCTCATTTATTTGATAAATTCCTTTTTCTCATAGACATGTGACTTGGACAGGGATTTTGACATATTTTGCTGGACATTATGTTATGATTTTTTTGACCTTCTATGGACATGGATGCATGATTTGGGGTGCGTAGCGCCAATTTCACTCTAGATTTGCATGATTGACACATTTTCATTCGATGTTGTGGACATTAGCACTTACGACGATGTTGATTTAGACCTAATTGAGATACATGTTGGATAATTAGTTTAGTCACATACCTTGATTTTGTAACATAATCGTTTTGCTGATAAGGATACATAATAGCATGATGATATGTCACTTTATCATGTATTGTAATACCTAACTTATGGACGAATTGTGTATAGATTGTGCATGTTGTCGCACGTTCGATTCCAGAAAGATGATATGCATTAGTTTATATGTTTGAATTTATTCGCTTATTGAGTAGTTAGATTCACATGTTGTATCGGACAGTGTGCGTTTAAAGTGTAGCAATGAGTGTGCAGGTGATAGGTCACATGAGAATGTGGGATTTAGGCCAGCTACACAACTTTGCAACAAATAGCCCACGGGGCTAAGTCCTAGCCGTGTTTAGTATATGAGACATTAGTATTAGAGTTTATTGTTTTGGGCACCATGAGTGACCCCTAATTTGTAATGTAATATATCTTGTATTATTAATCTTGCTTAGGGTGTTTAGTTGTGTTGTAAACTTGTTTTGGGGAATTAATGGCCCCACTTACATTAAGTTTTGAGTTTGTTTAATTATGGTAATTAATCAAAAGGGATTAGGGTCACATGTGAACCCTTGGGTGGGCCCCACACCCTTTACCCTTGTGCCCAAATGTGCCAAACCCGAAATTGGGCTATTTTAGGCATTTTTAGTGACCCCTTTTTAGTTTGGGAGTTCACTTAGCATGAAAATGGGCCCTTGGACCCTACCTAATAGGTAGGGGGGCTTATTTCCAAGGCTTAGAGGGAGTTTCCCTCCCATTTTGCCTTCCTTTGGTCACATCCATGTAAGGTGGATGGGTAAGTGTGCTTTGTTAAAAGTTGCACAAGTTTGTTTTGGTTATCATTTTGGATAATTTTGGAGAAGAGGGTTAAAAGCTATTTTATCCTTTCTCCCTTTTTATCGTAGGAATCTTTGAAATTGAGGGAAGAGAGGGGTGACACATGTCACCCCCTCATTTGTGAGGATTTTTTCTTGTTCCTCTTCAAATTCTCCCTCATGGGAAAGACGAGAGAACTTTTTTTTGGGATGCTTTTGCTTGGAGGCTTGTGGATTTTGGAGCTAGAGCTTGCTTGGGTCAAGAAGTGGAAAAGTTAGAAGTTGGAGAGCTTTTGGAGGTAGGCTCCTTGAGCTCATTTGTGTGTTTTATATCATGTTAGATATTAGTCTTGGTTATTTAAAATGTGTGTTGTTGCATGTTGATTTTATTTGTTGTTTTACTTTATTTTGCTCCATCCATCATATGACATGATGGAGTTTTGGAGTTTGTGGGGGAAGAGAGAGGGATTTTTCCCTCTCAATCCTCATGGCTTAATGGGCAAGCCTTGTAGGATTTTAGTTACTCCCCTCAAATGGTTTGAGGTGGGGAAGGTCGTTCATATGGCTTGAACCTCCTTCCCATTCTTGGTGAGAAAACCCCTTTGGGGTTTGAAAATTCTTCCAAGAAGGATTTGGTGAAAGGGTGGAGAAATAAAGAGAGTTTGAATGGCTTTGGAGTAATAAGGAGGGTGTGGAGATCTTGATTTTTTGCAACTAATGTTGGTTATCACTTTTGGCATTTGGAGAACTCCTTTCTTCTCTTCCCCATTTTAGAGGTAGAACATGGTTCCTCCTCTTTGTCATCTTTGCAAAATTGAGGTCTTGTTTTGATATTTGTATTGTCTTTATGTGAATGTAATGTTGGTTGTTCTCCCTTACTTTTATGCAAAGTTGTGGTTAGTAGCCCTCTTTCCCATGGGCTTGGGGCAGGCTAGCATGTCTTCCAACCTTAGATAGGCATGTAATGATGCCTAAAGGTTGGATGGTTAATCAAACGTTTTCTCCTTGTGTTGGATTCTTGGAAGCTTTTGAAGTTGGAGATCATGTGGTGGAAATTTGGAGTCTCTTATCAACTTGGCTTCTCCTTGTCATCTTCATTCTCTTTGTGGACATTACCTCATTGTATCTCTTTTGGATATGGCTTTGTGGAAACTTTCTTTTATTAAAAAGTCCTCCTTTTTGTATTTGAAAATTACTTGTAAACTTGAGTATTCCATTGGTTTAGTTGAGCAATCTCTCTTTCAATCCTTGTAAAGAAGCTTGGGATGAGATTGTATTCTTGATGTAGTTGTGTAACATTTTTTGAAATATGATGTAATTGTGAATTTTTGCAAAAGAAGTCTTGTAAAAATATTTATATTCCTTTAAAATGCATTGAGTAGAATATAGTTATATTCCTTTAAAATGCATTGATTTGAATATCATTTTGATAAGGAAGATTGTTTAAAGAAAGTATGTTTTTCCTATAAGAATGATGTTAATCTTGTTGGGTATCCTCCTTGTGAAAATCTAAAATATTCATTTAATTTTACATTTGAAAAGAAATAAGGCTCATTATAAATAATGCTCTTCATTAAATGGATTTCTATCTTACAATTTTGGTAAACACTAAACAAAAGAATAAAATCAGTTTTGTCTACTATACATGAGAACTCTACAGAAATTATTTTATTAGAAAAGTAAATGTGTGTTGGTTCCCTTCCTTGCAAGTGGTAAACATACTATACTTATTTGTCTCTTGTGAACAACTTTTACTACTCTCTTATTTTGTCACATAAATGAGTAGATCATTCAATAAAGTTTCAATCTTTGCAAACAATAGGGATAATCCATCTTTTTTTTTAACTTGTATACTTTCAGCCTCTTGGCATATGATATGATTTTATTAATGTATATTTCATTTAGTTGAATTTTAAAGTATAACTAGAGAGTGTTCTTTCAAGTTATTCATCTTTGTATATATATATATATATATATATTTCACAGTTATACATCCTAATTGTAAAACTCAAAAATCCTTTATAGTTAATCCTAATTTATTCATAGAGAAATATATGGTTTGAAAATAATACAGTAATAAATATTAATTAATATATTAAAAATATTAACTAATTTATAAATTTTACTAATAAATATTATCTAGACTAAATAAAATAAAAGTAAAATAAGAAAAAAAAAATTAAACCAAGTTAAAAAAACAGTTTTGGGGAGGGTTGAACCCCTCCCCACCCACCAGAGGCACCACCACCTCCCCCCCCCCACCACACCTCTATCCTCCTATGCAACCGCGGCCCCCAACTCCTTCACCACCATCCTCCAACCCTGTGCGCAGACCCCAATCGCTCTCCATACCACCACCCTCTCTCCACTGCTTCCCCTCCCTTCGCAGGCCACGGTACTTCCCACACTGCCGCTGCTCCCATCATCGACGGGCCTCTCCCCCATGCAGTCCCATTTACCTCCTCTACCATGGGCGTCACCCTCCTTTCAACCTGCCAGCAAAAGATAACACAAAAAAAGGGAGAGAGATTTTGGTGTTATTGCACTTTTGCTATAAGATATTCTGTAAGTATCTGTATCAAAAATTTGTAAATCCCTCTTAAAACATTTATTCTTTCTCCCCTCCATTAGCGCTCTGGAATTTCTTGCAAGAATTTTTTTTCAGCTAAATGAGTAGAGAAAACAAAGAAAATTATTTGTGAGGAAACTCTTAAAATAAATTTAGGTTTATCCCCAAATCCACAGTGTAGGAAAATTTGATCTTACGACTCATATTATACTTAGGGTGAGAATTTTAGGTTCACGTAGCTTTTAAATAAGGTATGAGATAGAATTTATCTCTCCTTCTCTTCATTTAGGTAAAGGATAAATTTTTTTTGAAATAAAGTTAAGTGGAAAGTTTTTGTATTAAGTTTACTTGGGAATTATGGGAAATTAAGTAGAAAGCTTGATCTTTAGGTTGCATTAAAGGATTTTGAAAAATAATAATAGAATAAATAAATAAATAGTATTGTTCTTTATAAATCATATGGTTCTTTTTTAGAAACTTGTTACTCTTTGGAGACCAGCGATGGTGCTAATATAATCTAGGATCATGTCCATTATATCACGGGTTTATGTTTAAATGTATTACTCCTTTAATTAAAATAACTTCTAAACTTGGTTAGTATAACCTCCCTTCTTAGAAGGGGATAAAATTGTATATTTAAACTATATTATGATATAGTATAATAACCCTCAGTCGATCAAATTAATTATTTAATGGGAAATGGTTAAGTGAATCATTAGTATTATTTAGTTCTTTCAAAGAAAAAAATTATTAACCATTTTTTCTTGAGTGGCTTTCAGAGTGTTTTTCTAGTGTCTCAGGCAGGGCATTACATTTGGTATCAGAGCGATGGTTCACACACGCGAACGCTCTGGGTAGGACTTTTAACTGGTTATTAATGTTTTCATAATATTAAAAGTAAAACAATTAAAATCGTTTCCGCTAAATTGTTCCATGGGTAAAGTTATCTCTCGAGTAACCGCTTGGAGTAAAATGTTTGCTAAGACAATAGATGGTAGGCACATTTTGATCTCCTAATTTTTTTTAAACAATAAGTAAAACTTAAGAAAATTTCGTGTTTAGATAACGTACAAAATGGCTTCTTGGTCTCCATAGTAGTGATGGATTTGGATAATCTTGTTCCCTAGTGACATGGGAAGCCGCATCAGGTTTTAAAATCAACTTGTAAAAACCATTTGATCATATAGATAAAATCATTTTTGAGCTCTTCTAATCGCATTTTGTTTGGGACAACAGCTTAAAATTTACGTAAAATCGTTTCGATTTGGACCAGTAAAGGGGAGAGCGTTAGTAGGAAATTGAAATTTTTGACTTCTAACTTGTAGTATTCCTCCATGCCCATTGTCTGCAATGATTAGATTCAAGAAAAAGGAACAGAAAGTTAGTTTTCCAAGGATGTTTCGGAGGTCTCTAAACGTTTTGGTACAAAACACAAACTTCACAATAGCATTATTTAGCTACGGAAAGAAGATCATAACTAGAGTGTTAGTGTTTAGTTTTTCATTTTGTAAGTTGCATCGGGTTCTCTATATATAGGAGAATAGATTCAAGTTGTCAAAACTCGTTTCCGAGTTCATATCGGTTACTTTCTAGGCCCTTTTTGTAGCCAATTTCCACTAAAAGTATGGTGTAATGCAATAGTAAAACTCTAATAGTTGGCTCTAAGAAGGCGCTTCCCAATTGAGACCTATTCGCCAGTAATTATAAATGTATGTCTTGTTTGACTCTCTGTATAATAGAGAATTGACTAAAAGCTTTGTTTCACCATTTGGGTGTTGGGTACATGTCTTGGCAGGATTCCTTTTTGTAGCCATTTCCTCTAGATCGTAGAACAAGAAAATTAGGTCTTAATAAACAAATAGGTTTCTTAGGACACCTTTGGAAGGTGAAATATGTTGCAATATGGTTATTGTTTTAAGCTACGTGTTCTAGGTTGAATGCTAAGACCCAAAATAAAATTTTGTGCAATGAGTCATTTTTGATTGCTAACAGCCTTTGTTAGGATGATCCTTTTGGACATCGAAAAGGGCTAGTTGTTGGTGATGTAAATAAGCAGTAGGTAAAATATGGGATTGTAGAGATGTTATCTTGATATAAGGAATATGTTTATGGCATTGTGTTGGTTGCTTCTTGTTTAGTGATCCTTTGTTTCCTAGGAATCGCAACCGCCATGTTAGAGGCACCTCTTTAGATCGAATGAGACCCTTTTGGTATGGGTGTAAACTAAATAATTGTACCTTGCATAGAACCACCCCAGGTGATAACATAGTCTTCCACATTTTAATATTTCACTACTATGAAATTTTGAAAACAATTTATACTCCTATGGTATATGTTGCTAATCTTAGTTTTATAACCCTTTTATAAGGAAATTTAGCAAATGACCTTATGACCTTGTTGTTTTCCGTTTCAAAATTGTGATTTAAAATTAATTATAATTGGATGAAAATAATTGCTAACTCCTCTCTAAACAATAAATGATAAAGGGAAAGAAAGTTAGTGCCTCTCCTTTTTTTTTGGTGGTGTTGCTCGAAGTGATAGTTTTTGCTAGATTACCCTCTTCACGTATCGTAGGAATGCTGGTGCTATTATTAAACGAATCTAGTTTTCATAACTCCAAATTCTCACCAAATCTCTTGGTATAAATTTTAGAGTTAACTACGGAAAAGGTCTAGTTAATTTTCTTAATCTTTTTGGAGCTCGATAAACCTATCTATATACCATAACCACTTATTAAATTGTGTTGCATGGTAACTTGGTTAAAACCTTCTTACTTTATTAATTACACATGTGGTTTCAACTCTCCCCAAGTTGATTTGATATTTTCTGAGTTAATCATGTTTATAATGCTTTTACTTACATGTAGAAATAAGGGAATCACCCTCTTTCTAACCGCAATTCGTGGACTTAGAAGAACAATGGTCATGCAAAAATTTTATATATATAATAAATATAAACAACAATATTTTATCTCTCTCTTGGAGAGAAAGTAAAATGATATGAATTAGTGTTGAACACCTTCTTGTTTAGGCATTATGTTGTATCGATGATGATGTTGACTGGGAAAGAACAATTAATGTGGTCCAATAGGGATGAAAGTAATGTTTCAAAATCCACAAAAATATTTATTTATTTATAAATCTAAAAGCACAATTGTGTACACTTACCTTGTAAACAATAATGGAATATTGTAATTATTTGTATCTTGGAAAACTCATCATTTATATAATTAAACAACGTTGGTTGGATAAACAATGTTAATCATTGTTACCCCTTAAAAAGCTAAAATTGGGGCGATCCTAAAACTATTGCTTCAAATGGGATAGGTGATGTTTACTAATCTTTGTCTTGTGATTTTCATTTGGTTTACACACTAAATGGTTGGAATTTTGTAAGTAACTTAGGTATTGTTTTGTCTCCCTAAATTTTTAGGTGAGAAAGTTAATACGAATGATAGAATGGTTGCGATGATCTCGCAAATCCGATATGCCTTTGACTATTGGACTCTTAGGAAACTCCTATATAATATTTCATTCACATAGAAGAACTCTTAGTATGTTATTATAATATAAATGATGTAAAACCTTATTGCAAGGACTAACAATAATGAGTAACTAGCCTTTCCACCTACCGTGGGTAAAGACGTCCTTTGTAATCAGTATAAACACTAGTTTAAATATATATATATATATACAAATAAATTGAAATTATTTTGGGGTCCTCTTTAAAACATGGTTTTATTTTCTATTACCACTCAAATAGGGTGGCGTAATTCAAATTTCTTTGTGTAATATGAATTCAACCCTAGTTAATAAGTGTATTTATTTTATACTTATTTCTCTTGCGACCTAATGGGCCTAATTACGAAAAAATAATTGTTAAGTAAAAGTTAGCTTAAGTCAGATATCTTGAGAAGAATTAGACCGCACCTTTCCTTAAAGGAAAATGGGTGTTGATGTCTTGTACGCTTGAGGAAAGTACTAATGGAAAACTTGTTGCATCCCGTCATGGTGGTATTTTGTAATTGTCATAAGTATGATGATATGATTCGGGAAACATTTTTTGTTTAAATGAATTTTGTTTTGTGTAACTGATTCACATTTTTCTTTGGACTATAGTAATTAAAGAATGATAAAAAATTAAGTAAAACTTTTCTTATAACGTATTAAATGGAAGATTGTGGTTTGTTGTTTCATTAAGGAATAATGGCTTGTTTGGGGCATAGAAAGTTCTAAGGTATCTTTGTCATAGTGTGAACTTATATATAAACCAATTTATAAACAATAATAAATTCAATTTTCGTGCAGGAGACTTTCTAAAGCAATCTTGGCTTGGAATGAAAATGCTCTCTAAAACAATACATACTATGAAAACTTTGGAAACCAAACTAGAAAACCAGTCCTAACCTAGGAGTTGACTATATATATATTTCACTCACAAATTTTTTCTTTGAATATTATCATTTAGTGACCATAAAAATAACGGCCAAATTAAATCAACACCTTTAACTATGCTTGGTATTATGTGAATCTTCGTCCTTGACCTTAGTGAATAGTATGGATGATTGAACTATTTTAAAAAGACTCGTGAACCATTTTTTTGTCAAAATTTAGAGTAATGATGGGTTAGTAGATAAAACCACACAGAACTTGGAAACCTTTTTCTCTCTCATTGTATGGTATTTGTGACACCTTGGATAGTTCCGTAAGTGTTCTAGTATGTAATTAATATTCAAAAACTTTTTTAATTCATTTTAAAACAACATTTATGTTCCCTTCGCTCATCCATTATTTTTTTTTCTCCTTTAATATTGGACCTTATGTTGTTTATCCTCTTATTTGGACCCTTATAGGAAAGATAGATGATGAGGAAAATGGATACGGTTTATACAGTTCTCCATGGTTAACATTCTCTTATTTAAGGAATACTTTTTCTTGGACCTTGTTACACTTTAAAAAAAAGGACATGTTAAGACATAAAAAAATATTTTAGTTCCTTTAAAAATGACCTTAATGTTGGACTTACACTATTATGTGATACCTCGTAAAATCTTATCTCTATTTCTTCCTGTGACTTCCCAAAGGAAGTCTAATTTTAGGAGAGGGGAATGTAGTGCCCAAATTTTCTAGCCTCAATTATCTGCTAAATTCTTAAACCATAGTTGTGACTTAACATGGATTTTGACATATTTTTGGACATTATGATATGTTGGTTTGCCTTTATGGACATGCATGGTGATTTGGGGTGTGTAACTCCAATTTGACTAGATTTGTAGATTGACACATTTTATTGATATTGTGGACACTAACACTTTTCTATGTGATTTGGGTCAAATTGATACATGTTGGATAATTAGTTTAGTCACATACCTTGATTTTGTAACATAATCGTTTTGCTGATAAGAATACATAATAGCATGATGATATGACATTTTCATGTATTGTAATACCTAACATACGACGAATTGTGTGAGATTGTGCATTCCACGTTGATGATGGTGATATCATTAATTTACATGTTTGAATTTATTCGCTTAGTGAGCAACTAGTTTACTGTTGTATTGGACAGGTGCGTTTAATGTGTGCAATGAGTGTGCAGGTGACAGGTCACAGGAGAACGTGGGATTCAGGGCAACTACACAATTTGTAACAAGCAGCCCACGGGGCTAAGTCCTAGCCATGTTTATTGTATGAGACCTTAGTATTAGAGTTATTGTTTTGGGCACCATGAGTGACCCCTCATTCGCAATGTAATATGTCTTGTAATATTAATCTTGCTTAAGGTGTTTAGTTGTGTTGTAAACTTGTTTTGGGGAATTAATGGCCCCACTTTCATTAAGTTTTTATTTTGTATAATTATGTAATTAATCAAAAGGGATTAGGGTCACATGTGAACCCTTGGGTGGGCCCCACACCCTCTACTCTTGTGCCCAAATGTGCCAAACCCGAAATTGGGCTATTTTAGGCATTTTTAGTGACCCCTTTTTAGTTTAGGAGTTCATTTAGCATGAAAATGGGCCCTTGGACCCTACCTAATAGGTAGGGGGGCTTATTTCCAAGGCTTAGAGGGAGTTTCCCTCCCTTTTTGCCTTCCTTTGGTCACATCCATGTAAGGTGGATGGGGATGTGTGTTTTGTTAAAATTTGCACAAGTTTGTTTTGGTTATCATTTTGGGTAATTTGGGAGAAGAGGGTTAAAGGCTAATTTATCTTTTCTCCCTTTTATTTTGAGAATCTTTGACCTTGAGGGAAGAGAGGGGTGACACATGTCACCCCCTCATTTGTGAGGATTTTTTCTTGCTCCTCTTGAAATTCTCCCTCATGGGGAGAGACGAGGACCTTTTTTTGGGAAGCTTTTGCTTGGAGGCTTGTGGATGTTGGAGCTAGAGCTTGCTTGGGGCAAGAAGTGGAAAAGTTAGAAGTTTGAGAGATTTTGGAGGTAGGCTCCTTGAGCTCATTTGTTGTTTTATATCATGTTAGATATTAGTCTTGGTTATTTAAAATGTGTGTTGTGGCATGTTGATTTTGATTGTTTTTTTACTTTATTTGCTCCATCCATCATATGACATGATGGAGTTTTGGAGTTTGTGGGGGAAGAGAGAGGGATTTTCCCTCTCAATCCTCATGGCTTGATGGGCAAGCCTTGTAGGATTTAAGTTACTCCCCTAAAATGGTTTGAGGTGGGGAAGGTGGTTCATATAACTTGAACATCCTTCCCCATTCTTGGTGAGGAAACCCCTTTGGGGTTTGAAAATCCTTCCAAGAAGGATTTGGTGAAAGGGTGGAGAAATAAGGAGGGATTGAATGACTTTGGAGGAATAAGGAGGGTGTGGAGATCTTGGTTTTGTGCAACTAATGTTGGTTACCACTTTTGGAGAAATTCTTTCTTCTCTTCCCCATTTTAGAGGTAGAACATGGTTTCTCCTCTTTTTCATCTTGCAAAATTGATGTCTTGTTTTAATATGTGTCTTGTCTTATGTGAATGTAATGTTGGTTGTTCACCCTTACTCTTGTGCAAAGTTGTGGATAGTAGTCCTCTTTCCCATGGGCTTGGGGGAGGCTAGCATGTCTTCCAACCTTGGAAAGGCATGTGATGATGCCTAAAGGTTGGGTGGTTTAACAAGCTTATTCTCCTTGTGTTGGATTCTTTTGAAGGCATTTGAAGTTGGATCACAAGATGGATGTTGGTTTGGAGTTTGTGACATCTTGGTATCTCCTTGTCCTCTCAAATCTTTGTGAATCATTATTTGCATTGTAACCTCTTGAGTATGGCTTTATGGGAAGATTCTTTGGCATGCAAAAAGTTCTCATCTTGTGAATTGAAAATCACTTGTAAGATTGGTATTCCATTGGTATTTGAAAGCTTTCTTTCAATCTTGGGAAGGAGTTGTTGGGTTGTCTTCTTATGTATTTTAACATTTTTTTGAAATATGATGTAATTGTGAATTTTTGCAAAAGAAGTCTTGTAAAAATATTTATATTCCTTTAAAATGCATTGAGTAGAATATAGTTATATTCCTTTAAAATGCATTGATTTGAATATCATTTTGATAAGGAAGATTGTTTAAAGAAAGTATGTTTTTCCTATAAGAATGATGTTAATCTTGTTGGGTATCCTCCTTGTGAAAATCTAAAATATTCATTTAATTTTACATTTGAAAAGAAAGAAGGCTCATTATAAATAATGCTCTTCATGAAATGGATTTCTATCTTACAATTTTGGTAAACACTAAACAAAAGAATGAAATCAGTTTTGTCTACTATACATGAGAACTCTACAAAAATAATTTTATTAGAAAAGTAAATGTGTGTTGGTTCCCTTCCTTGCAAGCAGTAAACATATTATACTTATTTGTCTCTTGTGAACAATTTTTACTACTCTCTTATTTTGTCACATAAATGAGTAGATCATTCAATAAATTTTCAATCTTTGCAAACAATAGGGATAATCCATCTTTTTTTTTAACTTGTATACTTTCAGCCTCTTGGCATATGATATGATTTTATTAATGTATATTTCAT
This sequence comes from Taxus chinensis, assembly GCA_019776745.2. Classification (NCBI taxonomy): domain Eukaryota; kingdom Viridiplantae; phylum Streptophyta; class Pinopsida; order Cupressales; family Taxaceae; genus Taxus; species Taxus chinensis. The sequence goes on along the minus strand of CM034152.1, from coordinate 157,678,408 downwards.
TTAGTTGAATTTTAAATTATAACTAGAGAGTGTTCTTTCAAGTTATTCATCTTTGTGTGTGTGTGTGTGTGTGTGTGTGTGTGTGTGTGTGTGTGTGTGTGTGTGTGTGCGTGTGTATCACAGTTATACATCTTAATTCTAAAACTCAAAAATCCTTTATAGTTAATCCTATTTTATTCATAGAGAAATATATGGTTTGAAAATAATACAGTAATAAATATTAAGTCTAGATTATATTTATTAGTAAATTTTATAAATTAGTTAATATTAATTAATATATTAAAAATATTAATTAATATTAACTAATTTATAAAATTTACTAATAAATATAATCTAGACTAAATAAAATAAAAGTAAAATAAGAAAAAAAAAATTAAACCATATAAAAAATAAAATAAAAACAGTTTTGGGGAGGGTCGAACCCCTCCCCCCCCCCCCTGCACACCCACCAGAGGCACCACCGCCTCCGCCCCCCCCACTCCTCTGTCCTCCTACACAGTCACGGCCCCCAACTCCTTCCCCACCATCCTCCAACCCTGCACACAGACCCCGATCGCTCCCCATACCACACCCTCTCTCCACTGCTTCCCCTCCCTCCACAGGCCACAGTACTTCCCACACCGCTGCTGCTCCCATCATCGACGAGCCTCTCCCCCACGCAGCCCCATTTACCTCCTCTACTGTGAGCGTTGCCCTCCTTTCAACCTGCCAGCAAAAGATAACACAAAAACAGGAGAGAGATTTTGGTTTTATTGCACTTTTGCTATAAGATACTTTGTAAGTATCTGTATGAAAAATTTATAAATCCCTCTTAAAACATTTATTCTTTCTCCCCTCCATTAGCACTCTGGAATTTCCTACAAGAATTTTTTTTCAGCTAAATGAGTAGAGAAAACAAAGAAAATTATTTGTGAGGAAACTCTTAAAAGAAATTTAGGGTTATCCCCAAATCCACGATGTAGGAATATTTGATCTTACGACTCATATTATACTTAGGGTGAGACTTTTAGGTTCATGTAGCTTTTAAATAAGGTATGAGATAGAATTTATCTCTCCTTCTCTTCATTTAGGTAAAGGAGAAATTTTTTTTAAAATAAAGTTAAGTGGAAAGTTTTTGTATTAAGTTTACTTGGGAATTATGGGAAATTAAGTAGAAAGCTTGATCTTTAGGTTGCATTAAAGGATTTTGAAAAAGATAAGTAGAATAAATAAATAAATAGTATTGTTCTTTATAAATCATATGGTTCTTTTTTAGAAACTTGTTACTCTTTTGGAGACCAGCGATGGTGCTAATATAATCTAGGATCATGTCCATTATATCACGGGTTTATGTTTAAATGTATTACTCCTTTAATTAAAATAACTTCTAAACTTGGTTAGTATAACCTCCCTTCTTAGAAGGGGATAAAATTGCATATTTAAACTATATTATGATATAGTATAATAACCCTCAGTCAATCAAATTAATTATTTAATGGGAAATGGTTAAGCGAATCATTGGTATTATTTAGTTCTTTCAAAGAAAAAAATTACTAACCATTTTTTCTTGAGTGGCTTTCGGAGTGTTTTTCCACTGTCCTAGGCAAGGCATTACAGGACATAAATCTAATCACAACTCCCACTACCTGTGCAATGTTTGGTATGGTACAAACCATAGCATACATCAAGCTCCCAACTACTAAAGCATACGTAACTCGTGCCATGTACTCAACCTCCTCATGTGATGTAGGAAATTGATATTTTCTCAATTTGAAGTGTTCAACCATAGGTGTACTTAACCATTTTGAATTTTAAAAATTAAACCTTTCCAACACCTTATTGATATAATGCTCTTGAGAAAAATGTAACTTCTTGTTCTTCCTGTCTCCTAGAATTTGCATGCCAAGGATTCTCTTTATAGCTCCTAAATTTTTCATTTTTAAATTTGTGATCTAATTATTCTTTAAGCTCACTCTTTGATTAGATTTTCTTCGTCCTGTTCAGATTAGCGAGCTAGAAATCAAAGAACACCAAACAACCTCAAATATGCAAGGGCTTAGTACCTTGAGAGATGATGATGACTGATACAGGTGCAAAGTGGATGATGAACTCCTTTCTATGATCTTGATAAACCTGCAACTCAAAGACACTAAAGAAAACTGCTTAGACATTTTATGCGGGGGTTGCCCGACGAAGTGGACCCGAGAAGCATTCACTTCCTCGGTGGCTGTCAACCCCCATGTGATAAAGTAAAATAATAGAAATGCAAGATAAATGAATAATGTGCAAACTAATAAACAAAAAACCTAATAATGTTAGTGTGTAGATGAGCTACTGATCTGATCTAAGAAAATGTAGCGTGAACTAAGCTAAGTGAATCACCAAAGCATGAGAATGGTACCATGGGGATTCCAGTGGCATTACAAGGGCACTATGAGGATAATATGATAAGAAAAAGACTGCAATTTCATATTTTTTCTATCAATCTTTCCTTGTTCGAAAGAGGGGGGAAGGCCTATATTTATAGCCTGGAGATGAGGTTAGATTGGGGGTTATTAAGTAATCAAGGTTGGACAAAGTAACCTTGGTTAAGGGTCATGATTTGAATGATTAGGTTTGATATGGATATGATTTGATTGAGTGGGACCTATGATTTGAATTAGTGAGTGAAATAGTGGATGTGATACAGATTTCTCTGCATGATTTAAATTATGAGTGGGACTCATGATTTAAATAAAGGAGTAGATGATTTAAAGGGTTGGATGAGGAGGATAAAGGAGTAATGGCACTCATGATTTATATAATTTTTGAATGATATAAATAAATTTGGAATATTTAGATAACGAGGATTAATTATTTAAAAGTGAATCAATTAAATAATTATGATTGTTTAATGGAACATGTATTTTTGATGGGAAATGGGATTTATTTAATTTGAATGGAAAATGGATTCAAATGGGTAAACTGGATGAGGGAGAGGGAATGTGGGGTCAAGGGGAGAAATGGTACCAAAAACTAGTGTCTACACGCCAATGTCCTTCATACTAGATCTTGCAATAAGCATATCATCCATATATAGTAACAAAATAATATAGCTCCCATTTTCAAGCCTTTTGAAATAAACACAATGTTCATATTCACATCTCAAATAACCATGCTCATACATAAAACTATCAAACTTCATATACCATTTCCTTGGGGCTTGTTTGAGCCTATACAAGCTCTTTTTCAACTTGCACACAATTTTCTCCTTACCCTTGACTTCATGCCCAAACGGATGTTGCATATAAATCTCTTCCTTCAAATCACCATGAAGGAATGTCATCTTGACATCAAATTGATCTAAATGTAAATATTCTACTGCAAATAAACTCAATACAGTACGTATGGAATTGATTTTAACAACAGGATAAAATATTTCACCAAAGTCAATACTTGCTTTCTATGTAAATAGCTTTACTACAAGCCTTACCTTGTACCTTTTATGTGCACCCTCTTCTTCCTTAATCCTGTAAACCCGCTTGTTCTGCAATGCTCTTTTATCTGCTGGAAACTTAACCAAATCCAATGTCTGGTTCTGTTTTAAGGATTCCATCTCCTCATCCATGTCATGTTCCCACTACTTGTGGGTTTTATACTGTATTTCTTCTTCAAAGCTTTCTGGTTCATCACTATCAATCAATAATAAATAAAACTAGGAAGGTGAAAATATTTCAGGAGGTCTACTTACCCTTTGTGACCTTTTTATTGAGATTTGGAGCATTGAAGGCTCAATTTGGACCTCATATACGTTTGTGTCCAAATCTAAGAGTGACTGATGCTAGTCACCTTCTACGGACGCTAATTCAATGAACCAACATTGGTCTATCTCCTCTGTAACCGACGCTGATATGGCTGACCGATGTTGGTCAGGGGTTAACCAACCATAGTTAGTGTGTAAACCTATATGTTTTAATTATAAATCTGAGAGTTCATTTTCATCCACAAACTTCTCCATCCATTCACTTTTGGGTACGAAAACTTAATCCCTGTGCATTCTCTTTTCATTACAATCAATGTCACAACTCTTAATTATCTTAGAACCTTCTAAATCCCAAAACTGGAATCCGAAATCACCGCAACCATAACCAATGAAATTACATCTCTTGGATTTTGTATCCAACTTCTTTCTAATTTCTTTATCAATATGCACAAAATCTTCTGAGCCAAATACTCTAAGAAAAGAAAGATCTACCTTTTTTCCAGTCTAAGCTTCTTCTGGTAGTCCACCATCCAGTGCACTTTAAGGTCCATGGTTAGTTAAATAAACCACCATGTCTACTACTTCTACCCAAAATTGTAAGGGCAATCCAGCATGTATCCTCATGCTTCTAGCATGTTTCATGATTTTCTTGTTCATTCTCTCTGTAACACCATTCTCCTGTGGTGTTCTAGGAATTGTTCTTTCTCTATGTATTCTATTCACTGAACATAGTAATAATTGAAATTATTGCTACAGTACTCACCACCATTGTCATATCTAAGGCATTTTAACTTTAAAGTAGTTTTATTTTCCACAAGGGATTTTCATCTTTTAAAAGTCTCAAAAACATCATATTTATGTTTTATATAATAAATCCATGTACATTTCTTATGGCATCATCAATGAAATTCACATAATATTAGGATCTTCCATGAGAAGAAATCTAGGCTAATCCCCACACAGCTGAGTGCACAAGCTCTAATTTTTTCTCCTTATTTGTTGCCCCAACTTTGATGAAATCTCACTTTCTTTTTCTTTCCAAACATGTAATGCTCACAGAAATCAAAATCTAAATATTTCAAATTTAATAACTTACCCTTTGCCTTTAATATTTGCATTCCCTTTTTACTCATATGGCCTAGTCGATTATGTCACATGCTTGCATCTGACATCTGAAGTAGATAATACAGAAAAGGAAATCATTAATATAAGTGGAAAAATACAATGTTCTTTCCTTACTCATATGGCCTAGTCGATTATGCCAATGTTCTTTCCTCTTACCACAACAAGATCTCCCTTGGTAACTTTCCCACAAGTTAGTTGTGAATGTTACCATGTAACCAGCTTCACCTAGTTGTCCTACATAAATTAGATTTCTCTTGAAGCTTGGAACATTCCTCACATCTTTCAATAGCCATGTATTTCCATTATTGTAATTTTAGATGAACTTACCATTTACCAGTAATATTACATGGTTCATCATCTACTAAATAAACATGCCCAAAATTACCTTAGACATAATTTCTAAAATAACCCTTATTAGGGGTAGCATGGAAAGAAGATCCTGAATCTAAAACCTAAGATTTTATTTTATTATCTAAGGAGAGAATAAGAGCATCTTGCATTACCTTAGATTCAGCAACATTTTCCTCTTTACCTTTATCTAGTAAATTATCTTTATTTTCCTTGAACTAACAATCCTTCTTTGCATGTCCTTTCTTTCCACAATTCCATAAAGGTTATTCCTTTACCACTAGATTTGGATTTTCTCATATCCTAGATTTTAATCTCTCATTATTCTTACTCTTGGATCTCTCCTTTTGTCTTTCCCATGACTTTCTACATTCAAAGCAGTTCCTAGATGATGAATTCTCCTATACTTTTCCTGTGTATTTATTCATTCAGTATTATACTAACCACATCATCAAAATTCAAAATATTATTAGCAGATGTTTTATTAATAACAACCTTTGTCTAAGTTATCCAAACTATCAGGACAAATAGCACAATAAGAATAAAAGTGCTTTTACTTCATCATCAAACGAAATATTAATTAATTTTAATTAATTTACAATGAAATAGGAAATCATTCAAATAAATTGATATAGATCCACCTTCTTGCATTTTTGAATTAAATAATCTCTTCATTAAATAAACTTTATTTGAAGAAATTGGTTTTTCATATAAATTTGCTAAAGATTTCATCAACTCTACCATGGTTCTAGCTTCAGTAATAATCAAAGCCACAGATGCTGTCAGGCTCAATCTTATAGATCCCAAATCCTTTCTATCAAGAATTTTCCATTCTTCATCAGTCATCTTTACAGGTCTTGCCTTCTCATCCAACGATAAGTACAGATATTTTTGACACAAATAATCCTCCACCTGCATCTTCCATAATAGATAATCATGACCATCAAATTTCTCTACTCTAAATTTAATATCTTCTCACATTACTTTGTTCCCACTCAATTAGAAATCCCTTTGTGAGGATAAATTTGTCAACACATAAAACCCTCAAACAAAAAATATTTGATACCCTTTGTTGGGCTTAGCACTCCAGTTGTACAGATATATAAATCAGATCTAAGTATACAAACAATGACTACGTAAATAACCAGAAAATACAATACACAAGATTTAACGTGGTTCACCCAATGTGGGCTATGTCCACCAAGAAACAGCCAATTTATTATCATAGAGGAAATACAATGAAGATTTGCAATCTTCCACACCTTCTTAAATGTCCTGTACTTTCTTCTCCACAAGTTTCTCTTTTTTTCTCTATAAAGGAAACTTCTTTACAATTCTTGTTAATCTTAGTAAAACTTAGCTTCTAACCCTAGCTTTATGATTATATAAGCATCTACCAACTTAGGGCACTTTAACCATGCATTTACATTCATTAGATTCACTTTACAACTCAAGTTAGATCTAATTCCCGCAACTTAATTATAGAATTCACGTACAGGAAATCGATGTCAGTTCCTCCTTGCCTAACCAATACCAGTCCCTGGGCGACCAACACCAGTTCGTCAATTGATTTTGATCATTGTGTATTCCAGGAAGCTTTGTAAAATCATTCCAGTGAAGTAATTAAGCTCCAAAACTCAAAAAAATACAACAAAGGAGGAGCATTACATTTGATTGGTAAGTGTAGGTATTGATTCTCTCCCCTTTTACATCCCTTGCTCAATCTGAGGTATTGTTGGGAGGATTAGCATAGGAGAATAATTTGTTTGTTTTCTAACGCTCACACTAATATTTTCTAACATATACACCTTTAACAATCTTACTTCATTAGAAGATGATTGACAGGTGAATACGTTCATTGGAAATGGTGATCATATGTAACAAGATCCAAACAGTAACATACAGTACGATACAATTTTATTTTTAGTGTTCCTAAGTGGAAATTTCACATGGTGGGGTGAAACATGACATCAATGTTCCATTTCCATTATGTTCCAAACCAGCTAAAGTCGAGGGAAGGTTCCAGTGGCAATGTCATTTTCTTATGTTGTTCGAGATCAAGTGGTAGTGATTGATAATAATGGTTGCAAGTAAGAACATTTTATTCTTATGGATGTAATGTGAAATATTTTTCAGTGTGAGTATTCTTGTTCAGTTTGGAAAAAGTGAAATGTGTTTCCTATGTAACCTCCTGACGTAAAAATGTTGTAGAGAAACAAAAGCACCAGTGTAAGAGAGTTCATGGAGATTTAACAAAAATAAGATTTTTGTTAAAACACTAATTACAGAGTAACTGATAAAGCAATAATAAATAACTACTAGATATGATACAACGCAAGCAATAAATCATACAAAGTAAAGACCCTAAGTGAAAGAAGGAGGAAAGAAGACTTAGTTGATTCATAATAATTCCAAAGGTGTGTGAAGCTGGAAAACTGCTGGAAATGGAACTTAGACTGTCGCAGCCAAACCTATAAAATTGCATAAGTGTAGAAGAAGGCTGGACCAGGGAACCTAGGACAATACTGGGGTGCCTAGGTGTTAGGAACCCTGTCTGGGTGCTAGAGTCTACATAGAAGCTTGGAAATTTATTTTTACACGGTCGTTGAGTTGTCGCAAACCTTCTTCATCTATCACTACTTTGTCGCACAATGCCCACAGATGTCCCCTATAACCTACAATGAAGAAAAGACCTGCAAAACGCCAAAATCCATCAAATCCTAAAAAATATATAATGCAAATGGGGATTCCAGCTGACCCCAGTGGTCACCCTTACAAAATGAACTTACGATCCTAGTGTTGCACTACATTTTAGACTATGTGTAGTTCTAGTTGTGTGTGTAGAATTGTGTCCTAGGTAGCTCTTGTGTGCAACACACGTGATAGTAAATGATAATTAGATGTAGAATATGTAAATAGATGTGTGCATGGATAAATGAACTTCCCCTCCTATGCATGTATGTAGAATAACCATTCCCTTCTCCCTTGAGTGAAGCTAGATGGATGTGTTGATGTTCTTTAGATGCATTTGGATGTAACCTTAGGTGGTGATATTAAATGTTTAGATCTAGTCCCTTAATTTGATCACATGTCATTGTATTTATATGATTCCCTTGTTTTAATTTCATAAGTAACCACTAAAAGGCTGGCCACTAAGTAATAAAGATGCCCAAAGGCTAGAAAGGACCCAAAAGGAGCGAGCAAGATACAAAGAGATCTAGGGCACCCAAAAGGGACAAGGGTAGGTGTTGGCATCTTGGCTGAGCGTTGGTGTCCAAAACCAGAAAAGGTGAGGTAACAAAGGTAAGACGCAGCAGTGGGGTGTGCAAGGCTAAGAAGAAAATAAAAAAGAAAAAAAAAAGGCCAAAGACAGTTGTCAATAATACTTTTCTCTCTTAGGAATCATATGAATGCAAGTATGTAATCATGACCTAGAAATGTACCCAAAGTGTGTGATTTAGTGTCTACATTTTCCCCCACTTTATGTTGTTGAGAAAAATGTTGATAACATAAAGTAGATAAGATATATGTACTTGATAACCATGTAGATCGATGGTGAAAGTATGCCGAGGAGACAAGAAAAAGCATAGAGTGAATAACGTGAAGCATGGAAGCTAGAGGAAGGGGGAAGTGGAAGTGACCCTAGGGGTGAAGCATGTGTGATGCATCGCATTTTTATCTATTTTTGTTATCATATTTGATGTAAGTGTAAGGATGCTTCTTGTTGCGTATTAAGGATAAACATGCAAAATAAGAGCAAAGGATTAGTTAAATACATGTGTATAGAAAATTTCTTATCCAAATGTATGAGATGCATGTAAAAAGTATGTAAAAGTGTGTAAAAATGTAGAAAAGTAGAAAAAGGAACATGTGCACTTGATCCGTGATGAGTGAAAAAGGATATAAATTGTATTGAAATGTTGATTAAGAGCAATTTTTTCAAGTGATCTCACGCCAAGTGCAAATTTTTGGGGCGATCTCACGCCACAGTAGAAGTAGTGTAGTGAGAGAGGTCTATTGTCATTCTCCATCCTTTGACTGCTTCTTGAAATTTATACACCACTACAAATGTATTGTTCAAGTTTGATCCAACGCGAATAGAAGAAGGAAAGGTGTATCTTGAATGTTGGAGGATTGTGTCTATGCTATAACAACCACTTTGTAAATTGTTAAAAACCATGTTGATCAGAGAAAAACTGTGTATCTATCCCCTAGTCATAGGCGCCCAGGAAGGGACAGAAGCGCCTAGGTGCCCATTTTTGTATCTGAACGCTAGTGTATGTGCTGAAGTGAGGACCCAAGTCATATTTTGAGCCATGTCTATATCTGAATATTACTTTTTGTTATGTTAGAATGTATTATATTGTGAATGTGTACTGCTAAATTGGGTGGCTGATTCACCAAATAGATGCCCCCCTCGTTTGGGGTACATGTGATGTCACTAGGAGGATGCGGCCCTAAAGAGGACTCATTATTGATCTGATATCGTTATGTAGAAGGGAATGTTCTTGGTAGAAACCAAGGCACACACAAACAATGGCTAGGAAACAAGATTTAGTGCAAAAAGGATAAACATGCATATAGAAGACAATGTGCAAGGTAGAAAGCAAGAAGATAATGTACACTGCAAAAAGTAGGTTGCAAACATGGGACATCGCTCATAATGTCACAAGACAATTAGGGCCGAATCGGCTAAAATCATACAAGCAATTAATAAGCAAGACAGGGAAAATCTTGCAAACAATGACATACATTGAAAAACAATGGCAAGTAATAGTAAGCAAATTATCAGACAAACATTTTGGAAAATAGTTCCTGCAGTGCAAATATTGCACATAAAGCACCCGTTAGCATGTTAGTAATATATAAAGTATGTTAAAGTGTGTATAAATTGATATGAAGTAGTGTTCTAGTAAAAATGGAAAGCAGTATGAAATGAATTGATGGCACATGTGATGTGTATGAATGTGGATGCCCCCAGGAGCCTGCAGTGGGACTGGTAAGATGTATAGTGCTAAGTATTCATGCTACATGTAACAACCTATGTAAATTCTAAAATCACAATGAGAATGTAAGTGAACATGCATGTATATATAGAAGGGATAATAAAATACAATGTATTTGTCTAAAACAGTAAGAAAAGTGTGCATGTGAGTATAAGCAAGTAAGAACAATGTGCAAATAAGATATGTAGCATGTTGTGTATGAAGTGGAATGAAATGGTTGTAATATGAGTGTGATAGGATCCGTGTGCCCCTCGAGTGTGTATGTATGAGTGAGATGAGTTTCATTTATAAATGATTCTTTAGCAGTTAAGAATGAACCATATAACAAGAGTGCGTCATCGGGAAATGGTTTGAACGATGTGTATGTGACAAAGATTGATCATTGAAGTGTAATGCGTAGATTTTATAATGGTGTAGTAGGATGTATGAGAAGTATATGTTAAAATGACTGGATGAGATGCTAGGAAGATTGATCGTGAAATGTAGAATGATGTGAATGAGTTGCTAGAGAGATAGATCATGAAGGGTGGAGCATAGAATGTAGAATGATGCAAATGAGATGAGGTTCAACTTAGATTTAGACCCTCAGTAGTTGATTATAAACTGTGAAAATAGAGTGTGTCATCCAAAAATGGTTTGAACAACATGTGTGCTAGAAATATTTGATCAATAGATTGCAGAGCATAGATTGTAGAGTAGTATGATGCATGAGAAGAAGATGCTACAATGATTGAATGAGATGCTAGAAAGATTGATAGTGAAGCACCAAGCATAGAAAAGGAGTGAATGAGATGCTAGGAAGACTGATCATAAAGTGTAAATCATAAGCTGTAGAAATGCTAGAAGATTAAATGATATGCTAGAAATAGTGATTGTAAATCATATAGGATAAGATGTAGAAAGATGTGAATAAGATGCTAGAAATACTAATCATGAATCACAAAGTGTAAAACATAGAAATATGTGCATGTGGTGAGGTTTAATTCATATTTAGACCCTCAATAGTCGAGCATGAACCATAACAATAAAGTGTGTCATAGAGTAGTGAGTGCAACATGTAGCAATAGATGAGAGAATAAAGTGCAAAATGTGAATGATGTGTAGTAGTAGATGTAAGAAAGGTGTATAGAGCGCAAAGTGTGTATGATGTGTAACATGTAGAAGAAGAAGTTGTAGATGCGTAGAGTGTAGAATGTGTAGTGTGTGAGGTTCATGTATGTAGTATTCCGTCAATAGTCAAGTGTGAACCGTAGCACAAGATTTCCATCATAGGGTAATGATGATACAAGTAGTGTATCAAGTTGTATGTCATGAAGAAGAAAGACTAGATGTGGATTATTGAGTGTGAGGATAGAAGTGAGAGACATCTAAGAATGTTATAAGGGGGGAAGGATAAGTGTGATGCCCCCAAGTGTGTAATGAAGAATAATATCACCTAATATCATCTAGGACATCATTTTTTTCATGGTCTAAGTCAAATGGAGAAGCATCAGATACTTGATAAGTAATAGTATCAGGTTGTTCGAGTAAAGATCCATCGAGGCATAAATTTTACATTCCCATATCATATTTTTATTCAGTGAAAGGAGGTAATGGAAAACTATATGCATAACATTGAGTAAGATTTTGTGAGTAACCAAGAAATGAATCATTACAAATGAAAACACGACCAAAGGGCATAAGAAATGAGATATTAGTATGGTCATGATCTAAAGTGCCCCCAATTTATTCAAGCCAAGACTTCCCAAGTGTAAATGGAGAAGTGTGAAGAACTCGTGTAAAAAATATTGTGAGGTGAAATACGTGAGGACCATAAGCAGTAGTAATGCAGACAAATCCATGATAAATATGAGGATCATGAGGTGGACGAAATATATCATCCAATGCAAATCCTAGTCGATTCAAGTCATCATGTGTACATATAGTATCAAAGTTTCTATGATCAAATGTAATTTGTTCCCAATAAGAATCATTCATGAAAAAAGTACATGTAAAAGGAGGACATGTCAATGATGGATGCATATGAGAAAGTGAAGGAGGTGGAATGACATAAAATGTTTGGATAGGCACCTGATAAAGTACCATAACATTAGAAGAAGCGGGAGGAGGTAATGAGGCAGATGGCATAGTGTCTATCATACAAATAACACCTTCAAGTGGTGGAAAATGGGCTGAATAATCCATGGGTTTTGGGGCATTAGAAGTAACAAATGTTGGATTAGGTAATGCATTTGTTGGATCCAGGGTGCAATATTTGAAAGGTTCATGATCACCCACGATTGTATGTTCTACGCCCTCATGTAATAACTTAAGATATTGATGCATGGTAAAAGGTAATCTTGCATGGCATGAAGTCATGGCCTACCAAGTAAGCAATTATATTGAACTAGGAATTCGATGACAAAGAAAACTATATGAAGGGTTTTTGGCCTTAAAATGATAGGTAAATTGATGTGGCATATACACGAAAAAATAGAATTGTCATATGCATGAAGAGAAATGGATGAAGGACTAACATAATCAGAAAAAAGTCCAATATTTTCAATGAATACTAAAGTGCAAGTATTTATCTCATATCCATTATTGACTATAGTTTGTTTGACACCCACATTGTTGATGTGAATCATTATGTATAAAGGCAGATCATTGTCAAAAATAGAAAGATCACCAATAGGATTAGATGGAAAATAATTTTTTTGAGAAAATGCATTGACGAATGTGTTATATAGTATATTTGGATGAAGGTTAAAAGGAACATGAGTAGTATCCAGGAGAGCAATGATTTTAGCTCAACATTTGGGATTGACCAGCAAGAAATCATAAATAGAAATATCCATGATGAGAGGATATTAGAGAAATGCAAGAAAGGAAGATCCAAAAGTTTTCTAAAAAATTGGGTTCACCAAATGATTTAACAAAAATAATATTTTCATTAAAACCCTAATTGCAGAGTAACTGATAAAGCAATAATAGACAACTGTTAGATATGATATGATGCAAGCAATAAAGCATACAAAGTAGAGACCTTAAGTGCAAGGAGGAAAGAAGACTTATTTCATTCACAATAATTCTAGAGGTGTGCAAAGCTGGAAAACTTTTGGAACTGCAACTCAATGTCGCATCTGAACCCAGAAAATTATAGAAGTGCAGAAGAAGGCTGGACCAAGATGCCTAGGTGTTAGGATCCCTGTTTCAGCATCAGATTCTATGTAGAAGCTCATAAATTTATTTTTACATGGTCATTGATTTTTTGCAATCCTTTATTATCTATCACCAATATGTCACACAATGCTCACAGATGTCGCCTGTAACCTACAATTAATAAATGACCTACAAAACCCCAAAACACGTCAAATCCTTAAAAAGAAATAAAGTAAATGGGGAGGCCGACTGACCCTGGCAATCACCCCATTGAGTGAACTTACGATACCGCCACTGCAGTACATTTTAGACTCTATGTAGTTTTGTGTGTGTGTGTGTGTGTAGAATCATGCCCTAGGTAGCTCTTGTGTGCAACGCACATGATAGCGAGTGATAGATAGATGTAGAAGATGTAAATAGATGTGTGCATGGAAAATTGAACTTCCCCTCCTATGTGTGTATGTTAAATAACCAATCCCTTATCCCTTGAGTGAAGCTAAATGGATGTTGTGATGTTCTTTATATGCCTTTGGATGTAACCTTAGGTGGTGATAGTAGATGCTTAGAGCTTTGTCCTTTAATTTGATCACATAGCATTGTATTTATATGATTCCCTTGTTTAAATTTCATAATTAACCACTAAAAGTCTGACCACCAAGTAATAAATATTCCCAATAGCTAGAAAGGACCCAAAAGGAGAGAGCAAGATACAAAGAGGTCTAGGGCACCTAGGAGTTGGCGTTCTAGTTGGGTGTTTGTGTCTATAACTAGAAAAGATGAGGTAACGAAGGTTAGACTAGGAAGTGGGGTGTGCAAGGCCAAGAAGAAAAGAAGAAAGTAAAAAAAGGCCAAAGATAGCAATCAATTAATACTTTTCTCCTTAGGAATCATATGAATTCAAGCATGTGATCAGTACCTAGAAATCTACCCAAAGTGCGTGATTTAGTTTCTACACATGGATCTTGAAAAGGTTTGTAGGAGATCTAGAAAACCACATGAGGTAGAAAATTTATGGGACCTATTCATGTCAAGGTTTGCGGTAAGCTTGTTTAAAACCATTGAAGGAGATAGCCTTTATTTTTTATCAAGGTCATGAGTCACATAGTTAGACATGCCACAGGGTTGAGCATACTGCAAATGAGTGTGTTAATGTTTTTCTACCATGTTCACACTAAGGGGGAAATTTTAAGAAAATATTATTATTATTGCTTTATGGTTATGATATGAAATATAGAAGTGGGTGAAACCACTCACGTAGATAGTTTGTTGTGAGATATTGTTGGATATATTTGTGGGGTGAATTTTTGTAGTGGCCTCTTTGTTTATAGGAGTGCATCCACTAATTATTTTGTACAGAGTATCATTTAAATTTAATAGGGAAATACATAATTATTATTGTGTTTTATATGTTCAAATATCTCACCAAATCATCACCCTTGAGGTGGATATTAATGGTCTCCATGTAGGATGACCTTTTTGTTCTCATCCGGAACCCTTCATATTCTATTTTTAGTATTTTTTTCATATTCTCCTTATATAGCTATAAATAAATGTGTTTCAAATAAAGAGATATATCTTTGGGCATACATATCTCTTATGGATTTTGCTAATTTACATTCATTTAGATCTGCAATAAAATATGTTTGTGTTTACAGATCTTTCATTGTGAATTTGATCTTTATAGGACATTAAACACCATTGTTAGTGTGTTGTCTATTGGGTTGCACCTCAATCTAGATTAGTGGTACCAAAGTTATGTTATTTTGATCTTGCATGTTAGAATGAATGAGTTCATAATACCATAAGCATGGTTTCTAGACTCACAATCCTTCAAATTACCTTCCTTTTCATTTCAAACAACTCAAGCAATGTAAAAGGAAATTGGAGATCCCTTTAAATAAATGCTTGATGAATCCCTTGAGAAGTAGAGGATGGAGATTATGGCACAATTTATTGATGTCCTCTCTCAGGTCATCCCTTTAACCAACCCCACCTCTATAATTATACCCACATCAAGCAGGCCCTTTGGGGACCTGACACCATTCAAGGTGCAAGTAAATTTTGAAATTCCATAGTTTGAAGGAAAATTTTATGCTGATGAATTTGATAAATGGCTCGACCAACTAGAATCATATTTTTCTATCAATAATTACACTGATGTTTGCTACAAGGCAGAACTTGCTAAAAATGTTTCAGACCCCATGAAGAGTTAGGATCCCAAAAAAATCATGCAATTATCTTCATGACCCATATGTATGTTTTCCTCTTTTTCATTGAAAACTATTCTTGTCACTTAGCTCATCGATGCACCGATCTTGGAAAAATTGAAGGTATGGATAAAATTTGTTGAAGAAATCATTTTCAAGCCTCTTTAATAGTCTCATTGGATCCTTTGGCCTGTTTCCATGTAAATTCATATATTGTATGGGAAAAATTCATTAATTTGTTACTTTGGGGCGAAGGAAACATTCTGGGAAGTAAGATAGAGGTGCAAACAATGCTCTAAAGCAAGACATGGGCGTTTGGGCACACTTTTGGTGTACCTTTTCACCCTTGGCGCACTTATGAGGTGGTATTTCACCCAAAAATTGCACCCCACTCTTATTGGTTGCAATTTTGCAAGTTAAAAGCATAAAAAGAGACCACAAAGTACATGGGGTGACTTAAATGAGTGTTTTAACTTAAGGTGGTCCCCATTTCCCCCCCCCCCCCCCCCCCCAAACATGTTTTTGAACCCCATTTACACCTTAGGAGAAGTTATGAGGTAAAATTGCACCCAAAAATGCACCATCTTCTTATTAGTGGGAATCCTTGATGTGTGCATGTCAAGAAATGAAGGAAATATACGAAAGGATCTCACATGGGCATGTGCAAAAATTTCACCAAGGTGCAAGGAGGCCTACATCCTCTATTTCTCGATTTTCACTCCACTCCCCATGTGCACTCTCTTTCTTCATCTCCACCATATAAATCACTCACCCTTGCTCCTGCTTCATAAAAAACATAAATTAAGATCATAAAACAAGAATGGAAGACATTAAAGTGCTTTGAAGCTGGTTCACCACGTTCAAACACAAAAAAAAACCCTTTTTGTGCCCTAGACATCAAAATCTAGTTTTCTTCATAAATTTTGATCTCATGCTCCGTTTTCCTCCAAATTTTGACCATCCCTTCCTCTCCATAATGAAGTTAAGATGAATGTAAAAGGAATTAAATCTATGGTTTGAATTATTTTTTACAACCACATGTAATTTCCAACCATAAATATTTTTTTTCAAATCTACGGAAACTCAGCGAGCCAAATTGCTTGAAAATTGGAGCAAAGCACCCTGGTGCAAAATAAAAGTTTTTTAGACCACTTTAGTTCTAATCAGAAACCTGGAAGACAAATTTCTATTCTACCATGTATCTTACTAAAAAGAGTAAGTCTAAGAAACTTTTGCTTTTTAGTATCTCAGTTTATTTCTCCAAGATCAAAACACTCAAAAATGACAAATTGGTAAAATTGCTCAAAATAGATCCCCATGTATGACTTAGTAAAAATATTAAGTTTCCAAAATGAGCTCAAAATGGTCACACATGTTCCTCCCCTACATGTCTCACTGATTCTAGTATTCATGGAGGTCAAGTTCTCATTTTATAAGCGAATTCCTACATATCTGGATGTGGTAAGCATATTGTGTCTCAGAGTGAATATGCTACATTTAGAAACATGATGTGGAATGAACCTCATGAAAATTTGATAAAGGAATTATCTCAAAGTGTGCCATTTAGAATAAATGGTGACCTATTTCAAATCACAAGGCTATTTTTATCCTGTGCACCATACTATGACCAAGTTTTAGGAACACCTCTGGTAAACAATGGTCTATTTTTTATTGTCCTCATTCCGAGAGCTACTTCTCAACATTTGAAAATCTCTACTTGTCACTCTGTGGTGATCATATCTTAGAAGCTTTACTCATAAAAGTGATAAGGAAAAAATCATGCTCGTAAAGGGTTTACAGTTGATTTGCAGCTCATGTGAATAGGAATCCCTCTCGGTTCCCAATTTTGGTCTCATAGTACATTTTAGTCTCGAAGGGCATTCACTTCATCTCACATGGGGTGTTTGATCATTAGGTGAATGACATTGCATTTAATCTCTCTTTTCTTCCTCTCTCTCAGTGTCATAAGGTTTTAGATCTTGCATTTCATTAGTCATTATCTTTCCTGGGTGGAAAGATCATTGTGGTTGCATTGTGCGGACAATTGTTTCAAGTTCTCATTTAGTGTAATAGGGTTAGAAAGACATAAAAGTGTTTCATAGATTGGAAGGATTGTTTCAAGTGAAAGAGAATTATTCATTTATCTCAATGGTCCATTCATCAAGTGTTTATCACTTCTATTAGTGTACCTGACAAGGCTATATAAGTTCTTCATCTGGAGCCCATCACTAGAACATCACTGTAAATGTCATCAGGATCAAGAGTGGATATTTTTCATGATCAGAGCTTCTTCATCCTTCTCCATTCGATCTTGGAGATTCTCCTCTCTCTCATTCTCTCTTTATCTCTCTACAATTATATTTCTTCATTGAGGAGAAAATTTTGTAAAATGTGACTTTATTCACTCAAATTTTCTATTTCTTTGTTGAGGATTGCACTTTAAGTTGAAAAGTCACATGGGAATGTGAAGTGTTACCCATTATGTGTTTGTGTTGTCATTTATTTCAACCCCATTGATGGAAAAGGGTTTTATGTGGTCATGTGATTCCCCATATGATGTTATCCAGGTGTCAAACATGAAGATTGAGTTGTTGTTTCATGTTTTCATGAGTTCAATATAGTCTTAGTGCATGGTTGAGTGAGCTAAGTCACTGTATGGGCCACTCCAAGGTGGTTGTAGGTTTTCATGAGGTCATAAATGGTCCATAACGTGTGTTATAGGTTTCCTTGAGTTTGTATGTGGTCATTTTGGTTAAGTATTGTGGTTTGTATGGTTAAGTATTGTGGTTTCATGGTTGTGTCAGGTCATTTCAGGCTTGTTTCTAGCCCTAGAGCATGCACAATGAGCTAAAGGTATGAGTTTTTTACCAAACCAGTCATGGTGGAGCATTTTAGTAGAATTATATCAGTTTACCTGAGGTGTATGGCAGGTTTCAAGTCTGCATTCAGAGGTTTGGTGCTTCTATGAGGTCCTTGGGAATCAAACAGTGAGAAACAGATAGGTAAGCACATGCAAATGAGATTCAATAGAGATTTTTAGAGCTATTTAGGATAGATGGTGAGCATTGAAAGTTAGAGGATGTTGTTATGATGTTTCATAACAAGTTTCAGGTAAAAATTCTAGATTAATTTGAAGATATACAGATTTTGGTGAAACCAGATAAGTTTTAGTGTGTTTTTAAGACAAAGTTGGACCTTTTGACGCTCTTTGTGGATTGTATGCTTTACATGGGAACCTAAGCTATTTTTCATAGCTTCTTAGGTCAGCTATGAAGCTTTAAAAATAATAATGAAGTGATTTTATGGTCACGTTTTTATGAACGATCGTTAAGAAGGTAAAGTGGTTCGAAACCCCAGCAAAACCATAGCTAGGAGCAGCTTGCAGAAAATTGATTATAATGAGCCTGTTTTGATTGATAGTGCAAATTAATGATTTTTTTTATTAGTGGTAAAAAGAGGGCTAAGGGGACCCTACCCCGTATAACCAGAAATTTCCATGAGATCATATTAAGAAAAATTATAATAACATCAAAACACCATAGTATAAAAGTTCATAGTAATAAGGGAACTTAGGAGCCCAATAAGAGAAACTAACAGCAGCAAAAAACCATAGTGAAACTAACAACATCAAAAGAACTAATAGCCAAGGACAGAGATAGTGAAAAAACAAAACACCCCGCTCCAAATTCATTTGTAGGATTTTTCAAGCCCCTCTAACACCTTAGCCCATTCTTTAGCAATAGCATCAATATTAACAGGCAAAGAGCTCAGGTCTAAACCATTTGGGGTCACCTTCCATTTCCTTCCTTGACTATCCATAGCACAATAATAATTGGAAAGCTGCCCCAGATTTTGAAGGTGTAGCAGGGTCGACTTAACAGTCACGATGCTCCATTCCATATAGCTATGGAGGATAGCTTTAACCTTATCCATATCCCTGGTAATCGACCCCAAGTTGGCCTTTAGGATCTCAATCTCGCCACCCTACCCATTGCTAATAGTTTCCTGCACCTACTCCCTCATCTTGTGCCAATCATTAAAAAGAAACTAGACCAAGCTTTTAGTGAGCTGCATGTCCCCTTTAAGCTCATCAATATAAAAAACCATCCTGGCCAAGTGATTTTCCCCTTTGATCGAGCTGACCTGACCCATAGCTTCGTAGTGTTGTTCTAATTGAGCATTTATAGGATTCGGGGCACCCTATTTGCTAGAACTACCCTTATTGTTTGGCTCAGTGTTCGAGGTCTACTTTGATTTCAGGTCTTGTAGGTTTTGGGCCACAACCACCTCCACCTCATCCTCTTCTGTGTTGCCATCCAGAGAGTCCTCTTCATCATTCGAATCCGCCTCCTCCAAAATAGACTTTGAACCAACTACATAAGCTTCCAAAGCCAACTTGAGAGCACCATTTTTATCAATGTCCAGGGCTGCCCTTTTGACAAGGGCAAGGATAAAGACCTGGTGGAGAGGGACAAAGATCCTACGCAATCTAAACTGTAAGAAAGAGGCACACAGAGAATGATACAAGAAATAGGGGAAACTAAAATCATGTCCCCGTCTAAAATGGTTTAGCATTGGGAGGTGGTAAGCATAGATACATTTTTGGTGACCTTCCAGGGTTAAAAATTAAATTAAGGTGAGATCCTGTTAGGAATTAATAGAATCTAATGCGGAATAATTCCTCAAAATCGCAATAATAAGAAGTATGAATAGAAATTACAGAAATGAAAATATGCAAAACACGAAGACAATATTTAACGTGGTTCACCCAATGTGGGCTACATCCACCAAGAACACTTGCTCAGATTTTATTACAAGCCAACAGTCTTCACAATTACAATAACCAGATCTTGTTTGGAGCTGTGCTCAACAAACCCTCCCGAATTTGCACTTGAATTCACACACACTATTCACCTTCACAAAAACACTCATATCAATCATATTGTATGTCCATCTATATATAAGTACATCAATAGGTAGCCGAAGAGGTGGTTTTACAAAACAATGGGTACCGAAAAATCCATGGGCCCAAAACCAGCCCATAACAGTTACCCATTACCCATGGGTTAATAAACCACCCATGAAAATTTGCTTCGGGGGCTTCACCCCCCCGAACCCCCTTGACCCACTCACCGGTGAGTGTGACCACCATAAAAATATATAAGTGTAACACGTGGAAGGTGTACCAAAATCTAACATGAAAATAGGCTCCACAAACATAATAATCTCCCACTTTGAGACTAATTTCCACTGAGCAAGCTTCTCAACCCTTCACTGTCATCCGCGAAGGCCAACCAAAGCTGAACATAGCTTTAGTTTATCCCTTGTGACCACCTTGGTCATCATGTCTGCAGGATTCTGACTGGTATGAATCTTCTCCAACTTCAACTTATCTTCCTCCAAAGCTGTCCTGATGAAGTGATATCTCAACTGTATATGCTTTGTCCTAGAATGGAAAGCAAAGTTCTTAGCTAAGTGAATAACACTCTGACTATCACTATATAGCTTTCCAACTTCCTGCTTATGCCCCAACTCATCAAGTAATTGTTGTAGCCAAATCATCTCCTTGCTAGCTTCTGTAGCAGCAACATACTCAGCCTCAGTGGTTGACAAAGCCACAACCTTCTGTAACCGTGAAATCCAGCTCACTGTTGTATCACCTACAGTAAATACATAACCTGTTGTGCTCCTCCTGCTATCTAAATCTCCAGCCATATCTAAGTCAACATATCCACACAAAGTAGTGTCTGATCCACTGTAACACAAAACAGTACCCATGGTCCCTCTCAAATACCGAAGTATCCACTTTACTACCTGCCAGTGCTCATTTCCTGGATCACTCATAAACCTACTCACTACTCCCACTGCATGGGCAATATCTGGCCTAGTGCATACCATAGCATACATCAAACTGCCAACCGCTGATGAGTAAGGCACCTTGGACATCTAGTTTCTTTCCTACTCTATCTTGGGACACTGATCCTTTGATAACTTAAAATGGCCTGCCAAAGGAGTCCCAACCGGTTTAGCATCCTACATGTTAAACCTATCCAATACCTTCTTAATGTACTCTTCCTGAGATAAAGTCAGCTTCCGTTCCTTCCTATCCTGAGTTATCCTCATACCAAGGATTTGTCTAGCTGCCCCCAAATCCTTCATATCAAAGGATTCACTTAGTTGTTTCTTGAGTACTTTTATTTCCTGCATGTTTTTACCTACAACCAACATGTCATCAACATACAAACATAGGATAATATAACTTCCATCCTCAAATTTCTTTGTATACATGCAATGGTTAGAATGACATCCAATATAACCTTGCTCCATCATGAAGCTATCAAACTTCTTATACCATTGACGTGGAGCTTATTTCAGGCCATACAAGCTCTTCTTCAGTTTGCACACCATCTCCTCTTTACCTTTGACTTCATATCCTTCTAGCTGCTGCATATATAGCTCCTCCTCCAAATCACCATGGAGAAATGCAGTCTTTACATCTAACTGTTCTAAGTGCAAGTCTTCTACTGCCACTATTCCAAGAACAGTTCTGATAGAAGTCATTTTTACTACAGGAGAAAAAATCTCATCAAAATCTATACCTTGTTTCTGTGCAAACCCCTTGACCACCAACCGGGCCTTATATCTTTTCTTTCCTCCTTCTTCATCTTTAACTCTGTACACCCACTTGTTCTGCAATGCTCTTTTGCCTTCCGGTAGCTTCACCAAATCCCAAGTCTAGTTCTCCATGAGAGACTTATGCTCCTCATCCATGGCTTGCTCCCACTTCTTACTGGCATCTACCTGCATTGCTTCATCAAATCTCTCTGGCTCTCCACTATCAGTGAGTAATAAATAATAAAGAGAAGGAGAAAAATGTTCAGGTTCTTTTCTTACCCTAGAAGACCTCCTCACTGTAGGAGTTTGGGGTTCCTGTTGAGTAGGTTCCTGAATTGATTCATGGGTCACTGTCCCATCCGAAAGATCCTCTACCACTGCATATTCTTTCTTGGATTCTTCCCTGTTTTCCTGCAACTGTTGCTTATACATGACTTTCTCATTAAAGACCACATCCCTAGACCAAATGATTTTCTTGTCCTTAATACTCCAACATTTAAATCCAAAGTCATCACCACCATAACCAATAAAAGTGCATTTTTCTGATTTAGCCTCTAGCTTGGTCCTATCATCCTTGTCAATATGAACAAACACCTCACATCCAAAGAATCTAAGAAATGAGTAATCGACTTTCTTACCATACCAAGCCTCCTCAGGTATGCCTCCATCCAAGGCACTTGAGGGTCCTCTGTTTATCAAGTACACAGTTGTGCTCACCGCTTCTGCCCAAAAATAAAGAGGCAGTCCTGCATGTATCCTCATGCTCCTAGCACGTTCCATTATTGTTCTTTTCATCCTTTCTGACACCCCATTCTGCTGCGGGGTTCCTGGAACCATCTTTTGCCTATGGATTCCATTCTTAGAACAATAATCATCAAATTCATTGCTGCAATACTCCCCTCCATTATCTGACCTAAGACATTTTAACTTAAGACCTGTTTCATTCTCTACCAAGGCTTTCCATTTAACAAAAGTATCAAATACATCAGATTTGTTTCTAATACAATAAACCCAAACTTTCCTTGTTGCATCATCAATAAAAGTAACATAATAACTTGAACCCCCAAGAGATGATACCTGAGCCAGCCCCCACACATCAGAATGTACCAGCTCTAACTTACTCTCTTTCTTCATCGGTCCAACCTTGAGAAACCTTACTCGCTTTTGTTTCCCATATATGTAGTTCTCACAGAAATCCAAACCTATTTTTGTATATCCAGGAAAATTCTTCTTTATGATGTCCATGCCCTTATGGCTCATATGACCGAGCCTATAGTGCCATAATGTTGTATCTGCATTTGAAGCCACAAGATTACAATCATTAGTACTATCAGTGGTTAAATACAAGGTTCCAACCTTCTTACCTCTTGCCACCACAAGAGCACCCTTGGTAACCTTCCAAGAGTCAGCTGTAAATATCACAGTACAACCATCACTTCCCAATTGCCCCACCGATATCAAATTTCTCCTTAATGTAGGCACATGTCTGACATCCTTCAATAGCCATGTATTCCCATTCTGCATCTTAACCTGAACAGAACCTTTTCCAACTATACTGCAAGGCTCATCATCACCAAGAAAAACATGCCCAAAATCCCCTTGAACATAATCAACAAAATAATGCCTATGTGGAGTAGCATGAAAAGAAGCCCCTGAATCTAAAACCCAAGATTCAGTAATATTATGCAAAGAAAGAATCAAAGCATCCTGGCATACATTACCCGATGCCACATTTTCCTCCTTGTTTTCTTCCTGTTGTTTCTTCTTATCCCGAAGCTCCCAACAGTCCTTCTTTGCATGCCCATACTTTCCACAATTCCAGCATACAATCTTGCTCTTGGATTTTGACCTTGCCCGATCTTTCGATTTTCCACAGTTTCCTCTATTCTTCTATCTCCCTCTAGTTTCCACTGTCAAAGCATTCCCTGAAGTAGAAGATTCCCCAGAGCTTTTTCTTCACATTTCCTCACTTAGAATCACCCCTACAACATCCTCAAACTTCAACTTCGAGTTAGCTGGAACCGAGTTGCTTACTGCCATTACCAGGCTATTCCAACTCTCAAGTAAAGAGCACAAAATTAATAAAGCCCTAACTTCTTCATCAAATTCTATTGTAACCGAAGCTAGCATATTCACAACCGTATTGAAATCATTTAAATGATCTACTACTGAACTATTCTCAGACATCTTCATATTAAACAACTTTTTCATTAAAAATATCTTGTTAGAGGTAGAGGGTTTTTCATACAACTTCCCTAATGCATCCATTAGATTTTTTGTAGTCTTTTCCTTTGAAACATTAAATAATACCGAAGATGCAAGACACAGCCGGATCATTCCAAGTGCCTTCCGATCCAACAAATCCCATTCCGCATCTATCATACTCGAGGGTTTGTTCACCTTCTCAGACAACAGAGTATAAAGATCCTTTTGATAAAGGTAATCTTCCATCTGCATCTTCCAAAGACTAAAATTCTTCCCGTTGAATTTATCAACCCTTGATCTTCCATCATCTGCCATAGCTCCCACTCAAGCTAAAAAAATTTCCCTGCGATTCAACACTTCAGCAAACCAAACCAGGCTCTGATACCAATTGTTAGGAATTAATATAATCTAATGTGGAATAATTCCTCAGAATCGCAATAATAAGAAGTATGAATAGAAATTATAGAAATGAAATATGCAAAACACGAAGACAATATTTAATGTGGTTCACCCAATGTGGGCTACATCCACCAAGAACATTTGCTCATATTTTATTACAAGCCAACAGTCTTCACAATTACAATAACCAGATCTTGTTTGGAGTTGCGCTCAACAAACCCTCCTGAATTCGCACTTGAATTCACACACACTATTCACCTTCACAAAAACACTCATATCAATCCTATTGTATGTCCATCTATATATAAGTACATCAATAGGTAGCCGAAGAGGTGGTTTTACAAAACAATGGGTATCGAAAAGCCATGGGCCCAAAACCAGCCCATAATAGTTACCCATTACCCATGGGTTAATAAACCACCCATGAAAATTTGCTTCGGGGGCTTCACCCCCCCGAACCCCCCTTGACCCGCTCACCAGTGAGTGGGACCACCGTAAAAATATCTGAGTGTAACACATGGAAGGTGTACCAAACTCTAACATGAAAATAGGCTCCACAAACGTAACAGAGCCACCTCATCAAAAGGTTTAGGTAAAGACATTCTAAGGTAGCCAGCAAAATGGGAGGTGAGATTCTCATTACCTTTAAGAAACAGATTCAGTTCTTCAGAGGCTTCCTTCTTCAGTTTGTAGACCTCTCTACCAACCACCGAAATGCCCATAACTCTAGCCACAAAATCCACAGTGATCTCCAGACTGATCCCTTTCATCTCCACAACAGCACCTTTTTTGGTCACCTTCCAAGCGCTAGCAAAGTCTTTGCTGAGATTCTCGTAGTGCCCTTCAAATATTTTTAGAAAAGGGGTAAAACCCTTGCTATTAAACAGGGACATAAACATCAGGAGTGACCCTAGCGAGGTCAATAGGTTCAGTCCTGACGAGATCCCCACCCATACCACTAAACAACAAAGGCCTCTTCAAAAAATGACTCAGAAAACCAGAGAGCTAAGGAGCTTACTCGCACACCACAAAATGATTCTACGGTAGCGGTTTCCAGATAAAGTTATCCAAAAATATGTGTAAATCACCACCCCAATCTTCTCATAATTAAGAAATAAATGTCAATTCATCATACAACAAAAAATCATGATAGGATAGTCCTCCCATGAAGAGACCCTTATACGTGGGCATTAGTGTCTTTTTGCTTAATAAGTGTTGCCCGCACCTTGGGGTCAATAATTTCTATCTCCCTCAAAAGTGACAAATCATGCCCATTAACCCCCATGTTAGCAAAGAAATATGCCATGGCATTAGCTTCCCTATACACATGTTTGAAGGAGATAAAATTAAAATAATGGGCCATTTTTTTAATACTCTTAATAGAGTTAAAATTGGCAATAGAGATGGGACCTTCCTTATTTATGTTGTTAATTATGTTCAGGGAATCACCTTCCACCTCCAGATTAACAAATTTGTTTTGGAGAGCTATAGATAGACCCCAAAAGACCCCAGCAACTTCAGATAAATTATTTGTTTGAGTGCCCAAATTGTAGAATTATCCAAGAATAAAACATCCTTTAGAATCACAGAATACCCCACCATAGCTAGCACACCCAAGATTACCTTTGGAGGCTACATCAAAGTTTAATTTTAAACAGTCCTTGTTAGGTTTGACCCATCCATTAAGTCTAGGGTTTAGACCCGGAGGCCTAAGGGTAGAAGGTCCCAGACCCCACTTCATGGAGAAACAAGATTCCTGCTGAGAGAAATACTTCTGCAAATTGATGATTTTATGATGTATAGGACTCCTTAATATTTCTATAAATTTATGTTAGTGCTTGTGATAGTATGTGGGCCCCACCTAAAAATACTAGTTTCCAAAGAAGTTAAGTTTAAGGAAAGATGGTCCAAAGGAGTTGAAGAATAAATTGACATTGATTTTATCCCATGATTTGTTATTGATTTAACTAAAGTTTTTAGGTCATGTTTGCAGTGAAAAAATGAAAAATGTGCATTGTCTATGACGATCGGTTTTTGGGGCAGTTTGGAGAAATTTTCAGTAAAAGTGGAATATCAGGAGCTAAAGGATGATTTACGAGGTGATTCAAGTTGTGTTGTGAATATATTTCAAATATTTCCAATGGTATATCAAAAAAAATGATATGGTATGCAAAATTTATGACCTGATCTTTGAAGGACAAGTTTAGAGGATGCTCATTCTAATAGGGTGCAAATAGCTATATGATGTAAAGTGATGATTATGATTTGATCAAGCTTGGTGAAGGATTTTTATGGATTATACATAATTTATAAGTATTTTCCATGATTGTTTTAAGCTTGGAAGTGGCTTTTTGCATGATGGATTTCTTGTTGGGCTAGTTGTTAGTTCTTAAGTCCTAGAAGGGTGAAAAAGTAGTTTATATAAATGGACTTGGTTGAAGGCCTTCGACTTAGATTTAGAAAGATTTATTATATGTTATGGAAATTTAATTCATATATATTTCCAATGATGGATATATTTTCTCATGATGATGTGTTTTGGTTAGTTATTCAAGTCAATTTGTGAAAATGTTTGTAGCTGCTATTTCAGAACATGTATGTTCTTGCTAAACGATTGAGTTGTTTGAGGTATGAGATAATTGATTTTATGTTTTATATTACCTATAATGTGAATATGGTTTTCATCCAATAAATCCATTTTCAGTTCTTGAAAGTGTTAGATAGAGTGTTTATCGTCTGAGTTCGGAAAAATTGATTTTTGGGCAGCTTATTTTGGTGAAGACAAAAGTAGTTGTGGTTTGAACTTGAGGTTGTTTCATGAGTTATAAATTTTATATTAGTGATGTAAAGGTATTTATATTTCCATGGAATTTTCACATGCCATATTTGAGTTCATATTTAGGGGTCTTGAGGCCCAAAGGTAGATTTAGGTTGTTCGAAACAACTATTTAGTGAAGGTAATGAGCCAGTGGGCCCATTAAATGAAATAATCTGATTGGTTCTTAAAAATTAAGACCATGTATTATGATTAAATTTCATTTTAAACATGTGTGCTTATTTTAAAATCTTGGATTAAAAAAATTGGTGTTAGGATATTTTTCTCATTCCAATGATGGGGTGTTGAGGATTTTTGGTGCGTGAATGAAGGGTTTTGACTAGGCCAACCTATATGGGTCATATGTGACCATTGTAATAAGTTTATTTGAATGTTTTTAAGTTTTATGGGTTGAATTTATCATGAGGTACTGACCTAATTTGGGTTGGAGAGAATAATTACATATAAAAGTTGAATTTTAAACTCATTTGGTGAGTCAGTCTTGCTTGGGTGAAAGTGTGACCCTAGGTGAGTGAATTAGCAGGTATCAGGGAATTTTTTTAGAGATTATCAGATGTGAGTTATATGTTTAAGACTTATTTAGAATATTTTTTAAGGTTTTATAGAAAGACAAATTAGTCCATAAGAAGATCTAGAGAGATAAAGTTGAAGAAGGTGTGCTTGAGAGAGGGTTTGAAGGAATTTGGAGCCATGAACCAATTTGGTCATACTTCATCAAAATCTTACATGATCAGCTTGGTATCGACATATTTTTAGTGGTCATATTCATATAAAATCTTACATGTGATGATGTAATATTCATGCAAGGTTATCTTGTTTTTATAATATCAATCAAGGGTCTAGGGGTTGGTGCTCCTTGTGGGGTTGGTGCCTCACTAAAGAAATCTCTTGTGATGTGTAATATTCACTTGATTCCTTTGTTGTGCATAATATCAAAAAAAAATTAGTGGGTTTTCTTCTCCTTTGGGGTTTTCCTCACTAAACAAATCTTGTATTCTATGTGTTCTCTCTCATTTTTAATGTTCTTGAATGTATGAGTACCCTATAATAAGATTGTATGGGATTCTATATGATTGAGTGGATGTTTCCATGAATTTTGTATTAATGGTAAATGAAGCTGTAAATTTTGTAAGACTAATTTTCAACCCCTCTCATTCCATTGTGATTCCAACAATTGGTATCATAGCAGGTCCTTGAGAAGAAAGTCTAACCAGCTTGAAGGAGATCCTAGAAGAACATTATGGCTTAAGTAAGATATTTCAAGGCTTGATATTTATGAGAAGATGTTGATTGATACTATGCACTCATTTATTCATAAAAAACATCATGAGATCTCTAATGAATATGGAGAAGGATATCCCTGATGTAACCGATTTTGAAATAAATTGAAATTTTGATGGTGAATGACCTGAAAAGATGAAATACCATGTGATTGTTCAAGATGGAGAAAATGATATGAAAGATATTTTGTTATCATGTGATTTACAAAATGACATATATTATCTTGAGGATGGAGATAAGGTTAACAAGTCTGAGCTCCAAGATATGTTTGAAACACTCTAGGTCACAAAGACAAGAAGATTTTTTCAAGCTTAGTGATGAGTTTCAAACCCTAAAGCATCAAAGGAAGTTGAAGTCCAAGTCTTAATATCCAACAGCTTGGTGTCTAGTTGACTAAGGAAGTAGGCCAAGATGGTGTATATGGAAGAAGAGATATCAATCATTTCATATTAGACATCCTAATGCAATATGGTTATGAAAAGATTTGAATGGTTTATTACATATGTTTGCAATGATTTTGACACTCATAGAGCTAAGGAGATTGCAAGAGAAGTTCATCTTAGTCAGAGGAAGTAGGCTCGACATTCTCAAGGAGAAATCCACTCATGTTGAGAGTATGGGACATCATATCTACATACTGTGGATAGAACTTAAGAGATGGTTGTGCCTATAGATGTCATCACAAATATTGTTTTCTTGTTCAATTATTCAAATAAGTCACATAAAGGAAGTTTGGATTGCAAAATTAGTCAGAAGAATTTTCTCAGAAGATGCTCATATGATCAAAAAGCAGAAGTGTACACAGAGTCAAGAAGGTCATAAACAACTTATGACAATCAGCTCCTATCTCATACATTAATAGAGGTGAAGAATGTTGAGTTAAAGGTATTAAAGTATTGAGATCTTCTATGCTTGAGAAGTTGAGAGGTCAAGGATATTAAGTTAGGAATACAAGAGAGTTGTTTGGTCATGTAAAGTAAGAATATCTATATGTGTTTGAATTCTTGTAATTCCTGTGCAGAAAATTTTAATGTTGGGAGTCATTGAGTACAATTCAAAGATAAGGTAAGGTCATTGAATCCTATACATGCAATCTTCTAAAGTATGCGTACACTTCAGTAATTGTCTGAGCTTTGAGTTTGTGTCTTGAGTGGTACACATTATACAGTCAACGTATCCAAATTTTATCATGTCATTAAATGAATAAGTATATGATGTAGTAAAGTGACTGAAGTCTATAAGATCTATGGTGTCTTAGGTCAAGAGCGTCCTCTATATGTCTCAACCTTGTCAATTGCTCAATCTCAGTAAAAATTTTGATGTCCTGCAAGTACTTGCAAGAGTAGTAAGTTCTTTCCATTATCATTAAGGGTGTCTTTATCAATTGAGTGTGTTTGTTGGGTTGACCAATATCTTGAGTTCTTCATAGGTCTATTTTAAGTTTGTATTATGAATCATGTGACTATCATGGAGTGTCATAAAAGTATCTTATGTGTTACTAGGTCAAAGTAAGTGCAGTCTAAGTCTTGCTCCATTACAATCATTTTTTTAGATCTATTCAAAATTCTTATTCAAGAAGGTGAAATGTGAAGTATAAGTGATTTAGGTTTAAGAGACTATTCCATAGGTTATCAGATTGTATGTGTCTAACTATGTAATGTATCTTGCAAGTATTCGTTGAATTGAACCTTGGATAAGGTCACATATCTAATGTCACAAGTGTGTACTATGTGTTCAAGCCAGGTTTACTTCAATATTGGTCTGACAAGATGTTAAGGAAGTGTTAGTAAGCTCACTTGTCATAAGTATTCTGGAGCAAGTGAAGTCATAAATGTCAAAAATTATTTAAGTCTATGGTATCTTGTGTGACATTGAAAGTTGCTTGAAGTCAAGGTTTATTTCATGTAAGCCTATAACATGGGATCTTGCTCAGTGATCCAAGAGACAATTTGAGTTAAATGTCATAATTATGGTTTTTCTACAAGCTCTAAAAGACTAAATTTTAGTATTTGAAGGGCATGTTACCATTCATAAAGGTATAAGTAGTGTGCAAGAATGTTAGGTTGATAGTAATGTGCTTTGATGAATTGGATTGAAGAGGCTAAAGAGCTAGAGTCCTGCATGAAAGATACAAGGGTGTAAAGTACATGACCATGATTGAAGGAATGAGTCAAACAATTACACTAAGGTTTAAAAGGTATTGATGCATCAATCATGTTTACAAGCTATAATTGTGTCAGTACATGAAGATATAATGAGGTTTTGTTGATTGTGATAGTGTGGCTTATAAGATAAGGATAATGAGGGTCAAAGTCTACATGGAACTAACAGTATGATACCTAAATTGTCTAAGTGTTCATTTTAAGTTGTTAAAGGGTTATGAAAGATGTATGTTATGATGATGTAAAAGGAGTACCGTCATAAAGCTTGATCAGTATAGTGAGTCTCAAGTACTCTACATTCATGTTTGAGAATGTATCTCTAGTCACAATTGTAAATTGCAGAAGCTATGATTATTATCCTGGTAGTCTAAACATGACATTACAAAGTAAAGGAAATTAAGTGATTTCTATATTTGAAGGACATACACTGACTTTTGAAGTAGAAATTCTAAGCAGTGCATTTGAGACTAGGTAAGATAAAATAGTGCATCATTCATAGTTGTTGGTGATGGTTTATAATGTATCATGAAAGTGAAAAACGTATCTTAGATACATGTTGGTACTATGTAATGGTGTCATTAGTCACCTAAAATGAGAATGAATATAAGTATCTTTATTAAATATGACAATGTATGTTTAAGTTACGGATAAGCTTGGTATAGGAAGACCTTGCATAGACACAGTCTATATGGAGACAATGTAAATTTTTTAAAGGTATATGCTAACATAGTATAGTGACTATAATAGCATATAGACAAGACCTGAAAGGTATAATTTTGAAGCTTAATGGAGTTTCATACTTTGAAATGTTTCACTAAGGTGGTTTTACTATGGATCTATGGCATGTTCTTGTTCCCTTAGTTGAGAAATGTAAAGGAAGTGCATTTTGACAGGTTTCCGATAGCTTAACAAGAAGATTGATTATCATGTCCTAAGTAAAAGAGATATAATGGTATGCTTACCAGATTGGATCACCATGAAGAGGTGTATAAGCGCTTAAGTTATAAAGTTGGGTGAAGGTACTAAGGTTTTTGAAGGCCATGATGTCTCGAGGACTCCATATAGTATTGAAGACTATCAAATGTTTATGAGTTTGTTAACTCAAATCTATGTTGAGAGGTATGTTTGAATCCTATCTGAAGGTTGATTGGTCATGATGGAAAAAAGTGTGTAAAATTGATCAACCAACAAGGGTTTGTGAATGTCAATGAGATGGAATGTATAGTAAATATTTATGGACTTTAAAGATTGTCCTCAGGTGTAACAGAGGGTAGTTGTGGTGTATGAAATCTGTGTGATCTGCAAATATGTTATCAAGCATATTCTAGTGGCATCATGAACATAAGGATCTAGGTATGATTAAGAAGGTTGAAAACAATAGTCTCAAAGGACTAAAGTATGAAGGATAATTTAGGAATAAGATGGATGAAGAGAACTCTATGAAGTTCTTAGGGTTTTTTTAAATCATCTACTAAGCTTTAATTGGTGCTCAGTGAATGAGGTATTAATGAGTTGTCCATGAGTAAGAGCATATTCCTGAAGATTTTATGATCTTTTAAAGGCTAGAAAGAGTCCTAGAGTTTCAAAGGCAAGTGTGGAGAAAAATTATCTACATGGTTCTATGTTAGATCATTTAAGGCTAAAAGCTAGCAATGTATCTTACAAGACTAATGCTCAAAAATATTAGATATTTGTAAGCGATGGCCTCTGAAAATTTAACACTAAGTATTCAAAGGTGTGTGAAAATGTTGACTGCTGAAGCTCTATAATAGTGTTGCAACTTTGGCAAGATTGTGATTGTGTATGTGAATCCTACAGGGATGGAATAAGGTTAGTCTAATTAGGTATAAAGTATAACATGAAGATGAGTTTGAGGTCTTATTATGCAAGCATGGAAATGTTTGGTAGCTATGCCATCAGTACTTGCTAATAAAGTATGAATGATTCTAATGTTGACAAATGTTCTGATAATCTAAAAGGTAGTTGTGGTCTGGTTTTTAAAGTTCATCATGAGTTTAGAGCATGTTAAGTTTGAGAATAAGTTGAGATTCAAGAGAAGCAAGAAAACCATGCTACAATGATCCTAGAAGTTGCATAGTAGAAATGGTCATTAAGTCATGGGGAGAACATGTGGTTCTATTGCTTTAAGAAGATACATAATGTCAAGAAAGTGGGAAAAAAGGCAAGATTGAATTTGCATACCTTGTCTTTGAGGTAAGAAAATTATTTATGCTCAAGGATAGGATTAATTTAACATGGCATGAAAGAAGCAGGAAAACACTAAAAAATATGTTTAGGGATAGTGACAAAGTGTCTTGAGCATCTATAATGGCATGAAAACAAGGTATGTTATCTAATTTATTGTGCTTTTCTACTAGAGAAAGTCCTGGTACATATAGGTCTAGGGGGAGCTATTTTGGGGTAGTTAAATGCATGATTATGTTGCATGTATAGAATTATCTCTGGTGAAGTTTGATCAAGATTGACTAAGAATGATGTTTAGGGACATATGGTCCTAAACAATGTGGATGATAGCTATTGAAAGCAAAGAGGTAGACCTTTTGTTTGTTAGCATGGAATAGACCTAGAAGGTGATATTGACATGATTGAAGGCCAAAATGTGAAGAGTGTTCATGTCAGGGGGAGCCATTTTTTGGATCTTATTGAATCCAAAGGATCATTTTTGTTATTGTAGAAGACAAAGATGGAGATTTTTTAGTCCCAGGGGGGAGATTTCTTAGTCAAGTAAGTTGGTTTGTACATTTTTGTCCATTGTTTTGTCACGTGTTGTCATTATCCATGTCGTGTTATCATAGTATACTTTTTCGTAGATGGAAAATGGGGAGAGAAGCATCAGAAACATGGGATTTTGGTCATGTAGGTGTGTTGGTAATGTTCGTTGCCATCAATGTTTCTGAAGATGGTTGCCATCAATGACAAAGGGGAAGATTATTGGCCATTGTGTGTTTGTGTTTTCATACAAGTCAACCCCATTGGTGGAAAAGGGTGTCATGTGGTCATATGAGTCCCCATATGATGTTATTCAGGTGTCAAACATGAAGATTGAGTTATTGTGTCATGTTTTGGTGACTTCAGTATAGTCCTAGTGCATGGTTGAGTGAGTTGAGTCACTGTATGAGCCATCCCAAGGTGGTTGGAGGTTTTCATGAGGTCATACATGGTCCATGAGGTGTGTTACAAGTTTCCTTGAGTTTTCATGTGGTTAGTATGGTCAGGTCTTGTGGTTTCATGGTTGTTTCAAGTCATTTCAATCTTGTTACTAGCCCTAGAGCATGCATAATGAGATTAAGGTATGAGTTTTGGACAAAATAAGTCATGATGGAGCATTGTATAAGCATTATATCAGTATACCTGTGGTGTATGGTGAGTTTTAGGTTTGCATTCATAGGTTTGATGCTTCTATTAGGTCTTTGGGAAGTAAACTGCGAGAAACATGTAGGTAAGCACACGCAAATGATATTGGATAGAGAGTTTAAAATATATTTATTCTATATGGTGAGAATGGACGATTATAGAATGTTTTCATGATGCTTCATGACAAGTTTTAGGTCAAAATGATGAAGGAAGTTTAAGATATGTAAGTTTTGGTGAAACCTGGTAAGTTTTAGTGTGTTTTTACGACAAAGTTGGACCTTCTGATGATTATTGTGGATTGTATGCTTTACATGGGGGCTTGATATCTTTGGCATATATTCTTAGGTTAGATATGAATATTTAAAAAAACATAATGAGGTGGTTTAATCATCATATTTTTATGAACGATCGTTAAGAAGGTAAAGTGGTTTGAAACCCTAGCAAAATCCTAGCTAGGAGCAACTTACAGAGAAGTGAGTATACTGAGCCTGTTTTTATTGCTAGTGAAAATTTATGATTTTATGATGTATAGGAATCCTTAATATTTCCAAAAAGGTATGTTAGTGCTTGTGATTGTATGTGGACCCCACCTGAAAAAGCTAGTTTCTAAAGAAGCTCGGTTTAAGTCAAGATGGTCTAAAGGAGTTGAAGAATAAATTGACATTTTTTTATCCCATGTGTTTTTATTGATTTCCATGAAGGTTTAAGGTCATGGTTTCATTGAATAATTATAAATTTTTCCCTATCTGTGAGGACTGGTTTTTGGGGTAATTTGGAGCAATCTTCAGTAAAAGTGGAATATTAAGAGCTACATGATGAGTAAGGAGGTGATTCAAGTTGTGTTGTGAAT
Organism: Taxus chinensis; assembly: GCA_019776745.2. Lineage (NCBI taxonomy): Eukaryota > Viridiplantae > Streptophyta > Pinopsida > Cupressales > Taxaceae > Taxus > Taxus chinensis. Next base: position 157,643,137 of record CM034152.1, on the reverse strand, counting down.
ATAGTTCATATAAATTTCCAATGTTATATAAAAATTCCATGTTTTTTATATGGAAAATTAGTATGACCTAGTTATTTGAGGGTCAAGATTGGAGGATGCTCATTCTAGATAGGGTACAAGTAGGCTACATGAGGTAAAGATGATGATTATGATTTGATAAAGCTTAGTGAAGGTTTTTGATGGCTTATAAATAATTTTTAAGTATGTTAATGATTTTTTGGTTAAGCTTTGAATTTGTTTTTTTGTATGGAGTATGTTGGGCTAATTGTTAGTTCTTAAGTCCTAGAAGGGTGAAAAATCAGTTTATAGAAATGGACTTGGTTGAAGGCCTTACACTTGGAGTTGGAAGTATTTATTATATTTTTTGTGAAATTTAATTCATATTTAGTTTCCAATTAGGTATATATTGGTTACATGATTATGTATTCTAGTTAATCATTAAGGTCAATTTATGAAGAAGTCTTGTAGCTGAATTATTTCAAGACAACTTTATTCTTGTTGAAAGTATTCAGTTGTTTGAGGCTTGATATGGATTTAGTTGAAGCTTTATATCACATTTAATATTAAATAGCGGTGTAATTTTGCATATATTTTAGTGAATTCATATGTATATGAATAGTATCAAAAAGAGTGTTAATCAACTGAGTTTTGAAAACATTGGTTTTTGGGCAACTTGATTTGGTTTAGACAAAAGTAGATGTGGTTAGAACCTAGAAGATGTTTCATGACATATAAATTGCATTAGGATGTGCTTTAAATGTATTTAAATTTCCATATATTGGTCACATTTCATTTTTCAATTCATGTTAACGGGTCATTGAGGCCTAAAATCAGATTCAGGGTGCTAGAAACAAGTATTTTGAGAAGGTAATGAGCAACTGTTCCCTTTAAATGAAATAATCTGTATTGGATTCATGTAAATGTGTGACCATATATGGTAATTTTGAGTTTCATTTTAAACATGTGTGGTGAATTTTTTAATCTTTACCAATTAGTTTTTCGGTATAAGTGGGATTTTTTCTCATTCCAATGGTAGGGTTTTAAGGATTTTTGGGGTATGGATGAAGTGAGTTTTAGATAGACCAACCTATTAAGGATCATATGTGACCATTATAATTGATTATACATGAATTTAATAGAAGTTTTATGGGTCGAATTAATCATGAGAGAACTGACCTCCTTTGGATTAATGAGAAGAAAAATTTCATATAAAAGTGATTGTTTTAGCTCTTTTTAGTGAACTAGTTTTGCTTGGGTGAGAAGTGCAACCCATTGGTGAGTGAATTACAGGTATGAGGTACGGGTATTTAGAGATGATTACAAGATAATGTTAATAGGTTAAATACTGATTGATAATATTTCTTCACAAGGGTTTAGAGAAAAGATAATTCCCATGGAATACCTAGAGATAGCAAGTTGAAGAAGGTGTGCTTGAGAGAGGGGTTGAAGGAATTTGGAGCTAAACTTTGAGATCACTATCATATGTGGTATTATGATATTTTCAAAGGTCATGCTTCTTAAAAATATTTTTTTATGATTCACATCCATGCAATTATATTATTGTGTTTAATATCAATAAGGGTTTAGGGATTGGTGTTCCTTGTGGGGTTAGTGCCTCACTAAAGAAATATCTTGTGATGTGTAGTATTCACTTGAGACCTTAATTATGCGTAATATCATTAAAAAAATTATAGGTTGGTGCTCCTTGTGGGGTTGGTGCCTCACTATAAAAAATATTGTAGGATGTGTAATATTCTTGCAAATCCGTGCTTTAAGTAATATAAACAATGGTTTCAGTGGGTTTTTCTTCCCCTTGAGGGTTTCCCACTTATATTTGGTGTCTTGTGTTCTCTCATTTGATTATTACACATTGTTCATTACACACATAGTAAGTATACATGGTTATGTATATTTAATGGTTAAGTTGAATGATGAATCTAAGAAATGGAAAATGAAGTTGTAATTGTTGCATGACTGATTCACCCCCCTCTCAGTCATTGTGCTTTCCAACATGAAGAGCCACTAGATTTGGATATATATTGTAATTCCCTCTCCCATTCATAGGGGTTAAATTTCTTGTTTTATATCTCTCATTGTCATACTATAAAAAAAACTACAATTATTCTAGTTCCTTGTCTTATGTTTTCCTCTCCATCTCAACTACTACTCCAATAGAGCTTGTAATCCTTCAAAACCGTGGAAAGAATGAATATTTTGATGAACATAATGTAGTTAAAATTTGTGTTGATTGTGTTGTTTGTCTTGGTTTTCATATTGGTTTCTTTTCATTATTAACTTGGAAGTATTCTGGTTTTATGTCAATAAAATCGGGTTGTTATTTATTGAATAAAACCCCCTTCTCACTTTCTCCCAAGTCTCTCCACACACACTCTTTTCCTCTACCTCTTTTTTGCACATGGGTTTAATGGATTATTCATGGGTGATTCCATGTTTAAAGGCCACCCACGATGGTTATATTAGTATACTAATTTCCTTATTTTCAATAAATGGATATGCCTCATTCCTAAGCAGAGGGATCTAGTCCCAAAACGTTGGTGAAAGCCCCTAATTTTCCCTTGCGAAAAATTATTTTTCCAAAAATATTATACATAAATATGTAGACATATGTGTACTACTAACAAGTGTTCCTCAACATTTCCAAGCAAAATATATAATTGAATTGGTCCCTAGAACACCACTCCCAAATGGGCCCCTGTAAAGGTGTTCAATACTTGATAATTAAGAGATCTAGTGACAAATTTAATAGATGATTCAGAAGGGGAAAATTTTCCCAAGTGTATTACCTTATAGAAACCCAATTGTTATTTCTCGAAATAACTATGGGACATGAAAAAATTGTATTGATTATCGATATTATAAAAAAAATCATAATAAAGAACCTATACCCACTTCTACAAATTGATGATCCTAGACTAGCTCTAGGGAGCTAAGTAAATGAATATCAATTTGAAGTTAGGGTACCACTAAGTTCCCATCGATCTCACATATGTTTGGAAACTACATTAAAATCTAAGGAGGGCTTGTTCAAATGGTTGGTCATGAATTTTGGGCTCACAAATGTAGCTGCAACATTTATGAGGATGATGAGTGAAATCATGCAACCATTCATTGATTAATTCTTGGTCTTGTACTTGGATGAAATTTTGCTCTTCATTAAAACATGGGAGGAACATGTTCAAAATTTCTAATATATTCTTCATACCTAACATCAACGCAAGATCTATGCCAACATAGCTAAGTGTTCCTTTGACATGGAGAGCATCAAGTACTTGGGGTACATCATTGAAAGGATGGTGTGCATTTGGACCCATAAAAGATCCAGGTCATTTGAGTCTGGTTGGAACTAAAGACCTCATTGAACTTTGAAGTTTCTTGGGACTAGCCAATTTATATCATAGGTTTATACTTTGTTTTTCTCACATTACATGGCCTTTAAATCAGATGACACACAAAAGAGTGAAATTAAAGTTCATATGGACAGAGGCACAACAGAAGGAATTTATATGAATGAAAGAAAAGGGTATCCTCTACACCAGTTTTAGTCTTATCAGATCAATGAAATTCATTTAAGATAGAAACAAATGCTTCATAATATGCACTTGGAACATTCCTCACCCAACATGGGCATCCAATGGCTTACCACAGTAAGACCTTCTTTAACATAGTGTATAGGTACCTAATATATAAATAGGATTTATAAGCCATTATACGAAACTTTGATGTGTATTAGGGTTCAATTGGTCATGTTCATTCCATCTAATCCTTAACACATGTCAAAGAAAAACTTTAATGTGTATTAGGGATAGATGGTGCAATGGGGCTAACGGAGCCCTAATACATGCCAAACTATCACATTATGGTGTGTTATAACTCAGTATGCATTGATCATACCGAGGGAGCCCTGATACATTGATTCATCAGTTAAACATGTGCTAGGAGCTAATTAGTACAAATGGAACCAATCAAGCATTACCACATATCACCATATTGAATTGGGATTATTAGGGGTTTATTAGTGTGAACAAGGCCAATCGATCCCTAATACACCCTAATGTGACAATTTGACATGTATTAGGAATTTATTGGCCCCGTTCATTCCTCGGTCCCTAATACATTTCAAAGTGACACTTTCATGTGTATTAGGGATCCATTAGCACAAATGAGGCTAATAGAGCCCTAATAAATGGAAAATTGTCACATTATGGTGTATAATAGCTCAGTTTCCCTCGTTCAAAACCAACACAGCACTAACACACTTGATGCGACATGTAAATGTGTGTTAGGGGTAAATTAGCACAAATATGGCCAATTGAGCCCTAATACACATCAAAGTGTTGTGTTGGGGTGTATTAGGGATTCATTGGAATGAAATATACCAACCATATATTAATACCCCTGCTTTGTTAAAATTTCAATATATATAAGGACACTGTTGATTAGATAAATATAACAGTAAATACACAAGATCTAGATAAATAATTACAAGCAAGAGTGAAAGATAGGAGATAAAGACGACTCAACTTGTAACTATAAGTCTAAACTAATTTTATATCGATGAATAAGTTGGGAAGGTAGATTTTGGATTGTGTGAGTTCTATGTCAAAGACTAGAATGTGACGATCTCAAGGAAAAAAATACCTAGAATGGGATAGGGCCACCTAGTCGTTAGTGTCTATTTTGGGTGTTGGTGTCTATAGGATAGTTACAATTCTGGTTTTTCATGTGTTACTTCTTATCACCTTTAGTTCATTGTTGGTCACGTCAAGTTCATTTCACTTCTGCTCAGTCACGCTTGTACCCTCAAGGAAAAACCCTAACTACATGCACAATACTCAGTGTGCATTAGATGATAAAATATGCATATCCTTGGGTCGGACTATCTTCGGTGGTCACCCCAATGTGATTGTTACTGAGCTTGCACTACATTTCGGACTCAATTTAGTTCTAGTGTTTGTGTAATTGGAAAAGTGTCCCTTGATCTAGGATGCCCTAGTTCTAGCTACATGAAGAATAGTGGGATACAACAACTTTGTCTCAATGCAAAATGTGTGGTATGCAATTCAGAATAGACCCTCCCATATAGTGAAGCATGCAGTCCTTGATGTAGTAGATAGAAAATATTAGCTCCTTTTATATGTATATGCATGTTGAATGCTTTACCCCCATTTGATGGAGTTAAATAAGATATGTATATATGTGATTCCTTCACTTAATTTTTGTCATTAACAAATGAAAGATCGACCCAGGGTAGTAAACAAAGACATGAAAGATGTAATATTAAAAAAATTAGAAAAAGAGAGGGACATATTTGCCCAGAGGGGATAGTAGCGTCGGGTACTCCCGTCCCTAATGGTCGGTTTTGTACATGGTTGCAAAAATATAAAACAATGGAATCAGAGTTGAATAGGATGTTGACTAGTGTGCAAAATTGTAAGGTGTAAATCCAAAAAAGGCATGTAAAAAAGATAAGAAGGATAAAAGCGATATCAAAGAAAAACAAGTGTTTTTAATTACTAATTCTCTTAGTTATGAATCATGCATATAAACGAAATATTTAGAGGTTAGATGTACATAGTAAGTGTGGTGATTTAGTGACTACATTTTCCCACAGTTTATGTTGGTGTTAATGACTAATTATCTTGCTTAGGAATCATGCATATAAATGAAATATTTAGAGGCTAGATGTACATAGTAAGTGTGTGATTTAGTGACTGTATTTTCCCCCACTTTGTATTGGTGAATAAGGATTTGGTAGCCTAAAGTAGAAAAGAAAAGTGTACCTTGGGAATTCGAAATAATATTGTGCCTAGTAGCATGTCGTATGAATGTTGTAGCATTCCAAATGAAATAGTGCAAATGTGTACCATGGAATTTTAAGGAAAGGGAAAGATAAGGATCCTAGTGGTGACCTTTACGTGCTTACATTGATAATGATGCATGTGTGTAGTTCCTTAGAATATCATCTTTTTCAGAGTTTGTTTGAGAATTACTTCATGGATGCTTGTGTGTTTTTCCTTCATTGGGATAGAATAAGACCTGCAAAAGAAAACAAGTATAGTCAATGCTCATGGTAAATGCAATTAAACTTTAACTTTAAAAACATATAAAATTGGAAATGCGTATTGAAAAAATTTAAACTAAGGGGTTAAAGTACACCTGGAATGTTAAAAGAGAAAGGGGTGGAAATTTGTTCCTACTTGTAGACTTATTGCTTAGGAGCTAGTTGGAATAATACGAAGGATTTGGGCATCATGTCACCAAACTAGGGATTCGATCTTCTCGGTGCTAAACTCCAATTTAGGTGTCTTTTCACCACTAAGGAAAAGTGTATTAGGAGAGGTCATAGGATTTTTGTCCAACTGTTAACGCTTCCCCACAGAGAAGTGCCACTACAGATGATCACAAAATTGATTTGTAACTTTCCTCATGTGGAACATTGTTCGAGGTATATCATCGTCCTACATATGTCCTAGGTGTCACTTCCTTATTTATTTTTCCTTTGGTTCCTGAGTTAGTGCTTTGTGACATTTCACTAACTTTAGTTCTTTTTAGTGACTAATTGCATCCAAAACTAATTGTGTAATTATTAAAACTTGAGAATAATGTAATTTTGCAAAATCTAAAATCTCCACTGTAACTATTTTTTTTTCCCATGACAGAAGCACCCAAGTGGGACATTAACACCCATTATTCTTATCTTTACTAAGAAGTTGTCTCCAGGATGTGAATTTTGGCCAAGTATATTTTTGGCCTTGTTCTACGACTGATTACTTATTTGATCATATTGATTTTGATTCTATAACTGCTATTTTTGATTGATGGTAGGGTGAAAAGGTTCACCTAATGTTTTTCCACACTCATTTGGAGCACGTGAGATGAAAAAAGTGAATGAATCCCAAATGAGGAAGACTGAAACTTCTATGCATATTTGATGTAAGGATTCTTAAAGTGGGGTAGGGTTTATGCATGGTAGTTACCATGGTGGAAGGAAAATAATTGGAAAATGCTAACATACAAGTGTTAGTGGGAAACAAGAAATGCACACAGAAATAGCAACTTGCAAAAGCATATAGAAAAATAGCAAATAAGGAAACAAGGAGGAGTTAGTTGTGTGTGTGTGGCACCACTTAGGATTTCACACGACAATCAAAGTCATCAAGGCTTGTGAAAAAAAGGAAACAAGAAAACATAGGGCATAGCATGTAAACAATAGCAAATAAGATACAAGAAAATCATGTAATCGTGATTGGAAGGAGTCCTTCGAGGAAAATGCTACACATAAAGCACTCGTTATCATGTTAAGAAAGATAAACAATATGCCACAATATAATTATGAATAAAGGAATAAACATGTGAAATATTTCAATGATAGAACCTGACAGTAAGTGGGAAACGGTAGATTCCCCTAGGAGTCTCAAAGGAACTAGTAATTAATAGGGTGTAGCATCATACATCATGTAAAAAAATTGTAAGTGACTTGCATTCAACTCAAGATACCATGTGAACATGTATGTGTGTATGAAAAATGATAAAGCATACTATGAACTGCGGTAATATGATAAGCAAAGGTGCAACATTTAGTAGCATAAGGAAGCAAGAGTACATCAAATCAATATCTAAGAAAACATGTTTTTGGATTTTTTAATTAAAAATATGTGAAGGATTCCCCCACAATGTATGTGTGTAAGTGAGTTCAATGTAGGTAAGTATGCCCCAAATAATCAAATATGAACTAGGAACAATAGTGTATCATTGAGTGGTGTGGGGGAATTAGGAGGGCCCCCAGGTGTGAGTACTAGGAAAGGGCCCATGATCAGCTGATGTAAAAGTACCACACATGTGAACATAATCTAGGACTCGATTGGTCACAAGCAGAGTGCATGAGGCAAGTATAATGAAATAGGTTATATTTTCCAACCAACGCCTTTATACTATATTGCTTCTTGGGAGATAAGACAGCATAGTTAAATCGAACTGTATCTATGTAGCGTGGGTTCTAATAACTGCATCTCCTATCAGCAATGGCCATACGCGAAAGCACTGTGGGAAAAGTAGGAAGCGCATATGTGAAGGAAGGATTAGATGGCTGTGCTAAAATTGTTATAGTATTCTTTAAAACTTCTTTGGGCGGATTTTATAAAGTTCGGTAGCATAGCGGATATTTATGATTACCAATCTCTTAAGGCATGGAACGAGTAGTTTCAAAGTTGAATGGATCCAGGTTAATGGGAATGGAAGACGAAGAGGCCACTATGAGTATGATACAAAGAGAAAAAAAGAGGTTTTATGAAAGAGCGGTCATGAGCCGAGAAGAGATCGCAAGCGACAAAGGTCTTTCCACACATGTCGGTAATGAACCTCAATAAATTTATTTTCAAAATAAGTAAATACCATTAAATAAAGATTGCATATTTAAGTGGCATTACGACTGTATAAATTAGAAGGCATCTATTACTTTGATCATCTTCCGAATCCAAAGGAGTCCATAGAGTCATTTAACATGCTGCGTCGTAACATTGTCAGTAGAGCATAGACTCCTAGAGCAGAGCATAAATTGCAATATGAAGAGAATAGTAATATCACCTCTACATTTTAATTGAGGTGTAGCAGATATAACATTTACGTTGTATGCATAAGTGTAGACCTAATGTATATATGATGAGATAAAGAGAATCCAATTGATAATTATTCAAGATAAAATATCATTCTAGAAAACATTTGGTTCAACAAACCAACACACTGTGATTCATTTCGTAATCATAGGCATTACCATAACATTGTTTGATAAGACATAACGGCTCCAGTCAGAGGAATCATAGATAAATTCCTACTTAACAAACTGAGGGAGGAGAATGAATGAATGAAAAGAAGTAATATATGTATTGACCGACGATAGATAGTAGGTTAAGGGAGATCTAGTATATTAACGATAATGCGAAGCAACAAACATTGAATATTTTTTAACTGTGTCATTACATCAGATGTGGTAGAGTTCTAGGGAGGTGAGGATGTTATTGAACTCAGACATAAGTAACGTTGATATGTTTAATATGGTCATGATTAATCATTGAATAAATATGTTGGTTAACAAAGATTGAGTAACATTCTTGGTGGAAAAAGTAGTAGCATTACTATATAATGGAAAGGTCCACTAAGGGATGTTCATCCTCCTGCGTCTCAGGGTA